>OX403623.1:12200725-13491316 GCA_948107755.1 Campoletis raptor
TCTCTCTCTCTCTCTCTCTCTCTCTCTCTCTCTCTGTTGTTTTTCTTTTCGATAACGAGATTTAATTATCGATTCTCCAAGCTTCAAAGACCAGAAATAATGTCCAAATGATGAAAAAAAGTTGGTATTGCGCGAGTGTGCGGAAGTCGTATGTGCTAGACTCTTCATTCGATGGTCATTACTAAAACAGTAGACAGGGTCGGTAAATGGCCGTAATAATTCGATGGTTCTCGACCCGCTCCCGATTGTAGAGTAAAAAAAAGAAAAAGGAAAAAAAGTTAAAGCGAAACACACGAGAGACTTGTACTCATCCGTCGTTTCTCAGTTTTTTTCTATCTCTTGCTCTCTTTCTCTCTTTTTTCTACCCTTCTTTCTTCGATATGGGCTGGCCGGGCGACCGGGCGGCGCACATAAATGATCTTGCCCTTCTTTCTCGATCTCGATGGCTATGCCCGTTTATACTCTGCGGGCCGATAAATACTGGTCCATTGGAGCATTGAGGGTGAACGGAAGAGCTTCTACCCCTGAGCACGGTCGTGCGAATTATAGGCGTTTTAAAAATATTGTACCATCACTTATTCAACAACCTCCTGAGCACTGAGCTATCGCTTTCCAATACACTATATATGTATGTATATCTGCATTTATACATAGACATACGTTCACATCACAAGTTCAACATTTTTACAGGCGCAGCTTCTCTTTTCTCTCTATTATTGAAGTACTCGCTGGTTTCTGATGTAACTGGAATAAAAATATATCAGTAAATATATCTGTAGAGGTATGGACTTCGAACTTTCTCAAAATGCTCACCATTATTATCAATTTTATCGTTCTTTACATCATATTATATTTAAAAGATATATGTGTACGTTGCAAGAGAGATGCAATGGTGAAAATTGCTAAAAAAAAAAAAAAAGGACCATATTTCATTTTCTCTTCGTCTGGAATTTATAACGAAAACCATGAAAAAATATTTCTCATCATTCGAGGTCTTCTTATGATGTTTGAAAAAATATTTTTCGTACGAAACTGATATTCCGAGGGATTCTAGGCGCAGGAGAGATCAGACAGATCTTTCAAGAGGATTTAGCACCGCGCTGACCCGAACCTAAAGACAAACAGCGGTCCGTTTCCCTCGAGATTTTCTCAGTGCTCCAACACTCACAGATTATCCTCGCGGATTTCTAATCTTTCTCAAAAAGACTAGTCCACGAGTACGAATCTCTCAGCTCGTATAAAAGTCGTATGAAAAGTTTTTAAATGTATCTCCGGGTTTCGTGGGCCAGCAAATTCATTAACTTTTCGTATTGGAAAGCGTTCATTGGCTGTAGAGAAAAAGTATATTGTTTGTCGATTTTTTTAATGACTCTTTAATGAATACATTTTTTTTTTTCATATTTTTCACATTTTTTCTAAAACTCAAATATAAAGTAGAAAAATGTGCTACCGGTCGATGAAAACTATCACAAAACTGCTGCGAGTCCTGATACATTATTTCTTCTTTCGTGAAGAGACCCGCACTGGATCGAGAGTTGGATAGGCGGGTGGACAAAACATGAGGTCTCTATATCGCTGGAGCCCCTTTCTCTCCTCCTCTTCTTCGTCGTATGCCGGTTGTTGTCTGTTGAACCGAAACGTGGTCACTATAGTTCGAAATGGTCCCTCCTCTCTAACCCGCGGACTTGGCTCGTTCGCGGATCGCGAACCGGGCGTTAATGAGGAAAGGAGCCGGTCTCGCATCCGAGAAAGGATGAGGCTTATGCCAAGGAGCTCTTTCCTTTGCAGTATTACGCATACATTAGGATACCCGCCGATCACTGCCTCAGATCGGATCAGCAAAACTCCCCGGGGCTGTATTCTTCTCTTACCCGAAACAATATACAGGATGTCCCAAAAATTGCATTTACATTATACAAACAGTTACATCGTGGGATTATGGAAAGAAAAGTCCTATTTCAATTTTCTTTGCGATTGACCATTGATGAAATAATTCACTTGTAACCAATATTTTACGATATCACGTCACAACAATACGTGAGAATACAATAAGTTACGACAAATTTTTACGACAAATCGATTCAATATTTCTCGAATATTTGATAGTAGAACAAAATGGCTACAGATTTTTATCTTCGAAATAACGCGATCTGCACTACGACTTTTGTAATATCCAGTACAAAATATATCCAACTATGATATGTATATTTTTACATGAAAAAACAGCAGCAAAAAGGGCTCGAGGCAAATCAATTTCCGCGTGAAATCTCAAGAGTTACGTCGCTTTTGTTCACCAGTTATCGATGTACATACACGCAGGATATATATGTACACATCTATATACCACTGCTATATAACTACCGGTGCGGATGTGTCTTAGTCGTCCAGACCTGGTTCACTGGATCGAAGAGAACACTTGCAGCAGAGAGAAGCTGCAGAATTGCAGCTCGAACGACGACCACGATAGCTTGTGGCCATAAGAAAAAGACGGAAAGATCGAGAAAGAGAAAGAGAACGATTGGCGGCAGTAGCTTCACTAGCCACAAGCAAACTGCATATACAGATGCACACTGCAGACCGGGAATGGGAATGAGAAGCTCAGCGGCGCTTTCAATTATTCCCTGAACAATCCCGCCGCTTGTTTCCTTCAGCGATTACATCTCCAAGTATTTATTCGCTACCCCTCTGCTCCTCTCTCTTCTTCTTTTACTCTGATGCACCCTTTTCTCCCTCCATATCTCTTCTCCCTGCAGATATGTGTTTTGCTTATTTATACTTTTATACTTTGACTCTGCTGCTGCATAAATTGTTTTTTTTTTTTTTACATTTACTAGTATGGAAATATATACTTATAAGGAATAATAATGTTTGATTTTTTTCGTGTTATTTTGTTTAGTGTTATATGAACTTTTATTTTTCTATATTTCGAGAGATTTTGCATTTTGAATCGTGACCCAACAGCAACAAATTAAATCTGAATCAGTCAATAAATTTCTCAATTGGTGTTTCTCGACCTTCTGGTTTCTTCGTGACGTTATTTTAAAAATAAAAGAGAAAAAGTCTGAGAAGTAGACAAGGGAAAATATGTTGTTCTTTGATAATATTATTCGGCGAGAATAAAGACTCTTTTGTACATTTAATGGAAGTATATGTCGATAAATTAGCAAGAGTACGTACTCGAGGATCCTTGCTCGTAGATTCGCGTATACGTATAATTATATACATATATGAATCTCGCAAAGAGGTTTACGAGAGCACGATGGGTGGAAAGAGAACCTCTGGAGAAGATGCCAAACTGATCTGAGAGCCTGATAGGATGCACACGAATTATCGAGAGTTAATTGTAGACTTAATTAAGTATCCCCTGGCTCCTCTCTTCACCGCGTTAAATTTGTAAGTCAGCCAGACCCAGAATTGCCTTTATTATCTTATTTTCTTTCACATTAATCCTTTTCGCTCTTTACGAGCCGTCTTGTTTTGTCTCTTTATCTTTAAATTCGTGACAATACTCTTAAATTTTGCATAATTAACATATGACTTTGTAATTTTGCTAAATACTGAAACATTCTCTAACTTCAACCCTTCGAGCCATAGTTGGACGTTATCCCACCGTTTATTTCTTAGCATTTGTTTCTAACTATTGAACTATTATTTCATTATTTATTAATTGTCCAAATACCACAATAAATAATTGCTTCTCATAGTCTTCCAACCAACTGCTCGTTCGTCGTTGGTTTTTGGTTTGAAAAATAACATAACGATTCATGCTGAATTTGCAGAATAATTATAAGTCAATTGCACGCGAGGAGAATCGTATGAGACAAAGGTTTTGTTTTTTTTTTTAATTATCCAGCGTAACATAATAAATGTTTCCATGAAGAATGCAGTTTGAATTCTATGGTACTGATTAAAATAAACGTTGGATGAAAAAAAAAGGAACAAATTTTTTTAATGACGAGTGAGAAAGGATTGAAAAATAATAGAGGAGGTTAAAAGGAGTCCAAACGAAAGTGTAATCCCTCTTTCTCTATCGTTCACATTGAAGTTCTATCTTCCAAAGATCCGCACATGTGCGTCCCTGTCGAAAGCTCAGCATCCGAAAGCAAGGCACATATAATAACTCGCCGACGCACAAATGAAAGCCCAGATCTCATTCATATAGCACGTGAGACGCTCTTAGCAAAAGTCTATAACCAACCGAACGAATGTATGGACGAATGATGAACGAAAAATAAAAGGGAATAGAAAAAAACGAAGGGAAAAGAGGAAAAAAATAAATAAGAAGGAGAAAGAATAAGAGAATGGAAAAGAGAGAGGGAGAGGGAGAAAGATAATGTCGTCTTCTCAAACTCATAGCCTCATCTCGCGCCTTCTCTCTGTTGTGTCTATCTATCCTCGATCCTTCTCCACAAGCACGTATGGCCCACACGTGTCTAAATTATTATTGTCTGAAATATAACGCCGCCGATCTTCGTCGTAGTCCACAGAGAAAAAGAGACCCCCGAATGTCGCGAGCATGAAACCATACAGCATCTCTTCGCAGTCACAAAACTATAATACACTTCCTCTCACACCCATGTCCCTCTGCCTCTTTCCCTTCCTTCCATTTCCCATTCCGCTGTCAAGCCGTTCAATAAAGTTATGACACGTTCCATTTATAAAGTTCTCTTTTTGAAAAATAAAAACGAGAATAATCGAACGAAAGAGTGTTGGTGGTCTTATGGAATTTGCCACTTTGAAGACATTCATTTAAAGAGAACAAAGAATCGTGAATTTCAAATTTTTTTTTTCATTGCTAGAAAATGTTATTTTCTTCTTTATAAAGTGGTGAATAAATACAATGAATTTTAATAAAATATTGTCTTGAACTGATTTTTCTTTGGTTAATGTTGGAATAATGAAGTACAGAGCCTCATAAAACTTGTCAAATGTTTATTTTTTAAAATAACTAGTTGAAATGCCTTTTGATCTTTTGATGTGTATAAAATCTGAAATGACGTACGATTTTCTTGAAAATATTGAGGATCCGCGTTTGAAAATCGGTTTTCTTCGTTCAACACGAAAGTAATTCGTGTTTGATCGAGGATACGAAGATTCCATGTGGTCCCACGATGTATCGAGAGACCAGAGGCTTTCTCACTCAATCTCCAGCATAACAAACATTGCTGGCTAACGTATATAACCAAGAGAAGGGAATGCATGAAAGCTCGCTTCGTGGAAAATTATCTCTAAGCATATCCGGTGATTCTAACGGCAAACGCACGTGCTCCTGTCAAAAAAAAAAAAGTTCTCAGCACTGGGGTTCACAAAAGCATTGATTCAGTCTTTCGTGCACTCAGCCCTTATGAATTTGTGCTTGTTTTATCCTCAGAAATCCATGAAATTATTATCGTTCGGAGTTCACGAAAAATATATACGTTTAAATCGAGTTGAACACTCGAAAAAACCCTTTGCCGAACCATTAGCCCTTTCGGCACGTTCCAGTCCGGAAGAAGGATTAACTCAATCGTCGTCAAAATTATGGATGAGCTGAGTGAGCTTTGAGGATAAAGTTCAAGTCAACAATTAATTTGATTAAACGCCACAAATGCAAAATGTATTTTATAAAAAAATGTAACATTAATAAAAAATTTAATGAACAAAAGATTAAATTAAATATTAAATATTAGTATTTATCGGAAAAAGAAAATTTCAAATAACTCTTTATATAAACACATGAGGTTTTATTTTTACAATGTCGCCACAGTCGGATTATCAGCAACTGCATACTCGCATCGTAAAACTCAGGTATTTTCATCGCCCGATCCCACGGATTAGAAAACGTTTAGCCACTTAAGCCGTAATCTTAATTAAGGCAGGAGATCTTGTCTCATCATAGTCACATTTGGTCTTTTTTCCATATCGGGTATTTCCTTATTACCAGTTCGTATCAAAGTTACCGGCGTACAGGAAATAGTGAAAAATAAAAGGCCAATGAAAACTTCAAGGAAATTTTCTCATCGTTTTAGAATTTTTCAACTGGATACGATTACAAATGACCGCAAATTAAAAATAAAGTCAAAGATAGGAAGAAATATTATTTAATTACTATAGTTACAAATAAAGTATGGAACTCATTGAAATTAATGAAATTAAATCAAATGTTTATGAATTTGTTTTTTTTTTCTTTGGAATGTTTTTGTCATTAAAAAGCACAAAGTTTGATGCCCTTTTCGTCGAGAAAACTTTTTTTCTCCCTTTACCCCAATTTTTTTTTTCTTTTCCACTGTAATTTATTTATTTATTTATTTACAAAGAAATGTCTACATTTATATATGCACACATATATAATGGTCCGGTGGTTGCTTAACGAGCAATCGTCAAATTAAATTAAACGACATGCGAATCGTTAAAAGCGGATGCGCACCGTTAAGCTTAGAGCACCACGAGAAATCCAGAGGTGTGCATAACGCGTATGTCTACATACTCTGGTGCGAGAAATTCATCCGGCAACATTCACGTAGAGCTTGCAATGCTGTACTTGCTATTATACACTTGTAGCTTACGTATATAATTTGATATACATATAAAATGCATATATGTGTGTCTATATATTCAAATATATTATTATTTTACTGACCATGGTCGATTTATATGAGATCCGAGGGCTATTAAAATTAAGAGATCCATAACTCTCTGGCAAAGTCTTGGTCGCGTCTGCTAATGTACGTATTTTGAATAATGGTCTTAATTGCTCTTGAATCGCGAATTTAATTATTTTGGCAACTCGTGTGATGATTTTTTTTTTTTTGTTTAAAACTTGCCCCACCATGAAAATAGGCCTGGAAAAGATTTATTTATTCAACTAATTGACTGACTAAGGGAATAAATTTTATTCCAGCTATAAATTATGATTAATTTGATATTTAATTTTTTTCATTGTATACATTTCATTCATTAATGACGTCTCTTTCTTCCCTTAAACCGTAGCAACGAAAATAATAAAGCCATTGGTAGTACGACAGGGTGTTAAACTTTCAGAGCTTTTCTCTTCGCGCTTTCTTTGAGGTGGCAATTAATAGTAGATTAACGACTATACCGCAAACGAGAAACGATGCTAGAGGGTGGCCGCGAAACAGGCCTTTCCGGGGGATCGAACGAACCCGATGAGGGTCACCCAGAAATACTGAAAGAGACTCCGAGAGAGGGCTTAGTTTTACGTCGGTAGTGGTATTACGATATAGTCATAATGAACGTGTCACGAGAGAAACCACATTACGGGTTTGCAAACCGAATTGACAAGGCACACTAAAAGAAAGCGAGAAACGAGGTATATTTTAGATTTTATGAGTGAGCACATCGTCCATTCATAAACAACCTGGAATATTATTTTATTGCAAGCTTCGTTTGTGAAAATATTGCTAACTTTTCTTTCCTTCTAAATTAAGATCTTGTCGTGATGTAAATCGAAATATATTTCGTCTTTAAGAACAGAAAATTATTTTTTTTCTTTCTACTGACTGCCTCAGTTTTGAATATGTTGTACTTTGGAGTAAAAACCGAAACAGAACAACAAGTGGTTTAACTATTTTTCTAAATAAATCATTCGTTTAGATATTTGATAAATAAAATATCTGGATCAGTTCAGTTTTAAAAATACTCAAATTTAGGACACCCTGTAAAAAAATATATTTACCTTTTTGTATATGTTCGTATATGTATGTATACGTATGTAATAGCGAGTGAAGTAGAAGGATGAGATTACGAACACGCCGCCTGGGGGATTACTCCACTCTGATTCTACGATAAGAATGTCAAAATAAGCTCGCTCGAGTATGGCACATATATGTGTATAAGTTATCATAGGGTCCTGAGTTGGATAGAATCGGGCCCTTATAATCCCTTGGATGGCCTGAATACATGTTCCTGAGAGCCAAAAACGCGTCTACGACCCGAGTAATTACATTGTGACTGGACGTCTCTGTCTTCGACGACGTGCTAACACCCATTTCTCACATCATCACCATCACCTCGTCATACAGATAGAAGTTTCTCATAATCTCAGTGTCATATATATTTCCAAGACTTTTGGATGTCTGATCAGAGAATATGTCTTCCTAAGCTTTTCTCGCCAATCACCCAAACTTGATGTTTACTTTCTTTATGTGCCGTTTGTAATATACAATCATAATAAAAAAAGGGATGTGAGCTAATGCAAGTATCGGTAAAGATTCTTGTGACATAATGGGACTATGATGAAGTTGAAATAATCGAGAATCAAGTCAAGAAAAAGATGAACGAGAAGATGATTTTTACCATAAAAAATCGCAGTCGTGGCAAGAAGCGTGGTTCCCTAAAATGGATGTTTCGCTGATGAGAATGAATTGTGTTTGACGCGATTGTAATGAGGGTTTCAGCCAATCCTATGTATCATGTTTTTTTAGGCCGTTGCTATTCTAACCCAAAGGATCAAATCCTAATGACCGTCAGTCCAGCATTGTTCGTTACATAGGAAGACTTATTTTCTCGTTTGTATACACATTAGAGCGAACCAATCAAATCTCCGTGTCCAAACTCACAGGCAGCCTCAATCGGAGATCTTTATCTCCCTGCGCAACTCATCCGCGCGATCCAAAGATTACATGAGGAAAAAGGAGAAGAGAGAAGAGAAAAAAAAAGTCATTCTTTCGCGGCTTCGTCCCTTGAGGATGGGGTGTAAGAGAAATGAAAAAAAAACGATTTCGTACAACGTCGATGGATTGATAAATACTCGTTATACGCATTGACACACGAGAAATGCATATATATCAGTAGCTCTCTGTACCAATCCATATGGACTGTTGAACAGCCTTTCTTTCTCTCTTTCCCTTGCTTCGTCATTACTCCTCAATCGCTCCCAGGGCTACTCTCCACTTTCATTCTCCTACGCTCATGAAATGGATACAATAGCTCGTGTAGAATGACGATTATTCCAGTTGGGGTGGATTAAGCAACGCTTATTGAGGCTCCAATCTTTCGAGGCTAACCAAAACACACACTTCGGATCGTGTACACAGAAGCAAACGTCTATTACACGGTTTTCAAGTCCTACCATTTGTATATCGAGTCAGATTTATGGAGAGTGATTCGCAATACGAAATATGTACTTTCTAGCAGTCTGTAAAACAGGATATGTATATATTTGAGGTGTCAAAAACTCCAGCTCTATCATGGAGTCAGATTTGGGTGGAAATTTGAGTGGAAAAAGCATTCGGTCATTTTTTGATTGACCGAACACTTCATAAGTTGTAGTTGATTGAAATTGGACCAATGAGCAGTGCAGAACTATTTAACGTCCTTTTTTGCCTTTCGATTGGATCAACATTAATTCCTAATAACTTGTCAATGACTCGTAGGATCAAACAATCACTGGATACGTTTCGACTAATTGTCAGAAGTTTGTCACCATCTTTTATTTAACTTGCGCATATTTTTTTGTAACAGCCTGTACAGTATGTAAAATTGACATCCACTGGAATAATATACACAAAGAGTGTACGTGTTGTATAGTCGTTGGATCGATTTACTTTAGCATCGACATAGTCGCGCGGCTGGACGATGTTGACATTAGCAGATCCGGTCATGGATTAAAGCTTTGTATGTCGTACAAAAAGCCTCGGCACAATGGACCCTGCAGTACGCTTTCATTGTCCACCCTTGCGAACTTATGCAGTCTCTTGACTAACTCATCGTTTATATAGACGTCGCCTACAGCCGCGAAAGTAATAAAACTTCGGGATTCTTAAGGTTTCTCTTTAGCTTCTGACACGTTTTACATCCTTCCCAAGATGTCTGGAAATATGTTCAAGACATTAATTTCCAGGTTAGAATGAAAAACATAGTTAGGTAATTGAACTGACTTAAGGGATCCTTGGAAACTGCCAAATGAACGATAAACTTTGTTCAACAAATGTAATTATTTCCATCTTAATTAGATATTCCAATATACTCCATGTGTCAATGTCTAATCACATACTCCTTCACGTTCGAAACAAGTGACATAACATTTTTCTTCAAACTAAGAACCACTGAAGTCCTAATCTTCCGGAAGATTTCCACCAACTAGAAACGAACGATATCTTGACTTAAGGTATTCTTTGAGCAAGATGAAATTGCCCAAAGTACACTTGATTGGGGTGGCAAGTAAGTGCGACTTGTGCGACCATTTGTGTAGATGATTACATGCTTGAAGTAAACCTGGTGGCTTTCAAGAAGTCAATGACGAGGATGATAAAGATACGTGGTACGATCAAGAGATCCGTAGTGTTGTCACCGATTCTAGGAGTGTTGTAGTGTTCTGGATGCTTTATATAGAGTTGGTTACGTCAGTAAGCAATGTACGTTCAATGGGCAGTGGTAGTGTGATGGTGGTTGGTAGTGGTAGGTAATATCTTGGTAAGCTCCGTCTTTTATGACAGGACTAGAGCGCCTCTCAAGGATATTGGTAATCTTCGTGCCGGCAGTAATATTGGCGGCGCAGTGATCTCTCGCTGTAAAGAGGCCGAAAGAGACAGAGAGAGGTTATAAGTGTGTGTGTGTGTGTGTTTGTGGAAGGGAAAGAGGAGAGTCTTCTTCTTCATGCTTCATCCCTTATTGCTCTCCCTCTTGGCATATACATAGTTTCTGTGCACAGTGGATCCCTCTGCAGTTGCAGGAACCGTAGAAACGCACCTCTCCGGTACACCATTCCTCGGTTGTTCGCGTCTGTACACCCGGCGCGCGCGCCATCCCCTTAGAACCACCCTACGACGGGGGAACCCCTTTCCACCCTCCACCCTCTCCTCTCGTCCACCTTCGCTTCTCCTTCGTCCGGGCAAGCCGTATTGACGCGGCTTTGCAGCCGCACATTCCGGGTAAGAACACACAACATACGTATACTACTTCGCTGCAACCCCCAACTTCAACCCCTTCCACCCTTAAAGCATCCCTCTCTTACAGCCCACACCTTTCTCCCACTATTCCCAGTTCTCTTTCCATTGCGACCAGAAACCTCCCCACACTTCCGTAACACGTTAGATAGAATACCTTGGCCCCGCAACCCTCCTTCAACTACCCCTGCATCCTTCGTCGCACACAACACTGCCTCTCTTCAATGATGCTGAAGAAAAAGAAAAGCACCGATACACGCCCTCCGACCTATACAATACCATACTGTGGCTTTGATCATAAAGATTGATAAGACGGCTTGATAAAAATAAACTGAATACTATATTATTATTATCAGCGTTATTGTGATTATTATTATTAGCAATTTGATGATTAGCCAAAGATATCGTTTGGGTTCCGTACCCCGTGTTTTTATTTCGTCAATGAAGAATTATTTCAGAGTCAATAAATAATTTAAGCAGCAAATCGATTTTAATGTGATGTTTCTCTTTTGCTGTAGTAATTTTTTTTTCTCCCTTATTAGATAAGTGTGCCATCTTCTCTGGCATCCCATTTCTCTTGGCAGTTATCCGCTGTTCCTAACGGATAATGTTCGAGAATCGGCACGTCACAAATGATATATCTTCGTTCCTCAATCTCTCTCTCTGTCCTTCTATCTTCCTGTCATTCTTGACAGAACGCAATGCTTGTTAGGTCAACGTGCCGTTTGGAGGTGCCTCACCTTCAATCTTTATTGAACATATTATTCGTATCTGTATACGTCAAGTCGTTGCAGATCAATGGTCTTCGGTATATGCGTTTAATACATATGTAGAAATTTTAGTACATAGCTATTCTGATACTGCATATGCTTCGAGTACCCAGGGTTAATTGGCGTGGTCTTCTATCATCGTGCAAGTGCCGTATTGGAAAGGAGAGTTCTGGCGAAGTAGAAAAACGATTCAGAGAGATACAGAGAGCATCTGAAAGTAGAAATGTACAGGTTGCTCATAAAGTTACGTCATGTTGAAGACCCACGCCCGAACTATTGAAGATACTCACAGATTCCTATAAAATCTAAAGTAAAAAGTCATTGTATATATTTCTGACGAATGCATCATTGATGAACTATTACTCAATGAGTAATTCGCCAATCTAATAAATAGTGGGCTCGTGATAACGATCGAGCCTGCTGTCTACACTGACCCGTTCCTCTTCGCAAAGAAAAAATTGTTGAAGAATTGTCTCTTCAAATTTTTCTGATCGTCCACCCAATGAATCAAATGAAATAAAATCCCTGTTTTTTTTCTTTTTTTAATATTCAAAGAAACTCTGTTTATTCATTTTCTAGTCACTTGGAAAGCCTGAACATTATTTGAAAAATGAATACTCTGTATTATGTTAATTCAAAGGCAATTTCTTCGCGTACGATAAACCAACTTGCCCCGATTTCCCCTACGCACATACGCACATGCTTTTATGGTGGATACGTATACATAACGATTCATTGCGTTGCTGGCCGTTCTGTTGCGAGGGCGATAGCAATTATGGTTATTGGACAATGCTAAGTGGACCATGTACAGCAACCAGCGATGATATGTGGGAATGGTACACTCGCGAGAAAGAGACAGCGAAAGAGAATAGGAGAATGAGATGGAAGGAAAGGCACGTTCGGTGTATTGCAATAGATGCACATGCATGTGTATACGTTTGTGTACAGGTTATTTCATGTAGAGTCGATGAAATGTTACCTTTTAATAATTAAATGTCATGATGAATTTTCACGTACATTTAAAAACTTGAATCGAACATAAAAATACGGTTAAACATTCCTATAAAAAAAAAAAAAAATCATAATTCTTAAAGTAAAATTGAATCTTAAAATTAAATTAAATAATTTTCCGACAACAAATAATAAAAATAATTAATAATAATAAATTTCATCTTTGACAGAAATATTGATATTGGAATTTTGTCCATAGATCATGAGCTTCCATGATTTTTTCTTTGAATCATAAAAGTGCATTCAAAAAAAAAAAGGTTCAAAATTTACAGTTATTTGATAAATGCACGTAATGTTCGTTCTGGGGGTCTAAATTTTTTTGTATCAACGGAAAATGATACGGAGAACAATGTCCAATGAATTTAGGCCAAAACGCCTCATATACGAGGTACTCAGAGTATAGAAAATGACGGCAAGGAGCGCAAACGTGAGGCAAAGGTAAAATACCGAGTCCAAGGCTCTTGTATTCCTTGCAGTTAATATACGAGTGTACATATACGTTTATACGAACGGTCAACTCGAATCGTCATTAAACAATAGGAGGCTGTGTTAAACGTCGTTCTTCGCTGCCTCTCTCTCTCTCTCTTTCTTTCGTTTTTTTTCTTTTTTTCTCTTAGAAGCGTACTTGTAAAGATCCTGAAGCCGCGAGGCAAAATAATAAGTCTCGTTAGTCTCAAATTGCATAATCAGCAATATCGTATAATGTAAAGCGAGATAAAATTAATACGGGAGTGCGTGAAGGGTTTTGAGACAGAGAGAGAATAGAAACACGCATTCTTAAGCACAAGAAAAAAAAAAGAGAGCAAACGCGGAGAACAAAAAGTAAGAAAACAAAAAAATGCGTGGGAGTCTGAAGAAGGTTTATAAAGGCTACGCGTGTAATTCGTATAATTAAATTGCGACTTGAATTATCTCGAGATGAGAGTGAATGAAGATCGGAGTATCGCACCTCCAGTGAGATTTTTTTTCTGTTTCCAGCCTTATTCGAGAGATGAAAAAAAAAATTCACTCAAAAAATGGAAGATTCGGATTCAAAGGGAAGAAAAGAAGGATGAGAGTTGATAGCGGATGTCACTACTTTGGTTTAACATGAAATATAATAAATATAATACATGTGTCTGAGTTTTAAACTGGGCTCAGTACTTGTCTGTTAAGATAAAAAAAAAATGGAGCTTGACACAATACGTAAACGTAACTAAGGACCTCGTCGCGCGACTATATGAACGAGACAACTTAATAAATACCGCGCGACCCTCATCCACCCGCTACTACACCTTGTCGGCTGCAAAACCCCTTCTTGGATAAGCTTCGATGTAAAGACAGCGAGTGGTCTCATCTCCAGGGTGTGACACCGAGGCCCTGTGCCTAATTGGAAAAAAATAATCTCATATAACGTTTCGTACGGTGTAGAGAGTTGGCCTCGCGGTCTGACAATTGTTGAAAACTAATTAGTGGCCGAGTTCTTTTATCTCCACAATCCGTACACATAATACTACCATTTTTATGTTACTTCAATATATTATATGTCAAAATATACTGTACACCATACACAGCATTATATTTATATAAATATATTTATAAATTCACTTGTGTACGCATATAATGTACTATTATATAATTAATACCAAGCCATACATTTTGCACCCTCATCATAGAGCCTTTCGTCTCTCCATTTGACTCTCTTTTTCTCACACCTTCAACGAGAGGTTGAAGGTTGCAACGTGAAATGTGCTCGAATCCCCCTCCCGCTTAACACGAGAGAAAAATAAAGGCTATTGAATCTCTTCTGAGCTATATTCTCCATCGTTGTATAAACCCTTCTGGTCCACCTTGCACACCAACACACACGCACACTAAATACACATACAGAGGTCTCTTAACAAACAAAAAAAGCAGCAACGCAACGTCGTATACTGTGACGCTTGACGTTACCAATCCCCCGTTGCGCCTTCGTGAACAAAAATAGCCTCCAATGAGAAAAGGAACCTTACAGTTTCCTTTCAACGCTTTCATAAAAAAATTTCTGAAAACTAATTTTCCTCCTGGCGGGAGCAACGGTCCGGGAAACGTGTATGCGTTATACACTTGTGTGTTATACAAGCGCGAACGACGTCGTCGACGACGTCGGAGACGACGACGACGATGATGTTCGTGTGCATGGCCTTCGTTCGCCTTCTTCTCTCCCGCTTATCCAACTTCTTTTTCTTCTTCTTTTCTACCCAACCTCTCTTTTCTTGCCTCTCTCATTCTCTTTCTCTCTCTTTCGCTTTTCTCGGTTTCTTGATCCTTGTTGCTCCACCTTTCTTCTTGCCTATGCTCGTGGCACACCTTTCCTCAGCCTCAACACCTCCCGTCTCCATCTTGGGTTCCTTCTTCCATCTCCAACCCCTTTACACCAACCCCTTCTTCGTCTTCACTCTCTTCGAATACTCACTTCCTCGTTTCTTTACTTTTTCTACCTCTCTTTCTCTTTACCTTTCTCTAGCGAGGCTTTCTTTCTCTCATCGAGCTCTTTCACCGAGAGCTGTGAACGCCAGCCCACCTAAATCTATATAGGAAAATCTACCTCTTTCTCTTTTTTTCTTTCGTTTTCTCTTTTCTGGTCGTTCCGTTTTCAACATCCTCTTTCGCCTATATTCCGTCTCACTTCATTTCCACTACAGCACTTTTATACGAGGTGCTAATCTTCCAGACAAGCCTCCTCCCCGTTCCCCATCATCTCTTCCTTCTTCATGTATAGCTATACCGGAGCACCTCATCCCCATCATTTCCCATCTGTTCTTCGCACCACCATACCACCCTCTTCCTTCCCCTTACGCCGCTTTACCAGTTCACACAGTCCTCTCGTGTACCATAACCTCGTGTATTAGAGCGTACAGAATCCCTCAAGCTCGCTACTTTTCTTCTTCTTCTTTTCTGCACCTCATGAACGGAAGACTGCAAAAGACTTCCTATACATACAGTTATAGTGCACAAGTGTCTCAAGGATTATAATATAATATCCATCTCGTCTTGCGATGTTCGCAAACTCAGACCATTTCACCACTGCGTTATCGTGAATGTTGGTGCAGCGTAATCCATCGAGTATTTTTTCAGAATTTCACATTCGATTCGAGTTTGAAGTCCCTGACATTGGACAAATCAATGGTAAACAGTAGCGAAAAAATAATCAGTCATTGACGCGTGTTGCATGAGTCTTTTCTCATTGGGTGACCCAACTGCTGACACCAGATGGCGAAGAGCCTAATCTTCGAATCCAATTTAAAAAACGACCAAGCAGAGGCATTTACTTTAAAAGATATTTCATGGTTTGATATCCGGCATTGATCTCACCACAATTCCAATAATGTTTCCATGAACAGTTAGGAGAGGAGTTATCAGGAATAAGAATATAACTGAATATTTAATCGATCGTTTTGCGGCGATGGTCGAATGCGATATTGACTTATTCAAGAGCTTCTTGAAAGTCCCTCTGTTTCCTTAGTCAGACTTTTCCTGTTTTACGTAAGAAATAACGTCGGTGATGGCACAAAGTTGTAGCAGAATACCGTATCCGCTTGCTTTATAGGGTGACGTGGGGAGTTTCTGCCAATGTTGTTTTTTATGGTCTTCTATTTTCTTTTTTATCTTCCATCCTGGTGTGTTGGTAGATTTTACTCCCCGGAGAGACGTGTCCAGAGGTGTTCCGGTATGAGTTTTTTTTTCTCTTCTACTTTATATGTATACGTATAGAGTATAGATGACACCCCATAGCTTTGGATGTCCTGGAACAATGTGGACCGCCGCGCCTCTTGAATTATTCTCTTTGATTGCTCTCTTTCGTCCCGCTCGGTGGAACTCATGCAGTTCATTCATCGCAGGACTTTTTCTCCCTCTATTCTATCCCTTCCCTTTTTCCTTTCCTTTCTCTCTCACTTTTTTATTTCCACATTATTCGTAGAGAGAACAAGGCTGTACATAACTATCGTACATTTATATATGCCTCGCTGTAGTCTTACGAGCATGAACGCGTGGCCTTTTCGCCTTTTGCCACAAATGAATACGAAACACAGGCTCCCTGTGTGTTTTAGATTGGCGTGTGCGTTCGGAAAACGACCCCTCGGCAGGCTTGCGCGCTCACCCTCAGCTAATGCATTGGGGGTGGTCGAATGAGAGAGAGAGAGAGAGAGAGAGAACAACAAACAGAGGGAAAGAGAGAGAGAAAGTGGAGGAAGGGGACGAAGGTGGCTCATAAATATATTGGTATGTCTGCATATACGTCGAGATGTCGATGGACGGCGACCAGATGGATGGATCGTCCAGCAATCGAGTTCGCGTTAACGCGACTAACTGGGGACAAACCTCTGACTCGTCTCTCTGCACAAATTTCCCTCTCGCTTTCTCTCGCTTCCCCTCTCAATACAGTTATATGTATATTTCAACAACTGGTGGATACAGAGAAGCGCTGACGATGATATTTCAACGAAATCCTGTTGAAACCCAGCGATGCCAAAAGCTCCAGACTTGCGCAAAGTCACTAATCGAATTTTCATTCCGTTTAGCAATATGCGCTGCATCCCTTTATGGTCCAGAGTTGTCATCCAGTTAAAAATTAACCCAGAAGCTTGTTCTTTCTCTTTTTCACTCTCTTCCCCGTGCTCCACCAATCGATAATCTATGCGCAAATTGTTTTTACTGCGTAGCTATGCAAAACTATATTCTCCCTGAAATAGTTCATGTGCCAGCAAAAACGTGAGTTTGCATGAAATTCTTTTGATACTGCGTGTCAAATACGTGTACTCGCGTTATTACTTCCGGTGATGGAACTAAATGTATCGTACAACCGAGAACGTGGAGAACCAAAAGAAGGAGAAAATTCCTAGGTTCTATCACCGATGCCACTCCGTCATTCCCTTGGCACAAAAAGACCTTTATTGGCACGATGTTACAAAAAGTATTATATTAGAAATACGTGATCCATCTCCTACGTCGACGTTTCAGACAATGATCCCGTGACCACTGAACCTTTAACCACATCAAATAAAAATGTATACAGTTATACAAGGGAAACCAAGATGAAGTGGGCTAGCTCAGAAAAAATGGTGTTTTTATTGATTTTATTCATTGTTATTTATTTATTTACGCTCGAAACGCAACCATAAATATAAAAAAAAAACAAGCAAATGTAAAGCCTAATAGAAAAGATCGATCTTTGAGCATCTTTGAGACCACGACTTCCAAGTCGCGAAGAATTAGCTTGTAGTTATCACTGTCTAAATACCACGCCCACTTCTTATCAACGCACCTGATTGGTGTGTGACTAATTTATTAAGATTTCAAAATTAATAATTTAGAGGTGAAAATAGAAACAGAATTCAAGCTTCAGACGTTTGGTGAAATTCTCTGGACAGCCTGTATGTAAAAGCTCAAAAAAATACGGTACAAAATGTATCGCTCGAAAGGACAAGCAACACCTTTTTTTTCAGTGTCGATCACTTCGTTGAACCCTGATCTATACACCAGAACATGCACTGATTCTTTCCGCATATTCCCCCGTGAAGGGACCCATATGGACCACGAGATAAGAGCTCGGACAAAGATTTTCATGACTAAGCTCGATCGCTTGATGGCTGCTGCAAAATGACTTGCGTTTATTCGACACGACCGCGTAAGACTGCGTGTATTATCTAACCACTGACGACTCTCGTCGAGAATGATTAATATTTTGCTGATGAGGACAAGACAAGAGCGTGAGATAAAAAAAAGAATATTCATGGAAATTCGATACACTTAGATTCTAAATATACAAAAGTATGATAACAGCTGCAAGACAAATGATCCTACGTCAAAATCTTTCGAATTTCGGATGCAAAATACATTGAATAATGAAACAAAGGACTCTATAGACACGTTGGTGGTTTTATTGTGTATTTCATTGATGATCTAATCATTGATATCCTTGAATTCACTTTATTATCCATAAATCATTCTCAGCTTTATTAGATTCATCGCGAAGTTTCCATTATAAAGTATTAATTGACCCAAGAGGGGTGTAGAAATTTCTTCAGTAAGGGCTGCTCCAGGCAGATGTGAACTCTGAAACCTCACGCTTAATTCCTCTCAACCTCTTTCTGCCTCCCGGTGGTTTTCTGAAGTCACCAACCATCCGCAAATATTTCGTACAGAATCTGCATTTCTTTAAGGGCAATAACGTTGAAGGGTTCTTTCCGAAAACGCATTTATTGGTGAAATCGTTCGTATATCATATTTTTATTGTGCACTAAAAATCTTGGTGTCTGATGGTCACAATAAACACGCAGTGGAGTAACTGATCCAATAAATAAGGAATCAATAACGAATTTTCTCACAATCAGTGAAAAGCGAATAAGTGAAAAGAGATACAACAGATAAACGGACTTTTTGGGCAGTGGGAAATTATTGTTTCCCAACCATAATGAAAAATATTTCATTATGAAATTTTTTAAACTTATAATTAGCTGATCATAATTTCAATTATTCAATACTTCTTACTTTCGTTATTATATAATATTATTCATTGCATTAATAGAAAGCAAGAGAGGAAAAGAGAGAAGGAGGAAGAATGAAGGGCGAATTCGGGACGCTGCTGGTTCGCAGGGTATAAAACCAACGAATCAATCATCTCGCGACTCATTAGCCACGGTACTCATTGGAACACACCTTACACGCCTCTCGTTCGCTTTCCCTTTGTAAATACATAATGCGTTTCATTTCCACCTTCTCGCACCCTATCGAATAATATTAAATCCCAACCAAACATACAAACAATATTTTATATTGATTTTCTAATAATTCATGAACATGATGAACTTTGATGAACATTTACTCAAAAAACACGAGCTATTATTTTAACAATATACATTTATGGAATGTAAACTCTAAATAAAAGGAAATGCTGTTTCCATGGAAAAATCACCTTTTCCTTGGCCTTTTTACCTGCAAATTAAAAGCCAAACATAAAAATATCAAAATATATTTCATTTTCGATAGACTGTGAGAAAGATGTTGGTTTTTGTCGGACGTTATAATTGAGACTATCATCAAGGATTTGCTCTATGATTATGAAGTTTATTAAGAGATACAAAGTTGGAATGATTTCCACCATAAAACTCGGGCGAAATCAGCGACAGAGTCATCCGGAGCCATCGTTTATAAATAAATATAAATAACGTGGATGCATGAAAGAACTGTAAACATAAATATATAAAAATAACATCCGTGTAAGGAACACATTAACAATTATCAACACGCCATTATTTTAAAACTCGTCTCGATGAACTTATAAATCGTCGTTACAAGAAGCTACTTGGTGGTTAAAATAAGGCTTGCGCGTCGTTTCCATCACATTATTAAAATATACGCCCATATGTATACGAAACGCTGAGTAGATCGTGCGGAATCGTAAATATTCGTTTTACGATCGATCGAAGAATTTTGACGCAACCTCACTTTTCAGTGTTCTAATGAGTACCGCTTTATATTTAGAGGTGCGGAGATATACGTAAATGTATTTTTCCTTCCATTTTTTTTTTCTTATTTTTTTAAATATTTTTTTTATTTTTTAAGTATATACCAGGTTTACGACAGGCACAGGAGGGACAACAGGGATTGCGGTAGCAGCTCACAGGTGATTGCCCGGGCAAATAACGCAAAACACTTCGTTAAGATACGTTCCTCCTTCTCTCTCTATCTTTCTTCACTTCCTGATGTCGATCGCCTTAATGGGTTAATCAACGGTTTATGGGATTACGCGCCTAGCGTGGTTCTAAATGACTCTTCGCGGTATATTTATACGTATATATATATATATATGATGTGTAATAATACACATACAGACGCTAGAGAAGCCATCAACTCTAAAGGCAAATAGCCAGCCCAGCTCGTCTCTTCTTAAGCATTAGAAAGTCCGGAAATTATAGATCTCGGCCATCGTCGTCGATTTGCGATCGCAAAACATTCTTTATCGAACTCTGTATTTACGCAGCTATAGACATATATTTTTTTTTCACTTGCCTCTACATAAAGAAGAGATAAAATGTTAAATGTCCTGTGTATATACGTACAACGTTATAGGTGATGAGAGCCTTTGCAAAGTTTTTACCATGAAAAATAAACATGCAGGACACATTAAGGCTGCATTCCATACTTGACCACTCGATAACTCGGCCAATTACCTCTTGATCGTCTTCTTGTTGGACGGCACCATGGCACGCTCCGAGATAGTAGAACTTGGAACAATTTGCTTATCTATTTTCTTTGATATTCTTTCATGAATTGAGTTTTAAGGGGTTTTAGAATATTAAAACAGTATTTTTATTATTATCAAAGGAAGTGAAGCATATTTGGAAAACCAGTTTAATTTTAAGGAGCATCACATGCATTACAAAAGATCGGATAAAGTCAACTGCATGAAAATGTTGAATAACCATCAAGTTTCAATCATCGTAAACATTGAAGATAACAAAAGTTATAGGAACTTCGAAGAAATTTTATTTCATCGGGAAATGGCAGGATATCCGCCATTCAACTTGAGTCTTTGGTAAATTGAAATACGAACAAAGTAAGTTATTGTGAAACACGTTTTGTTCTGGTACTTCAATAACAAATACAAACAAATGTTTGTATATAGATGAAATGATGTATATAGAGAAAAACA
This sequence comes from Campoletis raptor, assembly GCA_948107755.1. Taxonomy (NCBI): domain Eukaryota; kingdom Metazoa; phylum Arthropoda; class Insecta; order Hymenoptera; family Ichneumonidae; genus Campoletis; species Campoletis raptor. Next base: position 12,222,067 of record OX403623.1, read on the forward strand.
ACTGAAACGTTTTATTCTTTGATTTCCGCGGTATGGAACTGTTGCTGCATCTTGGACCAGATTTTTAGGTCATATGATATAAATATGACTGATGGTAAACGAGGTTATAAGTTAGTTCAATATGCGTCCAATGGGGATTTCCCACGGATGACAAAGTTCATCTTGCTCGAGATCCAAAGTGTCTTGGACCCTAAAAGGCCGTACAGATCAGGGGATTTCTGTTAGAGGATGAAGCGGTCTATGGTCCCATTGCTGGTCTTCACCTTTTCCCATTCCTCACTTCTTAGGATGCAGCAGCTTCACTTGCCCCAAAGGACGAATCTTCGGATCGTACATAGATCGTGGCATGGCACACGACAAACTCAAAGGACAAATATAACTGCTTTATGTACCCCGGCATCAAGCTCAAGGGTTAAGCGTTGCGAAGGTCCTCCGTGACGCTTTACCTAAAACCACCCTTTCCCTCCTTTCCACGGCACCCCTTTCGCAAGTGTCTTCATATATAGATATATATATATATATATATATTCGTAGCTAGCATACAGTACTATTACGTCGTTACAGTGTATGGAACGTGAACACCCTAACTGAGAGGCCGTCACGGGTCCATGGATCTCGAACACCTACGCCTTCGCGACTCCCACACCACAACATCGTCAAATTCGATCGCAATGATACTTACACATATATACACTAAAAGGGCACTCATATAGGTGACTGTAAGCTCAAAACATCCCGGAGGGCTTGAATATCCCAACAGGATTGATTCCTGTCTGAATATTTCATGGCCAACGAGACTCAACTTGTTGCCCCTACTCGTTCATTAAGTTCATTATTGTATGATGAGTTTATCGTGCCATCCAACAGTCGCGTATCAAAAGCACGCAGGACCAGATACGATTCGATAAAACTTGATCTATAAGCTCTATGTGTGTATATATCGAAGCATGAGTTTCGTTTGTAGGGGAGTCAAAAATAAAGTCCGATTTTCTCGAGTAACGTTTTGGAAAACAAACATCGAGAAACTCATACAAATAGGGAAAAAAATGAAGTTAGCTGGGCAGAGCACGCTTGATTGCAATGACCAGATGGTTGGAAGGTTTTCATTTGGAGTGAAAACTCACCAACATAAGTATGTGTCTATATAAAGGTATTTGAGAGAGGAGGCAATTTACCATGAGCCAATAAGAGCTGCCGACGTTTCTTACCGTCATCGAACATCCTTTGACAACGATCGACAGTGTTCTATACAGAAAGAAGAAACAAACAAAAAAACACGAACAGAGAAAAAAAACGATGAAGAAAGTATGAGATCGAAAGAACCACAGCTCTAAACAGCATCCCCTTTCTCATTAACTTTTTATTTCGAAAAAACCACGAAGTTGAGACGTCGGAAGGACTTTGCTCTCATGAAGAGCGCACGTATATACAAATATAACCTTTTTCGTATATATAGATATACAAATAAATAGGTAAAAGGTTGCAGTTCCTGCAGACTTTCCTTCTCATTTTTTTTCGCCCTCCCCACTTTTCCAACCCATCTCTCGCTTATCGATATAAAAAAGAAAAAAATGGCTGAAGACGCCACGAAGAAGAAGAAGAAGAAGAAGAAGAAGAAGAGGGAGAAGCGCGTTGGCAGAAAATACGAAGGGGGTGGTGAGACGGATAAAAAAAAGCTACAGACACAACAAGGACGATCGACTTCGCACAGAACCTCACCCCGAAAGAAGCAACTACGTCAGGGCGTGAGGAAAAAGTCCTGTGCGACGAGGAAACAAATGCACGAGATCAAAGTGCCACGGGGGATGAAAAAGAGAAAGAGTCGAGTTGCCCATCTTTCTCTTTTTCTTTTTCCCACTCTCTCTCTCTCTCTCTCTATCTCTCTCCTTCACTTGCTCTTCTCCTTTCTCTTCTCAGCTAGTTGATTATTTTTGTGACATGATAGCGCGCTCTCGCGACCGGACACAGGAGATGAGATGCCTCATACCCGAGCATAACGAGATCGTCGTTGCTTCTTTACTACTTGGGAGAAAAAGCAAACCCTCCCCATCAGCTCCCATCTCTTTTTTACTCCCCCCCCTCCCTTCTCTCTCTCACTCTTTTCTCTTTCTTTCTGCCTCTTGCTTTTTTCATACCCTCCTTTTCTTTCATACTCATCTCTCAGTAGATCTACCATAAATCCCCGTTCCATTGGGAACAGCTCAGCAATGCCACTGTGGGTGTTCCATCAAACCGTGACCAGAATACCTCAGCGAAGCTTCCTCAGCTTCGTCAGGGACTCATTTTCTCTAACGCTGACGTTCTCTCTCTCTCCCTCTCTCCCTCTCGGGCTCTCTCCCTCTCCTTTAGCACATGGTGAAATATCATAAAAGCTCTTTCTATACCACCCCTGTGTCTGACAACTCTTATTCTTCAGTATTAAATAAGCTAAATGCGTTTAAAGATCGCGAAAAACATAATAAAACAAAAGACTAATTCTAAATAACGTTAAAATAAATATGATAAAAAATAAAATCCAAGCGACTTGAAGTTTCAATTGTTTTCCAACCTGCTTTCAAACTGAAGCGTTGCTTTCGACAAAGTTTTTGTTATCAAATAAAGAAAGAGAAAATAAAGGGGGAAAAGATTGAGAGCGATGATAATAATGTACTTGCCACAAAATTTTCGGGACCTGGACTCACAGAGGGGTAAGGGAACATGGGGCAAAGTGGGCCCCTGGGGCAGAGGGGGCTAGCCAACTTTTTTTATTTTTGGGGCAAAGTGGTCCTCCCAAAAATGGAGGAAAGTCAAATTTTTCTTCGAATTTGATCTTCCTTTATTTTTGGGAGAGCCCACTATGCCCAAAAATAAAAAAATTTGGCGAGCCCGCTTTGCTCCAGGTTCCCCTACATCAGCTTGAGGAGGAGAAAGACAACTCCCTTCATCTATATCGAAAGTTGAAGACAGAGGAGGAAAAGGGAAAATCATTCCTATAGAAACGTTAATAATAATAATCATAATAATTTCCCTTCTCTTTTCACGAATGTCTGTTCGACGGCGGGGTGGCCTTTTCATCGGGGGATGTGAATAGGTCGAACGAGTTGAGCCACATCCTCTCCACTCCTTCTCGGAGAGCCTCTCTTGCTCCCTACTTTTCTCTTCCTCTTTCTCCCTTTCTCTTTTTCTTTGGCTCGTCGTCTCGCAGCTATAACGAGTTCCCATTTTCCTCAAACTCTAGGTACATCGAACTATATATGCGTCCACATCTCTGTGTACACCTTCGACCAGCGTGAGCAGCCTCCGAAGAGCTTTTAGTCAATCTCTGCGAGCCATTCGTCCTCGAACTCGTTGTCTCTCTCCATCGCTTTCTTTCCACTAAAAAATCATATAACAAGTATATCATCCACGATTCACCAGGAGGTAACCAAAAATCTCAAATATTCTAATCTCATTTCACAAAGCTCAAAGCTTTTCGATTACAAGGGTTGGAAATAAAAAAAATCTTTTGTGGGCTTGTTTTGCAATAATATTACGAGGGAACGATTTATTACTGAAAAAGATTGGAAAATTTTACAATTGCAATTTAACTAATTATTATGATGTCCTACAAAACGGAAAATAATGATTACAAAATATTATGTAAAATAATTAAATTATGTACGAGAATGAGAACGAAAAAATAATTACAGTTGAAAATAAAAAGTTCACGAAACGAGAGGATTAATTGATGATTTTGAGGCGTTAACAGAACGATGCACAAAAATATATGAATAAGGTTCGTATGCATGTTTCATGAGCCGTATGAACGGGACAAAAAGCTTATCATATTGGATTCGAGATATAAAGAATTCGAGGTAGGTCGAAGGATAGAAGGCGCAAAAAGAGAAGGTGAACACGAATCGTGCGGCCAGGCGATGCCATTATACGAAAGGACGAAATCTATGAAACCCATACAACCCTTGAACTATTCGTATATATTTGTGTATCTATAAAAACGCACAGTAAAAGAGTATACGGTAATCCAATCAAATGCCAAAGTGGATAGCAACAAAAAAAAGACGTTTCTGTCTCTCTTTTCATATATAGTAAAAACATCGTTGGTCCGAATCAACCAACCGTTCCATGGTACTCGTCGAATTTTCAATACTATACAGACGAGAAGAGAAAACGATGCACGTCGGTTTCACCGCACCGCCGGATAACTAACTCCCTATCATTCCCTTTTTTCCATAGTGCTGCACAACCTTAAATATAACTATATAAATGCATGAAGTACTATTACCCGCGATACATGCCATCGTCGATGCGAATATTTTCGTACATACAATCCATCGAATGTGTGTGAAAAATGTTCCCGATCGTGTAGACAGAGACAGAGAGAGATTTGAGTAAGTTTGAGAGGAACGTAGTTCCCTCACGTACAAGGTATCCCGAAAATCATGTTCAAAATATGAAGAGAAAGCGTTAGATCCCCTATTTTTTAGAATAAAAATATTTGCCAAATTTTCGCTTGTATCGTTCCAGATTTGTCTCAACGATGCGTCTTATTAGTTCCAATTAATTTATTAGCATCTTAACAGCGGTTCACAGTGGAAAAAAATTAGCACAAACTCATTTCTTTAATAATTTACGATCTACCTGCCACTTTATTCTTATTTTTAAGTTTTTGGTACACTCGGTATATTGACGTGTGCCAAGAGAAACGAAAGGTGCACTGGAAAATCCACGAGAGGGGGCGTGATAGTCGGCCTCTCGAAATCGGTCTGCTCGTCGTGCAAGTGCTTCCCTATGCCTTATAACCTGACGTTCATTCGCTTTTGCCATTTCTCTGCTTTAAACCCCTTCCTTCTCTGACCCCCACCCACGGAGTCAACGGTTTCAGGCGAATGCGAATACCACGATGATTCAGCTATAATATCATACGTATACCCTCATACCCACGAGATATGCAGCAGAGCATCCATCGTTGGCTCCTTTCCCGCAGTATATATGCATCGCGAATAACGTTGTTCAGTTCTCCAAACTTCGAGAGAGCTTTTCCCTCGAGTTATTATTATTTATATATATATATGTATTTTTTTTTATCTCTATCGTTTGATCAGCCACAACTCTGGTACTTCAACTATGTATTTATTTTTATCCCAATAAAAACCATCCCTCATTCATCGTATGTTCTTTCGAAGGTGTAACATTGGGTAAAACACAGTAACTAGCGAGCCAAAGTAGATTTTTCTCATGAAACCAAAATGATGATCCAGTTTTTGGACATTTTTTCACATTACAAATGTTTTCCAATATTTCTAACGCACTTGATTAACATTAACTTCAATAATACATCGTCATAATGGTATTTTTGTTGTTTTTCAGGTCCGAAAAGCAGAAATCATTAAATTGACGTACGAAGAATGTGATGTGCACTACATCAAGCCTAGCTGGACAGCTGTAGGGATCGAAGTGACTTACCAATGTCCTGAGCTGCAGCCAAAAATTTCTACGTAAGTGTTGCACTTTTTTTTCCTTATCGCGCTTAGACTTCTTTTCGTTATTTTTAAATAAAGGCGATGTCACCAGCGCTCGTCAATGTTATCTCGCGCCTGTCAAACTGCTCCTTTCCATTTTAATCATCCCGTCGTCACCCTGGGACGTGAAATCGAGACTTACACTGTGAGGTCTTTGTGAAACGAAAAGACGAAGGGTAGAAAATGAGAAAGAAAAAGATAAAAAAGAGGGGTAAGTATATATTGAGACAGCGCGAGGAGATTGGGTGGGAAGGAGTTTTGGAAGATCTTCTTGGAAGGATTCGTTTATTCGTCGGAGACACCCTTCGTCTTTTGGGTTAGCCCTCTTTTTGGGGTGTCTTTTTTCTCGCAAGCTTTAACGCTGATTCACGAGAAGATGCGTTTTGGGATCATGGAAAAGAAGGATAGGTAGGGGGTCGTTGAAGATGAGAACACAGCTCTTTCCCTCCCTTTTAACCTTTCAACGGCCTCTGGTTCGTTGTACTTCGGTGTCTTGTTATCCATTTTCTTCTTATTCGCAAGCTTCTCTTCCGCTTCCCTTCTTTCTGACGTGCTGTAAGAAAGAATAAAAAAAGAGAAAAGGACCATTACGAGAAGACGCGAAGGGGCCAGCATTTAAGAAAGCTCCACCCCTTCATCCAGCTCGAGACTAAAAAACACCAACCCAACACCCGCAAAAGCCTTTCTTATACGCCAACGATCTTTCTTTCCTTTCATCGTTTACACTGTATAGTAAGAAGAAAGGAAAGAAAAAGAAATTTCCTCGCGAGTAAGAACGACCATCTACACTTCCAACGACCTCGAGTCTCTACCATCGAGACTTCTCTTTCCACTGGCAACACCGAGCTTGAGTCTTACTATAAGTCTGGCCATGGGAGGTGGTTTGGTCTGATAGCTACTGTGTATTCAATGGTACAATGTATACAGGATGTCCGGGAAATCCCATTGACGTTCTTACGAATTGCGAGGACTTACGATTCTGAAAAGAAATGTTTTTTTTTTTTTCATTTTTATCTCCGATTCACCGTTGTCGAGATATAAACTCAAAAGAGAGAACCAATCAGATGCGTCGATAAGATGTGAGCATAGCGATTCGCGAGCGATAACGCTCGATCGAGTCTATTGGCTGCAGCCAAAGAGGCGGGGCGTCCTTCTCCCACTGCGCACTTTTTCTCGTCACCACGCCGTCAATTGGCTCCAACAAATTGATTGATATCTCATCAGCAGGTCAACATTGACAAAAATATCTAATGACTTTTCTTTTAAAAATCTTTAGACCTATCAGCCGACAAATCTTATAAACCACTTTCAGGACACTCGGTATATAAATTTGGTAAAATCCGCGAATGGATCGACTATAGTCCTTCGACCCTGACGCCTATAGCAAGAGGATTGTCCGAAGGTTCCTCACGCGGGGCGCGAACGCTGCCTCCCGATGAGAACCGTGTTTGTCAATAGCCTGTTAATGCGTTAAGCCATTAATCATTGCGAGGGCTCGCTCACTCGCTCTTGCCTGTCACCGCAAAACCGAAAGCCTCCGACATCCCCCTACGATTTACTGTGTATGTATATCACGTACATGTGTACATACTTTATGTAATATGTGTGTATAGATTAGGTTCATGGCAATACTTCCATTTTACACACCAAAAGGAGAGCCATTTCTACACTAAGTTCTCTAGGACAAGCATTGACGAGAAGCTGAGGGTTGACGTAGCTTGCGATCTGTTAAGTGATAACCTCGAGACTATTCCACCAAAGAACGAACCTAATTTACTTTTTTTTACATTTCTTATTCTCATTGTTTGAATTCGTGAACCTTTGCTACAACGGGGTCAGAAACTATGCCGATTTTTTTAGGGAAAAACTTCTTTTATTGCATTTTACCGAATTTTATTATCGTTTTATAGATTTTTTAACTGAAAATAAACCAATCAAAATAGAAATATAATTGTAGAAATAATACAAACCCGATGAAATCGAATGTTGGTTTTATTGAAACGATAAAAAAAACAACGATAATTTGGAAACGGAAGAAAACTGGCAAAGAAAGGCGCTCAAAGGAATGAATGAATGAAAAAAACAAAGCTCTTCGATGTAAAAAAAAAAAGCTCTCTGGCAATAGACACGCTCTCGTTACGATGAGCATTCGGACGTTCTTTGCTTACAAATCACCGAGGGTAGAGTGGTCCCATCATCTTCTTTTCCTTTCAGCGCTTTTTTTCTCTCTTTACCTCCTATAATACGTAAACTCAGCGCCTGTGGATGCAGGACTGGCACCACGGGCTTTCGGCACGGTTGAGTTAAATTTAAATACCACGTACTCTGAAAGATATAGAGAGAGAGAGATAAAGAGAAGGAGAAAACGAGCGAGGTTTAACCAAGCTTCTCGTCACATTGCTAGCAATCCCGGAGTTCAAGGACGGGGGATGCTCTCGATTTATACTCGACACGCTGATCCTCCTGACCCCGGGATCGTACTCGCGCGAAGTCCCGGACGTATTGAGTTACTTACCCTCGAATTTCTGCCTCTCAACATTTCAACCAAACGCATTCCTTCTTTCGCTATCAAAACATTATACAATCGTTTACGCAATGTGACAAAAAACCAATTTATTCGGTATAACGTCATTGGAATAACAATTATGCAACGATGCGCGTAATATGACACAAAAACTAAATTATTTGATACGAATTCATTTGACCGATCAGCAGAAGGAATTATTCGAATAAACAGTAAATTCGAAGAGTCTTATATTCAAAATAGTTGCATTGGAAAATAGATTTATTTTCAATTGAACTATTAATAAATAAACAATTATATATTTGCTAAAACATGCAAATTAAAGTAATTATATTAGTTAAGCGAATAATGGAATCGATTATAACAAAATTCACGACATAACGGTACAAAATAATATTCGCACAAGACAGTATCAAAAGAGGACAAACGAATGAGGGAGTAATTCGTGGAGAATGGAGAGAATTGGTATATTCTGAAATAAACCCTGGAGCATTTGCGCGGGGACGGATGCGAAAACGTCTTCGTCGTCCGAAACGTGGTACGAGAAACGTGAGCGCGGGAGTATCTCTATAGGTATGTGAATAGTCGTTGCTTTTTGGGAGCAAGGAGACGATATGACGATTGGGACTTTCGTATATCGCGAAATATACATCCAAGTGTAAAAGTGTGTGTGTTTGTGTGTTCGTGTGTGTTCGGGAAGTGTGGAGGGACGAAGAAATGAGAGAAGGAAACTGCGGGTGGCACGCACTATATAGAAATACAAATGACAGACGAGGAGACTCGAGGAAATCGGGAAAGAGAAAGAGAGAGAAAGAGAGCTAGCAAAATATCATACAGGCTGTCTCGAGAGTTGATTTCTTAGTGCCGAGGCTGGTTGTAGCATGAAATTATAAAGAAAAAAGTTTCACACTGTTTTTTTCTACGACGTATCGTTGATGAGATATTTATTAATTAGTCCCAGTCGATTTAGAATCTCGATACGAATAAGTGGGCGTGTGGCAAATGTTGGGCCCTAGCAATGGAGCTCAGTACGACGGAGCGCTCTTCGCTCCCCCTACGCCGCACTCTTGCTCTTCTCCACTCATAGGATTCGCTACCACTAAATTAATTAATATTTCATCAACTATTCATCGTATAGAAAAGTACATAGAGACTTTTTTCTTGAGAATTTCGTAAGCTACCTACCCTGAAAATCTTGAGTATGACTTTTGAGACACCTGGTGTATACTTATGTGTATCAGAGAATATACGAATATAAGCTCGGGAGGATGGTTGCTCCACTATTTATAGAGTTCTATTCGTTCGAGTTGGGCTTTCTCGGATGCCGTATACACGCTCGATCTACCAGGGTTGGGAACGCATTATTATGGTAAACTCGTCGTACCACGAGCTGAAAGTCTCTTCGAGACGTGAAAGCTCCAACGATGTTGCACGATGAATTCGTTTATTATCCTCCAAGTTTATTGTGCTTCCGTAGCCGATTAACTCGTCTAGTCAGGAGATCGAAACCGTTCACATTCGCCATTCTCTACACAAACTGCCATGGCAAAGTCGAGGATGAATGGAATTCGTCCGAGCACTATTTTATGTGACACAAAGTTTTTATCGATATCTTCAAAGAAATCTAACATTTCAAATCTTCTTCCAAATTTAACAATCTTGAATAAATTATTTACGCTTCAACGATCATTCTGACAAGGCTACAAAAAAGGTGTGACAACGAGATGATTTCCGGGCCTAATAACTCGTCGAATCCATATGGATTTTTTTTTTCCTTACCATATCGTGGCTGGTGTCGTTTAAATCCGGATTTATTCACCGTCTTCGATACGCGCATACCTCCGTCACGGCAAAAATTGAATCTTACAAGCCAAGTGAATTGATATCTGTATTGAAACTCTCTTTCTCTTTGTCAATGAGATATCAAGACATAGAACAACATTTATTATTACCAACAAAAAAAAATGTTTTAAAAGAAAGTTAATTTTATCACCTTCACGTACGTTTTTTTTTTTTCACAATTTTGCAATTAATGAGAAACTGCCATTAAGAAGCCGAATTCCCGGAATACAAAAGTGTTTTATGAACTCTTCGTACGTGCAAATCATTTGTGAGTGTGTGTAGAATGAACGGAGCAAAGAGAGCTGAGCTATTCTTTGTCACACTGGTTTTTGATCTCCTGGACCACAGACTCCATTCATGAATGCACCGCGACGCTCACCGAATGAAACCAACCCGCGAGAATTCATTCTCCTTGGGATTTATGATTGTTCAAGTGATACCAACTTCTGTGGGCAACTTTACGGACGATTGAGTCGTATCTTTAACCAATATCGTGATCGCTATCGACCGGAACGCATAAGTAATCGGTTGAACGTTAGTGTCAAATTGACATCTTTGTGGTCACACCCACGGATGATTTCTGCTATAATTGCTATTCACAACTCGCCATGCATATAGTTGTTGGCATTTTTCAACAGTTTTCTTTCCGCTTTCATAAGCAATACTAATTGTTTATACATATTATTTATAATTACCACTCATTTAATTATAATCTAAAAAATCATATCTAAAGAGGAACATAAATCACTTTTATTTTCAATTTAATAATTTTTAATTAAACTGGATAATAGAAAATGTAAATATTTTAGTTATTTACGGAAAAGATTTGTCATTGGCTATTGACAATATTCGCAAAAAATTCAAGAATGAAACTACATGGTGTCGTCTTGACGTAATTAAATTAGGAATTTAAATTTCTGTCGCTAATGTTTAGGTTCGAGAATGTAGTTTATCATTGATCATAAATTGTGAAACAAATTTAATCAACGAACTACAATTCGTTGAGGACTATTTATGAATCTGCATTTAAAAATGGCTCAACAAATGTCAAGGGAATAAAAATGCAAAGTATTGAGAGAAAAAATAAATTAGAATTCCGATAAATTGTTGTCCGTTGAATTTCATTCATGTTCAATGACTCGTAAAACTAGAATAGAATATACGAGACAGTGGAATGAGAAATTGGAGAATTTATCATTGCCCTCTGTACCAGCAGGAACTGCACCATTCCATTTATTCTGATCTCTCAATACTTCTCGTACACTACAGAAATCTTAAAGCTGCCAATAACTGTATAAATTTTCTTCTCATCACGTATTAACTTGGGAGAAGTCATGCTTGATTTTGTTTACCAATTCTTTGGCTACTCGCCCGAGCTCGTTCGTTCGCACTCTTATTAAACGCTCTCTCCGGTTCTTGTAATAAGCGAAACGCCGTAATTCACTCCCACGTAAGTTTAACACGCGCTTATGTAGCATAATGCACAGTTTACTGAGATCTGTCCTGATCTCTGCCCACAATAATCGTCCATATGGGGACTCCGAACTATTAAATTCTCCGTATGGAATTTATCGGCAATTTCGTCTATTAGTTTTTTAATAAATTTCCTTAATTGTTTATTGGAGCACCAAACACGTTGACGAATGATTCAACTGTGAAAGCGACGTTTATATTGAACATTATCAATCATTATAAATGCGATTACTCAGTAAAATTCAAGAAGTTAGTCAACAAATTCACAACAAAGGCAGTAAAATCGGCAACGTTTCAATCAAAGAATTCTTCAATTTTCTATTTGAATTGTATTATTAACTCCACATGTTAAAGTGACTTCAAATTTAGAATACGAAACCAAATATACCGATGTGAGGATTAAAATACTTCAAGTTCATTCAATTATTCGATTTGTGTCAAGGCATGAGAGTAAATTTAAGCAAAAATCGTACTCAACCGATGTGGAATCAAAATTATTCAACTATGCAATGAAAATATTTAAAAATCACTAAACGACTGTTTAAGAATTCATTTTAACAATCTTATAAGAATTCATAATTATTTTAAAAAAACATATAATTCATGTTTTATAATTGTTGAAAACTCTGAACTCAGTTAAAACACAGTACGAAATAGTGAGAGGGAAAATTCTTGCTTTTGGACACCTGTCACACATATCAAAGATGACTCTTCGGGCTAACCCGCCTATATATATACATACATAACTATATTTATACGTACTAACGTACGAACAACTGCAACTTGAATGTATCATATAGTTACACTACATCCATGATTATGATAGATCGAGAAATGTGAGTGAACCACACACTTGAACGAACAATTATACGCTGAGAGTTCTAAAAGAAATGAAAGCAATTAGAAAAAAAAAACATACTTTTCATGCATACAAAGAACTTAATGAAATATTTCACAGAGAGGTGAAAAATAAATAAAAATCTATTTTTTCAAAATATGATTTTAACGTCTTTCTTGACTAAAAATTAAATTGATATTGTACGAGTTCGAATAAATAAAAGGACTAATTAGGCATAAAATGATATGCCAAAAAGGAATTCTTTCATATATGTAAACCAGCTGGCTGGTGGGTCTGAGGAACAAACAAAACATAATGAATTTGGAAAAGTGTGCGGGAAATCCCAAGAAATAGCGGAATAACGAAAGAGACAAGTTAATAAGAAGAATAAGAAAGAGAAGACAAGAAAGGACTGGGACGAGTGCGAGGTCGTGGAGAATTGTCTCGTCGTCGCGTCGACAAAAAAGCCTTATGTATAGAAAGAGCTAGAGGATTCGAGCTTTCGAAGTCTTTTCATTTTGTCATTCACCCAGTGGCATCACATATACATTAAGAGACACATATGTATATGGGGTTAAAAGGCTTTAAAGCTCGGCAACTGGAATGGAGAGCCAAGAGATAGAGAGAAAGAGAGAAAGACTAAAAGAAAGAGGCAGGGAGAGAGAGAGAGAGAGAGAGAGAGAAACAGAGATACTCGCGAAGGCGTACAGAAAAGTCAAGAGAGTAAAGGGGTAAAAGACGAGGTATAAGATAAAGAATGAACAAGAGGAAGAAGAACCGAGATACCCACAAGCAGAAGCACCGACAAAGGGGGTTACTATTTATAATCGTGGGTACACACGGGATGTGCCTAACCGGACGCGAGCGACCGCGATGAGAAGAGAGCTTCAAGGGAGATCTCTCTTCGTTTCTCTTCTCGAACTCATCTCTGCCTGATGCACAATGCACGAGCCAACCACTGGGGCAATGTATTAATAATGGACTGAAAGAGTAAAAAAAAAAAAAAAACTAAGAGAAATGGATGGAAATGACGAATAAAAGACGGAATGGAAAACGAGAAGAGACACGGTAATGAGGACTGTTGCAGAAAAAATATCGTAGTGAATATCTTTGAAAAGGAGCAATTGACAAATTATCAGAAAATTAACCATAAGACACGTTGACAGCGATTGAAAAATTCTCGTGCGTTCCAAAATGAAAATCTGGAATTTAGGTCAAGTGAATTCTATAATTAATTGTAATCAATTACAATTAGTTGAATTAATCTGCAGTTTACGAACTAAAATCGATGTTTTTTTTTTTCTTCAATAAAGTGAGGCATGTGGCCTCTAAAACAATCGAAATGACGTATAAGAAAAAACATGTCGTGAAAACGATGAAAAAACGTTATGTTGCCGGTGCGAAAATCCGTAGCATCAGAAATCTGTCCTTCTCTTTTTCTCTCGATCTCTCTTTCCCTCTCTCTCTTTTTCTCTCGTGAATTTCTAATTTTGTACTCGGGGGATATAGCGAACTCTTGAGCCGCATAGTGTCGTCAGTTCGCGTGCTTGGGTTCGAGCTAAGCGCATATCATTTCGAGGAGCATATTCTTTCTCTCTCTCTCTCTCTCTCTCTCTCTCTCTCTCTCTCTGTTTCTCCCTCTTTCTGTTACTCTCAGGGTCTCTTTCTGTCAAGATGCATATGCGAAAAGCGTTTCTCTCATATTCTCCCCCATCTATATCTGTTTCTCTCGGTGTGCATCTCTTCTGTCGTTTCATACATACGGTGAAACATAGTTATGCATTTTCTCTCTTTCTCTTTCCCTCGCTCTCTCTATCTCTTGCTCTTATATTCTCTCAGTTCGGGTATGGCACTCTCGTTCCGAAAGACGACTGTGGCGACTCATTCATAAGAAGAGAAGAGGACACAAAGTTAGATGAGGTCGTTCCTACAGTGAAGAAAACAGGGCAAAACAGAAACAGGCCGAGAGAGAGAGAGAGAGAGAGAGGGAAAGAGAGAAGGACCAAAAGAAAGAAGGAAAGGAAACTAGCGAAAGAGAAGAGAGATAGATGAAGAAAAAATAAAAGAAAAACGAGGGAGGAAAAAGAAGATAAGACACGAGAATATATGAGTTGGAGCGAGAGGAATTTTCAGAGAGGGATGAAGAAAGAGAGGAGAATAGAAAAAGAGAGAAGAGAGGGAGCGCCGGAAATGCTCGCGAGCCAATGTTCATTCACGAGTGCATCAGCCAGGGTCTTCACTCTCGGGAGGCTCTCGTCTTCTTCCTGCTCTTCTTCTTCTTCTTCTTCCTTTGCTCTTATCTCTTCTTCTCTCCTTTCTCACTCTCTCTCTCTATATATATATATATATGTATGTATGCATATTTATGCACTCGTGTTATTTTATTATTCTCTCATATAGCCAGCAAAAGCTAACGGTGCTCAACCCTCGTACACCCTCGTATCTTCGTTGTTGTCGTCATCCGTCGTAAGTCCGACGACACGGTTGCTCTCGGTCCAGTCGAATAAGAGCAAAACGTCAGGACGCCATCATCGCAAGTTCTCCATGAGTGTTTGCTACTGTAACCGTCGGACTTTTCTCCTCTTCTAATACCGCCACTGGCAAACATAAATCTTCTTGTCCTTCCCACTACCTCTCGCACACTATAAAGTTGACTGCACACACATTCTTCAATTATTTTCTTTTTGTATTTCATTTCTGCAGTTTCTCGCTCTTTCTTCATATTATTTGTTCTCTGTCGTGCCTAGAACTTGACGTTCTTCTTCTCCACTATGGAACTCGAGCTAAGAAAATAATATTTCCACACTATCTGCTATAACGTGTTTAGCACACACGAAATTGTCGAAAAATTCAAAAACCGTATACCGAGTCTTGTTTCAAGAGGCAAATCATTTTCGGCTCCGCCTTTTCTCGCTGTTTCGGCTCCGCGGACCATCAGATGCTACAATTCCCTCATATTTTTTTTTTCCTTCTTTTTCCATGAGAAACGTAGAGGAAAAAGGAACAATAAGGAATTTTGGGTTATACCCAGTCGCAGTGACAACTGAGACGACTCACAACATTCATTGTTCTTGTCTCCATCTTCACTACAACACTTTTGCATGGACCGGAATAGAATTGTATCCGCTCTGAGCTGATGTGCATCGTGTTACAAAGTTATGCCCACATTTTCCTACGAGAGGGCGCGGGTGCAGGCAGCTTTTTCAACACGATTTCCAAGCTGAAACGAGTTTCGCACTTAAGCTCAACCGGACTTTGCGAGTCGATACTATAATTTCTGTAGTAGATTTTTTTAAACTTGTATATACAATGGAAAATGTTTTGAATCAAAAAAATCAGTGATTATGATTAAATCAACAGTTATCAATCAATGAGGAGAGCAAAAGAAAGAGTTTCGAATCATTATACAATTCTGAGGATAATTTGTTCAACAATTTCCACTAAAACTCTAATGAGAAAAAATATAAAGAATAATAATGGTTCTAATTAATAAAAAATGTAACACTGGATGCGGTATGACGAGAATAGAAATTGCCATTTATAAATTAGCGTGGGTGGGCATGAACGAACTGGCATTTTCACGAGTATGAGATGTCTCCAGCAAGGCTTTTTGTGCACGATAATTACGACGGAGTCCCTGACCGTAGCGTGAAAAAACGATCACGAAGAGAAGAAGCTCAGGAGGAACAAGTAGGAATTCCGTTACGAGGAAATGCTAGAATTTGCAGTGACCAGTCCCGGCGACGTTGCTGATTGAAAGTGCCATGCGTCGAAGCGAATACACGTTTTGGACGGACGATGCGTGTCGAGTTTTACCCCCTTTCCATCTCCGCCTCCCTGGTCCCTCTGAAACTTTCTATGGAAGACATAGAGAGAAACGTTCTTACCCTCTCTTAGATTCTCTCTCGACTCTCGACGACGTGTGCCATAGCACTCTTCGTCGAGGATATCTGAATGAACGTCCCTCCTCCGGCCTCTGGTTCTCTTCCACCACTTCCCCTTCCCATGAGGCTGAAGCTTTCGTACAAGAGTTAGTCGGCGGAATCACCCTCGTGGCGGACGTACTTCTGACTCGTTTCACTTGGGTCGGGACATTGAGTGTCTTTTCCGACTTCTTGATACTTCTTCCAACCGCACAAAACGAAGACAAAACATTTCGAACTGTCCTCAACCACAAATTTCAACGTTTTCAAGGTTTGGTATGAATTCTTGACCAGGGAGTAAAGGACTGAAGAGAATGAACTCAATTAAGTTTGAAAAAATCAATTATGCACAATTCTTTTTGTAAATTTCGATCAACCATTTAAATATACGAAAGAAAAATGAAAAGGACAAGAAAATAAGGCCAAGGAATGAAGAACTTTGATCAACAAGTAAGAAAAAGTGATCCAAAAACTAATAGAGACATCTCCGATCTGCTGTGAGCTAAACGCTGAACGTGCTAATAAGTAGTAACGCAAGACCGACGATTAACCAAGATTACTTGTCTGTGGTCTCTTTTTGTTTATTTAACAGTAAAGCTGTGTGGTCAGACATTGAATTACGACATCAGAGACAAGAGCTATTATGTGAAATACATCGACAAAAAAGCCTCGACCGGATTCCTTGTCATATATTCATCAGATACTTTCATCAGACAGTTAATACAGATTCCTTTCTGTATTAACGAACAAGCCGAAACGTGGATTAAAAAACATAGATGTTTTTTTATCTCACAAGTTCGATAAGCAGATCACGACAATATGCAAGGAAATTGTTTCAATCAATTAAGTCATAATAAACGATCCAAATGAGCGAGTTTATGTATTATAATTGTTTATGATATACAGTTGCATATAAAGATGCGAAAGAACAGTGCTGTACATCGGAATATCAATCTCTACTCAAGTATAATAACGACAGTTGATGTTTTCTTTGGTTGTTCAATGCCAAGATAGAAAAAAAGAAGAGTTTGGTGTCTAATTGGACGAGCGTGTTGGTTCAATAATTTTTCTTCATTTTATTTCATTTGTTCTTTTTTTTTTTTATTTAAACATTTCCATCTTTTTTCTATGCTTGTCACTATTGACGTTCATCATTCGCCCCGTGTCACTCGAGGCAATAATCATCGCCGTTCCATCAGCAATCTCATGAAACGCACAATCCTACTAAATTAATTCAAACCACGTTCACGTGCGTTCCACGTATGACAGGAGAAAATCTGTACATTGGATCATCGTGTGGCTCTCGTACGACGAGAAGTTTTACCTTCTCGATCAGTCCATAGAACATCGAAGGTTTTTCATTACGTGACAAGCGGGAATGAGCCAATCGAGCTCGAGCCGTCCTACAGAATAGCTCTTGTATCAGCATCGGCAAAGCGGCGCATACAACGCACATAAGTATCCAGTAGATCCGATATGTTCTCGTTCAGACATAAACCAAAACCAGTAGAAAAAGTAGGCACGCGTAGACTGACGTTCCCTGGCTACATATATCTATAGAAATATCATTAACTCTTCAATTCTCACTTCTTGTTGTATATTTATCATTGCGAAAAACATTTAACTTATTGGCTCTATTATTTCCATTTTTCTACGTACTATAAATGCATGAAATAATAAAAACTGACATTAAAAACATTTCATTATTGTATTTGATGGTTATAATATTATAATTGATATTCTAATGTTCAAGTGAACCGACTGCGAACAGTATGCACTCGGTGTATGGCTCCAGGCATTAAAAAGTTAAGTAGCCTCGGATGAGGTCAGTACTTGGTCGGGTGACCGCTTAGACATATATCAATAGCTCGCGTATCAATTGCTCAGTGGGAGACAGTCTTTCTGAATTTCTAATGATGCTAATCGACTGAAGTAATGCATTAGAAAAGAGTAGCTGTTGGCAACATTCTATGGGATGTCGTACAGGAACAAGAACAGAAAAGTAGGGTCAAGGTGATGGGATGGCCTCGTTGGAACTTCAAAACATTATAAATAAACAAATAAATATTAATATCGGAATGGAAATCTGGGAAAAAGTCGTGTTTGTTGTAGTGGTACTAAAGTTAGTTGTTCGCAATTCAATCGCAATAAACAATGACAGGCTGGAGTAACAATTGAAAAAAAAAATGGCATGAAAGCATCATTCGTTTCTAGGAATGAAAGAAATCCTATGCATTGAATGGTAAATGCATCCAATATCCTACGATATACTGTATGGCATGGAGGTTTACAGATGGCAACTCAGTTTACATCAACGTGCTCTTTAACGATGGGTAAAAGCAAACTTTTTTCAAATTTATTTATTTTTTGTACGAGCTTAGAAAAAAAGAACTCTTATGCTGTCTTTTACGAAAAAGGCAGCAAAGGCGAGCCAAAAGGATCGAATGAGAAGGAGCAAAGGGAGTATGATGAAAAAGGAAGAATACAAGGGACGAAAGGGGGCAAGGGTGGGAAGGAAAGAAAATAAAAAAGTACAGAAAACAGAAGAGAGAGGAAGAGTCGGTTGCTCAGGGAACGCTTGGAGAATGAGAGGCAGAATAAAGGAAGATGGAGAAAGAGAGGAATGGGAAAGGCAAGTGGTAGGAGGCAAAAGGTTTGCGGGAGACATGAAAGGGATGCGCACCGACGCCATTCTCGTTCGTTTCTCTTGGCTCTATTTTTCTCTCTTTCTACGTAATGCACACACCGACTGAACATCGGACGAGGTTGTTTTGCTAGAGACGTCCTCCCCTAGTATTTTCCTCTGTATACACATGCCTGGATTCACCTGAAAAATAATACGGGCCCACTTTTGCACTCAGACATTGAGGGTACTCTGTTACACTAGTGGAAACGAGTGAGTTCATCTGGAGTACCAGCTCGTCCGTAATATTCCATATGGGTATCATGAGTCTGATCGGTTGACGGGGCAGAAGAAAAATGACAGTTTTTTTTAAAAAGCCTTCATATTGAAGAGGTTTTGCACTCAGGGTTGTTCATATTAACCAATTATCTCATAACTAAGACGGTATTTAAGAATAAACTTGTGGAAACCATATTAACGAGCAATAATCCTGTTGTTGGGTACCACCAAACAAGCCACAACTGTAAATAAAACCTAATCCAACCACCAACCAAATGTTCTGTTATGAAAAAACAGTTTCTGTTCCCTAATATTTGGATTTGAATGGAAAATAAAAAACTAAAACCAGTTGCCCCTTTAATTCAAATCCATTTTGGCTGAAGTAGTTAAGTTACAGTTAAAGTCCCAAGACGGTTAACATCGAAACCGTACTAAAAAGTACCGTAAATATATATATATATATATACAAATGTAGACTTGAGTAGCTTGAATGGTGAGCAAAACCCGCAGGCAAAAGGGCACACGCCACAGGGTGGCCACCTGTGAACATACAGGTGGAAGCGGAGCAGGTCCCCCTCGAGGGTCTTTTACATCCATGTATATAGAGATAGCACAGAAAGAGAGAGAGATAGAGAGAGAGAGAGCTCGTGCCCATGTTCCGGTGGGACTGTGGCGCGTGTGCGGCTCTCGTTTTTCATCGACGCGAGCCTGAGTTTCTTTATAAAATAGCGCGCATATATACACGCATATACCGCGAAGACGGAAGGAGGACACGAGGTGGGCGGACAGCTAGCGACAACAATGAGCATTGTGATTTGTGCGGGTGTAACTCCCGTCCTATTGGTCCATCAAACGAGTTCGACTCCCACCCTGGGAGTTTCCATTGGATCGGGAACTTCGTGCGGGGGGGTTGCTGCGCGTCGGGTGCTTTTACCGCCGCCTCCTCTCAACGGTCCGCCGCACACCAGACAATAGACAATGCGCAAGCCACATCGGTCTCCTCAAGGCGCACACCTGATCCATCCTAAATACACCCGACGACGAGAATTCTCTGAAAACCCCTTTTTCATATCCAGGGCATCTTCCAATCTGCAGTTCCTGGAAAGTGTTGGTTCAAGATCATTTCCAAGAGAGTTAGAACCTTATTACTCATCATTTTAACTCTGTCCGATTACATTAATGAAACGGAGCTGTTGTCAATGACGTTAACTCCAACTGCGAAATTCCGTCTGGAAATCTGATACGATTCGAGAGTAGTCGTTGATAATGAGAGAATACACTTATGGAATTCCAATTGCAAACAATTACGAAGTCAAATAATTAAATAAACAAACCCCCAGAGTACTATTTTTTAAGCGATTTCACAATTCTTCCCCATTTATCAGCAGTCACATAGAATCCACGAAGCAGAACATATTCAAATTCTGATTTGATGTCCGATGTCATATTCGGCTGGAGCGATCACCAAACGTTGACCACCAGGAACGCTTTGACGCGACATGCACCAACATATTCCTGGTTGACTCCACGCATTGTTACGCGTTGTTGAAAAGGAACGAAAATGACTGATTGTGATTACCGTTGAAATCTGGTTACGAGGGATATTTTGGCGACAACCCTTGAAGTGGAAAACCTTCGGAACAGGCTGCAGGGAACGACCTCTGAGGTGATGGAGTTAATTGACAAATTGACAGAACCCATTCAGACACTTAAGGGTTTCTATTGACAGAAGGAAGTCTTAGGTTCTTCAGTCATCAACAGGTGACGTTTGATTGTTTAACAATGTCGAAAACTGCAATTACTGTTCGGTGCCGTGTCTAAAACTGGAATAACATTGCAGGTTCAACCTGAGCCAGATATTTCTTGATCGGGAATAGTTTTACATCTCGGATAACATTTCAGGACATCCTTCATAATAATGAAAATGCTATACGACGATGAGTAGATGATGAGCAACATGAGCTACGAATGAAAAAATATTAAATATCAATAATTTGATGATAAGATTGTTCTGGTTCTAAATTCCTCATCATGAGGTGCTCTCATAGGCTGCATCATAATAATCTCTCCAGTGGAGTGACAGTGCTACAATAAATGTTGGCTACATTGCTATGTAAGCGGGGACCATGCGCATTGGCTTCGGCGTAACTCTTTCTCTCTGTCTATCGCGACTGGCGGCCTCGCGGCATGCTCGCGGCCTCGCGGTGGAGAATGTCGCAGGTCTGGGAAAAGAAGTGGTAAAGCGAGAGAGAGAGAGAGAGAGAGAGAGAGAGGTAATGGGGGGATCGGGTTGAAGTAGAGAAGGGGAGATAAAGAGGGGAAAATCCGTGGTTGCGTGGGTGTAGGAGAGAAAGGAGGCGTTGCCATCGGTGGCCGAAAAGGGCGTGACCAAGCTGGCAATCCGTGGACTCGGTTGATGCTGAAGAGCGCTGGCGCACGCTCGACGACGCTCGCTTTTACTACTGAGTATTTACCACCACTACTGTCAGCCACACAACTGATATAACCGTCTGAAAGTGAGAGGGAGAGATACAGAGGAATCGCAATAGAAAAACAGAGACAGAAAGAGAGAGAGAGAGACAGAGAGAAGGAAGAAAAATATCCAACTCTTGCGGGAAGACAAACGAGATGGAACCAGGGAGAGAAAAAGAGAAACGGAGACGGATATAAAGGGTGAGAGATAGAGAGAGAGAGAGAGAAGGGAAATAAAGCGGGGGGGGAGGGAGAGAGAACGATATTCCAGCGTTTGTAACGATGCCGCTCGACATCACTCCGTCTCTTATTCCCTCCCTCTCTTTCTATCTCCTTCTTTTATGATGACAACGACATCTGGTGGTGGAAATGTGGCCCGTGGCGTTTGAGTAACACATGTGTGTGTCTATGCTTACAAAGTGTGCAGAAGAGAGAAGGCGATAGAGGCGTCGCGACGTCGTCGTCCGGAGACGCGGCGCGGGGGTGTCATTCCTCCTCCCCCCACTCTTCTTCTCTTCCCGCTCTTCACTTCCATCCCCCCGCTCTCCCCATTCGATTGTTGGGCGTGAGGCCCCAGCGGGGCACTCGCCGCGTAAGGGATGGAAAGAGAAAGAGAGATAGTGAGAGGGAGTGCGACGTACCCGATCTGCGCCGGAGCCAGCGCCTGCCGAAACGTCTCTGGCCTCGTCGTCCCACCGCGGACCTCGTAGCCCGCGCGCTCTTCAGTCAGTCAGCCGACGCTCCGAGGCCGCGGCGATTATATTTTCACCATTGTACACACGCATAGAAAGAGAGAGAATAAGAAAAAGAGAGAGAGACAAAAGCCTACCGTCGGTACGGTGCAATCTATTATTCAATTAATCGTCCCTCTTATCGATTATCAGTAATTTTGTTTTTTATTTATCAATCATCTATCGATCTGCTTTCAAATTTATCATCTAACTATCCACGATAAACGATTTTCCAGTTCGCGAAATATCTCTGC
Organism: Campoletis raptor; assembly: GCA_948107755.1. NCBI lineage: Eukaryota > Metazoa > Arthropoda > Insecta > Hymenoptera > Ichneumonidae > Campoletis > Campoletis raptor. Next base: position 12,244,524 of record OX403623.1, read on the forward strand.
AACCATTCTCACGCCACTCAAGCATATTTTAATAATCATATTATTCTTCGTTGTATCTGGATTAGTAATAACATTGAACGTGCGGATTCATACGATCTGAACCATTTTCACTGCAGTACCAATTCGTAAATAAACATTGCGATTGTTCTTGAATCAGTGAGTGTCTTATTGTATTGAAGAACAAAATAATATCAACATCTTATTCCTATCGATGGTACTGCGATCTGACTCTTGACTATTCGAGAGATATGACTGTGTTTATTTAATTATTCGACCGGTTCATTCGAACCGGAAGTTTTTGCGGATATAGCCAGCTCTCGTTTTTGTGAATTGGCTTGAAAAACGTGCTACGAAATATATTAATGAACATCGAAAAGTAGAACAAAGATTACGATCGAAACGTGTTCCGAAGATCGTTGTATTTTCCACTAAACCTGAAAGAAGAGATTCGTTCGAGCGGTTAACCGGTACTTCCGGTATGAAGTGAGGCTTTCATATACGGCCTTGGTAGTGATGGAAATTCTCTTGCTACGTATCCCCCAACGTAAAACACGAGGATTCAGTGATCGCGAAGTGTAAGCTCACCGGTAAATCAATAAATCTTAACTCTCCAAAAATTCAGAGTTAGGAAATAAAAATCGTTTCGAAAACAACGCAAAGGGATCACAAAAGTTTTTGTTTTTTCGAGACAGTGAAACATTTCGAGGATCGTGAACTCGAGTCTGTGGTGAATGGAAAAAATAATAATAATAATAATCCTCACGTGATTGTGATTTGAAGGAAAAAGAGAAGTGGGAAAAAATTGTCACGTGCAAAATCAAGATCTACAGTTGCGAGATATATCAGAAATTACGTTTTCACCGCTTCGCGGACGGGATGATATGAGCACGATCGGCAGGTGAGTGACGAGAAATCGTGAATTCTATCGTGTCACTGAATTAATTAAAAATCGGTGATTGACAGTAATTGATGAGATTCTCGATCGTTCCATGCTGAACGTAATTCAAAGCCGAAATATGAATCCAGACTTAAAATAATCCATTGCCCAATTATTCATTCATGTTGCGCCTGTTACGTAATTTAAAAAGTTATTATCTGAGAATGAGAATAATTTATCAGCAACGGTTGTCCGGATTGAAATTATTAAGCGAATCATCAAATAGCCAAAGTTTGTACAGTTGTGATCACTCATTGTACACGATACGAACAAACACAGTAATTGATTATTCAATAGTTAATATTTAAACATTGATACTGATTCATTTATTCGCTAATAAATATTCGGAAAATGAATTTATTTATTAAATGTGATTAACGATGAAGAAATAATAGCGAAACGAAAGTAGACAATGGTAGAAGGGGATTAAAAAATCTCTGTTGCGATAACAGAATAATTAAGTGGCTTTGAAACATCTCGTTGTTACATGTGCGTGCGTAAGGTACAACTCAGAAGAGCCAGGCCTTTGGGCCATGTGTTAAACGCGGGAGAGGATAAGAGAGAGAGAGAGAAAGAGATTACGCTTCGAGGGAGACTTGCGGGCGATCAAGAGGGACGGGGAACAGTTACAGTGATGCTGAGAGCGTGCACTGCATCTGACCCAGTGACCCTCGTCTCTCCCATTCGTTTCTCTTCGTTCTTGTCATCGCAAAACTACTCCCTCGCTCTTTATTTTTTTTCTTTCTCTCTCCAGGTCTTTTCCTCCCCTAATAATATGTGAAGCACCGATTTCGGGCTTTGCTCTCACTGGGATCGAGGGTGTTCCGAGAGAATAAGGGACTGAAAAGAATCATTTTATCCCCATGTATCTCGTACTACGTACAGAATTTATAATGAACAAGTGAATTTAACGTACATGCCTAATAATTCTTTAAAACCTTTCCATTTCACTCAATAGCAATCCAATTCCTCGTGTAGACTCGCCACAGGACCTTAAAACTTTTTTAACTACAGGAAGAGCCTTTCCAAAAGTTCTATGTGACAATTGCTGGATCGAAAGATTCGAAAATATCCAAACTCGGGCTGATAATTATTTGCTAATGTTTCATCATTTGATGAAAATATAATTTTGTAAGTACAATTCTTGAAAATATCCGATTTATTATGAATTATATGAAAAAAACAAAAATATTCACTTGATATTTATTCTTATGATTAGTTTTATATAAATAATTAAAATTTAAACCGAAAAGTACTCATTTTTTTAATTTTTATCGTAAACACTTTTTACACGGTCCTTCGACAGTTTTTTATATTTTGTCGAGACTTGTCCTGAATGCACAATTGAGTCTACGATTTATTCGTGCCGATTTATTGTTAAGAAATACTTAAAGATCAGGTCCTTATACACCACCTTATTCTGTGACGGTGAACTACTTGGTTTTCTGGGGATTTGCCCCTCGGGGTGTGTAACGAGGAGACCCTTCGATGCGGTTTTGCGGGAGCCCAACCGATCGTGTTACCCCTCTTGTATAAACACACGTGAAAGCAAGAATGTACATGTGCGCACGTACATATTTATTCTGAAGTGAGATTGAGAAATCCTTTCTCCTAGTTTGAGGGACGAAAACCCTTCTTTTGTGCCCTGGTTCGAAGGGCGCGTGGATGGACGAACCTTCACGAGAGATCAACAGGAAGGCCTCCCTCTTTAGAGATTTTTTTTTATTGCTCTCAAGACCTCGAAATATTTTCACCAATAAATTTCTGCGTGAAACACTATAAAATATTCTCACAAAATTTTATTTTCTCTTCTAAGAGAATGATATATTTTTCAACACTCCAACAATCGTATCGCAGTTGACGGATAGGGAACATGCCTAATTTTTTGAAAAGCAATTTTTTTTCTCTATCCAAGAGTGTAAACGATCGTTGGCTCGTTATCAATTTATGAGTTTTATCAACTTGAATTAAAAAATCTGTGAACACAGCTTGTCACCCTTTCCTTTTTCTCATTACGTTGGATCTCAGATTTTTTTACTTTTTTTTTTCTTAAAATCATCGTGATTTTTCTCAGTTGAGTCGTCAGTGTCAATTTGCTGAGAATTTGTCACGAGCCCATTAACAAAAAGTTATCTTTTTTCTACGCAATAAAATCCTGACGTTCATAACTTCAAAGTTACCTGAGCCAAAGAAACACTTTGTTCATTACAATTGTTCAAACTCATCACAATGAAATAAACATAAAAACATAATCAACGAAAATTAAAATAAAATGATCATTCATTGGACATGCAAGTCTGCATGAATCCACAGCTTTTTCAATGCATTCGAACCTTTACCAATAAAAGAAAAATGTTATTTAAAAAAAAAAAAATCTATTGTGTTGACGAGAAGTCGAAGCCAATAATCTTGAGCTTTAGAGAGCATCTTGAAAAGATTCTTATATACATATAGTATTTTTAGTCTTAAAGCAATGAGAATTTGCGTCATCGGATGCTGCAAAAAAACCTTCCGACAGAGTTACGGACATTTACGAGCGATATATGTACTGAGCTACGAATTATGTAGTACTTTTTGTGTAGTATATACATATATATATAAAAGTTTTGAAAATATATGTGTTTTACGTAGTACATTATGTTGAGAATTCTTATTGTTGATTTGACGAGAGTTTCGTCTTCCTTTAACGAAATACAGACTGATATTGTGCTTATAGAGTAGTTTCCCATATGCTTTGGTCCCCTCCATCGGAAACGCTTCTGGTGATGTTTTCTGATGCTGAAGTTCTCTGACTTCTGCGTCTGGGACTGGCTACACTCGCACTCGTCTCGCTCTCGCGTTGTTTTAAAATAGGCCAAGGATCGTAAAAAAGAATGATGTCTGCAGTACACAGTGTGCTCAACATTTATACATTTGTATATGTGTGTAAATGTGTACTTATATACACATATGTAATATATATAAATATATAAACATTTTCTTACTATACGTATCCTCATTTTTTACTCCACCCCTTCTCCTACACTCTCTCTCTCTCCCTCTCTTTCTCTTCTTCTCAGTCATTACATTTTCTTCTCGCCTATCGGTTAATATCTTTCTCACTTTTCATTGCAAATTTGATGCTCCAGTGAATACACGAGGATGATGCTTTTTCAAACAATTCCGTACGGTAAAAAAACAGTCGTTAAATTTCGTTTGAGTGCCGCCGAAAGTTGTATTAAATCTCGAGGTAAATGTACGTTGTACGAAGTTGTTGGCCGAATTGATAATCGTTCTGGCAAGCCACATGTTTTGTAAATTTTTCTTCTATTTCTTCGTCGAAACGAAACAATAAAATTTAAAAAATATACATATATGTATACGTCGGGGTAAAGGAGGGAAAACGCAAGGTAACTAAATAGGACATATCTCAAGTGACAAGATTTTTTTTCAAGCTCTCGTGAAACCTTACGACCCAAGAACTAATACCGAAACGAACGATTTTTCTTTTTTCTAAAACCCCTCCCTCCACGGCCCCCCCCCCTCGTCTCTTTATCTCACTCTGCGCCTCTTTCTTGTCTTTTGTCTCGGCTCTTATAGTCTCCTCTCTCAGCCGAGATTAGCCTCTCCCGTTTCAGAATGACAAAAGGCCTCGTGAGACCTCGAATAAGAAACGCTGGACCGAAACCAGAAACACGACTTTACGAAGACGTTCGAGTGATTGAGGAATTTGAAAATCTCTTGACTTTAAGAAAGACCCTCGAAACAATGGGTATACACAAGCATTAATTTATCCGGGACAACGCTAAATTGTCAGACTCTAATCCCTTCGAGCTCACGATTTACGTCCTTCGACACTCATAAGTGACTTCTTTCATGGGGATTTTGGGAATTGTGTGCCACCTTTGATCCTCAAATGTGACAGCGTCTGAATTATTCGACTATTCGTCAATATATTATTTCTTTAGTCGTTTAACTTACGACTGCAATCGTATCTTCCAACAATTTCAATAATCTCATGAAAACGAATTTATTGTTATTTAATTTTTAATCATTTACACCGTGAGAATAAAATATTGTTTATATTAATATTGTCAAATCTTTGTCTACTACGATCATGAAATTTGTCTTTTTATTATTATTTATAAATATTTGAGAGTTTGTTCTTTCGACCTAATTTTCTCAAGTGCATAAGATCACTGAATTCTTCACAATTTACCATTTTCATGATTTTCTTGATCGAAAATGGCGTTTTCATGACCGAGAATAATTAGTAATGGCAATGATATTTCTGCTCGAATCCTCGTACGATGAAATGGGTTTCTCGCTCGAAGAGCATCAAGCCAAGTTAACGTATGCAACACGAGCTCCCGTGTGACACGCGCGTCACGCTAGATTTCTCGTCCATCGCTTTGACTCACAACGAAATCCTCCTGACTCTTTATTCTCTCAAGTTCTTTCATTTTGACATTAACCAAATTTACAATAGTATAGTTCTTTTAACATTTCCGTGTCTTGTGTATACATATATATAGATATATAAATGAATGTAAAGAAGAATAAGAACATATATATATGTGCTCTCATTCCATTCTTTATTTTTTGTCGTCGTTGTTCTCGGAGAAGCAAAAGCCAAAGGACAGTGTCAAAAACAAGAAAATCTTCCATCTGGCGTTTCTCCACTAACTCTCTTTTTTCTTCGTCTTATTCTTTTTTATTTTACTTCAGAGATCCTTCATATGCATATTCTTCTCTGACGCCATGGTTCTTCAACCTCTGACCAATCTTTCGTACTCTCGCATCTTTCTAACAGCATCGTTCCACGTGGAACACACTCTCTATTTTTTTTCTCTCTCAATAAAGAAATATTTATTTCGACAGAAAAGAATTAATTTTCGTTAACGGCGTTAACCCTTTGAGGCATCGCGGAACATACGTTGTCCCACCTTTTTTCAGCAGTTTTTTTATCATTTAACTACTTTGAACGCAAAAAATACTGGATTTTTCGTTTGCAAATGATTTTCGTAGGATATTCATAAATATACAAAAAAATACGTACAATCGTTATTTACTAATTGAACATAAAAATCATGCATGAAAAAGCAGTTGAAGTTCGAACGTTTTCATGAAAAAATGTATTTTCTTTTAATCTAATTTAAAAATCTAATAAATAGTTCGGAATAAAAAATATGAAAAAATTTGCTAAAAATAAATAATAATTTCATTATTGATGTTATTTATGAACTATATGTTTCGTTGTTGTCAATCAAATCAGGTCGAAATTAATCAGTTATATTTCCATCCAATCTATCATATTTAATGGAATGTAATTGTGTGCTAATATTTTGTTTAATTGATCGAGTTCACTTTATATGATAAATTACGACATTCATAATTACGAGGCCCTTGCCGGATCAGACAAAATTTAACACTCAAATAAGGCGAATTTTTGCAGCCCAATAAAAATAATTCCAGCAAAATGAAAACAATTCTTGGGTATGTGTCAAATATTTCAGTAAAATATTGACAATTATTATTTATTTTTTTTACTCTGAATGAAGTATTTCGTTACGCATGGAGATAATATTATTTATCAGACTATAATTTTGAACGAAGATAAAAAATATTTTCAAACGTATAAATACGTATATCGATTCATAATTAAAATACAACGACCTCGAGAGATTGATTTGACTGGCGGGTCACCCATTGCTTGAAAATTTTGCATCTTGCGTTCGAGGCTCTCGCTAAAAAAATTTGCTTCGAAACACGAAGGTTCCGATGTCATAGAAATTTGTTTTTTCAGTTCGATTCTTTCTCTCTCCTGCTTTCAATCTAATTCTCTTTCTCTCTTGTTTCCTTACGTTATTCGCGTAGCCCTGGCGCACGGCTAATGGCTTCCACGAAATTCTCGAATAATTACTCTTTGTTCGTTGAGCTCGCACGAGGGCGCGAGACCGTGGATGAGTAATCGCGTGGCAGTAAAACGCGTTCAACACTGTATGCACCCCGAGAAATCAGGAGCAAGAGAGAGCGAGAGAGACAATGATCGCCTAAATCCTAAATGAAAGCAAAAATATAAATTGCATCATAAACATTAATACTTTCAATTTCGAGGGCATTCTTATTAGAGCTTATCGAACGTAAACGTAAAAAAAACCATAAAAATTAAGTCAACTCTTGCGGTAACGTTAAATCTAAGAAAAAAATGAACCAAAAGGAAAAAAGTTTGACACGATGTTATAATTTTTCCAATCCATTAAAAAATAATGACGCGAGATTCAATGGGAAAAGAAAATATTTGCAAACATACTTCAGCATCATGGTCTGTCCACCGTAAATTCTTACGACACTTTACATGCAAATAAATGTGAATAAATCTCACATACGTATGAACGTTTAATAATACATACGATGATAGAACGAATGAAATATTATTAACTCCTTGGTGACGACAAATACGGGCGATAAAATTGTCCACTTACCGTATGGTTTAAAAGCTCATCTGATTTACTTCTCAGGCCATTCTAAAAATGGATAAAACACTTTTTCACTTTTATTCAATTATTTATCAAATTTATTATTCATTACAAATAGGAATTTCTCGTCCTATAGATTATAATTCTGTAAATAACAAGAGTATTCATTCTATTCTTATTTTGTTTTATAATTTTTTAAATATTTTATGATTATAAAATAACAATCATCGAATTGGTAGTAAAGTAGAATGATATACACGTGAGTGTGTGTATAGTAAAATGTATGAATATGCATGTGCGCGTGGTCAAGCGAGTATAGCACAGCGACTTAGTACTATTATTAAATCTGACATCTTGATGTAAACGGAATTTTTGGATGGCCCGGGGGGTCTGAAGAACGTCACACGAAACAATGTAGACCATATGTCCTTCGCCTCTTTGCGGAAGACACCTGACAAGATTAATTGTAGAATGAAGCAATAATTAAAAAAAAAAAAAAAAAATTAAAAAACACAAAATTGAGAACTCCGAATGGCGGGAGACCAGACAAAAAAAATATCAGACCTTTCGGGTAAGAAAATTGATCCCGAGCTATTAACGAAACAATGCAACGTATAACGAATCGCAACGGTGTGCAGCAGCCTGATTTATAATCGCGGTCAGCGTTTTACTCGCGTAATGAATGAATCTTTGCCAGAGTGTTTAAAGGCCCTCATGGGACACGAGTAGCAGCACATTCTCTATATCTAGTTAAAACGAGTACACTTTGACTCCATTACAAATCCTCACAATATGGAACACTAGATACTTGCCCCGAATTGAGTAATTCGACCGATTTCTTTTTCGTTTTTTTTTTGTCCTTTTCTTTTGTTTCTCTTTACATTTTCCTGAGTCTTCACTCTATTGATTCGAACAGTATAAAAGATTCAGATGAAAAAAATATTTTATTGAAATTTTAACCATCATTCGTCAGCCCTTATTTTCATGTATTTTCGAAATTTCAATTAACATTTCCCACAGAATCGTATAAGGATGCATTTCAATTGAACTGACAATAAAGATTTTTTTCAATTTCTTATACTTTTTCCATCCTGTTGAAAAATTTTACATGCTAGAAAACATGCTTCAGTTTACTAACTCAGAAGACTGAAGGAAAGAGAAAGAGAAGACACAAGTGGAAAAAGAAATGAGAGAAAAAGGAAGAGAGAGAAAGAGACAGAGAACAAAAATTTGCAGGTATCTGTATCATATAGTGAGTTCAGAGATGGTGGCGCACGAGTTTCTCTCGCTCTTTGGCTTAATGGCAAGAGGATGAATAGAATCCGAAGATATACCAAAAGTGCTGGGGCACAAGTACCAACATGAGCTGCAGCCAAACCGTGCAGCTCGTATCGTACAACGGACGCGGCGCATTAGCCTACCGCGCTTTGTTCTTGATGTATGGAAGGCAGTTACGCACGTTCTCAAGCCTTATTCTCTCTCTTTCTCCATCTTTTGCTTTTTCTACACATGTTCTCTTTTCTCTCGGAATCTTTGTCTTTCTCTCTCGTTCTCTTTCACTCAAATCTTTTTTATTTCTTTTTTTTCTGTTTTCTTGCTCTCGAAATTCGTTCGCCGCCCAAGATACACCATTCCAAGTCATATAGGTGCGCAAATGAACAGCGGATACGCAACTACCCGTTCGTGTTAACTCACGACAGTACAAGTGAAAAATCTAATTTACATGCCATGTCTTATATGGAACCGTTTCCTATTTTCTACTCTTTTTATTCAAGTAGTTTCTAAATCACTTGTTTTAGCGGGAAAATCTAATGACCATTCTTATAAAAATTTTAAAAAATTAACACAAACATTACAAGACTTTGGTTTTTCGGGATTCTTCATCGTTTTCAAAATGTTAATATCATTTCGAAAGATTGGCTGGAACTAGAAATGATAATTCATTCATTTATTGGAAATAATAACAATGATTGTTATTGTCATAATTATTATTATTGTTATTATTATTAATATTTTGATTACTATAATAATGACAGCAAAATCACAAAATCATGATTGATATTATTCTCGAGAATAATATCTCTCTGTTTTTTTTTTTTTATTTTGTAATAGAAATTTAAGTGGTAATGAGAAATTATAAGAGTGAAAATGATGAATAAATAGTGTACGGAAGAGCGTGAGATTCGCATGTAAATTGAGGGAAGTGAGAGAAGAAAATGAGGACGGGAAAAGGGGGTATGATGAACCGTATGTGTTTTTCGGTGTGGTTGAGGGAACTCGGAGTATGTATCGTCGATGGTCGGGTGGTTCCAAGCAACTTGACACTGAACACATGGCCCCACTTCTTCTTAAAGCCACACTCGGTCCAGAAGGCCTTTTCTCTCTCTCACTCTTGTTTCTTCTTCGTTCTCCTTCTTTCTTCGTCCCTTCTTCCTACGTTTTCTTGAGCTCTCCGACTTGTATTCACCGATCGTATTTCTTCCCTCATGTCGTTTATGGGAGAGAAATTGACGACGATGAGACAAGGAAAGCTAGAAAAATAAAAGAGGAGAGAGAGAGAGAGGACGGCGAACACATCACGTCATCTTGTGATTCTCCGGATGTGATTGAGCTCGAGGGCCACGTGGTCCACGTGGTCCAGTTTCATACAAACCTTCTCTAAAGTTTTCAGTCGCCTTCTTCTACATCCAACCCTCAGTTCCCCCTCTCTCTTTTTATCTCCCCCACCCCATTCTCTCTCTCTACTCTCTCTATCTCTTTTTCTTTGCTGGACCATTTTTGTTTCGCTTCCCAAAGCAATACGTCACAGCATCCACTCTGCTCCCTCTGTCTTCTGAGAAAACATTATGTAGAGAACTTTAGACACACTGCACTATATTACACATACGGATTCATTGACTAAAAGCCTTGTATTCTTGGAATTCAAACAAAATATGCACAAGCCCAAAATAATGGTAACTTTTATCTTATTTGATTAGTAGACTCCATCAATATTCAATGAAGCGCTATTTTTCTTCATGTTTTTTAGTTTGTTACATGTTCTTATGTTCAATTATTGCAATGATTCAATTATTGAAAATTTACCTAGAAAATGCTACCATTTTTCTTTCAAGTTAATAACAATCGTGTTACTATCACTTTTTTGTCGTTATTGTTATTGGAAGACGAAAATAAATAGTGTCTAGTTTTAATTGAAAACTACCTGAGAACTTAAACACGATTCGAACTAAATGAATTTGACCCTAATGCAACCAAGATTTTGTTCCCAAACGACAGTCAACCACGATATATTTTCCATTCATCTTTGTATACGTATTTTTTTCCAATTTTTCTTTGTACGTTAGTACAAATATAAATGATGAAAAATTTACTATATAACTTTTGCTAAATTTATATGGACAGCATAGTCAAGAGTCTTGTAAAAGGTAATTTTTTATTGGTTAATGGAAGATACGGAAGAAGAGAGAGAAAGAGAGAGAGAGGGAAAAAAAGAGGAAGAGAGAGGTATTTCAGACATATCGAATCTGGTCACGATTCAGCTGCGATCTCCAGCCAGCAACACACTCGATCTTATTCTCAATTTGCTACCCCTTAACTAAGTTCAGGCACAAAGCAAAAGTGTGTTTCAGAAGAGTGCAGCAGCCTCATAGTCCTACAAGTCCAATGGACTCTCTCTCTCTCTCTCTCTCAATCTTTCTTTTTCTCTCTCGTCTGCAATCGACTTGATGATTAATCCGAATCGTGGCGATTTCCCGCAGCGTGAATTAATCTAAACGAGCCGCGTGCCCGCGGATCTCTCTCATATTAATCGATTTGCTTGTTAGCGAGGCCCGATATAGCAGTCAACCTAACGCCTCTCTACGTTTCTCCCGTCTTCTCATTTCGCGAATAGTATAAATCTCCTCCTTTTCCTCTCATCCACCCGGAGCTTGCGAATCAATTATTTTTATTACAAGCTCATTTATTCTTCGACGATTATGTTCAGCCAATCTTCAACTCTCTCAATCCAGGACTGGATAACACAGGATATTGAAACGATCCTCGAGATAGTCAGTTTAACAACGCTCAAGATTTCTACCAGACTTCAAAGTCACCATCTGCTCACTCATGACCAAATCTTCACGACCTCCAAAGAAGCTCTGCTAGACCTAAATGGGAAACGTGATATTCGAACCTTGAAAGAGTTCAGCCGGAGATGTTTCTATATTCCGTCTCGACATTTGCTGTTGTTGAATTTTCAAAGTGACTCATTTGGACCACCCGTTCGTACGAATCATTATGCTTGGAATGTCAGTTTTTGTATTATATTAAACGGCTAAACGACTCAAAATGATTCAAGGACAAAATATGCTTTTAACGTAAACCCTGAGAAGCTATTTTTTGAAAGCATCATCGATGACTTGCATCCAATATTCTAGATGGACAATTGATCCACTGAAGAGATTTAACATATCGAAATTCAAGATTCTTCTGATGAATTCTGAGGAATCTAACACCTTCTGTTACCTTTTCCGATCGATTGTCATGTAATAAAGTACTCAAGATCGAGAAAGGCCCGATTGAAGTGAAGATTGGTTTATCAAACAGTGGAGACATGTGTCCCGGAGACATGTTGAGTTTTGTGAATACGTTTTCTTCCCTAAAGTCAGCAAAGTTGCCATACATCCTTCTACCAGTTTGCCTTGGACGTTTTCGTCTCGGAAAGCTCCAAGGCAAAACCACAGTTACACTTTTACACCAACAGGGCTTGCACACTTCCGATCGAATCCCCACAACTCTGTGTATATGTGTACGTGTTTGAGAGTTTTAGCTGTGGGAGTGTGGTCCGCTCATACATAAACAAGAGATGGCCCGACGCTCAGCATCAAAAGAAGTGAGAGACCCGCTCTCTAGCTGCTGAGACTCCATTATGTAGAGCATATCCTACGTTGCTCCTATAAAGAATACTAACGATATGGCTTTCTCCTCCACCAACCGTCAACGGGACTACGTCGACACTAACCGTCTCTTGCCTCTCCTCTTCATCATCTTTCCGTTTTTTACTCTCTTTTAAACTCTTCTTCTTCTTCTTCTTCTTCTTCTTCTTCATAGTCACTTGCTGATACTTCCATCCTTATTCCTCATCGTCAGAAAATTCTCTGGATAGTGTACAGTAAAAGCTTTTTTCATAACTTGTACTTCATAAAATTCAACCTGGAATGACATTTCAGAATTTATTTAGGAAGTCTGAGGTTAAAGTTTACTGAGTATGTCTTGCTTTTGCTTCAGGGTATTTCGTTCCACGCTTTGGATGATCGAATTCTCAAGGGTTTGTGCCGTTAAATGTCTTGAGTTTTGAGTTAAATGAGCAACAATTGATACTCCAAGTTCCCAGGGTAGACAGAAGCATTAATTTGTAAAATGGCCTGGTTCCCACCCTAATTTCCTGGGAAGATTGTGTTTTTCTTCTGATGCCAACTTGTCGATTGGAAACAAGAGTTCTAGATCACGTAAAATAGAATCCAAAGAATACAACTGCGGCACGGACACTCGAATGACTTCCGTCATTGGAGAGTCCGTGCTTTTTAAGGGTGTTCCTATTCCGAAGGAGATCTTAAGTTGACTGTATGTTAGGACCCCTGATGGTTTGCGACTGCCCGGGCGCTACTTGAGCCCGAACAGATGCCGCACCCCGAAAAACCACGTTCCCATTGTGCCACTAATAGAAAGTCAGAGGCTTCGTTTTACAACCTCAGTGTGTATCGTTGAAGTTTCTCATCATTCTGCACCTCTCTTTTTTTCCTTTTTCTATGGGCGTCTGGTACTATACACACTTTAACCCAGCCAAGGGAATCCAAGTACGCAAAGTCAGAGAGAAAAACATGAATCTAGTTCAGAACCGTCAAGATGGATAACTTTGGGGAAAGAAACATTCTTCAAGGTTCCAGCCACATTCGATCCTTTTCCCCCTTATTTCTTCTTCATTCGTTTTCTAACCTCTCTCTCTCTCTCTCTTTTGCTCGTGATGTGTCGCAAACTGTATACGTTTGAAATGTTTTGGCCTGTTAGCGATACCATGCAAAGGGGAATGATGCTGCCTATTTTATGTAGGATTCTTGTTTCCTTCTGACAGGAAAATCTTACTCACTGTAAGAAAAGACGTGCTATACGATGACGCCGGTACACCCTCGGCTTATTCAGTATTCATTGGGTAGGTAACGGAGAACTTTTTTTTTCCCAATCCTATCCACTCAAACCGCAGATTCTTCTCTCCCTGTTAAAGTTAGAAAAAGATCGAAAGAAACGGATACACTATGATTCGGTTACGTAACTTTGACAAGTATGAGAATGTCGCCAACAGGTTTGAAGTCGACCCTCCATCGAAATAATAAAAACTTGAAAAAAATAGGTGAAAGCTTCGAGTATGTATTATGTGAATAAATCATTTATAATATCACGAAATATTCTGCATTCTATGAATAGACCATTCGCACCTTCATGAAATCCATTTTTGTCAAATGATCATGAGGTTCGTGTCCTAGTTTTTGAAACGAAATTCTTTGACCATATTGCAAATTTTCACAAATCGACTGCCATCATTAAACCACCATCGCAGTTTTCCAGATTATCACGTAAATAAATGTCAACTTAATTTTATTGAAACGCTAATAAATTATGTGGCCGACTGTGGAACTGGATTAATATTTTATCAACAAATCAACATGAATAAATATGTATGATTGAACGATCGGTAATTCATAGTGAGAGCATCTGAATTGAGGTGAAATTAAATTTAACAAATCGTTGACAAACTCCTTCCTTTGGATTTGTGTTAGAAAAGAATAATTGCGAAACCAAAAGAATTAAAAAAGAAAAAAAATGTATTTATCCAAATTTACTTTCAAAGTCTTACAAAAAAAAAGTACCTAATTGATTATTCACAAAAGTGTGGAACAAATATGAACGTTTGTCCTGACTCGCAAAGAATAATGCATAGAAAAGAGAGGAGAAAAAAAGAAAAAGAACATAATACAGATGGATGATCGTTTAGAAATTCCAACTGTTGTCTTCGAAAGATTGCATCATAAGTGAGAAGAAACAGTCGTGCTGAACGATGAACCGAATGAGCTGAAGAACGTTCTATCGCATAGTTCGTCGACGCGCATTGGACGACAATGCTCTTGTTAAACGACTAGGTTTGTGAAGCACGTACGACGTGACGCTTTGGTTTAGGTAGTTTAGTTACGCCGGTATAAACACAGCGACAGAGAGACCGAAAGTAAGAGAGTGAGACAGATAGATAAAGAGAGAGAAAGAGAGAGAGTATAAGAGAGAGAGACAAAGACTGAAACAATTTCAAAGCCTTCTGGGCGTTACGAAACCGGGAGAGATTTACTAAAAACGGAACACATGTGTAGAAACGGAGGTCAAAGCGTTGCGGCATTCGCAATGGGAATATTGAAATTTTTTATTTTTCTTTCCTTCAGAAATAACACATATATTCATTTTTTGTCTTTTCTTTCATGAGAATAATTCGAATTTCGAGTACAATTTATACGTTTGAACTTTTAACCGAATACAAAAGATTTATCATTGCTGACAACAATTTTTTTCAAACGCGGAAACAATTTTCCAGTTTTCAAATGGTAAATACTTGCAGTCAAGATTGAAAAACAAGAAAATCTGTGTAAAAATAATTCTCGGGAATTGCCTGAAAGATCCTCCGGCGAATAATTTCTCATCAGACAAGCATTCCGATGAAACAATTTAGAAAAAAAAAATCATTGAAATTATAATGTTTTTTATTTTTTTTTTCTTGTAAAAAAATAATAACGATATTATTTGCGTATGAATCAAAATTCATCCACCTTTCTCGTAAGCCGGATAATAACGGAGTCGCGGTCGCGCGTAAATGATTAAATAAAAGCATGACTTTAAATATAGTCACAACATTTCTCTCAATGATACTTTATCACTCGAGAGTAAATGTAACCGGGATGTTCGACCTTTCCTGATAAAGCACATACACGCACCCGAGCCTTTACACATAAATCTATATTTATATATTAACATGTGTCTATGTATGATGCAATTATGACTGTACATTAAAATGCACGTGTGTATTTGTAACTCCGTCCAATCAACGGCATCAAAAAACAAGAATATTATATTTATCCTACATTTGTTTTGTGATGAAATACGATTTCGTGTGAAGTGGCATAAGGAATTAACGAGACTAACGCCATTATCAAACGACTCGTTCCATCTCAGAGTGAAACACGTCGTTGTACAACTTTCGTTGAAAAATCTAATTGAAAATTATTTACAAAATTAAGTAAAAATATAATCATTCTAAAAATCTGTATTTTGGTCAAAAAACAAACGGGTTCTCGAAAAAGAGCTCAATAAAAAATTCAAACCTTCATATTAAACTTCCGGGAATTAAAGAGTCATAAGCTAATTTCTATCCGCAATAGTTGAAACCACATGGAGCTTTAAACGCTACCACATGTCACCAAAATTTTTGTCAACTGTGTTGAAAATTTTGTTGAATATAAAAACTATGATTGAATTAATAAAATATTTGTTACTACACGTGATTATAGTCGAAATGAGGTGGAAGTTATCGTAGCAAGTGATAAAATATAGTTGCAATAAGAAACGACGTGGTTGAAAAAACGTTTTACTACAATATCAAAGCTTTTTTATCGTAATTTTCTTTTTTAGTTGCCTATTCAATGCTTAGCCATAGATATTTATACACATAGAAAAGAGCGACCAAAAGAAAAAGATAAGGGAACAGTGTCGTATAATAATCGTGAGACGCGAGAGAAGTCTCTCGACACCATCTTAAAAGTGGTGAATACGATAACGCGCGGCCGAGCTCGTTTAACAACACGCCGTTGTTCTCCCCATTGTCAATGAATTATAAAGCCGTCGGAATGAATGAAGATCAGCTAACGGAGTCTCGAGCTGAGGGTAATCGCAACGTCAAGACAGAGAGAATGAGAGAGGAAAAATGGAAGGGGAAGAGGGCAGGGGAGCTGAGCTTGTAAACGAGGGACGTAGATTCGTGCTTCTCGTTTGTGACTTATCTTACCAGCTACGTAATGAGCGAGAAACAAGAATGAGAAATATAGTTTTTCGATGACAGACAATTATCGCACTCCCGTGATACGCACATTACATTATATGCTCTTTTCCATTCGAAATAAACCTGTTCGATATGAACAGAGAACATTTTGACGTTCGACTACAAAATTTGATGAAGTAATTTATATTGTTTATATTCAAGTCAATTTTAACTTTGATGCTGGGCAGCGTAAAAAAATCTATTTTGATCGACCAGGATCGTTCAGTTCATTCAACAAACATTTAATCAACAATATTTTTGTTGCTTTAAACAATAACCGGTATTTAAACAAAATGAATAATGGTTTCCGAGCACATTTATTTGAGTACCTTTTTACTTTATTTTCTCTTTTTGTTGATTTGATTATTTACTTTAAGTAAATATTCTTTTGATTGAACTTTTCTACGTGTTATAATTTTTTTTTTTTCTTTTCACGAAAACGGAGCGAATGATATAATTTCAATAGATGAAATACCGAACGGATGTGGAACCTTCTGACGAAATACACGAGTCATTACATTTTCAATTGTACGAACTTTGGACCATTCGCGAATCTACGTCTCGATGACGCGCGTGTAGCGGCGCAACTTACAGTTAACGAAACTACAAAGTGGTGAGGCAATAACAGGATAAACTGTTGTTCGTAACAAAGTTTTTCACCGGATAAGACCTTTTAAAATACTTTGATGTAAAATTAAACATTCTTCCAAATGTAAAAATGAAGCATTGAAGAAAAAAAGAAAAATAATGGAGAGCCCGAGGTTTGATGGGGGAGGAAATGAGGATGAAGATGCCCTGCTCGAATCAAAGTGATGCGGACACACGCAAGAATAAAATAACGAGTGCCGCAGAGAAAAGTCGCTCTTATACTTTTTGTCGGCTATGTTTATCCTTCCCTTAAATTACTCGGGTTACGAGCCTGAGAGGCGCCCACGGCATCTGCCTTACTCTCAACTCAAAAATATTTCATTCGACGCGATGTGACTCTCATTTTTCCCTCTTTTCTTTTTTCTCAATTCCCCATTCGTTCTGTTCCATTATTTCTTTCGTTTTTTGTCCTCTCTGTGTAACAAAATCCCCTTCTCACGTACTTGCTAAGAACTTTTTCGTATTTCTCTTATAATTTCAACATAAGAAGAATAATCATGAACACAAACCGTAGAGAGAGTTTTCTTGTCGATCTAGATTTAGACTCATATTCGAACGCGAAAAAAAAAACAATTTTTTCGTCTCCCATTTCAAAAATATTCAGTGATCCGGAAGCATAATAAATTCACTGCAATTAGTGTTTAATTACATGTGCAGTGAAATTTTTATTGACACATATTTGGGGTTATATTAAAAAACGTCATGTACTTTTGTTTCTCCCTTCTTTTTCGCCCTTCTTCGTTTCATCCACGCGTTTCTCGACGTTGGTGTTTTGTTAAGCGGATCTTTTACAATACATACATAAATATACGTAAATAGAAATACCAGTACATTGTTGAGATATCGCGTAATGAGCGCGGATTACATTCACGAGACTCGATCTTATTCTGTTCTCGGTTTCAACGTACTTCGATATCAACGATCATCACATTAATTTATAAATCACATACACAGTCATAAACATTTATTCTTACGACCAACCACGTTCGCTCAATTAGCATTATTAAAAATATGATAAAAGACGGCGCAATATCGGCCATCCGGCATGCTCGTGATGCTCTCCTCACTTGTCACCCTTCCCACTCTCTCTTACAACAGTTTATATCTATCTCATCGTTCGACCTCTTAATAAATCTCCTAGCTATCGATAATTTAACATACATTGTAACGATACTCGGACGTGTTACAAATGCTGACAACAAAATTCTGTCTGGAATTCTTTTCATGTCAAACTTATCGATATTTGCATACGTTGCGCTTTTTACAAATTTATGTCTCTCGGTCCGAGAGATACCGATTTAAGGAAGTTTTTTTTCCGTCATATCCAAAGGGAGACTCCTGCGTGTATTCTACGAAATTTCAATAAAGGCACATCTTTGAATTATATATGAACGAGAAAAAAAATTGATCCATAATTAAAGAAATTGAGTGAATTGAGTGAAAAGATATTGAATAATGCATAAAATTTAAGCAAAATTATGGACTGCATCGATGGAAATATGAAATTGTTTTAGAGGATCGTCGATTTGACTTGAATCTGACCATATATTTATATATATATCGTTGCCCGGAATCACTCCGTAAGATTATAACAAAACCCAAGAAGAGTTGAACAGGCGTCTGGCAACGACCTTACGACCTCTTTAAGAGTGATAAGCATGCAGATAATGGAATGTACGGATACGAGAGTACGCTTGAAACTATAAATATATATATTTTAATACACACATAAGGATTTGTATTTATATATGTTTATAGTTGAATACTGAATCCCATAATCCTTCTTCCTCCTTGCCTTCTTATATTCACCCTCAATTCTCATCTCTCGCCTCAACATTAAATACCACGTAAGAAATTGTTACGAAACTCCCACACAACAATTTTATTGTACGCGCATGAAAGCGATAACGTCGAACTGATTTATTGCGCATTTCTAGCGTTGTGTAATTTTATAACAAACGTTCGAGATTATGATACACATTGGTATTGTGCACTACATAATAAATTGTATAATATTCTTAACTCTAACGCTCAATGTTATTACAATTAGTACTAATTGCAACAAACACTTCTCCCCAAAGATGTATGACGTTAACTAATTGCTTTGATGCTCTAAAACTCAATCTGTCATATTTACATGAGAACAAAAGAATGACTTGAGAAAAAAGATCATGCCCCATGTGTGGCCGAAAAATTGCAGCTCGAAAATGATAATTTTTCTTTTGGGAGTTTCTTCTTGAGCAGTGGCACCACTTAAGAGAGAGGGAAAGAGAAGGAGCTTTCGCCAAGCCTTCCTCTTAGCTAATTGCGCGATTTAGATTTAGTAATTTGTAGACGGAAATGAATAGATAACCCGCAGTAGGTAGGCTGTTGCTAAATTAACACCATCGTCGTCTGCGTCGTTGTCGACATTGGAGAGTTGTAGAGGAGAAGTAACGAGCGACCTGGTAGTAGTTTAGACGTCGTGTCCGGTGGCAACGAGAATCCCGAAACACACCAATGTCAACAGAAGGAGATGTGACGATGTGTGCATAGATTTACACATCCACCTATTGCCTCTTGATTAACACGTTTAGGACTCTGAGGAGGTAGACCTTTCACCTGAGAATCTATTCGAAAGACTGCCTCATGCTTGTAAACCAACAACTTGGTTTGCATTATGGATTCCCTTCAACTAGAAGTTGTGTTACAAGAAACCTAATTTCCGATCCTAGATTGGCTCACAGAGTCTCGTCACCTTCCCTTCCAATATGGCGAAGATTTCTCCTGGACCTTCAAAGGATTTCGAGAACTACTGGGCAAGCTAGTTTTTTGTTTTTTTTTTTCGTTTCCGTTACAGATATTCCTGATCACTTCGGAGGTTAAATGACACCCAGTTGATAACGCGTTATTTACCTTGACAACTGCCTGTTTCTATATTTCATTTATACAATCGTTTGGTAACTGAAAGCAAACTAACGTAAGCTATTGATGCGTTTGTTACAGACTAAGGATGTCCTCGAAGAGGAAGTCACCACCAACGAAGCTATCGGAGGGCGGGGGCGGTGCGGGTGGAGTGGCAGGTGCCGAGGAGGAAGAGGACACGAGTTCACCAGTAGCAGGTGTAGGCAGTGAAATATCTCCTTGTGCAGGAACTGGAAGTGAAGGAGTAGGAATAGTTGGCGATCGTATGAGTGAAACAATACATGGTGTTATCGGTTTGACGGATGATTCCGGAGTAATGGTTGACCGTCTAGAAGAACCTTGCTATACTCATCAACGTATCGGGGGTGATTGTGGTGCGTCGTCCGGCTGTTCATCGCCAGCAACGACGAGTGAACCTGAATTACGTGATGATCGATCGTCATCGCCTGTTTCACCTCCTGCCTCGAAACGTTCGAGGCTTTCTCTCACAACGAGCAACAATCACCAGGACCATTTGTCCTATCAACAACAGGCCCATCATCAACACCATCATCCTCATCAACAACATCAGCATCAACATCAACATCCTCATCATCAACATCATCATCCGCACCATCACCATCATCACACGAACGCAACAACTGGCACTAATCAAGAACCCACCAATTCCTCCGAGTGCGGCTCACCACCAACCCTCCTAGGTGATTCGTATTATCCTCATCATCCACATCATAATAATAATAACAGTGTTACACAAAATAATAATAACAACAACGGAGCTGGACCCACCCCTGCTGGTAGCAAAAGATCAATGGATGACGTTCTTAAAAGGCTTACATGCAAAAAGAACAGTGGATCTCTCACTCTCCAGGATGATAATAACACCCGAAGGACACCTCCACCATCGTCGACGCCGACGAATCACAATACACACAGGTCAGTACAAATCTTTTGTTGCAAACCTTGCTCTTTACTCTCGGATACTCTTTAAAAATCTTTCAATTTTTCCACGTCTCGATGTCATTTTAGAACAGGGCCAACGCTTAAAACTTTCAAAATATATTCCTCTAAAACAAAACGCTCTCGACAAACTTTTATCTTAAGGGACGTCGACCCCAAAAACCACCAATATTTTTCATTTAATCTCCTAAATCGCCTCCTCCTCTTACTTCATCTCATTTTTTTCACATTTTCTCGTTTCATTTGCCACTATGACCGCGAGATTTGTAAAGAGATTTATTTCGAGCAAAGAAAAAGAAGAGAATGAGAGAGAAAAGGAGAAGCAGTCGAGAGAGAAACAAATATAAAACTTCGAACACGATGAGAAGCCCTACCACAGCTCTCACATTCGGTCTATATGGTGAAGATGGAAATACGGACTCGACTTCTGCGCTCGTTTTCTTTCGCTCTCTTTTTTCTTTCTATCTCTCTCCCAAGCTTCTCAACTCGAGTGAAACAAAGATAAAGATAGACACTTATTATTCTTCGGGGTTTCCGTTTCTTTCCGCTTACTCCCTGTTCCTTCCAATGCTCCAAGAACTTAAGCTCTGTCCCGGGGCACATCGGGAATTGCTTCAAGGTAATTTCGTTTGCCGATGAATCGATTCTTTGTGCTCAAACGTTTCTTTTTTCTGGCTACTTTTTTTGTCCCTCTTCATTATGTTCGTACAATGAAAGAACAGAGAGTATCTCGATGAAGCAACCGAGGGTTTTAATTTTTTTTATCAAGAAGCCATACATACCGGATGTCTTTTGAAATCAAAAAAAAATCAAAAAAAAAACATGAAATCATGAAAAAACTTGATCTTTGCACCATTGTGGAATCTCTGCGAAATCTAAATCGTGATTGCGAAAGAGCTCGTTCTTTCCTCAACAGTAAAAGCAATATTTCATTATTTTCAAGAATCCAGAGATCGAGAAAAACTTTGTAAAATATACTTCGTTTTTCCATGGGCTGAACAAAATAAAAATTGTGTATTGAAGTAATGTTAGAAAATTTTTGACGAAAATTCGAGCCAAAAAAAAGAAAATCGGTGTATCGGTGTTTTTCGATCGAAGTATATAAAAATAAGCAGTCTAAAAATTTCGAATTTCAAACCTTTTCGAAAAAACATTTTCATTTGGAACCAAAGCTCACAAACAGAGGGTAAAATGCACACACAGACCCAGATTCATTTACTGATTTACACATATATGTACAGAAGAAAAGACAAGATCAAAATTCAAGAAAAAGGTGTCATCGGATAGGGGAAAAAATGACAGTGTTAAGGAACGACAAATAGAAGTGTCTCGTAATTTTTCGCTTGTCATCTTGGACCTCGGCACCCTTGCTTCAATCACTCGTGGCGGACAGTTAACTCGGACACGTTTTGTCTCGTGTGTGTATATTAAACGGTACAATCGAGCTTTCCAAGTGCGCGTGCGACATACACAGTGAAAAATTTTTGGCAGGAAGTTGAAGAAAAGTTCGCAGCAAGAACATTAGCGGAAAATCATGGCAGCAGTGCAGCGAACGTGCCGGAGTCATATTTCATTTTGAAGCGACATCTTTACCACGGTTTATCCTTGTCATAAGCGAACAATGTGCAAAAATAGCTTTGAATTAAATGTACCACTTATTTGACAATTCCATAAACATATCGGCATTTCCAAGGAATAAATTCCTTAAACTTCGATCAAATTTTCATAGACATTCTGTTACAAAAATTCAACAACAAAAAAGTCCTTTTTCATTCTGTTCTCCACTGAGTTCTTTACGAGTTATCATTTGATAAGCGATTCTGTATCAAACGATTAACATCTCATGAACAGTGCATCACAAAACAGTAAAATAATTCTCTTCTCCACACAATAGCCACAATTTCATCTTCGAAAGTTTGACTTTTAGAACAACCAGTAGAATGTAGAACAATAATTCTTAATAAACATTCAAAACGAGCAGACGCAATATGGAATAAAAGAAAGATTATACTTTTACGATTGAAAAGAGAAGGAAGAAGGCAAAGGGGATATCGCAAGGCGTGTAACAAAGTGATACTGTAGTAGAACGTAGTTGTATGCTTTCCGGATTACGAAGTGACGAGAAACGGAGGGAGATGTTTTTCATACTGCCTTATCCCTTGCCATAAGTATAGTAAAAGAATAAATATGACGCACACACATACAAATTGTTGTATATAGAGGAGTGTACGTATATATAAAACGAGTGAATAGTATAACGTGAGGAAATAAGCCCTTGGCTTTCTTAACGCGCAATAATAATAACAGAATGAGTCTTTTGTTGAGCGGCATAGAGAGAAACTGACCAAAGTCGCGGGGCGCGAATAGAGACTCAAGAGAGGCTCCGCCGACGCTTTTACCATTGATATTATCGGTCCAAAGGATGTGTGGTACAGTATTATCCGCGACTATACGACACGGTCTCAAATATATATATTTATATATATGTACATTTAGCTGCGCTGCCTTTCATGCGTGTCCCAGCATAAGGAGCATTCCTCGCTAACGACCAGCCAAAAGGAATAAAATATGTATTCATAGCCATACACATGTGTACCAAGAATATAAATATACATACAAACACGATTTATGTTTAGCATCAATGTGTCTGTATCAAACTACTTCTTGGACAGCACACAATATCTCATTCCTGATGTAAAATCTTATAATGTGACATACGTTGCCACTCGTTCGAGTCTCCCGTTAATTGTGCCATTTCCTTTTCGCTTTCTTCATTTCCGTCGACCTCCTTAAACGACTCAACAACATCGATAGAATCTTAGAAGTTTTGGGAAATTGATGTATGGGATTTGAATGTTAAGAAAAATCTCAATATTTACGGCAAATCATTTTAATAAAGACTTAAAACAGCTGTAAATTAACTAAAAAAGTATTTTTCTAAATGTTTTTTAATGTTTGAAATATCCGTTCACGTCGACACGAATAAACGCATATCCATATAGATGGTTCAGTGTTCGCACAATGAGCCGAGGCTATCACTTATTCGTAGTCTATTTTTCCTCGTGCATAAAACCGGGTTGGACCGGAGTGCAAAATGGGGCTAGAGAAACGCCGCGATGGGACCACGAGGGAACGAGATGCAAAGAGGAAATGGAGTGAGAATACAAGAGAGAAAACAAGAGGGAAAGAGAGACAAAAAATAAAGACAGAGAGGAAACACTCTGCTGGGTTTTAAAGCGAAACACATAGAAAGGGTGGTGAAGAGGTTAGAGGGGTGAGGAGGACTACGAGGGATGGTTTGGCCAAGCATCCGGGGGCCCATCACCGGTGCAAACACTCGCTACGTCGAGATTGCGCGGCCGCGACCCTATCTATTATTCACTAACTCGGCCGTAGCACACACACCAACCACCCCGCACGACCTCTCACCCTCATTCTACTTTTTTTCTCTACCTGTCTCTCTCTCTCTCTCTCTCTCTCTCTTTCTCTTTTTCATCTCGTCTCTAGTCGAGATGCGCTTAACCATCGAGAATCTCTGTCTCACTCAAACCTCTATCTCGTTCCCATCGAGAGTATAGCGATCGTGAATACGTTTGTTCATGTCGGTCGCTTTGCAATGCCGTAACGAGAGCACTACCCACGAGCAAAATCAGTGACGAGAGTGATCATGGTCACCACACGAAAAGTGATGTTCTCATTTACTCTTGACATACGATGTATTTTCCAAATTTTGTACAAGCTTTGATGATTGTACGTCACAAAAATCCGAAAAAATAATAAAGATTTATTTGTAATTTATACACCAAATAACCGTTCTTAACATATCGATTTTTCGAGCAAACTGTCGAATTACTTAAAATAAAAACAATAATAGATTCCAGTGAAAATCGGTGACTCGAATCAAAGAATTTTTAATAAATGCTTTAATTGATCGACTTCTGTTAATTAATAAAATTCTTACGTTGATTTGTTCGAACAGCAGTGGGAGCAGCAGCGTTTCAAACAGCGTGGCACCTTCACCACCAGGAAATGGAAGGCTACCGAACACGGACGGACAACAAGACGGTGCAGCAGCCCTTCACAGGGTTTTCTGTGCCGAGAGTTTCGCCGAAAAGGAGCGAAGGCTTTCGGAAATGATTTTGCAGCTTCAATTCTTACGGGAACAGTTGGTACAGCAGCAAGATCTCTCAAAGGTAAGTTCGAAATAATGTCATTCATTTTGTTAGAATTTGGGAAAAAAATTGTATGTTCAACAATTTTATTTTTTTCGGATAAAATGGTCGAACGAAAATAGAGAATCGACAAAAAATGCTCTCTCTATTTCGTGGTGGGAATTGTTTCCTGATAAAAATCCGGAACAATTTATCCGACATTTTATCTTTTTTTTTTGCCTCGACGATCGATTCACTATCAAGATCAGGCGAAAAAAAAACTGCAAAATAGACCAACTTGAGATAGTGATCGTTGTCGAAATATACCGGGAAATGGTTGTCTTTTGTCCCTGGATGGCACATGATCCGTCGATAAAATGTGCAACTATAGTGAAGTAAAACGATCGTTATATTTATTGTATAAGGAGTCATTTAATGGAGAATAAATATGAAATATGAAGATTTTCATTGCAATTAGAGCTCTTAATATTTCGTTGCATCTCTTGTCCATAAATATTAATGAGTTGATTTGAAAAAGTAAACGTCATTTAACTTGAACTTATTCAAAGGATATTCAAACTTGCTGATTTTTTATTTAGCACAATAATTACTTCGTAACAATTTTAAGTAATAAATTAATTTATAAAAAAAAACGTTTCTAAAATGATCTTTACGACGCTGTCCATTTTAATATGTTTCACGTAACAATCAAACGATCGGTTGCGTTTGAAGGATCGTGAAACTTCATAATACGATCACAGCCACCATATGGGCGATGTATTTCGAACTAACAAATTTCTCCGACGCGTTAAAATATCACGAAATCGATCGTATAACACCGGTGAGATAACACATAACAAGTACCTTTTATACACGCTCCTATGGACCACTGGGTCATCATCCGGGTAAAAAGAAACATGGATGAAAGATGCGGAACGATAACTATAAATATACACACGATCCCGTGTGGCAATTTATTGATCCGTCGAATGTTTTATAACGCGAGAGTTATGACCTGGCGTGTGGAAATCGACGATGACGAAAGTGTGAGAAAGACAGGCACTTGTCAACCTACTGACATTTTTTGTCAGTCACACTCTGATCACTCGTTATTTATAGAATCACGAATACAATCAATAAAAATCGAGATGCCAACATTATTTTTTTATCCCTCGA
The DNA here is from genome assembly GCA_948107755.1 of Campoletis raptor. Taxonomy (NCBI): domain Eukaryota; kingdom Metazoa; phylum Arthropoda; class Insecta; order Hymenoptera; family Ichneumonidae; genus Campoletis; species Campoletis raptor. The sequence continues at coordinate 12,270,870 of OX403623.1, forward strand.
ACGTTTCGCACGTTTCATTTGAATGAAACTGAATAAACATCATTTTTCCATCCTTACAAAATTTATCATGATTCACACGGAGGTTGTATTGTGCCAGCAAAAAGCTCCACCGAATAAAAGCAAAATATATTGAAGGTGAAGAATTGTTAATTTTTTAACAATAACGTTAAAAAATCATGAACGAAATGATTTTTTTTGTTTATCAACAAATCATTAATGTTTTTTTTTGGGTTTAACTGCATGAAATAAATTTGAAAAATATTTTTCGTGCACTCATGTACGAGTAATCGATTCATTCATCCGGAATAATTACCTGGAGATCGAAGTATTGAGTATGCGAAAAGAGACGTGAATTGTGAAACTGTCTGAATTGCGAGACAGTTACACAATTTTTTAACGTTTCAAAATTAGCACTATAGTTGCAAAAAATTATTCCTGCTATTGGACAATTCTGCATAAATTGCTTGTTCCGTCCACCGCATATGCAAAAGCGGAATGAAAATTCTTCTAGATTGCATATCGTGATGTTGCTAAATATTTGCCACTTGGAAAAGTAAACAACTATCATTGACAAGAATTGTAATTGCCCTGCTAATAACTCGGTTGTGCGATTACCAGAAAACGAACAAATTCCAAGTTATTTATTTTTTTACATTATTTGTGGCAACGCTAATGTCTCAATCCACAATTTATCTCAAAAAATATTGTTCTTTCAAAATTAATATAATTAAATCAGTTTTTTCATTTGGTTCTCGTACTTTTTATTAAATTAACGGAACATTATAAAAATAGAGTAAAAAATTGAATAGAACAAAGCCTTTGTAAGTAACAACAAAACCATAATATTTTTTTTATCGCGTAGCTTTTTGCACCTTTTTCGTAGTTGGACATTATTGTTTGAAAACATTTAAAAAAATCAATTTACTCAGATATTTTTGCAAATTAAATGAAATAAAAAAAATATATTCAACAATCAACAGAATTGAACAACTTTCAATAGAAATTCTAAGATGAATAATAATCGCACGCGTGGTTCTTGAGCAAAGCGAAAAGAGCGAGGAGCTCAGGAAGAATCGAACAGAACGAACGTAGGCAACAAAAACAAAAAATGTAAAGAAGACGGAACAGAATAAGAAAATTCGATATGCGCGTGCAGATAATGTTCGGCGTTTACGCAATAACCGTTATTACGTGTATGAACCGGAGAGCCTAATTTGCGTACACCAGGGTCTCGGCGTTGTTGCTCGCGTTCGACAGAAGAGAACAGAGAGCCTCGTTTTTACCTTTCGTTCCTCTCGATTCAGCTACCGATACATTACGCTGTTAACACGCGGAGTTTTCAGCGCGAAATTCTCCGAATGCAAATTGCATAAATTACGTATATATGTTACACAAAAAGCCTCGCCTTATGCGCAGTTTCTCTCTCATCTCTGTACTTCGTAACTAAAATGGTCCCGAGGTCACTTATCGTAAACAAAATTTAAAAAAAAAAAAATGTAATAAATAGTTCACAACAATGAGAATGGCGTCATTACTAAATTTTTAGTTGTGACTTCACGATGTTAAACGAACGTCAATTCCCATCAATCAAATTGTAGCTTTCTAACAACGATCAATCAAAAATTTCCAGTTAACAACATTTTCCCTTGTACTAATCAACATTCCAGTCGGAAATGCGTCATTTATTTAAGTATGCGAAGCCAAGAACCGGAAGTCGATTCGGTAGAGAGACACCGTCACGCCATTTTATTTCTCTACTGGTAATAGACGCTGTCTGTAAATCATCACAGTTCTCCCTGAGGCCTTTGCAAAGGACTGTTAAAGAAAAAAACAACGCAACTACTAGTTTTGCAGTATCCAGGAGAAAAGCTGCAAAGCTACACCGGAAATGCTCAAAATACTGTAAAACAAACACATTTAAAAAGTTGCAAAGGCAAATATATTATTTACATCGCGAATATATAGTCAATTTTCTCTTGACGCAACTTTCCGCCATTTTGTAGGATTCCGCTAAAACCTTTGGACAAAATTGTTTTTTAGAATCAAATTTTCTATGTGAGCGAAAAAAATTGAGATTGAAGAGAAGGAGTTCGCGAAAACGTGAGGAAGACACATTTTTCTCCGTTAGTTTGATAGTTCAGAAAAAAGAATGACGAGAACGAGAGATGTAGAGAAGAAGATGGAGGAGAATGGATGAGAAAGAGAAGAGGGAGAAACGTCTAACGGAGGGTTTAGGAGGGAGGACAAGAGAGAGAGAGATAAATTGTGGAATGAGGGGAAGGCGGTCTCGTCTTTCTCCTCCTCTCAGGAGCGGCTGCGTGGCCTGCTCTCACGTCGAGGGCGTACATAATAGTTGCGTTCGAGGTATGCTCTCCGGAGAGTTAGAGATGCTGCGCCAAACGAGGAGTGGGGAAACGGAGGATTTCCCTCTCGCGACTTTACACGAGATCTTTTCTCGTGTCTCACTCTTTACTAGCGACATATCTTTGTCTCTCATTTCACTTGCTTTCTGCTCTCTCTGTCTTTTCCAGTTTTCCTTCCACCGATTATAAGATGCTTCATACTTTACGTACAATTGTATACACATATATCTAGTACAGGTGAGCAGCTCCATGTATGCGATTCCTATCGCTTCGATCCTACCACTTGTAATCAATTATAAGGATTAGATTGATCCAAAAAATAATTTTATTTGTTTTCGTGCAGTCATTCTTTTAACCAGAATTATTGATTTATAATGATTATTATGTTACTTTTATTGACACGCGATACATTACGAAAAAACATTGGGTGTAACACTGCACAATTTCATTTATATATCGTTTAAGGACTCGAATTGTTTTCAAATCTTTGCTTTTGTTTTTTTGTTTTTTCAATTGACTGTCAAAAGTATTGATTCATATTTTACTCTAGAGAGGCATTTTTTCAAACGTTTATATGTAGTTGAAAAGTTTGATCGCGTGGGTGTTGGCAGAACATCGCTGATTCGCTGTGTGCACGTCGTTTTCTCGCTCTCGTCTTGGCCCACAGCGTCGTAAACCTCCCGGAGCCAGCACTTTTTCCCCTCCATTCCTTCGACTCAAGACGAAGGGGGTTGTACCTTGCTCGAGACTTCGATATACAGAATATATAAGAGCACCTGCACCTGTGCGTGTAAGACTATTGTGTTCACGCCCAGCGACGCAAAGACTTGTATGAAAGCTAGGAGCAAAACCTCGAAAAAAGGCAGCGAGTGAATAAAGTGACGTGGAGGATTTTCAAGCCCTCGTTTCTGTTTTTCACGGTAGTGGGCACCTCGATTTCCAAATTGCATTCGATTCTACACGCTCGAAACTAAAAAAAAAGCCCTGAAAAACCATGGGACCATTAACGAAAAGGGTTTATTTGAGATTCATCGAAAATATTTTGTTTGTCAACGCCAATAACCGAAAAAAAAAAGCTGTATTTCACAACAGTCTTGAATGTTACGTTTGTATATTGCAAACGCATTCGAAAACAATGGTAACAAATTCTTTGAAAGTATGTTTTCCAATGAAAAAGTTTCTTCGATTAATATCCTCGTACAAACGTGGGCACCTGAGCGTGCATTCCCCATGCAGATGTACGAAGCCGATCGAAATTGCTGCGCGGATTGGCAAATACAATTTTGGGTAGACTGAGCACGCGTTCTGTTGTTATTATTATACGGGATCGAAATTCCACGTGTATATATAAATTGTGTGCAGTGCGTGTACGCAAAGTACACAGAAAATGGAACCGCGTGCTTGTACAGTATCGACACACGAACACACTAAGGCAAAAATATACAGAGATAGAAACGCTTTCATACACATGGATATGGGCACACGTACACAGGAAGTATAAACGCACCTGGTGAGATATTCCTGTAGAGATACAGATATGCGCCCGTTTATTCGTGGATCCGTAATGGGTAGGGAACCGGAGGGAGTTGTTTCGAGGCGGATCGGTGGATCGAGCTGAGCTCTCTGTTTGTGCACTAGTGTGTGGCTCCGTTTGTCCATTTGCGTATCGGGGCAGGGGGCTCACAGTGCTTTATGGGAATTAGCGATGTATTGTGGGTTGGCTGGTGGGCGGACGGTGTTCACTGGTGCAAGAGAAGCGACTGGCGTAGGCGAACGGATGGCGAACCCGTGGTTCATATATATACCAACACAAATATACATATATATACGAATAAATACATACATACTCGAATACATAAAATATGTGTATATGTGTACGTGTTGAAAACGAGCCAAAAAGCGAAACAGATATGCTCTAGGTGAAAGAGGTACCACACGTTATGGAGGACGGAAAATGATGCTATAGGATGGAAAGCCAAACAGAGAAACAACGATGGGTAGATTGGCAGGATCGCGGTGACTGATGGAGAGTTTCAAACCCATTCGAGAGAAAGAGAGAAGTAGAGAAAGAGAGAAAGAGAGTAACAGAGAGAGAGAGGAAGAGAGGAAGGGTAAATCGGAGAATGAGGCATACAAATCCAGGGATAATTCTCTGTGCGGCTGTTTGTCAATATGCTAGCGATATGATCACCAAGTATAATCACTGGCCGGTTCTCTGAAACAGAGACATAAAGGGAATGAGAAAGAGACGGAGAAAGAGCGAGAGAGAGAGAGAGAGAGAGAAAGGTAGCTTTGTCGTGGTACCCTTGCCGGGAGCTTCTGTTGCCACCGCATCCAATTCTATAGTAGAATAGTACACAGATTCATATACCTATGTCTACATATATATGAATTTCTGGTTCCTCCCATTCTGCTCGTCCGGTCTGTCAATAGAATGCTACTTTGTGTCTCTCCCCAGGACACGCGACTCCCTGTATTCGTGATATTGTAGGAGTATGAAATGAGAGAAAGCATTATAGCTATAGACAGCGCCGAAAGCTAAGGGAGGAACCTGTCAGAGAGTTGCGAATCTACATAGATACATGTAGCGAGCGTTTTTGTATGGCAAAGCGTATGTCCATCGATAGAACCTTTACAGGCATTTGCTTCATTTGCTCCAAATGTTAATTAGAATCACATGAAAGATATCATCAAACTCTGATTATTGTGTCGAACAGATTTCTCATTGACCGCAAATTTGAGTGAACTGGAAATAGGGAGGTTTTTCTATCCTAGATTGTCTAGAACCACTTTCTTCCCTTGTTGTTTAGAGGCTCCTAGAATGTTGTTTTGTTCATGGATTTTTTTGTAGAATTACATTTTATACAAACATCCGTAACTCGATGCCATCGTCACTTCGCTACCTGAGCTTTGAACGAACGTTTCAAAAGCACTCACTGTTTAACCTTTACGTGCATTCTTTGCTTTTTAATCGTTAAGCAAAAGCAATGCAGGTACATGGAATAGTATACAAATAGTTCGTGTATACATTTGCATGGAACTCGACGTTCCACATCTGTATAGGCTATCTGGCGTGTACCAAGTGTAGAAAAATCATTGCGGGGATCCCCATGCCCAAAAGCTCCGAGTCGGAGGTCTCTCGCGGAAATCTGCTACAACCGTTGCCTCGGTATATACACTGTATCTTTCTGAACGATCAAAGAATTATCCGACCAGTAGTGAAGCGAGATAAAGAGAGAGAGAGAGAGAGAGTCAACGGAGCTGGGAATCATACTTGTGTGGCTTCGGCGCCAACGTTCTGTTTGCCGTTTGATCGTGGCTCAACGATGCGTGGATTCTACCCAAGCTCGTGAGCAACCCCTAGCACACGAAAACAGCCTTCGTCGTGATCCAAACTCTCCCCATATCCTTGCTTTAACGTTACCTGCTATGTTTTCACATACGAAACGACAGAGTAAAAAATTTAAAACAAAAAATAAAAAAGCACCAAACGTATCTTCCCTCCCACCTGATGAGGGAGACAAACTATGACACGTAAACCGTTAACGCCTTAACGCATTTAACCCCAAACCTCCCTTTCATCCCCCTTCACTCGTGACAACCGTTTTAAACTCATCCAACGACATCAACCGCCATCCTCTTTTTATCTCTTACGCGGGGTTTGTAACTTCCTCTTCTTCTCTCTTTTTACGCCTCTCTCATTGCGCTATATTCTCTACCCTACCTTGCGAAACAGACATCAACCGAAGCGACATCACACTCCTCGTTTTGCATCCCTCATTTCCTCACTCTCGCTCCAACGACCTTGTTCGTCACCGACGACATGTTATTGCCACAAACGCATCACAGCAGCTTCAACCACCGGCCTATAGTCATCACCTACCTAGATCTATTCCGCCATTTTGTCTTTTTAAACCTCTTTCGTTTTTCTCTCGTTTCGTACCCTTTGCCAGCTCGTCTGCACACATTGGTAATTGGAATTTTACGTACAGTCAACTCTCTCGTACCTTTTTCATTATCGCTAAAGCTAGATCCAAATTGAATCTTTCCTAATACATCTTGCTTAAATTAAGGGAGAATTTTTATCGAATAGTTTATTCGTTTTTTGTTCAATGTCGATTATATGGTTCGTTGAACCTTAACAATGGTTTATTTAGAAAAATCTGATCATATCAACAGTGAGTATCAATCAGAAATTCATACCATATTCGGATTAACCCTTTTTTTCAAATAAAGTCGCTCCATTAAGCTTAATGAACCCAATTTCATAATAAGATTTATTTGACCATTAATGTTTCTTCACATATTTAGTTATTCAGATTTATTTAAATAAATATTTGATTGCTTAAAATTATGACAGGTTTAACTGTATCTCTTCGTATCCCCTCTTCAGCTCTCTTTCTCTCTCTCTCATCCCTTTTCACTCTTCTGTATCCATAGTCGTACTCCGGAGACCGAGGTCTAACGGTATATTCTGATGGTTGATGCTTCCTCTTTAGCAACCCCTTTCCTCCTCCTAGCACCGGTGTGTTCTCTTCCTACCTACCTTCCCACCAAGTTCTCTCGTCATGTTGTACTAATGCATGTAATTGCAGCTAACATCATTAAACTCGTCGACTGATGCCACTCGCTCAAATTGCGACCCTCTCTTCGTTTCACTCTAACGTTGGCCTCCTCTGTCTCCTCCACACATATATTTCACCCTCTCGTTGTCCCCGCAACATCTCTGACGTTTCGACGAATAACAAGATGCTTCGTATGTAATGCGTTATCATTGCTTCCATCCTCACACCTAATGAAAAAATCGTTAAAAAAAATTCAGACGCATTAGAAAACTACTGCAGTTAAGACAATCCTCGAAAGTTTCTTGAAAATAATTTTTTTTACTCTATCCAATTTATTTTAATTGCTAAATATTAACGAAAAATTACCACGTACACCATTTTATTGCCTTATTTTCAAATCACTGGATTTTCTTTTTTCTTTCAATTGTTTATGCATTTTCATAAAAGTAATTTCCTTGTTAGCTTTAAAAAATGCCAAAATGATTGTTTCACGATTAATTTAAAAAAAAATTTTCTACTTACATATGTTTTCCATCCATTCAATTAAATTTGCTTATATAACATAAATGTACAGAGGATAAAAACGATGGCGAGAACTTCCGAAGCTCATTTCTCTCAATATTTTTGTCACGGAGTCCCTCAGACTTTATTCCGGAAAATACGTGCATCGTCGATATCGAGTGCCAGTCACGTAGAATCGATTCATCAATTTATCGTCGCCCGGTGTCGTTTTCACTTCTGATTCGGGGTGGTATATGGTGCAAGGGTCAATTGATAGAAAGTGGTCGTAGCTATTATAATCGAGGTACTTTTTCCCTGTTTATTCGTTACATTAATTATTTTTTCGTTCTAATTATTATATTTTTTTATTTAGACGTTTCCTACGATATTCTTTTTTCGTTCACGTCGATTCGTTTATATTTACGTTTGCTAGCGCACAAATAGTCGCCACTTTGTTAAGACCCAGAGTAGAGAAAGCTTGAAGTACACATTTTCCACATTAAAGCTTCGTATAATACCATTCGAATAATATTTCTTAAGAAATCTTTTTTTATTTTTCATTGCACGAATATAAGGACTAAGAGCTCGTAACCGGAAACTCTTACGTATTACTTGAAAGAAAGCGTGAAAGAAAGAAGAAAAAAAAGTGAGAAGTAGTTAACGAGTCGATTAATCGTCGCCGTCGTCCTCCTCGTCAGAGTAGAAGTAAATTATTAAAAAATAAAAATGCCCATGAATGTCGAGAAATGGGAATTAAGCTTTTTTCCTCTCCCACCACCGCCAAAGTATTTCTTACACATTCTTACCCTCTCTCTCTCTGCCTCTTTCTCGTTCCCTCGTTCTCTTTTTAAGGTATTTTCTTATGCTCGGGTACCATAAAAGCATGGACAAACGTTTTAAGTTCGAGGTATATATTTCGCGGTCCGTTGCAACGTGGCGTTTTAACCGATGCATGTTGTTGCTACGCTACTCGTGGCTGATGTTAACCTAACTGAGAGTTAATGCCCAGAGAAGAAAATCACATTGCTTCCAAGTACTTCTATACATATATATATATTTACATGAATACACATAAAAATATATATTAATATGTGTGTGAGTGGAAATGGGAATAAGTCGTTTCTCAAGCCTGACGACGTCTGGACCACTTGGTACTTACATTATAACCCCTGAAGTTTCAACCGGAGACTCACGCGACCTCTACCGCACGAGAAGCGCACCTTTACTGCCTCCTTCAATATTTCCATATATATAAATATAAAAAATATATATATATGTAGCTCCCTTTACGTGCACAGGAAATTTTACGCCCTTTTCATCGCCCATCTTGCCCTTCTTCCCACACACCCCCGTCCGTTCTTCCCATCCCTACACACCCACAACACCCCTCCTTTTTTTTTATTTTACTCTCAACGGGACAACTCACGATTTGTTTCTGGGAGAAAGCTCTCACATAATTACTTTTCTCATTAACATTGTGCGCCTCATTGTTCGAACGTGATCGTTAGCGTGTCCGCTCTTTCGCGCTTCCCATCCAAGAGGCCACACACCGAGAGAGACGTAACCTCTCGAGTACGACACTCCTGGGAATAACAAACACCCACATTCGAACTAAATTGCACATATTCCACAACTGTTACACAATTAATTTATCTCGCATTCTGTTGTGACGGCTACGTCCAACTTTTGGTAATCAAAGACATTTTTCTTTCGTTCTTGCCATCATGATTTTCGTTTACAATATTCTTATCAATTGAGACGATTCAGAAGTTGATCGATATCATTCCTAATTCAATGCCACTTTTTTCTATCTCTACTAAATTTCGATGCTCATACAAATAAATTGACAGTTACTCCGAACACGGAAATGGGAAAATGACTAAATTTTTTAAATACCTTCAAAAATTCACGTGAATTGAGTTTATTTTCAATCTTTGGAGTTTATCAGGCAAAAATTTTCTACTGCACCAGTCCTTCGTACGACCTTCACATAAATTTCTGAGGTCAAACGAAAATTCTCACCATTTTCCTTACCAAGACCCAACGACCTTTATTCAAAACATTTTCTGCAAAAACCTGGAGATTAGAGCTTGAAACCCTTCAAATAGAATACCCTGTGTATTTATGAGTGCGATCCATATGAATATATACACATATATTTAAATGGCTCAACATATCAAATAGCCTCTCGGGTGAATTTCTTTGGAGCCGATGTGCTCTTGCTGAAATGCCTGTAAAGTCATTCAGTCTCTTTGCCCTCAGTATTTAAATCTCTGTGGTCTGTGAAGGCTCGGAAGAGCGTTCATAGTAAGGAATTTCAGCGCGAGAGAGAATGTGAATGAATCGGGCAGCTGCTAAATTCCTCCGCGTGGTGCCGTCACACACTCGGCTTTGCGAACTTGTCCCTCGCGCTCACCCTTCTTTGCTCATCATCCATCCCACCAGCATCCCTCATGATTTTCTTAACTTTTTTCTTCATGGTTTATAAGTGTATATCTATATACATAAGTTTACATGCATATTCCGCAATGGGAATATATGGCGACGACAACGAGTCTTCTCGTTCACGCCGCACGTTTAATTCTCTCTTTATCCGGAGACAAAATCTCTTAGCTCTGAACCCGCTTCTCTTACCAGTCCAAAGATTTTGCGTGAGAATCTTCTTCTTATTAACGAAAATGGAAAAACATTAAGAGAATAGAAAAAAACGAATGAGAACCAATGGAGAGAGAGAAAGAACTCGAGGATAGTATGAGAGAGAAAAAATGGAAGCGAGAAAGAGAGAGGAAAAGATAAAAGAAAAAAAATTGTCAAGATCGATATGAACACACGATTCTTTTAATAGGCCCTGTTTTATGCCGCTTCTGCGGCTCCCTGATATGCCTTACGACAAAACGCACGCAGACACGTGATTATGTCCCCGAGAAACGCCGCAGTACCTTCAAAGTATCGTTATCAATCTTACTCCCTCCAATCATTTGCTAAATCTCTTTCTTTCTCTGCGTCCTTCTCTCGTTTTCTCTCGAGAAATTCCACAGTGATATACATAAGAATATATTGCTTCGGTATTTTCTCTCTTCCACGATTTGCTGCACTCAAACAGCGAATTAAACAAACTGCCCACCATATTTATGCACATCTTAGTAATTATCGCAATCTCAAGGAGCTCATCGAGATGGGGAGAGAGCAAGCATTTTTCACTTCGTCTAGATCGTGAAATTAAAGCATTCCCTGAAAAATTGATAACATGGAATTCGTTTTGTTCTAAATTTTTTTCTTATTTATATTTCGATCTTACTGATAAATGTAAAGAAAAAAAATACATTTCAGAGAATTTCTGACTGCCGTTTTTTTTTTCAAAGTTTTCATACGAGAAAATGTTGTCCCGATATCTTACGGTCCTTTTGAACATTTTGAGTCAATGCCTTAGGACATTACGAGAATCCATAATGGACCCAACAAAGTTTTTCTTCAGTGCACAATCGCCGATAATCTGTGAGAATCTTTCGATGCGATAAGGATTTGATATTTTACATATTTAACACCAGTTAAAAACCGGAAAAAAAATAAGGGTGCAATCTTGTATCGTTTTGTCTTGTACAAATAAAAAGTTCACCCCTTTGCAAAGTACAAGGAAAATATTGAAGCCGCAGTGACTTTATTCTTTAGTCGGGGGTGTGCAACACATGCAAAATTAATTAAAGTCGAATCCCTGTAAATCCTGGACGCGTTCACGTTGGTATTTTGTCATCTCTCCGATGTATCTGTTCGTCGGATTTATATATATACTTTTTTTTTAAATGTAGACATATTGTCCATCAACCCTTGGTATAAAATCTCTTCGTTCTCATCTCCGGCTCAAATCTGTCCCTTGTCTGCACGAGGAGGAAGAAGAGATGAGCGAAGAACGTGAGTGAGAATGAAAGCTGTGTAGGCGAAGAGTATGCTTCGCGGATGTGGTAACGATTTCAGGGGGTGGTTGGAAACAACACATTCATTGTAATATACGTATTTCTTTCTTTGCCCTTCTACTGCTTTTAGATGTGTAGATATTAATGTCTGTGTGTGTGTGTGGCTGTGTGTCTGTTTTACGGTTTTATTTTTGTCTTTTTGTTTCTTTCCAACGTCATCAAATCTCACAGTTGTAACCTCTTTTCTTCCCACTGACGTATCTCTGTCTCTCTTTACTCATTGTACTCTTCCCTCTTTCATCCCTTATTCTTTTCGTCCCTTTCGCATAAAACCCGACGACGACGTCGTTCAACCCTTTTTCTTTCTTTCTCTCTGTTATTTTTTTCTGGTTATCTCTCTCTCTTTCTCTCTTTTTCTCTCGTCATTCTCGATGCACGAGAACAGACCGCAAGCCAGCCGCGTGGTCGCTCAAGTACCGAGCAAACCTCGCCTTGTTAAGAATTAATCACTTTCTAGGCGCACGTGCGCGTGGCGCGCCCTGGATGGATGGGTGCTTGGATGATGGGCTGTGCACTCCGTTTGTACGAATCGTTGGGGGGTCGATACGCTCTTTCAGAGTTGCATATTTTAATTGTAAGCAAATTACAGAATAACTCTGAGAGTCAGCCCTCAAATAAGATCTCGAGTGCAACTCGTAAAGTCAGATATTTCTTCTCTTCTTTTTTTATTATATTTTATCAACAGAATCATTGCACTACCAACGTGCGATACAAGTAATCATTTAATTACTTAATGAAGTACGGATATGTGGTGTGACATTATTGCAAATAATCTGACACGAGTAAACAGCAACGTCGTTGTATGAAATTCTTAATTATTTCAATCCAGTAGAAGCTTTCCAATCATTTTTGGTTCATTTTATAAAGATTAATGTTTATTTCTGTACAAAAATATGGTCTCTCAGATTTTCCACGAAAAAATTCACGTCAGAAGTCGATTTAAAAATTAAAAAGTAGTTTGAAAATTAACATTAATACGAATCGTTAAACACCAACCTCGCTCCTTGTCATTTCGAGTAAAAACGTCAAGAATTCTTTTCCGCTCGATCACTACCGACGACAGGTCACAACCTCGAGAACCAGAGAAACACGTGACAGAAGAAATATCTTTCGCATCAATTCGCTATTTCGCGTTTGTCATACCGGAGAAGATAAAATTGACGGTGAAAGATTGTAAAAAGTAGAAAAAGAGGTTAAACAAAATTCGTTGGATCATTTCAGCATTTCAGTAAAATGAAAATAAAAATAAACAATGGAAAAAAGAATTAAATAGGTTGGAGTTTTAGATGCACACCCTTCTCGGGTTCTTACATGTTTCTATTGTCCCTCCTACATTTTAACGTGGGTTCCGAACCATGGAGAGAGCAGTTTAAGACACTGAGAAAAAATACATTGGTGGTGACGGCGGGAATCGAACCCGGGCCCACCGGGTGTGAGCCGGGCACGTTATCACTATGCCACTGCCGCTCAAAAGAATTAAAAAATAAAAGTAAAATGAATTCAAATTGTCACCGTATAGCGTCTTTGAGTTCTCCTTATGTGGTTTTTCCCTCGAGGTGACACGTTCGAAAAAATGGTTCATCCTTCTCGATGATCCTCGCGATGTCATCGTCTTTCTCTACTTGTCTTTTTCTCCCCCTTGGTCCCCAGAGAGTTCCACGTCCTCTCACTCGACATCACAACCATACATTGCACATCGCCCTCACAACTTGCTCTCACATGTATATATAGTTTTATGTTATATAACTCGAGATATATCCTCCAAGGACTCTCCGACGTAGATAAGAACCCGAAGACAATAATCCTTCTGACGTCTCGGCGGGTTTGCCTCGTCGGCTTATTTCTTTCTCGGTTCGCGAACCACGTGAGAAAAAATAATAAAAATGCCTCGTCTGTACAGGCGTCGTAGGTATACGTCGAGTGTCGGAAAATGAACCATCTACACTGAGCAACTTACTTTTTTAGAATTTTGTATATTTTTCTACTGCGAAATGTTGTCCAGAATGGAAATATTTCGAGTTAGGACTTCAAAAAAAAATTCTCTATTCTTTTTTGAATAATATTTATATGCAATTTGAATTTATTTATTGTTGAATTGGAACGACGTTAAATTGGAAATTTCCATTTATACCCTGAAGGTCCATTTTACTCCCAATTTCGCAATTTCGAAGAAGAGTATCTTCCGAGCCCGGAGGCTGCTGCGACGTTCAGCTGTCCTTAGAAGGACGAGGGTTGAACCCACCTCGACTCTCGTCTCATCTCGTGACAACCATCACGAGCAAATCGTCTTGGTCTTCATCCCGACATAGGATTTTCGATGCACTTAAGTGATCCTCTTTTGTCTAATATAAAAAGGAAACTTGCACTTTGATATAATTTGTGATAATCCTATTTGTCGAGATATGAGGATCTTTGGATTATTATTATGAACATGTCCAAACGCAAATAGAAATAAACGTTTGTACAATGGAATCCGATATTTTTTCACTATTTTATCGTCTTACGTTGTAATCGTCAGTGTCTGGTGCCTTGAAAGTGGATCAGACATCATCAAAGAAAAAGACAGGAAAGAGGGAGAGAGAGAGAGAGAGAGAGAGAGAGAACGTGAGTGAGTGAAAGATTGAGTCTGAGGGAAAATGCGACGAAGCGATTTGTTCTGGACCGTTATCATGTTCGCTTTATACAGTGTATTACAAACATATATATATACCTATATAAACAGTATGTAAAAACATAAAGGAGAAACGATGACGCAAGCACGAAACGAAACAAAGTCGCCTTTGTGAGATTCTCTTACAGAGCATCGTCGCTCTTCTCATTATGGATGGAAGAGCTTTTCTCGGCTTATATACTCTCACGCTTCACAATCTTTCGATCCCATAATAATATTTCAATATTAAAACCCATTATCCTACAGATATGAAGAGATAACGAAAAAACTATGATTGAAAAAAAATCTTTTTGTTATTAAGTCAGACGAATAATTATGTTTGAAAGGATAAAATATGAAGAAAACTCAAATAAGATCGTACAATCCAGAATTTGGGTTGTAGGATAAAATGTTTTTATACATTGGAACGTTCTGATCCTTCTGCGAGAACGCCTCAGCCAAAAGTCACCTGGCGGAGGTTTTCCGAAGCTGGCGAATTGCTCAAGACAACCGGGTGTGTCGGTATCGTAAACATTTATATATTTTTATTCTGAATAAATAGATGACTAAATAAAAAGAGATGGTGAATAGTGGGCAAACAGAAGACACATTGAGCGCATACAAATATACCTCATAGCAATATTGTGACCGATTATCGGGGCCAAAGAAAATTATTAATATTATACCGGTTACTAGAAACCTCAAGACGAAACGCAGAAGCTTCACTTTATACATATGCGTATATAGATACATATTAATATATATAGAGGCGATAATGGTGCAATTTGTTTATTCTTTGAATGCAGCTAAGGCAAAGAGGAGGCGGAGTGTAGGGGATATCAAAAGGATTAGAGACGGCTGATGCATAATAAACATCGACCGATAAACGATATACGAGAATATACATCATCTGGGAAGATCTTCTTCTTTCCTTTTATATATTAGAGATCTTACGCTCTTTTCCTCTCGTTCAAACTCACCTATATATGCTTATGTATATTTTCTCTCCTATGTGTTCCTATTACAAAGTATGTTATATATCCATTATGTTATATTCCTATATATATCTATGTCTAGAAAAGATCTGCATACCTTTTACTTCTCTGATCTATGATCATGAATTCCTTGATGTCCGTGCATCAGTTTGCTAAAAGACCCTGATGTTGCGGGTTATTTCTCGCAATATAACAACTTTTACTTCTCTTTCTATCTTTTTTTTTCTGCTGTGTAAAAAAAAACTATGCAAGTATGTATTTTCATTGTAAAATTGTATACCATGGCGATCACGATGGTATTGAATTGTTGGAATGAGCAGGAATGTTATTTCCATTCATTCTGTCATCCTCTTCTCCTTTGAACTTTTCATTGGATATAATGTGTTGGCAATTAAGATACAATGGATTAATGGATTCGAATTTCCAATCAATTAATCCGTCACACATAGTAGAGCTTTTTTTCTCTTGGTTTTGTAGGAAATGGATATAGAATAACAATGACAAAGAAGAGCTGGTTGGAAGGCGAGGAGAGAAAGATTGGTCTTGGATGTATTTTACTATAAAACAGCATACACACCCGCTCCCGGGTTATGGGGGTAGGTATGTTTCGGTAATTGCGCGGCTAATTTTAGTCGATGCAGTTGGCGTCAATGCGCGGATGCATATTCAGAACAGCCTCTCTTTCTCTCTTGCTCTCCCTCTCTCTTTCTCTCCCACTTCCTCTATCTCTCTTTCTCTCTCTCTCTCTCTGCTTCTCATATTCTTATGACTATCGCCACGCAAGCTTCGCTTGTATCATTACACATCTCTCTTTTTTTTGCGACCCTCTCTTACTCCTCTCACCCTTTCCTCTTCCTTCCTCCCCGTTCTTCTCACCCTCATTTTTAGCTCGATCTCTCTCTCTCTCTCCCCCTCTGCTTAATCTAACTCTCGGCATCTCGTATCGTCCCCGCGCACGGAGAGCGAAAAACGCGCACGCGCATTTCACCCGTTCGCAAATGTGAATGGAACTTGCTTGGCACCCCGCCTGTTTATATTTAGCCACTGTGGGCGGTATAACTGTCATGGATACGTATCATCGGCATAACTAAGCTTCAACGAATGAATAATGAAACCTCATCGCCTATATATCCCGTAATCCCACCCCTTCGACTCTAAAATCTTATCTCTTGCATCCCCCGATATTCAATTTTCCACACTCATTTACAACCCCCCGATAATGACGAACTAATCGACGCGGATTGTAGATGCTTTGCATATATATTTATATATTAAAACATTTTTTTCCATCAGAACTCCGCTACATTCGAATTTTAACAAGAAATCGAAAAACAAAATTATCGTTATTTTAGTGGCCGATGATTTAAATTAACACATGAGCAAAAATTCTGCATTCAAAGCAATTTGGAAAAAAGTTCTAAATAAATCTTTGGAACCCCGATGAATAAAAAATGCGTTGAAAGGTACTTTCGGAATGTGAAATACCGGCACTTTAGTCAAGGGGATGCTCTTTCAATGAACATAACATTCGCTCGAATGTGTTACATAATTTCACCAATTCAGAGAAAAAGAACTCATAACTCATCAATGTTGAAGAGTTCGTCTAACTCAAAGGGTGCAGGTATTTAACGCTCCAGCGGATATTCGTCTAAATTATGCCGTAATGTTTTCCCGGGTGAGATTTCCAGAGATGGAAATCCTCAAGAATATTTTATCCTAATTCATAAACTTGAAAATTCCCTTTGTATGGAATTCGGAAAAGCTTGAATTTAACTTCAGAGCTAACTCCCAGTTTATCAATATGACAAACGTTCACCACTTTTGTTTGCTCATTTATCGTCCCCACTTTGAAGATACAGTGAAATTCGTCGTGCGCATTTGTCGGCTTTGCGTCAATCCGATCAATAAGCCAAAATTCATGATGTGTCAAAAATTGGCTACAAATAAAAACGTCTTCGATGTTAATCGAATCCAAGAAATTGGAGAAGGATTCCGGAGATTCGTTGACGTTGTTCGTGGATCATTACGTGCTTGGGACCAGAAAACCAGCTACTTGCGATTAATAATTCGGATTGAGGTGTGCTCGAGTCTATAATAACGGGGCGCGTTCTCTCATATACATATTAATAAAACAGTGTGTTGTATATACGCGTCTATAATATAGCGTGTATATGACGTACTCCCGGGTGCACCCTGGGGGCACACACATCGTTCTCTCTCTCTCTCGTTTCTATAGCGAATGAATAAACGTCTTCCTTATCGTCCAAAATAGACTTTAAACTTCAAGCATGTCTGGATCACAGCCAGAGCAGGAGAGCCCGTTATAACAGCGACGTACAATTATGTTGGTCGCTAGTTGAATAAATTGTTGCTCTTGGTCTATATATATACATATCTATAGCAATAAGTCTTAAACGTACATAAACGGTGTTCAAGGCAGGATAAAGAATAGCCAATATCTGAGCTACGAATGTCAAGAAGGTTGGGGCAACAGGAGCTTGACATATGATACACATGACACACGATTTATTAAAATAGCAGTGAAATGTAATAAATAAATGTTTCTAAGTGCCAACTCTTTAGATATTTTGTTCGCAGGACAGTTTCGTTTTTGTAAATTGCCGAATGTAAACTGTAATGTGATGTTGGTCGTAGTTTCCTCTATGGGCAGAGAACCATTGCGTTAAATTTTAACTCTCCAACATCTGAAAACTATTAGTAAATTTAATTTATTTAAAAAAAATAAAATTGTTATTCTTCCAGCCGTATCCAGGGCACATGGGTGTTGACTCGCAGAAACAAATCGAGCTACAACGATTACAAACGGAACACTTAAAGAGGCAACAAGAACACATAATGCAGCACAACATCCAAGAGCTACAGGCCCAGATAACAAAGGGTCAGATGAATATGCCTGGTCCACAATCACTCATGTTCCTACCTTTTCTCGAGCAGATACGAGGCTTGTCAGTTTCTTCAATGCCACCACCAACATCGACTGCCACTACCGGAAACAAACATATCAATTCAATCGCTAATGTGAGTTAAAAATTTCCATGCTATCAATTCGTTTAATCAAAGAACTTTGACATCCAGAACTTAAAGTCAGACAAAAAGATCACTAAAGTTGAAGAACTTCCTAACGATCTATTTGGATTTTCCTTGTCCAGCAGATGATCAACAGTCACAGAGAAGGCCAAAGTTGGGCGACAGCTCATTTGGCACAAATAACGATACAAATGGAGAAGGAAAGATCACCAACTCCAGTATCATCTGCTGTAGCACCGACCGCAGCACCACTTCCTGATCCCGATGCACCACTTAATCTTACTAAACCCAAATCCTCGTCATCGGGACTACCGGCCTCATCCTCGCCAGAAAGTGACTCTCACTCGACCGGGGCAGGGAGCAGCGGTCATCAGGAACAACCACTCGCGGCAACGGCACCAAAAATGTTTACACCTGGTTTATCCATGCCGAGGAATTATTTACCCAGCTTACCATATCCGCCTCACCTTAGCTCACGATCTTCTCCAAGTAAGTTTGCTTCTCAGCAAAGTATCTTTAGCCTACTTTTTCATGCCTTTTTATTATATTTTTTTAAATTTTATTATTCCAGTTATGATTTATCGCAAGCTTTTATCTTCTGATATTTTATTTTATTTTCACTGTATTTTTTATTTCGATATTCGTCATCTTGTTGTGATTCTTTTTTGGTTTATTGCTCTTCAGAAATTTCTATAGCACTATAAATTATTTCACCTTGTCAACCGGATTCTGTAGGTTTCACCAATTATTCAGATGGTAATTATATTTTACTGTTTCCAGTGGGAAAAGGAATGGTGAAAGATGAATCTGGTGGACCAGGTGGTTCAGCTGCTGCAGCCGCAGTAGCCGCAGTAGAAAAACACTTTGTCATGCATGGGATTTACGGTATGCCACCGAATCCGGGAGCGATAGCACCCTCGTCGCAATCCCAACGACCTATCAAACATTCCGGCGGTCGAGATGAATCTCAACAGGAAGAACAAGACTATCTCTCGCAGCAAAGTAAGTCGATATCGATTTACCTCAAATTATATCTAGAAAGAACTCAAATTGAAAAATTGAAATATTCAGTGTTTGTTGCTATAAAAGTAGTTAAATAATAATAAAACTGCAAAAAAAAAAAAGAATTAAAATTTTTTCAAAAATCAAAACTAACTTTCTTAATCTATTTGCAGTGTGGCGAGATCCGTCGTACAAAGTCCCTGAGGACATTACGGAAAAAGGTAACAGTCATGTACACTCTTTCATTAATTTTATTAATAAATTAATAAATTCCCATAAAAATATAATTAACCCGAATGTTTCTTGGGCTTTATCTTCATCGCAGCCAAAATGGTGAGGCAGCAGAAGCGCGAAAATGAGAATAAGCCACATATCAAGCGACCCATGAACGCATTCATGGTTTGGGCGAAGGACGAGCGTAGAAAAATTCTTAAGGCGTGTCCTGACATGCACAACTCGAACATATCAAAAATTCTCGGTGAGTTATTCAGTAAATTATATCTAAATAACGTAAATATATCGTTATTAATATTTTTCCGGGTTCGCCGGGTCAGCTAGTTGATAATAAATTGAAATAAATGAAATAATATGGAAATGACGTTGAATTTTAATATTTATGGGAAAACGATACATTTGAGAGATCAAATTCGCATTCGATCACTAAATTAATGAATTTTTGTATGTTGCAATATTCCAGGTGCCCGATGGAAGAACATGTCGAATTCAGAAAAGCAGCCATATTACGAGGAACAATCGCGTCTGTCGAAGCTCCATATGGAAAAGCATCCGGACTACAGGTACAGGCCACGTCCAAAACGTACGTGTATCGTGGATGGGAAGAAGATGAGAATATCAGAGTACAAGTCGTTAATGAGACAGCGAAGGCAAGAGATGCGACAGCTTTGGTGCAGGGACGGTGGACCAGATATGGGTTTTCTGTCGCCAGTAAGTTCGGATCTTGGTGGTCAACATCATCAAACAGGTCCAGGACCATCAGCAAGACCATCGGTCTCGCCGCCAGCAGCGATGTTGAATGGAACTGCAGGTCCTAGTCAGGATCATCCTTCGTTCTATTATCCGCAGGACAGTCTTTCGCCCACGGACATGATGAACTTTTCGCCGGATAATTCGGGCTCCATTGGTGGTTACGACGCGAGTCCGCGGCAGCATCACGACGAAGATTGAACCGCAGCTCCGGGTCAGCCGTTTTGGCCACCCGGAGCGGCACGACTAGCACGCGAGCTCTTTTGGTAGAGATTTCGCTTTATGACATAAACGTCAAACTGTTTTTACACGTGAAACGTTTACAAATAAAGGAAAAAGTTTAAAAAATACTACTGATCAACGCGAGAAGATTATTCCCGGCGGGTTTCGGATCTTGGCTGTTGATTTGATGGAATCCAAAAACCAGAACTATGATCGAAAGGAATTTCCATCATAATAAAAACTATCTCTGCAGGAAATAAGAATAAAAAGTTGCAGAGTTAGAATTTAAAAAAAAAAACGTATCATTTGAGTATAGAATCTTTGTTTCGAATACGATAAGTAATCGCGCCCCCTGTGGAGAGACAAATGTAACAGGCGCGTCCTGAAGCACTAGCCTAGGAGCCAGGCTTTGAGAGGCTGGAGCTCGACGACATTTTGTCAATCTCTCAACACCGTGACTTTCGATCGTACCAAAGATCGTGGGAAAATCGCACCAGAGTCACACACTCGCACACAAGCATACACAAACATATTGACACGGGCAGCCACGATGAGAAAACGAAGAGAATGAAAAGTTTGGAAGGATAAATAATGCTCCGAATGAGCACCAAGAAATAAAAACGACGAGAAAAAAGTGAAAAATATAAAAATAAGTAATCGTCTTATCAAACTCAAAGTTTGATAACTCGGAGCTTAAAAAAAAGGCGACATCACACCAATTCTCAATGCTTAGTACTTATAGTATTCTCATAATTAATTTATTGATTATATTAATTCATACGAGAAGAGAATCGAGACGAGACGAGTCAGAGAGAAGAGAAAAGTTTTGTGAGAAAAATATTTAAACGAGAGCACGATAAAAAATGAGCCTCGCCAATTTTTCTTTCTTTGTTAATATGTTGAATGAATTATTTCGAATATTAGTGTTATTTATTATTGGTCATAGCTCTACGATCAAATTATAGTGAAAGGCATTGTTATGTTTCCTTTATCTTTTATTTTCATTTCCTCTCTCTTGCTCTATTCAATTCAAATCTGCAATTATCTCTCACGTTACACGTGCTCGGACTTTGAACTAGAATCTAAAAAAGAAAACAAAACAAAACAAAAATGGTGTACATATGCATAGATATGTGTATATAGGAGAATAAAAAAAAAGTAACGAAAAAAAAAAAACAGCCTTCAAAAAAAATAAAAGAGAAAGAGAACAATTGAGACGAAGGTAAAATGCCATGTAAATGTTGGGACACAGAGAGCGGACGAATAAAAAGTTGAGAGCTAGATGTGATAATACTTATGTGCCAAATAGCGCTTTCGGGGTGAAGGGGGTTAAAAACAATTTATAAATAAAAATATCAAAGGCCTTTAATAGGCACAACTCGCCTCGTTGGCTCATCGTAAACAAAGCAAAACAATAACAAACGAAAAAAAAAAAGAAAACGAAAAATTTGTCTAATTTAACGTTTATGTATCTCGTTTTTATTCAACGTCTTGTTTTTTTTTTATTTCTTTTTGTTATTTATAATCAGTGCAATTTATATATATTATGTATATACATATATATTATAAATATATATGTATGTATATATGTATACAAAGTACCTAATCTAATTTTACAAAGAGAGCCAGTATCCTCGATGAATCTGGGCGTAAATCCCGATATCACGAATAAAAAACATGCTCACACTATGTTATAATACAATGGAAAAAGGCACACGGAAAAAAAAACTCGCACACACAGACACACATACAAACACGTAAACATTAAAAACGTGTCGCATGATAGGATAGCTTAATGTTGATAATATTTATTTTATGTATATAATGGAGTTGTACAATCCACCCAGTTAGATCAAATTCAATTCTTCAGAATAATAAGTAAAAAACAAACAAACAAATGAAATATAGATAGAACAAAAAATGGGGAGAGATTTGAAGAGAAAAAAGGAAAAAGAAAAAACACTAAAGGACGTCGATATTATTAGTGTACAGTGTAACTATATTAATTGTGATGTACCTACGTAGCCGTTACGTGTGTATACTTCGTTCACACCCTACGCGAATAATACTAATCGCGATAACGCGTATCGCCATGTTTTACGTTTTATTTTTTTTTATTGTCCCACAAATTGTTTTAAAAAATGCACAATTTTTCAATTTATCACATTTATTTCGATGAAAAAGAGAAAATAGAACCTGATTCCAATATAAAAACATTCTAGCCTTAGTTTTTATCGAAAATGAAGAAAAATAAAAAAACAATACTTTTAGCAATAGAGAAGTTGTACGTGCCAGTCTTGAAGAAAAGACTATTCGACGACGGGAAGTTACGATTTTTTGGTTCTTTTTTTTAAGCTTTCTATATACGAGCGAGATAAAGGCCAAGCCACAAACTCGTCAATTTTTTTTTTTTTTTTCGTTTCGTCACATTCGAATAGTATATTTACTATAAATGAAAAATTGAGGATAAACGAATTTTGAAACTGTCGCAAATCTCTCGCACAGTGCGCGCGGTGAAACCCATTTTATTTTCGTTTGCTAAACACCCGGAAACTCGAGATCCCGATACATTGAGTTCGTTCCGGGAATTAACTTTTTTTCGAAATTACGTTTAATAACTCACAAAAGACTTTCAATGGGATGTCAACATTCGAATCGGAAGTAGTTACAACGGAACGAACCCATCGGTCTTACGATTTGTTGGAATTTTATCACTTACACTATTTAATCAAACTTTCCGGCCGAATTGCCATTGCCAGTTATTATCTCCAAAGAAACGACGACTTCCTATCCTGGTCTCGGTTTTTTAATTTTCTTTTTATATTTCTTCTTAATTAATTCAACGATTCACCCAAATATTTGTTTCAATTGATTTAAAAAAAATAATAATTAAAAGAAAACTTGTCACAAATTGTACGACAAAAAAGTCCGGTCTTGCATTTTAATCGTGCCATATTTTATGCTTCTTCGTCCCCTTGTGCCCAGCTAAAATACATTGTTATTGTGTATCGAAAACGAAAAGGGGTGAAAGAAACAATAAAACGAAGAAATAAGAAGAAAAAAAAACGTTCGCCAATATCTGACGTTGCCATTTGCAGTATATTTGTCAGTTCCGGATATCACGACATTGTTAAATATGTATAAAAATACACAACACACATTTGCACGTAACACAAACATCCCTCATTCATTTTTCTTCCCTATTTTTGTTTAATTTTTTTTTTTTTCATTAATGAAAAATTGCGTAAATGTAACAGTAACCGGGATTTCACTCGCTCCACATTTAATCAGGCTTTAACGAAGCGACCAGTGAAAAAAAAGCGCAAAAATGTAAGAATGAGAAGAGAAGAAAAAAAACGAAGAAAAATCAATTGTAAATGGAATGCGTTACTAACATTAACAGTACACACTTTAAGTAAACAAAAATTAAATGAAAGGTAGAAGAAAAAAAACACGTAAATAAATAAATAAACATGTGAAACTAACATCAAATCTCAATATTCCAAGCATTCACTTCATTTACATGTACGATGTTGTTAATTATTAAATATATAAATAATAATTACGTAATGCTTTACTGAAATTCGGATTTAATCGTATAGGTACGACGTTAACTCGTAGAAAATCTTGTATGTATGACTTTTGTAAATAGTCGAGCGAGTTAAAATGGATTACTCGTAAGTATGTGTGTGTGTGTGTGTGTGTGAACAATCGTAGAATAGGAAAAATGTAAAGAAGAACAATTGAATGCAAGTATTGATGCCATTGACATTCTCACAGCTACCTTTTATCACACACTCGCCTCGGACGATCGCACGTTGTTCGCGATTGTTATTAAATAACACATCAATCAATATCAAAGGCACACAATCAAAATATTATTATTATTGTCATTATTATCATTATAATTATTATGATTATGATTATTTTTATTATTATTATTAATATTATTAGATGAATCATTGAACAATTTTGAATAAAGGACAAAAAAATTCATGAAAATAAAAATAAAATAAAGATAATGAATAAATTTCTGCTAACTGCATAAACAATTGAACTTTCGAGGATTAAGGTATAATAACTAAGCGTATTTAGGAATGCTGGACGATTGTTATGGCTTATCGAAGAAAAACTATTGTTAAGTGAGCCATAAGATATTTAAAAAAAAATAATAATAATAATAATAAAAACAGAAAGAAAGAAATAATAGGACATTGTCGATGAACAATGGAAAAGTCTCCCTGGGAAATTCGTTGTATTTTTTTGTTTGTTTTATTTTTATCTTCGAAGCTTTTCCACTCTTTCGGCTGTTTACACAAATTAATTATCAACTATCAATGAAATTGTGTAGTTGTGAGGGTTTTTTTTTTCTTTTCTTGTTTTGACTCTTATCGGCCCAGGTGCATTGATTGCGATATTATCGAATTTGTATATCGTGCGTGAGCTCTTCCATCTCCCCCCCCCCCCCCCCCTCAAACCCCAACTGGACTTTGAAAGTTTTAGCGCTATTCGGCTGTGACCAAACGATAGAAGATGCGCTTCACCCTTATGCGAATCATGTTAAGCGTGAAGTGAACAATGGATTATGAGAGAAAAAAAACATGAGGTGAATTACGATGAAAAAGTAAACAAGCTGTATTTATTGTCGCAGGAAGTTTTTCGTAGTTGAAATATATATAGAACATAGGGTTATATATGATATTATTAATTAAATAATTAATAAAATGAACTTCTCACACATCAATGACGAAATGCCAGACGTGGAAAAAAAAACAATTAAAAAATAATAAATACAACTATCCTGGATGTGACTTTTCCTCGTGGGATAGTTACATCAAAATTGCACTGTATTCACTTAGGAGAACAGCGCTATTATAAACATAGATGTATCATTATATTTATTATAATAATTTAAAAATTAGGTACTCTTTGTTGTTTGTATTTTACAACCGTAATCATTATTACATATAAATAAACGACTATATAAATGATTTCACTTTGAAGAACGCTCTGTTATTTTTTTTTTCACCCCTTTTGTTACGACGTTTTTTTCAGTTTTTCTTGTTCGTTGCTTTTTGAGGATTTCACAATTTTTGTATTGTATAAATATACATTGTATAAATATACATACAATTTTCTGGACCAGCCTTTTTTGAATTTTTTTATTCAATGATAACGGAGATACATATTTAGTAAAAAAAGAGTTTCCTCTGTTTGCAATTCAGCACCACTCAGTTTTTTTATTACGTTCTGAACTTTGTCCAGTTGTTGTTTTTCCGAAGGAGTCATCATTTCTTGAATCTGCAGCGCGAGAACAAAAAACGAGCTATGAATTTGTGATATTTTTTTTTTTTTTTTCAATTTTATTTGATTAATTTGTTAGTTACTTTTTTGTATTTCTCTAAATAAAAAAAATCCTGAGCATTTCAATGTTCTTATAGAAAGAGACTCACCTCTGCCAATTGCTCCGGGGTCGCTCCATGCTCTTTCAAATTACTCGTCAACGTTTGCATTCGCATCTGCTTGTCGATCATTCGTCGATTTACTGCTGACTCGTGGTCCCTTCTGTACATCATGTTATAAAGCGCGTGATAACAGCGCTCGACCTCCATACGAACGACCTGATTAAGATCAATGTGAAATAGAAAAAAGGCTTTTGACGGCACTGCCGCAACACCCGTTTTCTTAACTTCTTGCATTTGTAAATAATTCTCTTGCAGCAACGTGTAAGTCAAGTCTTTCGCCTCTTTTGCAGAGATCATCGCCAATTGTTGAATCTGTTCTTGCTCTATAAAACTTCTGCTTCGAACTAATCTGCAAAGTTTATATTATTTAAACGTTGTTCCTTATTTTTCGCTTTTTTTAACATGATTTTTAATTTATATTTTATTTCAAGTTGACATATTATCAAGTTACTTTTCATGATAAAATTATTAAAAACAATAAAATGATAATTAGAAATTTAAAAAGGAGGATGCATTGGAAATGTGTAATTTTTACCAGTTTTCTATGTATCTATATATATAAGGAAAAGTCCCGACTACAAACAACACAGGGAAAAAGTCCTACAAACGCGGGCGGAAGGCTAGTCAGTCATATATGGACTCATTAGTCGCTCTTCAATGCATTAATAATGTTTTCTTATTGTGGTTGGAGTGTTTAAATATATTTTATTCGAATACGGTACAAATTTTGGGCCTCTAGGAATAAAAATTAATACTGAACTGAATAAAGAAAATCTATCGAGAGAAACAATTTTCTCGCTATTTCCGCGCTTACAAAATTTTTAAAGCTTACGCTTACCGGTATATTCTGGCTGCTTTCGACCCAAATCTTTCCATAACGATATTCTCGACAGTTGCCCACGCCAGTTGAGCAAACGCCTCTTTCATGTTAACGCTGTACTGACCGCCTCCCGAATCACCGACTCGTTTCAAAAACGAACTAGAATCCTTAACTGCAAGTGCATTTATTAATATTTAAAATGAAAACATGCTATTTCTTGAACCGTAATCAGAAACTTACCAATTAGGTGTAAATATTGATCGATGTACTGGGAAAGAATTGGTGCGTCAAGTTTTCTCACTGAATCCTTTATTTCGATAAATGGTATTGGGTTCGAAGTGTCTGACCATGAAGCTGTTCTTATGTACATCAGGAAGAGCAACTGCCTCATCAATTCTCCTGCATTTTCGTCCAGGATTCTCGTAGTTGCTTCTACTATTATTTGATCTCTGTAGAATCATTACTTGATTTGCAATTAAACTAATAATAAAGAGATAAAAATGTCCTTTTGCAAAATTAGTTCGAATGAGGGTAATAAAAGCACTGTTAGAGCTTCAGAATCTAGGTCTCTATTAGTTTTAAGGCCCACCTCAAATCCTGTACAAGTCTGTCAAAATTTATTCTCCAGTAAACTTCTCTATCACCAGGATCACCTTCGCCGCCAGCAAGAATTTTACTTATCGCAGGAACTTCCAAATCTGGCAGACTGTAATCCGGCTTGTCAGTCATAACTTGTGCAGCTGTTGGCGTGCACAAGCTTCGCATCAAAAATTGATTTTTAGTGAGTAGTTCGAACTTTTCTTTCAATAATGCTACTGAAAATGTGCCGGCGGCTGTAAAATTAGTAGAAATTAAAATACAACTGATTGCAATTTCGTAACCTGTTTTCTTTTATTTGCTCATAGTTATTTTAAATCTACAAAAAAAAATCTGAAACCTACGATTAGCGTGCTCCAATCTCTTGTACGTCCTTATTATCAATTCTGATGCTGTTTCATATCCGTTTCTTAATATTTCTTCAAATATCATTTCTGCTTCATCTCCACAACATGTTTTCACAAAAAGCATGTACCTTTCAAACAAAGACTCAGTTATTTTTCAGTTTTTTTTCCAATGGTTTGCGACATTGATTTGTAGTGTTTCTCATTTCATATGGTTAATGGGTAATTTTTTTTTAAACAGTTTTTTTAAATTAAATATTGAAAATTTAGGACTTCATTTTATGATCGACATAAATAGCTAAGAATAATGCAAATTGACTGAATATTTTTAATCCCTAAATAACACTAACCTGGAATATCGCAGCATCATGATTATGCGGTTTGGCTGAATAGTATAATCTATGCCCTTTTCACCTTGTTCGTGAACCACCAAACCATGTCTTATCAACACACACAAGGATTCCTTGACCTAGAAACCAAACACAAAAGAAAACTATTTTAAAATGGTGTTGAACCATCTTCGAACAACACTTAAAAATCCAAAAACTGTTGTTGACTGAAATTGCCTGCTTGAATAACCAAAAAAATGATTATACAGCGAAAAACATCATCTGGGAAGAACTTTAATCAAACATTGATGAAGAAAAACATTGACGTGACAAAATGACGTGCATTAAACGTTTCATTGATAATTCTACAAAAGTTTTACAAGGTTTTTTAGTGTCGTGTTACGATAGTTCGGAACATTAAACACGAGAGAAAAAAACACTTTACCTTCAGAATGGAAAGTCCTGTGGTGCTGCGAATAAGAGGTAACGTTTGGGTTCCATTTTTCAGAAGATTGTCGCCGATCGTTTGTACGATCGATCCGAAATGTTCCGCTAATATCAGAGAACATAACTTTCCGCAGTAATACGACATGATGGAAGAATTTCAAGCTTCGAATGTACACAATTATATGAATTACGATCTATAACAGAATTGAAAAAACTGCATTGGAAATAAGTCCGGTTAACTGGCACTCCAGATAAATCGCTAATTTTTCAATTCCCGAGTGTATTCTCGTGCCACAAAAATAATAAAGACTATTCTAATGATAATGCCCGAACTGAAAAATTACTCATTTTGAAAACGATTTGAACAGCACTGTTACTTTATATAAACAAAGGCTGAAAGAGGTTAACGAGGTTAAAGAGGTTATAAATAAAGGCTAAAAATCAATAGAATCGAACATTTCCGTGCATGTTTACACCGGCACCACGTGTGTTTGAGGAAAAACTACCAGCGCTCAAAAGTCTATGTGCGGGTATAAGAAGAACTATGCCTGTCGAAGAGTTAAAATACCGAAAATACTGACAGTTGATAATCCGTTGTTGAAAAGTGCAATTAAAACTTCGAAAAAATTACGAAAAATGGACTGTAATTTTTTAGAATCAGATCTACGAATTGATTTGGTGTCTTTTTGGCTGAAAGTTTACTAGAATAAAGCACCGAATTAACTTGTCCACCTAATAAATCATTTACTGTGCCTTGGTCGGTAATATTTTCTGTAAAGATTGACCATACTGACACAATAATGGTAGCGATTTGTTTTCTTTATGAAAGTCTACTTTATCTAAGGATTTGGCGAATCACTGTCCGCAAATCCAGTCAAAAGATGGTTCTTCCCTGTTGAACCTACGGCGAAGTTATGAGAGAACCAGCAGTGTAACGCATGTGTTCAATGTGTTCTGGAGTCCCAGTGTCAAATCGTCATTGTTGATTTTAAAGTTAAAACAGTTGAACATGCCCGACAGCTCAGACGAAGAACTTTGCGATTTAGATAATGGGATTGAAAGTCCTTGGATTCCTTATAGAGATCGCGAAGAATGGAAAGACGTGGTTCCTATACCGCAAGATGATGGACCGCACCCCGTAGCCGCGATCGCATATTCCGACAGATGTGGGTATTTTTTAGTTTCTCTACATTTTACTATCATTTTTATGATTCGGTTCGCAAAATTTATTTTATTCCTGTCAATTGAAGCGGTGTTCATTGAGCTTGTTGGCGCCATTTTGAATTAATTCGTATAACCTCGAATTCATTCGTTTGATCATCTTGTCGAATGCAATTATTAACAATTTTGTTCGAAACTTTGATCCTTTCATACACTTCGTCACTAAATGCTCACCAAATATGACTTTTCTATAGACCATTCTTATCGTTCTCCAGAAACGAACTAAAGCGGTGAATGATAAAAACATTTAAATTGTTTTTCACGCTCTTGTAGGGTTTACGTTTGAGAATATGCTGTGTTTCTTCCGCTGTGATATGGAAACTTTTATTGTTGAAACTCAACAACAAATCTTTGTTTGAACAATTTTCCAATCTTCCGTAAAACTCATTTTGTCTCAGCTTCACTATTTTTTTGGAGCCTGAAACTGGAACACAATTATCACTATGAAAATAAAGACAAATTTTGTGAAAATCCGAGCAAAAATGAATCATTAACGCATCATTAACATTTAAATATTTATTCTTGCAGTTCAGGACCGTTACGACTACTTCAGAGCGGTGCTAAAATCAGGTGAGAAATCCGAAAGAACGTTGGCTTTGACGGTGGACTGTATCCGATCAAATCCGGCAAACTATACGGTATGGCAATACAGACGAGAAATACTAGAGGAGCTTGGCAAAGATCTCAAAGAAGAATTGAAGTACATAGATTCTATGATTACTAAGAATGCAAAAAATTACCAAGTTTGGCATCACAGAAAAGTCATAGTTGAATGGCTGCAGGATGCCAGTGAGGAACTTGCATTTACTGAGACTATTTTGCAAAAAGATCCTAAAAATTATCACACTTGGCAACACAGACAATGGTGCATAAAAACGTTCAAGTAAGTGAAGAAAAAGACCCAATATAATCTTTCGAAATGAATGAATTCTTTTTTTTAAATAATTTCTCTGAATTTGAGATCTTTGGACTACCGAAAATTGCAACTCTACTTGGAATAATTGAATCAGCGAATATAAATGATTATTTGATGGAATATTCAATTGGCAAATTCTAATGAAAATCCGTGTCCTCATCGACTCCAGTTTTAATCCTATGCATAATCCCTTTTTCAGTCTTTTCGATAAAGAATTAGAGTATGTGGAACAATTATTGCTGGAAGATATCAGAAACAATTCAGCCTGGAACCAACGTTACTTCGTGTTGAAACATACGACAAAATTTGAACAAGCAGTAATAGATGAGGAAGTCGATTTTGCTTTATCAAAAATCTCAATCGTCAAAGGGAACGAAAGTGCATGGAATTATTTACGAGGGTATGAATTTTCTTGCAATCTTATTTTATTCTCACGCACACTTTTTCAAAATATAAATTTCTTGTAATTTTTATTTCTAGTATTCTTATGCACGATACTCAAGGTGGTCTTGCAAGGAATAAGAAAGTGATGAAACGCTGCGAGGAGTTGTATTTGGGAGGTTGTCGTGTAAACCACCTGCTCGCCTGCATAATCGACATTTGTCGTGAGAGACACAACAGCGTCGAAACCGAAAGTTTCTATACGATTGAACACGCACTTGCGGTAAGTGAAATAAGCAGCTGGTTAAGATGTTCAATTGTATAAATTCCATGTGACCAAATAACATTTCTTTTTCTTATCAGCTTTGCAAAGAGTTGTCGGATGAACATGACAAAATACGGAGACGATATTGGGATTTCGTTACACAACAGTTGAAAGACAAGCTACAAATTGATACATAATTTACTAATGATAAGAATGTGTTATTTACTTAATATTCAGAAGAATAAATGTTTATAATAATATATTGTTGAACGTTAATTTATTGATTTACGGAGTTAATGAAACGGCGTTCTCCATCTTCTCTTCTTTTCAAAGTCATCAGCTCGTCTTGCAAGGAAACGATAAATTTTTTAAAGACATGAAGTTCGTTTGTTTTTTCCTACGTATGCTTTCCTACGTTTTCCTACGTAACTTTATATTTTGACCTGCAAACGTCGTATGGACAGCCTGAAAAAATTCGTTCTCATTATTGCACACTCCTGTGCGAAATTATGCATTTCCTTAAATCGGAAAATAAATAGTCATATCTTTACAATTAGAAAAATCGTAACTTATGTAAAGTTCATTTTGCAACACATTCCTGCATTCAGTTCAAAAATACTAATTCATGTTGTTCAAGATTTATAATTAAATAACTTGCATCTCATGCTCACCTAAACTCCAAGTCGTTTCGCAAGGACTTTTACAAAATATTTTCGAGTCTCAAAAATTCGAAACTGCTTATCTCGCAGGAAGGGAGAGTTGATCGGAATGTGATACGACATCTCGCGGGAAAAACTCCAACTGGACCAGAGATGATAAAATATCCCCAGCTATTTTGCGTCACACTGACAGATGTCAGCTGATCGAATTCGGCACGACTGTGCCGCTACGACAAAAAAATATGTTTAACGAAAGTGTATTTGTATTTTGACATACCGTAGTGAAGTTTCTCAAAGTTTTTCAATCAAGCGTTCAATCTACGCAAAAATATAGTATTTGTGTTTGTGCCTGTGCGATATCCTGAAAAAGTTCATTCACATATTCAAAGAATATATCACGGGGCACATTTTACTTCTGTTGAGTTTCGAATCGTGATTTCGATAAAAAATTACGAAGTTACGATGTCAGTGACTGTGATTTTTACGATTACTTGATCGTTTCAACGTCAATAAACTGAAAAATTGACTATTTGTAAGTATCAGGAAATATACAATGGTTCAAAAATCGTATAGAAAAGAATCAAATGTCGAAGTCCATTTTACTCCAATAAAAAGCGATTAATTCTCAGTTCAATATTTGACGGTTTAATAGGCTTTCATCAATTCCAGTGGATTCTTATTTTTATTATTATCATTATTGTTGTTCTTGTTTGTGAAAAGAGTACCATAAATTTACGATTAGTTTGTGTTTAAAATACATATGTTGTTGTTATATAAAACATACATTTATTGTTTGGTCTAATTTCGCACCCACATAAATTCTACGAATTTTCGTTTGAGTCGCGATACGCGACAGTCTTTTTATGACTTGGTGCTGCCTAAATGCATGTAAATAGGCTCGCATACGTATTAAAATAAAAAAGTTTGAAGCTCTCACACATGAAGCACGTGTATCATAATGGTTGACACTTAATTCCACACAAACATCGAAGATAAGTTTTTCAAATGTGTATCTTATCAGACGTAAATGTTATACATAATTGAAAGAATGAAGATTTAAGTCATCAACTTTATCTTGGTGGTTGCGAATGAGTACATTCTTATCACTCAAACAAACCGAAACTCGAATCTTTCGGTCTTCATTTAATTGTTCTCGTGGGTACGATATTTAATTACAATCGTACATTTATCCAGCTAGATACCAGAAAGTTCAGACTCTTTAGCAGTAGAAACATGGAATAGTAAAGTTTTTAACAGCAATTAGTGCCAAGTCTTCAGAAGTTTTGCAATTTGATAATTAAAAAAAATATTTGTTAGAACCGAAGTATCATCGATCACTGTTTACCTTACGATTTGTTTTAAATATTTACAACGTACATTTTTATCACCGAAACAGACAATTCGACAGCGAAACTCATCGTGGCAATGAAAAAGCAACTGTCATAGAAACTCTACTATCATGTGATTTGTGTTTACGTGATTTTAATTCTTACGGTACAAACATTGAATATTCAGTTTTCATAAAAATAACTCAAGTCATACTTAATTAGTCTTCTGTTATTTGAAAAATATTAAGAAAACATCTTTTGCCTGATAATGGGCAAAACAAATCGATCAAAGGATATCTCAGTTCAGTTCTTATCTTTGGGGATTTTAATCATTTTTTAAGCAAGTTTAAAATTATCCTAATTAATATACTTGGCGTTGGTGCTCGTCTCTTTGTGCAAAAGAAAAGATAGTCAATTTTCGTCAGATTACTACTGGGCTTTTATTATGTGGGTCATTTTCTTCTGTGAATAGTTGGAAATTTTTTCATGTTATTTTTGCACGAAATAAAGCAATATATTTCAACTTTAACTTGTATTTACTTTTATATTGTTGGTGGAAGAGCAAGAGCGAGGTACTAGAACAGGAACCTACTCTGGTATGCACACGACATAAACGAGATTGTAAAGTGGTTGTTTTTGTTTGTTTGTTTCTATCCTCCAGTATGCGGAGAGCATCATCCATGAGACCGAGGCGAGAGATGATTACAGAGGCGTGACATTGACTTTAAAATTCGCATACGGGGGATTTATTTTGAATTAAACCGAACAAAGGAAAACATCGTTCCATCAAAAGAGAAATAACTATACATGGGAAAAATGAAGATCAATTCGAAGCAGTTGCCTATAAAGGCGCATTT
Source organism: Campoletis raptor (assembly GCA_948107755.1). Classification (NCBI taxonomy): domain Eukaryota; kingdom Metazoa; phylum Arthropoda; class Insecta; order Hymenoptera; family Ichneumonidae; genus Campoletis; species Campoletis raptor. The sequence continues at coordinate 12,304,800 of OX403623.1, forward strand.
CTTTTTTTTCATGGCAGGTAATTATACCGTAATGTTATACAGTGTGTACCTTTGAAATTGATATACTGAATTAGCTCAGAAAATAAAATCGTTTGACCATAATTTTTTCAGGAACTCTAGTGAGAAAAAACTCTTCAAAAATAACAAAGTCAGAGTGATTTTATATTTTACGAAATATAGAAAAACGGCATTATTCGTTTATCCTACTGTAAATTCCTGAAAGTAACTTTGGATTTTTTTTTTTTTAATTATGGGAATTTTGTAATCAAAGAGAACCACGTATAATGGCAATTTAAGGATCTACTGATAACCCTCGAATGTCGTCTTTGATATTTCTAAGAAATTTGTAATTCTCAGTTTATATTGAATAGTAACGTGTGAGATAAAGACTTTTTGGCGACTTTCCATCGTTTCCGAGATACCAAATTATAAAGTGTTTTTTTCCATCGTTCTTAATATATCTATTCCTATCGTATTTTGTTCTCACTGTAACTATATACGATAACGTTCAACTTTCATTATACATTAATGATTTTATCTTCGAGAAGACTTACGTTTTTATATATTATGATTTCTTAAACCCGGACATTTTTTATTTTTATTGCGGGAACCGGTATTGAAAATATAGTCGTAAGTAAAACAACAAAAAAAAATTTCCGCGTATAACTTCGCAAAGTTACCAAAAATTCGAATATTATGGGAAGAAAAACTTTTTTAATAAAATTTTTTTGATATTTTAGTCTTCTAGGAGTAAGTTTGAGCAATAAATAATAATAGGAATAGAATGCAATAACGTGAATTTAAAAAAATAGTCATCAACATTTTTCCTAAGGTATAATTGTCCCTTTGATTTGTTTTTTCAGCCATGGGTCCAATATTACCTTTTATAACGGTATACGGAAGGCAGCTCGGTGTGTCGCCGACGATAATGGGAACTTTTACTTCCATACTGCCCATATTGTTTCTTATAGCAAAACCAGCCTTCGGTTTCTTGGTCGATTATTTTCGTAACGTAAGAAAATGCATATTCGTCGGTCTCCTGTTCACCACGTCTTTTGCATTTGTCTCGATGTATTTTCTACCGGAGATCGATGTCTTCCCGTTGGATAACCATCAGCAGGAGAATGTTAACGTCACATTACGTTGTGACGAGCTCATCAGCTGTGAATCCCGTAACATCAGCAAAAACATTGACCACTGTCCAAGTGACAAAAAACTTGCTGATTGTCATTTTTCCTGCAATGAGAATACAAATAATTATTCAGCGTCTGTGATATTTGTAAACAGAAAGAGAAATTTCTCTCTTGCATCTTTCTGCCTTGTTGATCCAATCAACGAAACTTTTGAATGTGATAAAAAAAGAAACGAGAGTATATGCCAAATTTCGTGCTTCTCCGAAAAGGAAAATCAATGCCTTTATGGATCCCTTGCCTTTTGGGGTTTCGTTATACTTGTATCCATTGGATCTATTGGTTTCAATGTTTCCAATTCGATAAGTGATGCTATATGTTTCGATATGCTTGGTGAGTATTTTTTTTTTATCTATCTCTTCTCGTTTATAAATAAATAAAATTCTCTTAGTTATAACTGTAATGATAAAATTTGAAGAATTGTCACTTACTCTTATAGTAGAAAGAGTGAATAAAAAGAGGTCACAAGAATATCACTCTTTATGTCTGTAGAATGAATAAATATCTTTCTTGATCATTCACATTCAACGAACATTTTTCAACAAATATGGACACAATATTCTTGCGTTATGATAACTAAGTTTGAAATTCTTTAAACTTATCTAATTATTAACAAACCAGGTGAAGGTGGCCAAATGGGCTATGGTCGTCAGAGAGTTTTTGGAACAATTGGATTTGGTGTGACAGCATTGCTGGCTGGTTATGCAGTGGATTTGTGGTCAGAGGGTCAAGCGATAAAAACTTATACACCAGCATTTGTACTTGTTTTGATTTTCACCTGTTTTGATATATTATGCTGCACAAAGCTTGAGGTAAGATAAAATTATTGAAAAATTTATTGGAAAATAACAACCAATAAACAGATATTTGAAAGAATAAATTATTGAAACGTTTACTATTTTTTTGTTTGGTTCACTTGGTTCACAGCTGCCAATCATAGCAGGCTCAACGAGCATAGCCAAAGACGTTTACCGACTTGTGAAACTGAAGCCTGTAGCAATTTTCTTATGTTTTGCTACTCTTGCAGGAGTTTTTGATGGTTTCATTATTTATTTTTTATTTTGGTGAGTTTATACAATTAAAGATCTCCCAATAAGAAAAAATTTAGAAACCACATAGGAATTTGGCGCTCAAACAATAACTGAACAATGATAAATGGCAGGTACCTCGAAGATCTTGGTACAATGACGGGACACATGACACAAATTAAATTAATCGAAGGGTTGATTGTTGCTGCAGAAACTTTGGGTGGTGAAGTTGTATTTTTCTCTTTATCCGGTGAGTCTTATTCTTAGTTTTAATCATTTTTTCACTAGACAACAAATTATAATCAATCTCTTTTTGTAAGATAATATGGTGATTTCTATAAGACACTGAAATCGTATCTTGTTGATGGAATATTATTCAATTTTTCAGGTAAAATATTAAAGAAATTTGGCTATGGTTATAGCTTTGTTTTTTGCTTTATTTGTTACGCTCTTCGATTGGGTCTAGTCTCCATCGCACCCAACCCTTGGTGGGTTATATTGATTGAGTTTTTCATGCAAGGACCAACTTATGCTTTGTGCTACACAACAATTGTGGCATTTGCGAGTACGGTTGCTCCTCCTGGTACTTCGGCAACCGTACAAGGAATTGTTGCTGGCATGGACGATGGTTTTGGTGAGAAATAGAAAATAATTATTTCTAAATGTTCGAATAAGATTAAATTTTTTTTTAATTCGGGATCTAGTGCTAAGTTTTGTGATGAAAACTTTGTATACCCAAATGCCTCAATTGCTTGTTATTTACTTGTCATTCAAATTTTGCAGGTTTTGCATTAGGCAGTTTAGCAGGTGGATTCATGTACGAATGGTGTGGGGGAGCTGGGACATTTCGAATATTCTCAAGCCTTGCAGCTCTCACTGCCATTGTTTATTTTCTACTGCACATAACGTACTTGAAAAACGCCATGCCACAAACCAAAGTTTCATCCGACAAAATTCGTTCGCCAAACGTGCAATGGAAAACGCCTGAAGAAGCGGCGAAAAATACTCACATCGAAAATGAAACGTGACACATAAATTTTCGTGCCATTACATACCGTAATTTTTACGCTATTATAAAAATATGGATGAGAATTATATTTACGTTGTACAAAAATATATTTTGTATTAAAGATTTTATACCAAAACCGGCCGCATGTTATTCCGCTTTAATAATCCTGCAAAAACAACTTTCACAATAAACATGGTAACAAAAAGTTTCATGTTTCAAGTTTGTTTATTTCGATAGATGTGTCGATCCGTTTGGGACCTGTTGAAACTTGAAATGAAAAAAATTTCTGTATTTCGCACGCAAGTGCCGCGATAGTCGCAATAAAGTTCCGGTGTTAAGTCGCCCCCCTGACCCCTGACGATGACAGATGAGTGGCGTTTAGACAATTTGCCATTGGACGTACTCTTGTTGATTTTTTATTATTGTAATGCCTTTGATCTCGTCAGACTCTCCGAGGTTTGTTGGAGATTTAATGATATCATCTCTGAAGATATCTTATGGTTCGAGAGAAGAGACAAGCCTATCGCGACTAATCAAGCCTCAAACAAATTTCGAGAAAGGTAAGTTATGTTTACAGGTTATGTCTTATTTTCACTTCTTCCGATAAAAGTAGATTTTTCTATCACTTATACAAGTGTTTCTGTATGATATGATAAGAAGGATGAGATATAATAAAAATTTGATATTTTTTCGAGTGGAGCGTTAGGTGGAAAAATATCTTTTTTTTGTCATCAACTTCATCATTTCACGTCACCCTGCTCCCGATACTGCAAAATATATTTTCGGTGGGAGTACCGGGCGAACAACGTAATTATTACCGGTTACGGACTTTTCAAACAATTTTTCCTGTTCTCAATCCCGAATTTTCACTTCAAAGAAGTATTAGTATAAACTGTGCTCAATAAAATTTTGTAATGGTCTTTGCACTCATTATGATCAGGAATACTGGTTGATATCATTGTTATGATGGCCTATCACATTGTTTCCATTTTTGAATCTTTGCTTCCTAATATAAAATTGTGTTTATTTCATACCAAACTGAGATGGTCATTTAATGTTTCTCTAAAAATAAATGATTTTTAGATGCAATACCATTCTTGGTCTCCGTACGAGATGGCACGTGTCGGAGCATTGGGAAAATGGCAAGTACGAGGAAAAGATTCTTCATTCATGGGAGGTGAATACAATGCCATGGATTCGTCTAACAAAAGAAACACTGTGGTGGAGTGGTGGTAATCAATTGTCAGCGTTTCGTCGTCGACGAAATCGAAATTCGCGTCCACGGGAGGCCTGGGACGAAACCGACAAAATATTCAACAGAAATAATATCAACAGCGATGTATCCAAATTTATTATACGCGATCAATACGTGATTAGTGGTCACAGAGACGGCCACATCACTTTCTGGTCCAAATCATCCAAAAGTGACGTCCACTTAGATTTACGGATAGAAAATGCTCACACGAGTCACGTCAATGCGATCGATGAAATTACTGGTACTATCTTTTCTGGTTCTTCCAATGGTACTGTAAAGGTAAAGATCTCCATTGAACAGTTCAATAGATTCGTCTCTTTGATTCAGGAAATTGAAAGAAAAATTCTTGGTTCAATGATAGTCAAGTTTTTTTTTTCACATTCATGAACATTAAAAAAAAAACACTAACTTTCCGTCAATGTCTGATTAGAAAGAGAGTCCTTGTACGAGTACACACCAATCCATTTTCAAATCCTGCCTATCTCATGGAGTCCGAGGGTAAATCAATATTTTTACATCTAATGGACATTTTTATAAAATGCCATTTGGATTTCTCATGTGCAGTTATGGTCGCAACCACGAGAAAATGTGCCAAATTTGCCTCTTTCCACTATCGATGTGCTCGACAGAGTTTGGTCTCTGGCGGCGGATCGGGACGCCGGAAAAGTTGCCGTTGGTTCATCCGGACATAATTCCATACCACCATTGAAAATATTCGACATAGAATGGTTCGTTCTCCTTATTATATTAGTTCATAACGGCCCTTGGTTATAATTTTCATTATCGTTATTTATTATAATTTTTTTTACGAAGTAGCTGTTTTTAATCTCTGCAGCTGCAGCGAAACGTTTCCCATGAGATATCGTTGGAGACGCGGCGCTGGCATCTACGATATGCTCTGGGAAAATTCCAACATTTTGTTGACTTGTGGTTTCGATACTTGCGTTCGAAAATGGGATACGAGGTGAGACACGAATTGTAAATATTTTTTGTTTCATGTATAAGAACAGTGGTTTTTGTGTAAACTAGCCTGGAACAGAAATTCACTAGAAATACACATTTTCGGGTACTTGACTCCGCTAAACACTGTCTACTCAGTGAAAGGGATTCAAAAGCAAAAATAAAAATCGACGAAACACTTATTAACGTATATATCGGTGTTTAGGACAGGAGGCTGTGTCGCTACTTGGTCAGATCCGACTGACGCTGCAGTCTACTGTTTGAGCTCCGATTATCGATACACAATAATAACAGGCACACAGTACAATTGCAAAGCCGTCTTATGGGATCAAAGAATGACGAAATATGTACAGGTAAAAAAAAATCACATGACATAAGATTTCGCATTGACGTAATTGTGGTAGTGAAAATTTGTAGCAGGATTATATCTCGTCAATTATTTTTTTGTTTTTGCAGTTATATTTCCTGACAAACGTAGGAAGGAAATCGAGTCCACTTTACAGCCTCTCCTTTGACAGCTCGAGTTTATATGGTGCTACGGATCGACGCTTGATTGAATTGACATTTTCGGGATACGGTTATCGTGAAAACAATTATAAGAATGTCCTCTGCCCACCAATGCCCACCATCAACGCAGCGAATAGAATTCCTTGACATTTGTTTTTAATTTAGATATTGTTGACTAATTGTTGTAAAATGAGGCCAAAAGAATAATGATTGAATGATGAAACTTAAAATCCGAAATCATAAAACACTGATAAATAATATAGACACGATAAATTAATTATGAAGTTTCCAAGGAAATGTACATGTATATATATTTTAAAACGCGTGTGGCTGACACGCATTTTTTGTTTTGTTTTTTTTTACATATTTAAAGTACAAGACGATACAACCATCAGCAAGAACCCAGTTTATGCCATAAAAACAAAATAAACATATCCACCTCTAAATAAAGCTCTAATATTTTGATCATAATTTTCGTGTTAGAGGATAACATTTTTTAATTCTTTCTCTCTTCGTTCTATTCCTCCTTCGTTCTATTATTTTTTCTTCTTTCTGGTAGAAGTTCCTCAAATGCTCACACTTCGGCGGGGCAGTTTTTACATAAGTCTTCTGTCGCCTTTGACCTCATCAAACTCAGATCATCGTTCGTATCATGTAGTTGAGGATACCGCCATGTTTGAAGTAAGTCAAATCGACTTCGGTATCAAAACGAACTATCACTTCGAATTTTTTGCCATTGTCCGTTGTTACTGGGATTTTTTGAAGCGGCTGACAATTCTCGGGTATGTCGATGTTGAACTTTTCGTAACCCGTGAGTTCGAGGCTCTCGGCATTTTCACCAGGCATATATTGGAGCGGAACGATCCCCATACCAACCAGATTCGATCTGAAAAAATTCCCCGTTATTTTCATGGGAATGAATATAAATTTTAATGCTCGACTTATTGTCTATTTACCTGTGGATTCTTTCGTACGACTCGGCTATGACGGCCCGTATTCCTAGAATAAAAGGTCCCTTTGCTGCCCAATCCCGCGACGATCCTGCGCCGTAATCCTTTCCTACTAAAGCTATCAATTGTGTACCTTCTGCCCTGTATTTTTCAGCAGCATCGAAAACATCCATCTGCATTTTCATAGAAAAAAAAGATTATTATCTGTATTCTTACAGCCGTGTAATCGGTTATTAAGAGAAATTCCGAAATTCACCTCTTCTTTACTTGGAATGTGCAATGTTCGGGGTCCTGGTTTACCAATAAACTTATTGACAAGCCGAATATTTGCGAATGTACCTCGCGCCATAACGGCGTCATTGCCACGTCGAGACCCATAAGAATTGAATTCCTTCGGCGTAAGTCTACGAAAAGTAAAAATCACGATATTGCATTTACAAAATAACAAAATAAAAGAATATACTACGAATATTCAAAAATTGATGAAACAAACGAACCCTCGCTTCGAGAGATATCTTGCTGCAGGTGAATTACGAGCTATGCTTCCTGCTGGACTAATATGATCCGTGGTAACAGAGTCCCCGAGGTTTAATAATGCATGAGCTCCCACGATTGGTTTGATTTCTGGCAATTCCTGGAAAAGAAACGAAAAAACATAATGTTTCTTTAATGATTTTGTCGACAAATGAGAATTGTGGAATTACCGAAATACATACTTTTTGAAGACCTTCAAAATAGGGTGGATTTTTTATATACGTGGAAGACGGATCCCAAGGGTAAAGTTTACCATCCGGAGCGTTCAAACTCGACCAACTGCTGCTACCTTTTTCGATCTTACTGTAAACTTGTCGGAACATTGCCGGTATAACATGTTTTTGCTCGATGGCTTGAATCTCCGCTCTCGTTGGCCAAAGGTCACGCAGATAAACGGCTCTGCCATCAAGTTTGTAGCCTTTGAAAATAAACAATAAACAATCGATTGTTTTGAATGAGCAAATATGACAGAATATATTGGAATTCTATCGTTTTCCAAGGCCACTTTTTTCGGTGCTAATATTTGTCTTCGAAGTTAATAATAGAAAAAAAGATATTTACCGAGTGGCTCTTTTTCAAAATCGATGTCAACGGTCCCGGCTATAGCGTAAGCGATGACTAAGAGTGGTGATGCCAGATAATTCGCCCGAGTGTTGGGATGGATCCGACCCTCGAAATTTCGATTTCCAGAGAGAACACCGCAGCAGACGAGTTCATTCTGTTTATGAAATAATGGAAATTTTTACTCGTTATAATAACATAAAAAAAAAAACAGTTAAATTTTGAAGTGGAGATTTTGTTCTTTTTCACCTTTTCGATGGCTTCGACCATGGAATCGTGGAGAGGACCACTGTTACCGATACAAGTCATGCAGCCATATCCAACGACGTCGAAACCGAGTTGCGTCAAAAATGGAATAACTCCACTCTCTTTGAGATAATATGTAACGACCCCGGAACCAGGCGACAGGGAAGTTTTTATATAAGGCGCAACTGTGAGACCAGCTTCGACAGCTTTTTTAGCGAGCAATCCTAATAGGGCAAAATAAATTCATTGTTAGATATCATCACGAGAAAAATAACTATATAAATAAGAAAAATCATTGTTTTTTCACAGAGAAAGAAAGTCGAAAGGGACGGCGGGGGAAAAAATAAGGACGCAGGTATCAAAGACAATTTTACCTGCACCGAGCATAACGCTTGGATTACTCGTGTTCGTGCAGCTGGTTATTGCAGCGATTACGACCGACCCATGCTTAAGTTTATAGTCCTTTCCTTCATAGAGAAAAGTACCTTCGGCTGCGAGCTTTTCGGGCGACAATCCAAATCCCTTGAATCCTACCTGAAAAAATTTTAACAAAAAAAAGCATGTTAATATCTTTATATTTATATTTGCATATTTTCGACAATTATAAAAAATATATATTATTTTTGTAATGTTATGAAAATGCCTGTGAAATATGATTATATTACACATGGTCATTGCCACAGCGATGTCGAAACAACGTTTGCTCGCTCGATTCTATTGCACTTTGTCGAAATTGCTGCGTACAATCGGCTGAGTTTGCGTTTTCGGAAAATCTTGAGGTGCTGGTTCGTCAACCTGTGAAGTATTTTGCTTCGTGCTCCTAAATTCGAGAGCTCGGTGTTATTTTTTTTTTTTTTTCGCAACGTTCGATCGAAGCTAAATGTTCAACGACGAGGGAAAATTTATGAAATATATGGTTGAAATATTAAGGAATATTGAACCTCGAGGGTAGGACTGTTTTTCAGAAAATTTTCTTTTCAATTTATGATACTCTCTTCGTGAGCGAAAATGCTTCGGACATTGAGTCGAATACAATTGAAGGTCTTCCCAGGTCATGCTGTAAATACTTTCAAAATACGAAGTAAGTTGACAACGGTACTCATATTTCGTCGCCTCTAAGTATATGAGCACATTGTTCAAACATCAATAGAAAGGGACCGTCAAGTTTTAGTGCATGATCCTCTTTATATTTCAGGGATACAAAATTTCCTACCGACTCCATTTTGTTATTATTTTATTTTTACTTCAAGTCTGGAAAAATTTAATTTTTCAATGTTAATTTACCAATCTTTAATTTATTTTTAATTTAGAAATTTAAGAAAATTTAATTTAAGATTTAATTGAAGAATCTATGAATTTATAATCATACTTTATAACTCAAACGAAGTTTAAGAATATTTTTGTATTTATACCGATATTATCGAAAAAAAAAAAATTTGAACATTGAATTTTCGTTCCGGAATACAATAGCAAAACTAAATAGATCAAAAAGAAGAAGAATAAATTCGGGCCACATTCAAGTGACTTGGAATTCGACATGGATCGAGTGGACTTGGAATGCCTCATTAAATATAAATATTTATATATATATAAAGCATCGAACGTTACAGAAGCTAATGTAGTGAAGGCAAGAGCCTCACGAGCCGCGAATAAATGTGTGATATATGCAAAAATAATAAGAACGTCGAATCAGCTATTTTCGTCCAGCATATTCTCCGTGTCATTGGATGCACACGCGAGTAAAACCGACGTTTTTTTTTCTGCGTTTTTAATGAAAATGTGAGGAGAGCGAAGTTTCGTTAACGCTCAGGTAAGAGACACATTAAATTATTTTATAAGAGCCCAGAGTAAAAAAAATGGAATGTTTCAATCCCTGAGTCATTTTTTTGTCAATGTAATTATTTCCTTTCCATCAGTAGCTATAGTCTGTGACAAATTTTCAATAATCTCGACGAGCTAATGTTTACTATTTTCTTTGAAAAAAAAATGTCTCATATCGTATATGACGCTTCATGGATATAATTTCTATTTCGGGCCAAAATCTTTGTTACTAATGATGATGCTACGACCAGAGTCATTAGCAAAGAGCAGTTAAAGAAACATCATGATTGTGAAATGAATTATCTTCGTGAACGAGCCAGATAGTGTTTGAGTCAATTCTTCCGGTCGAATACTCCTTAAGAATTTGCACGATCGACAATTTTTTTTACTTCTATAATAATTATTTTTCTTCTTAAATTATGTTCAGTTTCATTATTCGATTTGAATATGTTAACAATTTAGTATTGGAATCGTTGGAAAAATCGCAAAGAAGGGGGAGGGAAAATCTATTTTCGTTGCCGGGAGGGGCCTGCAAAGTGTCTACCTGAGTTAATGACCTGGAGACACGTCTGGATGGACATTTCCAGGAATCAGGTAATTAAGGTAAATCCTACGTGCAGTTAGGAAAATGTTGGGAATTTCCGAAATTTTAATAACGAAAATTCTCGAATTCCTTGGAAGAGAAAAGCATCGAAGAATCTTAAGAAAATTTATACGAAGAGAAAATTTTTTGTTTTTACGAAAAATACAATTTAAAACAGCTACTAAAATCGACACGGTAAAAGTATGAGGATCGATGATAAGTTGCAAATAATTATGGCCGGTTCGTTTGAGTGAACACCGCAACACGTATGGCATATGTTGATTATGAAACTTCTGATAATAACGATTTTCGAAATTTGTTTCATTCGTAATGAGAAAGTGAAATAAAAAAATCGATATTAAACGAAAATATCAAGGGAAATTCTGGATGAATTTTACTCTAAATAATGCGACAGGAAGAAACATATATATATTTGTTTCATTGAGGAGAAAAGATTCGAGGCGACGCGTCACATCGACTGACGCGTTATGTTGAGAGTATCGCGATTTCAATGTTTGATTTAACTGAATAGAAATCGATTGGGGGGTCTCTGTGCATGTGGCGTCGTTGGTTTGCCGAGAAAACATCTAACCGACACCATTGTTTCACGTTCCCAACCAACTAATCGTGTCAGACACTACATGTACATCCATATGTGTGGGTCTGTGTATGTCTACATATAATATATAGATATCGACTGGATTACAAGACACTTTGCAGGGGAATACTCTGTCTCATAGTAATTGAGAACGAGTCTGAGAAAAAAAAATGTTCTACTTTATTAGCAATTAATTATGATTCGTAAACGAAAGAAGACGGCGTTATCGAAGTTGCAAGTCGCCGTTTCGCGACCTCGTCAATTGAATTTTAATTCTAAGCAAATACGTCGATTTCGTGAAGCCCAAAATCTGTGTAAATAATATCATTGAAACAGAAGGAGAGAGAGAGAGAAAAAAAAGTAGCATATAAGGTATCACCCGATATGAAATCTGTCTCACAAGTGATTGGGATCTCGAGAAATCAACACATCTGCCTTCTTGGATCGTGATACGCGTTGCATTTCGTTTTTTTTTTTTGTTTTTTAATTTTTCGTCGCGATTGAAATATCCTCATTACTTTGCAACTTCTGAACAGTCAGAAAAATTGGAAATTCAGAAACGTGTGTACGTGCGGTCGAAAAGGATAGCGACAGGGATAAAGAGCGAAACAAGGGGCGGGAGGGCGTCCACTCGAAGCTTACCAGAGTTTTGTTAAAATCGCGTAGACGACAGGCTTTACGGTCTCTACCTGATTACCGACCAATGGGGTGAGAGAATTAGCGAGTGCAAAGACAGCGAAGTGGTAAGGAGGGGCACGTACGGTCGTCTCCACCACCTTATAAATAACGCTCATCGAACGAGAAAGGTCATCAGTTGGAAATCGACAGTGAGACGATCAAGGTTCCTTGATCCTAAGATCGTTCACAAAACGCAGTGAATAAGAGCTCCAAGGTGCGAATCAACTTCAACAAATTTCGACAAGTTTCGTTCGTCTTATATTTGTTCTTTCTAAAAAGTGACTATTTCTATTCCGGAAGTTCAATTGGCCAAGTATTGAGAAGAAATTCGAAAACAATTTCGTCGTTGGGAATTGAAACGATAGAAAAAAAAGAGCGAGGTGAGTTTTCGACATTTTCAACGATTTTCAACGATCATCGAGATTCGAATATGAAGATTTTTCAAAGAGGCCGCTGTCGGATGCGATCTTGTCCGGTGTGGGGAAGAATAGACACCTCACCGGGTTGGATTCATCCATACATTGGCTACTTTTCGACATTTTTTTTTTTTTCTAAATGTTCCTCGCCGAATTAGTAACGAAAAGCGGAAATAATGGAAAAAAAATCTCGATACCGGTAGCGAAGTATCGATCTAGTGGCACGTTGTTTTGAAAAAAATCGTGACTAGATCGAAATACTCGTCCCCGGGTGTCGAGGACTCTCGTCATGACTCCGGAACGAAGAAAAAAAGCCAGCGAGGCTTAGAACGATGAAAAATCGTTCTCGCCTTCATTTCGACTCTTCACAGTCCCGTGTATTTTTCTTTGGTGATCTAACTGTATGGTGAATAAAGGACCATAAAGCTAGATTTACAAAGTGAAATGTACGTGACATAGCATCATGGGATTCTTCGATAATCGATTCAACATCGAGCTCTCGACATTTTTTGAAAAAACAAGGAGAGCGAAGCTACGACAACAGATAAGCAATTCTCAGGGGTCGTAGAGTCCGTAGGAACTGTTGTCGTGATGTGTGACTTCATATCATATCACAGCAGTAGTTACCTGGGATTCTGTGATTAACAGTCATCACGATTTATAATAATGATGATCACAATAAACTACGAAATTGAAGGCTAAATGTTTGAGTACGGAATGGGATAAACATGGCCCCGTCTGACGTTGAAAAAATAATTCGTCACTGGGTTATGTTTGTCCCGTACAAGTACTGTTCAATCACCAATTACGCCTGTTTTTCTTCAACTATTTGTTGTTCTATTATTTGACGTACTTTGTTCGTTAAACAATTGTTGAAATCAATCTTCATGTCTGTAACGGACACTCGATCGTGAGGCCGTTTTGGTCCGCTGACGCTTGAAACCACTGTCGATAAATCCAACGTTACAGTCTCGGAAAATATTGGATCCTGCGCCGAGTTATTGTAATCGCGAAGCATTTTCACTGCTTCTAAATATTTCTCGATCCGTTCGATTTGCTCTTCCGAACGATCTGCAAACAAATTCGAATCCTCGAGTTTAGTTTTGAAATTTTACAAGTTTGCTAAAATGTCAATTATGTTCATTGATATATCGATATGGTTTTTATTATTTTGTTTTTTAAGGGGAGAATTTAGAGAAACTTTCAAATTCTTGAGGCTTTTTCCAACTGTAAGTATAATTTGGGTGATTTAAACCCCTTTGTTAAAACTATTCTTTCAAAACTGAGAAACAACTGCGAAAACCACGCCATTGAACCGTTTAATTCTTTTACGTTCGCAAACGTAGATGTCTTCACACATTTTTGAAAAATAAAAAATTAATTAATTAATTAAATTAAAAAATTAATTAAACAAAATATAATATTCGAAAGAAAAATGATTTTTTTCAAGTACGATTCATTCGAGACATCGTCTTCAAATGTTTATTTTAAAAAACTCGAGCACAGAACACTACTAATATTGAGAGAGAATATCGTTCATTGTATGCTCAAACCTCTATTCCGTCAATTAATCGACAATAAAAGTGTTAATGCCAAATTTTATTCCGTGATAAGACCGATGTTTATTTTTGCCAAAAATACTTACAGAAACGTGTGAAAGAAATCTGCGAATGCTAACGACGAAAAAAATCAGGTCATTCAACCATTCTTTCACGTTTTTGCATTTATAATGGGAACTACAAATAAGCTGTCTGGAAATAATTTCTTAGTTCTTGAACAACAAAACCACTCGTCTAAAAAATTATCATAAATGGAATAAAACCCCGACGATATCAAAGTTTCACTCAGGCCTTTAAGATCTCATTTTTTGAAAAGACGTAGAAAGATTTTTATCCGGACGATAAATTTACAATAAACTCACGAACAATTTACTTGTGGAATCGACTGTTAACAACGAGGCCAGACAATCAAAAATAAGTTCGCGTGCCTAACAATAAACTCGTTTCTAACTATTTGATATTTTTTAAATTTATACGCACTCGTTTGCCTCAGGTACACCAAACTCTGTTGATCAACAGGAAAGAAGCCAACGGTGGCGCCATATTCGGGACACATGTTCGATATCGTAGCACGATCAGCGATGCTAAGTTCGGCTACACCAGGACCGTAAAATTCGACGAATTTTCCAACAACTCCTAATTGTCGAAGATTCTGGAGAAATATTAAAAAGTCACATAATCAATAATAAAAGAAAAGAAAGAATATATAATCAATAATGCAAGAAGAAGAAAATACTAATAAAAAAATAATAAAAGAAATAGATTAATAAGAAGGAATAGGAAAAGAAAAAGAAGAATAAAAGAATAATAATAGACTAATTATCCATTCAAAAAATAAGGAATTAACGTAGAAATCGTACTTTTGTGACGGTGAGGACGAGATCGGTTGATGTGACGTATTGATTCATTTTTCCTACCAATTTGTAACCAACGACTTTCGGCAGAAGCATCGATATTGCTTGACCCAACATAACAGCCTCAGCCTCAATACCACCAACACCCCAACCGAGAATTCCCAAACCATTTATCATCGTCGTATGCGAATCCGTTCCAACCACACTGTCGGGATAAAGAAACTCGTTGCTATCAAACACCACTCTGGCCAAATATTCGAGATTAACTTGATGAACGATTCCACTTCCTGGTGGCACTATCAACATGTTCTCAAATGCTTTTGCACCCCATTTGAGAAACATGAATCTCTCCTTGTTCCGTTCGAATTCGAGCTCTTCGTTTTTTTTCAGTGCATCTCCACTGCAAATCATCAAACGCAAAAATTCGTTTCATTATAAAAAGTTTGAGGATCGAGTCTTATATCTTTAATCTCTTAGTTAAAACACGCATCTTGAATGATTTTTGATAACCTTTATTCTCATAAATGAAACCCAGTAACAAAGATACACATACCTTCGAATGTAATCTACTTGAACGGAGTGATCAATAACTAAATCTGATGGACATACAGGATTGATTTTGTGTGGATCACCTCCAAGATTCTTCACAGCATCTCGCATTGCCGCAAAATCCACCACTGCAGGTACACCAGTGAAATCCTGCGAATCGAAGTTTTTGAAAATATTGCTACAGGTATCGTAAAGCATGAAAAACCATTTTGTTTTCGAGAAGAATTCGGATTTTAGATTTTTTCTATTACGAAAAATATAACTTGGAAAGATTTCTTTAATGGAAGTCGATATTTTTAACTTTTATTATTACCCGCATATAGATTTTTCTTAAAGTTGCCCAAATCTAATCCGTTTTTGATCATGATGTAAATTATTTCTGTATAATTATTCTCTGTTGTAATATCTTTAAAGACTAAAAATTGAGACAGGTTTGATAAAGCGTAACGCTTCGTAAAAATTACAATACGATGAAATATCGATACTAACAATTATTTTAGAGTCTTTGAAAAAGAAAGAAATGTATATGTTTGTACAAAAAATGTCTTATCGACGGGGAATAAGATAATCCATTTTCTCCATTATTCTTACCTGAAGAATAACTCTGGCCGGCTTGAAGGCAACTTCGACTCCACCCTCGACAGCCTGATTTGCTTCCCATTCTAAAATCTTTGTGACGTCTTTTTTCTTGACTTGGAACTCGTCGCAGTTTCGCACAGCGCTTTCTAAGAGAACTCTGATGGAAAATGGCAATCTCTCTATTTGATGAAAAGAAAATGAAAGAACACTATTTATCATGATTCATTGGAAAATCCATAATATTAGCTACAACAAGAAAAACGTATAGCAAGCAAGGCCTTCATGATTCAAAAAATATATGAAAGCTTTCTGATTGGACCTTGATTGTGGCCTTTGAACTTTGGGTTCATTTATTTACTGATTTAGCGCCTCAAACGAACTGGGTATAAAATAAATTACAATAATTTATGTCTTACCATATTTTTCACCAAAGTTTGAGATGTCGAAGTAACGCCGAGGCTTGCCATCGACCTCGATACTCTTGACAAGATCCAGGAACGGATTTGACCCTTTAAATCACAATTCAGGTTAGCTGAAGCAAGACTGCATAATGATATTTCGTAATGACTTTCAGTTTATTAAATTACAGTCTAAAGTAGCAACATTTTTTGTGCCTAGTCCAAAGTTTTTCGTTGTTGAACCAAAATAATGAATTTTTTTGACATAACCAATTGGGTGAAATAATTTCGAGAATAGGAAAATTTTTGAACAAAAGTGGAACATGTGTCTGATAGCAGGTTACAAAAATGCACCGTCATTCTTTTTTTTCCAGACTTTCTCATTCAACACGAACACACGATTGAGTTTTTAATCGAGTAAGAGTGTAAGAAACCTTGAAAACTGTCAAAAATCGAATGCAAAAAAACGTGGATATCTTACAAGTAAAAACAAATGCGTTTTTCGTAGTGCGAATAATTGAGAATCGCTGGCTTTTCATATCACGGTATAATTTTTTAAACGAGCTCGCAAAAAAGAAAAACACAACAATCACATAAACCGCACCTGTAAAATTTGCTTCGAAAGTTTGCTGACCGCTATGAAGTCGCGGTTTTTTTGATTTTTCTGAGTTCATGCTCGAAAAAACACGACCTCGATCTTATATTGAAAGAGATTGTAACTTTCGACGGTTTATTAACATAAACTAAAAAAAGTTAGTAACGCACAAGCGTTTTCGTAGGTTTGTTAATGTCAAACCTACGATATGTATTTACGAAAGAAATATTAACTATCGCACTATCATTGAGTGATCAAATAGCGTAAATAGTCCAAAACAATATAGTTTTTAATTAAACAATCGTTCACTTAAAAAGTAGTAATTTAATAACCAACGCATTCACTGTTTTCAACAATACTCACCAGCCATGATCGTCAGCGAGCAAGTCACGTCCTCGGAACTGTTGACTCTATCGAGACTCTCCCCACAACTCTCACGTCATACCCCCGGAGGCCCCGGAGTTTCTTTACACAATATATATATTTATATTTTTCTTCTCCCGTCCCTCCGCCTACTTGCATCGTTCACTTCAAGTTCCTCTCTCTCAATAGTTTATAACGTTTGCAGATGCGAATGGATATTGCTAGCATTGATTACAAGTTGGTGACACATGATACATATATCTCATTATTATGAAATCATCTCATAATCTCATATTCGAGAATGGAGCACACTATTGGAACGCTGGTTATGTTTGATTCTTGGTGATTTTGATAAATAGAGGGTTAGGGGTCAGTAAACTCGCTTGCGACAAGGCATATAAAGCATAAAATCAATGATCTATAAATGTTGTCATACGAACTGCTCAAAATATACATGTACAAGATACGCAATATCGCAGCTTTTGCTCAATAAAGAAATACGAAAATTAGGCATTTTTACTCGATTTAATAAATAGTATTGAACAAAAGTATTTCAGGGGCCCGACGACGAGTCAATCAACTGATCGTTTAAATCCATGATGGTTTTTTTGGGAAAAACATGCATACATACATTTTAGCAGAAAATCGAATGAAAATATTTATACAGTTAATATGAAATACTGTTTTTAAAAAACCTGAACATACGAATCTTCGTTGCGTGTATTAATCGAAATTGCAAAAAAATAAAAATGATAAATTATTTAAAAAAGATAAAACTAAACAGGAAAGCGGGCATGAGCACGTCATATGCTTATCGCGAAGATGCTGAGATGATATAAAATGACGGCGATGTCGAAGTCACATGACAAAAACAGCCGGTATAACTCTAATGATAATGAAGAAGCTGAATTGCCAAAATGACTTAGACAGACCGCAGGAAAAGCTCTTTAGCCAAAATCCGTGTAAAATCTAGTGTTGGATTAAATTTAAAAAAAAATCATTGCAATTGAAAAACGTACGGCGCTTTGAGATTGTCAAAAGAAAGCACGCAAGAAAATCGCGGGTACTTTGTAATCGTAGCACACAAGTAATACATGTGCGTCCTGAACGCATACCAATTAGTTCTACAAGTGATTCGGTTGGTAAACCTCATTACTTCCATCAGCCAGGACGATAAATAATGTATGTCGTGAACAGCGAAAAGAAATAAGCAAGGAATCTGTAAGTTAGGTTAGTTTCCTGCACAATTTTTCATATAAGCATTCTCCTTACATTATGATAAATGAATCGTTTCATTCATCGAACTGTCTGAACTATAACTCATTATCTTGTGTCTCTGCATTCAATATAACAGATAAATAACAATGAAATAACGGCTCGGAAAATAAAACATTAGACAAACAAAAACAAATGAATTTCAAACGTTTCGCGCTTCATTGCGCAAATTCTTGAGACTATCTAGAAAACCTGCGGGAAAACAGGTGTTTCAGAGGAGGCAGGGGACAGGGGATAAAGAAATGATGGAACAATTTCGACGTAAAACCGGTACACGATGATGTAAGTCCCTAAAAAATCAAAAAATTGGAAAGCGTGCAGGATACAGAGTGTGCGGTTGTTGGGCGAACCGATAGAGGGTGACAGATGACTGGAGAGAGGGAAGCTGCGTAAAAGGGGGTTTTGAGGGGAAAGAGTGGGAAAGAGCATAAGAGGTGCGCGCGCGCATCTCCCCTGGAGCCATTCGTACACATTTGTACGTATGTGCACAGATGTAATAATAGCGTGTGCATGTTATATATTTATATGTTGAATCGAGAGAGATTACGTGTGTGTGTTCGTATGTGAAGATCGTGGGTGCTTGGAGCGCCTCCTTGACGTCGGTGGTAAGCTCGTCGGTACTCGGCCCAAGTCGGTCGGTGGTACAATGTCGGACGGCAAGCGTTTTCGTGGCCAGTGTTGAATTATCGTTTATTCTGATCGTAATCATATACATATATATTGTTAACGACACGCTAACGACCGATATCCCGGTTGTTCTTACCTTCTTTATTTAGTCCTCGTGTTTTAATGCTAAACAATAATAAAACGTGTGTGTGGCTTGACGAGAAAAAGAAAACAAAAAATAATAAAACTCGTGTTTAATTTACACATTGTGTGTGTGACGCGCGGTGTCCCGGTGTGCTTCTAGCTTTTATAAAAGAAGATACTTCGAAATTCAATCGTACGAAGGTTGAGGAGACAGGTCGACATTGTGGCGAAAAAGAAAAACCTTTACAGCAGGTTTAACAAAAGGGAACGAACGAGAATCTGTCTTCAACCGAAGCACAGTCTTTAGAACTTCTATCTGATCCTCAACACTCGTAATAATGGGTGAGTAAAGGCGGAAACTCGGTTAACCGGAATTTAACTATGTATATTTTCTGTGCCGGCATCGCCTTATTTTTTCCGCACACACACACTCTGTCTCTCTCCAACTCCTTCCTCTCTTTATTCGCTTGTAGTAAAACTTATTCAACAGCGAAATACTACATGCATTTGTCATGTATTTTGTTCAATTTTACTGCAGATTATCTTCGAAACTCAATTCCACGGTGTCAAAAGTGTATTGGTTGATTTGCAAGTAGGCGTACTCGAGCTTTATACAGCATACTTATTACGTTCTCTGGCACATCATATAGTAATGATCGTATTGTACGCTAGCATGAGAATACGGAAGTAATAAATAAATATATATATATATATAAAGATATAAGTGTCCATATTGCTGATTGTGTTACGAGATGATCGCGATACACACGCCCCGACACGACAAACCTTATCCTTGGGCTATCAATTTTTTTTTTCTTACAATTTGGTTGTTTCCGTTGTTTGAACTTCCTCGAGATTGTTGTGTTCGAACATATATATAAAGATATTCGTACAGTAAAGAGACGAAAAATGAAAAAAAGACAGGCCGAGGAAGGAAAGCGGGAGTTCGTTGTTTTGGAATAATGAGATATTTAATATGGAAGCAGGAGAGTAAAAAAAAAGGAATAAAAGGGGAAGCGTGGGTTAGTTGCTAAAATTAGTTGACGCGTTTCTTACAGGGGCGTGCATGCTTCGTTCTCATATAGCCGTTGGCGTGCAGTCCCGTACCGTAGTTTTGGAATTCCGAGTTTTCGTTTTCTAGTTCTCTCTGCCGTTCTCTCTCGTACACACTCGTCGACACATGAGGCGGACGTTAATTTAAGCTCCGCTATGTCTTATGGGTCTGAAACAAGCTCTAAGGAAAATCGTACAGGGGAAAGAGGAAGAAAAGGAACGTCTGCATCGGAAGAGAGATTCGAGCATTCCGCGATCGGATACACGATCACGGTTTGGGCTGGGCTCTTCTTTTCTACTCTTCCCTTTCTCTCTTCTCTCTTTCTCTCTCTCTCTCTCTCTCTCGCATTACCCAGAGCTCTTCATTCTCGACTTGGGCTGTCTATTATCGACTTGACGTTCCCCTTCTTGGAATTGTCAGAAAACGAGGAACATAAAAAAAAAAGAAATTTGACGATGACTTCGAGAATCGATGGGAAAAGAACACCATTTCACCTGGCTTGTCATTAACGTCGTGTTGTGTGTGTGTGTCTTTATATATGTACAGATATACGTGTTGCTTAGGGAGGTTCGTTATTTCATATCGATTTTCGTACGACCCCCAGGGCACCCGACGAACGTATGCCACGGGGTTAATACCGAGAAATGCAGCGTGAAGACCCTCTTTCTCTTCGACACACACACACACGCCCACAAAGTACTTCGTGAATGTTATTTTTCCAACTGGCGAATTTGAAGATTGTCAACATAGTTTCTGAAAGAAATAAAAATCGAATGTTTTATTGTGTTTTCGTGCAAACGTCTCCGTTCGGATTCCCAAACATCCCAGTTATGTTTATAAATATTTAAGCGAATATGAAATAAGAAAATAACAAGTGAAAAATATTTATAATAAATACAAAAAAAAACTTTAATAAATGTTTTAAAAAATATGAACAGTAATTATTCGTTAATCTCACAAATATGAATGGATAGTGGAATTTTGTACTTTTTCACGAAATAATTCATCTTCTACTAAACTTCTATGTACATTGAAATATACATTTTTCCATAAACTCAACACACTTCAAAAAATATGTTAGAATTTTTTCAAAATTTTTATTACGATAGTATTTGTTTAAAATAATAATAAAAAAATAAAACAAACTTGAATTTCCCAATTTCGAGATCGAAATCGCAATCAACGACCTCAAAAATCTCCAGAACTGAATTTCAAGTGAATTGCTCGTGAGGCCAAAAATGTATGACTCAAAGGGTTAAAATCGAATTCTAAGTGCATCGGTGACGATTTTATCTGAGAATACATCAGTCGTCCATTTTGTTTAAACTGTTTTTCTTTCAATCATTCATTTCGGTGTTTTCGTTATAAATTTGATCGATTAGCTTTCCCGGTTGTTTTTATGTCTTCATGAATAACAAGTACAATAATTATTCTGATGAAATAAAAACGATTCTAAGAGTGGGAGAGGAAAATGATTTAGTTGCTAATTAAGCTGGAATACGTTGATACAATTTTTATCGTATCGTGTACAGTCTTTAAAAATGCACATAGATATTTCGTGCTAAATATGTTGAGCTCTAAGTCAATATATTTGCATTCCCCTGCGATAAGCCCAGAAATCATTACATAGACATATGCAAACGTTTACGTGGGTCATTCGAAATTTTTTCCCGGAAAGGTCGAATTAACTACGCTCAATTGGCTCGATCCTTTCGTCCTGTTCTGTCAGCCATGGTATTTCTGTCTTTTTTTCATACTTATATCTTATACATGGAGTATGTCACGTGTATGTCATTGAATATATATGTTATCTGCTATTCCGAGGACGTTCAGAATGCATAAACATATGTGTACCATGAGGCATTTCACGTTAAATTTTTCTACAGATCTCTGATTATGTTTTAATGACATTATTCTTCTTGTTATTTATTTCGTTATTAAGAATAATTTTTCTTTCTAAATTTTTGGTAATAAAATTTTTCGATAGGCTGGAGTTGGAAATTTTTAGAAAATAATATGAGAATATGAAATAAAGATTTTCAAGGTTAATTGTCAATAAAAATAAAGAAATTAATATCGATAAAATGGTTGTTTGGGTTTGTTTGGGTTTGTTTTTCAAAATAAATTTACGTGAAGAACTGAGTTTCGATAGCAATTGAAAGTTATAGAGGATTAAAAAAAAAAGAATTTTGACTTGCTTGCTGTAAAACGAAACAAATGGCTAAGTTACAAAGTACAAAAACGTTTTTACCAATCCCAAATCGCGTCTGGTTTTTGGGATGAAACTTTCACGTGAAATGCCTCATGTACACTCATATTCTATATAAATATATCTGCCATTTTGTCATAGTATATGTACGTGTGTGAATTTCTGGCACACATTGCAAATAACGTTACGCAATCGATGTCTCCAGTACAGCAACGATAACGGCTACAGGTTGCACTGCACAGAGACGAATCTTTTGCCAACTGAAGAACGTTAACCCGATATGTAATAACGTGACAGTAGTGAAAACGAGAGTTGAGATCTTAGGGGCATCGACATCGCTTTCTGCTCAAGAGAGAACTTGAGCAAAACTAACCAGTTTTTTTCTGTTTTCTTCATAGTATTTACTTTTTCTATTTTTTTTTTTTATTATTTTCGTACACGTGCACTACCTGAAACAGTGATTCATTATTCGTCACGAATTTCTCTTTCGAAAGAAAACATTTTTCGTAGTAACTGAACAGAATTGACATTTGGAATGAAAATAAATAAATAAATCGATGCTTTTTTTTTCATATTCAAACATTTGATCTTCCACTGACATAAAAAATGACCAATCTCGCACGAAATTAGGTTTTTCATGAAGGCAAAAAGTTTGCACTATTTTCAATAAATGGAAACGAACAAAATACGATTTGGGAAGCGATCAAAACAACATCGGCCTTTGTGCTTCGTGTTGGCAAAGTCTTTTCGATATCGTGTGTGTATTGAAGCGCTGAAAAAATTACATGATCCAACATCTAAATTCAGAATACACGCAAAGGAGCCTGGGTGATACACGCCCAAATAAATCGTGATGAGCAATTCTTTCAAGGTCAATTCAACGGATTATCACGAATCAAAGTGGATCTACTTTAATCCAATTGGTTTTTTTTTACCGACCAATAATTCTTCATCACTCTTTTTATTGGATTCATTATTCGAGAATGGAAAATTCAATTTTATCGAATTATTATCTATATTTATCGAATAAACAATTTTTCTCAGTGTGAAAATGTAAACTCGTATCGTTTTCATCCAACGAACTTATTGAAAAATCGGTCAATGAAAATATCGGCTATGAATCACAACGATCGTATATATGAAATGAAGGAAGAAAGGAGATAAGATTATAATCCGTGGAGAAACTTTTTTTTGTTCAGAGTTTCATTTGACGGCGTGTTTAAAGAGCTCTGATAATAATACTCATTGGCAGAAATGATATCTCCCAAAAGCCGTTTACATGCCGATTTTTTTTTTACAACTTTTGATAAAACATGACAAAAATATTAGATAAAAATCGTAACTTTGTGGTATAATACATAAAAAAAAATCATTTACAAGGAGATCTACGACGAATATTATATAAAAATTGAGTAAATTCGAATGCTGAAAATATTGAGGAACTTTTGACGTTCCCTCAGGAATTTCTCTTCAAAAAAGAAATTAAAAAAAAAACACGAAGTTCTAAAAATATATTTTTTCTACCATAAGAAAATAGATAAACCCCTAGAAATGAATCATCGAAAAGAATCCCAGTTTATCAAGAGTTTTCAAGGAACTTAAGAACCGAATAGAAAAAATATTTCAAACGATTTTCCACATCGAAATTCAACAGTTGGAGATAAAAATTGAAATTTGTCCCGTGAATATTGGCATTGAAACGACTTTGCAAACAAATAACATTCCGACGAAAAAATACATGCGGTGTCCTCGGGTAATTTTGTTGAATTTTGAACTCTGGACGTTCTTGCATAGCTCTCGAATTTTTTGTATTCGTCCAGTGGTGACGTATTACGGTCGCAATGCCATCTCCTCGCAGAGGTGGAACATGCGAGAGAGTGAAAAAAAATGGGAAAAAAAAGAGCGAGAATGTAATTAAAGTGGTATGTAACGAGTCGTGGCGGAGTTGTTGGAGCAAACGAGCGCTCAGTGTGTCGTCTCTGTGTTCGGTTCGTTGAGGTTTTCACTCTTCAGCACGCCCTCCAGCGATATATCGTTTCTACCTCCCTCTTCATAGCTGATCGTTCTATATATTACAATAATACTACTGTGTATACTTTAGCACACAGAAGCAAAAGTCAGTCGATTATCGTCCTCGTCGTCCGAACGTCGGGTTCGAGCGCTGCGAAAAGCGAAACGAAAAAAAAAAAACGATTGCCAAGTATTTTATTTATACGTACTGAACACACATGACGTAGTATTTTATCAGAGATAAGAAACCTTGAGGTGTTTCGAGTAGGAAAAAAAAAATTGTTCCAGCAATGTTTTATAATGTACTGAAGTGTGTCGTCATATCATAATTGCAATAAAAATTGGTTTTCAAATCATAAAACATAAATTCTATGTGTGTATATGAATAATTCATTTACTTCGTTATAATATTATCCTACTCAGAAAAGGGTCCGATAACGAGGTCGTTGATTATTGGTCATTTGTCGAGAGAAAAAGTAAAAGAGAGAGAGAGGGTGAGAGAGAAAAAGAAAAGAATAACGAGCTCAGTATGCGTACAAAAAAAAAGACTTTATCAGCCGGCGAAAGTAAGGGGGTCAAGAACAATCTATCCGACTCAGAGACGCTCGAGCAACAGCGTAAGAATGGAAAAAAGGGTGAGAAACTCGTCGGCAAACGATACTAATTATATTATCTCAGTCTGTATCAAATTTTTTTCGTTTTATGTAAAAAAAAAAAATTGTAATATTAATAATGATCAATTGTACG
This sequence comes from Campoletis raptor, assembly GCA_948107755.1. Lineage (NCBI taxonomy): Eukaryota > Metazoa > Arthropoda > Insecta > Hymenoptera > Ichneumonidae > Campoletis > Campoletis raptor. The sequence continues at coordinate 12,330,078 of OX403623.1, forward strand.
CTTTTTTTACCATTAAAAAAAATGGTCTCTCAAATTTATATCAATTGGATTTTGTGGTTTGTAAATGTTGAACGTTTGGTTGAAATTCCAAAGGCAGAATTCAACGTATGATCCATTTAAGTATCAGCCATAAACGTGATTCTTAAAACGCGTTATCTCTATAATTACTAACAGATTATTTGGACACTGACTTTTTCAACGATAAAATCCTGTCTCGTGAAAAGAAACTAAATTCCCGATTTTATAGTGAATTTTAAACTCTTCGAACAACAATATCCCTTCGGGTATTTTGTAGATTAAGATTTTTTATTACACATATTGACATATGTGTAAGTTTTGTGGGAGTCACAAAGAATGAAGCTTCTGTTAATAATCTCAAGTATCCCAGTCAATCACGTCTCTTCCTCCTCAATCTACCTACGCATTGAACGCCGGAATTTCATGTCAGTATGTCATTCTCTTGTTTCTTACGATTGTTCATTATTTAATTCGCACACGTGCCCAATTTGAGTTAAAATTTAAAAAAAAATATTGTCCAGAAACATATGTTTTTAGTTGTAAATTAATATCACAAGTACGCGTAACAATATTTCATTATTTTTATCAATCAACATACGTCTCTTTAATGTTATGAATAAATGTTTAATTATTTTTCTTTGATAGGATATAAATGTTTGGAAAAATATTATCAATGAATTATTCGATCGCGATTAGCCTTCCATTTAATTTGAATGTATATTCGCTCGCAAATATCGTACGTGCGTTTAATGTGTTTAGCATCAAGACACCGGTCTTGAATTGTTCCAATCAGTAACGCACGTGCCAATTCGAGACACCTTACATTTGTATATCAAAACGTGTATGAGATAAGGCCCCTCGATAACAATGAATACTGCAATCTATAGACAACCTCGGAAAAGAAAAAAATAATATATTTGAAAGGAAGAGAGAAAGAGAGAACAAAAATTTACTACGGTAAATTGTCGAGTTTGACGTTTGACCCCACTCAGCGACATCCTATTTAGTCCACTTACGAATCACATTAACATAGTATCACACCAACGAATACCGGTCAACTGCATTTAACGAGCTGCACCACTCGCAGCCTCCGCTCATTCTTTATTACGCCCAGCTCAAACCATTTTTCTGGACATATTTGTCAAATTTTCAATTAATTTTGTAATTCGGTAACAAAAATTTTAAAAATTTCCTCTGAACCCTGTAGTTAGAGAGGATCCAAAAAAACAAGCCTTACTAGTCGAGGGTAAAAAAAATCCAGGTTTTTTTGTCATTTTTTTTTAAATATTGTTCCTGACACCAAAAAATTAGAAATCTGATATTTTGTAATGATGGTTAGCTAATGAGGATTAAAAAAAAAAAAAAAAAAAACAAGTGTTCCTGTCAAGGATGTGAAAATAGCGATTTCTTTTCTAAATTTACTTTTAAATCTTGTCGTTAACTGCGAATGAATAGGAATCTGGCGTTTTATGCAGGTGTCCAATATATCTTCACGGTTAATATATGTACACAATTATACATGCAGGATATCACCGGAGTTCTCTGATGTAATAATAGATATAGCGTCGTGGGGACTGGAGAGTCATCCAACATACATGTATATTCATCTTCAAACGAATTTACCCGCGTAACATATATACTGGTGTAGGTAAAAGGATGACGACGTATGTACTAAATATGTGTGACTAGTGTGATGTCACGTGGTATTAATAATCTCCTCTCCACGAGCTGTTTCGACGCAAGTTACTTCTGTTTCCTCATAGAGGAAACTTTTGTGACCGTCGACTAAAAAGAACAACAATGAAATATCGAATTTTTATTGCCCTTGGGTTTCATAATTTATGGACTTGTTTTGTTCCAAAGTCGAATTTCACGTATGATTCCGAGTCAACAAAAAAACGTTTAAAAATACATGAAATTCAATGCTTTGGGATTTCAATACAACTTAATGTTTCTGCCGAAATAAAATTAACCTTCAAATTCAACTGAAAATTAGTAAAAACATTGAGTATGAAAATCTCTTTTCAAAACTTATTATCATGCCCCATGGAATTTGTTAAGATCGAGAATTTTTCGTATCACGATATAATTAATGAGGGTAATTAAGGATATCATGGAAAGTAATGTCATTAAAGAGAATTGAGATCGAAATGATTGGACTACGAATGGACGCTTCTGGGTCTTAAGTAATGAATCATTACACTGACCAATTTATACATAAGTCGATTTGTCAATTTATCAATCAATTGTTTCATTACTGATTACCAAGATTGAATACACGAGAATAATTTTTTTTTCATTATTTTCTTTTTACAACTGTCTGGATTACGTTCATTCGTGAAAAAAGTTAACAAATTAATTTTACAAACAGCAATCAATTGGATAAATTACAAAACGAATAAAAAAAATTAAAACAAGATTTTTAGCAGTCTTATGACAGTTTCAACTTTAATTTTCTCGTATTTAAAAATTGTAGTTATGTAACACACTGAATAAATCATGTGTAATTAACTATGGCAGTATTTTCAAAAGTGTGTGAATTCGCAGGACTCATTTTACGAATAATCTCCATTCGTATTATTTTTTTCCCGAAACTAAAGAAACCAATTAGTTGAGTGAAAAAAAAACTAAATTTCAGACGAGTTTTGTAGCCTTACAAAACGACTACTGACATTAACAAATGACTGTATAGTAGTCGGTGCACCCCCACCTGCTTAAATTCGAACCATGTGTTGGAAACCGGAGAAACTCGAGAGTGTTTTTAAATTAAACGCGCATGTGCTTCGCTCGGCGATCGTAAAACTCGCAGGCATTTGCAAAGCTCGCTGCAGATTCTTTACTTTCAGCAAAAAGCCATGAGATAGCTATACATACGATCAAGTATATGGCGTAGGGACACGCGAGGATCGTCAGGGCAACCACGCGTCTCCGCCACGCCCTCTATATGTGTTTGTGTGTCCGTGTATATGGGGCATTTTGTGTAGAAGTTTCATCCCAAAAGCCCAACGTCTATTGGTACAAATTTAAAATAAACAGATTACTGTAAAAGTCAATAGAAAATACCAATTTGGTTATTTGTTCGATTTCCACATAAAACTGAATATTTTGAATTTTTCTCTATCTTTTCGAGTACAAATAGTAATGACTCAGAAAGATAAGGCAATAAAAATGACTTATTGGGTGTTACCAAATTTTTATTCCATTACTATAGAATAATATTTCAAGTCTCAAAAGAAAGTTTTTGTATTCTTCTTTTCACTACATTCTGTAAATAATGCGTTTTTCTAAAAAATAAAGTTCTCGTCTTATTTCGAAAGTTTAGTGGCATTACGATTTTTACAGAAAACGAAGCTATTTGAATTTTGTAATTCAACCAATTTTAAATCTTTGCTTAAAATGAGAATTAAATTGTTTCAAAAATTTTGTAAAGTAATCTATGTTTTGAAAAATTAATATAAATTAAACCACACACGGAAGTCTTATTTATTAATTTCCAATCAGAACAAATGGCTAAATAAAAATAATTTTAAAAAAACATCCGTGTCGACTATTTTTTTTGGAACAGAAATATTAAAACACAGAGAGAATGAAAATTAAATTTTATGAAAAGTAAATAAATTACGTATATTTCGCATATTAGTGTTGTATTTTGAAGAAAAAACGTCCGGACGTCAGAATTCACCTTTCACGTGAAACGTCTCATGCATGGTTGTTGGATTAAGGAACAGTTAAATATGTCTGTATAGGATAAACCGATAGGGTTTGTCGAGGGTTTTCACGTTTCTCATCCTCAGTAATGTTCATCCAATCCTTCGAAATTGCTCCTCAAATGCCACATTACAAATGCCAAGATCATGAAATCACATCTTGGCTTTCTTCGACCCCATTATTCAAATTAAAGAAATTGTCTCATTACATTTGATGCAGAGCAGTTGAACCTCTTTAGACGTTTAGTGCACGCGTCTTCTGTCTATTTGATTGATAAATTGAGTTTCCCGTTACGTTAGGATCTCAACGAAAATGTAACTGCATTAAAAAACAAGCGAAACCTGCTGACTGTTTGAATAATTTCATGAATTTTCCGATACGTTATTTTCTCGATGCAAATGTGTGGATTGAGAAACAATCGAAATATAGTAATTTACTCAAGTTGGAAAACAAGATCTATTGATTATCTTTAATTATTTATGCTCATAGAACTTCTGATCAAATAATTAAAAAAACATTGTTTTATTATTTTCAGTGAAAACATTTTGTCAAAGTTGCAAAAAAAAATGCAGCGGACAGGTGCTGCGGGTACAGGACAAATATTTCCACATTGGTTGCTTCAAATGCGCTCAATGTAAATCAAGCCTGGCCCAAGGTGGATTCTTTCCACGTGACGGTTCCTACTATTGTACGAAGGTGAGGAAACTTTTTTTTCCGTAGGATTAATTTTTAATAATAATTAATAGAGAATTAAATAAAATTCTGATTTATTGTGGGTTTAACTTATAATTCGGCTATTACAATGATTTGTCGACGGATAAATTAATTAATTCGGCTATAAATTATTAAAGAATCTCATCAGACTGTGATATTGAATTTTCTAGGATTACCGAGAACGTTGGGGTACTCGGTGCGCTGGTTGCGGTGAATACGTCGAGGGCGATGTCGTCACGGCCGGTGACAAACATTCGTTTCATCCGAATTGTTTTCACTGCCAGAGGTGTCGACAGCCTCTCCTTGGCGAAGGAACCAAGGTGACCCTGGTCCAAGGTTTGTAAATTTCTCTATTAACTCAAAGAGTCAACAAATTCCTTCGTTAATACCATGAAATTCGTGGAGAACCTAAATTTCTGTTCCGAAGTAAGAAAAATGGTATTTTTCATAAATTCTGTGTCAGCGTTTCCGGATTCATGTTCATAATAAAAATATCTTTCCAATGCATTACGACTTCAATGAATCGATCACAAAAACCCTTAAAACGCATAAACTAGATTCAAAATATAAATCAGTTAATATCAAAAAGATTTTCATGCAGAACGTATTATTGTTATTAAATATCATTTAATAAGTAAAAAAAAGTTTAACAGTTAAACAGTTAAACAAAAAAATTCATCGTATCGATTCCTTTATATGAAGTTACCAACAGAATTGTTTTAATGAATAATTTCAATATTGTAATGATAATGCTTGAGAAAAATTGAAAAAAAAAAAAATATATATATATATATATACATATATATTTCAGGTCAAGCCCTTTGTCATCGATGCGTTGGTATTCCCGTCCGTGAAGCTTCGACTCCTGTGTGCACTAATGATCATAATCGTGGAACAGCGGGAAATGCGGGATCGACGGATCCCGGTGCATGCGCCGGTTGTGGTCTACGATTGCAGGAGGGTCAGGCACTCGTAGCACTTGATAGGCAGTGGCACGTATGGTGCTTTAAGTGTCATAGCTGTGACACCGTTCTACATGGCGAGTACATGGGAAAGTACGTATCGTCGATACGCGGTATTCAGCGTTCGAACACGCTTTCTAATTTCAGTGTTTTTCCAATCATTACTGTATTCTAACAAAAAGTTGTATAAAGGAAGTACGGAAACAACAAAATCCAGTATTGCGATTGCGTTTCACTAACGGATCGTTGAAATCTCGTTCCTGCTAATTTTCCTCTTGTTGAAAAACCAAGATTTGTCCAATAACGAATTTATTAGTAATAAATTTGAATAATTCAATATTAGTAAATCGTTGTTTTAAAAACTTCAATAACTGTTAACTTTATTCTGATATTTTTCCAATTTTTGTAACGTTTTAAAATTATTATACAGTAACATTTTTTATTATTCAACATTACATGTAATTGATAAAGTCTTTATAAAATTTAATCAATAAATAACAACTAAACGTAGATATTAATTGATTTTTTAGAGACGGAGTGCCTTACTGCGAGAAAGATTATCAGAAACAGTTTGGGGTGAAATGTGCGTATTGCAGTCGTTACATAAGCGGCAAAGTATTGCAAGCAGGTGAGAATCATCATTTTCATCCAACTTGCGCACGATGCACCAAGTGCGGTGATCCATTCGGCGATGGAGAGGAAATGTATCTTCAGGGTGCAGCCATATGGCATCCGCGATGTGGACCTGGTCCAACGGGACCGAACGGTGTCGTAAACGGTCATGGACACGTTGCTGAGCCTCACACTCCTCAACATCGTGAATCCGAGCGCATATCAAGCAGCGCTTCGGAGATGCAGGTGAAGCCACGATTCCAACATAACCGTGGGATAAACTGAAAATATTTAATGGAAATAACCTTCCATAAGAATCTGATTAACCTTCGATCCTGAATCATGAGGTCAAAATTACTCGACTCACTGAATAAATCCTTCTGATCTACGTTGAACGAAAGCTGCTCAATAATCAGGAAATTCCGGGATTTATTCATCATAACTATTAAAGGAATGTTAGTTCCCGTGAAAAATAACAAGCAAAAGCTTTAAAACACGTTCCATTCCTTGAATGAGAAGAAATTCAAATTATCAATAAAAATTACAAACAACTAAATAAATTTATTAGTCCACAATTTTGTAGAATCAACGTAAATACTCGACTACTCAATTTCCAAAGAATTTTTTTCATAAATTGTTCAATTTTTTAGTAAGAAAACTTTCACAATTCTATGATATACGAAAGATAGTGTTTCAAATTGGCAAAGAGATTCGGAGGTTAATCTTGTTGCAGTCTTTACAAATTTCACAGACATTTCACACATTTTTATTTACGCCTCTTGAGTGCACGCTAATGTGAACGTTAATATAAGTGAACTGTATATACATACGTATACATAATAGTTTAGAGAGTGTCGAAGATGGAGGATCCCATATCGAAAACCTCAACATCCAATCCTGCTTCGCTCTTCCACGCCACGCTCGTCAAAGCTCCAAGTAATTTACTGCTGAATGTATCTTTTTTCTCCTTATTTATTCCTCCATCACACGTTTTTACTTAGTTGATGCTTGATTAATTCATTTGTATATACATGTATGTATGTATATGTTTTTTTTTCGTTCGTATACATTTATTTTATTTTATTTGTCGCACGATAATTGCGTGTAGTTTTCGATGCGATCACGCACTCCAAGCCTGAACGGATCGATGTGCAGCCCTTACAGCAGCCTCAGTCGCAAGGTATGCCATTATCAAACGTGTTATTTAATTTCTGCTGCTTCCACTATGTCTATTTTTATTTCATTTGCAAACAACATATTATTTTCGTTCATTCAGTCCTCCGATACTCCGATAGTGATTTTTTTTTCTTTACGATTCACGTTACACCCGTAACCAATTAATTCGTGCTAACCGAACGATTTATTTTCCTCAGTATTATCCAGCCAGAACCGGAAGTCCCGGATTGATTTTACGCGAATATGGACGCGGTGGAGCCGAGGACGTATCGAGAATTTACACGTACTCTTATCTTACCGAGACACCTAGTCAAGGATATCTTCGACGTCCGATACAACCTTACGACAAACCACCGACGAGTCCACATTTTCATAGACCCAGTTGTGAGTTTTAGCAATAATAATTAAAACGACGTTTTTTTTCTTTCGTTTTTCTTAAATATAAAGACAGTACAACAATTCTATATTTTGGAACTCTACTTCATAACATTTCTGTTTTCCAACGTCTCTGCTTCAAAGTCCAGATCTTTTGTACTCGTTAACACGACTATTTCTGTATCATGTCTCATCTTGAATGTTTCGAATCATCGTAAGGTATGCGTAACTGTTATGGATTGTGGAGTTGAGACGTTTGAAAGCGGATTAACAGTCGAACAGAATGTTAATTAATTAAATACTTCTGTTGTTGGTGATGCGAAAAAAATGGTGTAAATCGTAAAATATAAGTAAAAATAATTACAGTCGGTTTGTCTTACTGCTGAGAATTTCTAAAATTTTTTGAAAGAATTATGAAAAATGTACAACATTGTTAACAGCATCCCGCTCGATAAGAAGCAGCGGTGGACGCAGCAGTCGCTCAGGAATGAGAGCTCTTGTCGATGCACTTAGCGATGCTAGACCAAAATCTCCAGCTGCCGGAAGTCAAGCCGACAACGACGAACCGATCGAATTAGCACATTATCCCGATGCAATGAAACCACCTCCTGGGTCGAAACCACCTATCGAGAGAGATGATTTTCCTGCACCTCCTTATCCTTACACCGATCCGGAAAGACGTAGACGATGGTCTGACACCTACAAGGTTTGCTTCTATCCAGACATCGTCTATCCTTTTTCTTTGAATTCGTTCAATATATTTATCAGCAAAAAAGAAGCATTGAAAAGTATTCTTGATTGACACTTCGTCGGGTGTTTTCATTTTATTGTTTTCTTTTTTTTATGCCATTCTTTTTTCTTCTTAGCTTTCGAAAAACGTTCATTAATAATGTTTATCAGAATATTCTTGTTGAAAAATATTTTCCTTTCAACGTTCTCGGCTCCGTCACCGTTATTCGAATCTTTTAATAACAATTTTGAATTCGTTACAGGGAGTACCTGAATCCGACGACGAGGACGAGGTCGATCATAAAGGATATATAAAGGAGGTTGAACAAAAGCTGAAAAAGGAGCACGACGAATTGAGCAAAATTGACACGGGAATTGCTAAAGTATTTCTACAGGATCGGGAGAAGGACCGTGAAAATTTGCGACATAGGGCAGCAAATGTGGATCCTAGGAATGCATCGAGAACACCATCGGCAGCACGAGAACCGACTTACAGACTTCGCTACGAGAGCCCGGTTGGAGCTTGTAAGTTTTTTTGATAACAAACATTCGTCTAATCGTTAAATTCATCAATTAGAAATGATCACTCAATAATATTGTCTAAAATAAATCTTCCTCCGACACTAAAACTCGGAAAAGGATAGTGTCGATCCCCAGAAACGATGAAAGCCGTTTATATATTCGATTGATTTAAACAAACTTTTGTGCCATTTGTAAAATTGTTATTTTTCTCATTGCGTGATACAAAATTTGAGAAACTAATGTTAATAAACGTATAATTGGAAAAAAATTACAGCTCCTTCGAGAAATATCGATCATGCCCGACCTTGGGAGGATGAGGACGGCGTGAGTTATAAATCCAGCACCGGACCAAGCTACAACGGTGAGTTTTACACATTCTTTAACTGAGCTGACGAAAAAGAAATAATTAACAAAGGAAAAATGCTCAACGAAACACATTTCACATACGTATCTGAATTTTCCACTTTTTATAGAGGAGATATCACTGTTTTTCTCTCTTCATTAACCACATGCGTATGTCTCATCTCATACATGTCCACACGTTCGCACATAACACTAACATGAACCACCACCTCTACCGTTGAACCTCGAATGAAATAGCGAGAGCGTACGTAATTAGTTCATTTTTTTTCTTTGGTCTTTTCGTCTTCTTCTTCTTTTTGAATGAAGAAATAGACCGATGCCGATGAGCGCACGTTTTTTCATCGTCAGAGACGATTCTTCTTTCAAATCGTTAATAGGTGAGAATAGTTCGGTGCTCGCTACTGGAGCAAGCAAGCGCGTTATAGCAAAAGCCTTGGCACTACTTAATTTTTTAACTCCACAAAAATAAACATGTTTAACAAAGCGAAGAATTAATCAACCAATGAAGAACAATCTCTGCTTTCATTCGAATAATGGATCGATCAAAAGCCCGAGAAACCGGTTGGTCAGGTCCCGATTAATATCAGGTGATGTATTCAAGCCTATGCATGCAATTAACGCGATCTTTTCTTTTCTGATAATGCTTCACTTTTTTGCACACAATCTAACTTGGAAAAATCAATAAAATCTCCAACAACACGTAGACAAAAAGAGAATTTGGGACTTGAATAATTGTCTCGAAGCTCGTAGGACATTGTCTCATTTTATTAACAGAAAACTTAGCAAAAAATTCCATATTCTTATTATTTTACATTTGAAGAGAACTTGTCCAAAGGTCTGTCCAACTTTGTATTCAGTTTCGAGATTTTTGAATATTATTACACTCGAATACGTTGAAAAATTCTTCCTGATCCTAATATTTTTTTCAAATATTTCTTTATTTTTAACAAATTTAACTTCGCTTATAGGCGATGCTTCCTCAATTCAAGCTTTTTTGCATTCCGTCTTTAAGACTTTTTTATGACACACATACACGCACAAACACACACACACTCATGTATATTTCGCAATGAGAGTGGATCAAAGAGAAAAGCACTTTTTTTCATCGTTCTGGAATATTTCACTCTCTCGTAATGCTTCGATTAACGCATGATTTGGTTACACGAATTTTCCAATGCACTTTTCACTACTCCTACACGAGAATCAATCACAGTACATTATTTTGAACATTCACGCGTTCCTGTCAAAAAACTCTGTACTCTAAATTCCTTCGTTCAATCAACAAGGAGGCAACGTTGACTGATAAAAAGAAAAGTTCTCTGAAACTCGCACTTTTTTCAGAAACAGTTTTCATTTTTCTTTCAACGTTACTGATTATCGGACGTTGATATAGAACTATCACAATCGTGCATTTACGAAGATACTCGGCGCGCAACGAAACGATTTTTTTTAGAAACCTCAAAAGCGTTTTCAAACAAGAAACTAGAAAAGCCTGTAAAAAAATATCAATTAACTTCATTCATATGCAACAATTTCTCGGAAGCAGTATAATTTATATTTTATACCACGGTCAAAAAATAAGAGTTAACATTAATTTATCAAATACGAAATAACATTAACGAATTCTCCAAAATAAATTCTTCACTCATAATGTTCTCACGTATAATACTTTTTCTACTGCAGATTTATTAGTCGCAATCAAAGACAAAAAAAAAGTTTCTTTTATAAAAAAAAGACATGATGTTTCAATGATATTTTATTGGAAGTTGAAAAAATCGTTTCGTTACACGCGAAATAATATCACGTACACCTTCTTACAATTCCAATAGCCAGTTGTCTCTATCTTTCTCTATTTGTGTTTCTCTTTTTTTTGTGTGTTTGTGTCGTGTCGTTTTTGCGTGAGCCGGGATTGAGAACAGCCGGGAGATCATCAACACGTTCCCCGGCTCCCAGAAACTATCCACCCATTGGCAATCAGCGAGCCTTCACTCTACCAAACGCAGCTAGGCATTATAATTCGGTGAGTTGTGGAGACTAAACCCCGCTCGCGTTTTGCCCCGTAATAATTATTCGAAATGAAATAAACAAAAAAAGAATGAAATAAGAAAAGAAGAGTCTTACCTTCAATCAAAGTGTCAATTTATTCGTTGATTCTTACGGGGCCAGGCGCTCACAGTAAAAAAAAAAACGTAATAGTAACAATGAAGAAAACAAACAACATAGGACAGAGAAAGGCTTTGCTTAGAAGGATGTCGATTATTCGAAACGTGGAGATGAAGCGAAAAGTTGAAATAGGGAACGCGTCGTCGGCCGGTTATAAACGAACCGATACGTATAAATAATGGAATAAAAATTATTCGTGACATATTCGACGGTAGGGTTGGTACGAGTCTGGTGGAAAAGCGGGCGAGAGTTCTTACGGTGTTTTTTTTTGTCTTTCATAAGATCTCCAAAAGAGAAATTTGTTGTTTTTTTTTTTTTTACTCCAAAATTGCGAACGTTGGGCATTCGTATGGGATCGAGAACAAATGATCGTAACAACAACAAAATGAACAATTAAAGAAAGTATTATGACTGTTGAGTAATGTCGATTGAAATTTGGAACCAGTTGTGAGCTCACTTCGGCACATCCCGAAGCCGGGATACGGTCTGGCACCGCGAAGTCACACCTTCTCCTCGACCGGGGGTTCCGTATCTGCTCTCCCTGTAAGTCTTGGAAAAAAAAATAAAAAAACAGAACAAAGTTACACCGCGTTTCAACGAGAGATACGATATTGCACCGTGCTCTTGACGCTACGAATAATCATCCGAATTATTCAATAACAATATATAAATATATTTTTATATATATGTTATGTTTATAATTAAGAGACGCCACTCGTGGTATTTCGAAATTGAATAAATTCTTCTCGCCCATAGGGTGATTACTCGTTCAGCGGAATGGGCGACAAGACGCACAGCACAGATTTTTCTTCTGGCAAATCTGACAGTGAGTATTGTTATTTTTTATTGTATTTTCCAGAAAAAAAATAACGAACACAATGAACTACCGTTGTTTTTTCCGTTTCAACGCGCTGCGCTTTTATTTTTTTTCACTTTTAATGAACGGTAGATACTAATCAAATAATCGTTGAATTTTTTATGCAGCGACTATCAATCCTCTCAGTTTAAGAGTTCCGACTGTTTTGAATTCTTATTTCGACCAAACGTGCATGCTTTTACCATTCCTTGTAACTTTGCCCGTTCTAGAACGTTCGACACAACTTTTGTCAATAGCAAATCGATCTTCAATCGGTTTCCATATTCCAAGATTCGTCCACGCGTTAAAATTACACTTTTTTCGATACATTTCGTACTGTAGCTTCACATAATACGTAAAAACAATAAAACTTCATGAAAATGTTGAATGATAAATAAAATGTTGATGGTCATTATTAGCAATCAGTACAATTAGAACATTTACTTGGAAGTTTTTTCCAAATACGTCAAAATCCGATGAAATATGTATATTTTTTTTTACGCTTTAGTGAAAAAGAATTTTCAAATCTGCAGCAATTTTGGCCACTTTTCAATGCAATACAAAACCATACATAACGATTTTTTCATTGTTTACAATGATAATCGAGATTCCATTTTTTTTTCAATCTGTAGCGAATCCAGCATTTTATTTAACTTCCTAGTAAAGTGTAATAAAAACGTCAAATCGATAATGAATTGAACAAGATAATTTATATTTTTTGATTTTTTACAATTTATATAAGAACCAAATTACATGGAATTTTTTGACAATATTTTTCAGAGTGGGGCATAATCTTGCGCGCAATAAATAGCACAAGTGCGATTGTGTCCCTTGTTTTATAAAATCTCATATTCTTTCTAATATTGTACATGGACTCTACTCACATCAAATTTCTATACACAGTTCTGTCTTTAATTGTCGATACTCAAATTTTCCATTAAACAAGCACAAGCACTTACGATACAGTATTAAAGATGGTCAGGTACACGATTAAGAAAAAAAAACCTTTTTCGATCTAACTGCCTTGTAAAAAAACAGTTTGACGATGTTTTTCTCTTTTCCCTTTTTTTTCAAACAAAAAAAACCCACATCAATTTAGTATCAACAGGCAGCATCACAGACGTGGACCGGCGGGCACTGGTATGTACGACAACTGCCCCCTTCTACTCCCGGCGAATTAGCATGGTTTGTAGCTTGCTTTTGCACCAATATATTGTCATCATCGAAGCCTACACTTTACCAAACTAATCGTGCGTTCACATCAACATTTTTTTACGCCATGTTTTTCTGATTTTTTTTTGTTATGCTTTGTACGAGCAACAAATCGACCAAATTGTATATTACGAAAGAAGAATTTGTACATATAAATATGGTAAATCCATTTAATTATAGTCGACGAATTTTTTTAAATCTTCAGATATATATATATATATGAATAGCACTGAACATTTTCATTGCACGATATTCACAAAATGCATGGCTGTACAGAAATTGCAATATCACAATTTTTATCTATTTTTCATTATTACAAAACTTTAGTCTTTTGCAATTTTTATTTCATACTCTGTATAAATTTGTGTTTGTCAATGATCGTTGAGTGTCTTCGTCGTGTAATATATATACAAAAATATTTTTTTACGTCAATTTTCACATTCGTAAATACATATATCGCACTTTTAAGAAAAAAAAAAAATAAAAAACGTTTGTGTAATAAACATAAACGTTCGAATCGCATGTTCAGTTTGGCATGTGCGTGATAGTGAGGCGATTTTTTTTTATTTTCATTTTAATTTTTCCTTTTGCCTTGAATAACAATTGTTTTGTTATGAAGAAATATATTGATTGGTCTTTGCTCAGAATGACGGTGGAATTTTACCATCGTCGACAACGTACACGGGAGGCTTGGGCTCTGTCGTCGGCGGAAGTCACGGTCATCACGTGAGACGCTCGTTGCCGGATATGGGAGCTGCACCCACCGAACCACCCAAACTTTATCCCTATCATTTGCTAGTTATAACGAACTACAGACTCCCTGCTGACGTCGATCGTTGTCATCTTGAGGTAAATATACATTCAGAGGTTGATCATCCGTATTACAATTTCAAATTTTTTAAAATTAATTTTACTTTTTATTTTATTATTTATTATTAATTTATTAATTTTCAGCGTCATCTATCGGACGCCGAATTTGAAGCTATACTTCAGTGTAGTCGTTCGGAATTTTATCGACTACCACAGTGGCGTCGTAACGAAATCAAGAGACGCGCCCGTTTGTTTTAAAGTAAAAAAAGGGAAGAAAGAAAATACGTCAACGACAACTGCCGTTCTATATATAATTTCGATACACCAAAATGTCACCCAATTCCGTCGTGCCGCAATAATATATTCGGTACAGAGTGCGCGCGCGTGTGTGTGCATATGCGAGTGTGTTTGTGCGTGTGTTACATTCCCCCACAGAATAAAAAAAAAAAATAGGAAAAAAATATCATCGCTTAAGAATTACCGGTCTGCACTAAGCAAAGTAACAAAAAAGGATAAGCAAACATTGTAACAGAATAATAACACAAAACACACGTATACCAACTATACTAAAACACACATAATTCGTTGTTCGAATTCTCAATTATCTACAAATATTTGTCGATTACAAGTTTTAAACTATGCAAGTGTTTCGATGTAAGGCGGGGAGAGACAATTGTGTGTTATTTTAAAATTGTTTTCGACAACGAAACTAGCCATTTCGCGTCTTATACCGAAGGGACGGACAGCAGACAAAAGTCACTGCCATTATTATCCCGTCGATGCGTACAATCCTCTGCTACAATTTTTTCAATGATTTTTTTCTGCGTTCTTTCTACTTTTTGTTGTTTAAATTTCAAGAAAATCTGCTTTTCGCGAAGAATTCACGAGACGAACTCTCGTATATTTTAAACGCCCGCATTTTGCAAATGCTCCGCGCAATATGAAGTAAATAAAATTATAATATCTAGTATCGCGTTGTTACGGTCGTGGACTGTCGGAGCTTAGTTTTTATTGGATGCTTGATATCGGAGGGATTAGATTAGTTTATGAAAAAAATTTGAGAAATTTCATTGTACAAACAAAACCCGCGTGAGAGCATATCCGCCCCCCTCCTTTCTGCCCCTCAAAATCGCTCCCAGAAAATGTCACATCTTTCTCTCTGAATCGCGGGTACAAGGGTAATTCGTACTAAACGATTTAATCTAGGCTCGTCAAATTCTCTCGCCTTTTCTCCCTTTTTTAAATTCGTTATTCGGCATTGTTAGTTTTGTTTTCATTAAACCGTATAAAACAGCTATGGCTCGGTTATGTTGAAAGATGAATTGTGTGCAGTAACGAAAAACGGGAGAAGGTGGTTTGCTATTTTTATTACGTTACAAATGGGATAAAAGAAACAAAAAACACGTGTCGTTGTCGTTTGCGTTACCGCATGTACTTGTATTCTTATTTGAGTGGATAAACGATTTCAATATCGACGAAGAAAGAAGGAGTAAGGAGAAAAGAGAAAAAGACGAACGAAAAAAAAGCAATTATAGTTATGGCAATGCAGAAAGTACGAAAATTCTTTGTGACTATGAATAGAGCCGAACAATACGCAGTACAAACGAAAAGAAAAACTACCAGCGATTCGGCAACGTTAGATTATCTTTAAAAAAGAGCTACTATTGTTTGGCCATAAGTTTCATTAATTATATTCTTGCTACATTTTAGAGTAAATAAAGAGAAAAAAAAGTCAAAACGAGACAGAATTTGGCACCCGAGACAATTTTATCTGAAAGGAACAAAATATTATGAAGGTTTTTCAAAACAACGGAGTCCCATGAAACTCGATAATAACTCCGCATAATGTAACATTACGAAACGTCAGTGCTTTCAATTTATTCTGACTTTTATTATTGTCATTATGATAATTATTATTATTACTATTATTATTAGTTGGCGGACTCCACTCGCAGAAACTGGAATTTTCGTCTGTGGTATGCAATACGATAGTAATGATAATCGCGATGAATTTGCGGACGATGAAAAACAAATTGTTGATACATCTTCGGGGTGTTACGAACGAGAAACTTTCAATTCTCCAATTCCTATCCTTTTCCGCCTCCCTCGCCCCCCCTCCCCTCCCCAAGTCATGTGCCTATCGATAAATGTCCATGCATAATAGACATTTAACGCACTCTTTGCAGAAAATCGTTAAACATAATATTATATTGTACTATTACTATATAGTATATAATCGTCGAAGTCTCATAGCGTACAACTGTACAAGCAAACAAACAAACAAGAAAACTAACCCGAAGGATAGTTTGACAGAAGTCGTGTGAGGGTCTCATGTGCATCAACGTTGGTTTGCTGCTGCGAGTATTAACTTAATAAATGTTGTTGTACGAGACTGTCGATATGAAATGGCAATTTTTTGAAGGAAAAAAAAATCATTCGACTTCATTCTTTCTGCAACAATAAGCATCGATATTAAAATGAGAAAAAAAAACATCAAATCATTCAACAACCTTCTCATCTTATCTGTTTTAGGAAATCTATTTACAATTTTTATTATTTCGAACGTTGTTTTTTTTTTTTCGTTCGAAACTTGCCTGCTCCAGAACTCGGTGATTTCGACGTCATCGCGATTCAGCGTCAGATGCAAGAGACCCATATAATGTATATGTATATATGTATGTATGCGTATATATATATATATTTATCTACGTACATACACATTTATATAGATATATATATATATGTGTATAGTCTCGCTGATTAGCGATTGAAACCGATGTAAAGGTTTCAGTTGTATAAAGCACACACCGCTTTCGCTAGTCCATAAAGTTCAATTATAAAATGCAAACGAAACAACAACAACAAAAATAACAAAAATAACTATGTCAAAGAAAGACAATTTGGTGTAACATTATTTTGTTTTTCTTTTTTGCTAATTCCCGCACTTCGATTCAACGCTCAATCAGTTTCTAGTTTTTCACGAAGCACCACGAATCCTTCGAGAACGTTGCTCAAAGGCTCGTAACGATCGTCCACTAACTCGGCTCTTTCGCCAGCTCCAATAAGTAACGGCGTTGTATGCACGTGACCAGCTTTTATCACTTTTGGGTTTCCAACTTTTCCAACAACGTCCACCGCTTCACCGACTCTTACCGATACTGGCAGAGTCTATGAAATAAACATTCATACTCTGTTTTTACCTTGAATTTCTCAATGCCATTAATTTTTGCAATTTTTCGATAATTATTTTTATTATATTTAGGAAAAACTTTAATTGCGTGGACTTTTTTGTCTACTATTTTTCTTAATTTTTCGGAATAATGACTTTTTGAAACCACAAGACACAAATCTTAGTTTTTTTTTAATTAAAATGAAATTTGAATTCAAACACATTTTTCAAGGGTTTTGCATGGAATCTTTGTTCTCATAATTTCCGTGATAATTTATCGCATAAATGATGCTGTCAACGAAAATATCAAAGAAAATTCTAAATTCTTTTTCGTCTTATCGTTTAATTTTAAATTGGAGTCTTCAAATTTTTATGATTAATCAAAACAACAAACCTGAAGATTAGTATCCAGTGTGACCAACCATCGCGGTTCCATCGCAACAGCCAAACAGTAGAGAAGGTAATGCGACTTTCCGAGTATCAAATTTTTGCAGTCGAGACACGCGACCAAAACAACCATCAGTGCGGCGAGCGACGTGTAATCGAGAACTTTTGTGTCGTAGCGCAATGGACACAACGAAAGTGTGCCCTGGCAAAGTTTAAAAATCCGTAACAAACATTGAAGAAACATAATCTCACATGATAAAAAAAAACACATACCTTTCCAAGATGAACGAGACCTTCGGAAATTCTGACGAGAAACAAATTTGCCGGATCTTTGGCATGATAAACGGCCAAATGGCGAAGCATCGTAGCGAGCCTGGCGTTGTTTGTTCCGGCTCCAACAAGCCCCAAAGCCAAAATAGAGTTATGCACAACATCGGGATCATTATCGTGACTGTATTTGTTCAATATATCGACAAGAGATCCTTCGGGATTTGATATCGATGACAAAGCGGTGGCGAGTGGAACTGCACGCCGTAGAGCAGGAGAACCATACCTCGCCAGCTGACCAAATATTCTCGCATTTTCTTTGCCCTCGCCGAGTGACACGACCGAAACACCGAGGGATGCGATTGCTTGTACGGGACCAATTTCACTTTTTAAAGGAATTATAAAATCGACGAAATTGGTAAGCAGTGCACATTCTTGAGGGTTCAAACAGACGTAAAAATAATAATAATTCTTCGCCAGTATTGAGAATATACAGGGTTTTTATGGGAAATGGTTGAAAATTGGCAAAATTAGAGGTTAACCAGTTACAAGCGTGAAAAACACAGTAGATCGACAATTGAAAAATAAATTTCGTACAAAATAACGAGATACATTTTCAAAAATATTTCATCTACTGCCGATTACACTTGATTTTTTTCGCCTAAACGATATTTTATCCTCGATCTTCGGTTCTCAACAACATGGAGTTACGATACTTCCCCCGCTTGCCTCGAACCGCCCATTTAACGGTCTCTTCAAAGATTGAATAAAATAATCAAAATTAGAAGAGACGTGGCAAGGGCTCAATGCCTGTTATTTAATTAAACTCAATCGAGGCAAAGCGTTACTTGATAACTACAAATCCATTGCAAATAGGCGTTCGATTTTTTTTTACACATTGTACAATTTTTCCAATCATGGAAAATTACAAGACAATGGCGATAAAATCTCAACATGCCATGCAGTTGTTTTGAAACACAAATCAACCGTGAAACGTTCATTGAGAAACTAAATTATAATGGTAACTTTTAGATTTCAAAGATTTACTATATTTTGAGTGTTGCCAAGGTTATCGTGAAACGAAAAAGCAACGATTACACAACATTCGTTGCATCGAAATATCACGCGTTGGCATACGGTTGATTTTTCGTCTTTATTCTTTCGTAGTTACGATCACAAACCTTACTGTGTCGTTGTTTGTAGACTCTTTCAGGATTTATTATGACACAAATTAACTTTGACAGTGTGATTACTTTTTATTTAGTTTAGTATATGTTAGTACTGATCCATTAGAAAAGAATAGGAAATGAATGAAAATTGATAAAATCGATGACGTACTTGTACTCGTGACGCAGCTTGTCAAAGGACGACGAGGCTGGAGCAGATTCGCTTCTCGCGTTTTTCATCATATTTGAAGAATTCTCATCGCGTATAATTCGCGAATTAGAGGCAGCCTGAGCTAATGTCTCAGCGGATTGAGTGGGCGACGTAAGCCCATCCAACGATGGCTCAGAGCATATGTGCAAAAGCTCTTGAACGATGAGTACGTCACCGGTACCAGCGTAAGAGCACACTTGTAACATTGTTTGAGCTGCGAGTTTGTAAGGGTCTGGTAGCACTTCTAGAGCAGTGGATAATGTTTCAATCCCGTCTCGTCGACCCATGTAGATTATGCCCAAGCCCAAGGGAAGAAATCTGTTTATTAAAAAACATCTTCATCACAATTTTGTTTTTTTCTTCAAATTACTTAAAAATCATTGTTTAATAATTCCATTTATTATTTCATGGAATATATTTCAACGCTTCAAGAAAAAAAAATAAACATATTCAAACCTGAGGTGGTCCGAAGCTCATAAATCGTTTTTGAAAAAAATACGATTTACTAAAGTTTCTTTGACTTCTGTTTACGTTATTTTTCTGTAACGATTTTCGGTTCGCTCGGGGGGTGTGTCAGTCAGTTTTTATTATTCGATTTTGTTATAAAATTATTATTTTGGTGTTATTTTGACGTCGTGTTATTTTGCCTTCGAATTATTCTGACGCGTAATCATTTTCTTTATGAAAAAATCACTTAATGAGATTTGAAGTTTAAAGCAAGTCATAAATAGTGAATTTACCGAGCATAAGTGTTGGCTAAATCAGGGATTGGAAGTTCCAGTAATTTTTGAAGTATTGCTGTAGAAATTTCCGCATTTCCCGAACCCACATTGATGAGCCCAAGTGAAATTGCACAGAGAGAAGCAACCTCCAAGTTACCTGTACGAAAACACACTTCATCCCTTTTTTTTCTGGTACATCATTTAAAACGAAAGTATAGAAAAATAAACAAAAATGAACAGACTATCCTTGTCGAGAAGAACGCCACTCAAAAGCTCTGAGACATCTCGACGTTGTGTGCCCGCATATGCAATTCCGAGACCCAAAACTGCCCCGATCCTTAAAGTTTGACTAGTCGATGAGACATAATCTGTCAAAAGTGCAAACGCTGGATCACAATCGTTTCTTACTCCACAATTTACGATACCGATTGCCAGGAGGGCCCCGGATTTCACAAAATCTTCGCCCGTATAGAGATATCTAAGAATTCAGAAGAGTTTAGCTTCGTTTTGATTATTTTAAAGCCACGAATTGAGGTTAATATTTGTTCTCACTTATCAATCGGTACCAGTCCACCGTCCACATCCCACATGTGAATAAGCCCGAGAGCTGCTGTCGCTGAAAGCATTCCGTGATCCTGCATCAACGTTCCCAAATTTCCATTATAATTTCAATCAATATTTCCCTTTTTCTTTCTGCCCATTTTTGCAAACCCATCCATTCATTTTAATTCCATTTTTTTCCCACTTTACTGATCTTGTTACTGTTGCTGTGAGATTTCCCGGAGAATTTTGTTTAGAAATTCAAATTTGATCAAAATCTCTTTTTCACCTTGTTCTTATAGACCCAAGAATCCTCAGTTTTTGATATTAATTTGTCAAGACCAAAACCAGCATGAACGAAAGCTGAGACAAAACTAGCAGCTAAATTAGCCCTTGCGGAATCGTGATGTTCGATCAATCTCCTCGTTGGTATTCCAGTTACGAGCCACGATTTGTAAATCTCCTCAGGGAGCTTAGGTTCAAGAATATCGAGCTCACGTGCCAGGAGTTGAAAGTGAGGATTAATCATGGAATTACTGAGAATAATCTCAATGCTCTTCATGTCTTCTAATGACTCTTTTTCCTTGTCATTGCTCTGGAACATTGACAGCTGTTGAAAATAGAATTCGAAAATTTGAGGTAGGCACACGAAAAACACATTTATCTTTCGAATTCAACATTTCAAGACAAACGTCATTTCACCTCCGGTTGACGACGTTTCTGTCGCGCCAGAATGAATGACAATTGCTTTCTCATCGAAGTATCAGTACATGATTTTAAACAATTATCAATCAACTTCGAATCATCAAGCTGAAGACCAATCATAATCGCTTTGCTGTACTCTCCAAATTTTATACAGTGCACTGCCATACGATTCAAAATCCGTTCTCTCTCTGTCTCCTCGCTACACCCACCAATCAATTAGGTTACGCATTTGTAAACAAATTATTGACAATGAAACAAATTTCATTAACGAGAAAATATCATTCGAATATCCCATGCACAGACAGCTAAATATATCGAGCATTAAATTTCTTTACAAATTTCGAATCACCTGTAACTCGCGCAATTAACAAGATAATTGCATATCCGGTTGAAGTTCATTTTGTCCATGTGTTGCTCGATAATCTCAAGTTGATCGATCTCCAAACATAGATCACAAGCTTGAATTTCAGCATTATCCTTGACGTCGAAACTAACGATGCTTTTGACAAGAGGCAATAGCCTTTCCCTTTAAATGTAATTTAAACATTTTTTTTCAATGAAAAAAGTGCAATTTTGACGTGTTTTAGAAAAAATAAATATTCCTGGGAGTTAATTCCATTTAATCATACTTTTCGGCTCTTAGTAAATATATTGGCAAATTTTTAATAATCGGGATTCAAAAAACATGTGACAAAAATCATGACATCACAAGTTTTCGGAAAGTGGTCAAAATTTGTCTATAATATATTTTATTTTTTGCGCAAAAGTAAAAATTATGTTAAAATGAACAAACTTAATTTCTTCTTCACTTTCGATCGATGCAGTAAGAAATTCTTCAACGATATCGGCCTCGAGTTGTCGAATGTACTCGTGACCCCAGTCACCCGGGTTGTTCGATGAACCCTGCAGACGATACTCGAGGCATTCCCTCGAGTTTATATTCGAACCAGCAAGAGCTAAAACGCTCAGGATTTCCGCAAAACTTTTAAGCATCTTGTCACAATTTTCGCTTCTCGGCATTCCGACCCTTCTCGACTTAACATTCTCATAAGTGTTCTTCAAAACATCGTAAGAGTTTCTCAGATACTTGAGGGGCTTTGGGACTGCGGTCATCGAAGAAGTTGATGTTTTTATCAAAGTTCCTAACTGCGCAAGGGAGTTGACAAAAGATTTGTCTTCGTGGCTGGTTTTCTAAAAAAAAAAGTAATATTGCCTTTCAAATTTCTTTTATCAGGCTTTGCCTCCTATTATAAAAACGAGAAAAAAAACATCTTTTGCCATTAAAGTAAATCCGCTGTAACCGCAACTTATTTAACGAAATTTCAATATATTTCATAATTTCTAACCGTCAGAACGTCCACGAGACGCAGCAACTCTTCCTGTAGTCTCGTGTCATCTTCGCTCTATAAAAACGTTAATAATTTTTCAATTCATTCAAATAATCTCACACTAATGAAATATTCAGAACTTTACCATCTCCTTTTCTTTGCACGTCTTCATTTCAATCGATTTTTTAAACTCTTGTCTTTATCGAGGTCCAAGCAGAGCTTTCACGTTCAGAAACACGAGATCGTAAAAAAAAAAAAAAGAAAAAAATAGGAGCGCGTGACGTTCACGTGTTTGAAGAATCAGTGGAAAGTAGGAGGGAAAAATGCATTGAAAAAATTAAACAAAACAACGACGAATGGCACATTTATTACTTCATCGATGTCATTGACAAATAAATAGGTTATAACAGATAAATAAATGAAAATTGTATAGATAACAAATCTGTCTAAACGAAGAATACACAAAATTAAAAATTCAGTTAAAACTATTAATTTCATAACTAGGTGACGTGCAAACGAACATGCACGCACCAAACCACATTTTGCTCAACGAAATACTTGTTCAGGAACGATAAAAGTTAAACTGAGAAAAAAATGGAATGATCAAAATGAAAATTCAATTTAATACAAAGAGCGAGATTGAATTAGTGTTTTTCCCCGAGATCCTTTCGATCGGAAGTGGCGGCTGATGAATCTACGACGTTACCTCCAAGCTCAGCCTGAATTTCTTCTAAACTTTTGCCCTTAGTTTCCGGTAAAATAAATATGGCAAATAGAACAGCGAGACCAGAAAAAACAGCAAAAATCCAAAACGCTGTAGAATTTCCAAATGCAAGTGCGATGTCACTGAAGAATTTCGTTATTATGAACCCAAGTGTCCAACATACACAGACGGTGATTGAAGAAGCTTTTGCTTTCACATCCGATGCGAACATTTCACCCATTATTCCCCAAGGCAGGGGACCCCAACCGATGCTGTAAGTCGCTATGAAAATTACAAGCGATACGACTGGAAGCCACGATCGAACACTCTCCACAAGCGTCGCAGCATCTGCGTTCGATTCTGATTGTTCTTTGATGTAGAAGAAATATCCCAGGGCAGTCTATTTTTTTTTTCAAAGGACCAAATTAAAATGATGCGAAATTATCTTTAGAGGAACAGCATTAGCTCATAAATTCGATTCGAATTCATTTCCATTAAAAAAAAAAAAAAAAAAAAACCTTGTGGTTTTGACAAAACATTATTTCCGTACCATTGAACTCTAGTCTTGAGGCGATCTATCAGTTGATCACGTTATGCGAAAGAAATAGCTAAAAAGTAGCGTCACGTTTCGTCTCGTGGCGATTGACGTTTCAAGGGAACAAAAAGTTACTCTTTATTCTTCGATGAAGGAAGAACAACGTATAACTTTTTACGTTTAATGCTTAAGAGCATTTTCACCAACTACGAGACTGATATAGATCGTCGCAAAATAAATTCTCATTGTTAAGCCAACGTTACAAAAGCTTTTTTCAATTGTTATTTTTTATTAGATTTCATTATATCGATGAAAATAACCTTTGCATAGTATAGTGAAAATAATTAAACAATGAAAAAATATCGCTTACCAAACTCGCGACTTCTCCGACTCCGGAAACAACGAGAAGAATTCTTCTTCCAAGTCTATCAACCACAAGGGGCGTTACACACGAAGCAGCTAATTGCACTACACCAACGATTATTGTTGATACCGATGTGGATAGGCCACTGCCTGGGTCGCTGGCCTGGATGAATATCGTTTCTGAATACAAAAGTACGACGTTTATACCACTCAGCTGTTGACCCGTTACGAGAACGCAGGTGTACATAAGTGCCTTGAAATTGGTCTTCACGTTAAGCAGATCCCCCCAAGTTGCCTTACTTCGATTCGCTTCCTCAACCGCTGCCTGGTAAAGATCGAAATACCATAACGGTCGCAATTATAAAATGTATTGTGTCGTATCTCTCACATTCCGATGTAAAAATCGAAACCAAATGTTCGTGGTTTTAATCGTGCAGTCGTACCAGACATGATAAAGCAAAAATTCCAACTATTTTAATTACGAATGAGAATTTCTGTTCAATCAATAGCGAAAATAATGATTTTCTCGATCATTAACTGAAGCATCTGGTTATTGTTAGTTGTAGGAAAGTCTCAACATTATAAAACTTGATGAAAAAAAAACTGAATTTATACAACGCTTCGGAAATATATGTTGACATTTTAATAACAAATAAAAATGAAACATACTTGCATTTCATCGCATTCGGTTATCACAGCGTTTCTGCTTTTTCGACGAAGTCTAACGAGACTATCGACTGCTTCTTCTCGTCGATTTTGCGCAAGTAACCAATATGGCGACTCAGGCATCAGGAAAAAACTAGCAAAGAATATAAATGGTAAAACGCCACACGCGATCCATAGTGCCGTGTATGAGACGTAGGGCCCGATACAATAGGACCACAATAACCCGATGGTTATGAATAGTTGAAGAAACGATCCAAGGGTACCTCTGATCGATGTCTGGCAAGAAAAAAAAACAAGCAAAATCAGGAAATCATAAAAATCAGGGAGAAGCGCTCACGAAGTAGAAAAAACATTCGATTCGATAAGACAAGAAAACTAAAAAAATACATGTTACAAACACGCGATTCTTGATATTTTAATCGTTCATATGCTCGAGAACTCATGAAATTATGACCTTGCAGCAGTTCTGATAAAAGTGCATGAACAATCTCGAAGTCTGATAATAGAATTCCCAATACGCTTCAGTATGTCGATTTATAGGAAAATCGATTACTTTTTTTTTCTCATTCTCAGCGTATCACTAAAAATTCAATGAAATCAGTAGTTCAAGCGGATTTTGCGAAATTACAATTTGTCGAATCAGATTTTTACTCATTTTATCAGTAAACAGTTTGTACAAAGACAAGAATTATTGAGTTTCATCGACTGAATTGAAGTTTCAAAATCAATTTTGTATTCAAGGTTTGTTTAGCTCACTTCATCGTGCCATTGAAAATTAATTTTCATGACTTGATTAACCATCACAAAAGTACAAAAAAAAATAGTTTTTGCATATTCATTATTTTGTCTAGTAGCATGAAGGAGACCGTTAATTGGATATTTTAAACGGTTGCTTGTTCGTTTTCTATAGGATAAGGGAAATAAATGAAACCTGAAAGCAACCATAGAACTTAGTTTACTAATGAAAGTTTTATGGTTGCTTTTTGATCGAAAGCAACCACCGTGTCAGAGTTTCGTCACAGTGTAGGATCATGTCCGACTTCCCTATGGTCGGAAAAACGAAGGAATAGCAATGATAAAACTGAAAACGAATGTGGAACAGATTCGTGGCTAAAAAGCAATAGTAGCTTCGATTTAAAAACATTAATTCAATATTATCATGAAAAACATTCATTTTATTACCTCCGCAATTTCTCCAACGTACATGGGAAGAACTGTGAAAGGTATGGCGAGAGCGAAACCGGAAATAAATCGAGCCACGTATATTTGAGCTATGTCAGCAGCAGTTGCGATGAGAGCCCAACCGATCGTGAACAGTACAACACTTCCGAGTAAAGTTCGTTTTCTTCCCCACCTAGTTAACGAAATCAACGAAATTGAAGTTAGTAATTAATAATTATTCAGAGCTTCGCAGCATTATTTATAACAATCTTCATAAATTTATGAATAAAAGTTTTTCTAAAATGAACACAGTGCTAATTATTCATAATATTCTGTAAAATGTCATTTTTGTTTGGCCAAGTTCAATTAAGACACATTCAGGCAAAGAGTTTGCAATCGAAACAATATTTTTTTCAACACATTTAAATCGTTTATAAAACAAGTGCATATTGACAACCTTTCGGAGACATATCCAGCGAAAAAACTGCCAAACACAGCGCCGAGAGGAACGAGTGAACCAATCCAAGAACCTTCATCTTCTGTGACTGGTCTTCCGATCGGATTATCTTCACTCGGTGGATCGGCCTTCATGTATGGCAATACTGGGCTAGTCCAGCTGAGCATAGCACCACCAGCGACGACACATAAATTGCCTTGAAATAGAAAACAAAAAGAATAACTACAATGTTGTACGTTTATTGCATCACAAGGAAAACCCGGAAAACACAATTGCTAATAAATCCGCACATATTTGTATTTTTATATTTCAATTTAAGACATTTGATCCCATGTGTTGCAGTTTCATTATCTCGTTATACAACAGAGGCGTGGATTTGTACACTGTTGTCAGAACATGCTGAAGATAAATTTTTTGCGTCGAAGTAAAGCCTCCATTTCCAATTATCGTGGGATTGCAATATGTGTTTTTTCGTTATTGTAATCTGAACGGAGTGCGTGTCAGAATTTGTTTAGCAATTTTTGTCTACAGCATTTCACTCGACTTAAGAAAAAAATACAGTCATCCATAGTATAATAATAATAATAATAATAATAAATAGAAAAAATCGTTTGCGGAGCACAAATTTGAAAACTCCATGTATCGAACCATTATTTTATTCATACACTAATGCATTTGTATACTATTAATCAATCATTAGAGAAAAAGAAACGGAATTGAAGCTAATCGTCTTCTTTTTAAGATTTTCTCACCAAATCCTAAGTTTTTAATTTTTCAAAAGCCCACCACACAATTTAGCAGAGTGAGATAATCGCAAAAATAAGCCAAGATCAAAATTACGTAACAGCGCCAAAAAAGTTGGATAAATTAATAAAGAACAAAAATAATGAGAAGAAGTAATGCTGCATTTGTTCGCTACGAAATTCCAATTTTCTATATTGATCCCGTAGACATTCGAATTTTTTTAGTAAGATAGAAACTTTACAGAGTGCCTAATACTTTTGGTCAAGGCTGTATGCACGTATGACAAACGTCAATATGCTCAGACAAGAACTGATGAAACTAATGATAGATTTTCAATTTGGATTTCAATTCATCGTCGACAGTAGAATCCGGTGCAGTATTATTCGTCTGTACTATTTCGTCTCTCCAGTTCTCGTCCCATAAGCAGATTTACATGATCACAAACGGACGTTTTTCATTATCAAACATCCGGCGAAACTCTCAGTCGTCGTAACCCAACGGATAACGAATGTTTCGCGTGTGCCTCTTAGTTGCTCCAAGATTTGAATCTCGTGAATAACTTTTCTTCCTTTTTACCAGTTATCAAGAGATGTAGTAGTCGCTCAAAATAGTTAAAGGAATAGTTGATCGAATTAGTTAACGAAATAATTAATCGGACGAAATAGTTAACGGTATTAACATTTAAAAGTTACCCGGACACTGAAAAACGTGAAACGTCAAACATGAGCTGTAGATTCGTCAAATTCAACAATTAAATTTGCCTAAAACGTTTTAGAATATTGTCCTTCAAATATGGTTCTGAACACGAGTTCAGATCATTGACCACTGAACTGTATAGAAAAAAATACATTTTTTTCGATACTGGGATTTGTGTTTTAACATTCGTCCTTGGATTGTGACTTGCGGATGCAATCGCTTGTGTACAAGTTAGACACGAGAGTTTATTGTTTGATCTGGCTTAAAAGCTTGTTTCCTTCATCATGAAGGATTTATGATTCTGGCTTACTGACAAACAAAACTTCTAACTTGTAGAAGATCTAGGAATGTAGAAAAGTTAATTTCAAAAATTCCATTTCCATTCTAATTCTGGTTAGTTCTTTATTTATTTTTTTCATAACTCATCAAGTTTTAATCGAACGGATTTGATGTAAATGCGATATTAATGGATTTCGTAATTACGTTTGAAAAAACGAGCAAACTCCCAGGGTGCCTTAGTCTTTTTATCGCTTATCAATATCTTCAATAATAGACATTCTGGCACCTTTTTTTTACGAACTATTCTGACTCAGTGAATCGAAATTTCATGATAATTTTTCAACTTTTAACAAACGTCAATAATACTTCTAAAGGGGGTATCACTATTTTTATTCTTTGTCACATTCGAGCACGTTTTCTCTAAGATATGGATGTTTATTGAAGTTATGAAGGCCAGCACATCTGTGTACGACGAAACATTTTTAATACATTCTTTGAAATTGATCGTCTGCTTGGAATAATTTGGTCTCTGCAGCATTTAAACATCTCCGTAAAAGTTATCTTTGTTTGTAAAGAAAAAAAAAAAACGATTTCGTGCGGGGAAGCAAAAGTAGATTACTGGAATATATTTAATTCAACTTTCGTATCTCGACGAGGTCGTCATACTTCTTAAAAGTCTTTTTTGTCACGCGTACAGAATAACGTGTAATCATCCATTTGAATTTTATTGAGACAAACAAAGACTAAATGTAACGAAAAAAAATAATTTGTTAAGCATATTAATCTAAAAGTACACACACTTTGTTACGCAAATACAAATGACGTATATTGGCCTGGGATTATTTGTGAGTATTAAATATTAAAGAAACTAAAAATATTTCCGTCAGCGAATTAAACTATATTCGGAATTTACACGAAAATAAAATGTCGTTCTTTATTAATAGTTTTCGACAATTCTCTATGTTTCAACATGCAAAAACAATCTTTCAATTTCAAAAGATTTATCTAATCTTCCCTGAAAATATCAAACTGTGGTGAGATATTCCTCAATCTATGAAATAAATAAAAATAACTTTTCGTATAAATGTATGCAGATGTCAATAGGTGGTGAATTCTTCAAACTTACCAGCCATTGCGGCAAAATATTGAAGAAATTTCGAGCCCTCCTCCGTCATATTGAGGCGGGATTTGTATTCCTTATAATTTTTTTTAATGAA
This sequence comes from Campoletis raptor, assembly GCA_948107755.1. NCBI lineage: Eukaryota > Metazoa > Arthropoda > Insecta > Hymenoptera > Ichneumonidae > Campoletis > Campoletis raptor. The sequence continues at coordinate 12,359,614 of OX403623.1, forward strand.
TCTTTATAGTTATTAATCGATCTTCAAAGCTTTATAGATTTAGGGCAAATTTTAGACGAGGATTGATTTAAGAATTTAGTCAATTATTTAAATATTATTGGTTTTTTTTCTGTGTTTGCAATAATTCATTCACTCAATTTTGAAATGTCTGATCCAGGGAATTTGTTCGTTGTTATATTTTCCATGCAATCTTATAGGATATTGAATATCCCGATGTTTCAGGGTGGTTCTGCTTGCGTACAGTCTCATGCGTGACAACACTCTCGCGCTTTAATATTCGAACTCCGCTAATCCACGAGTTGTTAGGTTTTATACATATGCCCCTCTTTGAAACCCTCTTCGAAGTATATATCAACGAATGCACATGTATTCGTGTGTATGTGTGTATAAGTTTTCAGTGGTACATGAGTAGGTGGCAATTACGATGAGGTGGGGATCGTCCAGACCTACTGTGTAAAACGTTGACGTATGTCATGTGTATACGATAATGTTGAATATAGTTATATTTACATTTTTGTACCAACGTTCATGTGAGTATGTGTGAGTGTGACGATTCTTGGCTGTTTTTTTTGTTTCCAACTAAAACACACCGCAAGACGTCTCTTTAATACTTTACTTACTTTTATCATCTGGTCGCGTAATAGTCACTGAAGTGGACAGTTTCTTATCGTGCCAAGATCAAAAAGCTTCCCTAGATTATTGTAGTCGTAGAAATTCACAGATCCGATCACACAATAAAACCATCTGTTGTAACGTTCGTTCCTACAACGATGTATGAGAATTAATCAGTGGGATTATTTTTTTTTTTTTTTTTGCAACTTCAATTCAACTGCCAGCCAATCAAATCTAGAATAGAACAGGTACGGAAATGTTTCCCGATATCGGAACAATAAAACGATGCTGTTTCTAGTATATGAAAGGTACTCTGCTGTTATCGCTAGTGGAAACTTTATATTCCAGCATCATCGATCCTGGTGCTTTTTTCACCTCAAATTTCTTTATATTTTCATTCATTTATTGTGTGGGTAGATCTTGAAAAAAAATATCGAAAGTTCAAACATTACTCCGAACTGCTTCCTGTATCCTTTTCCGGCTGTATTCATAAACGAATACAATAAATAATGTTTCTCTACTGCAGAGAAAAAACAAAACAAAAAAATCAACGTGAATTCGTTAAAATTAACGTACCGGATACAAAAAAAAATCATCAAAATTAAACTGCATTCATCTCCTTTGGGCAGATGGCGTTTATAAAAATTTATTTATTTATGCAATTGGTTAAATAGCACCGAAAGCGACTCCAAGGCATATTCAGAGTTTCGTCAGTAAACTTTTTGCCGATAGAGTTTGGAACCTGTTACCGCTCGATAATTTTACAGAAATCTTATTTCAATTGCTGCTTGCTCACTTATTTACTCAATATGTCAGATTAAATGGTCTCATAAAAATTCACATCTTTACAGTTATGCAAATTTAATCCTATAGGAGTTCTTAGCATTTGCCAATTTTTCTTATCATGAGACATTATTTGTTCGCGTTATATATGAAAAAAAATCAAATTTATTTATAACACTAGTAATAGCAGAATGCGTAGCTCCGCCCGTCGTAAGAAATATCTTCTTTTAATGATATGGAATATTAATGAAGGATGTGTCCGATACTATTCTATACTGGACGATATTATTCAGTACATTACATAGAATGTGTCGTTTACTATTTTTTGGTCTTCGAATGATTTTCTTGAGATTGGAAGTTTCCAATGTCTTTTACTTTGCACGTGACTATTCCTGTAAAAGTTACGCTGGCAGCTCGACTGAGACGGTTGATTGAGTCATCAGTAAACAAACAAATATACCAATTCCAACATTTATAATATTAGTAAGTAAAGAAAAGGATGAGAACAAGGGATTCATGAGTTACCCAAAATGTATAGTTTTCTATCGAAATTACTATGATAAAATAAAACCGACAGAGTCACATGGTACATGGTTGATGCTGATAACCAATTAAAACTCGTAGTGAAAATTTATTCACCGATATCCTGATGCATGAGGGAAAAATCGGTATTACGTAGTGGGACAAGCTCGTGTACCCCAGAAAGGGCATCCGCATTATCATCAAAAGTCAAAAATTTAATGACATTTTTATAGAAGCGAAAAAATATGTGTAAAAAGTGATTTTATCTGAAACAGATTTATTGTCAATTGAAACCATTTTCCAGGTCTATTATTTTTTTCGATTACCACTGCAATATCTAGTTTGTGTAATACTTATGGATCATCAACTACAGATTCAACTACAATTGAAGTTTATTTATGGTCAATGTCAATGTACTATATAGCCAAGTTTTTTTTTTATACGACGCTTCATTATAACATTATCTTACACTTCACTTCATATCTCGACGATAATCTGTTGCAATATTCGTCAATACAAGGTCGTTCGTCGTTGAAATTAAAAATACCGGAACCAGCAGGAAAAGTGCATGAAGATAAGAAACATAAACGTCAAAGTGGAAAATCAAAATACATTTGAGAAAAAAAAACTCACTGTCAAATGCTATTAACACACAACTCTTGTAATGTCCCATTCGCTTTTCGACTGTCAACATGGTCTGGATTCGTGAAACATTTGTAAACACCACTATGGCTAGTGTCACATTCCCTAAACTAAGGGACGTAGCCTTAAGGGACAAGGAGGAGAAAAAGAAATGCCACTAACAATGACATCCAAACTTAGATCTCGTTGAACGATGAGTTACAATTGTATTCAGTATTCGATCGTTGTTCTAATCTTCGCCTAGAAAATCTAATCGAACGATTAGTAAAAGAGAGCTGTACAAAAATGCATCAGGATTGAACATTATGCGTGAAGTGTAGTCGAAGAGTGAACGATGTATTATCTTTTGGCAAACAAATCTGTATAGGAAGAGTAGGAGTTTCATATCAGATTTCCCATTCGTAATCGATCCATAGATACGTGTTTGATAAGCGATGAGCTCAAGAACTGATTAATCATTTTTTTATCCAATCTGTACTCTGATTATTGACCTTGTTCTTGTCCATTTTTATGGGAATATAGTTCCGAATCAAAACTTTATTATTCTGATATGAAGGCAGGATTTTACGCAGGATAAATATCCGGCAATTTAATGTTTGGGGGCAACTTCAGAATTTCATTCTTTCAGCTGAATCCTTTTATTTACAACTCCGTGATAAAATCACTATTACTTTTTACATTCAGGAAGCTTTTAATTTTAAATTTCTTAGAACGTATTTGTTGTTTCGATATTTCTATACGAAGAAAAACTTTAGTCACTCGAGCGGTGTTTGAGCTCAAAATGGACGCCTTCGGTAAACCGCTGCTGTGCAACTGACAGCATATTAGCAACTGGACAAACAATATTTAAAATGTTTTTTGTACAGAATATGAAAAATTAGGTAACATTCACTATGAGGCAATGTTTTAAAAGAGTTTTATGGAATACATGGAATTAATAATACATGATATATATAATAATACAAAATATAAAATACATCGTCAAACTATTTGATCATTCACACGCTTATAATTAAAATATTTTACAAATGCTATACATAAAATCGTCCCCATATTTTCTTCTCTATTTACACACAATGTTGAAGTTTGCGAGTGTCGTTATTCCTCCTAGTAATCGACATCTTTTTCTTAAACTTGATTTAATTTAGACTCATTTTTTTCGCATTGTGGTACAGAGTTAAGAAAAAAATTGATCGTCTCAATAATCGTTCCTTCATTGGGCAGGCAAGTTTAAATAACGTGTCATTTTTGATGGACGAGTTTGTTTATTATTGGATATTTTGGTGACTAAACGTTTCTCGATGTTTTTGGACTTATGCCGTTCAATTCGAGCTGGATTTCTTGAAGAGTCTTTCCCTTTGTTTCCGGCAATGCGAACATCGAAAAAACTGTTGAAACTCCCATAATAGCGGCAAATATCCAAAAAGTTGTTGCTGCACCGAGACTCTCTTTCATTGATGGGAACGTTTTGGTCACAAGAAAAACAAGAAACCAATTAAGCATAACTGCGAGACTCGATGCCACCGCTTTAGTCTCCGTTGTAAATAACTCTCCCATCAACATCCACGGTATCGGTCCCAGCCTTAAAAAATCAATGTTTCTCATATCAATCTCTGCGATAATGATAATAAAATTTCACGCACTGATATAATCGGGTCTAATGATAGTAACAGCTTTCTAACAACCGATAATTATGTCCAAGGTTTTACATTTTATTCATTATTTTGCCAAACTTTATTTATATTTTTAAACTCTTGTAAAAAGAATTGTTTTTTATATAAAGAATGAAAACCTCGCGTGATTAGAAAGAAGATTTTTCGTAACATTTACAAATTTATTCAAGACGTGGCTTTCAAGACTGTATAAAAACGATACAGAAAATATGAAACAAAATTATTCTCTTGACCCATTTTTCAAGCATACTTGTCCCTTCCCAGAGAATTTAATGCAAGAAGATTCATTTTTAGTCAAATTTTGTAAAGAAAAAAAAATAACTTCCCCTGAATTGAAATAATTACCTAATTACGTTTTTATCTACCCCGTCCGATGGCTCAAATATTTAAAAGTTTTTGCAGTTTAGACATAAATTATTTTTGTAGTTGAATAGGCCCATGAAATCATATTGGAATGAAGGAACATTTTACAAAATGATGAGTCTTTTTGTTAAACGTGACTATGAATTGTTTCAGGATTGAAAGAATGTAAAAATATAGATAAATGACTTACCCCACAGAGAAAGCGATCATAAAAATGACGAGTGAGGAAAGTGGTAGCCAACCGAGATTACTAACGTCGCTACCGTTTGATTGTATCTTGAAGTACACACCAAGTGCAATTAGACTGACTGCCATGATGAACGATGAGAAAATGAGAAGAGGTTTTCTTCCAGCTCTGTCGACTATGAGAGCAGCGACACCAGCCATTATCGCCTAATTTATCATTCGATCAAAAATCGAAATCGTAAAAAAATATTTACGATTAATCGTATGAAATAATTACTAAAAACCAGATTATAAGCATTCTTCTGTATTATTTTATTCCATAAAAGTAGATATAAAAAGAAATAGATAAATGCAACAAACCTGAACGAGCGCAACTATAATGGCAGCGAGATCGGGATCCATATCGCTGCCAGCAGCCTCAAAAATCGTAACCGTATAAAAAATGACTGCATTTATACCAGACAGTTGTTGAAAAGCCATCATACCAAACGAAGCGAGAACGGCCTTTCTATTACCCCGTGTTTTAATCAAATCGAATACCGAACTCTTTTTCGAAGCATTGCTTTCCACTTCGTTTTCCATATTCGACAATTCAAGATTCGTATCGTAAACGTCGCCTCGAAATATTCCAAGAGCATGCAATGCCTCAGACTTTCTTCCTTGACCCTTAGTTTTTTTTTCAAAAATCGCTCAATTAGAATCGTAAACCAAAACATTTATGTGACTATAAAAATAACAAGTAAACTCTGAAACAATGAGTTGCAAATGCAAATTTCTACGTTGACATATTTTCATCGATACTTTTTGAAAAATATATTTGTCATTTTTTTAATTCACAGAGAATTTCATTTCTTAAATACGTTTTGGATGCTCGAAAGTGTTTAACATAAAAGTTCGATCAAATTCCACTGTCCGGAAGCGTAAAATTCACACTTTACAGGTTTTTAAAAAAGTGTAATCTCGAATCGATGAACGTTAAAACTTACGATTAGCCATGCAGGAGATTCTGGCATAAAAAAGAATGTAGCGAGAAATAGAATTTCGACGACTCCGCAGGTTATCGCGAAAGCGGTGTAAGGGACTGCAGCCCCTACACCAAATGCCAGGACTATTCCAAGTGCTAGAAAAAGTTGAAACATCGCTCCGAGTTTACCACGAGCCGATGGTTCGGCGATTTCACTGATGTAAGTCGGCACAAGCACGCACGAGGCGCCAACCGCTGTGCCAACGATGAAACGAGCCAGACACAAGAGCCAAACAGCGCGGGCCAATATTATCATCAGCCATGACAATAAAAATGGACCAGCCAGTATCAAGAGCGCTTTTTTGCGTCCTATTTTCTCGGATAATGCTCCCGATGGTAGAGCGCCCACTATGGCACCAATTGCCAAAAGAGAGCTTACCCAAGAACCTTCTTCTTCGGTCACCGGAAACCACGATCCTTTCGCACTCAATTTTGGCAATACTGGCGACGTCCAAGCCAAAGCTGTGCCAACTCCAACGGCGAGAAAACTCGCTATGGTACATATTATCCATTATTTTAACTTTTTATGCTCCATTCAAAATACTCTTTCTTTTTTTTTCGGAAATATCAATAAATTGATCATCAGTTTTGATTCTTAATATAAATAATTTGAGAATCGATTGTCTTGTGACGTATAAAAAAGGCAAAGGATGAACCAGCAAAACTCGATCTATCAAAGCTCATTTTTCGAAAAACTTTCGAAACCCGCTGAAGGAAACAACTTTGTTCAGAGAAATTAATCACATTTAGTTGGACGAGAAAATTTTATTCGATAAACAATTTTTTTTCACAATTCCGGAATTAAAATTTTGCCGATAACTTGAAGATTTTTAATCAAATAAAATACCGTTTACAAAATATCACAAAGAGAATCTGACAATTTGTTAATTATGTCGAATCACCGCTCGAACGGAAATTTTTTCAAAAATTCTTTCTAACCATGTGATTCGACATAATTACGGAAACTTCTTCTTCAATTTTAAGCGAAAGAATTGAACGAAATTATCGAATGAAAAAATAATTTTTCTCGTGTCAATTATAAAAAGTGTATTCTGTAGATAGAACAATTTTCATTATTTGCTGTTCAAAGTGCATTCAACTATTGAGAGATTGTAGATAAAAGTCTGTCACTATAGAAAACTCAGAACTAAAGTGTAATGAGCGAGAAATTGATCAACTGAATAAAATTACCTGAACACGCGGCGAGATATTGCCACAGTTTTCGACCCTCTTGTCTCACCGTCGTCTCATTACCATCGATCATCCCCGTCGACTCCATTTGCCAATGGGAATTAAAACGTAATACGATCGAACAAGGAGACTCGAAAGTAATAGCGTAACAATGAGCTCTTTATTTGATACGCAGATATAATCGAAGAAAGATGAGATTCTTTCCCTTCTCTTTTTCTTTTTTTTTCAAACCTTAATCTTAATTTTCCACAAAATGTTACGGTGAGCCAAAAAGTGTAAAGTTTATTAAAAAAATAACTTTGGAAAAATAAGAATTCACTTGATTTACGGCGACGAACAAGATGACGAGGATTTCGTGTCAAATTCACGAACAAGTATCATTTTCAACTCGATTATTAGATCCTTTAAATTTTGCGTTCCCGAAGAAAATGATCGATGTCAAATGAATCTCGACAGAAAGGGCCATCCGTATAATACCGCTACTCGTACGAGTGTACTTATCTCAACTAACATTTATCACTAATCGTTGCGACTTATCTGCTATGTTACCAGAGACAAAAAAAATGTATTAAAAAAATAATAATAAAAAAAAAATCACTCGGAATCGGATCGGCGCTTGGCGTTTGCAATGATAAAGTACAAACCACCTCTAATCGCTTGCAACCCACCTGTTTCTCCACAACTATTTCCGTTTTTCTTTCCATCTTTCTCCCTCTTTTCTTCGCTTTATCACCCCCATCAAGAACCTCCGAGTTTTATTGACTAATCTCGCTCGTCGTTGGAGCTCAGTTTACCCAATTCTTTCTTCTCTTTCTTATTTTCTTTTTATTTCTCTAACATGTTACTGTTTATTCATCTAATGCATCCGAGTTCCTCACGTCTCGCAAATCCGTTCTGTGTGGTTAACATTTATTTATTTTTGACAACCATGACCCAATATACTTTGGAAAAAAATCTCGTCAATCCGTCCATTTTCTCATTGTTGATCCACCATTTTTTTTCTTTTTTCAATACAAATTATCGAGTCTTTTGTGATGTTCTCGAATTTTACGTGCTGTTTATTTATTAATTAAGTCGCAAATTTGTTTTTTTTTGTAGAATAATATTCTGATTTTTACTTTTCTGGAAAATAAACAAAATCTCGAAATATCTTCGTTCTGTTTACAAGTAACGACACAAAAACTTGCTGTGATTTTTTTTTTTTTTTTTAATGATTATCTTTTCGTAAAAACTACATTTTATACTCGAGATTTTAAAGATTTTTCAACATTTACTTCTTTATGGTTATGCCAACACGAAGATTTTGAAATTCTCTTGGAATCTCAACTTTGGTTGGGAATATACATGGCTTTATGGATAATGGAGCTCGTACGTAACTGAAAAATATCTGAGGTGGGATTAAAAACGAGCTCGTCAAGATTAGACGATCATTATAAAGGCATTATAAAACCATAATTTGAAGAATTTTTCTCAAAACTTGCCTTACAAAAAAAAACACATTATTTTCTGGGTCGAAATAAAATTCCACTGATTTCTAACAATTGAAGTGATTTTTTCTCCACTTTATACCGAAGAAAATTATCAAATAATACCTGACCGGTGAAACCTGAATAAAACGACGAAAAAAAACGTGTTTGTTTTTCATTTGAACGATATTACACAGAGTTGTGAGTTTTCTTAATTACTTTCGGGGTTTTGAACACTTTTTGTGTCAGAAAAATTAAAAGAAATGGAAATTAAATTGCTATCGTGCCATCCTTCATATTCTGCAAGAGTTTTCAATTTGATGTATTTGCTTAACACAGCAGTGATCGTAGAATACTCGCCTTTAAATCCGAAATGTCATGTTTTACAGAAACGGGCTATAAAAAGAATAAAATAGAGTTTTCTTCCTCTTTTTTCCTCGTTCCTCGCTCTTTCTTTCTCCGACGACGAAACCTCGTTATCCGAGCTCTCGAGCGACTTTTCTACCGTGTGCCCAGTTTTCACCATCAGTAACCGAAGGAAATTTTAATGTAATTACCCTCAGCGCTCTTGAGCGTGACCTCATTCTCTTCTCTTATATTTTCCTCTTCGCTCGATCTTGTAAGAGTAATTTTTTTCACTTTACACTCTTTTGTGACTGAGTTCTGTTATGTATATGATTTCTTCGTTGTGATAACTTGAAAAGAACAATGAAAATTACCGTCTAGGATATTGAGCTTTAATTTGACACGCAAACAATTAAAAAATCAAGATCCGGCAAAGCTTGCATTTAATTACTTTTCAGCAAAAAAGTTATAGCAGTTTCTAATTAATCGTGTACGTTGTAAGGTCAAGTTTTCTTTTCCTCGCCAGGGAATCCATCAGCTGTGTTTTTATTGGCAGAAAACAGTAGAAGTCAACTGAAAGAATCAAAAACGCATTGTAAAAAAAAAATGAGTTAAAAAATATAAACAAAAAAAAAGAAGCAAAAGGAACTGAGACACAGGAAGCACTTAGCAAAAGATATTTATAGTGCGAATAACTCGATGAGGGTTGGCATTGAAAATAACTGTGCAAATAAATCTACCGTTGTAGACCAATATTTGAGAATGCAATCGATATCGGAACTTGTCACGTGGTTTCGTATCATCCACATAGTTCGTTAAACGACTTTATCAAAGTTCTTGGCACACCATTCGAAAAATAAGAAACTATTTTTCGTGCCATTACCAGTCGCAAGGGTGAGTGATTCGCAAAGAATTCCACCGGAAATGACAAAGTATCTCGATTGAACAAATATTGAAAAAATATTGAAAAAAAAAAAAAAAAAACGGATTCGACTTGGATCTTTCCATTGAAACTTATAATTTGTAATTTAAGGAAAATAGTGGTAATAATAGTAAAGAAAATATGAAAGTTAAGCAGCTTCGGGTAAGAAGAGGGTAAGCGGTTTGTATCGTTCGAGATTTTCAGTTTTCTTCAACACTCGTGCAAATGCGGAAGAGCAATGCATTAGAAAAGAACGGCTGTGAGCAACAGTCTGGGGTTCGAACAGGGTCAGGAAACAGTGAACTGAAAAAATAATGGGATGAGCTCGTAAAAACTCTTTTAAATCGTCCAATTAAGAGGGTAAGCTAACTTGAGTCCAAATCCATATTTATCGTAAAAAAGAAAGGAAAAAAAAATGAAGTATATAGAATTGAAAGCAATGAGAAAAATCGTAAATTCAGTAGAATTTCGGAAACATTTATTTCTCGTTTGAATTTCCACGAAAGAGTCACCCCTTCACCTTTTCGTTGAATACCTTTTGTAATCGTAAAAAATTAATGAAAAAAATACATTATCTAGCCTAAAGATACGATACGAAGAATATTCCTCAGCTAAACTCGACAATAGCGCTGTAGAAAAATGCGATTTCTGATCAACAAGGACAAGTTATTGAGAATCATTCCTCGTCGACATTTCCGTTAATTTAAACGGTGATTGAGAGCATATGTCATTTTCGACGATAAAATATATATGTGACAAACAATCGTATAGAAGTAGAGAATTTATGTTGATTTGATCGACACATTGCTATATGCTCGATGTGGCAAAAAGTTCAATGATATTTTCCTTGTTATATATTCCAAAATATAAACATTCGTACAAGTTGCCCAATCTCAATAATTATTCTTGTAAATATCGTGCAAAATGCAATTAAACATAAATCGAAATTGTAGTATGAAATTTGTCAAATATTTTCAGCATTTCTCATGCTGAAATGACGATTAATCCACATTTTCGTTAGAATGTGATTTCTGACGTTTAAATTCGCTCGTTAGAGTATACATATTCATACATAAGATATATGTATACGTAAATTGTCGACAATTAGTGTATATATATTTGAAAGATCGTAAATTACGTAAACTAGTAAGGCTTGTACGTTAATTTCGTACGATTAATTTTAGGATGTAGCTTTATCACTTGAGATGTGTGTACAGCTGAGAACGGACGAAATAAGTACTTCAAGTGTGATTGTGACGCAAACAAAGGAGTCTTAACATCGTCAGAATGAACTCCGTAACAATAATGACGTCCGTTTTTTCTGTCGATCTTAAAAATAAAATATTGGGCAGTATTTCTATCCCTAAAAATGATCACGTGGACATTCTTCGACATATACCGGACGTACGAAAAAAAAATCTCGACGTTAATCATTTTACAAACGAGTATTCTTTAAAGAAAGTAAAAAAACGAAATATCACCTAATAATACCTACGATAAAATCGTACAAAACAAAAGCTGTTTTTTTTTTTCGGGCCGTTTTGAAGTTTCTGTTACAAACAGAAACATTGAGCTTTCATAGATTTTTTTTAAAAATATATCTTTAGCTCAAACTGTTATTTTGAGAAGACGTCATCTCAACGCTGCTTCGTTCGAACTTTTTCACAAAAATTCACCCAATCAGATCTTCAGTATCCTACTGTACATAAATATAAGCTTTCCCGTATCTGTTGTGTGCACGAGCTTGTATCTCTTTGCTCCAAGTTTTTCCACGAGATTTTTTGTATCCGATTCGCTTCGATGCGATCCCCATCGTATCGAAACTACGGATATTCGTATCTTTTCCCATGGTATTGTGTCGAGAACCTGCACGAATAAATTTACTTTTATTGCATTTTTGAAATTTTACACATTTTATGTGGTTATAAAGAATTATTGGAAAACCGTTTTCAAAGAATCACAGTGATTTCCGAACAGAGATGTACTTTAGATGAAAATATTATTTGCAGTTTTTCATTTAAGAATACGAGTTCAATGTACAGACGAACATGTTCAGATCTTAGCACGAAATTGCCTTAAAGGAAAACTTTTGTGTTAATGTTTGATTTTCACTAGGTCTTGTCTATTATTCGTTTAATTTTTGAAGAGTTCTGATTCAACAACTAGACCAATTTCGAAAAACGTTTGTCGAAAATTATACTATATATTCTCCGATGTGTACCAGGAGGAGAAAAAAAGATAATACTAATTATTGTTGACAGATTTTGGTTGGTACCTGGCCATCTGGAGCGTCCGGGCTGTCCAAACTCAAATAATCCAAATTCGTTGCGTTATACGCAAGTAAAACACTGTATAGCGGAAAACACTTGAGTCTCGTTGTAGGAAGGCCGTCATCCGACGAGACAAGACTGTTGGGACCTTCGCCAAGCTTTGTAACTTGAACCTCTGATTCCTGATGATAAGTTATCTAAAAATAAAAGTAATTTAAACAAAAAAACAGCAACAATGGAATAAAAATAGTGAAAGAAAATAGAATCAGCGTTGCTTCGTATCAAAGTAATATTAGTAAAATATAAAAATGATATATCGCTCGAGCTTTTTACCTCTTTCGTGTCCTTGTCAGTGCTGAGGCAGGCGTGAAGAACTCGAGTATTCCGATGCCTGCTGCTTTTTCGTGCTTCAAAAAAGCTGTGAAAATCTGTGAGCACGAGAACTCCTCGCCAGTTATAAGTCGATTCTAGCCACGAAGTTGTCGAAGGTGCTCCGGCCTGAATAAAATCACGATGTAAATTTACTCCACGAAATTAATAATAAACTATTTTCACATACGAATTTTCGTGGGAATGGAAAGAATGTTAATTTTTTTTTTCCACAATTTTCAGGGAAAATTGAAGTCCTTTTTGTGGTCCTTTTATTAGAGAATCAAGTGTAACTTTTCATTTTCTTGAAATATAAAGCGTGCCCAGGGAAAAAGGGAATCTGTTTTTTGCAATTTCTTCACAAGCAGTTAAACTTTCTTCTCTGATGAAAAAAGAACAACGTGTATCTTTTATTTTTCTTGAAAAATCAAAGCTCTTTGAAAAATCAACGTGCAGTAGTATTTTTATCGACCGAACGACTAATAGAGATTTTTAAGAGAATTTTCGGATCAAGGAGGTATGTATATGGATTGTGAAACTTCGTCTTATTATAAATGAGTACATTACAATCTATACTTCAATCCTACCCTGCTGATGTATTCCAAATAGATTCCGTCACGTTTACCCTTGAATAAACTGGCGACGTAATTTTCCTCGGCAGTCTGGGTTGCGTTCGGGGGATCTTGACGGGTCGTTGGTATTAATTGAACCTGCCGTATATAAGCAATTAATTGAGGGTTGTCCATCGAAACGCTGTGGAGTACATAATCCCTTGTCATGTTTGCATCGAACGCCTGTCTTCTGCAATATTGAAATAAAAGAAAGAAATTAAAATCAATGTTGCCCAATAATCTCGACAGACATCATTTTTTTCTGTTCAAATCAATTTTTCTCATTCGAATCTTCGGTTTGTGGGTTTATTCCAATTTTTCATCAAGTTTTCAATATCAACAGATCGCAAAAACTGTTTCCTCTTCAAAGTATTTTTCGTTGGTAATTGAAGAAGAAAAAAATCATTAACATGACAATGTCGTTTATCGATCACAAAGCGATAAGATTAATTTTGAATGTGAGTTCATTAAAGTTTAAGGATTTGATTCTAAAATAAAACACCATTAAAATATTTAAAATACATGTTTAGTTTGATTGTTTTTTATTAAGTGAAATATCGTGAACAATCATCGCAGGATTTCAAATAATATATGTTCAATTATAGACGAAATCTCAATTTTCGAAAAAAAAAAAAAAAAAAAAAGAAAACTTGCTTACCTCAAGGCAGCAGCCTCGCTCCACACGAGTAGAAGAGCCATTGCGGTTGAAAACGCAGCCAAAAAGGCGAGGCAAGGTGCGAGTCTTCTCCACCAAGATTTTTTATTGCTGAGATTCATTCCTCCGGCGGATGAGGTAACCACGGATGTTGGAGCAATTGGCACAACGTTGGGAACCGCTTGAGTCCCTACACCAGCCATTCTGAAATAAATGGACATTTTTACAAAGTGGAATATACAGGAGTTTCAGTGGATGTTATAGATTGAATTTCAACGATAAATGTAGTCAAGGTCGAGAGAAAAAATTTTACCATCGATTACAGAATTCTTGTATTTGCAAATAGTTCAGTCGTCAAATAAAATAACTAAATTGGGAAATAACAACGCCTCGTAATTGGCCAAACTTCTGTAATTATTATCTTGACCCTTTTCTTAACATTTCAATTCTATGCCTCATAGTGAAAAAACACAAGATAATGACAAAAATGAAATATTCATTATTCCCGTTGCTAATCATCGTGTACCTTCAAAAATAAAAAAACATCGAAATTCCTTTTCTTTCAGCAATAGAATAATATTATTTGCTGAGGATTTCCATAAATTAATAAACGTTTTCTCGTAACTTTGTTATTCTTTTTTCAAAACAATATTTATAAACAATTATTATTTTCAATAATTTCTTTTTTTTAATGTCTCCATTTATATTCGTTTCTTCCTTAATTATTTATCATTTTTCCCCTTTGAGCCAGCTGAATAGACCTCATATTTAATTATTCATTGTGCTTGGATGCCAGTTGACCCTAGAACTCATATCCTATTTTTTTACCTTCTAACGTATGACCGAGGGAGGACGCTATCGACCCCATCGTATTTTTCGTCATATCGTCGGCTTACAGTGACAAAGAGAATTCCCAGCACATGAATTTCCTCATTTTTTCATAACGACTAGATGTTATGCGGAAATTTCAATTACAATAAAGTTACCTTGAACGAAAACTTACTTAAAAAATGAAGAATTCAGAAAATCAACAATAACATTTTTTCGACATTCACCTGCGATCGAAATCTACCCCGGTCGTGAGTTCTAAGGTTTATTACTGGACTATAAATTTTCTCAAAATCTATAACAATGAAACCTGCATTCCTTGATAGTCCGTTCACATTTATACTAAACAATGCATGCTTACAGTATAAACTAAATTAAATTCCAGAACGCAAACTCAGGCAAGTATGCAAAATTCCGATGAACAATGTTCTACGTTGCTAGATTTTCACAATCCCTTCAATTGTTAAAGCCTTGTGAATTGATTAAATCACATTTTAGCCGAGTTTCTCCAACAAAGCTTTTGACAATTCTGTAGTTTATCTCCGTCATCAAGTTTTCGGTAATAATAGAGTTAATTAATACGTTGCATTTCAATGCAGTAGCTCAATGTCAAAAGGGGATGGAAACCATAAAAAGCAAAGAACAAAAGAGCACAGACAGAAAAGTCGAAAAAACCCCATAAAAGAACTACTTTCATTCGTTTTTTTTTAAATTCAAATAGCTTTTTGGATTTCCGGGCAAATATTATAATAATAGCTCCATTCATTTTACACGTATTCATATCTTATCATACTCGCTGCTAACAATAAAATAAGTCTTGGGGTGCCAAGGAATTATTTCTCTATCACGGTTTAACCGACGACCGACAATTCATTGGTCGTGTATAAGTAGAAATTCTCCATATCTATATGCTGTATGCTGTTAAAACAGGAATACATTCCATAACATTGACGTAATATGATATTAGCTGATACTCGAATAAATGGAATATCCTCAAAGTTTATTTCATTGAAATTCTAGTAATGAAAAAATTCAACTGCATTGTACTAAATCTAATAGAATTAATATAAGAGTGAATTATTTCATGCTTCATTGCAACTAATTTGTCATTTCAAATGAGAGAAATGTTGTGTATCGAACAGGAGAACCAAATGGAAGGGAACCAAAATATTTAACTTGTGAAGAAAATATTGTGTACGTTTCGAGTAACGCGATGTTTGTTATTTCCAATAATGACATGTTTGCAGCATTTACATATTAATTTGTTCCCTTTGAACGATATTCAGTCGCGCGTATCGCACTGAACATTATTTGACAATTTCATTCAACTTTTTAATCAATGAATATTTCTTGTAGATAAATATTCTAAGATCGATGATAATTTATTATACGAAAATTTCATTTAGTATTAAATTGAACGGTGCAATTCTTTTGACAACATATCAAGAGACACGGTAGCGGCTCGACAAAAACGATCACTATTTATTAAATAATTTTCCAAAATTTTGTTTTTCAAAATCAGATGTTTTTTTTCCAGCATCAAGTTGTTCGAACGGTTAGTAAGTCAGAACTTCACGCTATTCTTATGCATACAACGTGGCAAAAGGGCAACTATTGGTTGAAGGCTGGAAAGTTTTGTCCTATGTGACGAAGTGACGATTCTATTTGACGGGAAACAGAATTGCTCTGTTGTTGATGAGTCAAACATTGTGTGTTGAGCTAATTTCTTTTGACGATTATACTCGATCGAGCAGAAGTTTCAATGTAATCGAAATTTCTCTCATACATCACGCTGTAACGAATTAATGAAAGCCAGTGTTGAATCTCTTTCAATCGTGATGCTGTGTCAAGAGCTGCTGCAGCGAATTTCATGCCTGGCGCAAAATTCGATACTCGATATATTTCAATCGCTGATTCTTGTTATCTGTGTGCCAGACGTGTTACCAAATTCCATGCAGAAAAAAAAGATAGTTCATTCCATGCAAAAGGAAATAAGATAATGGTGTCTCCAAAAGTTTTTCTTCGTTTGATAAAGTACTTTTGGTTCCGGATTGAACAAATCATGTCAAAGCTTCCGCAGTCTACAGCGATTTTGTCCCAAAGAACAATGGAAAAGTTGGCATTTGTTGCGATAACCATCCATTAATACACTGGGTCATTTTATCCCAGGGGCACCAGCGCTGCTTTGACACTAAGATTCACGATTTTTTACATTTTTGTAATAACCTAAGTTCACTTGTTTAAATAAATATATTTTTCAGAAACTTCATCGAAGCTTTTATTTTTTTTCGTAAAATGGTATTTTTTATGACTGCATATCTTTTATGACTGCAGAGGTTGAAACATTCAGTCCCAAGCTCCCAACAAGTTGTTAGGCCTTTATACGAGTGCTATTTCCTTCTCTCAGTCGTTTCAACGGGTTAGTAAGTTGGAAATTTGTGTATCGATTAATAAAAGTTCAGTAAAGTGTGAAATCAAAGTTTTCCAAGTGCCTATTTTCGATAAAAAATTTCGAGAAAACGTGAGTTCAGAAATCCGGGGCATGTGAGTTTTGCCAAACAATATCAAAAGATTAATAAATATTATTCAATGAAAATTGATAACAATTTCTTCACAATGGGTGAACGACTTATACTTCGAGTATAAAATGGATTGCAACATGAAATAAAAATGACAACAGTTTACCGGACTACGAATAATTAGAAATGCAGAATTAGAAAAGAAACAAAAACATTCTGTTTTTACAGCAGTGAAATATTTGTAAATTCGACAAAGGCGATAATTGTACGAAAACAATATTCGTAGCCGTGAACGAGAATCTCATCCATGTAAATAATTCGCAATATTTGACGAAAAATTAAACTCACTTTGCTTCCAATCCTTTGGACGAATCCAGCTTGATAACTGATATAATACACCGATCCACGTTTGTATCGTTGTTTATCGATCTCGAGCGATCGATATCTTCGCACAATTACACAATATATTCGGTAAATAAACCGCAACAATAAGCACTAAAGCACCGATGATATTTTCTTCACTGTTTTATTGTAAAAATATCGAAATTCTTTGATGCTCGTAAGACATTTTAATAGCGCGGTAATAATTCAGAATAATATGGAATTTAAAGTTTGTTCCCACGAGAATGCGGTGGAGCAAGAGACGAGTCACGTAAAGGAACTGGATGTTGTCAGCTTTGGATATTTTGTCGGTATTTTCTTTCGTCGGACGTCGTACCACGCGGTGAGAAAGAAAGAGAGAGAGGGAAAAGGGAAAGAGAAAGACGGCTTGGGATGACGAAGCTCGGCGATTGGATTTGACTCGTTTTTCTCTCTTCCACGTTTACTTATACCTCTCTCTTTCGATCTCTCAACACATACACGTACATATATCCTTTTCACCGTCTCTTATTGTGTCTGTAACGTCGACTATCGGTCTCCGTTCTTCTTTTACTTTTTCTTCGTTTTCATACCGTCTCCTCATTCGTCTCGTACCACACACAACTTTATTGTTTACAATGTTGTACAAAGTGAACACTCTTGCGTGCCTGTTAGCCTGTACGAATATATACGCGTGTGACTGCGTGTGACGTCTAATGCCGGGGTATTAAACTCTCTAGAGACCCCCCCAGACAAAGACGCATGTACAGTCTGTCGTTCTCTTTCCTTTTTCTCGTTCTCGGTGAACCAACAGAAGAATTATAGAATAATTTATAGAATATTTCTGCAACAATGTATTATATTCAGCCTACAACAAAAGAGTCATAATACGAACAAAACGAGTGAAAGTTTTGTGTTCACTCCACATGTTATTGTACGATAACCCAGCATTTCGCACATGTAATATTCTTATTCATTAGGGTTATTTTTATAGCTGTTATTTTACGCCAATTCCAAGAAAAAAAAACAGCTCTTTGAAGTCTGGGTCAATTGAAGATGAATACTGAATAAACAAAACTGATAAAAATAATGTTTATACGAAGAATGTCAAAATAAAAGTCGCAGAAACAATAGAATCGACGAAAAAGTCACTGATAATCCTCAGATTCTTGATGCTCACACGATAAAACAGTTTTCTCAATATTTACGAAATGTGTTTTGCACGTTCGAAGGACTCGAGATGTATATTTAAATTCTTGATTTTTTTGTTGTCGTCACGAAGAATAAAGAATCACTAAAACATTTGCTATGCACGCACTCAAGAGTTTATACTGTTGGCTTCGTAAAAAATATAAAAAAACAGACACTGTATTCGAGAGACATTGTCGATGAATTCTAAAGCACAATAGTGTTTGGTTCCTCGTGGAATAGAGGCGCGAGGCACGATGTGCGTGCGAACACACCGCGATGTCGACGAAAACGACTGAGAGGGAAAGGAACACAGCACGAACAGCAGCACTCACCAGCAGCAGCAAACCGGCGAAAAAGGAGAATCGAAGGCTATAGGAGTGTACGTGTGTCGCTGAAGAGCCAGGCTGATAGAAAGAGAGAACGCACACCACCGGGCGGTAAGTTTTTCTCCGCTCAGTCTGAGAGCACAGGGCGATTTGGCGAAGCCTCACGATCGGACGTTCTTTCTTTTACAAAATACTTGGCCAATACGTGAAGAAGAATAAGATAAAAAAATAAAAAATAAAAATCGTTTGCTGCTATTTCTCGCTGGGTCGCATCGCTCGAAGGCTCGTGCGAGGGCCGACTGCCGTCGCCGAGCCTCCGAAACACCTGGAAACCACGTTCAATCGACGATATACCCCGCTGCACAAACTCGCTTCTCTACTCCCGTATTATACCGAAAAAGGAAGAAATAAAAATAAATAAAAACCATGCACCCACACTTACATAGTCACGAATAGAATTCGTCGTCCTTCTTCATCATCCGCAGCATATTTCAACGTCCCCTTTCTCTTTGTTATATATCCAACTCCTCGGCCTCGTCTCTACTACCCCCACCAAATTCCTATTAATCTAAATGCATACTCACGAATATAAACACACTACGAAGTGCTTAAAGGTGTGTATTAGGCACCGGAAGTGCCCGATGAAACTGACTGACACTCAATGTATATTTAATTCGACTGATTAATCGCTCAATATCACTTACAGCTATACGCACATGTTTTTTGTTATTTTTTTTGTTTTTTATTTTCTATTACCGAGACAATATATATTTTAGCTTTGGTCGTTCTTTGTAATATACGAAAGGACACTACATCGAAGAAGAATAGAGCTCTGCAGCCTGTACTAGAGTGTCGAGAGCTTCATCGTTTTATTCTATCCTTTCTCCGTTGCCCTTGTACATATGACTATAGTTTCTTTCCTGTTCTTACGCCTTGTACTCCATCGCAACACTGAGAGACTCTAGCAGAACAGAAAATAGACCGGCATGCACTGCGTAAGTGTATTTTTATGCTCATACTTTTAGGCTCGCCGTGATATTACCACAATTTCAAATAATTCAGCCTGACTTTATCACTATACTTTTTTCCACAATATTCCCTTCGTCTTTTGTAAATTCCATCACTATTTTCTCATAATGCTCTCTGAGCTATAGTGCTTTCGTACTGCGAACCAAGCGAATATAGCCAACCAACGAACCAACACGCTCTTCGGTCAAACAGAGCGTGTGCTGCTGCAGGTAGAAAAAAAAACACAGAGGTTCTCACTCAAACGTTTTTTCATCTCGTACACGAAATCCCGACCCTTTTTCATCCTTTTCATTTTATTTTTCCTACTGTTGCAAAAAAAGCTACTTCTACGTTTTATTCTTGGTTTTTGCTGGTTTTGAATCTTTTCTAGTTCAATGCTTCATCTAACATTCGTGCCTTGATATATGACACAGCACCTGATTGTCCTACAAACATGGGTCTGAGACGAACTACGTCGATTTTCGCTTCAATTTCGTGAGTAAATATTGAAGCATTTTTTATTTTCCAATGTAAAGGTCAATGTATTCGTAAACTTGAACATTTTCACATCGATCTTGTACAACTTATGCGAAAAAAAAAAATATCGATTGCTTTTGATTTATGAGGGTTGGGAAAACGTTTGTGGAAATTGACAGAATTGATATTTTCAAATAAGCCCGTTGGAAAATTTACATCTACATCACAAAACTAACCGTATCTTATATCGCAAAAGATTTATGGGAACATCAATTTTATGGGTGGACAATAATCGATGGGATTTCAAAGTAGTTTCTCAATTCTTCGTCCTTTTGCCTTCACATTACCACATTATATTACGAATCCTATTTCATTTTTTTTCACTTTCTTATTCCAATTGAATTTCGTTTTGTTTTTTTTTCTTCAAATAATTTGAATAAAATATAAATATGACAAGGTTTTTTTTCATTCTATGCAAAATGCAAACATTCTTCGAAGGTTTTCATATGGGCAACAGCTTGGTGACCTAACCCCATTCTATATAGAGATTCTAATCATTTCCATGACCCAAATACATACACCTACTCAGCCGGAAATGCATATTTTGCACGAGAAGAGTTGCGGTGCTGTTTTTTCGAACCAAAGTATTAAGGGGTATGAAAAAAAAAAAATTATAGAGTGGATAGAGCTAGAACACGAATTATTCGCAAAAATACAAAAATCCGAGTTTTCAACTGCATTTCAAACTACTGCTCTCACAGCAGAGTTAAAAGGAACGAGAGCTTAACCCTTTGAACCATCAATTTTTCTTTGCGTGCGACAGTTTTTAGAGCCACTGATTAAAATTCGACGTCAAATTTTAGGAATCCAAAACTAATTATTTCCTTTTATTTTAAATAATAACCACCGTACGAAAAATTTTGAAAAAATTCTGAAAAGTTCTATATAGTGTATTCAGCTTTTAGAAAAATTGCGATTCGGTTGGTCACGGAAGTTTAGTAAAAAATCATTGTTTCATGAAAATTTACGAAATTCGATTAATTAGTTACATGAGGTATTTGTGCAAGCCAATATAGGTGAAAAGTTTAAAAACTAAGTAAATTCAATAACGACACGAATAAAGACAAGTAAAAGTCACATTCTTTACTCTCACTGTACAGAATTTTTCGCAAGGTGTTTTGTCGCCAGCTGCAAGTTCCATAAAAAGAGTTCCGTTTAGCCATAAGGTAAATGCAGAATCTCCAAAAAACGTTTGATCGAGGAATGTGTATTTACAAGAACGACGTGCAACTGCTGTACATCTGTCGAACCTTTAAAGGTTAACGTCGGTAATTCGTAACAACTAAGTGATAATATTTGAACATTATACGTACGTGTATTTCGTATATATACTTAGTGCAGTGTGTACAAAAGAAAATATGGTATAGGATCGTCTGCGTTGTGTCGGGATTTGACGATGAGATAATATTGCAAGCGTGTGTTTCACTGTGGTGCATAAATACGAATCTGTTATATATAGAATGGTTGATTTACAAATAGTAGTGAAACGTTATAGAGATACACGCGTATGTGAATCTCTAGTCGACAGACCGGCGTCGTCGTCGTGGGCTCGACGGCGTTTTACCACCGTAACGGTTATTGATCCTGAAACTCGAGCTCTGTGTCCTATTATTCGCCGTAACTCTCGTAACATCATGTATACATGTATACATTTATATATACGTTCATCACGTATATAGAGGCGACCCCAAGTTGAATTGTCACTTCTGATAGCTCCACTTTTAGACTGAATCTCAAATGCTAGAGTCAAACGATGTTTTTCCATTAGATTTCCTCTTGATTAGTTAGTAATTACGAAAATTGAGGGAAATCGGTTCTTTGATCGTGCATACTGCCGGAACGGTTGGAGATAGAGTAAAAATGCATAGGACTAATATTGTAGAGGAAAAAATTTCCGAGAAGAAAGGTCTCTACTGTTTTTTTTCTATCTTCAATATTTTGGTCCTGAGAACGGTTCGAAAGAAAATCTGCTTCTCAGAGATATGCACATTGAGCTTCCAACTATCTTTTTCGACCCGCTCTCACGATTAAACTACTAAAAATTGAAAAGTGCTGCTTGAAAGTTTTTTGTGGGGAATTGTATGCTGTACTATATTAATCTCATGCACTTTTGCCCTATCTCGAACCGTTTTAATAGAACGCGACTTAGAAGGATTCCATTTTCGTGAATATATTAATTATTAATAACGCAACACGAGGATGTCTGATTATAAAATAGAACGAGGCTTTTCTATTCGGAATCTTGGGGAGAACCTGAGATCGCAGCATTCATGATGCAAACGGGGACAGCCTGTATTTGTTTATATATATACATATAGCTTTGCATTAAGATTATTGCCGCGTAGAACGTCGTATATTCAGAAGATTAAATTCATATTGGTGGTGGATGTGGATAACGTTGTGTGAACCCATCATCATCATTTCGAACACACAATTCTCGGAAGGTCCATCGAGTACAACACCACGAATGGAAAAGCAAAGTTCCAAACCAACACCAATCGATATTCGCTTTCAAAGCACGAGTTTTCTCCCCCTCCGTTACTTCAGATCCCTATATACTCTCGCTCTTCTCATTCACCAACTAAACGGCTACGACGAAACTTTATTTTCGGATTCTTCCCTACTCAAACACCTCTACCACCACTAAAATTCGTCTCCCCATCTATTATTGTACCCAAAAATTCAATCTCCCACAGAGAAAATAAACCTTGTAAGCGATCCCGCAAACTTATTTTCAATTCAACCGTCTGTTTTGATCATTTACTATTTTTCATTCACTGTTTGATACAATATCGGTTTTTGTACGTTGAATAGTAAACTTTAGATAAAATTAGACGAAAATAATTTTTTTTAATCTCAGATTTTTTACTTCATTTGCAATCTAACTTTCAAGCCAATATCTACATGAATTTTATAATTGTTGTGTTCGAGTTCCGTGCAGGTGTACTCGCGTTATTTAAAACCCTTACAGAAAAACTCATCCTCACGTACTTATATTTTGAATGTAATATGATACGTTATTTTATTAGCTTTGTTAGAGAAAAAACATCAAGACATTTTTGAATTCGTTTAAAATGTGATATCCGCTGTCGTCTTTTTTCGGAGTTTCGTTGAACGTCAGGGCTTATTTCACGAAATGTATATTCATGAATATCTCTCATATTTAGTTTCCCATTTATGCGAAATAAGAGCCTAAACGAGAAATTTACTTTTGGACCATTTGCATATTAACAAAGTTACGAATTGGAGAATCTCGAGAGCTTGAAATTTGTGTATATGATTCGTTCTCTTTGCTGCTAATTCGAGAGACCACGTATATGTTCAGAGATTAAGTGCTATTCGTATCTTGCACAAATTTTCCGATAATTCGTGAGAGAACGAAAGTTAAGGACACGAGCATGCAGCAGTCAAAATTTGGAGTATTCTTGTGTAGAGAGAATTAATAGAATTGACAATAATTTAACAAAAATTTTCAACAATAACATCGGATTTTAATCGCCAGGAACTATTTTCGTAATAAGCATTTTTTTTATACAACAGGTTACATTGAGGATGCAAAAAAAACACTTATAATGACTTGGTATACAAAGTATAAAAATACAAAAATTCACGAATAACATTTGTTTCGAAAAAGTCGTTCATTTGGGCTTGTTTGAATTTGAGTTTTATTTGTCGTCTCGTAACTTGAAGCGATGTAATTTTTAGAAGCAGGTTTTCTGTCACAAAAAAAGTGTTCGTTAAGAAAAAAAAAGCAGGAAAGTCGTAAAGGGTGGTTTGGGAAGTGCTGGATAAATGAGGGAAATTTTTTAGAGGTTGCACAACACTGCCAAGAGTGAAGATGACAGTATAAGGCAATAGGAAACTCCGATCCCTTTTTTTTGTTGATTTTTTTCCTCTAAGGAATAGTCCCCTTCATAGTTACCGTGGTGTAACGGGAGATCTTTCTTCTCTTTATGAATCTATATCTGTATGTTTGTCTTCCATGTATTTTTCATCCTTCTCTGAAGTCTCTTGAGCTTACCCTTTTCTCTTCCGACATCCTACGTTGAGATTCATTAACCCGCGGTGGAAACGTTTCAGCAATCTAATCACGTGGAATTCTCTTCCGATTGGTAATACGTTGGACCCTCGTTAGAATTGAGTTTCGAAAATTACTCAATTTCTAACGCTTTCCATCCTAAACGTGAAACCGTCCTTTTACCACGGTATTGACAACCGATCGTAGATGATTTTAAGTCACCATTTTACATAACCTTTTATCAAAATTATTTAATTTCGCTTATCATTGTTCTCATTTGCTTGAATAATTAACCAATTGAACAAAATTCTACTCAATGAATTCATATTAATTTTAATTATTTATATCATAGAAATAAATATAGATTTGAAGATGCGAAAAATAAATTCGATTTTTATAATTTCAATCAAATTTCAAAAAGATAATATGTTTCACGTTAAAAAAATAACTCGTCAAGACTTTTTTTTTTGTTAAATCAGAGAGAAATCGATTTGAACGTTGCTCCTGAGTATCGAGTAACAAATTTTTTTTGTTTTTTTTTTTCATGGATTATTGGTGCTCATGGCTCGTCATATGCATATTTTTTTGAAGCCATAACTTATTCGAACAAATACATATTCGCAGGTTTTTTTATATGACAGAATGCAAACCCCAAACTCTGGTTCGTAAAAAAAGTCGAGTTGTGCTGCAAGAGCCCAATGTGATATTCGTTTGTATAAAAAATACATTTGCAAAAGAGATGCTGGTCGAAATCGTCAGAAAATCGATATTCAATTATTAGTTGAATATCGAACGGAAACACGGAAAAGTGTCGACGTGAGGAAAAAAAACGCGAAACAGACGTCACTGATGAAAAAAGACAATTTTTTTTTGTTTCTCAGTTTTGCAATATAAATGGGCTTGGCAACTTTTGATTATTATATTTTTGTTCAGCGAGTCCCTATACTCTAATAGCTCTCAAGACAGGCGTGGGGTCGAGACGATATCGATCATTGGGTGGTAAGAGGGAAAAAAAAGGGAAAACAAAACGAAGCGAGAATGAGTTTGAGGGAAAAAAGTGGTGAGGCTCGGACTATTATCGAAAAAAAAGTATTCGTCACGTATTCAACATGAAATATTGTTTAACCACGAAGAAAGGGTGTCACATAGCAACTATCGTTCGGACAGAAAAATCACGTGAACCAGTATCCAGAAATTGAAGCAGAAAATAGTCATAAAAACTCGTTAAACTAATTCTATAATGTAAAAGTAACATAAAAAATGACCATAAAAATGACATCCTGATCGATATAGAGTTTAAAATCTTATCAGAAGCTTGACAAACAACTTTAGAGTGTTAGAAAAGAGTAAATGCTAGTGAAGGAAAGTGTGTGGTAAGGAAAAGCATGCGTTCGACGCAAGTAAATCCAAAGCCTCGACGACGCAGACGCTAAAAAGCTTGCGGCGTTGCGAGGGTTCAGAAGTAAAGCATCGTCGCTGCCGCAACCGCGACTATCGGTACTCACTTCCGCGACAGCGCCCGAGCTTGCACGAGAAACTCTCTGCGCTCGTCGACATAAAGAATAACAAAAAAAAAAAACAATAACCAACAATCGATCTTCATTGTAAACAATATGAAAAGTATTCGTGATGTTACTAATTGTGGAAAATTTTTAAAAAGTGACAGTGTAATAATTAAATGAACGACAGAAAATAACTGATTGAAGTACAAGTCGTTAAGATGAGCGAGAATAACGAGCTATTAAATAAATTTGTTAAATCGACTGGCGGTGTCTCGTACCAGACGTCGCGACGTTTTTTATCCTATACGCCGCTTCAAACACTTCATCGCGTGGACCATTGAATATATAAAATGGGTGGAAACCAATCTGCACGAAGTATTCCCACCCCCGGCGAAGAAGGTAAAAAAAAAAAAACAGTTCATTCTCAACTATTATTTTGTCTTTTTTGTTTTTTTTTCCATTTGTAGCTAATCAAACTTTTGCTAACGTTTTTAAGAAACCAGAGTGACGTCTCTGTGAAACTAAAATTTAGTGGAAATAGAAAAAAAAACTGTATGTAAATAAAAATTCTTGCCATTTATTTACCAGAAGTTCATATTATGAATTAACAATTTGTTCACACGAAGATTCGACGATATTATCTGGAGAAAAGCAATATTTGACAAGCTTTTTCCTTCTTTGAAGTTTTTTTTTTTTTTTAAATATGTAATCACGCAAAAGCATTATTACAAACAAAATCTCGATATTTGAAGGAACGGTTATTACTGCACGTCGATTTCACATAAAATTGCACTTTTCAATCCTGGACAATGAGGTAGATTGCATTTTTTTCTTTGAATTTATGATTGAATTTTCGATTTATAACATTGATTACGTTCAAATGAAAATTTACAGTTAAATTTATTTACATCTTCACATTCATTTTACATCAATCAATAGATTTTTGAATATATTTTATATTTACGATGGATTTTAGTTTATAGTTGGTATATTGCACGATGTACGTATTCAGTTTCGTTGCAAATTCAATTTCCTGGAACGTTTGTCAAAAGATTCAAGTTATTATGGATTCATTTCGTAAAAGAGAAACTCTGACATAGTATCAACAATAATGGCGTTTCGGAGAACCTTTTATTAACATCATCATTTTTTATCATTTTTTAATTAAATCTGTCAATCGCAGTTCCATTACTACTGGAAAGTCCTCAAATGATTTGGTCCAATTCTAATAATTTTTTTTTCGATCTTATTATTAAGTTTGAAATATTTTTGAACCATTGTTTTTGGGCTTAGTAAAAATTACAGACGAATATTGTGTACATGTTTTCAATATCAAACTAATTTTCTAATATTAATTATCGACCAAGAATCTATGTCACTTTACATTTTGTTGTTACGTTTCATATTTTCACAGTGAATTTCGATCATTTTCAAATCTTGCGAGCCATCGGCAAGGGTAGTTTTGGAAAGGTAAGAATTATCAAAATTCAACTCAAGCCAAAAGGCTCAGTACAACATGTTTTTTCTTGCTGTTTTTATGTTTATTTATTTATTGCAATATAGTCTTAGGTCTTTGTATTTTTTTGAAAAATTCATTTATCATATCGTTATGATATCATTTTCGCAGAGTTATAAATAGTGATGAATCATCTTTCTTTGAAAATATAAATTTAACGTATCGAGAAAACATCGCATGCGAGCTTTCAGGACAGAAAACTGCGTTCATATCGTTCCACTATATACATGGTCAGCCCGAGAGGGGAAGTGGGGCGGGTGTTTAGCCACCCACATGTCTAAATCCGAGATCGCAGATAGAGCACTAATTAATATTCCTATTAATTGCATTCCATATCTATATCTGTCCAGGCAGTCCTCCTTTTGATACAAAGAGCTGAGTGCGTTCACGACTACATTCGTTACGAAGTATTCAGATGTACAGTGCAACTCGTGAGAGAATCAATTATTGAAGTTTTATGAAATATTATATCTCTGACGATGAAATAGAAGCTGAAGATATTAATCGGATTGTTATATACAGAAATGTATTTCGGATCCAACGATTTATTTGAAATCTACTCACGTATAGAATTTACTTTAGAAATGCCCATGACTTCGCCCGTAGCTAAGAATATCGCTGTTAACGCAGCTATAAAATTATTAACAACAATGAACTAATTTACCAAAATAAAGTCATGAAAAATCGATGAAATTTTAACAATCTTAACAAATCTACGAAAATGGCTATAATTATTTTTCTATTCGAAACTGGAAGCCCACTGACTGCTCGCTCTCATCATTTTTTAATTATCGTCAAATTTGTAATTCGTTTTTTTAATTATTTGCAATTTTCATAAGGACTGATACGGACCTATCCTGATTCACGAATTTCAGTCCTTTGAAAAATTCATTAAAATCGGTTCAGTGGCTTTTGTGGGAAAAGCAACAGAACACGTATTTCCTGTAGAGATTTATACAGAGACCAGCTGATGTGGCTGCGGGCTTCGCCCGCAGCATCACCGCTCACCCCAAAAGGAACAGTCAACTTTTTTTTCCATAAGGATTGTTGAAAATTCCACGGCCTTAAAACTGCTGCGTGGTTCTGCGTGCAATTGTATTTTAAATGTTGAAGAACGCATCAGTAAATACGGAACGATACACGATTATTATAGATTGTTAAGTGTTCGACAGTTGTTGGTATTTCCGTAATAAACAATTTATGTGAATGTTATATAAGCTTCTTCTTATTGTGATTCATGAGGTTCATTTCTATCAAGTATTCATCAAAATCAATTCAGCGGTTCGCACGTGAAAAGCAGCCAAACACATATTTGCAGTAGAAATTTATAAATACAGAGAAGAGAAGAGTCGAGATAATCTCACTTTTCATATTTAGAAAAAAGCTTAAGGACGTGAGTTCGCAAATTACCGTCACGACGCGTTGGAAAAAAAAATATAACACTCAGAAAAAGTTGGAATACCTCCGAGCTCGTAAAATTTAAATATACCCGACCGTTTGGACCCCAAGATAATTGGATATTGAAGTTCAAACTTCCAACACTGATGGTATGAGCATGCATTCAACGCCCTCCAAACTACAATATACGTCCAAAATTGTTGCACGTCTAACGTAGCGTATCAACGTGATCTGTTTATGCATAACGGGCTTAACTGTTCGACGGGATTATCGCGATTGTATATACCTCGTTAATTCGAAACAGTTTTCCGAATAATCATATCAACGAGATTCTAGTACTGAAATAAACGTGTTTACGTGTTTGTGTATTTATGTATGCGCACAATTGAAAATTTAGTTTTAAAAAACTACTGTTACAATTCATCTCGTAATCGTACAAACGCAAATGTTAAAATATGTATTATTTGAAAAAAATAATTAATAAATGCAATCAAAATGGACCTAAGGCTCTACCGATATTCCTATTTTGGAAAGTATTTTAAAAAATCGTCTAAACTTACATGAAATTCTGTATATGACGATAAAACGCATAATGACAAAGTTTGCTTCACGTGATTATAACGAAATCGGAACCAAAATCAATCTTGTGCTGTCATGGGAAGGGTGCGTGGGTAGGCGAACGGTAAAGTTCGTATTAAAACTTTTTGTATCGCTGAACTAAGTTTATAATGGTGATTCAGCAGTATCTATCAACTGCTTGAAACTTTACAATAAAAAGTGTTGGGTCGATAACATAACGAAAACAAAAATCATAGCAAACATTGAGTCAATGGTCATCACAGAAAGTCTATCGAGGGTAGAGTTTATAAGCTTTTATTCATGATTAAAAGATTGAAAGGGCGTTTGGACACTCAATGATTTCGTTATTATTGAGTTAGTTCGAAACTTCTTTTAAAATAGATTACGAGGTAAAAAGCATTTTGTTGTTTTTACGACTTGTTGCAATTGCACTGATCCAATAGTCGTACAAACGTTTCTTATGAACTGTTTACTTATTCAATTTTATTTATATTCCTTTTTCTATTTCTACGTGATCGAAGGTTTGCATCGTTCAAAAACGTGATCGCACAGGCAATATGTACGCGATGAAATACGTTCACAAGGGTGAATGTGCTGAAAAAGGCGCACTAAAAAACGTTGCGAGGGAAGTTGAGATTCTTTCGAAACTGGAACATCCCTGTCTCGTAAATCTCTGGTTCAGCTTTCAAGGTAAGTTTCAAAGTTTAGACAATTCTGTACACTAGCACCTGAACGTTCGAAGGCTTCAGGATCTTGTTCATCGAGTTTTCTTTCAAGAGATTTTCTTGCACTGTTTCAATCTACTATTTCACTGTGTTATTCACGAAACTCGAGCATTTAATTAACCATTAAAGTTCCACTTACGAAAGCACATTCATAAAAGAACTTTTATTGGCCTTCTGTCCCATTAAGGACGGAGCTTTTGTAATGTCGCACTCAATTTAGCAAAGGGATGAAATCGAAACATTCTTGTCAAATTTGTTGCAATATAAGATACTCGTTTAGTGACTTTTATTGAAGTAAATAAGTATATGCCTGTGTAAAATATTTTCGTATATCGTTATCCAGTACAAAGAGACGTTTGATATTCATGTGAACAACTGTAGATTCCGAGAAGGTTCATTTTAACCCTTAATAAAATATTGCACGAACTTGTGATTTTAGTAGGTTTACAGAGGAAAATTGTTAAAATAAACGGTATGCAATGTTTGCTCAATTGTAAAAGCGTTTTCCGATTTTATTCCCTCCATAGTTTTCGTTTGTCTATAAATACTTGTTACGATATTTGCGAGCTTTGTTTACATTGGTGTTCGACATCACAAAATATCTCGCATTTACTCTGGAGCATACAGGCATTTTTCAGACGTCACATAAAATAGAAATTCGTCATTTCATTTTTGATCTGAAATAAAATAATTTTGATTTTTTAATAGTAAAATGCTCCCTTTTACAGAAATCAAAGATTTCTATTAAAAGATTTCTATTCTTTTTTTTCCTTAAAAAACGGCCGCGGAACTGCTAGTTACAGGTAGATGACCAATGCTCCGGGTCAAATTGACCCAGTAGTATGTATATCAATGCCGTGGCCAAATTGAAGCGATTCAATGACCTTTTAATGACAATGGATGAATGATACATCAAAATTTTATTTAAAAATTTAAAATAAACGCATTTTATGAATTTTATTTTTAAACGTAAATACGAATGAAGCAGTAAAAATATTATATTTCGCCTTGCACCGCTCTCTCTCTCTCTCTCTCTCTCTCTCTCTCATATATTTCTGGAAAATCCAATGAATTAGCTTTGATTTTATGCAAAATCATGAAATGAAGGAGCTGTTGCTCATGCTTGGTTTCACTCTACAGACGAGGAGGATCTCTTCATGGTATCCGATCTTTTGCTCGGCGGTGATCTGCGATATCACATACAGCAACAAGTTATCTTCACCGAAGAGAGCATCGTTCTATACGTCGCTGAGATCGCTCTGGCTCTCGATTATCTACAAAGCCACAGGATTCTGCACAGGGACATCAAACCCGATAACATCCTTTTGGACGAGGAAGGTAAGATGAGTTATTATTTCCTAACAAATTAACTAAATAAGCTCGATGTTGAAGTAGCTCAATATATGACAGGGACATTCGAACATGCAGTTTTTTCAATAATAATTATTAAGAAAACAAGGTTTTTACGAAAACGTTGACAGAGTGTTTCAAAAATGTTTCTTGGATTTTTTTTTTAAACAGAATGTCTAACAAGTAATTAGTTTTTATGAATCGAAACACGTCAAGAAGCTACTGAAAAAAATAATAAATAAATAAACCAATTCCACCATCTTAGTTACTTTTCATAAAAAAACTAAGAGTCCTTCCATCCGGCATTGAGATTCCTCCGGTTGATCGTTCTATAAGCATTCGAACATCCCCTTTAAAATGGGGATTGGTTCATCGCCTTATCTTGCTTTTCCATTCTTATCCTATTGTTTAACGTGAAAAGGGAATCCTACGAGTTGAGAAATGGAGCTGGGTTCGGTTGGCTACATTTTTTCTTTGCCGCTGGGTATAATGACCAAAATATAACGAAATGTAATTCAGCCTAGATACGAGTGTGGATCGTACCGTGAACGATTTAAGAGACCTCCTCACTCCGACGGCCATGAAAATCGTGATTTTCAAGAGTTTTTTTCCAATGAATAAATTCCAATAACTAATTCGATTTTTTTTCGTTCATTCAAATAAATCATGAAGTACATTAAAAAATTTCGATTTTCTTTTCACTTTTATTGATACTTCGCCATTTTTCGCTACTGGAAAATAGTGCAAAATGAAACAGAGCCTTACGGTCGACTCATAAAACCACAAACGGAAAAACGTTTCAGTCATCACAGATTCTTACATAGTACGATATTAAACTTGAAAAAATCATAATTAGCAATTCTTTCAAGAGTTTTACATATATTTTCAGTTATTCTGGTAAATAGCAGTAATTTTGATGGTATATTAAGGATAACAAATTTGTAGTACATTTTTTCACGATAGCAAAAACAGGATTCGAATATTTCAACAATAATTAAGCTCGAGCGTAGCAGAAAAAATCCACGACGAATACGACACATTGATCGTTCAATCAGTCAATAAATCATTGTTGACATTCTGACTAATGATTTTTTCCACGGTTATTTATCAAACTTGAATAAAGTTAATGCCGCTTGACGATACTAATAAGTAGAGCATAGCGATTCAAGCTCGTAAACGTATTTGAACGTCAATGTTGATATATTACACCAATGGTGCGTATTAAATTAATCGATGAAATGTGTCATGCGGGTTTCGGAAATGGCCACAGAAGATTGATTTTCGGTCAGAGTTTGATCACGATTTTAGTATCGCAGTTTTCTAGTTTTTGCCCCACTGGGCGATCAATTTCACTATTTTTTATCCTACAAGAGATGTTTTTGAAGTAAATACAACACACAATGAGTTAAACTTTGAATCGCCTTTCACGACGATTATTTAAAATATAAGTCATGTTCCTTCGCCAATGTTTATTTTTATTTTCATTTTTTTATATTATAATCTGGAGTAAATGACGGATTATTGGAATCAGTTCGAAAAAAAGTCGCAACTGGACATTTTTTCATCGATGTGCAGAAAAAAACTTGAAACCTTTTTTCAAAATAAATTTTTTAATCGAAATGACAGTAAAATAAAAAAAATCTAATGATCATAATACCGCCTTAATGAAGATTGCACTTCGTAAAAGCCTTCGGTTAAATTTAATTCAAAATTTTCCCACAAAAATGTAATTCCCCTTCGTACGGTTGCCGGCGCTCACACGCAGTTATAAATTTCGTTTGTGGCTTTTGATCCTGATGACGTGTGCGGTGGATTTGCTGTCAACTGCACAAAAGTCTTTTTTCAGAGGCATTGCATTTCAACTCGTATATTCCATCATTGTACGCCACCAAGGCAGCTGACATTTTTTTGAACGTGTTGTTCCATGGTTATGGTTGACATGTCCTGAACCAAGGAATTAGCTCTGAATTCTTGCAATCTATTTTCCCGAACGTTATAATCCTACAAAGAGGTCAAAAACTACCCTGCGATAATAAAGTTTAATTATACTCCATTCTCTTCGTTTTTTGAAAACGCAGAGAAAGGCGTATGATAAAGTCTGATTCAGAGAAAATTTAATGATGAAAACTGTGTAAAACGTGAATAAGTTTGAAATAAAACGCAAAAAAGACGGTTTTTTTTTTACGGAAACCTGTTCCTTACGGACTGGTCTGCTGATGAAACCCTTTAAGAAAAACTGTAGCATACAATACCAGAAAAAAAATGTAACATATGGGAACCACTCGATGCGTTGAAGATCAAAAAATACAAACGTAAATATTCTCATTCGAATATTATGTCGTTAGGAGAACAGCGTTGTTTTAGAGTTGGATATAAGCTGGATTTGGTTGGTTTTGATATTAAAGCCATAATATAACGTGAGTTCCATTAAACGCCGAGGGAGAGACCTCCAGCCTCGGCTTACAAGACGATGGCTGCTGGAAAAGCAATTCAACGGTATCTCTTGAGACCCATCAACCACTCCAGATATATCTTTGTATTTTGTGATGAAAAAAAAACCTGAAGAAAAGTCTTTGCCTGCAACAAAAAGATCTCTAAAACTTTTGCCACAATAGCTCCGTAACATAAACACGAAAACACACGCACAACAGAAACCTAAACAAACACGTGCTTGAAATACTTGAATAGCTCGGTATCGATTCTACGAACATTGAAATTGAAGCCACATATATCATGACCGAGCTCTTTTCACAAAACGTATACGCTTTTTACTAACATTTGGTTGAATAAAAGACAAAAATCGTGTCGAATACAAAACTGAACGAAATCAATTTCACGTGAGACAATAATTTGAACAGTAATTTTCACCTGTGCGAAATAATTCACGTTTGATTTAATACTACGATGAGCTCCATTATCATTAGTGTCTGTATAAACACTCAGTATATACTTGTTTAAACGAGCTGGAACAAATTCTTCGAAACTTTTTCCCATTTACTCCGTTTTATTTATAGCTGTCCATGTATACGAATGAGCTTATTTTTACGATCTGGAGCAAACATTGTTGGACCTATATTTTGGGGAATAAAGTAAAGCTCTATCGCAATAATGGGGATCATTACCACGAATGTTTTTGTTTGGATTTAATGGTGATATCCCCGGAAAAGCGAGTCGAATTGCAGGAAATTCTCGAGCTCACTTTCCGGACTCAATATCCGTATTACACAAAAACCTTTCACTCAACTTTTTCGGTAAAACCCATAGAAAGTATAGTAAAATGTAAGAACTTTCATATTTTCATGAGACTCAAGATAATAAGTCGGAATGCGTTTGAAATCTGACGAAAACGCGCTTTGATAAAAGGACGTAATATACGACGAGTGAATAGTCCTGAGTTGCGAGTTATATGATCAGTGATTGCACAATATTATCGTTGAAAGTTTAGTCCAGAGAACCTTTGGTTTAGTCGATATTTCGTCATTGGATATTTCGTCTTTGTTTCAAGAGTAAATTCAAGTAAATGGGAATTTCTTTCGTTGAATCTTTGAGGACTTTACACCGATAGTGGAATGTTATTTCTGTAGAGTTACGAAAGCATATCATTTGAAAGAAAAAACCTCTTTCTTCCTTCGCTTCGTTGTAATTTGTTGAAAATGTTATTCGTGCCTTTCATGGAAAGTCCTCGGAAAGTCGAATAATTTATTAAAAATTGTATGTACCTGTGTATCCATACCTTTGGGGTTAAAGATCGAAAAAAAAACTCAACACTTCTTTGAAAAAGTAAATACGTACGAACGATGAACTTACACGAGTTGGGAACATGCTAATATACTTGATAATCAATAAAAGAATAGTTTCCTATTCCGGAGTATCATGAAAATGAGATTTTAAATGTTTATGAGGACGAGGAAGAAGTCTCGGGGCTTTTTTTCTTGAGAGATTTCTCGAGGCTTGTTTGACGATTGAAATAGCTTTTGCATTACTTAGATACCGTCGTCAAGTCTCAAATTCATCTTGCCTCGGTTCTATATACACACGGACGTTGCATATACACACCAGAAGCATAATAGTGTATCGTGTTATATCTAAGGGTGTCCGTCGTGAGTAAAATAGCTTTCGTACAAACTTTGTCTCATGGAGAATTAGCCAATATGCTATTATATGGAAACTTCACGTAATTTCGCAACTGTCATACAAAGAGGCTCTCGGGCATGAAATTGAAAGGCTGAATTGTTTGGAATACAGGGTTTTACAATGAAAGTGAAGGCCGTTGGTAATAATTCACGAAACATTGAATAGGATGAATTATTGTCTGAGTTTGGAGTTTGTACAGGAACGTGTAAGATAAATATTTGTTTAATTGGAATTTCAGGGCATGCTCACGTGACGGATTTCAATATCGCGACGGTGCTCGAGGGTGAACATCTAGCAACTTCGATGTCGGGAACTAAGCCATACATAGGTGAAGGGACAAACTCTCGGTTCGCTACTACATACTACTATCTACTCGACTATAACGCGCGCTATTGCCTTCCAACTTCTTCCTCTTCAAAGTGTCGGGAACAATTATGAAAAAGGCAATTTA
Source organism: Campoletis raptor (assembly GCA_948107755.1). Taxonomy (NCBI): domain Eukaryota; kingdom Metazoa; phylum Arthropoda; class Insecta; order Hymenoptera; family Ichneumonidae; genus Campoletis; species Campoletis raptor. Next base: position 12,395,690 of record OX403623.1, read on the forward strand.
TACCATACATAATATGATCTCCTTTTCTCGTGCTCTCTCTCTCTCTCTCTCACTCTCTCCCGGTCTCTAATTCCCGTGTGAAAAAAGACACCAAAGTTGTATCGACGCAAGAACAGAAAGATAACAAAAAGAAAAAGCGCACAGGTTTCGTTTAACCGGTTTTATTTGATCGAAGTTTTAATTTTTTTTACATATATTTATTCAACTGATTCTAAATCCACTTTTTTATCATATAGACGAATTTAAAACGAAAAAAAAAAATGAAAACAAAAACCAAACTCATTATTCCCGCTCGATCAGCTCCAGAGATTTACATGTGCTCGTGTGACGACTACAACATCCAGGGATATGGCTATCCGGTCGATTGGTGGAGTCTTGGAATACTCGCATGGGAAACACTCGCTGGTTCCCGACCCTATTCGTTGCACGCTGCTACAACCCACAGGGAGGCTCTTTCTATTATTCAGGCATGTATATTCCCTGCGAACGTCAAAAATTTATACGAAATAACATTTACTTGAAGAAGATGCGTTGAATAAGTGGAATTTTGGTTAATTTATGAACATTTTCGAATTAGGGCTCTTTTATCGCCTATAGGATTCAAACGGTTGAAGATAACGCGAAAATGTATAGGACCAATCTTAAAGAACATGAAATTTCCTATAAAAAAGTCCGTGACGACATTTCTGTATCTTTAGCACAAAAGTAGTGGGAGTGGACCGAAAAAATACCTTGAAATCGAACGTTTCAACTTCATTCTCAAAAAAATCATCCTCCATAACTCTTTCCCTTCAATCAGGTTAAACGAGTCACACCACCGCACTGGAGTTCTTCTATGTGCGAGCTTCTTGATGGACTCTTAACTGAAAGTCCTGAAAATCGAATATCCACGCTCGCGGAACTGAAGGAAGTGTCACTGATGAAAAACATTGATTTCGAAAAAGTATTGAAAAAACAAATTAAACCGTTGTTCACACCGCCCAAAGATCATCTTAATTGCGATCCAACTTTTGAACTCGAAGAAATGATTATCGAGACGAAACCACTTCACAAGAAGAAGAAACGACTTGCTAAACAAAGGTTTGTTTCATATTTTAATATCAATAATCGACTCTCAATCGACTCTGAATTTATCGTCTAAACTTATATGAAAAAGTATAAATCACAAAGAATACAATGAAAGAATAATCATTGAATATTCAGATCGCTCAGAGCCAGCGATTTGCAACATTCACAAGCGGAGCAGGATCAAATTTCGGGAAATACCGGAAACGGTGGAGGTTTAGCGGCAACCGATGTTACGAGACTCGCATATATACCCGAATATAGAGTTTATAATCGTGAACGTGAAATGGAGAGAATTGAGCGTGAAAAAAAAGAAAAACAGTGGGAAGAGGAACTGAACACTGCCATGTTGGGTGCTGAGGAGAGGCCAAGGTAAAAACTTGATTTCAAAAAATCATAACAAAGCAAAAATAATAGACAAAATTTGATAGTTACGCCATTTTTTTAGAATAAAACATCCAAGACACAAACAACACGTTAGACCAGGAAGTCGTTTGGGAATTTCATCAGCTAACGTTAAAGCAAGAATCGGTGCATCGCCCAAGCCACACCGTCGAAGAAGTGCTACAACATCGTCTTCAGAAATCGATTACATCGACGCTAGTCCCGAGCCTTCCACGTCTTAAATAATATTTTTATTTTTTCTTTGTTTTTTACTGTTTATATAAATTTTTTTATTCGTAATAAAAAAAATGTTACTAATTTGGTAATTTAAGGGTTGTCAGCAGGGTGACAGGCTGAGTGTTGAAAATTTTTTGTCAAGACACACAAACCATAGCTTTGGAACAACACGTTGAAAAATACAAATTAAAAATAGACGCTTCCAAAAAAAACGCTGTCGTCTTATAGACAACAATTAGTCGTGGCCGTTATCGGGAATTAAAAAACCGACAAAATTTGAACAAAACGGAATAAAAGTATCTGCAATTTTGCTTTTACTGTGTTTTTTTCTTTTTAATGCAGACAAAAGTGTGATTTCAAAATTTCTCTTACTTCTAAAAGTAAAATTATAACTCCAGATCCTTTGAAAAATGGGTCTTCATCAATTTTTCGTCTTTCTCGATGTGAATATTTTCACAAACACCCGTAGCGACGTTTTACTCTGGTGAAAGCCCTTAATCATATCAAAAGAATTTGACGCAGCTCTCCAACAGCTGCGAGGATCGTTACAATTTGTGATAACACTTAACCCGTTATGGACGGTCGAGCTCAATTGTACCGCAGGCTAAATGAGTGGAGTGATACTTTTGGTACAATTAAAAAACACACAATGAACGCTTATCATAAAGCTGTTCTGATCACTCAAAGCTCTGAGAACCGTATGGAAAAGGTGTTTAAAAAAAGAAAGAAATAAAAAGTTGAAAGATTTTCGTTTTTTTTTGCATAATTTATAATTAAAAACAATAATAAATAATAAAAATAATAAAACAAAAGTCAAAATGATTTATATTGCAGGCAATCCATCCATATTGTACGATTGTACTACTAATATCTTTATGAATTTTTAATATGGTCGAAACTGATAATCGATAATATTTTGAGAGGGTGCAAAAATCGAATCTATTAAATGGTGTTATTAATTAATACAATGTTCTTTGGAATAAAAAAGAAAATGCGTAACAGTGCCTCGGTGAAATATCATAGTCGACTATTGGACCAAGTAAAAACGTAATCGGCTGCACGCGCAATTTATTATTTACGTACAAAGAATTCATTGAAAGCTGGCAATGACGAGAATAAGCCTTACAGACTAATTTAGCACTTTAGTGAGAAAATAAGAAAAGAGAGTTGAACGTCGAGTCGTTTAAACGTTTAACCAAGGAAGCGGTATGAGTGCCAGAAAAATAATTAAACGAGAACAAAGTGAAGGCATAAAAATCGATTCGAGTCCAAATATATGAAAGAAACTAAAATAAAATTGAACAGTGACGATGATGTACGACCGATCAAGTTTTTCTGGCACGAAAGTACTGAGCGAAGAAAGAAAAAAATATTCATACAGTTTTATGTAATTCTCAATGTCAATAAATCGCCGTGTGAAACTGCACCGGCAAACTTTACATGAAATCTCTTTAGGAATAAAATTAATAGATAATGAGAAAGGTGATAAATAAATAAATAAATAAATACAACAACACTCTGTCAAAATGATATACTTTATTGGTTGTCAGCTCTCTTCAACAGAGAGAGAAGAAAAAGAACAACATTTCTTGCTGCAACTTCAATGTAATTTTTAGAAATGACGCAAAGTATAAATGCAATTATCGAATGAAAGATTTAAAAAAAAAGGATAGAAAAATATGTATTCGACGAGTTCTCCTACATTTTTGTTTTATCGAAGTCTCATTGGTTAATCACAAAGACTATTTGTGCCAGGGGTACGAGTATATATAAATAATTGAAGACTCGACCACTAAAAACAAAGAAAAAAATAAACGTTAGAAGAGAGCCTGTATGAACAGAAAATAAATCCCGATAGCCGCGATATCAATTTTTTTCGATTCCTCAAAATATTAGTAAACCGAAACGTGACTCTATCACGTCGATGTAGTTTTGTAACGAATGCAAAAAAAAAAAAAAACAAAAAATTATCTTAACGAAATGTAAATATCTCGGTTACGTAGATTAATGGATTAATCTCTGGAAAATAATGATAATAATAATAATAATTCATCAATTAGAACTAAAATATCATTATTCTGACTAAAGAACAAAAAAATAATAAACTGCGAAAAAGAAATAAATGTAAGAAATTATATACGTTAATATCACAAAGTATAGCCGCTTAATTGTCGCTAAAGCGACAAATCGCGGCTAAATCGTATATTATTCGAATTACGCACTATCCTTTATTTACTTTTGTTTTAGTGGCTTGTCCAAGATTCGTACAACATGGAAGCCCGCAAAATTGCTCGCCCCGAAGCGGCTCAAGCATCAAAATAAATCCATTTATTTCTATAATCACGGTTTTTCTTGCTTTTGCGTATTTTTTTTATCGTTTTTCCGTTCTTTTTTTCTTTTTTTTTTAAACTACGATTATTTTTTATATTTCACGATATTACGAGGGAAAAGCCATGTGAAAATATCTCTTCAGAAAAATATGGACAAGTTTATCTTTCTATCGGTAGTGAGGGGAAGTCGAGTCTCATTCTGTAATTTTCACTGTACCAATTTTATTCTTATGAATGAATAATGATACTCGTGAAAATTATTTACATTTTCGTTTACTTGCCAAATGCAACGAGGCACCAAGCCTTCACTTGAGAAAGTCGTTCAACATAGCCCGGCTATTTTGTTAGCCTTTCAATATAATAATATATCACAAGCACCGCGGAACAATGATTATCCAAATTATTGTTACGTTATTCTCTTTCGTTATATTATTATTATTACTATTATACATAGAATCCGGTAAGATGTCAGCACAAAATTGCGCGTTTGCAGCAAAAAACTATCGCGTGCTTTTTCAAGTTTTATTCTTTCGTTTAAATTTAACTGTAAATATGTCAGAAAATAAGATATGATATGGAAACTTCTCACACGTTACCGTTCACGCGATGCGATGGTCGATTATCCCCATTGGTAAACCCTATTTATTTGCAGTTTTATGTTTTTCTAAACATTTTATTATGCAACGGTCAATTTTGTTTCTGACACCAATTCGAATCGCGCGTTTAGCTCCACGTTAAAGTCGACGAGCAGACAATAATTTTCATTTTTTTATGATTCCCTCTCAATTGAGCATACGCGCATTCCCGAATAGTGAAGAAAATTTTTACGTATTGTTATTTGTATGGCAAAATCCATTGGGAGAAAATAGACCCTCGCCTAAGCTTAAAGATAGAGAGAAAGAGAGACAGAGATGAAGAGAGAATGGAATCTTTTCATTTGCGACTAAACGGCAGTAACGTCGGTTGTCTCGATTCTGGATATCGGTTTTGCCGGCTGGACGACAATGAAATCATCTTCGTTCGCATCGTTGCCTGAATCTGTTGCATCAGGATTAACGAGTTTGAGCTGTTGCAAATTAGCGACGATCGAGTCAACCTGCACCGGTTGATCGGGCTTCGAATCTTTGTTTCGTAATTTTCCAAAGTGCAGATAGCAGTAGCCGCGTTGACCGTACCATGTTATGTGCTTGGCTGTTACGCCACGCTCGAGGAGTGCATTTTTCAAATGTCTCACGCGAATATCCGACTTGATGTTCGATAGTCTCAATGAAAAATCAATGTCCGCTCGAGCGCGTACATTTATGAATCTGCGGCGCCGTGGCTTTGTTTTATTCTCAACGTCGTTCACATTGTTTTCGGAAACGGGAGCTGCTTCGTTATCACCGTCGGTTTTACGCTCTCGCAATTGGCGTCTTTTTGGCAAACGTCCTCTTCTATTATCACGATTATTATGCTCCTTCAGAGCCTTTTCATCAATCTCCACGGTAGGCGTACCCTCGGAATCCGTTACTTCTCGTTTCACTTTTGAACGCCTCTCGTTTCTATTTTTTTGGAAGCGACGTCTCTCGAAGGGACGCCTCTCGGCGCTTGTATCGTTTTCTTTCAGTATTACCTCCTTTCCTTCCTCCTCGTCCTTTCGTCGCAACTGTTGCAAAATCTCTATTGATTTTACTCGTCTCTCTGTCAACACATCCCAATAGATACCATCCGGCTTCTTCAACCGCTCGCTAATCGTCAATGTCTGCGTCGGCGTCACTATTATATCCACCGGTACGTCGTATTTTTCAAATAAACTCTCCGGCAAAGCATCTATTATCTGACAATCGTGAACCGTCGTTACAACTGTTGTTTCACTGTTTACTACACCCATTTTCATCAACACAGCAAACTCGAGATCCGCAAAACCTTCGCCTTTGCCGATTCTGCATCCTTTACGACTCACACACACCGAACCAAGCACCACCAGATCCACCTTGAGAAAAAATATCACAACTTTTTTTTCTATTCAACTCAAATGGGTCTGCCTTACCAGAGTTAAAAATTTCGTGTGAACCTCAAATACAATGGAAATTTTGACTGCAGAATTATGTTTTCATTTTTAATTTCATCGTGTCCAAAAAAACAATTAAAATATCAATCTTTGGTATCACTCCTAGAACTGATTACCGAATCGTCTCAAACTTTATGTCATGTAAAAAGGAAAGTGGTTTTTGTTGATTTTCTAAACTCGTCAGTTTCTAAATTAATTTTTAAGTAAGTAACTAAGTAATAAGTCTAAGTAGGTCTAAGTAATTTTTCTCATATAATTCTATTCGTTATTTAAAAATGAAGAGGTTCGTGTGCTGGCAAATCTCTTTGCATCTGTGCAAACGATTTTATAATAAGTGTAACTTAGTCGATAATAAGCAAAAAATAGTGGAAGATTGAGATTATACCTTAATGTTGGCATCCAGTCCAATTGGTTTACCAAATTCTTGCAGACCTCGTCTTGTTGCCATATGTTTCAAATCCTCTTTGCTTGCGTTTGCACCGGGCACAACATGAAGAAAGACTCCTGACTTCAGTCGGGGAATTGGCACTAAAATTTCTTTATTGGCTTCCAGAGCCAATAGTCTGATAGGTTCCTGAGGCTTGTCAAGATTTATTTTGATTACTTTGGCTCTCTTGAATTCATTGAGTTGGAGAATTCGTTGAGCGGCTTCTTCAGCGCCCTTGAAATTTGGTATTCTTCTGTGAATGCCCAACGAAGAATCAACCAATTCGTTTTTTCTCATCTGAGCCCAAATTTCTTTTCTAAAGCCCTGCTTTGATGGATTTTTTTCAGTTGCGACTGGAATACAAGGGAAATTCCTGAATAATTCGATTTCGAAAGTATGGAAATTAAATTAAATAATTCTTTGCATATTTAGAAACACAATGATTTGGTTATCTGTAAGCGTGACAATATGAAAAAGTCTCGTGTACTCGATTATTCGAGACCTTCAAGCATGCGAGTACACACGAGAATAAGACTTGAGAAAAAAAAAAACAACACAATACACGAATAAATGGTGATATTTGCTACACAACCTATAACCTTGAACACGAGAGTATTGAGTCTTATTTGATAAGAAAATATCGATTAAAAATTCTCACCACATGTTTCCTGTTCGTCGCGCATTTTTACGATGTGTGTTATTCTCGTTTGTGGATCTCTCGATGAAACAAAAGTCCTGCACGGCCTCGTCGTCCGTTTTGGTCCGTTTGGTCGTCGAAGCAGCGATCGCGATCGATGCGATTTTTCGACACAATAAAAATATGGCTAGAGCACACTACAATATTTGCGAAAAATAGTTTTACCCAGAAAGGGAAATACCTCTTTGACTATATCTCAAAAATATTATTTACTATTAAAACTTTACAAGCTCAGATTCAGCAGCATGAAAAATATATTTATTCAATCCCCAAATTATATATAAACGATGACACGCACTCGAATTTCACCACAATTGCACTGTTTTTCGTTTTATTTATTTCTTTAGACCAACGACCAACTTGCATCACTCGTTCTTTCACGACGTTCAATTGCACACTGCACACTGCACTGCACTTGGGTGACTTGGGTTGTATCTATTACGAACTAACACATGTATTCGGCACAGATATACAATTCTCAGCTAGTTTGGCAACGTATTGAAAGCGTTGTACATACTATACATGTACTCCAGTATACATGTGTATAGAATGTAATGAATTGCTGGATATGGTTTTTTGACAGAGACGCTCGATCGATATATCAACCGACTGACGGTAAAGAAGTTCTTGCCAATGAACCCAGATATGGTGGCTTATTTTATTTTTTCATACACAAATCTTATTATTTAATACGTCACGATAGGGTTAAATTACATTATTCAACAAATTATCTGAGAGAAATAAATTTCTTTTAAACAAACGCAAACAGTCGAATTGATATTTAATGAAAGCTGAGGTTGTTGTATGAATTTATATATGACTTTGCTGTGATAAAATTGTTGTGATAAAAAACATTTTCGAGCAATCGTAAATAAACTGTTGTAATCATTGGATACAGACGAATACAAATAAATATGTGATATTGCACGAATCGAAAACATCCAAAAATCCGAACATGACCGAGAATTATCGAAAAGTAACGAGTATAGAGATGAAGTTTAAGGTGTGTTGCGAGAGGTCGCGAGTGTCTGGGTATCTCGATAGCGAGCTCCGAGGCCCCAACTCTTGTGAATCCGAAGAAGTGCTCCGGATCGATACAGAAAAAAATGGCTCTGCTCGTGAGAAACGTCTGCAAAACTATATCCCAGGTAAACGACCACACGAATTATAGTGATTGTACAAAACATTAAACACGATGCTGGAAGCAACAATGGGGAACCGTTTCGCGGCATAAACTTGCACCGACAAGTACAAAATGATTATCTATCGCCATTGCTCTTACAGCAGCCGAATTTTCGCACGTAACTTTGTGATTTCTATAGTGTGGGTGTGAATACGTGTGTTCGAACTTGAAATGAGTTCTTCGAGCGTAGATCGATGCAATATCCAAATAGAGCGAAAGAAACCTCAAAAAAATGTGACCGTCCATTTAAAATTCCAAATCAAAAAGTATCGTCTTCTGATTTTATGATATTCTGTTTCTATATTTAAAATGTAAGAAGTTTCTGGTATAAAAAATTATGTTTTGTTTAAATCCAACTTCGTTCAATGATTCTTAACATTTCGATGAGATAAGACTTGTAATAATTCGTTTGTGTATCGAAAAGAATGAAGAAATCATACTTTGTACAACTATTTGACATTTTTCAGGCAGCCCAAAAAGGAACAGTACGGACGCTTCACATTAGCGCTGCTCGCCATCAGGAAGCTGTAAGCACCATATTACCACATTAAATTAATTATTTTTAAATTTTTGTTCATCGATTGCATTGCTTATTTACAGTTCATTGAACAAGAAGGCAAAACAAAATGTACCCTTATTCCTGGGGATGGCGTCGGCCCAGAATTGGTTGTATCGGTCCAGCACGTCTTCAAAGCTGCCAATGTACCTGTAGAATTTGAACCATACTTTCTCTCCGAAGTCAATCCTACCCTCAGTGCACCTCTGGAGCAGGTATCCAACAGCATTGCGAGGAATCGCGTGTGTCTTAAGGTAAAGCACATCCAAATTCTGATTAAGATTTCCATCGAGAATAAACTATCGAACGTTTGTTGTAATGGAAAAAGGAAAAAAAAATACCATCAACAATTTTACTACATTCCAATCAAACAAAATTGAGAATATTCTGTTGAATGTGCATTCATAGCAGAGACTAAATTGGAGACCACTCAGGATTGAATAATTGGATGGATAAATAAATTAATTGATAAAGAAAAATTAAGTTTGGTACTTAATATAAATATTGAAATTGAAAAAAAGACAAAAAAGTAGCAGTGGATTGTTAGAAAACTTGAAAAAACAGCTCACAAATTTTAATCGACTTTGTATTATTTTAAAGACAGATAAGTTGGATAAACTTTTGTATTTTTTTTTTTTCAACAGGGTATTTTGGCAACTCCGGATCACTCGCACACCGGAGAACTGCAGACACTGAATATGAAACTAAGGAAGGATTTGGATCTGTACTCGAACGTAGTTCACGTGAAATCATTGCCGGGAGTAAAATCGCGTCATCAAAATGTTGACTGCGTTATAATACGAGAACAAACGGAAGGCGAGTACTCTGCATTGGAACACGAATGCGTGACCGGAGTTGTCGAGTGTTTGAAAATCGTGACACGCACCAAATCCCAAAGAATTGCCAAATTCGCTTTCGACTATGCCGTTAAAAATAATCGAAAGAAGGTAACCTGCGTTCACAAAGCAAATATCATGAAACTCGGCGATGGTTTATTCTTGCAGTCGTGCAAGGAAATTGCTACGCTCTATCCTAGGTAAACAAATTAAGGCTCTAAAAAAATGAAATTAAAGAATAAACTGGATAAAATAAGGCTTAATTGTTATAACGTTTATTTTCCAAGAACAGAGTACAGTTCGAGACGATGATTGTAGACAATTGTACAATGCAAATGGTATCGAATCCTCATCAGTTCGACGTTATGGTGATGCCGAACTTGTACGGTAATATAGTCGATAATCTTGCGTCTGGACTTGTCGGTGGAGCTGGTGTCGTTGCTGGAGCAAGTTACAGTGCCGAATGTGTTGTTTTCGAGCCGGTAAGACATCATTTGTATTTTTAAAATCGAAACTAAAATATTTTCAACGATCGAATCGCGGCACAGTTGCAATAACAATCACTCGTCATGCAAAGTCAATTATCAGCAAGCTATTTGTTTTTTTGTTTGTTTTTTCTGCACGAGATCGTCAACAGCATTAACGTGCTAATTTAATTTTCCACGCTCCTCGTGAATCTCTCAAATACTCCTCGTTTTTTAAATGCCACATTTATTTTAACGCTTACAGGGTGCGAGACACACATACTCCGAAGCTGTAGGAAAAAACGTCGCGAATCCAACAGCTATGCTTTTGTGCGGTGTTAAGCTTCTCCATCATTTGAACCTCCGTCGTTACGCCGAACAAATAAGAGATGCTTTGAATCGAGTTCTCAACGATGGTAAAGTTCGTACCAAAGATCTTGGCGGTCAGAGCTCGACGACCGACTTCACTCAAGCGGTTATCAGCAGTCTGCGCTAAGTAAAAAAATCCGTTGTTGTTTTATCGATCTTCCAAATGGAGATCGCAATAAAACGATCTAAGAGTAGGTAAAAATTAATGAATCTATACGATGCACGAAAAAGCCATGACGATTTGTATTTTTCTTGTTATCCAACATTTTGTGAACTAATAAATACAAATAACGGAGCTGTGCATCGTCAAATGAGAAGAATTTTCGCTGCAATCATTTTTTTCTTCTCAAGCGTCGAGGTTTAGACAGTAATACTCAACTCTCTCCGTTGTACACATAGCTCATTGTAATATACCTGAAACTGTAAAAAAATCAATAAATTATGCCAACTGAACCCACTACTTGCACTGAAAAAGCCATGCATTTATCGTACAACTTTTTGCTGATATTTTTAATAAACAATATTCGATCGGAGTTTTAAACATTTCGCGCCCTGTTCCGATATAGTTAAATATTGGAAATTGTGAAGATTTACATCCAATCAATGACTCATTGTTATTATAAAAATTTTACCATAATGCCCGTCATTAAAAATCACAGTCGATAATTGAAAAATAATTGTTTTACTAAAATCAACAATATTGTACTTTGAAATTTATATTTATTTAAATGAGAAATGAATCGTTATCCTTCGACCGATATAGTGTTTGTGAAAAAAAATCGATCCGTAAGTTCGTGCAGGATATATTAATTCGCGCTAAAAATGCCAATGCTACTATCCAAATGATATTACTATAGGGTGGACTTTTAGCGCAACTAGCAAATCCCTGAATGTGTCTGTAGGAGCGGGTATATTTGAACTATTCCGAATATTCAAAAATCATCTGTTGACAAACTGATTTCATCGGGGAAAGGGTTGGCGGAGGGTGAACGACTGACTATGCAGCCTGGCATCGGCTCGAAAAAAAAAACCATCATCCGATCGTTGCTTATCAGCACAAGTTTTCCACGGTTGGCTGAGCCCTTGTGCTCGTGCAAATGCAACAGGAAAGTGGTGCATCAGAAAGAAATGGTGGTGGGCAACCCAACAGCTGGAGCATAGAATTACAAGGATTGCAAGATGCATTCAGTGAGTGGGGGTTCGAGTGGGATGGGTTGGAATCGTGAAAACCCGAGAAGGGTGAACGGAGGAATAACATTGAAAACGAACAAAAACTTCTCTTTATATGCATTGTTATAAAAATACGTACACAAGGCGATTTGCACTACGTTTCTCGATATTATGACACATACGTCATGGTTTGATACAAAAATGAAAAAACAGCTGGAATGATAAAGATTCGATGCATTGTCATATGAAGAAATAATTTTACGGAATTTGATTCTTTTATAAAACGGGATAAAATGGCCCTGGAAGATCCCACATCAGTGTTGATATGTCAAGAAATAGTGAAAAATCATCTCCGTGTAACTTCAATAATTCAGGTACGTCCTCGTCATTCATTTAACGTGACTTAACCTTAATTTTTAAACAAAAATCATACGCTCGCGTCTTAAAAAGAAAAAATACAATTTATTAATTTATTGCGCGAATTTACTATGAATGAAGGTGATTTATCAGTTGAAATAATAATGATCAATTTTTTTTCCATAATAAAATATTGAATTGCTTATCTCATGCTCGGCAGGATATTCAAAAATGTACCGGCCCACTGGAACTTTTGCACGATTTGAATACGGAAGGCAGAGAGAAAATAGTCGATCTAAGAGAAAGTATAAATCGTTTATCCATCCTTGCAGAAACGGAAACTAATGAAAAAAAGAAAGCTTTTTTGCTGTCAAAAGTGGAGAGTCACAAGAGCCAGCTTAGCGTTGCCTTGGCAGCTTTTCGCAAAGCCAATATTGTAAGCGCTTGCGTTATAGACAAATTAGCTAAAGAAGAATTGACATTCCTACCCGAGGAGCATCAGAATGCTGTGAGAAAGAGAAGAGATAAAAAACATTTGACCGATACTTCAAACAAAGTGACTGATAGGTTGCTTAGTATTTCAAGGCATTTGGCTGAAACCACACAGAGGAGCGCGGACACACTTGATACACTCGGTTAGTATTTAGTGCTAATTTATCTTCAATTATGTTTATTTATATCCTCATACATCAATATATTTTTAATATCTGAGCTGTGAAAAATTATTAAGAAATATGCAATTAATAGTATTATCGTTTATTTACATAATCGCACACTCTGTATTTACACAAAATCTTCAACTTTATAACGAATAGTTGAGCTGCAAAAATTTGATATTAAAACGCTCTATCAGTTGCGTGACGAGAAGGACAGCTGAAAAGCTGATTACAATTTTTCTCAAAGACGCTTGATATTTCGATAAAAAAAAAAAGTTATACCTTATTCTTTGATGGAAAGAGAATAATGTGTGACTTTTCTCTCTTTTGAAATGTCAATGCACAGCAAGATTTTTACCAACTAAACGACTGATAGATCGTCTCGGAAAACATTAATAGAATGAATGAATTTTATAACACAAAAGATAAATTTAAATTCCAGTAACGTCCTCAGAGAAGGTGACAAGTACAAAAGACGAACTGGAACATCAGCAACAAGCGATTATTCAATCCGGCAAACTTTTAGGAAAATATGGAAGGCGTGAAGTTACAGACAAAGCCCTTTTAGTCCTGGCATTTGCATTTTTTCTCGCCTGTGTCTTTTACATTCTACAGAAAAGGCTCTGGTGAGCTTCATCTCTATTTTGTACCATACTTTTGATTGGTGTGATCCACAATATTACTTACATTTTTACCACCAAAAGCAGCGATCAAATATGTTTAATTGATCGCAAACAATCCTGTCCTGCAAAGAAAGAAAAAATATTCTGCACTGACGGCCCAAGGTCGTAGTGATAAGACTAGGAGAAAATCTCTGGCAATTAATGATATTTAAAATATTATTTTTAGCAAATTTACGCTTTTACAGCTCGTGAAAAATTCTTCTTTCGATATAACGCCGTCTTTATCCAAATCCATCTTGGCGAAAATTCTCTCAACGTGATTGTTCACGACCGATTTCATTGAACGGTCGTTTTCAATCATTTCGTAAATTGACGACACAATGACAATCATTTCCTTCCGCGTTATTCGGCCATCACCATCCATGTCGTACAATCTGCAAAATACAAGATAAAATTATACCCTTTTTCTAATTTCAATTTGAGCACTTCCTAAATTATTCAAATTATTTGTGTCTTTTTTTTCAATCATGTCAATTGTTTAAATTCGTCACAACTGTGCGAAAATTAATTCATACGTGTTTATTTTTAACAGCTGTTTTTACCACCAAATTCATTTTATCTAGCATTTAACACGAAACTGATATAATTTCCATGCAGTTATTATTTATTACTTTCATTGTTGTTCAAGTTGCTTAAATCCGAACCTCTTGGATTGGAGAACGTGACAAAAAAGGGTTAAAAAGCATTCAGCATATTTCTAATATTGATAAATATTTTATACAATTCTCACCCAAATATCCAAGATAATTTTTGATCTGTATCACCTTTGACGATGCAAGCCAAACCAGCAATAAGATCGCCAAAACTAATGATGCCATCTTTGTCACGATCAAACATATTAAATACAATTTGCGCATACTTCGTCGAATCACCGAGAGGAAAGAGTTTTGAATAAACAGTCTTAAGATCTCCACATCTTGCTCCTCCTGCAGGACAATGTTGTTTAAATTCGCGATACAATCGTCGCAATTCTTCGGGACTAAATCCAGTTCTATCGCTCAGAGAACTCAATCGTTCAGGAATTATTCGTGGTGAACGTCCGTCTTCCTTGTGCTGATCGTCTTAATGAAAAAACAATAAGTTAGAATAATTTTATTTTTCAAAGAATTCAACAGATTGACGAAATTTAATTATCGGCCGACAAAAACATTACACACCTGTGGCCATCTTTTGAATCGTTTTTTTAACTCGCGTGATGCTTCGCAACATTTTTCTTCATATACTAGACTGATCAGAAGTAACGAACCCCGGACTTACAGCCGGCGTTTCATAATTCGACATGTGGTGTGCGAACGTATATCGCAAAAAACCCCTCTCTGATGCACAGCATGACTTATGAAAGCGCGAGAATAAATATATGGATAGAGAACAAATCTTACCATTGATAAATGAGAATAAATCTGTAGCCAAGATTTTCTTAGTCTCTCGGGCAGACGTCTTTTATCAACTGAATCACTTGGCGATTCTCTAACTTTGTCATTAACACCAAATTTAATATTAGAAATGCTCACCTAGTTTTTGGCTGTCCGATGGTTTGACTTAAAGTGCTTCACATTTTAGTAAGTTTATGAGTATAAAATTTCGAAAAAAAAATGACCAATTGAGTGTTCACATTTTTGTGAGATTAATTTACTCAAGTTTTGGACATTTTACTTTTGACTGATTATTCGACAATTTCTTTTTTACCACACACATTTATCACTCTACGTCGAAAAATACTTTTTAAATACAACTCAGAGAATTCTCCTAGGAATCTTGGAATATTTCGACATGATTGATCGGTTGATTGAGTACGGTCGATTCTTAAGTGGTTTCTCCAAGCTTAAAAAAATAGAGAGATTACTTCAAGGAACAGCCTAGCTCGTTCAAATATTTGGACGCAATTCGTAATTCTTGTATGCGAAGAAAACCTCTTGGGATCATTTTCAAGAACGATTTCGCATGTGTGTATATGTTTATTCGTTGCTGACTGACGCTTCATTGCCACAGCAAAGAGGAGGATTGGATTATTTTCATTGCGAGATAATTCTGGTTCGCAGGCCCTGGATCAGCTTTTAACGCCACGAGACGCAATCGGGCGTTTTGTAAACTGTTTTGCTTTGAACGTATATCTAGGTTTTGAAGTCATTTTCATTCTTTTTAAAATCTAATCACTTGGAGCCAATTTTTGTGATGATAAAATTAGAACATTCTTCTCAAACATATAAAAATAATACTAACTGTAGACTGAAAAAAGGGTTGTGTTGTTTCTTTTTTTTTTGTAATTTCTTTATTAATACTGCAAGCAACCTAGACGTACTAATTAGTTCTTCGGCAAATAAACACTGGTTTGGATCTTCCCATGACGAAGGAGGAAAGACTGTTTTTCTAATAGTACCCGTTTATGTGGTACTTTGGGGGTGTCTGAATATTCATATTTAACATGGATAAAAACAGACACATGTCGTTCGAAAAGATTCCTTGTTTATTTTATTTATGACATTTTTATCATTCATTATTTTATAAAAGTAAAAAAAAAGTCTCGGCGTTTACTTGATTCAGTCAATAAAAAAGATTTTTACGGTTTTTTTAAAAGAATTTAAGAAATAAGTAAACATAATTTATTTATTGGAAAGTTTTTGATGGAATGAATGAATATTTTTTGAAATATAAACAAAGAATACTTTTCCCAGATCAACGGAAAATCTCCATGATCTTTTGTGGCCGCGAACATCGTTCACTTTACGTTTTATTAGACCATTTAAAGGTATTCGTCGAATTTCACTCGAGTATCAATCTTGCCTGGTTACCATTGACTTCTTTGGTCAGACCGTGACGAAGTTCGAGTTCTCGTTTGACACTGGCAAAGAGGATATCCGTCAAGAGGAATATTTGGGCGATCGCAAATGCGAGAGTGACGCCAAAGTAGAAATTTGCGTTTGCAGATCTCGCGTAGATCCATTGATGCCAGACCGTTGGAGCGAACACTGTACAAAATAACATAAAGCATCCAACGATGAATCCTTGTTGCATATCTGTGAAAGGAAATTATAAAAAAATTGTTTATTATCGAGTGAATGCTGAATGAATAAAAAAATTAAAAATGAGAATACGTTTGAGGATTATAAACATCCGCAATAGAGACCCACTTACGTTGGAACAAGTGTTTCCAGAGCGGCAACAGAGCCATGTAAAATCCAACATCACCCAGACACGGATAGGATTTGAATATAGCACCAATTGCCAAATACGAGAATGCAAGAAGCATCGGATCTCTTCGTAATCTCAGGGCCAATGGTACGATATAAAGCAGGCTCACGTTTATTTGAAAAGAGGCGATAAAAAGCCATCTGAAGTGTTCAAACATTTCGGTGAAAAAGTACCAATACAATCCGATGTTCGGTCGTAAATCAGGAACTGTGAGAATAAATCCTGCGGTGTTACCGAGGAAGCTCCAGCTACCCATTATATAGAAAGACGTGTACAATAGACACCCAAAAATGAGACAAAACATTAGTATCATTTTGGCAATGGCTTGAATTCGAGATTTCCCCGTTTTATCACGAGCGTAATAAATCGTCGCGGGTACCATCAATGATACAGGGTAAAGACCTTGCAGTGTTAGAATTGCTATGAAAAAGCAACTCCAAAACATAGAACGTCTCGTCATACTGTAAAGAGTCACGGAGTAAAGAAAATTCGTAAACACCGTTGTTGTTAGTCCAACGCAATTGAGAACTATGTAAGGATTGAAGAGATAAGCTGCTGGCACATAGATGATCGATCCCGCTGTTATTAGAGATATTGAAGTGAAGGAGGAATCTTTCGATTTATCAACTTTACGATTTTTTAGGTCCTCCTCTTCTCTAGCACCCTGAAACGTTAAAACGTTAAAACATACCAAATAGAAAAGATTACACAGTGACACTGCTCAATGGACAAAGCCACAAGCATGAAATTTCTGTTTTAGATTAGAGTAGAAATTTTGATTTATTAAGATTCGAAAAATAGATTACCTGCTCTGCTATGTAACGTTCTGCCGTTGCAGCGAGAAACCATGCAGTTCCAAGATCAGTCAAAATGAAAATAATTCTTAGAGCCCAAAGAGACAAATATTTGAGCATGTAGGAAAAAATGAAAAGACCTATTGGCGTTTCATGAAATAAATCCCCGCTGTAAGGATCGATTCCGAAATTTTTAAGATATACTCCTTCGGTCACTAGTGGCAGAAAAAAAATAGATGAAACACATGAACAATCACAATGAGTCAATGACTTTTTTTTCGAGAAATTAATTAGTTACCTCTCTTCCACGAGTTTAACGCCGTTGATACTTCGACTCTTTCACTGATGACCTTTTGAAACTCCGAATTCATTAGCAATGGCCTTATCGCTGCCGCCAAAGCGCAATAAAATAATTTGCTTCTACTTTTCATGATGTTGCTCATCTTTATATAAAACCGCCTGATAACATTCACTGATGCGCCAAACAATTTTTAGTTTTCATTAGATTTTCATTGAAACATTATTATTCCGATTCATTACGTATTTGCGATTTTATTTTGATAACTGTTGAGAAAAATCTACTTTGTCATGAGGCATGACACTTTTTCCCGTGATAAAATATGCGTTTGTTGATGAAGACGCTTGCTTTTCAGGGTAGTGACGGGTGACGGAACGATAACTATTTTTTTAGGTTAGGATCTTTCGTCAGCTGATCGCCTGCTGGTTTACCAAGTACCACTATTGCGACCACAAGCGTTTTAATTTTAACCTAAAAACGAACCTTCCAAACAAACTATTTTCTCTCCCTATTTGATATAATTCTCAAATAAATATTTGTTTTCCGAGGTACTTGACGTAACAGAATAAAAAATTCGTTAATAAACAATCACGCGAACTTTACAGTGTTATGTTTTCATTCAACTTGTTTTCCTCTACATTTCTAAATTGTTACTCCAATTTCTGAAATAAAACCACAGTGATTTTATTTTCTTTTTTTTAGAACAAATTCTATTCGATGGCCAATTTCCGAGGCTGGAGGTACAAATTATTCGTAGCAGGTTGTTTGGGATTTATGGGATGTGCTCTCTACCCGGTTATCATATCACCGATGATTGATCCAGAACCATACAGTATAGAAAAAAATAAACTATTTTGCAAATGGCTAATTCGTATGACTATTTGACGCTTAATAATCTTCTAATCCTTGCTTCTTTCAGAAAAATTTCGCGCGACTCATAGAGAGGAAATAAGAGAGGACAAGCGGGTCTAGAAGATGAGTTGTTTGACAGAAATCAAAAATGGTTATTACATGGACATTGACTTTGTGAGAATTGAGTGATTGTTTAGTAAGGAAATATAATTTATTATGTCATTGAATATACATGCCTAAAACTTTTTTTCTTATTCTTCAAATAAATCCTTTTTGTTCAGTCTGACTTTTACATAAAACTGTACATTTTATTTACAATAGGATAATATTCAAGAGATAAACATACATTTAAAATTAAAAAAATTAATTAAAGAATATATAATATCTATCTCAGAACTCTTCGTCATCACAAACATCGAGAAAAACATCGAAAGCTTCTCGATTGCAGTTCCCGTCTGCCGTGAAAACGTATTTGTGAAACGTCCCATCCATGCAGACAGCTGTAAAAAAAAAATGAATTCAATTTAAACACTAATTGGCGATATTGAGATTGATGGGAAAAAAAAATAGTAACTTACCTATGACGGAGCTTCTGGAACCAAAAGCACACACACACGCACATTCTGGTGGCACTGTAAACGTTGCTAAGGCCCATTGACTCTCAACGTAATTGCCGAGAAATCCCATTTTGGAAAATCTAAATATAGGAGTTTGAAATATATTTATGGATTATTTTTTTATTAATCATTCAATAATCAATCGTCGATAAGATTTTTAATACGGAAACACAGTCTTATCACTTACGTTGATCTTCGATTAAGATGAGTATCTTTTAAAGCAAATATGTGAACGGTTCCCTTGTCACTAGAGGCGCAAAGAAATTCCGAATCTCGGCTGAAAGTTATGCTGAACAAAATACAGATTTGTTAAAAAATTTATACGAACATTGACTTAATAGTACGTCAATTTTTGGACAATCGCTCTTCGTCTCTACCAATAAACTGTTGCAGGATCGGCCCCTCTTCTCAATTCAACCAACAAATTCCTTCGAAATCCGTCCCAGACACGAACAAGAGTTCCCTGAGCTGATGCAGTTGCGACCATTGTTCCACTCGCGTTTACTGCTAGACACGCCAGTGCTCCCTTTGTCACAAATAATTTTTATCCAGTTGTTTATCAAGTAAACCAAAATGCACTGAACAAAAAGTAACGCGTTCAAAAAGCTTTGTTAAACGATTTTTTTTTTTTCATCAACGACAGTAGTACAAATATTCCTCATAAACCAATGGATTAGCAAATTTTAACTCTACACGAAATTCACAGAAAGTGAATGTTTTCGAGGATCACGAGGAACAAATACGTTTCCAGAAAGTGATACAAAAATATCCCTGAGAGTAAGAGAGAACATAAAGATGTTCAGTAAATGGTAGAATCAAGCAAAGGAATTTATCAAATAAAACATGAAATCAACTACATTGGAAATATGAAACAAGAAACATAAAATCAATCTTTAAAATTGTTGGATTTGGAAAAACTATGTCGGAATGTAACAAACCTGATGAGCAGCCAAAGTAGAAGGTGCACTAGAACTTCCAGCCTCTGTGGATCCCAGATCCACTAACTGTACACTGCCTAACTTGTGTCCTGGAAAAGCTAATAACTGTTTGTGAGCAGTAGCAAGAGTAGCGACTTCTACAAGCCCCAAAGGATTGTCTCTGGTCTCAAGGGTGAGTAATCTTCTTGTGGGTAGAGGAAACGAGAATACATGAATCTCTCGTTGTAAAGCAACTATGAGCCTGTAAGGTAAAAAAAATTTTGCATTAAAAATTTAATTGCACTTGAAAGCAAAATGTTTATTTTTCATGATGGGAGAATGGTCTTTTGAGAAATCATTTTATCCACTAAATTTCAATATCTTGCTGTTGGTTCTACCACAGTTACACAAATAAAAAAATCCTACTGAAAGCAATTCTATTTTGTAGGCCACAAGGTTTGATTTTGTTGTTGAACTAATACACCAAGTTTATTTAATTGATAAAAAGTAAACGTGGATTCGATTTTTTTTCCATATGCCAAGTGATAGTTTATGTCTATGTGTCACAGAGGCTTGATTATTATATTTCTTTGCAGTCGTCCACAGCAATTTTGAAAAAAGGCTACCAAGTTTTTTGTTTGACGTACTTGTCTCTACGAAGTCTCACAGCTTTAATGGAACTAGTGAACGTGATTTCCATGACAAATTTCTTTGCCAAATCGTCGTATATCAAAACCGTATTGTCTGCAAACTTTGGTCTTGTACCTCCGGCTACAACGGCTATCACGTTAGTGCGCCAAAGCATTTCTCCGATGGAAACGCTTCCCAGTAAGTCATTGTCAAAATGTGCTTTCTCAACTAGAGGTTCTACATTGTATATTCTCAAACCTGATTCCATACAACACGTGAAACAACCTGTAATCAAATGAAATTTGTGGTTTTTTGCCCATCTGGATGAGCTCGAAATTATTGCAGATAAAAAAAAAAACATCCTCTTTGTTTTCGGCCTCCAGTGTCAATACGTCGCACATTCCTTTGTTTATATGAAGAAAGTGACATACCTTGGTCTTGGTTGAATCGCAAACTCAAAATACCCCGTGATCCAGCCATTTTTTTATTTCTCAATTCAATCGAATGCTGCGTCGAGTCCGTCGAGTCACGACGCGTTGACGAAGACTCTTCGGTGAACGCTTTCTTCGATGGGCGCCTCTGTTTATTGTTTGTGTTTCGCCATTTCGCATAGTCGCACATGGGGGCGATGTGTTTTGATTGTGACTAGTGCAACGTCCTCTTTGTCCGCGCATTCCACGCGCAGCGAGCAGCAGCAACTTCCTCCAAAATATAATGGACCTTTAAATTATGGGAGGACGTGGGACGGGGTCACAGCTGACAGCAACGTGACTATACGTATACTGCACGTATGTGACTTGATACGTCATGAACAAAAAACTTGGCTCCAATATACCACTGAATTGCGTTGAATGATTATTATATTTTTATCGTTGTCTTTTGTTTTTTCTGATAATAATTTCTCCTAGATCGGGTTATTATTCTTATTTTATTCAGAAAAGTGGGTTCACTGCAGCTGGTTTCATTGCCGGCTGGATAATCTGGCAGTAGCGTGAAATCCCAATAGATGGCTTAGTCTGAACCTTCTCGAATAAAAATTTTCATCCCTATTGCCCATCAAGTAGATTTTCGAAACTCAGGACACAATAAATTTTGTCATTTGCGGGAAATCGTGCGAATTTACCCATTATTTGTAAACGTTCGCAATCGTACATCATCTGTCAATATTTTTCACGAAAAAAGATACTTAAACCCTTGCAAACATGTCGTATATGCTGTCTCACCTTCACAATGGCTGGCAAGTCGATCAAGCGATATTGTCGGAAGAAGATCGCGTAGTGGTAAATATATAATATCATAACCTGTACTGTTTGTTTGTCAACAATGACAACATTGACAGGATAAGATTCATAAATGATAGCAATTTTTCATTAACACGTGTTATTTCAAGGTTATCCGTTTTGGACATGATTGGGATCCTATGTGTATGAAAATGGATGAAGTGCTCTACAACATTGCTGAAAAAGTAAAGAATTTTGCTGTCATATACCTCGTCGATATCACCGAAGTACCAGACTTCAACAAAATGTATGATATAAAATCTTTCTATTTCATTTTAATCGATCCCAATGTTACATGCGTCCAGTGCAGATAAAAATTCAAGTTGTTTAAGAATTTTTAAGAGAAAAAAATTTATTTTGCATTCTTTTTATAATAAAAACAATATATGTAATATATTGGATGATTCAGGAAGAAATAGTCTTGAGAAAAGTAAAAAGTTTTACTCAATTATCATTGGCATTGCAATCTGTCAAGGCACATTTTTTTATAACCATTTTGTGGTATTTTTCGATTAACCATTTCTCATAACAAATTTGGCTGTTTGTACAAAAGTTTTGAATATGGAAAAAATATAATATTGAGAAAAACATGTGGCTGGCACATGGCATGGGGGACGAGAGGGAAAAATTTTGTGTTCTCATAGACTTAGAACATTTAGAGATGATAAAAATGGATTTTTTGAACACTCTGGACGTTTGTAACTTCTTATTAGAAATATGAAATTTTTCTTGATCATATTTTTATCAATTGCAGGTATGAATTGTACGATCCGTGTACTGTAATGTTTTTCTTTAGAAACAAGCACATAATGATAGATTTGGGTACGGGTAACAACAACAAAATAAATTGGACATTAGAGGACAAGCAAGAGATGATCGATATCATAGAAACCGTTTACAGAGGAGCCAGAAAAGGACGGGGTCTCGTTGTTTCGCCAAAAGATTATTCAACCAAATATCGTTACTGATTCATCATATTTACAAATTGTATATTTTGTCTATCGTACATGTAGGTATAAAAAAAAAAAGAAGAAAATAATAATGATAACTGTGTTTTACATTAAAACACGAGAGTAAAACGGAATGAACGAAAAATGGCTCATCGAAAGTTACTCCCCAGAGAACCACGACTGTTTTGTATTTATATGAGTAAATGGCACCAAGTTATTTACATTATTTCATTATTTCATTTGGTTTGTCAAATTCCTTATTCCTTATTCTAGTAATGTTTGTTCTATTTACACTTTTGATTAAGCAAAAAAATCTTTGCGGTCATAAGAGTCTGTAAAAAAACAATGTCGACGACAATTCCTTAATCGTTAATTCATTTATGTACAATCTTAAGTGCGGCAATGCTTATGGAAACGACTTATTTCTAGGATACTATTTGGAACTGCGCTTGAATGGCTTTGGTCTCGCGGTTTTTCTTTGTTAATTGATGTTATTGGTTTAGAAGGTATTTATCACACGTTGTTTTTCTGGTACTTGAACGAAATCAATACACTCTTTTCCTTATCATTTGTTACTTTTTGTTTTTCATAACGAAGTGTCGTGCTCGAGCAAGTCTGGAAATAATGAAAGTCGAAAATTTAGAAGATTCATTTGTCAAGTTCAACAATCAATGGAATAGAAGAATTTTTTTTCAATTACTTTCAATAACGCACGAATCATCCTCTTGGCCGAATACGTGAGCGGACTTCGAACGCAACAGCGGTTGCATATTTTCGTACAACGACGTCGTCGATCCTTCGGATTCGGTAATGTCAAAACTTATGTCGCTACTTTTAATCTCCGGTGAATCGTTGCTGATATCGGATATCGGATGATCGTGGGTATTGGATCGACCTTTAAGAAAACGAATGTTTTTTTATACAGCAAAATGATGAAAGTCAAGTGATATTGCCTGTTTCAATTTTTCATTCTTTTCGATTACTACTTACCGACAAGTTTTGGGTACGCCCTTGTGTCAATTGCACTCGTCGATTTCGTACATCTGAGGCCTTCAATCGAACAAACGTACAAATTGAGTAAAATTTTCAAATAAATATTACATCCAATAATTTAAGGAAATTAAATTCGTTAAAAATTAACGATGAATTAAATTCCTTTTTAAGGCTATTGATTAATCACTATTAAGGGTAAGTATTGAAGAGTAATGATTGATTGATTAATTAGCATAATCGCTAGAAATGCGAGAGAGATGACCGGAAATTTCAAAAGTGAACATTTTCAAGGCTGAGTCCCTCAAGGAACTCTGCGCCTTGAAAAAAAAAAAAAACGATTGAGATACTGGTTAATTTTTGTATAAATTTGAAAAAATAATTACATCAACTATTCGTCATTTATTGATAATTGATTTAGATATATGTTTGTTTTATAATGTTTCAATCCTAGAATAAGTCGACACAAAATTTTTTTTACAAGAAATAATGAATTCTAAATGGTGTACGTACCATTGAACGGATAGCACGTTCGAGATGTCAATTCTGTGGATATTTGATAAATAGGTTCGGCCGATTCCACTGACGTTGAAAAGCTGCTTTTTTTTACTGTCAACATAAAAGTCAAGTTTGTTTAAACGATCCGTAAAAATTGAGTATCTAATAAAACATTTATCTTAAGCCAACCGACGTAACACATAAAGCGAAAAAAATAAAATATAAAACAATGATTTTTGCTAAAATGGCCTACAAGCGGTACGAACAACATTAGTGATGGATTATTATTTTTTTTCTTTGTTGGACACAAACACGAGCGAAGCGACACACGAAGCAAGTTCAACTTGATGGCATACCTCGGTATTTTTTGTTTTTTTTTGTTTTTTTTTTTTTTTAGATTGTTGTGTGCTGTCATTCTGTGGTAGAAAAGAAACTTGTGTTACTTCTATTGTTTGTTAGAATACTTGACACTTTGTTTTTGTTTCATTCCATCGATCAGCCATTTCCGAGCTCCATATTTTTTAAGTTGTTTAATTTTTGATTTTTTTTGTTTAGTTTCAGTTGATTTGAAAGAATGTTACATACGAGTTTCGAGGCTGCTGACTAGATTCGTGCTAGAATCCGAAGTTTCTTTCTTTTTGTGTGAATTGCTGTCGAAGATTGGATCGACGGACGGAGGTTTGTCTGCAATTATTTCCAATACAATTTAATTTTTTAGCTCTCAAGAAGTTGAAACAAAAAAAGAAAAACAATAAATAGAAAATATTATTGAGATGTACTTACAAGTTTTCGAAAAATAGGGATTTTTCAGTACTTGTTTAATGCAATTATAAATATATGCATATTGGCTCTGAAAATGAAAAGGATTATTAATTGGGAATATCGATTTTTCAGTACACGCTGATAAAGTCCATTTGATATTAAGTCTTTACTTATGGACGTAAAAAACGAATGAAATAATTAACCAAAAAATAAATGAAAAAGAATTTTGCTTACTTCTCGTTGAACCATATTTATTCGATGGTGTCTCAGCCTGTACACTGTTCCAAATACATCGAGTTTTCGGTTTTCTTTGATGTGTTGCAACAATATGTCTATAGCTATTAACGTACCGGTCCTACCGATACCAGCACTGTGAAGAATTTAAATAAACAATTTTTATAAAAACATAACCAATTTGATCGCACATTGCTAATGAATCATTCATCGTCTAAATAAATTTGTCTGAATTATACAAACACACCTGCAATGTACAACGACGAGGCCACGATTTGCTCCCATGTGTCGACGCATTATTTGACAAAAATTAATCATCGGATCAAAATCCTCAGGTACATCGTGATCAGGCCAATCTTTAAAGTGTAAATGAATTATCGTTCTCTTCTCGTTCTCCTGAAACGCAGAAAAAAGATTAATGTAGTGAAAAAATTTTGCACAATTCGTTTAAAATTTGTGTCAATAATTTTCAAATTATTCAATTAATATCGGCAACAGATGTACTAACTTTTTGCAGAACGAGTGTTCTTTGTGTGTATGTTTTGTAATCCAACTCAGATGTACATCTTATTGCCATATTTTCGTAGGTGAATGTTTCTCTGATAGTTGGAAAATATTGGTGACATTTTTCCTGAAAATAAGAAGTAATAAAATGCAGGTAAATTAACATTTGTCACAGTGAAACGAAAAAAAAAACATTAATAATATGCAAACCTTATTTTTTTCGACGAGTTGAGTAAGCATTACAATTATTTTGACGTCATATTGATCTATCATTCGCCAAAAATCATAGGTCGTTTCTTCTTTCGGGCCTTGGCAAGCGATGTAATCTTCATCGCCCGAAAATCCCTTAAATATTCAAGTAAAACAAAATGTTCAGTACGCACTAAAAATAAGACAACAAATCATTTTATTATGAATATCAAAGCACGTACCTTTATGAATGAGGCGTTAATATAGTCTGTGTTTGGATCATTATCGATCACTTCCAATTTGACCCTCGAAAAATCATCTGCAAATTATATTTTGAATAAATTTGAACGTACAATATCCTGCTGAAATTTTATTTGTATTATTTCTTTAATTTTCGAGAATATATGTATCTGTGAAACTTACAAGGCAATATATCAGTATATCGATTTTTTTTTCTGTTGGCTTGTAGACATGCCGCGTTCGTTGGCATCTGAAGATCAACGCTGAGTGTCTGTAACAACTGGTACTCGTTGCTGAGCTTTCCTGGATTATCAGCCAACTGTTGACAATGAGCGATGAATTTTCGTCTGGTGAATGGAGCTGGCACGGGGGATCCAGTCATGTCGGAATGTAAGAATCTTCGTAGCACTCTGTAATATAAGGAGATACGAAAAAACGTGTATTAGTGAAAAGAATCCGTGAAAACATCACTTGGATAAAAAGCCAGACAAGCACTTGGTCGATCGACGAACGAAAAGGACGTTTATTTCATTTTTAAGGCTGATTTCTTCAACGCGAAATAGAAGAAACGAAACCAACAGGAAATAATCGTTATCTCACAAATTCGCGATCCACAACAGATTATGTCAATTTTTTATTCTGTCGTTTGTTCTTTTATCAGCATTAGGTTCTCAAGAGACCGAATTTTTTTTTTTTAACTTTTGTGACGATGAGGTGTGTCAAATTCATGCGTCACGATTTATTGACATTCGCGGAGGGGAGAAAAAAAATTGTAACGCGAAGATATCTGCGAGACTTTGTGGAGATCATGTACGTGTTTAAAATCTAATCGTCAATGAGGATACGCACTTTGTTAAATAAGTGAACATAGATTCGGTTCTCCAGAATTCCGGTGAAGTCGTCATGTTTAAAATACTTTTTAAAACGTCTGTTCGGAACTATAAGTCTCGTAGGTTTCGAGGGTTATAAAGAGCAGCGTTTTAGGGACGGAAAAAAAGTAGAGATATCTCGTTATTGCACCTTCGACCAACGTCGTACAAAAATATCCGTGACTAAAATAAACCTCGTCTTGTATTTAGGTGGCGGAACGTTCGGTGGACTAGGCATCGAGGCACTCCTGACTCTACGTATATTATCTTCACTATACTGCGACTAGAAAAGGGAAGACTGAGAGAGAGAGGGACGGAGAGATAGTAAGCGATAGTCAGTGAGTGAGAAAAATAATTCGGAACTGAACTTAATCACGAAACAGCGAAGTTTGACGAGAGAGTAACTTCTACGAGAACGCGATGCCGAGCTTCGACCTTGCTCATTTTTTTTTTTTTTTTTTATGACGCTCATTCACAATATAGCTCATTCACTTTTGAGTCACGAACGCGGGGAAGACAAATATTGATCTTTTTTGCGTAAACCTGATCTGCTACAGGTGCGTAATGTTTTAACGTTTCATTCGCAGTCATTGATCATAATATGATTATGAAGTTTTTACAATTGTCTCGTATTACTATTTATCCAACAGCAACTTTTTGTCTGTTATTTTTTTGCTCTACGAGTCTTAGAGCCCTTTAAACTGTTAATATTATTGTACTCACACTTGCAAAGAACACTTTCGTACGAGGAGCATCATCGTGGTGATAATTCCAAGAAGGAGTATTCCAAATATCGTACCAATTATTAATCCCACTTGAAGCTCGGCGTCTGGACAAACATTTTATTGTAATTAATATGAGGAACGAAAAATAGCGTATTATTTATTCGCTCCCACCAGACAGCCTAATAGTGATAAACAAATTTTCTTTATTCCGCTTACTCACCCGTTTTAACCGTGAAAAGAATCGAATCTCTGTATCCGTGCGCAGTAAATGCTCGCATTCGAACGTGATACGTTGTGTCGGGATCGAGTGGCCCGTTGCAGTAAGAACGCTTTTCCTGGTTCGATGATATTTCCGGACAGGTTTCTGTGTCTTCGCCGAGAACGAATTTGACTGCCTTGAGACTTCCGTAATCAGCAACATAAGCTGTAATCAAGTAAACGTTGAAATTAGTACAAATAACTCGCAGATGTTGCAGTTTTTAAGATTACACGCATTGCCGTTTTATCTACAACCAGATGGAAGTTTGCAAAACATATGTTTATTTTGACTCTCAAAAGTATATAACAGCAAAATTTATTTCTGGTTTTTCGATTTTTTGAAAAAACGATTTTTGTGCTATCAGCTTAACAGTTGTTCATAAATATTGAATCTTCGGTTAGATTTTATCGAACCAATGAAATTCGTTTTTGCTAATAATAAATAATAAATAATAGTTGACAATTAATTCACTTATGTTAATTGAAATTATTCACTTTACTGATTTCATGCAACAATTAAAATGACTACGGTCCAAAGTTGTTGATAATTAAATATAAAGAAATACTAAGTTTGAATAACTCACAGAAATAACAGTCAGCACCGAATTGGACGGCTTGATAGGGTATAACGAAATGTTCGCGCTTCGATTCGGACCACGTCGCAACATGAGGCCGCGAAGAATTGTCTTCAAATCTTCCAAAAGTACCGTTGTTGAATCCAAATTTTGAAACTATAATTGCGTAGCATTGGATCGTACCTCCTGTGTCAGGAAATATTGGCAACAAGATTGTTGCAGTCGTCGTTGTTCTTCGAGCTTTTAAGGGATCGATGCTTATTAAGCTCGTGTAATTAGTGTCCGGCGATGGTGGAACTACATTGTGCAGAAAGAAAAAAAGGTTTATAAAAGCAGTTTATGCGTACTTTTTTTTCTTCTAGCATCAAATTAACTTTTCCAGAACTGTCAGGTGTACAACGATAAATGGAATAAGGAGAAAATTCATCGTATTTTGTTACTAGGCACGAGAAACAGTTTCACAGAAAATATTTTTCTTACTTCCAGCCGGGAAATTTATCGTCAGTTTGGAGACGTTGCCGAGGTAATCGTATCCTGCAACTTTGGTGGCAATTTCAATGTTGTAAGTATGTTCCTCCCTCATGTCGTCTATCATAAGGGCACAAGTATCATTGACACAAGACATTTTTGTATTACGGACGGTATAATTAAAAGTATGCTCTTCGTAACCCGCTCGTTTGCCAGTTCCAATTACTTGATAATATTCAATAGTCTCTGAATTTATGAGACAAGGTGCACTCCACATAATTGTTACATCCAGTATATTTGGGTCCACTGTAGTTTCGGTTATCGTATACGTCACGTTTGTCACTTCACTCGGAGCACCAGCTTTAGTCGTGTATTTGTTTTCAGGCAAACTCGCATTTCCATAGCCAGCTCCTGTAGCAGCAAAAATGCTTATTCGATAGGCCGTCCCAGGCATTGCTTCCAGCAGGTAACTCGTGGCGCTACCATCATCAAGAGTTGTGTTTACAAATCCAATGGTGGGTCCATCGCACCAAGGCGGACGATGTAATAGATATTTCCAGATAACAGAGATCATGAAACTTTTTAATACGCCAGGTATGTAAGCTGGTTTACTCCATTTCAATTCTATGCTTGAATTCGTTATAATTGTTTCCTCTGGTGGTGACAATTTCGGAGCTGATGGAACTGCAATAAAATACCCGAAAATATCATTTTTAATAATGTCTCAAACTTTCTTACAAACTTTAAGCAACAATGCATCAAATTTTAGTTTCGTAAGTGCAAGAATTTAGAATGCTGGACCATCTTTTTCGGGATTATAAACTCTGGACTAGAAATATAACAAATCATTTTGATTTCTGCAATTATTTCTCAGTTTTCAAAAAATCGAAAAAGTCACGAAAGCATTATTATAGTTTGACGAATTTCTAACGAGGTTTCCCCTCAATTTACCACGGTTTTTTGTAAATTCTCACCATCTTCTAAAGTCGTTGCAACGACAGGTAAACTTCTGTCTGGACTGCGACCTCCCACATATGTCAAAGTGGCACTGTGACATATGTATCTCGTATATGCACTGAGTCCGGTAACTTTTACAACTTGTGATACATTTGTCGTTCCAGCATCTATGCGAACCTTATTAGTCCCATCGAAAGAAGGGTAACCGTGGCCGAGAGTTTCATTGACGTTACACGTGAGGATTAAACGTAATGGAAGACAGTTGTTTGTCTCGTTTGTGCGGATCATCCATTTGATCGAAATTGCGTCTTTTTCGACTAACGGTTCTTCTACTAAAACTGGTGGATCGGTTACTAGTAAAAACAAAAAAAAGGAGAAAAAAATTAATCAGAGAGAAACAGAGGTTTACGATAATGTCGAAAAAAAAAATCGATTATTGCAATGATCCATTTTTTTCCACGCTCGTTCAATTTCATTTCAACGATATACTTTTTACTAATTCTTTAAGAATAATTTTAATTTTTCATATACAAAATATTTCCAATAATCTTAGATTATTCAATTCTTGAAAAAACATATATTCTGCTTCACTAACACTCATCTCTTATTATTCGTTCATTTAAAATATTGTTCTAAAATTTGTATAATTCACTAACCATCAGGAGCTGTTGCTGTCGAATTTATACGTTGGTCCACACTTTCGCCTCCATCCCAAACGGCAGTTATGATGATTTCATAAATAGCGCAAGCCTCTAAGTCCGGGAGGACAATTGAAGTGTCAGTCGTGTTTTTAGAGACACTTTTGTTATTACGAATCCAAGTAACACGATAATGTTTGACGCAAGTGTAACCAATGGGTTCCTCCCAGCTGACAGAGAGGGACCGATTTCCCGAGACTATTTCAGGCGGTGGAGGTTGACCAGGAGCTGCAAGAATAAGTATAAAATAAATAAAACATGAAAAGGAGTTAAGAATAAAAATGAAGAATAACGAAAATGAATAATTGACTTACTGAGAAAATCCGTAGTATCGTTGACACTGACAGAACCGTAAGAACCCATCAGCCCATATACCGTTAGATTATACAAATAATTCCAACAAGGATTTAAACCAGATTTGGTAAAAGTTGTTGTGGTCGTGTTAACCCCAGGGTCACAAGTGTCATCATGACAGACGTCAATGAGAAAATGATGCACACAGTCGGTGCTTGGCAGGCTCCAACTTATTATCATTGAGTCTGTTGTCTTATTTGCAATTTTTAAATTCAATGCACCGTTGCTAACTATAAAAATGAATTTTACGAGTTAGGAATCAATTAATTGTCGGACGATCAGTCTCCTCGAAAGCGATACAAATTCAAAAAACAAGTTGGAACAAAAATTATCGACTTTACCATTCAAACCAGTCGTCCCACTGACTGCTCTGCGTGTCCCATTCTTTTTTTCACTGTACGGAATTATTGTTACGCTATAAGTCCTGCATGGCGTCAGACCACTCAAAATTATTGTGTTTTTCTCCGCATCGTTTACAACTTTACACGTGCTTATAGCTCCATCCTGAACTTGCCATTGTACTCGATAATCAATTGTACCTGAAGTATTATTTGGTTTTTTCCACGAAACAGTCAAAGAATCCGGTTCGTTTGTTTCGTCCACTATTGGGTCTTCCACCTGCATTTCACTTGTGTCTGTCAATTAGAATATTTTATTTCATCAGACTTTATTGTTTATAATTTAAAAAACGTACTAATTCGAAGACTTCTTCATGGTTAATTATTCTTCAAAGAAGAATAATCAACAGTTTCTCAAATACGAATAATATTTCATTGGAAAATTTATTAATAATTTTATTGTTGCATATCAACGTTGTTTACACGACTGAATTTTTCTTTAGATTTTTCCTTACTCACTTACTGAATATTATTTTTTATTTAAATAAATTTTGAATTAAGTGCATTTAACAAAATATTTCTCTATTACTGAAACTCTACCAAGTTTATTGATAACAGACCTCTATGTTAAATGAACATACTTCATTTTTAAACATTAAAAAAAAATTACTTTCTATTTAATACCTTCGGAGCGTGGGGTCGTAGTGACAATTGTATCGGGATCATTATTAATCGATTTTGTATTACTCAGCAGAAATTTCGAGGCATACGACGTCGAAAATTGTCCAACCAGCTGACACTCAGGATCGTTGTCTTCTTCTACGTCGGCACGGACACGATGATCATTGGGATTAGTTAAAAGATCATCGAAAGTATCGATCGTGTTGTCAGTATCGAATTCCGTTAAATTCTTTATGTCAGAATCATCGAAACTAAAAATATGACGTTGTTCGGTCGACCCATTAACTCCGGGAGTCGAAAATGCTTGGCGGATCTCGGTCGTTTCGCCAAATGTTGATTGCACGGTCGTTGAATCCTCGATAAGACTGTTCATCGATGTCGTTGGCAAATTTGTCGTTTTTTCGATGACAAATGGCTCCTGAGTACTCCATGACGTTACATCGGGTTTCCTTGTTGATGACACACTTGTTACGTTCGTACGTGGAGTTGCACTGAAACTCGTTAACGAATTTTCCCATTGTGGCTTTTCTGTCACTAAATTCGCATCGACGATAAAGCACACGACGTAGAGAAAATTTAACAATATATGCAAACAATGCCGGGCTTGCATATTTGATTAAATCCTGAAATAAAAAAAAAACAAGATTAACAGATTAACTCCCAAATTGCAAGCCTGGTTCTAATAAAAATCTTTATTATTTATTTGTACTCAATGTTTATTGGGATTATTTCTAAATGATGTTATTTTGGATAAAAAATCAAAATGACAGCGGAGAATGACGATTATCTTATGGCTTCGTTCATCGGAAATCGTTTATCTAGGTCACAATTTCGCAACCTTCTAAATTTGGATAAATTTTTTCGAAAAACAAAGCAGATCAGTTATTTATGTTTATCAATATTTTTAAAAAATGCCAAATGCTCCAGGATAACTTAGAGCCATGAGTTTTATTGTAAACACACACAAAGTTATGAAAACAAAAAAAAAAGCTATCGGTTTAAGTGCTTAAATGGTCCGAGGGCTTCATAAAACTTTATCTTTCTAAAGAGTGTACATAATGTTCTTTTTTTAACGACGAGGCCGAAGAGGGTTCCGATAGGATCGAAATTTTCGTCCAACATTTTATCTCGACCAACAAGAACGTGGGGCGATGCTTCATAATTTATCTGATTCGGAGCAAGTGAGAGAGAAAAAAAGATTACTGGTTTTTCTTCGACAGAAAGCTTTCTGTACAAAATACATTAGGTACTGTATGTATATATGTTCAGTTTGACCACTTTGTTGGGTGTATCTTGAAAAGATTTGTAGACCCCTTGCTGAGTTTCAGGTAACAAAACCGTGAACGAAATTTTACCCTCCGAAAAGAAAATTTGTTCCCTGTTAACCTTGATTTTTCGAAAATTTTATTTCGTCGGTAGAAAAATAAAATTAAAAACGTTTTACATTGAATTATAAAATTTTTCAATTCCTCGAGCAATTAATAGACTATTATTTTTAAATAAACCAAACATCCCATTTGACAAAACAATTTTTTTTATTTATTTTGTAGTGATTTATCAAAGTGCAATTGTAATCCTTGTGTTTAAAAGTCATTTTGAAGATGATATGCAAAATTTTGAAACTTGCAAATAATTCATTGAAACGAGACCCCATCAATCAAAGAAAATATAAAAACCTTTTGCACGAATAGGCGAATGTACAAAGTCGCAAAAACCAAGAGAGAAATATAGCTTCTTTGACACTTCCTTGCAGCTCTGAATTCTCTTATCAACTAACAGCAACGAAACGTGTAGGTTTTTTCCGAGATATTTTTTTTCTATCGCCATAACGTATAAAAATTGAACTTCCGTCATACGGTATTAATAAGAATTGTCCATTACAAAAAAAACAATAACAACAAAACAATTTGGAGTGTCATTTTTATTTTGCGAATGAGTATTTTTTCAATTATTTTGTTTTATTAATTTTTTCTTACTATGAAAACTATACCTCTGAGATTTATTTTTATTTTGTTGTCTAGAATTGTCAATGTTATCGCACCTGCGACTGTTGAAGATTAAAGTGAAGATCATATCCAGAATTAGCATTATAATTATGACTGGTTCATGTCCAATTAATAAAATTTCCAACGCCTATTTTCAACGTACAACTAAATTAAAAGTTTTCAAAAAGTGTCGAAATTTTTCCCGTTGTTTTATATATTTTCAAGTTTTGTCAGTTATCACGTTTTTATTGGACACTAAATGGAATTATATAGTTTGAGATTAAAAGTATGAGAAAGCAGAGTGGGAACGACGGAGAAAGACGAAGCCGCAAAATAACTCTCGATAACCATACACTGTCCAATAGACACTGACAGCTTTCCGGCTTGCCGTCATCGTGTACTCCTGGTCACTCCGATATCGCAGATAAGGAAGAAAAAAAATAAGACAAACATATCTCCACCACTCTCATGAATCGCAAGAACACCCGTTCAACTCTTTATATTAATTGAACTCGGTAAACACAAGGCTTGTTTGAAAAATACAACTTTATATCATCGAGCCCTTAAAACACAGATTTATATCGAAAGATAACAACGTGCCTCAAAGATAGAAATGAAAACTCCCGTGATAAGGATCATGATGAATTATTAAGAGCACCAACGAAAAATTGTTACGAAGAATTTTTCGAGTGCCTCGTGTTTCTCGATCGAAACGATCGAAGCCACACGCGTTCAATATTTCATATATTTTTAAACGTGTCATACACGGTGGCGTTTGAATCATTGAAAACGATCAATTCCGAAAGTTTCAATTGCATTTTTTTATGGATCCAGACAAAGCTCTCTTGAAACGTTGGGAATTCGAAGAAATATTATTCATAACGTATACCAACGCGTTATTCATTATACATCTTCATGTTTATATACATGACAATAAATTGCAATGAATTTCAATCATACACATAATAAAACTGTACGCGTGCAAGAAAAAAATGTTCTCACCTATTCTCACTGTAGTTGGAACAAATCCTGTACAAAACAGGATTTCATCAAAGTCGAACTATTCCAATCGTTTGACTGATGGTTAATATTCTTTCACACACTCAACATTTTTTTGATTCCACATAAATATGTTTAAACTTGTGCTAAAACTGTGTTGGAATTTTGTTTATCTTCCCCTTCTGGTCACTGGATGAATCGTCTTGGAAGTACAAGACGAGACTAAACAGACGAGAAATTGAGGCGAATAGTGGACGTGAAGAAAAAGCAGAAAGTGAGAGAAAAAGAGGAAGAGAGAGTGAGAGAGAAAAGTGAGCGTCGAAATGCTGGCAGGGCTGAATATGAGAACACGAATACGAGAGGCTACGAAGCTTCTTCAAAGGAGGATATATATCGTCGACAACCCCCACAAAGAGTTTCTCGGACGAGCTCGGAAATAGTGCGAGAAAGAGAGAGAGAAAGTATAAAGAAAGGACCATGGTGAGTAGAGCTGTTTCGGGTACAAGGGACCGTGGACCTGCGAGATATACACATTTTTACCAATACATCTTCGATGTATATATCGGATGAGAAAAGTTGTTTGGTGTGTACACGTGCACTTTACCCGAGAGGAAGGTCCGGGTATATACATAAAAGGTCTGAAGGACCTCCAGAGCACCGATTTTTTCTCGGTTTTTTTTTCTATGGAACACCTGCGCGTCCCTTAACCCTTATAACGAGCCTCAAATTTCTTCATATTTGTCTCTTCAACATTTCACTATACTTATTTTTTATATACTGATTTGCCTATGAAGCGAAACAATTTACATGTTTATAATTATTTATTGTTGAAGTCACGTGAGTCGTCTGTTTTGATGCTTTCGTGAATTTTCTTTGTTGTTTTCACATGTTCAGTATCAACACTCGCGTTCTTCGTTTTCATTCCTTTTATTTATTTTTTCCCAACTCTCCTTTAACCAATTTTAATTTCTGTTGAATATATTTTAATAATTTTTTTTTAAAGTTGGTTTATTTTGACATCTGTTGTGTCTACAAGAAAACCGATCGACTATTTTTTATTTTTATTCCATTCCCTCCAACCTCAGAATTGAAAAAGAATTGACGACGATTTGACTGTGTATTTTCGGTGTTTATTCTTTCTCGTCAGCGAAAAGAGTTTGCTGACAATCTCTTTTCAGGTATACAGAGTGAGTTTGTTATTTCACTACAGTTTTGCAGAACGGAACTTGGAAAGACTAACTGCTGAAACCCGGAGATCGGGAAAAAGTAATGACTGCAGGATATGCGACCACGCATCCTGTCTACGTGCTCTTTTCTTGAGATCTTTTTTCACACATCTGGCAACAGTATGCTGTGAGAACATGTTATTCGTCTTATTCCAGTTCCGGCTTCCTTGGAAATATTACACGCGAACTTGAAGATGGACTGTTTATAAGAAAAAAGGCAACTTTGTGTTTCTTAAGCTCTACAGTAAACAAGAATTTATTACTTTACGTAATAAATATTAACCTTGAAAATTGACTTCCTATTTTCCTAGTTTTCAAAATCGTCTCCCAACATCATAAATCTTCACTTTCAATAATCTTTTTTCATCTTTTCAAGCAAAATGCTAAGCAAAATTTACAATAAACTTTGGAAAATATGAACAAAGTATAGAAACCAAAATATTGTTATTTTCAATTATGATTAAACGATAAATACAAAAGGATTTGATTGAAAAAGGAATTATTGTCTAATCCTCTTAACCAAAGTGCCTTCTTTGTTGGACTTTCGCCAAGCTCGAAAAGGATTTCGATTCCAATTGTAAATATTTATAAAATGTGCAGGATCGTGTGGGGGATAAAAAAATGTGGAAAATAATTAATACACATTTTCATTAGTTTTTTTTTCTTGTTTTTTATTTTCTCCTTTTTTTCAAGATGGAACAAAAGCTCGTGTAAAATACTGTGTAAAGAGTAAATTAGTAGAGCCTCTGTGGTGGTCCCATGGACGATTTGATGTGCAGGGATCGCACGTTTTGCCAGTGTTTCTTCAACAGAGACACAAGGAAGTTGATTGACAGATGTACGTTCTGTACCAACTCATCCGGTGTCATTTCGACGTGTCCAACGGCCACGGACAAGCAAAGTACCTGGATTGCAGAAAATCAAATTCAACACGTTAATCATCATATTCGAATGAAATTTCTTGAAAGGTTTGCGTAACATGAAATTATTATGAATTTTATACAAAACGAGACTGAATACTTCAGCGAAAAATATGGGAAAGAATTGGTTAACAAATTAGAATCGTCAAAATGTTAAATTCGAATGAATTGTTCGAGAAATAAAACATCTGGAAAATAATTTTGTTTTTTCTTTTAAACTCGATAACTATAATGAAGATAATAATTTGTTTTTAACCAAACGAGTTCAGTATTTTTACCATCAGCTCGAAAAAAATTTAGAAAAAAATTTGATTCTTGTGTACCTTCTTCATCTGGAACTTGATTGTCGCTTTGACTTCATCGATTTTTCCAATCATGGATTCCTGATGGGACAAAAGACCAGGGAATTTACCGGCTTTGTTGAGACCGGGTCCAAGAAGTCGAGGAATCTGCTTGATAAGAGACTCGCTGGCCAGGAAAGCATCGTATTTCTTGGCTGCAAAGAAAGAAACATCGAAGATACGGTGAACAATTTGTTTTTTGTTTATTGTTTAGTTTATAGAATAAGCTGTTCAAATGTTTAGACAGTGATTGAAGTGCAAGGTTACATTATACGCCATGCCCACACCCAATGCTAATTTAATCTACTTCCAGTTACGACCTTCACTGCCATGGAATAGAACAATGCAGGTGCTTTTAAGGAAGAAACGCGATTTTTATTCAACGAACGTCATTACGATCGCAAGATTTTTTTCGACGTTTCAATACAGATAAAAAGACTTCTAAGTATTTGAATTTTCTCGCTTCTTTAATAATGATTAGAATGAGATATGGAAAATATAAATCCAAGTTATTGACGAAAAATTCTTTCAAAAATTAAAAAGTTCAAAAAATTCGCTGAGAAACATTTTCTAACTTTTCCCTGGCGACCATCTCTATTGAAAATTCGTCCATCAAAAAAATACGTTAAGACTCAGTTACAAGTAAACGAAGCTGTTAAACATTTAGGTCTGCTTCATTTGTTCTGAATCTTTTTTCTGATGAAAACGAGTTATTTGCTAATAATTTTCTACTAAAATAGATTACCTAGTTTCTTGACAAGTTTCTTGTTCTTGTTCAATTTTTTAAGGGCTTCAGCATCCATGAATGGGACATTATTAGCCTTGGCTTCGTCGCAATGTTGCTGATCTCCCAGAATGCAGACTTGCATTTTTGGTCTAGGGATGTTCTTTAGCCTGGAATTCAAATAGACAGGTTGAGATTACGAGGCAAAAGGTTCTAGAGGTGCTAAAGAGGACTCTTTTTTTAACTTTTCGTTTTTGTGATAAACCCTCAGTAATATGGTATTTGCAACACTGATTATTCAGATAATACATGCTTTATAAACCATCATTGGGCATAAATCTTTTTTGTCTTTTTTAAGAAGGCATAGACGTTCAGAAGAGTTAAATACTACAAAATTAGAATACTTTTATTCTCTTTCAATCATTGCAGTAATTCGATGGAAGTTTTTTGTGGCTATTAACGAGTATTTTGGAAAACTTTTCTTCTATTGAAGAAAAAAAAAAGTATTGCGCGACTGTAGTATAGACACTCATAAGGGAACAAGGAAACCGGAGCTCCTTGCAATCACGTTTTAAAAATCAATGGAAACAACTTACAAACGACCATGAAAATATTTACGCAATGTCGTAAAGTGGTTTTATTTTGTAAATAAAATAAAATTGCAAAATGTTGTCAAAATTTGTTCAACCATAAAAATCCCTTTGATTGCTCCAATGATTTATCAGAATTGTTTCTTTAATTTTGACTGTGTTTAATCTCTTCCACGTGTATCATTTGCTCAATGAATTTTTTTTTTTTCATTCTGCTCTACTGTAAAGACTTACCGGCAGGATCGTCACGAGGAAGATCCTGTTTGTTAATTAACGGTAAAATTACCTCCCCAATAATTTTAAGACCCTGGGTAAAGGTCCGCCGAGTGAAGCTCGGCTTCCTGATTTCTCATGAGGCGATCTTTTCGGTTAGCAATAATGATTCAAAATTAATAATATTAAAATGGAAAATTGCCGAAAAGAACCCTCAATCTCAGGTAAAAACATACTTGACGGTGCCAGAGAAACGTTTGTCCTTCTGCGGATCATAATTCTTCAATCCAATTTGGAGTTCGACAGTTTCCAAGAATTTTCTCTTCTTGTCTTGGGAATTCTGAATTGCTGCATTGACACACTCGTAGAGCGTATCACGCGATACTTTGGACCTGAAAATTTTTCAATTCCATTAGATTTCCATCACGAAAGGGATTTAAATTGTTTAATTTTTCTTTTATTTTCTTGCAATATGAAACAGTCACGTTTTAGCGGCGGTGGAAAAATAAATTTAGAGCTATAATGCGGGTCTGGCACGAAAATGTGCCACGCGTTCAACTAGGCTATGTTGGCTCAAAGTCGGTCAATGTTTTGTGCAATTCACAAAAATATTGTTTTACATGTAAAGACCAAAGACAATTTGATATTTATATGCATAATCATTTAGAATTCATTGGAGGATGGTTGTTGAAAAGTTCGATTAAAAAATACTCACGTCATGATAACCGCGACGAGGACGACGCCAACCGATGCGACAAACGGCCTCGACGACTGAAACCGGAAAGAAGCCAAATGGGAAACGACCGAGTATTCGTCTCGCTATGCCACAAGGAGGGGGACAAATTAGTACGTGTAGTTCGTCGCCTGGAGCGCAATTGCATCTGGTGGCGCCACAATCGGTAGCGAAACTTACAAACTCTTTGACAGCTATCAGCTGTCTTTCGGAATTTCGAATGGTGTGCAGGAAATCAAAGAAATCGTGGAAATTAAGGGGGCGGCTCTAAATTCGATACGAAGGAATCGAAACGATGTAAAAATTTCATTAAACGTTTATTAAAATGTTGAAAACACAATTCTGATGTATGATCCAACATCTTGTATCATACTAATAAAGATTGGTGGTGACGATTCCCTTAGTCCGATCTCTTCAGCAGCGGTGAGTGAATTTTTAGGTTAATTCTTTTCTTCAATTGTAATTTAAAAAATAACATTCAACTGGATTCGTAGAACCATTGAATCTGTATATCAGCACTTTTTTTTTACTGTCGATGTTTTTCCCATCAATTGGTGAAAAATAACACAAAGGAATGACGAATCATCTTTATGTTTCCAAAATCAAAATATACAGTCCACAAGATGTGTCCTGCAATTCTGGACAGTGAGGAGCGTTGCCTCGGTGGCATGACTTTTTTCGCCCAGAGCCATCCATCCGAACTTTGTGGCAGCAATGGCCTACCCTTGACCCCAAATTCCATCACGATTTATGGAAAATCTCAGTACCTCAAAACTATCTGTCATCCGAATCTTTCTACTTACCTGGATATCATCAGAAGCAAACACGGTATGTTGACTCAAATTTTTCATGTATTTTTAAACGCTGATAAATTTTTTTTCTCTTTCCAGAACGAACAGTGGTAGTTGCAGAATATAGCGGCATACCACTGTCCAGTAAAGAATCTTTGTCTACAAATGAGATTATTAGAATATCTTATCAGTGTCTATTGGGATTAGAGCACATTCACGAACTGGGCCTTGTCCATCGACATCTGAGTCCTGACAATATACTGATAAGTCAAAATGGAAATGTTCAGTTGTATAATTATGGGTTATACTTCATGACTGACAGCGGAAGAAACATTTCGTTTCCTATTGGGTAACTCAATGGCTTTGTGTTTTTTCTTACAGTTAAAAGTGAATATGCACCAACAAAATTCATGCATTGCAGATATCCAAAGTATACAGCACCTGAAGTGTTTCTTGGCTCAGGAAAGAGTGGTAGAAAAGTTGACTCATGGTCCCTGGGGATGATTATCGCAGAATGCTTTTTAGGAAAACCTATTTGGCATGGTGTCAAATTGTCACAATGTTTGCGGAAAGTTTTGAGCCTTTTGCATTCCGAGACAAATGTGTTTGAGCGATTAGCACGAGAAAACGATCGTTACGATCGATACAAGGTTTAATTATTACTATTCTATCGATTGTACGAAAAAGTTAAAAATAACCCTTGAAAATATTTTCAATATGATACTTTCATTATTCCAGGAACTGCCACAGGATGTTAAAGACTTCGTGAACGCTTGTCTCGAGATTCGGCCATCTGCCCGAAAAACTTGTGAACAATTGTTGCAGCTCCCATTATTCAAAGACTTGGTGGAGAATGACGTTAAAGAGCAGCCTGTAAACGTGTACAAAAATGTGACAGTCAGAAGAATGGATGAGCTTTATTATTTGTGGCAATTAGCTGGAGGGGACATGACTATTGAATTGAAAAAACAAGGTCTCATTCGATCGAGGCCTCCGATTCTGTCAATTCCAAAGTGAGTCATTTGATTGATCTAATTATTTGAAAATATTAAACATAAAGATGTCACATTCACAGCTTAACACTCATTCCCTTTCAGTTTGGTGATTCTACTGGGCCAAATGTTTGGAAGAAGAGACACTGCAGGTCTACTCGATCTCAGAGTGGTCAAAGTTCCTCTGGACACATTGCGACAACGTTTATCTCACATTCCTTACATAGCTAATTGTCCACGCTTAACCAGTCAGTAAGTTCTTCAAATATTCTTTACCTTTTTATACTGTTATTTCTTGTCGTACGACAAAAATTGTTTATCCCTTTGTAGAATGCATATCAAAGCTCAGGACGATTTGACCGATGCCGCATCTCAGTTGCCACTCATTATACGTGAGAGAGACACGGAATATCAATTTTACAGAATTGTTATTTACGATAGATTGCTTCAGGTCAGTTTATTTTCAAAAAGAAAAAATAACAAGTACGTAAAATGTTGGAGTAGACTTCGTTCTGTTTGAGACAAGTTTTTTTTTACAAAAAAACAACAGATTTACAATTTCGTCAAAAATTTTGCAATCGTTACAGGTTTATCCGATAACCAGAAAAGCAATTATTCGGGAAGCTCACAAAGATATCCCGCCGCCTGTTCGTGGCCCTGTATGGGCAGCTCTCCTTGGTGTTGGCGGGGATATACAAAAGCGTTATGATATGATTGATAAGGAAACTCCCACCCACACGGATCGTCAGGTACACGACAAACCTTTCTAGCTCGTCATAAAACAGAATGTCCTTGTTACCCTTCGAGAAAACTTATTCCACGAAATGAATTGATATGGAAGGTCTGATACACTTTTAAATTGTGTTTTTTATTCTGCAGATCGAAGTTGACATTCCACGGTGTCATCAATACAGCGAGCTCTTATCTTCTGGTGCTGGTCACGAGAGATTGCAGAGATTATTAAAAGCATGGGTTCGCGACAATCCTCATTACGTCTATTGGCAAGGGCTGGATTCCTTGACCGCTCCGTTTCTCTATTTAAATTTTAACGACGAAGCACGAGCTTTTGCCTGTCTCTCTGCTTTCATACCCAAGTATCTTCATAAATTTTTTCTCAAAGATAATTCGGCGGTGATACAAGAATATTTGGGTAAATTTTCCCAAATAATCGCTTTTCATGATCCACAATTAGCGAATCATCTGAGATCAATCAGTTTTGTTCCCGAATTATTTGCCATACCCTGGTTCCTCACAATGTTCTCGCGTGAGTCTTTTTTCAGTTTATCACTTTTCATTTTTCGATTGTATTTTTATAAACTTAACGATATTCTTTTTGTCTTTTCACAGACGTTTTTCCCCTTCACAAAATTCTCCACCTGTGGGACAAACTTTTGCTGGGTGACTCATCCTTTCCTCTCATGGTGGGCCTTGCAATTCTCAAACAACTGCGAGATTCTTTGCTCACTTCGGGATTCAACGAGTGTATTTTATTGTTTTCTGATCTACCGGAAATTGACATTGAATTGTGCGTCAAAGACTCAACTACGATGTACAAGAGAACTCCGGCGAGTATAACGTACCGAAGGCATCAGTTTGATCAATCAAAAGTACGCATTTATTTCAGTATCTCGTTTACGAGAACAACATAAAGCAATTTATCTGAAAAACATTGCAAATTCAATGAATATTCACTCAATCCAATATTCTCAATTAACAATCGCAAATTTCGGCAGGCAACAAATTGGAGCGAACCAGAACCGGAGACGGAAAGAATGCCACGGATAAGCATCGAAGACTTTTTAAATCTCGCTGATGATACTCAGGATAAAATGATAATAGTCGATATACGAAATAATATTCAGTTAGTAAATGTTTCATACGACTAAGATAATTGTAACGTAAGAATTATTACGATTGTTTCAATTTTTTTTGCAGATTTGAAAGAGGAGCTGTTAAGGGAAGCATAAACATTCCATTTTCAAGCGTCCAACTTTCTCATACTCACATCGATACTCTTGGTCCTCAGGCCAA
Organism: Campoletis raptor; assembly: GCA_948107755.1. Lineage (NCBI taxonomy): Eukaryota > Metazoa > Arthropoda > Insecta > Hymenoptera > Ichneumonidae > Campoletis > Campoletis raptor. The sequence goes on from OX403623.1 coordinate 12,439,566, forward strand.
ACCACTCGCCGAGCAGAAAGAACGTTTAGTCGTGATAATAGGACCTCACGATCAGAACAATGCGTTGGTAAGTTTAAACGTACATTTTGTTATATTTTCAATCATTGCCTTTAAGGCTGATACATGAAATCAATCTTTCAAAGGATTGATTTCAAATAAAAGTAGTGAACAGTACATGGAATAAATTAATTAGCATGAATATAAGTTTTGAAATAATTCTTAAGGAAAAGTTCGACCTAACAATATTGTAATAGTTTGCAGAATTCCTCATAAAATGCAACATAATGGGAGTGTGCTCTCTACAAGGAGGGATATATGCTTTGCGGTCCAAATCGCCAAATATCCTCGTCAATTCGAGCCGTTAACATAAACAAACAACAATAACTCCTTCCTCGAGTTCTGCTAGTTTCTTTCAGATTTTTAGAACCGGACACTTCAGTGTATAATCTGCGAAAAAAAATCATGTTGAATTTGTAATTTATACGAATATTTTACTTTTTTTTATATATGAAAAAAACTTGAAATAAGGATTCATCTGTATTCATCATTGAATTTATTTTATCCTCGCTAAAGTCATTTTTTTCTCACATAGAAGAGTCGTAGATCGGCGTAGAGCGCGATAGGTGCATGGGCCGAGTTATCGCGTTGCCAGGGTAACGAATTCAAAAACATTGTCGACCGTATGTTCGCGTGGAGTGCGTTTCGCAGTCTGTCTCGCGATCGCGAGTAGTTGCTCACTTTGACGATGGAAAAGAGTTTATCGCCATCGGTTAGAAAGTGGATTAAAAAATGTTTGAAAGAAGAATTCGAGGAAAGAGTGCGAAGCGAATTAGAGAACGAGAAAAGCACGTATGTGGTTGCAGAGGAAATAATGCACTCGGGCGAGCTGGAAGATTGGATCGAATCGATGAAGACTGCTTTTGAGGAAGAACGAAAGGGTTTCTCGTCCTCAGGTAGAATTTCAAAACTTGTTGACTCCCGTCAAGCTATGTCCTTGTCATTTGGCAGTGACGTATCTGGTGACGACTGGAGTCCTTTCAAAAGTCCTGACGACGAATACGCCTATGTCATTGAAAAGATAAGTTATGACAAGCCAGTCCACGTGAGACTCGCAGGCTATGAGAGGCTTCTTGAGAGCGAATCGAGTAACCTGCGTAATAGCGAATCTTGGGATATTTTATTAAAAGCCTTAGGAGATGGAATAGCCGACGAGAGTCGTCCTGTCTTTGAGGCTAGTCTGCAAGTTCACGCAAAACTTTTGGAGTCTTCGCGCGCTCACGATGTTTATACGAATCTTCTAAACGCTTTTAACGCTCAGTACCACACAAAAAAGCTCAACGATACATTACCAACTTTGAATACCGGTATAAATTTCAAGATATTTTTGCACGAAAAATTATGTCGTCTGATGAGACTCATATTACACCATCAGGAAGAAGTTGTAAAAAGCGTGAGAACGGTGGACAGAATAGTAGAAGAAATGATAGAACAATTTGTTGTTTTTTTGAGTTCTCATACTTTCGGAAATTCCATGCCAGCAAAAACACTCAATACTCTTAATATTTTATCGATATTGGAGCCGCAGGCTGGCTGGAGTAAAAAATGGATCCATGGTTTGTCAACGAGAAAAACATTTACAATTGTTCTTGGAAAATCGCCGAGTTTGTTGGAAAATATTTTGTCCATCGTGAGCAAAGGATTGGAAAAATCACCCGATGCACTGACTTTTACCATAACCGACGAACCACCAGAAGTTTTTATATCTGGCGAGACCGTAGAAACTGCTACGTATCTTCATGGGCTCAATTTTCTCGCTCAATTGACGAGTTACACTGCCGGTCGTACTTTGCTCTCTGAAAGTCCATTTGAGTCTTCTCCATCGTTCAATGATTTTTCGATAGCACTCGTTTCCTCGCTCAATACACTCGCATCGTCCGCTACTACCAACGCAGTTTACAACTCGTCACGCCAAGCTCTTCAGTATATGCTTGAAAAATCAAACTTGCTTTCGGATGGAAAATTTTATCAAGTTGCTCTGAGCCCTCTGACCAAGAGCTCAAACAATTCCGAGGGTAAAATTTGGCCTCATACTCTTGATACATTGAATCACATGCTCCAGAATAAAGAGGGTATTACTTTTCTCACCGGTGATCATCGTAACAGATCCGCTAATCCTACTGAACCTGAACCACGTTATCCCATCGTTGCGGCTTTCGAACATATCTCAGAACTCCTCAGGCAACCTTTCTCCGTTATGAACATAGATCACGTTGTCGAACTTTTTCGTTTCGTCGGATGTGCTTTCGGGGTTCACGAACTTCATGGTATTTTAGAAAATACACTCAGGCAACATTTCTTTCCTGCTGTTGCTTATCTTTACAGTAAAATGGATAAATATGCAGTTGGTCATGAGAGTACAACTCAGTATCTCGACAGGTAAATTTTCTGAACCGTTTACATTTTTTGCTATCGACAAACTTTCGATTCTAAAGCTCAGAACACCTGTTCTTTTGAAAACAAAGTTTATGTTTGAATTCATAGTTCGAATGACTAGCACTTTGCAAAAACTTTGAAAATAATCAACCATATTGATGACTTTACCAAAATTATCAAAAAATAATTACCAAATTGCTTAATAATAATCATTGCGTTGAATCTTTTTACGAAAATGTGTAAAATATTCGTGACTCTCATTTTTATTTTATTCATGTCTTTGGAAACTTAGAAAAAAAGAGTATATTCTTCAATAAAAAATCATATGCACTAAAGCTCCTGATACCTATCGGAGAATATTTTGTTTCAACAATCTATTAATAACTCTGTAGAATTATTATTCTTTGAATCAATGCTTATAAAGTATCAAAAATAACTGAATTTCTACAGATTTTTATTCCATGTGCAAAGTTTTGGAATTTCCATGCAATAAAATCATTGCATTCAAAGTGAGACTTCAATGACTCTTTTTCATTCTGTTATAACCCTTTCAGCGCAGCAAAGAGTATGCTACTGAAAATTGTAGCCAGTCCTCTCGGACTTCGAACTTTGGTCCAAGAATCCTTGGTCTTTGAAGAATTAATTCGTGGTTCAATAGCGCCACTGAGAGCTCCATGGAGTTCAAGTGAAATTCTCAGTTTTGTATCATCCGCGGCTTATTTCGATCTTGGTAGCAAAATAATAAACGATCTTGCTCCCCAATCGTTGTCGACAGCCCTCGAGGAAGTATCAATGGTTCTCGAAGATCCCCACAACTTTCACGATCCTTGGGACAACTGGAATCTGGAGAAATTTCTCCACGTTCTTTCCGCTTTATCTTTGAGCACCAGATGTGTGTAACTGGAATTTAATCAATTCGTCAACTAAATGGTTATGAAAAAATTTATATTAATGCATTTTTCATCAGGCTTCATCGCGTTTATGGCTGATTCGGGTTACGAAGATTGTAGTGACGATTACAATTATCCTCGAACCCTACGTGATCTGATAAAACACTCAATTAACATCGATTCTCAGTATCATTATCTTGGACTTTTAACGATTAAATCGTTTATTTGGAATTTGGATATTTACATTTACTTGATGAACTCTTTCAAATTTCAAGTGAGATCTCAAACATTTTTATTGAGGTGATTCACTTTTCATTTAAGTTCTTAATTTTTTCGGATTTTATTCATTTATCAGACTAATTTGCTGAAGCTTCAAGAGCTATCGGCTCATGAATTCGAAGAAGATGGTCAAACCAGAGTCGTCCACGTTACAGACGCTTGCAGTTTGTTACGTCATCAAATTCTTACAAATTCTTACTACGTCCGACATAAACTCGACAAATCGATTACTGACATTGAAGAGTGCGAGCTGTACTCGGAATATCCTCCTCCCAACGAACCACGAATACCTCCAAATTTAACGAGAACAAATTCTTCCTCGGAGTTGAGCGGCTTGTTGGAAAACAGTAAACCAGGCCTCAGAGACAGCGGTTGGGTGTTGGATGTGAGAAAAGCTTTCAAAGACTCGCCCGATCCTATGAAAGTATGTCAAAGTTTTCAAATAAAAGATTCTTCTCCTGAAAACACAAAAAGGCTGAATAATTTTTTTCTATCAATAATACAGAGTACAATATATTGTAAGCCTAGTTTGTGATTAACTTTAAAGGAAAAACATGTAAACAGTAGAAAGTATTGAAGAAATCGTTGCAAAAAAATTATGTCATAAAATTTTCGAAAACGATTAACGCTTAACTTTCTCGGGAAAATTTCGTTGATTCTCAGGATTTATTTTAAATGGGAAAATAATAACGCAGCTATTTTAAACTTGAAAATCATTTAATACTATTTTTGAATCGTACAAAAAAAAATCAATGGTATTTGCAGTAGATCTACTACTCCGATTGTCCTTGATGCTTAAAATATCTCCAGAATTTGATGTTTTCGGATGTTTATGATTGCGATGCCTATAACGATCCGTACAAAAAATCAACAGAAATTCTTATTTAGACATTTATCGTTAATTGCATGGCCCTCGAAGAAAGAGTTGGCAACTTTTGAAATTTCTTGAAGATTCAATTGAAAAGAAAAGTTGCCATTTATGAAGGAAAACTGTGATAGTGTGTTAGGATTTTGTGGTGTAAAAATTTGTTTTGTCTTTTATTTTGCAGACTTCAGTTCTCGTTGATTTATTAGATCAGATGGAGAAGGCTATTCCTACAGCGGAATGGGTTGATAATTTCAAATGGGAAAATGAAGATAAGGTTGAGAAGCAAGAGTGGTCGGAAGAAGAAAATTTATGCTTTGATTTGGTTCTCCGTTATGCGGAAGAAAACTGTCCGTTCGAAGATAAGGAACAGGCAAAAGATGACATTAAGATATTTTTCCAAGAAGCTCATCGATTCATAAATTATACACCACCAAAAAATTTCGCAGGGTTTGATTGGTTTTTGGCAACGATTTACATCATTTGCGAAGGCAAAAAGGAAACGTGTGTACTTTTGTTTCCCGAAATATATATATTCGATAATTTTGTTTTTCAAGCCTCAGTAGGCCGCGAATCAACTCTGCTACTATAAAAATAACTGCGATATTTAGTGAATATTTTATTGCTTCGCAGCGAAAAAATATTGACTAACACAAGCAGAAAATTTTATGGTGAAAAACAGTTTGACTCGAGCTAACCTGAATTCATCACAGGCTTGAAAGAGTCTCAGGTTGAAAACTTGGTCGTCATATCAGCGTGCATTAATGCTCGTTTGATCCAGCTTCATTTTGTCATCATTGACTCTCACAAAATTAAAGAAATCCAAATCAACTAATTGGGTGATCTTTTTGCAGATGTAAAAAATTCGTTGAACTGATTACACGATTCCCATCAGCTATGTTTATGTGGCCAATATTTGGATTAACTATCGATCATAATAACGGCGAGGAAATGGCGACGCAATGTTTATTAGGTCAACATATCGAAGATGTCATTGACGAAGAAATTTCAACGGTCAATTTTGCTTTAAAGGTAACAACCAAACTTAATTTTTAATTTTTTCTCTGCAAACAGAATAATTCCATGAGAAAAAAAATGTTGCAAACTAAAAATATGATTTTTTCAGAATCATTGCGGCGTACATTGGTGGATGATTTGCAACAGACTCATGTCTCAGTGTTTTTGGGGTATTTTGCCATGGAATGAGATTGTTAACTTTATTGCAATATGCATTCTACATTCAGCGGACTACGTTGTCTATTATTGCGTCTCATTACTCTATCATTGCCAGACTCGTCTTTTGGAAGACATAACAAATAAAAAAATGTGGCCGGACCACATGGTAAGTTGCAAAGTTGAGCAATTGATCCCAAAAATGAAATCTGACTCTTTCGGGGCATCTCATTGTAACAAAAACCTGAAAAACATTCAGTGGCCATGAAACCTTCGAATGATTTGATTGATAAAATGGTAGTGCTGAAAAAAAAAGATTACGAACCAAAGTGTTTCCATTTTTCTTCCACTGCGCCAGAATCAATATTTCATTTTTTATTTAGAATAAACAAAGCAAAAAACTGGAATAAATCATTATAAAATTTGTTTCTAGTATTTCGGAGATTATCGCTGTCACCACCAAATGTCGTTTATAGATCGTATTGGTAAGCGTTACGGGAATAGAGTTCTCCCGTCAATGACTCAACGGAAACTCATTTCAACGGAAGAAGAATAAAGTTCGTAAAAAAAAATAAAGAGAAAAAAGAAACGATTGTAAATTACGAATTTCTTACCCACGAAACGATTTAAAGAGATGAGAAAAGAATAAAACTGCGTTCTCTTGCTTTTAAAACTATTTCTCAATGTTGTCGTTTCATTTTATTTTAGTATTTTTTGTAACAATGCAAACGTGTAGACCTTAACAGACGTGATAAATGCACATCAACTTGTTTTCTTTGTTTGTACGATTCGAGTGAAACTACGCGTGACGTTTAAACGCGTATAAATTTTTTACTCACACCACTTGAACTTCAAGTACGGTATCTGATCACTAATGTGCTATAAACTTCCCGAGACGCTCAATATTTCATTGGAAGAATTATTGGCTTTATATGCTTTTTTTCTTTTTCATACTTCAGTTTTCTATGCTCACACGACAGTTCGGGTCGAGGAATTGACCGTAGAAATGATTCAAATATGTACAAGACAGTGACTGAGCAATGAAAAGTTTCGTCGGAATAAACTCACGCACACCCCACAGAGTGTCACGACTCTGTTGATCAATCGTCGTGAATAGTGAATAATTTGGCTATTTCGTTGAGGTCATCGTATTTCGTCCCCCTTGCTAGGACCTGAAATCAAATAATCATCATTTTTATAGTTTCAATACTGAATTTTCTTAATTCATTCGACTTGATCATTGTAATGGCATTTGCGAAATAGATTTTTTGTATATTTCGAAAAATAGTAACCGGTCATTTTTCTTTTTTTGTTGCATTATAAAATGTGTAAGTTTTTTATTTAGAGACTTGTTCCTAAACTCGTGGTTTGTTGGTGGTTCTGAACGTTGAAAATATTTATATTTCAGTAAATTCACTCGAAATATCAAAAACATTGAATGTGAAAAGAATATTTTTGGAAGAATAAAAACTCACCTGTCGGGCTATCGACATTCTATTGAATATGTTCCATAAAACGATTCCCACGACGATGTCATTTTTGAGATAAAATACAACGCCCTTTCCGTAATCGTCGAGTTTTTTTATCTCTTCGGGTTGCTCGGGACATTGTTCGGTTGTACTCTGCACACTCGACTTGTCTTCAGTAGCTTGACTGCTATCGGCTTCAAGTTTCTGCGACTCCGAAACTTCTGACTCTTGAGATTCGAGCTTTGCACTTATTCTATGCTCTCCTTGCGATTTCTGATAAAAATATCATTTAATTTCAATAAGAAATCATGACAATAATACATGTTTACGTCCGTTCGAAATAAACTATTTTTTGCTTCTTACCTGTTCACTCGTCGATCTCATTACTTCGTTGGATGCTGTTACTGCCGCTAGAGGTGTATCATTTTCCGTCGCTTTGGCAAATACTCCAACAGTAGGCAATGCCGAATCAACAATTCCAATCGCTTCATAACCGACTTCCGGTCCCAGATCCGACCAAAACATAGATTGATGAAGATATGGTTTGCCTTTGTGAAAAAGATTAATTGTAATCGTTGATTTCACTTCGATTCGTTGAATAAATAATATTTCTTCAAGCAAAATATCCCCAAGCAACCGTAATATTCATAGATTATTTTCAATTCAAATAAATAAATAAAATCATGAACTAACCCGCGCCCGTCATATTTTCACCGGCTAGTCTTCCAGAAATGACCGCATGATCGTGATGCTCGATTCTTCTCCTGCCCAGCCTGACGTCATAGAAAGAAGCCGCATCACCGGCAATCCAAAGATCGCTACGTGCTTCGAGTTCCGCATTCACGAGATAACCACCAGTTTTTGGATCAACTTCTAAATCTGAAGAATCAGCCAGTTCCGTATTCGCTTCAACTCCCACAGCCACGATAACTTGATCAGCTGGAAGCTTTTCGCGAAAAAATATCTTGCGTGAAATAAAAGTCTCGGACGAATTATCATTTGGAAAAAAAATCATCCCTCAATTCAATGCACGGTACGCAATTCATTCTTCTCGTATCAGAATGCTATTTACTTTTGTTTTCCATGTAAAATTTCGTGCTTTTTTTATGGACTCCAGACATTGTTATAATTTCATTGTGTTTAACTAATAGTGCCTCGAGAAATGCTTATTCTTGACTTTGTTTGATCGTCATTATAATTTTATAAAATGACGACTCTTTAAAGAAGATTGTTAATGAAACTGAATTATTTACTGAATTCGAATTCGTCTGTTATATTCGTTGTCTATAATTGAACAACACTTACAGTTTTTCCGTTCGTCAGAAGAAGATTGAGCTGTCCATCTTTAATTTCATAATCTTTAATTTCGGTATTAGGAGAACAAACGACACCTTCCATGGAGACTCGATGAGTTGTCCATTCACTAAGATATTCCGGTAGTACTTGTGACATGATAAACTTTTCCTTGTATACTTGATAAACTCTTTTCGTCGTTCCTTCAACTGTAACAAAAGTGGAATCATCACACATCTCTACAGAATATGTTAACACTTTTCAGAATTGTCGAATTGCTAAATTTCTAAATTCGGATCCGATAGAAATTTTGGCTCAGAAACATGTAACGTATCCGTAAACTCACGATTTCGAGCTAGTGAACACGCCAATTCCGATCCTAAAAATCCACCACCGATAATGACAATGCTTTTAACATTTGGATTATTGACGTTTTCCTCCAACTCAAGAAAATCTTCTTTCGTCCGGAAAGCAATAACTTTGCTCGCTGCAACCTCATCAGCAGTCTCAAAAATTGGGATATTCTTGGGTGAAGCTCCTGGTAACCATAAAATATTAAGTTTCCAATAATTGCGAAAAAAATCCATCTTTTTCAATAACAAATCTTCGCAAGATATAATAAACGACTTACCCGTGGCTACGAGACACTTGTCGTACTTAATTTCGTAACCGTCCTCAAGGATAGCAATTTTCTTATACGGATCTATTTTTTTAACTTTCCATCCAGACGCAATCGCTACGCCACCTTTGTCCGACTCTGCAAGATGCTCAACTTTTGCATAAAATTCCGGTGGCTCGTAAAACAAACTGCAAAGAAAAGCATTCGTGGTAAATACGCGACAGTCATAGGGAGAATTCTATTTAACACAGGATGCATTTTTTTTTCAACTTTGTACCGAAACATAAAATCTTTTACATTGAATTTCACTCTTTCGTACGTAAGATAAAAGGGTATTTGGAAATAAAATGCGTTTTGTTTTTTTATTAAAACATTTGCAGTGGAGCCTAACTTTGAAAATTTGGAAATTATACCTTCTCTGCGTTCCATTCCATTGTCTGAAATTGAGCAACGCGGCCGCGACTCTGTCTTTACTGTACCAAAGTTCCTTGGACAGTGGTGGTCGCATGTAAGGAAGAGCCGATTCTTCAGTTATAACGAGAACCTGAGAAGTAATCGATTAAGAGTGATTGTCAATTAGTCGGGCATTGGGTCACATGAAAGAATGCTTTTTGATATTTTAATATTTTACCTTTGCTTTAGGATCTCGCGATTTTATAGATCGGAATGCCGAAAATGCTGCTGTCCCACCGCCTATGAGTAAGTAAGGAACTTCCGATGGTATGGAGCTTGAAGTCGCAGGTACTTTTATTTTTTCCCGTTTTTTCCCCTTCTCCTTTTCTTTCTTCTCTAAAAATTAGTGCCGTTAAGTGAACCACTTCGACACATTTAATAGACACAAATTTTTTAAACCTCTCATTCAACAGATATTCTTACTTTTCGATTTTGTTATTGTCGTAGACTCCTTCTCGTTCGACCGGCCCAACTGCAAGTTAATTAATAAAATACCGTTGTAATAAGTGCATTTATTAATGTAAGAGATTTCCCGGACATATTTGTAGTCTCTTTTTTTTGTTCAACATAGAAATTCCTTTTTTTTTAAACATTCCTTTCTGGCTAGAGGTTTCAAAGTATTGTTTTCTTATTTGCTGTTTCCAGAATGATTGTATGAATGGAGAGTGAAACAACTGAAAATACTTGACATACGTGTAGACTCAAAGGTAAAGATAACATGCCATCTTTTTAATGAAAAAACTTTGTGGTTCATTTAATTTTTCAGGTGCAATTGTGCAGTGATTTTTAAAATGTAGTAATGTATTTGTGAAACATTGACTTCATTCAAATTCTGGAAAGAAATATTTAATACGGAGTATTTGGATATACGGAATATATAATTATTTTATATTGTTTGGAAATTGATTAGATAGTTACTGCATAATATCCAGCTCCCGCTATAAGTATAGCTGCTAACAATTGTTTCCAGTATTGTAGTAATGAATTCCCTGGTCCTTTGTCGCCAGGTTGTTTAGGTGGTATAGGACCACAAATTTCTTCGCATTGGGGAGGCCGAACTCCGTCAGGTGTTACAGGGCATCCCGGCGGAATAGGGGCTACCGGAGCGGCTGGAGTTGGCTGCTTTGCAATCTTGGATTTTGGCGTTGGAATACATTCCTCAGCCTTGAGAGTCGTGCCAGCGACTTTGTGAGGTTTTTTGCTTTTTGAATCACTTGCGTATCTCAAATGGTTTATATTGTTGATGCCTTGAATCGTCAAATCGAAATGAAGCATTTATTCGAAATTTGTAGCAAAATTTGAGGTTATGTGTGGATTATGAGGTTATGGTTCAGGCTCGAGATTAATCATATTGAAAATGTTATATCACAATGAAACGTACACAATAAGATTCTGAAATCGATGAATATAAAACTAATGATGATACTGTCAAAAGTTTGACGTTTTAAATTGATCAGCCGGAAATCATTAGATCAATCGAAGGGAAATGATAAGAGGACAGGAAAATTATTGTAATATAAGTCGTCGAAACCGGGATAAAAACTTACCAATGCATTTCGAAGTTTGATTTATCGAATTTTGATGCGCGTGTCTCGTTATTTTCGACAATTGTCCGATCACTTTGCCACAGCTCAACATGGTTTTTAATGTTTGTTTCAAAATTTAAAATTCACTGAACGAAAAACTGATAACTCAAGTGCTCTCAGGAAAACCTTATGCAATATGGTGGTCGGTCGCGTGGGGCCGGCGCTTTATTTTTCTTCTCTCTCTCACTCTTTCTTTCTCCAAATCGTCCACTGCGCCGGGACGATGAAAAGGCAAAACTGACACCACCGAGACAACACGCAATCACGAGAACTGTTATTGCGAAATTAATCGAAATCAATGGTAAATTGTAATGATCGGATCACGAACAGCTCCATTACCCGGTCTCTTCTTGTTTAGACTCTGTACCATTTTGTATATAGTATCGTTTCGATCCAACACGATAATTTTCTTTTTTACTGTATAGTAATTTTTTTTATTGTTTTCTTCTAAAAAGGATTCAAAGTTAGAAGTGTGACAAATTTTTCAGGTTATAATACGATATCCTGAATTCGGCAAACTTCTCGCTGCTCAATGTATGCATGGTCGGGTGGCGGCATTCGCTCTCTGTGGCGAAAAAAAAGAACCCTGTCATATTGATATACCAACGAAGAAAGAGATAGCGTTGCGGAATCGTACATGAATCAAAATATTATAGTGAGAAGTCGCAATAACATCGATGATGCATGAATTAAATATTTCTGTATTTATTTATTATTACATTGAACATATTGAACATGCAAATAAGCGCGGGGATTAGTGAATTTTAAAATATCCTGATTTCCGGATATCCTTTGACCAAACCGACACGATTCACCTGGGAAATTAATAATAGATTCTTTTAAACTGCGAAACGTATTTATGCACTACGGTGTGTCCTAAATACTCGGTGTTTTGTTGTTTTTTGTTGTTGTCAAATGACAGAACAACGCTCCTACGAGACAACCACCTTATTTTTAAAAACTTCCATTTTCGATACCGTACTTATTACTGGTTAGTTTTACTACCAAACATACCATAAATAACGTGATAACTAAAGTTCCTAAAGCGGCTATCAATTGGCGATGGTAAATTGCATTATTTGCATCGTAATGTTCTTTCCAAGATCCACAGGGAACTGGATAAAGATCCATCAGACAGCGCATTTTACGTGGGCATTCATCAGGCGGAGGGCAAGTTGGATCACAACTATCCTGTGTCGTAGTTGAGTGACTTATCAATCTCAAATTTCGAGAATAACGGACTGTAATAAATAAATCGATTCACATGTATTGATTTTTAATAGTTTTTATGAAAATCATACGATTGGAAAATTGAGTCTATGAAATGCTAATAATTGGTTATTTGTACCAAACCGGCGATATTCGCTCCGTCTAAGAATATTACCCAGCATCTTGGACTGAAAAATATGGACGAAAAAAAAATTTGATGATTTGATATGATTTGGGAAAAAAACAACGATCAGATTAGATGACGGAATTAACCAAGTTGACTTGCAGCTTGCACAGCAAAATTCACTGTTCCCCTCACAAACCGTAAGCGATTTTTTCTGATTAACAAAAGAAAAAAACAAAAAAAAAACAGCGACCTCTCCTTCGCGACAACCTTCGTCGTCTCGGAAAAAAAAAAAAAAAACTGCATTCAAGGAGATGGCGTGAATCATCACGCGCTCTTCGCCTCTTGCAGCAAATTTGCAATTACGGTATATAAACTCGTTCCGGAAGTCCAAATACAATTTTTGATCGTTCAATTCACTGTAAAATTTCAGTCTCTTGTACTGCAGATGACAAGAAGCTGTCAAAAAAAGTATAACCATGAAAAAATAGTTTTCAAAAATTATTTGAAAATATTCTCGCCTTTACTTCGAGCCACGATACAAAAAAATGCATTTCAAGGAGTGTTCAAACTTCCGGAAAGTGAAATTCGGCTTACAGCTTGATTCAATAGATGGTGCTGGCGGTCACGAAAAAAACGAGAAAAATAAACGAAAAACAAGACAGTAGACACCAAACACAAGCCAGTTCACTGACTGCAAAGATGATTTCATTCTAAATTCGTAGTTCCCACACAGTGACCCATGTGATCAGAAGTTATATACATTTTATTCAGTCACAAAATTTCCAACACCAGCTGACAAAAGGTATTTTGTGCAATATTTTATAGCCACGTTTCTATGATGCATTTTCACGATTTTACACCTTTAAAAAGTATACGCATGACAAAGTATTGTTATGAATCTTCAACGAAATAAACAAACACGTTGAATTGCGCGTCGAACTGTCACGACGCAAGTAGAAATGTTTCATGTTTGTAAATAAACACATCGATTTCTGACAGAATGGCAAATATGGCCTGTCATTTCGTGTGTACTTCGAATTCATATTGTTGCACTACATTAGAAAATATGAATTATGTCTGATCTCAAATCGATTTTTTTGTTATAATAAAAGTGACGAAAATAATGTTGTTGAAGAAACCCTTTATATAAACAAAAATCATTAACGTTGTTAAAAAAAATGATCAGGATTTTCAATATCATTATTGTGAGGACCTATATACTTTCGAAACTCCAAATTATTAATTTGTATCAAGTTCCCTCTCTCTGTCTTGTTAAAGCTTATAAGGTAAACAAAGGAAAGCAATTGGCATTGAGAAAGTAATGGAGAGGGTTCATGACCAATGAATCAGGAACAGGTTGGTGATGATAAAAAAGAGAAAAAAACAACAAGGAAACACTTCCATGTACCAGTTAGGTAGGAGCAAGTTACAAAGACAGTCACGTTTTCCCTAGTGCAAGCAAGCAACATAGTGGGTGTTCTTTTTATAGATCCAGTTTGACCTCTTTTTGTTGCAAAAGCAGCCCAGTGTATCAGTGCAACTTGAGTGCCAGTTGTTCTATTAGTCTGGATCGTGCTATAACCGTCCAAGATTTTTCAATAATTTCCAAGGGATCTTTGATTGGCAAAAAACAAACAATGCCAGACAGGTGCAAAAACATTTAATTGCAAAAGTTTAAACCAGTGTTTCCCAGATAAAATATTTTTTCACACCTCGTGTATCTCATGGAAATAAAATATAAATACTCAATTCAATAATAGATAATTGAATAATAGATTTGAATTGTTAATAACATATTGAATCACATTTTTTTCTAATGCTGTTTGCCATATATTTGAAAGTCCATTCGGTCTCACGGTCATATTTCAGTCTGTATTTTCGTTTCATGGGATACAGTAGCTTATAAACAGAAGTAATATTTCAATCTATTTTCCATATCATTTGCATATATTGTTAAGTTTAAAAAAATGTTTCTCTGTCATTGTTAGGAAGAAAGTTTTAATCGGTGCAGGAATAGCATGGGCAATTTCTGTTTGTTGCCTTCTCTTGAAGAGAAAATTATCTACGCGTCCTGCACTATTAAGTTTCATACCTTCTTTATCAAATGGGTCAGTAGTGTTCTCTCCCTCTTACAAATGTCTCATCTCCCAAATGACTTGCTAACGTTTTTAGTTTCCTTATGTATCCAAAGCTATTCTAAATGAATCTATTTACGGTGATAATATTATTTTATATCTACTTTTTCTTTGCTTATAATCATCTAATCGCAGACTGATTGTTAGGTTTGCGTATTGAATTTAGTTCGTGTTTCATCCAAATAATGTGTGGAGTGCCCATTTCAAAATTTGATGGTTTAATAATTTCTGTTGTTGAATAATTGCTTTATGACTTTACCAATAATTTATTCTGCATTCACAGCAGTCAAATAATGGACAATGACGACGATCAAAAAAGTACTAACGAAGATGCTGCAGCATCGGTTGAATACGAGTCTTCCAATTCGAATGAAAATTCTGAAAATGATTCTAGAAGGTAAGTTTTTTATGATCGTGCAATGGAGAAAAATCTATTGAATCTCACAGCAGTGGACTAAAAATAAGTCATCTCTTGAAAAGTTCTTTCAGCTGTATCCTTATATTAGGAAATATCTGAAAGGCATTGGAAAAACAGATTCTGAATACCATCTCCAAAAGAAGTAGAAAAAATGAATAAAATTGAAAAAAGAAACTCAAATTCATTTCACATAACGAAAAGAAATCTTCTGATAGATTGTTAATAATTTATTTATAAAAAAAGTGTTCATGATAAACATGTTTACAGACAGTGGGCAGCGAATTTCATGACAGCAGCGTCACCTCCCAAATTTGTATCATTAGAAGAAATTTTGCATGCAGCAAATGGAATGAAAAACATGGCATTAGCACATGAAATAGCGGTTGACAAGAATTTCCAGTTGCAAAAATTGGTTGAAGAAGAAGGGGACAGTTTACAAAAGCGCGTCAAGGAAATAGTTCACAAAGCTTTTTGGGACGTTCTTGCTTGTCAATTGGCCGAGGATCCACCAAATTACTCGCAAGCTTTGGTGCTGTTGAAAGAAATCAAGGAGGTATTTTTATATTTGGATATCGATAGTTTTTATGATGGAAAGGAGCGAAAAAAAACTCATTTTTCGATAAATAGCTGATTGGAGATATTCACACATTTCAGAGCTTGGGTGAATTGGTTATGCCGCATCATACTAAAATACGCGATAACATCAAGGAAATATTGGACGTTGACCTGATCAAGCAACAGGCTGAACAAGGAATTTTAGATTTTCATCATTACTCCCGATACGTACTGTCGATAATGAGTAAAATTTGTGCCCCTGTCAGAGACGACAGAATAAAAGAACTCGGTGAATGCACGGATGTTATAGAAACGTTCAAGGGCATAATGGAGGTGTTACAATTGATGAGATTAGATTTGGCAAATTTCACTATTACGATGATGAGGCCGAACATCGTAGCTTCCAGTATAGAATACGAAAAGACCAAATTTGCCGAATTTTTAAAAGTTCAAGCTGACGGTTTGCAGTACACAAGACGATGGCTCCTGAAACACTTTGACGAAGAAAAACACGTTGCAGCTTCCCAAGATTCTAACGGCATTAAACAAGTCACTCACAATTTATTAGCGGAAGCTTACTTGGATTTACTCGAGTGGGATTCTAGTCCAGATGCTGAAGTATGTCCGAACCGCTTGCCCTTTTCAAGAGATTTGTCGAAATCTTTTTTCTGTTTTAATTTTTCTCTTAAATTTTTGTTCACCATTACTCAAATTTCAATAGCAAAAAACAATATTTTGTCCTGAAACGAGTTATTATTTTCGTTGGACTCTTTTCTGGCAGGAAAACAAATTCTCAATTGTTGTTTCTTTTTTCTCCACAGACTTTGATGCTCGACCAAGGCAGACTTCTCGATCTCAGAGACAAAACTAGTAGTTTGAATATAATGGGTTCAATATTGTTGCTAGTCAACAATACAATTGGTGCTTCGATCCAAGGTGTTTCGAATTTCAAAAAAAACCTCAAAGAACATCTGGTCGTTCTCTTGGAGCCTGTTCATTCGAACAAGTACGATTTTTCAACACAATCGCTTTATTGCGTGTTATGGAATATTGATCTTTACCCGGTTAACGCGGAATTATTTTTGTCCAGTTACAATTGTCACTTACATAGTTTTTGATACTGAGTTTTGATACTGACCCCGGTGATTCGTTAGGAGGTAAAAAAAACGAGCACATTATCAATGAAATTTCTATGTGTGTTTTTCGAAATATGTTTCAACGTGTTAAATGAGCGACAAAAGCATCGGACAAGAATGATTCTGCTGACTAAAACAGGGTGCACAGAAAGAGTTGACTGTTTAATGGTTACAAACGTCGGCTGGAATGTGATTTTTCAGAGATTTGGAGAAAGTAATGCCAAATATTGTATTGCAAGTAAAGAAAGACGTAAATGCGACACTCAAGGAAATCGGTGCTTCCGAAATGTCATCAGCTACTGAAGGAATATTGAATGGACAGATACAAGAACTGGTTAACGAAGACCATAAAATTCGCCACTTAGTTAGTAAGTATTTGGTAGGACTTGCAGAAAAATTCTCAACATTATTGAGAAAACGTTACGAGCGTTAATTCTTTCTTGTTGCTTATTAGCTTTGAGGATAAGAGAATTCTTGCAAAAGATTATTCTCTCACAGTCGGCGGTGCATCAACAAATACCTTCTGGTTTGTCTTCCCTGCAGGAAGAGCTGGCCTCTATCGCAGCAAGATTTTTGATTATCGTAGCTCACAACAGAAGTGTTTTCGGTGAATATTACCAGCAGATTGTGGCAGATGAAGTTGCGAAACAAAATGAAATGCCAGTGGGTGACGTCAATACAATGGAAATGTAAAATGTTACTAATTACGAAAAAATAATTGTTATTTGCGACATAAAATCGCAAAACCACGATGCAAAACACATACATGCATTCGTCACATTTCACACACATACCGTCGACGGTCTAACATTCATGCTCGGAAATTTCTTATCGAGTAGCATTTCTGATGTATTCTCTTTTGCAGAAACCAATTGATGCACATGAAACGATTTGTTGTAAATCAATTTTTGCATCGAATAATACGTAACACAAATTACTGAAAAGAGAAAAAGGGAGGACGGTTCTCACCGTATACCAGGAGAGAAAAAAGAGCGTAATATTTCCGAATACTTTTTTCTCTCCGACAATTTTGTATATCTTATTAACATTTGTAGCATTATCAGTGTGGCGAATGTATTTTTTTGAATTTTTTTTTCTGATTTGATTACAAAATATATAAATATCATACAAAAATATTTCATAAATAATTTGAAAAGCCTTAGCTCTTTGATCGCACCCCTCGGGTTCATTCATTGTTCTTTTTTGCCAATTTATAAAAACAATTATTTTTAAAAAATTATCTTACACGTTCGAGTCTACGTCCGAGAAAAGACTAACGTGAATATCAAACGATGATAGATGATCCTTTTTGAGAAAACTTCGGAAACCTAAAGGGTGAGAAAAGTTTTGATGCATTACTGAGTTCACATGGGTGGGTGTTCGCAAGATGGCTCTGCAATCTCGGAACAAAACTTTACTTTTGGAACAAAAGTTTAAGAAATAGCTTGAGATTATAAAAAAATACAAGAATAAGGTTTTGAGGCTGCTTTGTATTTTTGATTTTTGAATTTCGTGACATTGTGGAATTGGTTTTCGAATGTTGTTGAATTTTTTGAAAATAGCAATATCTTACCTACAAAAAGATGTTGAAGTTTTTCACTCGCCGGAAACAAAACTCCAAGACTACGCAAGAGTTCATCAACATCGCCATTTTTCGTGTAGTTTTGTATCATAATGGCAAACTCTTTATACTTGTTTGGCGACAAAGTTCGTTTAACTTCTTTCAAGTACGTTTTTCCTAATTCTTTTTTGTCACCGGTCTCAGGTTTTTTTACGAGATTCGTAGACGAGTTAAGTGTCGAATGGTTAGACGTAGAAGGACCAGACGTGTTGGAATAAATTTCGAGTGGCATTATTTTTCGTTTTCGACGTTTCGGGCTGGGTTCAGTTGTCTCCTTCGTAAGTTCGCAACGATCCCAATCACCTTTGATCTTACAATCGGTAAAGTTAATGACGGTTTTAGTTGATTTAGTCATCAAACCGTCTGAAAACTCTTTTCTCTTGGTGCTGGTGTTGTCAATCCATGAGGTTTCCGGTTGCTTCTCTTTGTACATATTTATATCGAAATTATCGCTTTTTTCGAGTGGCGTGCCAGAAATGCTGAGTGAACTTGTTTCCAGTATTTTCGTGGGAACTGTTTCAAACTTTGCTGGCACAGCTGGCAGTGACAAATCGGATGAGTCACGAAGTGGGCGCATTTCAGATTTGGGCAACTGCATTTTCCAAGAATTAAAATTTTATGAAAGCAGGATAAAAATTAAAAGACAGTTAATAAACTATGAATTAGTCGGAGAAATGTGTTACTTACAGTTTGTTCAGCGTATCTAAAGAACATTCGAAGATCTTTAGTAATAACACCAAAATTATTAAAATGCTTTATATAAGGACGTAGCCAAGCGGACAATTGACTTTTGAACTGAGAACTTCCGAATCGACAGTCACAGAGTATTATTGCTCCATAATCATTTCGATGACGTATAATCCGACCAATCGCTTGATTCACAGCTCTCGATGCTTCCAACTGATACCATTGTTGTCCAGATAAACCCTTAATAAAATGTAACAGTTGATTAGAAGAACTTGAGAATTCGTTGTTCGTTTCATCGTCAGAAATTACCTCTTTGTCCTTGGCTCGATTTTCATCCAAATATCGCTGTTTTAACATCACACGAGGATCTTTAAGGGGCGGGTATGGGAGACCCGTGATGAGGACGGCTCGGCCGTTAGCGTTAGCAAAATCCAAGCCCTCGCTAACTTTACCGCGACAAACAGCCATAAAAATAGCTCCTTTGCACGATGGATCTTGTATTTTTTCGTAAAATTCGTTCATTACATTGGCAAAACCGTCTTTAGACTGGGGCTCGACATAAATCGGTTTTCTATCTGCGATCTTTGACCATAAGCCGATACTTTGCCAATCATCTCGACATTTTTTCATTACGGGGTACGACGAAAAAAACACGAGAAGTCCGTGCGGCACGAGGCAACTAAAGTTGTAAATGGTTCGTCCAAGAGAACTTATATATTTGGGATCGTTCCTGTGAATCAGAAATACTGTCATTAAAACCGTTATATAAATAATCGTCGTCAAGTTCTCCTGTTATTAAAATTTTTCCCTACGAATGAAGTGCACATGAATCAATTTTCCATGATAATCATTCAAAAAAGTTAATGGAATATTGGAAAAATAATAATAGTAATAATAATAATAATTAGAGAGTTTTTCATTTTCGTTATGTGATTTATCTTAAGCAATTCCTCCTTTTTAGATTTTCCTATAAACTTTTCATAAAGTAGCTTTCACTCATTACCTCGTATTGTACGACGAATTAAGTTGAAATCCGTCGGGCCCCTGGCTCAAAACCCCAGCGATAACTTGTTTCCCGGTAACTATATGAGGATTCTCGAGCTGGACATCGATTGGTATTCCGAGTTCCGATATGAATGGTTTTAATGGAGATAATGTGCCGCTTGTTAGTATGACGGAATGAATACCTTGTTCAAGAAGTTGTTGCATTCTGTATCAATAAAAATGTCAAATATGACAAATTGAAAAATATGCGAGACAAAAAAATATATAATTTTGTTCACCCAAAGCCAGGGCTGAAACACCAGTAGCTGATGACTTTTCCGTCCGTTTTTGATGGCATTTTTTTCGATTCCCAGGCGTCGCTTCGACCAGTTTTCTTCGGTTCCTCTCTTTGCACGTAAACTTTATAGCATTGTTTGACTCGTTCGCGATGACGTAAATTGTTTCCACCGCTACTGAAGACCGTTCGCAAAAGATCGCCGAATTTTTGAAGAGCGTTTCCCTTTCTCGTGAAAGGTGAAGTGCTCGTAGTCGATAGATACATTATAATTTTGTCTAACTTGTCAATGACTAATTGTTCCTTGCCGTGAGTCAGCTGAAAAATAATGACACAGACGGAGAATAATGAGAATCAGGAAGGCAACAAATTGGACGAGAGTTTATGAAACTTTCAAACTTTCGTATGCTATTCTTACCGATGCTTTTTCTAAAAGTTCAAATATAAAACTACCCGGTAACGTTTCACCCTCTTCACCGTTCTTCAGCTTTATCTCATCTATGGCTTTCTCAAGTTCCAGAAACATCGCCTTCAATATACACAAGTCTTCGGGGGTAAAATCTTTTTGGGCATTTCCACTTCCTTCAAATGCAAATTCAGTTTGATCGTTCATGTCTTTAGCAACGTCCTCCATCACATGAGTTACTTCATCGATACACAGTGCAACATCTGTGCTACTTATCTACTTGAACAAAAAAATGGTCATGTCGTGTTATGTCGTGAAATATATTGTTTAAAAAAAAAAAACGGTGACACTACAAATTTACTTGTAACGAAGCTGCTTCTTCACATGTTTTTTCTACATTATGTGCCTCGTCCAAAAGAACAATATTGCCCTGGAGGTCTATGCCCTGAGACTTTCGCGTTTTGGGGTCTAGAAGATAATTGTAAGGCATAAATGTTATATCTGCTGACTGCTTCAACTCCTTTGATAGAAAGTACGGGCAACATTTCAATTTTTGGCCTGCTTTTACCAGATCCTCTATATCACAAATTTCTTGCTTGAAAATTGGATCGTCTTTTCTGCAAAATAAACAACACTTTAAAACCGAGCAGCCAGAATAGCCTTTTCCTTGTAATTGGATCAGAAATTGATTAATAACAACTACTAGCAATTTTTCTCCCAATCCTCATAGTTTCGATCAATCGGCAATTTTAGTCGCAGTCTGGCTTTACTTGTATCAAATTTTCTGTTGCCGAGTTCTCCAGTTATCGTAGCTTGAACCCAGGGAGGTGGAGCAAAAAGGGTAAAATTCAACTGATGGTGAAAACGTGAAATATTGAAAAATAACAAAGAAAAAACGAAAATAAAAGTATGCACTTGTGTTGGAACAAAAAAATAAGTAATTTGTGAAATGTTCCATATGCCAATTATGAATCAACCCTAAAATAATGAGTAAAATTTATTTTCAATACCTCAACTCAACGTTGTTGTAAAAATGGCAAGTTCTAGACCTGACTTTAGCCTGGCACATGTGAATTTTATTGGATGAATTTTGTTCTCTTGAAACTTCTGGATGAATGCACAATTGATCTCTGGAGCCAAGAACAGCAACTTTAACATGCTTGTAAGAAGTTCTTTTGAGTTCTTGCATAGCTTGGGAGAGTTGAGAATGTGTTCGAGAAGCATAAACAATTTTTGGCATGATCCAACCAAAATTAGTGCCTTGTTGAGAATCAGACGATCCGGCTTCATTCTCCAATCCATCTCGAAGTTTGTTAAAGAACTGTCCACCGAAATCTGGTTGTTCTATTGCACCTGCTACAGCCTGCACTTGCAATTGTGCTTTCTTAACCAACAGCCAGCCCAAAGAGGAGCACAAGAGACAGAGAGTTTTACCCGTACCTGAAACATTCCCTCTCATAAATAATTTTCTTTGGTGGAACTTGAACTCTATCATAGTTTGGATTAAACGTTCAAAATATTCTTCTTACCTGTTGGCGATTCCAAAACTCCGTGTTTTTTGTTCTGCAAACATTCGATCACTTTGGACATGTAAACTTCTTGAACGGCGTAAGGCTCGAACGGAAAAGTTACGATTATTCCGTTTATAGTTACGTCGGGCATTTTGATTTTTTCAATATGATAAAAAACTTCAATGTAATTTTATAAATAAAGGCACTTCGCGACGGGTAACAAATATTTACAATGTGCGCCTGACGAGTTCAGGATTTTGACACATGCGACATTTTTTATTCCATTCTTCGCGCCAAAATGATGACTATAACCCAACCATACAATGCGTGCGGGAAATTTAAATCTTTGTTAAAATTATGAGAAGGTTTTTGTTTACAAATAGATTTCATTTCATTTCGACTTCTTTCTTCGGATTATCAAGGCTTTCGAGAAGTAGAGAAATATTCCTGCATTTTTTTGATTATGATGACTTCATAATAAAATAATTTGTGGAATTTGTGTGTTGTTACTAACGTAGAGGGAGATTTAGTTCGAAAAACTGCAGCGGCGCCGGAGTAGTATATAAGGTTGGTCAGCTGATAATACGCGTCCGGACTGGAACTGATAAATTGAGTAAATTTTATATCTCTCAGACAGTAGCTGTCGCCTGGCAACTCCGAAACTAGCGTCGTAGAACATTCCTCTGATTCGTTACTATTGTGCGGAGGTGAGTTTTGAAAATTATTTTCATCCATTAGACATTTCCAAACAGAACAATAATTGTAAAGTATATATCGCTGTTCAACGACAAACATTGTCGATTCAAAAAATCGTAACTAGGTCACAGTTTTTTTTTGAATGAGCCAAGATTTTTTTAGGTCGAGGTCATTAGCCCAAATCGGCCAACACACCCCAAATAAGATGAATACAGTCGCCTTCTAATTGCTATTAATATTCACATTTTTTTTCAAACATCACCCAACCCATGAAAACTATTAGCATGAAGAACAAATAAATACATAAGAATTTTAAATATTAATGATAATTTTCAATGAATAATTATAATTAAAAAATAGGCCAGTTCAATATCCAAATGATAAGTTATAATCTGGGCCAAGATAAATTGAATATAATTACATAAGCTTATTATTTTTATCAATTCATAATTACATGCACTTTTTGTTGTTTTATACACATGCAATGTAATGTCACTTATTTCAAAGTAAACGTGTGGGGAAAACATTTTTTTATCAAGCTTGGATAAAAAGAAAGGTCACCGCTCCCTTATCTTCTTGAATATCCAATTTAATTATTGCTACTTGCAAATATAGTGTGCATTAAAAGCCATTACAGTTGGTTCTTTTGAAAAATAATGTAATTACAAATATTTATAAGTAACAAATTGATGACAATTAATTCGCATATTTCGGAACCTGTTCTTTGCAGTGAATCTAGAAGAATCCAACAATGCGTCTTATAATTTGTGATACCATCGATTATGTAGCTGAATGGTCGGCAAAATATGTTGTCAAAAGGATCAATGATTTTCAGCCCAATGAAAATAAATACTTTGTCCTTGGATTACCAACTGGTGAGAATATACATTTTCTTAATGAAATATTTTTACTTTTCTATCCCTGGTGTTTGCGGCAACCATGAGATTTTTTCTTTATGGGTGATTGCAACATGTTGTATTTAATTTTTGCACATGGGAACAAAAGAATCCAAACTTTCTTGTTCCCATTTTTCATTCCATAATAATTTCAGTATTTAGCATTTTGTAAAAAATAAGAAAAGAATGAGCCATCTGTCAGATGACTCGCATGTTAATACAAAATAAGTGGATTGTCAAAAGATTAAAAACAAAGTCAACTAGTTGGACGATTTTTCATCTCTATGGTTGCTCTTCGAATCTACTAATAAAAAATATTCCCATTTTTGTTTAAGGTGGTACTCCGCTTGGAATGTATAAGAAGCTGATAGAATATTACAAAGCTGGAAAAGTGTCGTTTAAATATGTCAAGACTTTTAACATGGATGAGTACGTTGATTTGGCACGTGATCATCCGGAGTCTTATCATTACTACATGTACAACAGTTTTTTGAAGCACATAGACATTGATCCCAAAAACGTTCACATATTAGATGGTAACGCAGAAGACCTTGTTCTGGAATGCGACAAGTTTGAGGATCAAATAAAAGAAGCCGGTGGCATTGAACTATTCATCGGTGGTATTGGCCCCGATGGACATATAGCTTTCAACGAGCCAGGTTCCTCTCTTGCTTCGCGTACCCGAGTAAAGACCTTAGCACAGGATACTCTCGAAGCAAATGCACGCTTTTTTGGTAACGATATTGAGAAAGTACCAAAACAAGCATTGACCGTTGGTGTTGGCACAGTTATGGATGCCAAGGAAGTTATGATTCTCATTACCGGATCGCACAAAGCTTTTGCTCTTTATAAAGCCGTTGAAGAAGGCGTTAATCACATGTGGACCGTATCAGCTTTCCAACAACATCCTAGAACCCTGATTGTATGCGATGAGGACGCCACTCTCGAGTTACGTGTCAAGACAGTCAAGTATTTCAAGGTATAGTTTATCACGTTTTTTTATTTATTTTGTATCATGCCCGTAGGTTTCAATTCAAAAATATATCTTGGAATAATCTAAATTCCTATTATTTTAATTATCATATTATTGACGTAGTAGCCAACAGACTTGTAACTCATTTTTGGCAAGAGTGTTGCTGCAAATGCTAAATATAATTTTTCGAAATACTTTCCGTTTGCAACATTAGAATTTCAAAAACCTACAATTCTCAGACAACGCAACATTCAGCTACGAGAAACAAGGGTTGTTTCGTAATTTTTTTATAAGCATGCACTTTCTCTAGGAATACCGTAGATTTTGTAGTGAAAAGGTATAGAAATTTTGAAGAACGTCGAAATAGTGCAAAAAAGCGATTATATTTAAGAGATACGGTACAGATATACGATATTACGTTTCCTTTTTTCATTGGAATGATATCATGCCATTCAGTGCAAATAATGAAAGCGCGTAGAATAGATTTCATAAAAATGACTGACTCGATTTGTTTAGTGTGCAAACAGCAGTGTCAGATTGTGGTCTTTTTTGTACTTGGCCCGAACACATTCTAGGCAGAAAAACAATATCTGCTTGTTGGTCGATTTGCGGTCAAGTTTAATTTCGAAATTCCGGTTCCGGTGAAGGAGCGATTTAAAACCGCGTATCGCATGAATTTTTGATAATTATTAGTTAAGTAAAATGTGAGGTAACTTTGGTCGAATTCGTAAGAGGTTGTGATTCACTATTTTTCAATATTTTTTCATATCCGACGAACAATTTCTACGGCTTTCCAACCGTTTTGAGATATCATAAAAAATGTTAGAGACAACGAAGTACTTAAATAAAAATGTGTATTCCCTCAGGCACTCAGCGACGTTCATCGCAAATTGATTGAAGAAGACGGACAGGGTATACCTCGTCGCGTTCTGAATGCCTCATAGAATGGTAGTTACTTTGACAGTACGATTATTTTGTGCCTTTCATTTAACGTAGTAAATATAAATAAAATAAAGCTTTTAACGGTGTTGGGCGTCGATTGGGATATGCATACGTTATATATGTTTTTCAAGTACAAAATAAAACTCCATGTGTTTATCACTTGTTACACTTGGACGTTGATTTAATGAATTGTCTTATGTTTCAGAGCTTGTGGAATATTCATTGTAAACTGATCCAAGACGATGTTCCAACTCCATGAAACTGTAACTGACGTACCACAAGATTAACGTGCAATACGTTATTTTTTCAAATTTTTTACATACATAATCATTGGTCATAGATGCGATTCCATGAATTTTATACACATGATGGATAATAAATAATATTTTCACATTTTCAATGTTCAAATAAGACAAATAAATATTTATATGTATATATATATATATTTTGTTCATCGACCTAATATGAAATGCCTTCTTATGGGTCGTTAAACCGTGTAATTCGATGCCCATATATTTTCCTCGTGTCTTTTACAAAGCTGTACTTTTGAAAAAAACATAAAAGGCTTACTCTACGAAAAAAAAAATGTTTTTAACGAGATTTGCCATATAAATAGAAACGCGACGGATTTTAATACAAAAGTTTCCTCCATTATCGAATCTCATGATGGTTCGGTCTGTACAGTCTTGCTGTCTACTGGTGGTCCAGGATTTAGAGAACCGTATTTATTGGCAATGTTAACGACTTCTCGAAGCACTTTATTCTCTTCCGCTAGCCGTGAATAATTTTCTTTATACTTGAGCTCACTCTCTTCGTCCAATGCTGCCGCCACCCGCATAACTGTCGCCATTTCGTTGATTTTTTCTGCCTGGCTCGTTATTATCTGGTAATTATATAATTTTTCTGTACAATTATTCATATTCTTATGATCTTCTTTGTGGAGAATTCGTCTACAAATAATTGTATGAAAATTTACAAATTTGTAAAAAATATGATACTTTTGAAATGGAAATTCTACAACTTATTACAAATATTTTTGAAACAAAATGATACACAAATTCAATCACTGCTCATCATTCTAATTATTATCTATATTGTATCAAAGATTTTTTTGGAGTAAATTATCAAACAAATTTTTTTCTGAAAATCACTACATTTGATTCAATTGTTTACCATTTCCTCGAGAATTGATAATTTAAGAATTTTTTATAGGTAGGCAATAGGTGGTGTATCTGTTTCAATATTCTATGAGATTTTTTATTTTAGCAAAGTTACAGTTATATCATGAGATGCAAAAATTGTATATTACTTTATTCAACTTATATATTTTTGAAAATATCCTATAAACGACCTTTTTTATTCCAAGGTTCAAATGTACCCTGCAAACTTATTGTATGAGGTTCTCCAAAGACATAATCGACTTCTGATTATGATGTTGAAAACAAGATAAGCAGACAGAACATTAGCAGTAAAATGTTCTACTTTTCATGAACAAGAATATGAAGTGAAGTTCCACTTCTGATTGTTCTTAAAAATGTAACTTGCTACGGTTTAAAATAAGCCACATTTTTTCAAACTCATAGAAATATTTTGTATTGATTCTACAAACTTGTAGACGAATATTCTACCATTGAATGATTATGATAAAATTTGGATTAATCCTTACGTTCGCATATCTGGAATTTCGTAGAGTGGAAACATCAGTCCTACTTTTGCGTATAAGAGAGGCAGTTTGTTGTCTATACTTGGACATAATTAATTCAAGAGCATTTTGATGATCCTCCAAAGCATTTCTCAGCTCTTTGTTTTCCGCTTGAACTTCTCTGAGATGTCTAGTTTCTTGTTGTATACCAGCAATGAGAGCATTATGGGGTCTTTGTTTAGCCTCTGTATTGAGTAAATCAACTTCTTCCTGATATTGTTTCATGTCGTCTATTTGATTGCACACGGACTGAATCTCGCTGATCAAATTATCAGCGGTGTTCTCGTGGTCGGAAATCCGACCAACGAGTTTTTTGGCATCGCATATTATTTGTTGAAACGTAAGTGACATATCTGATTGAAGCAAGAAAAACAAAAAAAAACCCGTTATAATGTCGATCAGAATTCACTCACGTCGTTATTATCACTTTTCTTCTACTGTCACGAACAAGATTCATCAAACTCCCAGGATATCTTTTTTGAGCGTTTTTTTTTTTTAAATAAACATGTTATTACTTTTAAAAGGATATATCGAGTATTTTTCTGCCAACTAAATTTTGTTGGTTACGAGACAAAACTCTTCACCATTTTCTGCCACAGCTGGCACTGTTTGTACTGCCATCTGCAGGGAGGAAATGAAAGTTTACGATATGAGGTGTAAACAGATATATAGGTCAGCCATTTCGGAACAGGAAAGTTGAGGGAATGTATAAAAATGTAGTTCAGAAGACAAAATCGGTCAAATTTTTTATAATAGATTCCTTATATTGTACAAGATTTTTGATGTCTCGTTTCTTTCATCCCCTGGAAAATGCATTTAAATAATCTCGTCGTGAATCAACGACGAGACATAGTTCTTTTTGGTTTTTACACTCGCGACGTTGTGTATTCTGATGGGAATGCAAAAGTATGAGATCCAAATGCACTAACACTAGGCAGTAATCCAGCATTCGGAATGATGTTCCATGAGAGTGTTAACGTCACGTTTTTATTGCCTCTGCGAATAAATACGGAAATTGTGTCAAAATATAATTTTCTCAAGATTTTTCTCTAACTATATTGATTTAAAGATTCGCCATTTTCACCTGAGGCCATTGCCGTCATCCCAGAAATAATATTTCGTGTTCATATTCTTGAAATCAAGAATAGCATTGTCGCCACGTAATACAATTTTGTCCCACAGCACAATCTGTTGAATGAATACATTTTATGTTACTTCAATCCTAGGAACCCTCCAATAGTATTTTTTGCTGCCTATTCGTAAACGCAGAGGGCAGTGAGTGAGAATTAACTGGCAAACATTGCAGATTACACAGAATAGAGTCTTTTGAATTCTTCAAAACATTCAAAGTTAGACTCTCAAGATGCTCCCGATACTAACAAACTCTTTGTGCCAATGATAGTTTATGCTAAGATTTCAAGGTTCACACTTTTTTCCAGCTCTTTCAGACTTTACAGCGTAGATTGCATTTATTTATCACTTTTTTTACCTGATTTAGGTGATTAGCTTCAGTTTGATATTCAGCCGTGAGATACAAGAAAAGTTG
Source organism: Campoletis raptor (assembly GCA_948107755.1). NCBI lineage: Eukaryota > Metazoa > Arthropoda > Insecta > Hymenoptera > Ichneumonidae > Campoletis > Campoletis raptor. The sequence continues at coordinate 12,468,465 of OX403623.1, forward strand.
CTTCACATTCCAGTTGAACAACGGAGTGAGATGTATATAAGTCGTTAAGGAATAACTGATTAATAAATAGCATAATTGGACAACGACCTTCTATTGCATTTTTGTAGTGGCATACAGATTTTGTACGCAACTGCATGTATTGTTTACCGGGTCTTTACAAATTTTTTTGCAGCACAATATTCCTAAAAATAAAAGTTAGTATTGCATTGATAAATTGAAATGAAAAGGATATCAGTTTGTAGATCAAAGGTTAAGAATCCCAAATCATTCTTTTCCCTCGACGCGCTGTAGTCAGGAACATTTTTGCTGCAATATTTTTGTGAAACATGTATATATCAATTTGGATTATGAAGGTAGTTGCCTTGCCACAGATCTTTCTGATAACATTCTCTTGACTGTCTAATCATCATTTAAAGAGAAACATATAAAGAAGTTTGTAAAAAAAAGAAAAAAATTAAGGATTTGACTATTTGATTTTTGAGATCTGGCGATAGAAGGAATGCAATGAGCTTTGGGGATGGGGAAATATTAGTGCTGGCAAATTCAATAGTACATCAATCATTGACCAGAGACTCAACTTGCAATTAAAATTGTGGTAAGACAACAACGTTAACGTATTAAATATGGTATTTAGGAAGAGTGTTGAACGTTTTAATGGTAACAATAGTTTATTGTCGTTTACATGAAATAAACGATGTAAATTTCAAGAAGAACATTTGGGGAAAGATTATGTATTATACTTACACGACAACTTTGACAGTATTTAATGATGCATTTGCTCTGTAGTCAATAAACACTGTCGATAAAAAGCAGCAGAATGTCAAACAAGCCGAGACACTCAGTGTGTACGCCAATATAGCGTTTCCTCTCGTTAAAATTGTATGCATCGTGCTGTTATTTAATATTTCGTTAATACGCCACTAAATTATAACTTGATATTTCTACGGTAAAAAAAACTAAAAAAAATAACAATGCGGAATACAATTTATATTAATTGGCACCACGCGCATCAACACAGGTTGGATAAATCCATCTTTTTTTATTCAATACCAACGTCATCAACCTCAACGTGTTACGATTTCACCGGCCAGTTTAGGAACCTTGGAAAATTAAAGGTGAAGAAGCCAAACGTAATAAGGGGAAACAACATACGCGTTTTGGGTTCTTTGAAATTCGCATGGATAACGATTGTTTCTCCGTAGCGCTGCCGTCATAATTTTACTCTTATCGGTAAGAAAAAGTGAATACTGTTTTTCATTTTAGCTGTTGTAATCGCTAAAGAAGTGTTTGTAAAATTTATAGAAATCATTTTCAGAATTATAAAAATTGTCATATTCCTATATATTACAAGTACAATAATAAATACAATAAAAACAATTTCGTTCACAACTCGCTGTGTAGCTGCATACCATCTAAGTACTAAAGCTTCAATAATTTAATTGCAAGATGTCGCGTCCCGTTTATTCCTGAACTCATCGTTATATTTATTATTGCGCGGTTCACCGCAACCCCTTGGTATTTACAGTTCAGCAGTGCCCGTCAAAGTTTTAGCAAGAATAAAAATTAATTGTTCTGAGAAATAAATTAAACAATGGCTCTGTGGCGTACATTGCCACCGAAGATTCTCGAATCTTCGAGAAATCTTACGCGTTGTGTTCCAAGCGTGTCCTATCATCCTAACGTAAATATCTACGTTTTATTGATGTCTAACCTCTCGATTTGCTCGATATCCGCCGACATAATAATGTATCCATTTTGATTTCTTTGCAAAGAGATTGCCAAATTATTATATTTGTAATACTCTATCATTTTTCATCAGCAATTCTTGAAATGTAAAGATTCAACCCTTCATGTCATGAAATGAACCTTTCGAATTTCGTTGTCGAACTCTATTGTACTTTTTAACCGTTCGTGAGGGAAAAAAAAAATGTTATCCCTCAAAATTGAAGAAATATCAATCGAGTTCTTTATATATTAACACTAATGACGACAACCACTGATTATAACTATTTCTCGATCGAATATGTAAAAATGAGCTATACGTCTCAAAATAATTATTTCCATAGGGATGTGCAGGTTTCAGAGATAATAATAAATATAATTCATTGATGTCCTTGAGTTGATATTGAAATTGAACATAGGGACATTTTTGGCACAGCAATCATTGCAATTGTGATGCAATTCTTGATACTCAAGATTTTATCTATCAGGTTTTGGACCACTATGAAAATCCACGCAACGTCGGAAGTCTTGATAAGAACGATAAAACAGTCGGCACTGGTTTGGTCGGAGCTCCAGCTTGTGGAGATGTCATGAAGCTACAGATCAAGGTTGATGAGAATGGAAAAATTATTGATGCTAAATTCAAGACTTTCGGTTGTGGCTCAGCCATCGCTTCGAGTTCATTGGCTACCGAATGGGTCAAGGGCAAGACTGTAATGCAAAGAAATATTCTCTACATTTTTTCATATATTCAAAAATCCACTTCTATAAACCAACTAAGTAAACAATTTACTTGCAGGTTGATCAAGCACTAAAATTGAAGAATACAGATATAGCAAAAGAGCTCTGTCTTCCTCCGGTCAAGCTACACTGTTCCAGTAATTACACACAATTTTAAAACAAAATTTTTTATTCTATTGGTACTTTTTTGAATATTATTCAAATAAAAATTCTATTGACGTTTTCTTTCAGTGCTTGCCGAAGATGCTATAAAGGCAGCTCTCTCTGACTACCGTATAAAACAGCAGGACAACACCGAGAAAACAGGCGATGCCGTCAAGGCTTAGAATTGAAGAATAAGCAATCAAGATTCCTTATATGGGAAAAATGAGAACAAACAAATAGAATATGATGCAAATAATCTCCTTAGGATTGATTAGAATACATTAGGGTGTTAATGTATATTGTCCAATGTTATGTTTCTCAAAGGAGATGTAAATACTATTTTGTGCATATGGACGGGAATTTTTGAAATATACACTAATACGTAGTCGAAAGCGTTTTCAGCATTCTTGTTAGAATTCGATAAGAAAATCAATTGTGATCCCTTAGATAATTTTTTTTTAATGATATACTTTGATCCAAAAAATACTATGAATGTCGAATCTTTTATAAAGTTCGTTCAGAAATTTGTATAATCGTCGAAATTTTTTAGAAACACCGAAAAACATTTCTCTGGAAAGCAAATGAGAGCATGGAAAAAACGAAGAAAACCGGTTTTGTATTCGTCCAAATGTTGCAATTCTTGAATAAATTATGCCATAAAAGAAATGCGTCCCGAAAAAGGTCCCTTTCCAACTCGATTTTCATATATCAAAAGTCAGCTTATGTTATATGTGGGAAATATAAAAATGTATAATTCCATGATTTCGGTTGTCAAAATTTGATGAACTGAAAAATTACCGACTAGAGGTAAACTTTTTGGTGTTGTGGGTAACTTTACATTGTGGTGGAAAAGTTCCATGATATTTTTCCATTCATCCCATCTCGAAGCTCGTCTCTTGGATTACGTGGTGCATGTCTCGCGCTACGATAAAATACACGAAATATATATAGTAAAGTCACAATGGTACGTTCGAAAAAAGATCGTAGATGTTTGTAACAATGTTATTCAATTCTACGGATGTGAAAAAATGGTATAATTCAAACCATCCACTTTTGACTTGAGTTTGCTACAATCGGAATAGCAATTGTGAAAAGTGTGACAACTGATGATTTCGAAAGAGTAATTAACAAAAATTTCCAGAAAAAAATATAGTTTTGTGTTGATGTGTTTAAAGATCTGACAGGAAATCACGAGCCGGCAGGATGGACGCCGTAACGTTTTTAATAGTAGCCGGTTTTATCCACTGTTCTTTATTCTTTTTCAACATCATTTTTCGGGTAAGATTAGAACACGATTTAACCTTTCAAGTATTCTCAGGGTCCACACAAAGTTTGAGCCCTAACACGAACTCCTTATCTTTTGAAATTTAATGATTTTTCCTAATGTCTCAATGACATTTTTTTTGATAAACGGTTCGATATTATAGACAAAGACTTAAAAATGATACACAAATCTTTCTAACTCTTGATTTTCACTTGTCAAGTTCATTTCAACTTGGCAATGGATATAATATGCCTGGGTAGGATTGACCCTGCAAAGCTCTTACATTATAACATGGGATTTCGTATGATCTCAGGGCTAAAATAAATTGTCGGTGCTTACTTTTGAAACTCAAATTTTCATTGCTGGAACTGTCATTTTTACAGTCATGTTCCCACTACCCGTATCTCTATTTTCTCCAAAATACTGGACTCGAGATACAAACACTGTGTGTAAAATGGTCAACCACAGCCTTCAATCGTGCTGTTGTGAGATGGGGAATGGATCGATCAAGATTTTGGCTACTCTGGTTCAATATCGGTGCTATTGTCAGTATTATTTTGCTGCCAGTTGCTTCCTTCCTTGTTATTAAAATGACCATTGATTCATGGTCCAGCACAACTTCCAACAGTGGAGGAGAACCTGTTATGGCATTGGAACTTATGGTATGATAAAATGATTATTAAAATTTTGTAAATAAGTTTTTTAATAATTTAAATTTTTTGGATCATAATATACTGCAAATTTTTCATCGACTAAATTGACAAAAAAATTCTTATGTAATTGAAAAATTCTATCGCAGTCAGTAAAATAATTCATCTTAACAAAACTTTGTGTGAAAATTGCTTTCACCACCAAAATAGTAGTTTGTCTTGATGGTTTTATCCAGAAATTAAAAACCTTGTTTTTTTTTTCACATGAAAGATAGTCATTACTTTGTGTGAACTGATCAATTGAGTACAATCAATATTCAACAAATGAGTTCGAGTTCAAATCATCGAGCTTTATGATTTATCATCTTTCTAGTTACCCGGAGTCAATGTGCCATTCAGTGACATTGGATATTACGTTGTGACTCTAGGACTTTGTAGTATAGTCCACGAGTTTGGTCACGCTTTGGCAGCCTCCAGGGAGGATGTCCAATTGTTTGGAGTTGGCATTCTCATTGCTTACATACTGCCGGTAGCTTATGTCTCTATGAGCAACGAACAGCTAGCATCTTTACCGGTAATGAATCAATTGAGAGTTTTGTGCGCTGGAATTTGGCACAATATAGTATTGAGCGCTTGCGCTGCTCTCATACTTTCAATGAGCTCATGGTTCTGGGCGCCGCTGTACACTTATGGCTCTGGAGTGACCGTCAAGGCTATCACACCTGTAGGTTCTTACACTTATCGTTCAAATGCATTGTCCAAGTAATCCAAGTAATAAATTTTAAACAATTGATACATAAAAATTCCGCTACGAATAATTTTAATAAATTAATTAATTCTTTCATTCAATTTTCGAGAATCATTATCTAGAACGTTAATGGAAACCAGACAATTTGTTCACAGTTCATGAAACATTCGTTTTGTTGATGAGTGAAATGATAACTCTATTTATGTTTATATTTAGTTATTTTTTTCCCCAGAATTCTCCATTGTTAGGACCAACAGGTATGGTGACTCAAGATGTAATTTACAGTTTGAACGACTGTTCAATCACCAATGGCGACAATTGGTATACTTGCATCCTGGAAGCAGTAAATCAGCCAACTCCTGGTTACTGCGTATCCCAAAATCTAGTTGAGGTAAATTTGTTTAGATGTACAAAGGCCATTAATGGCCATTAATGATTTTTCGATCATTGCTCATTATTTAGTTTTTTATGTTTGAATTAAATTTCCAAAAATAATCTTTCATTTCAAGAGAATTATCCCGTTTTCTCGAATTGTGTGGAAGCAAATTGACTTTTGGGACAATAATAAAATCTCTGATACATTGATCTAATTATTTAGGAATACGACGAATCTGCGCCTGCAAAAACAATGCCCAATGGCGTGGTTAATTGTTGCACTTCTGATAGCGAAAGCTCGGGAAGTCTGTGTTTCGAATATATCGAAGGACCACAATCCGCACCATTACAATTACCACCTCATTCTTGTTTACCTGCTCGCAAAATCATCGAGAGCTCCCATCGTTATTGTCAGACAAGTTATCACTGTGCTGCTCAGGATACACATTGCATGAGACCCTCTTTGGATAATACGACTAAGGTAAGCGATTCTGAAAATATATTTCGCACCTGTAAAAAAATTTCTTTGAGAATTATTACACGAATATTCATTGAGTACCTACCAGTTTGTGAAAATTCTATAGTTATTTTTATTTAACTTTCATCAAATGTTTACCAAGTGTCCCTTCGACATACGTTGAAGGGACACTTTTCCAATATGCAGATTGTCTGAATTTTTCAAAAAAAAAAAAAAAAAACTTTTCTTTAAAACTCAATTCCAACCTTTGATTCCAGGTGGTGCAATTGAAGAGAAGGGTAGGAAAAGACGTACTATTTTTCGGACATCCTGCAGACATTTATCGTACGATCGAAGTTTCCGACTGGATACCCAAATATCAATTTTTAAATCCTGATTTTCCGGAATCTCACGCTCTTCTGGCAAAATATTTAACAATAATATCGGCTGGGTTAGCGGTCGTAAATGTCGTTCCTTGTTTCTTCTTCGACGGTCATCATATCGTCAATGTACTTACACAATGTTTGTTACGCACACGAGTGCGTCACAAGAGTCTTCGTCACGCTATAGCACTTACTATAACGTGTATAGGAACTCTTGTTCTCGCCATGAACATACCATCGATGTTCATTAATAAATAACTGTGAGTAATGTTAAAAAGAAAATAAGGAAAATACGTATATTTATATTTATTTCAAAAAATACATTTATATTTATTTTAATACGATTATAAACTTTATTCTCTAAAAAATTTCGGTGATTATTTTGTTCGGTCTAAATTTCTTTGCAGCTCTCGCAATGAGTTTTCTCCGTGTACGATCAGAGATTTGATGGCGAACTGTGAATAGATCAGATTCTTTTAGTCTTTAGAAAAATAATTATGACAAATTTCTATTGTTTCCAAATAGTTTGAGTTGGGGAAAAATAGTTATTTTAAATCTACAGAACACACTTACTTCATCCTTGACATCTTTATTCGCTCTGAAGTCAGATTTTGCCCAATCTTTCATATAATCGCGATCATGTTTGTCCGGAATTTTTCGTATTGTTTTCATAATATTTCTATATAGTTTTAAGACTTCTTGATGGACCATGAACTGCACAAAAAAATTTGGTAAGTTACACAACTGGATAATCATTTTAAAACATACTATTTTAAGGTGATTTTCCTATGAATTGGAATATTAGATCAATATGGGTTTTTACACATTTTCCTATCGAGTGGAAATTCGTTTCGTGATAGACAGTAAAACTTGAATCCTTCAATTTACCAGGAAAACCTTTTTTTATTTTTTATTTTTAATCATTGTTAGATCGAACGGAGTAAAAATGTTCATATGGAAAACACGATTTTTCAAGAATAGTGTTCAAACTCAAGAATTTGATATACAAATACAAGGATAATTTTGAAAAAATAATGAACGAGAAAAATAAAAACTGTTTAAAATGAGTTGAAAAACTGCTTCAAAAACCACAACAAAATATTGACTATGAAAATGGCAGTGAATTTAAAAAACACTGAAATAATAATAAATTAGAAGTGAAACAGTAAAAGAAAACGCGAATAAAATATTTTCGATCGATTAACCTCTTTAAGACTCATGGTAGTTCTGGGGGTTCTGGGCAATTTGCTGGCCATGTTTAATCGGCTTAAAATAATTCTTAATTTATCAATAAACCACGGTTGCTGTTTGTTTTTCCGGAGTAGAACTTCATAAATTTTGTTAACATTTTGAACACTCGTTCTACTCCATTCGGCCGGTTTCCTGTTACGATAGCACTATAGCAGTAGGAATAATGAGCACGGGGACACGGAGATTTCTGATAACAGGGTTCGTTTCGAGAATTGTTCCAAAACGGAGCTTTTTCGCAGCGGTTGACTTTGGAAGATGTTGACTCGTTCTATTCTACTCGGCCGGAGTGCGAGATCATTATGAAATATGGCTATACACCACTAGAGTGCAGCATCTGCCCTACAAATGTGGGCATCCGCAGCTTCTCAATCTCACCGCTACGCGGTCAAAATCGTTGAGAAATTATCTCGAATGATTAGGCACATGTTTCTACGTAACACAATACGCGCTATAACATCCTATAGCGCGTCTAGGGTACGGCACAGTCACTTAGCTTTATTGATGAGTCTGTGGCTGTGCGAAGACGAAACGCAAAGATCTCTATATTTTTCACCACCACGCTAGCGGGGGATCTTCTCTACCGACTGCCTAACATCCGACCTTACCGATAATGATATCACATCTACCTAACATGTTAATTTTCTATACTGTAGCCCGCTCCATGCGCTACACAAAACTCTGTTCATAGCGATTTTCCATTTTTCTGCGCGTACGAGTATGCGCGATGGGATAAATTTATCTCCGAGATTCTCTTAAACGCGAACTTGTATGTGTACACGTGCGTGTATACTCACGCCCGTGTGTATGTGTATTTTTCAATCTCGGTAAGGAGCTTACGTGTGTACGTGAAAGGCCAAAAATATGTATCGTCGCGGTTGTTGATGATTTTCTACGAGGTAGGGGTGACAAAGCGATTCCAGGGTGAGTGAATTTTGGCGACTTCGAGGAAAGATCCTGCGGGATAATAATAATAATACAGTATTGATAACAACAAATTCACGGGCGTTGGAAAGAGTGTATATTGTGCTAGTATAGCGTGTCGTGTATAGGCACGAAGGGGAGGGGAAAATACACGCAAACCCCGAACTAAACACAATGGACACGCTTCATTGGAGGGAAGGTAAGACAATTCTTTCTCTCCTGTATGAAGTTGACCTTGTTTGTTATGTGTTATTTTTATTTTTTTCAAATAAAATTCTTATTAAATCACGAAAAAAAACATTCCGCATCGCCATCTTTGGACATGTTTTTATATCACGTACGGGAGTTTTTGCATTTTTTTCTTACTGGGATCATATACATACGTCAGTTTGTACGGCCTTAAACACGAGCAAAAATGTCGCAAAAATGACACTTTACGTATTTGTTACTTTCGCATTGTCTTTTCTTAATGTCTATGTTCTTAATTTCTCGTTGCGTTTTGCTGTGTAAAAGAAAGATTTTCGTTATACATCCTCGATTCGACGTACTATTGTAACTATTATTCATTTGTTTTTTTTGTTACAAATAACAGATTTGTCAGAATCATGTATAACCTTAAAAACTTTTTTTTTTACATACACCCGAATAATTTCAATTTATCAGGTTTTCGAGAATTTGAGGCGGTGTTGATGGTTTTCGTTAGTTTGTTGAAAGGTATTAAAATCAACAAAACCTAATTTCGATTTATGCGGGTGATTCAACAATTGTTATTCATACTAAAACCGTTTTTCCCATGTACGTTGTCAGTTTTTGAAGAATTTTGTAAAAAAATTAAATTGTTTAGCATCTAATCATCAAAAAACATTGGGAAATATTTTTTTTTTTCACAAAGTCCTCCCAACAGACTTCGAAACTTGTTCTTCAAATGCAACTAATTTGTTCTCACAAGCTTTTATGACACTGAACATAATTCAGGAAATCTCAAAATCTTTTGTAAATAAATCTGTTATAAAATAGCTATCAAATGATCAATGGATGTTTAACTTTGATTTGAGATTCTTACACGCGTGAATAATGTCACAAAAAATTAACTCATAATTTTTGCCATTCTCTGGTCCTTTTGTAATGAGTTTTATATTTTTTGCAGTTAACTCCATCCCGTAGATGGCCAAGTTCAATGGATAATCTACGTTAGGCTTGTCAAGTCCTTCGACAATGTATGTAAGCTTATAAAATATGACGCTTCAAAGTTGTTTACTTTTTCAGCAAGCATTTGAGATTTTTGTGTACAATGTAATTTAACACTGATACAGCGCAGAGGCTTTGGCCAGTAAATGTACGTTAAAACATGTCATGCTCTTTTTTTAGCTGGTCGACTAAATAACTTCTCCACAAAAAAGCTATCATCCATGTTGAGACAAACGTCTGCGCGAGTGTTTTTGTGCAGTTTTTGTTTTTGAGGAACAGTTACTTATGTGTTAATGAATTATGAAAAAATGATGCATTATCCATACTGCGATAAAAAATTTTAATCAACTGTTTTTTGTTCTCAGATGTTTAGTCCAGTACAGATAAAGCAAGAATATCCTGGAGTGGATGATGGCAATCAAAACATAACGAACGGCGTACCAGCTGCTTCGGATTATCCAATATTTACTAATCAGGATGTCGAATACATGTATCGTCAATTGCCACAATTTTGGGGACAGGCCCAGTTACAGACAAATCAAATTGTCGAGGATCTTGCATCAAAGGGTGAACCTCACATTCGTCAGGACATAGCTCATAATCAGGTAGATACAATGAACTCCAGTCAAAATTTTTGCACTCTATTTCCTCAAAAACGAAAGTCAAAGGAAAAATTTTGAGACAAATGAAAAAGTATCTATTACTTCGTTCTTTACTTAAGTATGAAACATATTTACGAGTGTAAAACTGTGGCAGTCTATGTCACGAGAGAGTTTGGACAATGATTTTATAATTTTCTCGTGAATAACGTAGACTCGTTACTATTTTCATGTAAAAAATTTCGTAAAAAGAATTTAACGAACGACACAGGATGATCAAGGGTTTTTCAGATAAAAAACCGAAGTTTTCATGCTCAATGGGTCTTTTTTCAGCCACCGATCCAACACGTGACAGTGGCGAATTATCTTCAACAACAGTCGCAATCGCAACACGTAATGCCTTTCCAAGTAGAACAGCAGCATCCTCATGAGCAGGATAACCAGCAGCCAGGGGCGCTGAGTCAACAGCAGCAGCAACAACAGCAACAACAACAACAACAACAACAACAACAGCAGCAACAGGCTCAACAATCGCAACAATCGAGTTTACCGCATACGAGCCGGGATTCGCATCCGGCTCAATTGATGATGCAACATCCGGTACCGTTGAATCCAGCGTTACTGGCTGTTCAGACACAAGTAACAACGGTACCAACGACGAAGCACAATGGACCGGGCAGGCCACCGAAATCAACAACCGGAGGTAACAGTCAAAGCTCGCCACCGAAAAAAATGAAGTGTCAGTGTGAGATATGTTTCAAGGAGTTTGGCCACAAGAGTAATTTGTTTATACACATGAGAACGCACAATGGTGAACGTCCATACAAGTGCACCCAGTGCGACAAGTGTTTTACGCACAGCGGCAATTTGGCTATACACATGAGGACCCATAGCGGGGAAAGGCCCTACGCTTGTCAAATATGCGGCAAGATGTTTTCACACAGCGGTAATTTGTCGACTCATTTGCGAACGCATTCCGGTGTTAAACCTTACAAGTGTCCCGTATGCGGCAAAGAATTTCGTCATAGTGGTAATCTCTCGATACACGAGAGAATACATTCCGGTATAAAACCATTTCAGTGCAAAGTATGCGGCAAAGAATTTTATCACAGTGGTAATTTAACGACCCACATGAAAAAGCATCCAATTGGCAAAAATACCATTGAACAACAACAACAGCAACAGCAACAACATTGCACGGAAGAAATAACTGATCGTAACGATCCGAGAATAGATCCACTAGATGTTTCTTCTAATAATCCCGTTAGATTGGCGGTAAATGTCGCTTCAACAGCAAATCGTGCAATTACCGTAAGAAATAACGTTGATCGTGATTCCGTTAAAAGCGAAGGACGCGAGGACAAACGCGGTGATGAATCTTTGCAATTTGCACCACCGACGAGTTAATGCCTCGCTGGCTCGACTCGCAACGAATTCAACTTTGCCCCTTATTGGTAAAATTCTCGTTGGCCGAGTCGATCGTACAACGCGACTTTTCGGGCTCATTTAATATTTGCCCTTATAGCAATAGGGACAGAGATAAAACAAGGGGGAGAAAAAATGAGAAATGCGTAACACGTATTTCATGAATAAAATATATATATACAAATATATTAAATGTAAGTGAATCAACGTTTGTGCACCAAGTGCACGAATGACCAAATCGCGGCGTTTTCCAACGCTACTCGTGCTGGTGAAATATGTGGATAACTCTACGCTCCAAACGGACGAATCTCTTCCTAAAAACATGCGAAAAGGAAATATCTGATCGAGACAAAACATATGTACTTAAGATCTTATTATTTTGCTTTATAATCGCGAGTGATTGCGCGAAATGAGTGAGTCTCTGCGAACTATGGCGACTTTCGAATGTCGCTAAATTACCATCTCCATTGCCGGTTTTTTTTTTTTTTTTTATTCTACACGCCGTTAAATTGGAATCAAGTTTTTCAATGAAAACGCGAATAGTATTTGTATATATTTATATATACCGATCGAACAGGCCATTTCGAAGTTTTTTGACTCTTCGGAAAAAGAAAAGAGTCATTGCCTTTAAATCAAAATGATAGATGTTCACGAAATAATTTAAAAAATCAAATTTTTTATTATTTTCTTCCTTTTGAATCTACGAAACGTTTTAAACGCTATGAGATGATTAAATGCTCTTCGAATATATGATCATTGAATACAGAATTTATCGAAGAACTTGTCATCAATTTTTTCTCAATTTAATTCAATATTTCAACTAAATTGATTGTTTTCTGAATCTTTAAAAACTTTTCATGAACATTTATTTTCTATTCAAATGTGTTTTTGAGCAATTATCGAAGAAATATCGAATCGAACATTTTCGATGAAATAAGTATGCGAAACTTTGCAATTTGAAATAATGCGAAATCAAATTGCAATCCGAAATCTAATGATCCTCGGTCGATAATCATGATCGATACGATGAATTTTTTTTTTTTTTTTCAATTTCGACGTTTTTACTAAAAATTTAAATGAGCCATGAATAGAAATCGCTCAAAGCCATTAAACTCTGTCAATTTTTTTTCATCGATTTTCCATGGAATGCATGCACTTTTAAAAATTGCAGATTAAATGCGCCGTTTCGTCGTTAAAGAGGGACAAGCTCGGACGATTGTATCACGCGATATTCTCTGACGATTGGTGTTTGTGTTTTTTTTGAGTGGCTGTTCTCACTCCCCTTTCTTCGCAGTCGAAATACGATCCGGATAAAACTGTGAGAGCTCGCCGGATCTTCACGATCGACAGTGGCGACAAGAGACTTTGTATTAAAAAGAACAAACAGAAAACGACTTACACATCGATAAAAAAAAACAACAGGCGGTTTCAATCATGAAAATACCACTAAACCGATTGTTGACCGCTTCTACGTTACGATTATTGCATTTATATCTGTGCAAAAACTATAAAACAACAAAATACTTGATCGATTGGTTCATAGTTTTTAATCTTTGTATCCCAAGGCAAATATTTTCTCCAGTAAATACTGTGTTACTTTTTAAACCCATTTTTTCTATTTACTTTTCTTGATTTTTATTAACATTCATCGACAAGGCAAGGCTCGAACCTTTTTTCTTTTGGTTTCGATCATATCGTGATCGTGATGCTGTTGTTATTGAAGAAGCGCTTTTTCCATTTTACCTTTCGTGAGTTCCTTGGTTTTTCAAATCCTTGATAAGTTTTTGCAGTATGAATCAAATTTTAACAACGATTGAAAAAAAAATAGTACATCTGACTTCTGTTTTCAAAACATTGCTTTTGCTCAAAATGATTTATTTCGAGTGAATTTTTTATCGAAGCTATGTGCCAAACTTTACACACATTCATTCAAGTAATAATTATTGTAAAAATTTCTTAACAAAATGCTTAAACAAGATATTCTTTGGCCTCAGATAATTATTGGTTTGTTACGTAAAATGTGTTCTCGGTGGTGTTGCTAACCAAAAATTAATCATTTCTATTGTCGATTTTTCCAAAAACTTAAAAAATTCGTAGATCATCCAGAAGCGTCTTCGTTACAATTCGTTTTTTTTCTAAATTGCTACAGAGTTTGGTTGTAATTTGAACTTTGAACTGCCACAGCAACTACAGCTGTAGGAAGTCGTCATCGAATTGGTTTTTCGGCATTTCGGTAAAAAAAAATGCAGAGAGACAGAGGGAGACGAAAAGTAAGTAAAAAGTTCTGATTGATATTTTTGTCCAATACATGAAATAAGGATTGTAAAAACTGTTAGAAAATCGAACAAAAGAATGCAGAAAAGTTTTTTCGGTTGAACACAGTAGCGACATCACGTGTGAAATAGCAAAAATCGCGTGTTGCCGTAAAGGTTCAGTAGCTCCCTTGACGCAGTAGGAATTTTCTGAATAATTTTGGCGTTTTGTGACGTTGAATGTTGACAGTTTCTTTAATGATCATTTCCGTTGTTGAATGACCTTGAAAGACCAACGTGCTGTGAATCACTGAATTAATCTACATTCCTAGATGAAGAAAAAAGTATTCTCCCGTTAAAACCTATAACGTTGACCTTGAAATCTCCAAGGCGCCTCTGCCCAGACGATACCGATTTGCATAATAATATGTTTTCCTCGAAATATGGTATAAACTTTTACATTGAACAAAAAGAGTTAATATTTTTTTTTCTTAAACTACCCGTGTTTTTTGGAAAATATTAGCGAGGAAATATAACACTGAGACATCCAGTTTATATATGTACATTTACGTGCATAAAATAAATGCAACGATGGCGCCTGTAAATCGTTTCAATCGTAAAAAAAAAGTGCACACTGGCATTAATGTTTCGACGCTTTCCACGAGCTACTCTAACCATATAGCATGTGTTTGTAGTTGCCAGGTTTCCCACCGCGCATTGCTTTAGTGCTCCGCCGATTACCGCCCTCAGAAATCTTATGCATATTTTTTTTTATATGATGAATAAATAGCTTTTGAATTTGATGAGTTTATAGTGTTTTTATTTCTGTAGTGAGTGAAACTTTTTGACGTGAACCAAAGGAAGAAACAAAGAGTTGACGAACTGGATCATATCGAAAACGATCTTTTAACCTTGAAGGTTACTTCGGGCAAGGTTTCAGTTCATTTTTTCAGTTTTATATTTTGTAAATCGATGAAAAAACATTACTGTTCATATTGTTGTACTCGATCATTCATGATTTGAATGAATATTCATTATTTTTTATTTACAAATGTGATTAAATATTCGAATTTTGTACTTCGTCATTAAAAAAATAGAATTTCCACGAAAGCACTGTGAACATAGGAATGGCAAATATTTTTGTTTTTCCATTTCGAGGTTAGACCCCGAATCAGCGACCTCTAAAATCCTACGGTAATAAATTTAAAGTCAATTCTACGCAAGGAAATTTGTATGGCTCAAAATATTGCAAAAACATATCAATCACCATATAAAAGACGTCCAAGCTGGATTTTTACCATCTCACGTGCGATGATGGCATCTATAAAAAAATTTAGCATGCATTGCGACTCTTCTGTTATAGATTTACATACATCTAGTGTTTAGATGAAAAAAAATCGATTTTTCACAAACGTTCGTATTCGTGTCGCTTTTTGTGTACATAAAATCTACGAAGGATTCCAAGAATCCATGACATGTTTCAAGTACAAGAATGAAAGGTAATCTCAATTAAAATGATCCCCAAATTTGTACAAAGATTCACCTGACAAAGAAATCCTGACATTTTGCTGAAAATGAATATAAAAAAACGAAATCAGTCATAAAAAAAAGACCAGGTGTTTAGCTCAATTTCAGCAAAACAGCTTTTTCCAGTTTTCAAGTTTCAAACTTTCATTTAATAACCATAAATTACATTTATTCATAGACAGTAACGTATCTTTCTAATTAAGTAACTAAAAATCTCCTTCAGTTGTCGTTTACAAAGTTGCATGACTGAAATTTGCGAAGTGCTGTCACTTCGATAACGATAACAAGTGCAAGCGAAACGAAAGATGAAAAAGTTCACCGAGTCCCATTAAAAAAAGTGACTGACTAATTTCAGTTCCAAATCGATTCCACGTAGAATACCTCGTATTTGTTTATTTAAGAGTACAAGATCGCGCTTCCATTTGATTCACATGCACGTTGTTATAGTGCGGGTGCTGATTAGCGATTCGTTCCGCCCGAATGACACGGTGGATCGTTGCCACTGTTTCGTACGACGTTGTTAGATCTGGGTGAGGAGAGTCAAGGAGAAAAAGGTGAGGATGAAGAAGAAAAAAAAAGCAAAATAAATGAGTGGTTGTTAGTGAGATAAGGGGGGAAGAAGAAGGCAAAGAAAGAACGCGTAGTAGCAGTAACGAAAGCTCCGTGAAATTGGCACCAATATATGGTGAAAGCAGACGCGACTCGTTAATCCTCTCAATAGATTGTGTTGACGTCGTTCCGTAGAACTTCTTTGGTGATGGCGCCTCAGAATGTGGCGCCAATCGGTGGCTTCTTGGGAGAAGGTCGACGAATTTGCGTGTGTTCTCATTCGGGAAGAGTTTTACGCATTGATATTGAAAAGTTCGCTACAAAGTGGTGCCGCACTTGATTTACCAGCATATACGACACACATATACACAATTCGACCCAAGTTATTATTACCAAATCTGAACTTTGCAACCAACGATTCAATCTTTTAATACAAGTTAACAACAAATGTCTACACTTTGATTATTATATATATGACTCCTGTTTATTGTAAATACATATATGAACGCGATGTAGTGTCCGATACGTACACACGAGTGTTTAGAACGTGCATTCCTGGGTGTTTACAGCTACTGAGTGAGCGTAGATTGATTCTGATTGCCGCGACACACTGGTTCTGAATTGAAATTCATTGATCCATACACTCTCCCGATCTCTGGGCAACCCTCGACAGTGCAGGGACAGAAAGAAATTGTCTTTTTTTCGTATATTCAAAGTTTTTATAATGGAATTTGTAAAAAAAATTCTTAAAATTCTTAATTTTCAAAAACTTGGAAACAACTCGCGGAATAATACGATCGCAGAGTTTATACTTTATGTCGTTGTATCTCCGAAACATTTTTTATATAAATTTCGTTAAATGTCTTTGCGTAATAGAGAAAAAAAAATTGACAAAAATTAGTCGAAAAGTTTTGCAGTTTTTCTTTGAAATGTGAATTTTTCTTCTGCTTCAAAGAAGAGCGCGTGCAAAAGTCTGAAATCTTTGATTGTCAATATCTCGTACACGAGGCAGTGAATTCTTTAGAAATTTTCCATACACTTTTATAATTGTGTCTTGAACGTGTCCCTAAAGTTACAAAGAAATTCTGTAGAAAAACGCTTTTGCGAGACTACTACGTTAACGCTAAATTGAATGTTTCCTTTTCAAACGTTGCTTTTGTGAATAGTTAGTGGTATTAGCTAAAATGCATATGCATTTATACACGTATAAATGCACAATGCTATTGTCCAAGTGGTCAATACACGATTGCATTGAAATACAGGAGTAATTTTTTCATCCGTTAAATAATTACGCATTTATGTACATATATGCGCATATCGTACCACGTAGTACACAAGATACAGTGTTTATTTCGCGACTTTTTATTCCTTCATCTCTAAGACAACTCGTAATGGTTATATGTACAGTCATGTGATACGCGAGTCGTCTTAATCGACAATGTTACTCATCGTTCACTCGTATATCTATAAAAGCTTCTGAATATATTTTTCTTACATCATCTTTGGCCTTTTGAAAAATTAGCATACGTTGCTATACGTCATCTATGCTTGACCCGTAGTATTGACGTTAATTTTCTTTGCTGCTTTATTTTCCCGATGCCTTTGTTCGCAGTTATTTACCCCAAATGCGAAAAATTTATGGGCAGGTTCGTTCTACTAATTTATGTTGGAGAAAAAAAACTTTTGTTTTATCAAATCTTTTTCTACGTATTTCTTGCGACTGACGAATTCGGATTATATTTTTCGTTCTGAATGTGTCATTTTTATTATTTTATCGCCAAATTATATCGCCGAGAACAAAGAACGCTTTGTTGATCAGTTCGTTTAGACGAATATGGAGGGCGCATCGGTCGTTCGCTAATTTGCACACTCTTACGCTAATGGAAACTCCAACGGGTTTCTATTCTTAAATGTTTATTTTCTATATATACTATTTCCATGAACCCTTAATCTCACATACTTCGTACAAATAATTCAGTTGACCATATATTTTCTGAAGATAATAATTCGACGATTTATAAAAATGAGCGTATTTCCAATGGACGTTACACAAAGTTTGGAGAATTTAGAAATTTTCTTCCACTCCTGTAATTTCTGTTTTGCACGAACTACAAATTCTTATGATTACATTTTTTTTTTCAATCTTCGAATTTAGAAAAGTTTCGGAATCAATAAGAAAATGTTGACTCCGATATTTGGACTTATTTTTTAATTCATCAAACCCGATTTTCAAAATATAAATATCACTAAATTTCATGTATAGTGATGACTGGGTAGTGGTGAGAAATGGAGAGTCTGGTATATCGAATAAAATATTCGTGGAGAGAGAATGGCTTCGGCCGGATATTAAAATCGGTTTGAACCAAGTTCCAGCTGTACATGGATTTTATTTTCCTATAATTAGAATAATTAATGTATAATAAAACACGAGCAAAGTCGAGGGTACACAGTTACTTTAAATATATATATAATTGCATAACCGCAGTGATATTCGTTCCACGTGTGTGAGGAGCGGGATAGACTTTCTGCGTATTTCCATAATGGTCATATATGAGCGAAGGTAATTCATAAGGTCGTTGTATGTTGTTTTTCCTTTCGCCTAACGACTTTAAAGCGATAAAAATATCACGTATCTATGCAAGATCGAAGGTTCGTTTTTTTTTCTTTTTCTTTTTTTTTTTTTTTTCATTCGTCTCCATCGTCTTCGGCAGTTTGAAGAAAACTTGCTTCGTCTCTCCGTGAATTCCATAAAAAAACAAAAAAATTAAAAGAAAAAAAAAAGAAAATACAGACGAAAACACAGTCTTGTAAAAATATCTGCCAAGATGGACTTTTTTCTTGGCTCATTTTGCCTCGCGGGTGCATCGTGAATAGACTCTAATAGGAGGGAAGAGCCAGAAGGAG
Organism: Campoletis raptor; assembly: GCA_948107755.1. Taxonomy (NCBI): domain Eukaryota; kingdom Metazoa; phylum Arthropoda; class Insecta; order Hymenoptera; family Ichneumonidae; genus Campoletis; species Campoletis raptor. Next base: position 12,487,565 of record OX403623.1, read on the forward strand.
CCGGTTAGGCCTGACTTCATGGCTCGAATCTTGCCTCGATCGTCCTTCGCCCCCTAAGGGATATTGTATCATCCATTATATCAGAGAGCAACCACGCAGAGTCAGCGTACCATACAGTACCTTTGCTTGTATATAGTTTCGTCGTAAGAACTTATATACAAGTTTTTCAATGTTTTTTATTATTTTTGTACAAGTATATACATCAGAGAGGAGCATATATTGGCAATATGGCGCACCTGCGCGAACAATTTTTTGTCCACTTGTGTACTCATACGATATTCATGGGTGCGTGTATAAATAGAAGAAGAATAAGAAGTGCAGCAACGTGAGTATTTGAGACCAGTTAAGGGAACATGAGCATTATAAAAGGGACATGATGCGTGCCACATGGATGTTTGTGTGCGTTTATGCATGTGTGTGAGAGTAGTGGTACCCGTTTCTTACGGATGCTTGCTCTCTACCCCGCACGGTAGCGTACGCAATAATCAGCGGAGCAAAAGGTATTCTAGTTGTAGTAGGAGCCATGTCGCTATATATAGCAGAGCAATTGTACATAAAAGCAGTCGCAGGGAATCTTCCCTGATGCCGATGATCCCCCTGAGGTGCACCGCTCGGTGAGAACTTGGCGGGTTACATCGCAGGTATAATAAGGAAGACTGTAGAACAGTAGAAACTTGATTTTTGCTTGTTTCTTCATTGCCTGCAATTCTAGAAAATTTGAAGGCGTTTATGTGCGTATTAAGGGCTATTGACATTTCTTCATTGTCGAGTAACTTTTTCTAATGTTGATCAATGTGTTCGAATTCTTTATGGATTCGATATGAAGCAGCGAACAAAATCGTACATTAAAAATTAAACATTTTTTTCTTCATTTGGTGAATGAAGACTGAAGAAGAAATTAATAGAACTTGGACTTGGAGCAGATGTAAAGTTTGGAGGAAAGGAAGTTTCTACTGTATGCACTACAGGCTGGTCACATATTTACAATCTTGTATAGCGGGGCAAAGGAACGCTTATTCGCGCAACGTTCGGCTGAATACTCTCTTTTATCTGTTTTTCTCTCTTTCTTTCTGCCTGCGAACCCGAACGATGTTCATCACTGACTGGGTCTCTACCATAGAGACACGTATACACACGCAGAAGTTATGCATCGTGCGTGTACTCGAGTCCCGCGTGCGCGGCGTTTCTCTTCTCTCATCGCCGCGAGTTCGCGTGCGAGCACGAAACCGCTCCGGAGTTATTTTCATCCAACCAGTTTTGCGCGAGCGTTCTCTCGAGTGGCTAAAAGAAGGATGGAATAAGGGGGAAGACGATATGCACCGGGAGGAGGGATAGAAAAAAAAGAAACGCCATGAAGAAAGAAATAAAGAAAAAAGAATGGTCGCGATGCTGCCGAGGGGCAGTTTTGCACGATGAGCTGGCGGGTGTGCGCAATGCCTGGTGGATAGAGACCCCGCAAACCCATGAGAATCTCGTGCAGCTTAACTTCCAGACCCTGAAGGATCAGTCGCTCTGGCAAAGTCTCTTGAGACATTGAGAGGAGACTGGACGTTGGCCGCAAGAGGGCAAGCGGGGGACGGCACTTTCTGCCCTCTCGCGGTCTTGCAATGAAGAAAATTCTACATAATGAGAGGAAGAAAGATAAAACGCGAATTTTAAACAAGGGGGAAATTCAAGTCACCCGCGAGGTTTCGCCAACTCGAGCCACTCCAATCGGAGAAGGTCAGAAAGGCCCTCGTGTTTGTACGTACGTACACACGTGGCACGTCTTAAGATCCAAAACGTCAACGTGTCGCCTCTTTTTTGACGTTATAATCATTTTTTAATAATGCTTTAGAGCTTCTCAAGAATCTCTATCCTGTAATTTCATCGTTTTCTTCTTATTCTTCTTCATTATGGAATTTTCTTCAAAGTTCGCATCATTTTTATCACGATTATTAGTATATTTTGTAATCCTATCAGTTGCTCGTACAACGGATATGATTTCAATCGTTATTTCTTTGATGATCAGTCTCGCGGTCACGTTTATTTTGCGTTTTGCGGTTGCAGCAAATACCTTGAATACTTTTTCCCGTTAATCACAAGATATAATACGTGCAGCTAAGGAAATATATGGATTTTTGTCTTCAAAATAAAATTTTATATATTATGCATATCGTTCGAAGAAAAATTAATGTTTCAGCTACGCTGGCTAAAGTTCGTCTCGTTTTTTATACACGCAGCAGCAATAACATGCACAATGATACTTGTTTTTTTATTTATGCGGGTGCAGTTTTGGTCGAACCGGATTTGCTTGTGTCAATGACTGGTGATGGTGGCTCAGACGCTTACATTTATATATAAATATACAAGATTCGGTGAGTGTCTGATATCCGGAACGAAAGACCACATGCCAGGCAGGGCTGAGATTCTCTCGGGTAGAAAAAAATCGTACACGATCTTCGAGACGGTCTGCCAGAATGATTTTTAGGCTCCGGTGGTTCAAATAATAGAAAAAATCAATGTAAAAAACTTTATCAAAACATTTTTGAAATATTGAACTGACGAGGAAAAGGGCTTTTAATATTTGACTCTCTCTATCTCTTTCTTGGGCTAGAAGCTGGCTCAGGAGAAGGGTGGCAATGAATAACCGTGTCTTTTGTGCCTCTTTCTTTCTCTCACGTATGAGATAAGAGACCAGCGATGAAATACAAAATTCTTTTTATTTCATGACAGAGATGCAAGAAAAAAAAGTACAGAGAAAAAAGTATGAGAAGGGGCAAACGCCGCAGGACAAGAAGAACGCAACAGGCCAAGTTAAACTTAGCTTGATGCCTCGTCTTTTCTCTTTACCGCGAATTCAGGATCAGAAGCATCCTACCGGACGCTCAAATTATATAAATTTATATATATAGTATGTCCGTTCATGTTATTTACATGTGTAGGGTGTCCCAAGTAGAATTGTTCGATAATGTTAACTTCAGTTCTGGAGTAAACATCGAATCTATCATTTTGCAACTTTTTTTTTTATCAGACCTAATTTTTGAGTTGATAGTTATTATTTTTTTACAACCATTTGCTTCACACTGGTCAAATAAACGTTCCATTTTCACAATAGTGAAACGATAAACCTCAAAGTAAAATCGACTTGTTGAATTTATAGAGAATCTTTTGAGGAAAAAAATAAGTGTTGGTACATCAATATCGCGTCAAAATTGTGGATTTAATTTATAAAAATGTCAATGAAAATAAGACATCGTGGAATTTTCCATGGTTTTATCTATTTATCGTTCCACAAATCTATCAAATATTTTCAATATCTTTTTTATTGATCAACCAAAATTCTAGAAGTTGATAATCTTATGGCAATATGTAAAATGAGGAAATTGATATTCACGATACAGAACAGTGAAATTTCTAGTGTAGCAGAGAAAAAAAATCCCTTTTTGTTTGTAATTTGACGTTTTTTACTTGGGCGTAAAGAAAAAAACTGATAGTCACGCCGGAAATAAATGATGGATGGGTTATGAAATTGTACCACAGCACTTGGCAATTTTCATCGTGCCTTCTGGTATTCTTTCATTTCATTTTGTTTGCGGACACGAGCACTGTCTTTTATTCGTGCATCAAACGAACAAACAAGACTTCCGTATGCATATTCCGTTTGCTGTGAGATTTGCGCACTGTTTTTTTCTTTGTTTCATTCACCAGATTCGTCGTTTAATGACAGCTTCGTTCTCTTCTATTGGAAAAAAAAGTATAACGTTGCGAATGAAGAACTTGGTACATAACAGAAATTTAGAAAGTGTTGCAAAGAAATGGTGACCATCAAGTTTTTAAAAATGGAATTTTTTTTTCTTCCGTTTACCGTTCATCTCATTTATCATTCGATGACAAATACGTTTTCTTCTTTCATTTAGAAAAATATTCAAGGACACATTTGAATCTCGAGTTGTTACAGCCTCGAACCTACTCGAAAAAAAACTTGATTCTTGAGGGTCACAGTTGCACAATCACTTTTGGGTCTGATTTTTTGAATCCACCTTTAAAACGAAACTAGAAAAGATAAAGGAGCGCAATTAGGATCAAATTTTATGTAACTTTAATAACTAGGAGAGGGTTTCATGGAAAAAATATATCGGACTTCTCGAGCCGGTATTTTTAGGTTCGGAATTTTAATTCACAGTATTGATCATTCAACAGCGGACACCCTGTATATTTGTCCATACTTACTCTTCTTCGGCGAAACGGTTCCTCTCGTTCATCACACGGTTTTATGAACTCGTGCCTTTGCCACTCGACTTTATATATATGTATTCATTTACGCGCTCTCTCATAAATGTACAGGGTATCGAAAAACAATGCAACATTTTTTCTGCAGTCTCGTACTTTTCGTAAAACTGTTAAATAATTGAAAATCTTATGATTAAGATTCGGTTCTTGAATGGAAATACTTTTCATACTTGAATTTGTCTATTTCGATAACAATTTTTTTTAACCAAGACGATATTTTTAAAGAATTAATTCCTCTTTACTGATGAAGTTTCACAAAAAATGTACGAATGAGTTTTGAATTTGAAAAATATAAAGAAAATAAATAAATAATGATCGCAGTGATGTGTGAATATTTATAAAAAACATTTTTCTGTGATTTCGTCTATAGTGGAAGTTATTTTTTGGGTTTGTTGGAACAGTTTGCAGTACTTGCGGTTTGGACACCGTGTGTATTCCAGTTTTTATCCTTACGTCTTTCATATGTGGTGAGAACCGTTTTCTCGTGACCGAGAGATTGCACCAGTGAATGCGTTTTATGGATGCGCTCTCCCGGCAGACTTAGAATCTGTTCGCATTATCCGGTGTAAACGATTACCTGGAATTTGTGTATTTATAGCAGCCAATCGGTGAAGAATATCGAGCTCGTCCGAGGATTAAAAGGCGGCCGAGGAAAAGTTACAATTATGTACTATTCTGCTTTTTATAAAATCTCTTTATTTTTCGATTTTTCAAACTATTTTCTGGATTTAACCTACTGAGAATGCTATTTAAATGCGTTGGTAATTATAGAGTCCTATTTATAGACGGAACGTTGTACTTCAAATTGCTATCGTGTTAATTAATTTTTTTTTCAACGCTCCACTTCGTGCACCAGAAATAGGATCAACTTTTTAAATGCTATTTTCGATAAATTCCGAACAATCGAGAAGTCTAGTAAAATCAAATAAAATTTCATTGTTATCGTATATGTCAATATTTTTTTTTTACGAGGAGCTTGAGTTCGGGGTCAAGTTTTCTATTAAGAGTCAAAAGTGAATTCGATAAACTGGTTCTACAAAAAATATTTTACTACGTGAACGTAAGAAAGCTTATGGTTACCGAATATTTGTTCATTTCCTTGTTTTGATTTTTCGTACATTCTTCAATAAGCATGCACGATGCATATATCCATGAATTACATAATACGTAAACATTCTTATATGCACGATCTCACGATTGATCTTTATGTATTCGCTGTAGCGAGTAAACCTCTGGAACCTCAAAGTTGGCCAAGTAAAATAATGTATTGAATTATTGGCCATTTCTGGTTAGTAATTGACAAACGTATGTTGAATTATCGATAAAACATGTCAAAGGATCGGGCAACCTGAGATAACTATGGAGTTTTCGTTGGGCCAACCACTGCACGATTAACTCAAATAAAAAAATAAAAATAAAAATCAACCTCGCTTTCTCCGTTTCAAACACTTTCTAACCAAGCTAATGTCCAAGTGGATTGTGTAAAAGCCAGCGTGCGTTTCTGCACGTGTGCGTGTGAACTCACGAATATTTATGCGAGAGTTATAATTGAGGCAACGTTTGGAAAACTCGCAAGGGTTCGAGGACGATAAAAGTCGGTCGAAAAATTCTCTGGAACAAGATCTCATATGCAATTGCACTCAATCTTACTATTTCGAAGCATTAATTTATATTTCTCCCTTCACCAATCATTTCTTTATTTTCATTATCCATCAATTTTTATTATTTTTATTTTAAATAATAATGCAAGATGTAAAATAAGACGCGTGCATGTTGCGAAGAGACGAGACGTTTAGACGGTGCGTTCGTGCATTAAAGTCACTGGCTTTGCCAAGCATAAATCGTTCGGAGCTCTCGCTTGTTACAGGCTCCCCCATATTATTATTCATGGTAGCTGTGTATCTGACCTCCAATTCGTAGTGACGATAAATTATCTTCAACACAGCAATCACACTTCTCCAGTAGACTTTGTTCACATTTTTTTTTTTTACAATGTTACAATTTCAAAAAAAAAATGGACTTTAGTACATATTATTTGGAAAATAAAAATTTTCAGCTGGAGCTTTATTATTAGTGTTTTTATGATTGCTGTTTGTATTTTTCGATCGTACGATTAAATCTGGTGAAAAAAATTCTTGTGGGAAATGTATTTATTCCTTTGAGACCTATATTTTGGCAAAGATTGAGGATTTCTTCTCTCGTTCACAATTGCACAATATAAATAAACGTAAATAAAAAGATTTGTCAAGAGGAATTGTATTTTGTAGATTAACATAAACGCCTGGGATTCGTCGATTGAATTTAGTCTTTGAAAGTTTTTCTTCGACAATATTTCAAGGGCTGTTTCGTGTTTTATTGACTATTGTCCTTATTTTCGTAATAATAAGTCAACTGACCTCTGTGTGATCTATGATTGTTGTTCGTCCATAGCGCGTAATTTGCATGCTCGTGAAGATTCGTGCCAGAGAACTGCTAATTCGTAAAATACTCCTGCCGCCAAAGCAATTTCGACAGTTCCATCTCTATTTTTTAATATATCCGAATTTCCATGTTTATAAAGAAATTAGCAGATTTTCAAGTATGCTCAGAAATTATTAGAAGAAGAAATGAACCGTTAAAAATTGGAGTCTTTGATGTTTAAAACATATTGCGTCATATATTTGGGTCAATCATTTCCTACAGTCCTAAGGAAAGTTTTTAGTTCTGTTGGAAAAATTTTGAATGATAAGAAGCACAAGTAGCAGATTCACAAGACGTTTGAAGAAATAATCTCACATTAAACATCACAATTTAACCTCTTACGAAATAATCCTCCGTAATCTTAAATTTTTCATTTTAATATTAAGTCCCAGCAATTGAAGTCAGCTTATGAAAATAATACTGTCGCAAATAATTATTTAGATCCGTTAACTAAATAAAAAAATACAGACTAGATATTTTTAGGAGAATTGTAAATATTATTACGTTGATATATGCTCGTCTGTCACTTGGCATTGGAGCAAAATGTTATGCTTACGATTACACTATTCAGTCGTCATCATCATCATCTTCGTCATCAACGTTGCCATATCATTGTATAAACCTTATAATCACCTTTGGTATCGAATATGAATGATAAACAGATATTTCCATAGGTGGCTGGCGCCGCGATATTCAAGCTACACCTTTTACAGCAAATAAACTATCAATGCTATTTTTCCTTCTCACTCACTTTATCGAATGATGAAATTAAAAATATATTCTCAAATGTCTGTTACAATGGTGATGGACGTGTTTATACAACGCATTAAATATAATACGTACGTACATTCCAATGTTGCGGAATATATTTTTCATCATTACGAATATCAATTAATTTTTTATATTTTCACAACACATAAGTTTCTAGAAAAATAAAAATAAAAAAAAATTGACGTTTGCCGGATTCGATTACCTTCTTTTGTTGATGAATTGCCATTTTTTTTTTTTCATTCAATCTTACGGAAAGTTATTGATTACACTTCGTTCTTGACTGTTATTCCACCAAGTTCACAGTATTTTTATTATTCTCGAGATCAATAACGAAAGTCTTTTTTTTTCTTCATTATAATAAAAAAAATTGTACGCAGCCTTGTTTTTTTTTCTCGTACAAAAGTTTTGCCTCAACATTAACCTCTGCAGTAGAGCATACAAAGCACGAGCAAAATACATTATACGAGTGGTCGAAGGGCGGGTAACGAAAATAAGAGTAAGAAGCATCATAAAAGTAGTGTTGACTGTTATGTGTAATAGATGGGAGATAAGATGTATGGCATGGAAACAAGTAGTATAGGCTAGTAGTTTCTGTCCCAGTTATGCATACTGAGAGATATTACTCCTTTGCGTGCGTATCAGTGCATCGCTCCGATGACACGTCCTTGCCATCTATATACGTCAACTTTATTATCTACTCATAATCCCTTGTTTGAATATCTATACATGAACTATAAAGTACGAATATTAAGTATAAATGCATAATAACGTGATCATATTTGTCTGCAGACACATACACATCGGTTTTTTTGAAAGACGTATTAATTTTAATATGTCACTATTCCTGTGGCGTGATTTCCGGCAATAATTTTTTTTTTTTTTTTCCAGATACAAGTGTAACGTTAATAATGAATTCGGTTATTTTCAACAATATTTTGTCATTACTGCAAGAGTTATATTGAAATTTTGGAACGTATGGTGTTTTTTTTTGTGCTGCGGTTTAAAAGCTCACTTCGTTTGTCTCTGTGATCACAATTATTTGGGGGGAAGGCCCCCTGCTGATTCGTAGCTCTCCGGACATGCGATTGAGTCACAAACAAGTGAACAAACATACTTTCACATTTGTAATATTAGAAAGGCATTGAGGATGAAGATAAAAATAAGGATAAGGATCATTATGACGCGACAATCTTTCTCGAGATGAACATTTTTCATGCTAGATTTCGACTTATTGAAACTTTGAAAATATGAGGTATTAAATTTGTCGATAAATGTCACTCCACAAGATTTACAATGTCGACTCGGAGTGTGTGATTGACTGTTTAGAATATATTTAACAAAAATTATATTGAAAAAACTTGAGAGCTTCGTAACTCGGATAATATCGACCCTACGAAAAAAACTATTGATTGATAAATTACGAGAATTATTGAGTTTTACAAAATTGCTTATCACAATTTTGATCGCAGGACCAACCATTTAGGAGATATTGAGCAAAAAATGAAATCCAAAATGGTGGCTGAGCTTCCATCTCCACAGGTACCCAAACTGCATTTTAAGTACTCAAGGGCTTTTCCTTAATAAGTTCACATAAAAAGATATTGTATTCTGAAGATTTTGTGGTGAAGGATTCTTTGGCGATTGGTTTATTTATCGGAGTATGAGAAACTATGGCATAAAATTGTATTTATCTGTGTGTTTGCGCATATGTAGGCACTCACACGTGTCGTGTGAGTGCACGCGTGCGTCCGTGCGTATACAGGAAGAGAGACGGAAGACCAGTTGGTTATGGAAAGTGAAGACGACGAGAAGGTCGATCGGCATGACGACGACCATCATTAATGTAATACATCCCATCTTGTACATCTCCTTTCATTTATATCATCACGATATCGTATCTGAAGCCCTTCATCCATGAAGACAAAATAATGTGGAAAAATTTCAAAGTTTTTATCGTCAAAAAATATGTCATCTGTCATTATCACGATACGTAATTTATGAGTGCAGATAGAATGTAGTTCAAGGATGTTTTTGTTACGATTTTTTTTTTTTTCAAATACCACTTTCAATGAGATTCGCTATGAAACATATTTTTGTTCGGGTTTAATTTCAATCAGGATTTGATGTTTTTGGTAAACGACTTTTTTCATTGTTGCGGGTTTACATTTAAAAAAAAAAAAAAAAAAAGTATCATCTTTCACGATTTATGAGCATATGGAAGGACAACGTTATTTTCCCAATCACGTCTGATGTAATATTTATCTTTTATTTCAGAGAAAAACAAATACACTTTTAAAACGAATATTACTAACTTCAAAAAAAATCCAATGATAACATTTCCGTAGTCGTAACTCGTATTTAACGAATTGAGGAATCGATGATTTATGAACGATTATATCTATTGTCCTTTTCCTTGTTTGCAAAAAAAACTTGGTTACCTCGTCAATAAGGAAACTCTCAAAGTGTGTAATCCATGGCTTCTATTCGACTGAACAATCTTTCAGGGATGAAACGTAAACGTCTTCCTGACGTATCTTATGTACAGTGGAAAAAACCATATCTACGATTTTCCAAAATATTGATCATTGTGACGAAGAAAGAACAACAAAGATGAACGAATACGACGTGGAATAATTTTAGAATCAATTCAAATTCTCATAAGAGAAAAAGAAGATTGTAAACCACTAACTTTTTTGTTCTTTTAACCCGGCAAATGTTATTCAGACATTTATTCCTAATAATCAGAAGTGAGATTTAATATTCTTAGAGCTTTCGTGGAAACGTGAGGAAAGTATTATTTAAAGATCTTTTTATTTTTGTAACTCCCGTCGACTTTTATTGAACTCTCGGCACATATATGAATGTATAAAATGTTTGAATTTGATAAAAAATATTTGACAATCAGTGGAGTGACTTAGTATAAAATAAACTTACGTATTCTTAATATGCCTATTTGATTCTAAGACTGCGATACTTATACTTGCATCGATAATTGGTACACGTACAAATGTAAGAGTGTATTTAATCGTAGGTTTTTTCCCGTCGTTCGATCGCGTCGTGATCGGTGTCTCGTTTTCTGTGGTTGGTGGTTAAAATAGGTGGTGGTAAAACCTCGTGCGTGGTGGAACGAACTCCACCAGCGTCGAAAGAGACGAATCTCCCATCCTTTTGAACAGTTCGATGCAATATCGGCAACAGGCATATACAGAAGCCGGGTCTTTGGGTCGTGTTCGTTCGCTCGTGTTATAACTCAGAGGTCTCAGAGGTCTTCGTCGCGAGCGTGTAAATCTCTTGTTTCGTTTAAAAGAAAGGACGATGTATATCGAGGCTCTCGTATTTGTGATAGAATAAGAATTTTTTTTCTCGTTTTGCACCGAGTAAACAGACATTGAAGATCCGATTTCAGATTGAAGAATTTTTCAAGAAATAAGAGACTTTTCTGTTGTCGTAATAGTTGCTATCGTTTGTTGTTGCTGTCGTTGTTGTTGTTGTTGTTGTTGTTGTTATTGTTGTTGGAAAGTTGAACGTGCAGGTATACAGCAATGGATGGGCGTCGAATAGAGATGGTCGAGAAATACAATTTTCTACTCGACGACGTCTAGACTTTCGGAGCAAAGATCAGGAAGAATAAAAACAGATAAATAAGAAGATACGAACGAGGATAAAAAGAGAAGAAGAGGAACCAGAAGTGGAAAAATTTGAAGAAGAAACAAAATAAAAAGTAAAAGATATACGAGGATAAAAAAAGAGGAAGAAGCTTTGACGAGGTGAGAAAATAAGCAGAAGCAATAAAAGGACGTAAGGGCGAAGCAAACAAGAAGGCAAAAGTGGTGGAGGGAATAAGAAGTAAACGAAGAATCAGAACAGGAAGAATAAGAAGAAGAAGTGAAAGAATAAGAAGAAGCCTCATACAAGCTGGAACGAGGGGGAACGAGTTTTCAGAGAGTCACGAACGAGGGAGTCAAGCTCCGGTGGAAGACACCAGTCTGGACCACAGGTGGTTGAGCCCTCAGCGTTTCAAGTCAACGCTCGCGAGGAAGGTACTCCAACCCCGGCCGGGAGAATCCCGACCGGACAATCGATATACCGGATTCCCGAGTTTTTCGGCTTCTATCGCGATTCCTTCTTCTTTTTTTTTTTTATACAATTCAATAACCCATCGAGCTTGAAAATCTCACGAAACAGCTTCCTTGACGATTTGGCCTTAACTACAAGACTTCTGGAAGTTTTTCTCAACGGCAACAAGTTCCTGGCGCCAGGTCAGTAAACACATCATTCTTTCATCCACATCTTTTTCCCGGTAAATAATGCAGAGAAAGTTATATAGTTATTGATTGTTTAATTGATAAATAGGCTCCATTTTTCAAATAATTTTTGCTCCCCGTTCGTATTGTTTCTGATTCTACAATCGAGTTTTTCCAGACCCTTTTTTGAGTATCAATCAAATCACTTTTCTTATAAGGGTTGAAAAAATTAAAATATCGAAACAAAGAAAATTAATACGCATAAAAAACCGCGGTAACGAGCATCGAATAAAAAAAAACGTCGTAGAACAGTCAGTTGATCGAAGTGTAATAAATCACTCGTTTTATTGAATACCTGATTGTGTTATAATTTTCTCGAAAGATTTGCTATTCGCGTTCTGTTGGCGAATTTTTATTTGAAAAGGTAAACTTTGAATGACAATTGAGCTATGAATTTTTCTTCAAACGTCAAAGTTCTTTGTCTCCCACTGTGAGAACTTGATTTCCGTGAACAATCGCACTGATGAGATCCCTGAATCGTAATTAAATGTTGACATTTTTGGGCTAGAAAGATTAAAATTTCCGAGGATCACAGTACGTGAAGAATTTTTTTTTATTGGCTCACAAAAACTGTCCACTAACTGCTCAGCGTTTATTTCTTCTGCAAGAGGTTCAATTAATAGATTTCATAATAAATAGTCGAATGAAACATGCAATCAGCTGGAAAATCTTCTGATGAGTCACGCGTACAAAAAATCCAGTTTCAAAACACATTAATCTGTACATTAATATTCATCAAAATAAATGCGAATATTTTTTTTTTTTTTCCAATCGATATCCATTGACAGAATAATTATTATCGAAAATCTTCCTTTCTCCTGTAAAAGTTGCAGATATTTTTATTTTATATAGTGATTATTAAGAATAATGCAGTCGTAAAGAACTTTCGAAAAGTTTTTTTACTCAAATTAACGCGATAAATTAAATCGACTGATCATCAATTTGAAAAAAGGCCATATATAAAACTTTTACAAGAATAAAAAGTTTGAAAAAATGAAACCGCTTCTGGGCATACAAAAATGTGTTGCTTGCACTTTTGCGAGCTACTTTAATCTCTATTTTGATGTGTCAATCTTTATTTTATTATTTTGTTTTCAATGATTGTCAACGGTTTAAAGTGTAATATATTTTAATTTTTTAACAATCTCTGATTGACTTGTTTTATCTTAAATGATATTATAAAATTGACATCTGCTTTGTTCTCGATAAAAATGTATCAACATTATTTATAATGGTTCGATAGAATTGAGCTCACAAATTCAATAACAAGAGTCTGTGATATATACATAGTAAATCTTATGGGTGGTAAAAAACGTTCACGTACGTATGGTAAATATATCTAAGAAAGTACCTCGACAAACAGGAAGGTAAAAATACTCCGAGATCGTGAGTGTATGCCGCTTTATTTGTGACTGCTGGGGGATTATAACGAGAAAGGCAATTACTCGTGAGAGATCGAGGAACGCGACGTGAGAGGTTGATTAATCAGTCAAGTCACAGTTAACGTGTATCACGGGGTGACTCTGGTTCGTACCAGATCTCTCGCCCGAGGTGACATTGTTGAGATACACAAACGTTTTTTCGTCCCCCATATTCTGGTGTTTGAATTCGATGATCTATTAATTTATAGTCAGGAATTAGCCATAAAAATATATCAAAATGATCGATTTTATTGAATGCTGAGTACATTCATTACGAAGTAAATTTTTCTTTGTGCTGCAATTGATAGAAAAAATGTACAAAAATGAAAAATTATTTTTGAGTTCAAGAAAAAATAATGTTCAGTGCTAATTACGACGAAAAAATGTAAAAATTCTTGAACGATTTGTTTCATTCGGATAATATTAAATGTACGAAAAAATATTAAACGAAATGATGAAATTGAATCAATGTATCTTCACGGAATTTTAATTAAAAACACCTGAAAGTTCAATCGGAGTTCATTGACAATCCTTTTCTTTACATTTTGCGACTGCAGGTCAGCTCTCGAGCTGCGACCTGCTTCAAGACACCACATTTATGTGCTAACGTTGCCCGCGGGCTCCAACGTCGGCAATTCTAGCTGACACACCATGAGCAATGAATCAAATGATTGGAAATTACGAAATTTAAAAAACTTACCATAAGATTATGTAAATAGCTGTAACTTTTTTTCTATCGAAAATTGGTCCCTGGCCTACCATTCATTTTCTTTGTTTTCAAATTATCTTCGAACTAGTTATCAGTGGTGTTCATTAATTTAAAATTTTTTAAATTTCAAAATCAGACATGGGATGAAAAATTAATGTTTTTTGTTACCATTAGTTCTGTAAAAAAAAAAAAACAATTGATCGAGTTTTTATACAGTGTAAACCTTTGATTGCTGTAAAGTATTCATCATTATCGGTTCAGTGATTTTCGAATGGAAAGCAACCAAATACATTTTTACGGTAGAGATTTGTTTAGCACTTAAGCACTAAAAAATTTTAGCACTAAAAAAAAAGAAGCTTCTATTAGTTTAACCTGAAGTACCCGATGTACATGATAAATATTCATAAATATACGAAAATCGGAATATAAGATAATAGTTAGCTTTAGGGATCGAAAAACAAAAAAGTTTCTCGAGGACACATGGAGTTGATCACCGGAAATGAAAATTGACATAAATATCAAAGCAGGAAAATAGTAATTCAATAAAATTTTATTATCTTATCGTAGACGTTATGTCATGGATATGAAAAAAAAAAAAAAAAAATTGATTCGTGCCCTCCAAAATACAGATTTCCATTAGAAATAAAGAAGCAGTGAGAAGCAAAGAAAACTAAGCTCTGTGTACAATATCATATGACTTTTAGTCCACTTTGCTTCTCATATATAGAAGTCTTTCTCTCCAATAAGCAGGAATTAAATCATCGAGATCGGTAAATATGTGCACATTGTCATACACAATGTTTGATTTAATGATTCCAAGGGAATCTAGAATGTAAACACACGTGACGTTTTGTGGGCTCGATCTTGCGTGGTTTTTTATAGACTGCCACACTTCTGATTCTTAATCATGCTAATAAAATCTGTCTATAGATATATATATGTACATGAAATATACAAGTGTCGTGCCTGGCAGTCTATCAATGACTATGTTATTTTTTTACTAGGTTGAATCAATATATATATATATGACCGCAGTGTGTAAAATACAGAAGATTTGCATATTCATCCCTAAAATAAAAAACCAAATAAATATAAGCTCTTCAAATTGTACTAGGATCAAATTTCCAAGGTTTTGATAAAAATAAAAAGTTCGAACGGATGTAAACATTTTCGTAGGAGCCAAAATGTCAAAACATTTCAAAATGCATAACTCGAAAAATATTGCAGATGAAAATTTCCATCATCTTAATAGACATTCGTTCGATTTGAAGTTTTAAAAGTAACTTTGTCACATCATTGTAAATGATCTCGACTTGATACAATTTGTATAAACACATGCGTCCATATTTAAATGTAAAAGTGATGGTAGTAAGTTTAGTAGAGATATTTATTCGACATAATGAAAAACACACATTTGTAGAGTCCAGTTCTTCTTAGTGTTAAGTCACGATTTTCTTTTTTCTACACAACCCCAGTATTCCGAGGATATACACACCGATGTCTGGATATAAATAAGCGTAATACCGTTAGATCGACGAACTGAAGAACTTGTCCCCGTGGATATGTCCAGTTAACTTGTGACCCTCACCAATATAATCGATTATATTTGTTTATATGTCTATATAAAATGCATTCTGACACATAAAATCAATCGTAACTAAGAAAAATTAAAATATCGTGATACTTGGACCGAAAATATGTGAATAATACATTGATTTTGTAAAAAAAATTCATCAAACTATGGAGAAAAATAGTGACAGATTTCGAATAATAATAATAAACGATACAGCGTTATTACAGCATTCGGTGATTCCATTGAAAGTGACAAAACTCAATTATTCACGAATTTCCAATTAATATTTAAATCGATATTTTGAAAAAACATGCATTTCATTTTCCCTGTCTCACTGTGAGTTTCTACTTGGCAGCTCATATTTTTTTCACTCGCTAATCATTCAAAGTGTCTACCCATTTTACGAGTTTTCGTTTACGTCATTTACGAGAAACGTACGTGACTGACCAGTTGATCATTTCATAAATTCGCGAAAGAAGCCAGATTACAACCACTAGCACTTTATTAAAAAATATCATTTCCACGATATACGTGGAAGCATCTGAACATTGCTAAGCTCTCATGATACCTTCAAAATAAATCAATGGATTTTTGCGTTCTGTTGGAATCTTTCATTCGTACGTATTTTCGAACAATGTTATCCATTAATATTTGATTTTTTGTAAAAAAAATAACCACATAAATAACTTTCGTTTTTACGTCTTAACATTAGATGTTTGTAATTGAAAATTTATCACGTTTAAAAACTGCTCGAAAACGAAGAAAACACAATCACAATGATAATAGATTTTTCATTTTTTTGTGTTGTTTATTTGTTAATAAAATTCATAAACCTGTGCATTAATGTGATATGCTAAACAATAATGATTTTTATTTCTTCTTTCGCCCACTTTTCATTACGATGTACTAATTGAGCACTTAGCAAACTCATATAAATTTTAATTGATGAATTATTCAAATTTGATGTTTCAGGCTAAAGGATCAGGAGTAATCGCGTGGATTATACGGATTAACTTTCGCTAATACGATAATTTCTTTGCAAAAAGTGTTGACACAAAAGAGGGAAGATAGCGAGTAATAATGACGGCAAAAATTGTTAAAACGAAACTGGTTCCACCTGATGGTGGATGGGGTTGGGTTATTTTGTTTTCCGCGCTGGTCGTTAATTTCTTGATACCTGGTACGGTAAAGTCCTTCGGTGTCCTCTTCCCGGAGTTTCTTCAAGTATTCAAGGCTTCGCCAACCGCGGCCTCGTGGATGCCAGCCCTGTGTTACTTCCTGTACAGTTCTCTCGGTAAGTTCGCCAACTATAAAACTTAACATTCGTCCCTTTTATTCCCCCTTTTTCTTCATTCCGATCACCTTTTATGACGGTATTAAAAAATTATATTTTTCATTCGAGGTCGTGTTAAAGATTTACGAGTAAATTACCCTCGACAACGTAGTTCGCTTGTTGGAACAATTTTAATTGGTGAATTATTTTTCAACGATAAAGAAAATTTTTGGAAATCACCGTTATTTTTTTAATTATAAAAATAAAAATTCGCACCGTTTAAATGGTCTTGCAAATATTTTCAAACAAATATTACTCCGGAATAATTCTTTGAATTCACATAAAACGAAAAAAAATGAATTTTTTCTTCATTTTTTCATAAATTTAAATAATTTAACATTTATTATTGATTCTTTGTTATCTGTGTTTAAAAAAAGGCCCACTCTCGAGTGTCCTGTCGATGAAGTACTCGTACAAAACGGTTACTCTCATCGGTGGTACGTTCGCTGCTACAGGAATGATGTTGAGCTACTTTGCAACGTCAGTTTCGTATCTTTATGTCAGGTGAGTACCGTTTCCTCGGTAATATATAAAACAAAAATGTATAAATAGCGAGTTTTTTTTCTTTTTTTTTTCAATACAATATTGACGTGTATAAATACAGATGCAAATTGGAATATTTGGTGAAACGAGAAGTTTCTACATTGGAATTTATCTGAAACTTATACTGACTTGAAAAAATCATTATTGACTTTTTATTATCAGGAAGATCGTGTCTTATCGTTGAAATTATTCTATACCGGAGATGACGTCGAAATAAAAGTTTCCGACCAATAGTAAAGTAAAGAGAATATTAAAAGAATGTGAAAAAAACAAATGAAAATTAATTGTTTTACGAATATATATTTTTCTTATCGTTCAAGGATGTCATAAATTTTTTTTTTCCATCTACGATTTTTTCCATTTCTTCCTCGTACGACGCCTCGTTTCTAGTTACTTTTCAAATGTATTTATGCCACAGTTTTGTTTTTATTCTTGTCATTTTACTTTCGCCACTTTCGGCTCTAAACGTTATACTGAATCATTCGTAATATGATCGCGAGTTGTCTACGTACACGATACTCAATTTAAGTACCTACGCTAACGATAAAAATAAACGAATGTGCATTCAACACTTTTTTTTTGCCTTTTTTCATTTCCCAATTTAGCTACGGAATCATGGTTGGAATTGGCGCTGGATTGACGTTTCCACCCACCGTTTACATAGTAACAGCCTATTTCGAAAGATTACGAGGTTTCGCCAATGGTCTCTGTATATCTGGAAGTGCCATCGGTACCATTGTCTTACCATTGTTTCTTCAGTATCTTCTCAATCAATTTGGTCATCGGTAAGAACTTGAGACTTATATTTCAAACAAAAAATGAGAACAAAAACCAAACATTTAAAAATATTTATCACGTGACGAATTGCACTAATCAACAAAAGTCATTTGACTCAATGAATTTTGTAGGATTTTCAATCCCATTACTTATTTTTCATTATCCAGCATTTTCGATCTGTTGCCATCTATTCAATTTTTAATAAAAATTATTAAAATTGTGGAATTTATAAGTTTTTACAAATTAAACAAATTTAAGATCCATTTTAAAAGAATTCTTGCAGATAAATTAACGTAAAAAAATTCAATCGTTTCACTGACAGAACCAAAATGACTGATGAAAATTCGAAGCTGTAGTCCATTTTATTATCTGCACTGTAATTTATTAATTTTCATATTCACCGTCTATTGAATATAAACGTGTGATGATTTTGTCGTTGATAAAGAATATGAAGAAAATATTAATATTTGAAACTTACTTGTCGATTCTCGACGACATTGAGTCCTGAAGAAACTTTAATTGGCCCGCATCGCGTGCATATTGGACCGACTAAAATAAGTCACGAGTTGTACTAAATCCTGTTTGATCTTCCGGTACCAATTGTTGACATGCGACGTATGGAGAAAAAGTATCAAATAAACATGTGGTGCATTATTAACGAAAATGCATGCGACCATTTAACTAAAACGAGCCTCGCATGACATAAAAAAATAAAATAAAAAGAAGAGAAAAAGAAAAAAACATTTCAATTGGTTCATCGCGTTACATCGTAGTTTTTTTTTCCTTTTTCACAGAGGCGCAGTATTGATAATGGGAGCGATAACATTAAATACTCTGGTTTGTGGTTTACTGTATCATCCGGTTGAAGAGCACATGAAGGAAGTGCCGATCGAGGAAGGAATAGACAACGAAGCAATGTCATTGGACGAGCCACCAACCGAGACAAAGATTCGAATAAGTTTGCCGAGTATTTCAGAGCCTAATACGATTGTTCCTCAAGAGACGAGTAATTCGAGCGGCGATACATCGTCCTCCCATTTGACAGACTTATCAAAATATCTCGAAAAGACATTGAACAGTGGAAACATGGAGGAAGCGATAAATAAGAGCGAGGAACAGTTGGAAAAATCGGAAGTTATTGAGGAGAAGAAAATGGAAAATATTTCGGATCAATCAACGACTGACGTATCGATACCTTCGGTAACGACGATCGTAGAGTCGTCCGGAAATGCAAAATGTGTTGTGACGTCGAGTCTCATAGTGACGCCACCATTAAGTCGTGGAAATTCAAGTAGAAGAAGTACCGGAAGGGAAAACTCTTTTCATCTGTCACGTCAACACAGTATTGTCTCTGACATGGGCCCGATAGCTCTGAGTCCACGTGTTCCAGGATTATTTCGAAGAATATTTCGGACGCAGCCTGGTAAATCGAGAAACGATGATAAAATGGATAACACAGATATGGTAGAGTCAGAAAAAGTAGATAATATGAAAAAACTGGACGAAGACTCGTCACAAAGCACGACAAGTTCGAGTCTTAGCTTTTTTGATTTTAGCGTTTTGGCTGATCCGATTTATCTCGTTATTCTCATATCAAACTCAACTTCAGCCATAAGTAACACTAATTTTATGATATTATTACCGTCTTACGCTATATCCGAAGGTTTTGACAAAAATCGTTCGGCTCTTTTGTTGTCAATCGTATCAGCCTTTGATCTCGTTGGTAGAATCGGTGGTGCATCACTTTCGGATATGGATTTTATACCAAAGTATTATTACTTCGTTTGTGGTCTTGGCCTGAGTGGTATCGCGTTAGCGCTTTTACCAATGGCCGTAAGTTACACCATGTTATCATTCTTTTGTGCACTTTTTGGTCTTTCCTCTGGAATGTATATTGGCATTACGACCGTTATTTTGGCCGATATGTTAGGAACCGAAAAATTAAGCTCTTCCTACGGAATATCTTTGTTCGTCAATGGTGTTCTTCAGCTTATGGGCCCACCATTGTGTGGCCTCGTTTACGAACAGGTTGGATCTTACAAACCTATATTTTTAGCCTTAGGTATTATTCTCATACTCGGTACCGCCCTCTGGGCCGCCGTTCCGATCATAAAACGAAACAAAAAAGACGTCGAAGCCGCTTGACTATTTTTCACCCAGTTCTAAACATTACGTAACTCAAATTCTTAACATTTAAGATCGAATTATGCATTTTTTTTTCTCTGTCTAGTTATTCAATAGGAAGCTTAGGAAAATTTACAATTCAATATTTTCAATTACGGTGACATCTCGACAAAACAAATAATAGATTACAGTCTATTGATCGTTCATACTTTCGTGAGAATCTTGTCACGTTCATTTTCTATCATTTTCATTTTTTTTTTTTTTTTTTTTTCATAGTTCCCAATTGTATCTAATGTAAATGTTTCCTTTATTGTTGAAAAAAAAAATTGTATTCTTAGTCAATTCGTCGATCTTTTGTACGATAGAACCAACAAAATTTCGTCTTTCTTTTCATTTATTCGTGGCTTCTTATTCGTTAGTTAAAAAAAAAAGAGGGATCGCATTTCACGGTAGAAAAAGCGTGTAGAAGTGACAATTTTCGAAAAAATCGATCATTTTGAATATGTGAATTTGTTGTTATTCCTGATTTGATGATTTCTCGCAATCTGGACGAAACTCCAACGTGGTAATAAGGCCATGAAATAAATCTTGCTTTAAAATCGCGATGCATCAATGTCAAACACACATTTATCAATTTTCCACGGAGCCATTAGGTTGATTAAAATTCACTGAACGTGTTAAACGCATACTTAAGTATCAAAATACTCGACCGTGTTGATTCGTCGTAATTGTACGTCATTATGGTCGTGTATGCTATTAACAGTGACGAGTAATTAGAGAAATACTTTATTATAGTTTTTTTGTTTTTTAAATAAATATTGTGCTCGTCGTAAAGACCGCACACCATTAACGATTCAATTGGAAAGGCAGAAATCCGTGTTGAAATCGTCTGACGAGTTAATTCGTGCTGAATAACGAGAAACATGTTGTATCGAGTGCGATTATTTAGCGTGGATTACTCACGTCCGACCGAGATGATGAATGTTGTTAATTTATCGAGCTAATGTCTAAGAAATCACTTTTTTTTAGGGTATACATTTATACTCTAAATAATGCGGTAAAACTTCGTTATAACGTTATTCAACATTTTTTCGAACGAAAAGCTGCGTTTATGATTAAAATGACGTAATGAACGAGAACGAGAATTCTGTAGTTGACAAAAAAACATGTATGGAACTTAAAAATTCTTCAAATTGTTGGTTACGAGACTCTGGCGTTTCCATTGATTGCAGAACCGCCTACAAACGTAATTGAGGTGATAACGCTATGGCCGAAAATGTTATGTCGAAGTTTTACTGCAACGTGTGTAAGGGTTGCCTTCGATGAGGATATCGAGGACTTACGATACGCAAATGTCATAGTTTGTTCGAATTGACATTTAGGTATTTCTACAAAAAAACACTCGTTGGTTTCTACGAAAAAATCTGCCTCGCAACGCAGTTTGTTTGCCATTGAAATGTCAAAAGAAAACTGTACTTACACACAGGACAGAGACGAAAATGTTCACTGATATCCTCATCGAAAACCAATCTAATATACACACTCGATCGGTTATAAATTCTCTCCGTATTTATATCTAGTCATATCATTTAAGGATGTACAAAACTCAAATTAAAAAGATAACCACGTAAAAATAGGACAGATACGAAAACGGATACTCACTTGCTCATATTTATCAATTAATACGAGCGTGACTTTTCTCTTTCGCTCGAATAAAACGAGAATGAATGCCCGAGTAAAGGGAGAGCACTAAATAATAATACGTATGTGTCAAATTTCAAGATCGTTTAGCTCATGAAAACGAGATTGTCTCAAGATTAAAATTTGTACAAATGTGCTTGTGTGTGTATATCATTTCATTATTTCTTTTTTTAAGCCTCATCTTTCGATTATTATCCTTATTCACGAATTCTATATTCCTTTCCTTTTCGTTAAAAAGCACTGTATTCAGTAAAAGCTCGATAAGAAAAATGATGCTAATACAGATCCGTTGTAGATTCTCTCTCAGTTTTTTGTAGATACTTTCTGGTTTTTCCCTCCATAAAAAACTACAAAATGCCTGTAATATGGAACGTCAATGTCATAGTTGCTTCGAAAAAAAAAGTAACCATAAAACGTCAATCGAAAAACTAATTCATCTCCCGTAATTCCTGTATACAGAGAACCAAAAAGCAACTTTCTAAAAATGTTACGAAGGTTAGCTCCCAACAAAACAAAAGTAACGGTTACACAACGAGAGTTTGATTGAGATATATCATGGCGTCGCCATACGGGTTACTTTTCCTCTATTCTTTCAACGACACTAGAAAACAACTTTGATTGGTGATCCACACAACCTATGGCAGTGCTCATGACGCTCGAAAAAAACAACGTTGAAAGAGTGCATGTTATTACAGCTATTAAGAATGAGAGTGATGGTACGACATTTAACAATTATTTCACTATTACTTGTTATAATATCATTTATTCCATCTTTATTAATTTTATCCTCACTTATTTTGATTCTTTATCGTGAAATTTTTCATCGGGTTGAGAAAAAAAAGGGCTGTTTCGCACTGCTGCAACAGCAGTTTGGAAGAACACCGCTAGGGTCGCATGCTTAGTTGGCTCAGTTAGTGCGGGTAGTGCAGACCGCCGTTACCGCCAATAGTGCCGTTTGTTTGTGGTTGTTTTTCGGGTCGACTACGTTTTAAAGTGCCAAACGCGAATGATTTGTGTGACAGAATAACGAATTAATACGAAACGACAATGATAAAAACTGATTTTACTTTATTCCGAAAAGAAAATGTTGTTTGAATTTTCTTAGTGTGTGAAGGATTTGTGACAAAAGCAAGTGTCGTACAGTTTCCGGTACAGTGGGCCGAAACGATGGCGAAATTTCGTTTACACATTTCAATATAAAAATTGAAGTAATTCTTTAAATATAACTGTAAGTAAAAATTTCGAAAATGATTTCTCTGCTAATTCGATATTCTGTAATTCGAGCATACGAACGTAGTGTGTAATGGAAAAATGAATAGGATCACAAAAATGTTTATTTTCGTATTTTTCATGATGTATAATGAATTTCTATTGAAAAATGAGAAATAATTTCTACAAGAACCATTCTATTCTGCGTCTTTCCGTTCTCTATACACGTACAGCGTGAGTTTTTTTTTACATTGCGAAAATTTGCTCCATCGTACGTACACGCACTCGGCTTTCAAATATCGTGAGATCTCAAAGGATTCTAATATGTTTTTGTTTTCTTTCATTATTATTTAAACTACTTTATCGTTTTGCGATGCAAATAATATATTTGGCACCGTGCTGTCCCCGTCCTTTCAACCCTCTTTCGCCTCGAGGCAATACAACCAGAAATATTTCTATAATATTGTTTTTTTTTGCTTCTGTCTTTTCTAAAATCGATGCCACTTCTTCGGGGCATGCAACAGCGTATCAAAGACACGTTTGAAAAAATTCTCTCGGCACATAATACAGAGCTTGATTGGTTGAAATAAAAATATATGTTTATGTTTCTTGAAAACTGATCGGTCAATCAATCAGTTTGTTTATTTATTTTTTATTTCGACTTTAATATCTCTATTGATATCGCAAATCCATCGTTTTCTTTTTTTTTCAGAAATTTTATTTGTCAACTAGTATTTTATGTATTTTTCTATACACGCACGCATACATACGCACATACCCGTCTATATATACACAGTCTAACGCGGAAAAGTGATTTTTTCGCATAAAACACGCCGAAAGACTCACGCGAGTTCAAAATCGCTATCGCGATTTATTGCTTATTTGTGCGACGAGAATTCACGTTTTTTTTTTCTTTTTTCTTTATAATTGAACTTTCGTGAGTCATCGCCATCGATAAATTACAGCACCGAGGGATTATTTTTTCGTTTTCCATTCGCCTCTTGTCGTGCAGCGGAAAATGGAACTTGCGTGCGCAATTTTTGCGCCTATTTACAAGCTTGAGTGTGAAAGTCTCGCATTTTTTATTATTATTATGATTTTTTTGTTTATTCTTCGCTCTTTCGTATCTACAAACGCACGATCGACTCTGACCATTCAGTCCGATCGTACGCACCATAAAATAGTCTTCGTAAAACCGAGGTTTTTGGGCTTTTTATTTAGCCTGTAATTGTTGCGAAAGTGTCAATGAAAATTTGAAATTGGACGATTTTTGCTGTACATCAAAAAGCATTCTCTTTTCAATTGAGAAAATGATTTAATCATCAATTATTTTATGAAAATGAATTACTTTCCAACGAATGTTCATTCGCTTATGTTTCGAATGCTTATTTCCCATTTTACGATTTAAAGTCGATTTTACTTCTTCAAATCCCATGACGAATTGTAAACAAAATACGTTTTCATTATTTTTATTTCAAATTCCATGTCAAATCAATTCTTCAGATCATGAATGTTTAAAAATATTTATAAATTATTGTAGAAAAAATGATGAGAAAGGAACGAGTTTTTTTTTTTCGAAATAAACAAAATTGGCAAGTGAACGAGAGTGGTAAATTCATTTACTAGAAAATTTCTCTCCTGTCCTCGAACAGTATTTTTCTCTCACGTCCATTTGTTTCTTTTCGACGTTTCCTCGTCAATATCGCATACATCGAAGAACCTCAAACCCAACAACGATAAACCAGGGAATGTTTACAATTCTTTTTTTTTTAATTACATGCCAAACGTAACGGGGTTTTGTTGACCGTTAAACAAGATCGGTTCGATCTTCTCGACAACAATTTCGAGAATTTCTCCTTATTCTCCAAGTAAAACTACGTCACACGTCGTGCAGACTTTCTTTCCTCCTTTTTTCGTTACAGCACCATAGCACGAATCTGAGTATGAATAAATCTTCACTGTTTAATTCATCGAGATTTTGGCCTCCGCGAGATATCGACGATTTTTTCGTAACAATATCGTTCTCTCCTGTACTCAGATTATCGATTCTAATTTATTCCTTTTCTTGCCTTCTGTACACGCGATTTTTTTTCTTTTTATGGCCGATCATTTGAACGAGATCCGGTAAAAGTATTGGAAAAACGTAGGAACAAAAACGTGAGTGTAAGAAAGGAAGAGCGTGGTGGGGATGTGAAAATCGCTGAAGTGCTTAGAGTTGACTAACGAAACAATCTTCCGTTAGTTTCTGACCTTCAGCGTTGCCTGTAATTAGAAAAATCCAAATTTTCATCAATTTATAAATTCATTAAATGCACGGAATAAAAAGTTATCATAGGCGACATTTAAGATTTTTTCTTCGTGACTAAAATTCTTAAATTTCGCTGACGACAACTGCATGAAAATTTGTACAGTCGGATAATATTATTGAAATAAATAAAAACTGTGAATTAGACGAGAAGAAAAGTGATTTTTACCATAAGTCGTGGCTTCTCCCACCGTTTTTCATGTATTTTATGTTTTGTTTGTCATTTGTGTAAGTAAGATGAGTGTGTGGCCGCGAGCGCGCACGTATTTCTACGTGTTTATGTGTATGTGTGTGTGCGATGTGAACGTCAAGCGGTACGAAATTCATCTGCGCGATCATTAGCGATCAATACGACCCAGAACGTGTTTTGGTCGTTTTCAGGATTGATCCGTTAAGAAGCAGCGGTATCTTTGCGACCGGCAAACGACACGATGCTTCGAATTCCTTTAACCGACGTCTGTAAATGGGAAATCGAATATTGTGATAAAAAAAGGTTAGAATCAGCGAAATCGTTCACTTTACTCGAGGGCTCAATTTTTCACCTTTTTCTTGGAACCGTTGAGATAATCTTTGTACATCTCGGAACGAAGATATCTCGAGTAACTGTCACTTTTCATCAGATGATAAACGTGAGCCTTTAAAATGGAAGAAAAAAAGTTTAGTTGAATTGATAATTGTTTACAGGTTTATAGAAATATTTCCAATTTTTCGTACCGCAGCGACGTCGAAAGACCATCGATCAGGTTTCTCTAGATTTTTTTTTGTCATCTCGAAAGACCTCGAGTCTACATTTATTGGACAACTCGCATCAGGACCTAAGTATTCGTTCCAAATCTCATCCACTTTTGTTTGCACATCTCGCTGAGGTAATGCCTTCAAGCTCTGAACTGCTTCCCAAAATCTGTTGGTCAAGTAATAATCGAATGAATCGATTTTATATTTTGTTTCATTTTCAGGTCAAAATAGGTTTGAGTTCAATTTTATTTTAGACGATAAACGTTGCAGTCAATTCCGGAAAATGTCGAAATAATGAAATAACGAAGAAAAAAATATTTGATTTTTCACATTTTTTAGGAACTCATTTTCATTTATTTTAATCCATAATTATAAGGGAAGCTTCAAGTCCTTTTTTATATCGTTTTTTCAATGAAAACCACCCAGAATATTGCGCAATTGATTCAGATTTTAAATTTAAGTGAAAAAAAAGTAAAAAAAAATTCTTTACTTGAGATTTTCGCCACTAAATTCCTTGTCAAGAAATCGGACGAATTGTTCACGTCCAATAGGATCCTGAAGTAGTTCCTGGAGGCTAAACGCCCATCGTTTGACTCTCCTGACCGATATTTCTTTACTGAAAAATAAAACATTCGTAAAGCAACGATTTTTAATCGTTAAATAATTTTTTTTTCTTTACACTATAAAAAGAAACTGAATATTCCACTCACGCTAACTTCTCCTGTTCCCACATTTCCGGACTGTCCGTAACCCACGGATTACCGAGCTCGGGTTGCGTAAACACGGGGTCATATTCGACGTATTGTTCGAAATAACCGATGAGCCTGTTGTGCAACATATTTCTCGATAATTTGTAGTTCGAGCGAAAATAAAGGATTGAACGAAAAATGATATGAAAAAAAAGACGAAAGACAAAGAATCGGAAGAAAAAAAAATCCAACGAAATTAACTCACGCTTCCGCAACTTTGGATACTTTGATGTTACGTCTGTCCAGTCTTTGTTTCAACATATCGATCTCTCTTCGAACGTTTTCGGCCGATGGGCTTGGACTTTGATCCGCGTGAGTTGGCGATATTCGTCCACCTGCTACTCCTAGTTGCAAATGTCGACTAGCCTTTATTATCGGTTTGTTGCTCCTGCAAGCTTTTTTTATGTCCATTTCGGTCGTATTCACACAACCGGGCTGATAACATCGAATAAACAAAAATTCATGTATTTTCAACACGTTTATCGAGGATATTCGTGTAATTAAAATTATTTCAAAGTTGCTAAACCTTGTGAAGAAAATAAAAAAGATCTCGTGCATTTGAGCAACGAATACACGTTTAAAAGCTCTATTATTATCATTATTATTATTTTTTTATCTAAAAGAGTTTTGTGTAATTTACCATTGGTCGATGGACGTCCCAGAACGCTCGTTCTTGACTATCCAGAACTTTTCTCTCCAGTTTATCTCTTTTTTTGTCAACTTTGCTCTGTGCTTCTGCCTGCATAAATATGAATTCCCACTTTCTTGAGAACATTTTCTGCAGCCTCGCGAGATTTTCCGCCTCGTAGTCAGCCAATTCGAGACGAGTTTTGTTCTGCATCGTTCGCTTACACAAGTAAACAGCTGTGGGAAGTACGAAAGCACGATAAGAATTTTGAATATTGAAAATAGTTGGATAAATTTTGGCTCGAAGTAAAGTCTCAAATAAACATTTGAGGGAGCACAGAGTCGAGTTTTTTTCGCTTTTTTTTACCATAATCTGTATTTTCAGGCTCCCAACAATTCGACGGCCAAAAATACGGTGTTTGAAATCGATAGAAAGTGTTGTCATTTTTCACGGTGAGGCAGTGATCGTCAATCGGAAAAAAATATCCGTGGGATGCCATTAAATGAGCAACGTGAAGAGCTTCTTGATCGTCGATCTCCATGTTTTTCATCATCCACGCAATGAGATCGGTGCCTGGTATGATAATATATTTGTCAATTTATTCTTAAATCTTTATATTTTTTTAACAACATTAAGTAACACATTTTGCTAAGGGTTTACGAGAAAAAAAAATAACATGAATCATTTTTTTTTCAATGCAAACCCCAGTGACTTCGCGATTCGCGATAATTACTCCGACTACGTCGCGTATTTTAATTTTATAATTGTAGCAGTGGTCTCGTTTAGAGGGCGAAAAAAATGTTCCTTATTTTTTTTTTTTTAATTCAAGATAAGAATTGTGGGTTGACAAAATTAAACAATTTAAGTACATCATTCCTTTATTATATTTCTCCGATTTTTTTTAAATGTCCTGTTGCAATGTGTGATAAAACGTGTGTCAATGTTTCAAAAAGATAAATTATTGTGTTTGAGTTGAAAAAAAAAAAATTCCAAAAATCAGTTTCTTTCAAACTGATACTTTAAAATGAATAGAAAAATTATGGAAAATTTTGTCTCACCGGTAAAGACCGAAGGTATTTTGGTCATGAAACTCTTGACCGTTCTGACTGGAACTCCGTTCACTTCGTCTAACATTTTCTCGACTATGGACTCCATCTGGAAGCGAAAGAGGGGACAGAGTAGTTATAATTCGTTTGACTAATGGCCATTAATTGTCCGACCGATAAAAGCAACATCATATACAATATATCTATTGGTTTAACGTTAAACCTATACAGATATGTATCATCGAGGCCATTTATGGTTCACGACGTCAAAGCTGCGTGTGTATCGATAAGGGGGATCGCAAAACATATAGAAGAGAGGAAGTAAAAGAGAGAGAGAGAGAGAGGATAAGATAGAAAAGCAAGAAGTGACCAAAGATATCACAAATACTGAAGGTTAATATGTGTATAGACATGACTCCATAAATGCTGTTCAGTAAGTTGTCCTAGTCTTTGTTTATGTTTTCTTGTATACTTAGATCGAAACGTCTATGACCGTGGATAGAGGATGAATTCTAGAACATTAGCAAAGATAGAGATAGAGAGAGAGAAAGAGAGAGAGAGAGAGAGGGAGAGAGAGAGAGAGAGAGAGAGAAAGAGATAGAGAGAGAAAGAACAGCAAGCTTTAGTCGAGAATGGAGAACGATCGATCTTCACTTCGACGTAAGACGACACTATAAAAGCGGGAGGCAGCTAACGTGTTCTCTGGCGAAACCCTTTGCGTTTTTTTCCCCGTCAATAGGTCTTTCTTTGCAGTTCTACCTAGAACAGACCACACTTATAAACACGTATACACTCATATACATCTACGAAAAGAAAACAAAATGTCCTCTCGGGAATTTTCAGGAAGATTGACAGCTGTGGGTTCGCTTACATACAAACCCCTGACGAATCGATCTGATTTTACTTCCATCAGCGTCGGATTGAAGATGAAGCTAAGAAAGATGGTAGTGGTTTGAGGAGACTGAGAATTTTGAGTATAGAACGACAAATCACGAAAGAAAACGATTCCAAAAATGAGCACGCGATGTTAATTTCGAAGTTTTATTTTAAAAATTATATAAAGAGATTTAATGGAACGTAATAATTCTTTCATCTGTCATTCTCTTGATGAATTTATAAGAGCCTTTATTAATTTGAATTTCATAAATGTCTTAAGGTGCTCTACCTTCGAAATTAAACACAATGGCGAAATGAGCTACATGTGCCACTAACGAGGTCTGGCTCTGTATTTGTTTGTACGACCCCTGGAGCGTTATACCTGATTTTTGTTTTGTTATTCCCTCCACAATGCCATATTTTCCGTGAATGCCAGAAAATCGAGGTCAAAAAATGGCGGAAGGCTTGAATATAAAACCAACAAGGTATATACGCTAGAGAAAAGACTCAGACGTTTCTTTCGGTGTCATATCTTCTCATAGTCAATTTTTCAGTTCATATATGCAAATCTAACGAGGAGACATATAGAGGGTTGTGAGAAATAAAAAAACGAAGAATGGAAGAGATAATAAGAAGAATATGACGGAAGTGTAGAAGAGACCAGAAGTTGGTGCATTTAGAACAAATTTGATGAAATATTCAGCTACGATTATTTGAAAAAAAAAAAAGAAAAAGATCATCAAACAATGAAGTTTTAAAAGATTCTCGTTGTTTCAAATACTTTGTCCCAATTTCAACAATATCGTTACAAGCGTTTGAATTTAAAGAGCAAAATTGTCGTCGCGGTTGTTTGGAATGTCAATTGGAACAAATCGATTCGGCGTCAAGCAGCCTGTTAATGTCGAGTTTGTACCATCGATAAATAGTGCATTGACAAAATCGTGTCATCGTGGTATGCGCTATTTTAGGTAAACGAAAACAAAGCGAACAAAAAAGAGAAAGAATATAGTCGTTGAGATGAGGATGAGAGCGAAAAGAATATGCATCTCTAGCACGAAACAAGGAAACCCGTGCGACGAAAATCGCCTCTGGCTCATAGCTGGCTGCATTCCAAATGGGTGAAACGTGTGTAGACGATGGCTTGAAAACGGTGCTTGCTTCTTTCTCTTTTTCACTTTATTTCTATATGTTTTGTTTTCTTTCTCTCTCACTCTATCATTCTTGCTGTTAAATCTCGCGTGAATCTGACAAATAGTTTCGTCGCTTTGCGAATGTTTTACCCACTCGTTATAGAGCTATTTCAATTTCCTCTCTCTCTTTCTCTCTCCTGTGTCTCTTTTATACCTCTTGTTTTCAAATTCCATGGATATCTGATACACAAACGTTGCGTTCACGAGGGTTATTGACACCTCGAATTTGATCTTCACCTCTGCAACATTTTTATCATTGTTTTTCGTCCTCTTTCTCTCGCTTTGTTTATCGAGATTCGATCAATTTTTCAAGTTTCACTACAAATTCGGATTATTAATAAACTGTTGAATTTTGTTGACACAGAAAAATTGGACTTTTCGTGCATCTCTTTTTAGAATCAACAAAAAAAAATTTCGAGATCCATTGATTTTTTTTTTTTTTTTTCATGAATCACAAACATTTTTGGCATTATGGAATTCAATACATCGATTTGAACGCTTAGCTTATAATCGATTTTTTAAAGATATATATACGTAATTTTTTTACCTTTTTATACACGAGATAATTAGGACTGTCCTCGGAACAGGTGGCTGTGGCGTTTGGTGAAGCATTCGGTTTATCCCCAGACGACGTCGTTGTCGTGCTACCCTCTTCTTTCTTGATCTTTTGAGTGACATTTTTAGCCTTGTTAATTGTACCACCGCGTTCACTCGCACCTTTGGAGCCATTACTTTCCGCCGGCCTACGCCGGCAGGCGGATTGTTCGGAGCTCATGGTTACCATATCCACGCTAAGGGAGGTGCACCATCGCCCTCCTGAAACAAGCAGAACAGATATTTTCCACGTTACATTGGCTGTCAGATTTTTTTGTTTACGTAAAAAGCAACAAATTATCGGTTATACGATCGAGACTTTTATTTTTCTTCTTCATAACTGCCACTATATTTGTTTATTTGGATTCAGTATAATATTCAAAGCTGAAACAAGGCCAAGAGCATAAAAACAGTTTGAAATCGGGAAAAAAAATAGAAGGAAATCCACAATCGGATTTAGCTCGATTTTCGTGGTGTTATTTGTTTGAACATGGTGTACAGAATCGATACTCGTGCAAGATTGTTGGCAGTCCGACCCCGAGGACAGATAGAATTTCTCTCAATTGAGGATATATATAAATGACAGGGAGTCATGTTGGCGATATTAAAAAGGGATTTTGACGTCCTTCTACTGTCGGTTTTTTTTTCTCATCGTTATATCGAGAGCTTAACGACGTACCAGGAGAGCTTGGGTGACTTTTGATCGTTCCGGCGCGATGATTACTTTTCAGGCCAGAAGAGAGAAAGATAGGAGACAGGAGATAGAGAAGAGGAGAGAGAACGAATGAAAAAGATAAGAGATAGAAATAGAGATGGAGTCTCCGTGAGAACTCGAGAGGAGCTTTTCCTATTTCTTGGCTCTCAGCGAAATTATGGAATTCCCTCTTGCCTTTTGGGATTCTCCAGATATCCGGCAAAGAACTATATTACACCTTCGTCTTACCTTCGTCTTATTCAACTTCACGACTGACGGAATATCATTTTTTTCAATGTTTCCTTTTATGTTCCATTTTTACTGACTTTTTAACAGCCCGAACTGTTTTCTCCATTCTCACTATTTTTGTTTTTACAAAAGAGTTTCGTTTTCGTAAAAAAAATGTACGATATCTATAAATAATTAACAATATTTGAATAAAATTTAAAGAGTTGTCGTTTAATTAATTTTTTATACTTATTATTGTCATTAATAATAAAGTTGTTAAAGAAGTATTCATTTTTTAAAGAATTTCACTTTAGCATCTTTATCATTTTCATTTAGTTAATTTCAACACACAAACGTTTAAGTTCTCGTTCATTAAGAGCAAAGACACTGGAAACAGTACTCTCTAGATCTGACGTAAACGCGGATATGGCCTTAAGTGAGCCTCGAGTTGATGAAGGAGAAGGACAAACTTTTCGTCGAGTTTCTACCGTCAATTCATTCTCTCTGTCTCTTTCCCTCTCCCTCTCACTTTATTCTCTCTCTCTCTCTTTCCCTTTCCCTCTTTCTGGTCCTATTAAAATTAGAGAAAGATGAAGGAGATTCCCTGAGGGAGTAGAAAATTCACAAGATGAGAAAGGAAACGAGCACACGAAGAGGCGAAGCTTTAATTATCCTGAATCCGCGTGAATGACGCATTTTGCTGACTAGGCTTCCAGACGCACGTTGTGCGTTTGTGTGATTCGTCATACACAGACAGAACGATGAATGAAGTACTTATTTGCGGGTATGATACATTAAATGAGCGCGGGAACTTGCGTCTCTTTTAAAAGCTGTTTTCACCCAAATGCGTCATTTGTTTGACACTTCCCTTTTTTTTCTATTCACGTTAAAAAAAGAACTCTCACACGTTGCAGCTCTGAATGTGCAGCCGAATAACTTCGTTAACTTGTTTGCCCAACTTCCTACAATAATCACTAGCTTCTCAGAATCTTGGAGAAGATCCACGGAACTTGCATCGTCCAGGATTGAATTCTGAGTGGACAATGGGACGCTCACTACTTGAATTTTACTGCTCATGCGTGTTGATGAACAAATATCAAATCATCCTTCACAAATATCTGAGGCTTGAGAAACGTGGCGATCCCTCGTACTGCTTATTCAAAGTTTGAAAATTAATCTCACGCCAGAAAACATATCACTTGAAACTCGCACTTAAGGCCGGTCACCACCTGATGTATATACATCGCTAAATCTCTGTATGTGTGTCATGCATTACATCATATACATGTATACAGATGGTCTAAGGGTTATAACTGAGCGGGTTTTGACGCCCGAGTGAGCATACCACGAGGCGATGAGAAAACCAACTTTCCTACTTCATCAGACTTTTCAAGAGTGCTCTCGTTCTACCAACGCTATTCACGTTATCACGATCATCGTCATCTCCATCTTTTATACAGGGTACAGGGTGTCCGTACTGTAAGTATGGTCACCTTGACATTAGATTCTGACATTCATTGCAATTATAAAGAGCAAGATCTTTTTCATGTCTCTATTAAAAGTATCATAATTTAGTTTTTCCCTCGAAGCTGAAATACTCTCCGTAAAAAAAAAATGCTTCGTGTGTGTAACCAAATAAAAAAAAAAAAAATGTAATCTCCACATATTTTTTCACCAATTAGACCAGAAGAAAAGTTATTGCTTTAGAAACTTTTCAATCAAGTTCAAATCTGACAATTATAATCTCTAGTTTAAAATTACTCAATAAATCCTAATTTACGAGAGCTTTCAAGTATATTTAACTCCTTATCAAACATTTTCGAAATTAAACTTTAGATTTTTGTTCAATAATTGAAAAATGAAAAATTTATACTATGAATTCGGAAGAAATTGTGGCTAAAGTACTTATTGACCTCGTGGCACAGTTCATCAATCACTAATCGTACGCTATGTGCATTAATCGAACACGAAACTCTTCAAATACTTGAGCTAAATGTTTTTTTTTTTGACAATCAAAATTAATTTTTTTGCACTTCCTGGTTTAAACCGTTATCGAGACACTTGGCATACGTAAGTAGGTACAAAGTACATAAAAAAACCCATACACGGAGTAGTTGATATTTCTCATTTGTGTTTTCTCACCTACTCAAGTCAGCGATGACAGAAAGTTTCTTCTGTTTGCCTCAAGGCTTACCGTAAACTTTTTCGAATACACAACTCTCTTGGTTTTTTAAAAAAACCGTTAGAAAATTTATCGTACGAGCTATTCCGTAGAATTTTAAAGTTTAGTATATATTCGTCGATCGTTGGTGTTGTTGTACAGCGAAAAATATACAGATTTATACTGCCAGGCAGTCCAAAAGGTTCAACAAATCTCTTCTTTCTTATGCAGTTACATGCTCATTTTTTAACAGGAACGAAAGCTTTGCCTTGGGCCACTTGTCGCCAATTCATGTCAGGGAAAGAAGAGCTAAGCGCTGAACGAGCCAGGAAAATTGAAAATTCCAAACTCTTCGTAGGAAAGTAGTTTCAGGAAAAAGTCAGCAAGTGCAATGTGTAAAACTGTTCGTGAGGAACTCCTGAAGTCGATCTTTCGTATTTCCATTGTCGACGTACCATCGACGAAATTATATTTATTTCATTTCTAAGGAAGTTGGTACGAAAGGAATAAAATTTACAGATTTAAGTTTATCGACGTCTCACACACTCCAGCACATCTCTCAAACCTCAAGTTTGGAAAGCTCAGTTGGCAAATGTTGAAGTTATATATCCGACATATTTTAACAAGCTTTCGATAGGTCTCTCGGAGCTGTGTGATAGTTCCGACTCTAGGGAATCATTCGTATTCATTTCTACTTTGAAAATATATCAGAAAAAAATGTAAATTTTTTTTACGATGTGAAAAAATGTAGATTTATCGTAACGAAATTTCTAGCGAAAATTGCACGGATTTTTCTGAACCAATCTGTGCGGCTAGGCTGCCTCAAGAGCCTTTAGTCCTTCAGGCTCAGCGAGACGCCAGTGCAGCATTCATTTTCAATTTTTTGAATAGATTTCTGTAACGAGTAGATTTATAGAAATCACTAGTGCTCAAGAAAAAAAACTGCGATGCACGCAGTAGTCACTATAGACTCTCTTCCAACCTCCCGGGCATCGAATTCTTCGTGCTCTATTTAGTTTAAAACTTATGTCTGACTTTGCCAAGATTTCCTGCCGTAGGGGCCAAAACTTGTAGGATTTCATTAAAAGACGAAAAAAAAGGGACAAGAAAACTTTGAAAAGCATCGAAGATATTCCAGTCTCAGGCTTTTGCATATGCAGATCCAAATGTCCTGCATGGGAATAAGAAAAATTTCACGCGAGTTACGGAGAAAATAAAACCGAATTTATGATCGTTTTTTTTATTTTTTTCCCCTCATAAAAACAATATCTGTCACACCAATTTCGATTGAGCATCATGTGCTCTTGTATATGTCTATGTGGAACACATGATGGCGAGAAATTGGGTATAGAGAGAAACAGCAGCAAAAGCAGGTTGAAACGACGTGCGCGTTGTTTTCGAGGACCCTTTGATCCTCTCACCACAGACTCGACAACTCTATGCTTCTTGAAAGAGGATCTAACCGACCTTTTGCAACCATATATATCGCTATATATTATCACTCCGTATACAAGGTGCTCGGACCACAAATAAGTTAACTTTCATAATCGAGTTAACTCATCAAGTGTGAAAAAACTCTCTCTTCAACATAAAAATGTGATTCATTTCACGTGTTTTACGAATTTTCCAAAAGTTTCATCATCGTTGCAACAAAATAATAGAACAATAAATTCAAAAATTATATAACAACAAATATTTATGAAGAATCAAAAGAAATACAAAATCCGATTATTCAAAAATTCATGAATCAATTTCTATTTATTAATATTATTGAGTACTTCTATCTCTCTTGATGATTATTTTCGACAAGGTACGTTTTACTTCTTTCGCAAACAATTTTTTTCGTCCCGTTTTTGCGTGGCTATCAACAACGTATTGCAATTGTATATTTATCACCTTTTGATTGGAGAATTTGTTAAAAGAACAAACATGATAAATATTTTTTTATTTGATGTTCGTAAAAATTGGAATATGGTGAAGTTTACAGAATTTTTTCCATTGAATACGTGGACAGTGTAGTGAAAAAAAAATGTTTTTATAACAAGGACACCCTGTGGATATCACTCGTACTCGACGTATAAAACATGTCGTGTGGGATCGATCGCAACTGATCTTTTGGTTCAAAGTACAAACGGTTCATTGTGACTGAATTTTCTGCTCGAAAAAGCTTCGATTCTCGACTGACTGGCGACAAGTTAAATGATAACCGTGAACCTGTCTCTACTTTAGATTCGTTGAAAATTTCAGCAAAACTCGAGTGTTACGTAGGTTTGTCCTAAACCGTAGATGATGTTCGGGATATAACGCTATTTACTCTTTATGTACTGCGTATATGGGTGGTATATGGAATATATATTGCAGATATAGTGGACAGGAGGGTGGGCATCAACGGGCGAGGACATAGCATGCATGCACACGAAGTGGTTGGTCAAATCGATTCTACGATTTCAACTATTCTCCCCAGCAGCCACAAATCCAATCTCTCTCTTCATGCTCGTTCGTGTATGTATGGATGCGTTCGTCACTCTGATAAACAATATGTAATTACACTATATACACATGTATATACTGATGCAATATGTAATATTCGAAATACACATAGCATAAAATATCTGTACAGGGTGTTCAGGAAATTGAAGGATTACAAACATCTAGATTTACCAAAAATATGGTAAATTTCAATCGTTTTTTGTACGTTGAACAAATGTATTTTCATTACAAAAAAAAACACATTATTTATTTGCAACGTAATGATGATGTCAATGGAGCTGGAAAGTTACATTAAATAAATAAAATTACACAATTTGTGATCGTCATTTTCGTAAATCTGCTTTTTGCAAAATGTTTTTTACGGAAATCACAGTTCTGACTATTAACTCAAAGCCAAAAATTAAACAAAGTTTTTTTTCTTACTTTTTGAACTATTTTCACTCGCAAAATCACGATTTTGCCAAATATATTCATCTTTTTTTAACCTTAAGAACGAATGATAATAATTTTTCAAATTTCAATCGAATCGATCATTCAGTTTTGGAAATAGAATCGTTATCGTTCTCCAAAAAACACAATTTTTGATGAAAGCATTCTAATCTTTAAGCATCTGTCAAATTATGCGAAGTCTTCGGCAAGCAAAAGCAAAAACAGTATTCTTTCGTAGTGAATTGTGTATTTGGATAAAAATTAAAAAAAAAGTAGTTGTGCAACATTGTTTCCATCCTTCGAAACATGAGAAGAGTTGTGCCTTAAATTTTTTTATTCTTTACAAAGGGCTTTGATGCACAAAAATAAAATAAATAAAATATAAATTCAATTAACAATCGATACCAGGACGTAAACGTACGGAAATGAAAGAAAAATACATCACCAAGAGTATTAAATAGCCGACTAAACCGCCAAAAGATAATCCATAGCCACGAATTCTAATTAATCCTTTAATACGAAAATGAAATTTTCGAAGTGAACGTTTGCTCGTGGTGATCCCTAGTTCTATTGTGATTCATTACACCTACAATAGCATGGATTTACATAAAGAAAATGAAATAATACGAATTTGAATCTTTCTTATTATCATCACTAAAGAAAGATTATCGCAGCTGACGCTGAGTGTGCAAGTGTGAGAATTATTTCACCCGGGTATATAAATATATAGTAATATCATTGCAAAGTTAGTAGACTATACGATAGGAGAATAGAGTATCGAGGTAAGAAGACTTTCACGGTGGGATTTGTAGAGAGTCCGCGAAGGCAAAGAGGGGGTGGAAATCCAGAGAGAAATGGGGTGATTCGGCTGAGAAAGTGCGAGAGTGAGATGAGACGATGAGTATTGATTACCAGTCCTCCAGCAGTAGTAGCACACCATCGTTTTAGTATATATGTATTTTATTATCTATAGATACATATGTATCTATAGAAATAGACATATATATATAATAGTAATGCATTGGTAGATGCATAGTGCTACGTGACTGTCAGTCCATTTTGAGAAAAGAACCTAACTCGCAATATTTCTTGAGTAAAACGTCATTGAGTGCGTCATTTTGATTGTTGGAAGTCGAAGTATTATGACAAAGATATGTAGAAATAATACGTCTACGAAGAAACTACGTAACGATCACATACATTATACTTATGTACAGTTCGTACGATATCGTTCCCTCTTTATTTTTCTTTCTTTATCTCCTTTTCTCCAAACCGAACCATATTCTCACAATGAGTTTCAGTGGAAACTTTCTTTTCACCCGTCGGCTATTATCGTTACCTTCCCTTCTGCTATTACTGGTGCTTCTGTTTACGTATATATTCTCTTAGTACATATGCCTTTCTCCAAGGGGTATAGAGACTTTGCTACATAGCATTTTTCTTGCATGTGCAATTTCTACCCTGAGCCACCTGTACTCTCACCGTCGGTAATTCTTCTATTTTCGGACTACAAACCCTCTTCGTTCCTTCATCAAGGGCAATATATAAATCCTTATGTATATGCATCCACGCACTCATCAATGTGTGCGTGGAGTGCTTCGTGTGTGTTCCTATACATCATCCTCATGTACCTAAACATAATAATAATAATTATAATAATGAAACGCAGTATTCTCGATCTGTGGCTTTATCGTTAGTTCGTGGGTGAAATATATATTTCTGACTCAATTAATATGACCATGAATCACCGCTTTTACCTCTCTTTTTATTTCTTGTATTTTGCTCATGGCGTATAAAAAATTGAAGCATATGGATTTTTATGATATTTTTATTGTAACGTGACTTCTTTTCTGGTTACATTCGACTGCGTAAACACAGATGACATGAGGTTCGGATAAAATGCAAGTTTTCTTTTTCAAAATGATCTCTTGGATTTTTAATGTTGGAAGTTGAACTTTCTACATGGAATATACCGTTCATGCGTTTTCATATCTAAACAAAAGGCATATCTAGAAAGATGCACGACGGACATTGCACTTGACTTGGTTTCAGAGCCCTTGTCTCTCGGGACGTGGCAGCAGGAAATGACTCAAGAAGTTGTGCCAAATGGCTGTAATACAAATGAACTTTACAATTAACGAGATATGTTCCGTGGTATTAATTAAATAGAAGCCAGTACGAGAGTATGAAAGGAATTGCAATCGATATTTATCATTTGTTCCGCGACCATGAAGAGCTTCAACAGGTTAATAATTCCAGAAATACATTTTTTATCTTCCTTTACTTTTCATTGCACACCTTTGCAGATTTGCGAGTTTAATGAGTTCCTCTCCATCTTCTAATTGGTTCGCTTTGATTGTTTCAATGACATTTTAAGTCACTGGGTCATTAGAATGAAATTAAGGAAAGGTTGATTAATTTAAAGCTTTTCAAGTACCAGGCTTTCAATTTTATGGAAGGACGACAATGGTCTTAATTATTTCACATCGATTCAAACTGTTTGTCTGATCTACTAAGAACTGCGGCGAAAACGTCGTTTCACAATTTTCAATTCTTTTCGTTTTTTCATGTTACAATATAACGTTACCCAATAGCATACCTTCTATCATAACTTTTTGGGGAAATCTTCATCATCGTAATTATGGAATTGTGAGGTTTGATTACTGAAATGGCTATAATTCACCGAAATTCTAGAAATCATGAGATTTGTTGAAATTGGGAAAAACGAGGAACATGAAATTGCATTGCTGTAATGCCTCCTCAATAATGGAATTAATGGGGTTCGCGATTGCTCTCAGATTCATAGGTGAATTGCCTCCATAGCTTCAGTGAGGAATTGCAAAAAGGGAGACTCGTTGATTGTATCTCTGTATCGGGATGATTGGCGAAAATAGCTTGATTAGGCCATTGATCACGATTCATAATCGTTATTCATGCACACACTGAATCCTCGCTATGCGATTCAAAATAGTGTGCGTATTGACCCCGTTCCGCTGCTATATTACGATTCTATATCACATTTGTCATGCCCTCCGATTTCTGCTTGCGATTAGGTGACTTTTTTTTACATGATTATAAAGAAAAAACAATATCAATATTTTGACTTTTCGATCCTTTCTCTATAATAATTTTATAAATCGATTGCCTATATTTTTCAACTTGAATTCGTCAATGTCAAGGAAGAGAAATGTTCACGATGGCGTAGAAAAAAAAGTAGTCGATCCCATTAACGTTTCAACGAGGAAAGTCTATTTATATTTTGATTTTTAATGAAAGAAATCCCTTGAAATGAACTATCCCATAAATAGAATGGTGCAAATAGGTTTTTCAATGAAAAAAAAGATGCTGACAAGCTACTTGCTCGATTGGAACTTCATTAGTTGACTTCCTCGTTTCGAAGAGGATAGAATAAAAAAAAAGAAAGATAAAACGAAAAGTGGAGTGACGTTTTGAAGTGCCATTGATAATTTTTGAACGTCACGAGGACAACGTGGCGACAAGCGAGATAGGCCGAAGTACCAATTGATTGCAACCATCACGCGTTATCATCGGCACTCGAGGTGGCACTCCATCGAACGATACTCGAAAGTGTACTTTCTCGCATCCACAGGGAAGAGATGAACGGAAAAGATCAAGAGAACTTCGGATATAAAAGCTGGAGGAAGCACGAGAAAGGGAGAAAGGCATAGAGGGTGCAGTTTGCTGCCGCTTCGCACGAGGCAATAAATCATAATTGGGTCGATGGAAAGGTATCACTTTCCTGGCGTTGTTGCCATCATCGCATCGTTGTGTACACCAGGTTTCGTACTACTATCCTGTAAAATACTCCACAACACGATAAACATCTCCGAGCCAAATCAACTGATACCTCTGTAAATTGAACAGTACTGACGCATTGCTATTTTTCATTCATCAAAATATCTCTCAACATCGTGTTGTCACATTCGAAAAAATCCTACAGCATTTTTCAGAATTATTTACAAATTTCTTAGAAAAAAATTCTTTATGAAGACATTTGTTAAATTTTCGAAATATTTGAAACAGTATTTCGGAAATCAAGGATTTTACACTAACAATAACTGAGTTTTTACACGATTAATGGATATCTATAGAAATGTTGGATCTATTTTTACTTGCGAATAAATTTTAAGACATGACCCTGATCTCGTCGAATATCCACGTGTGTTATATCATGGTCTCTTCCAAGGCCTTTGCGTACAAATCATTTCAGATCGAAAATCAATGCTTTTTTTTTTTTTTTTTCAAAACGAAAATTTGTGATGTATGTTATTGGAATTAATTATATTTATCAAGGAAATGGAGCCCTTTATAAATGGTCGAAAATAGATTCGAAACAATGTGTTCAGATCCAAATAAAAGCAAATGAAAAGGACTCGATAAATTGACAGCGAAAGTTATCAGTAATTGACATCCAATAATTTCACTAGTTCTTATTACTTCCGATCGACCTGGCCACGTGACGTTGAGCACTTTATACATTTTCTCAGTATTGCACCAGATAAAAGCAACTTTAAGTGAATTTACTTCCAGGGCTAGTGACAGTAACAATTTTACGTCGGTCATTCAAAAACCTTGTATTTCCAAGAAGGGCTATTTTTATCGATAATAATATTCTTCTAAAACGTGAAAAGTTTACATAAAATCGTAAAAAAAAATGTAAATAAAATGATAGTTCGGTGGAAAACTTTACAATGTTTCGCGTGATAATAACACCCCTCCAGAAGCGTTCATCAAATGCGTTACACAGGAAGTAGCTATAAATCCGAACCGCGATATTTTTCTAACGTAAAATGAAGATGATATCATAAAAAAAATGTTACTTATTCAACGGACCATTTGAGGCAGATTCATCCAGATTCTGAGGTCGAACATTTTTCAGAGATAAAGCTTCGTTTTGACGAGGAAATAAAACTTTGATTATCCTTTTTATTAAATTACATTGTATATAGTTTTCGTTCGAGTTTTCAACCGATGAATTCATTTACGTTTTTACACAGTTGCACTCAATATTTTTGAGTTTCTTGAAAATATAATCAATACTTTTCTGCTACATTTATCGAAATGAAGATGGATCATCAAAGTCGAGTTGAAAGTCGATCCAAGCTATTTTGAGTTTCCGCCATATTCGCACGTACTCATATAACGTAACGAAATATCTCGTGAATGATGTGGTTTTCAAATTAGGCAAACTTTGTCAGTTCGGAAACTGTACAAACTATACGGTTACGGTTTTATCAGCGGATATTGAATAATGCATAAATTCAATATTCCCTAACGGAAATAACTTTATCATTTTCCCAGAACTCTTGGGATTTCGTGTCATCGGTTCTATTTTAGGAATTACCTTAAAAATATGGATGTGCACATTTTGGAGGAGAGTTTTTGCAATTTGAGAGAAAAAAACTTAGCCTACTTTACATTATCGATACCCACGTTATGAGTGGTTGAGTTATCTATATAAATATATAGGCGAGTTTTTATGAATTTTAACTCAACTTGACAATGCTCGAGAGGTAGGAAAAAGAAGGAATACATGATGAGTAGAGTCTACGAGGGGAGAATGAATGGCGAACTGTGCGGAGACAACCGAGAAGTCGATTTCATTTCTTCGAAGCAAAAAAAAAAGGGGTTAGAAAGGAATGAGTCCTCTGGTACCACTTGCAATGAGAGCCATAAGTTAATAAGGGCAACGCGTTCTTGGTTCGATGTATATATCAAAGTTTATAATATATATTTATTGAAGAGAGAACTCTCCTGCTTGTTATATAATATATATATAATATACATAGCATGAAAAAATTCTGCTGAAGCACCAAGGTATGCTGACATTAAGAAAGAAGAGGGTGATGAAAAAAAAAGAATGTACAATCGATTCAGAGTTTGAGAGGGTATATAAAAAAAAAGAAAAGAACATATTGCACAGTTCTAGAACGCGTGCCATTGATCCTATATTCGTGGAAGCAAACATATATGTACGTATTTTTTCTTTTCTTTTTTTTGTTACTGTGAGATATTCATTATCTATAAATAGTTATAAACGAAATACTGAAACTTTTAGAGACGATCAAATAATAACACATTTATAATGTTCCATATAAAAAAATCATATATACAAAATATTCTCATACATAATAGATAATATGCACTAAAATATCGAGTTGGCTGTGTCAAGTACATTCATTTTGTAATTCGACAATTTTTTCATCCAAATATCATTTAATTGGGATACACAAAAGTTGAAATAACGTGAATGAAATTTACTCAACTAAAGATTTGGGTAATAACATTGAAATCATTTAGATCACTTTTTAGTATAATGATGGCAAATCTCGATGTATTTTATTCTCTTCATGAAACTATTTGTTCGAGTGCTATTGATGAAATATTTTGTTGGGTGGCCTGGATATGATAGTAATTAAACTATCCGTTTTGTTCATCCACCCAATTATTTGTACATGAAATCAACCAAATATTTGGTGTCATTTCAATTATGTTCAGTTGAATGTATCTAACAAAATAATTCAATGGTGGAAATGAAATTTCGACCATTTCAATGAAATTAGTTTTCAGTGTACACACTCGATAATTAGTTTGGAAATATTTTGTTTTATGTATAAAATGAAAATCATGGGTTTTGTGTGATTGTTAATTGCGTACAATTCGCGATTGTCGGTTTTTTCATATGGGATATGATTTTCGGGGTTATGTTTGTTCGGGTTTTTATTCTCAAATATTTTGCCCTGGTGCCATTGAATTTTTACCAAAAAGCCTCGGGGTTTTTAATACCTTTGGGAAATAAAGACAGTCAGTAACTTCAATG
Source organism: Campoletis raptor (assembly GCA_948107755.1). NCBI lineage: Eukaryota > Metazoa > Arthropoda > Insecta > Hymenoptera > Ichneumonidae > Campoletis > Campoletis raptor. The sequence goes on from OX403623.1 coordinate 12,531,728, forward strand.
CAGCTCTTTTAGTAAAAAAAAAATGCGAATAAACTGTCGCAGACGATTTATTAGCACTGAAAGTTAATTGTTTCAAAAAAATTTATCTGCCCAAATGTGAACGAAGAATACGGATTAAAATAATGATAAACATCGTGAAAATAATGAATTTTGGAGGCTATGGAAACATGATGGAGTAGAAGTTTAAATAGAATTTTAGAAAAGAGTTGCGAAAAGTGAACTTCATCTCGCTAATCGATAATTCATGTTTTCAATAATTTGGGCAAAAAAAAATTCTGTAATTGGAAAATCAAATATAAAACATGGGCTGGAACTAGTGCGAGAGAACAACGTGAAACTCGAGAACTTCGCATGAAAAACTTTACCCCAACTTGGTTGCAATTGATGATTGCTCGAGAAGGGAATGGAATAAAAAAAACTTCGATGGCAATTTCGTTTTTTTTTAATCCCTGGGTAAAAGTACCGTGAACGTGACCAACCAACAAAAAAGCGTGCTCGGAGTTCCATATGAGGGGAAAAAAAAAATTATAAAGTCGAATGAATGTAGGGTTGAATTGCATTGAATTTTTATCACTATTTTTTTTCCTCAACACACGAATAAAGTCTCGTAAATTCGTTCGTAATTTTTTGTAGCGTAATATCAGTTGGAAATTTCAGAGCGATGAAAATGCTTCTCGTAATTTATCGATACTCGGCAAAAAGTTTAACCCTATGAATATTCTATGTCAAGAAAGAAGGGGTTGCTAAAAAGACATGTTCTGTTTTTCATAATCAATATTTTTAAATGAAAACTTTGCATGTGTCACTATAATTACTTATGTCACTCCCATATATCATTAAATTTCGACCAACACGTGAAATAAGAAAAAGTTTGTCCTCTTGGTTTATAAAATACACATATATGGGAAGAACGTTCTTTTATGTTCCTCGGAGAGTTTATCGAATCAACGTACACGCGTGCTGGTGCCAGGTTATTTTCACATGCGGGTCCCTCGTGTGGTTCCGTTATTTACGTTTTTCCTTCCTGTTATTGACTTTTGCTACAATCAAGTACGGCCTTCTTTTTTTTTTGCCCTTTTACCTCCTGCGTACCTCTTTCTCATATCGTACCCCCATCAAGATTTTCTCTCTCGTGTCCATGCAAACAGTAGGCAACTGCAATGACCCTGAGATAAGTGTTTGCTCGAGATTCTTTCGTTTCAACTCTCAAAGCATGTTACTTCATGAATATTCTACCTTTTGACTCAACAAAAAACATTTAAATGTAAATAAATTAACATACTTTTTTTTTTTTGCAAATGAATTATGTATGGCCTTTTACTAAATTAATAAACAAATTGTTTTTCAAACAGAATAGCATTGAAATACTAAACCTACGTTGCTGATAAATAACTATAAACAGCTATATTATGATAAAAGTTAATACTTGAAAGTTTGAACGCTATTCACCGGGCGGTAAAGATAATATTCTCGTTTATTCGTAATTAGGGATTTACAACGCTGTTACACGCCATCGTCCTTATATTTACGCCATATCGAATTTACTGGCACGTATATATTCTCTTTCTCTTTCCTTTGCTGTTGTGAGCATCGTCTGGCCACACGCGCGTGCAAGGGTCGCGCGAGTTCCCTGTTGTAGTTACAATGCCGTTACATTCCTCGTTACTTGGTTAAAGTAAGATAGACAGAATGAGAAGAGCGGCGGAGAGAGATAGATATTGAGAGAAAGAGAGAAAGAGAGAGAGAAAGAGAAAGAGAGATGAACACCGATGAGCTTCTGCGCCATGTTAGGGACGTTAACGCTCTGCTGGAAATGTCCAGCTCGGTAGAATACTGTATTGCTTCTGGTTGTATTGGTAACCCACCACTGGTACGATAACCACTGTTCCCCCCCCCCCCCCCCCCCCCGGGGACTCTCGTTGTCTCCGCGACACTAATTAAATCGTCGGTGCCGAACAGCCGGACGCGAAGCAGCGAGATTTCGTTGGGAGATCGAGCGTCATCAGAGACACATGGAACAAAACGCTTTATTTCTCTCTGTCTCTTTTTCTCGTTCGTTAACGCAGAGTATCGTCAGTGCAGTTCCCACAGTTGCCGGAGAATTCCAACGCTAAAACGTTTTCCCTTGACCTGGGTCTACGACGTGTATACGAATGGTCGATCTCGGACTTTTAGTTTTTTTTTTCTCTACATTTTACAAGCATGAATTCATTTTACGAGAATAAACACAAACAAACTCAACAATGTAGTATAAAATAAACAATATGAAAAGTTATATTCAACTAAAAAAATGTTGTAATTAAAAAACGAGTTAAAAAAAGCGTCAATATAGTTGAAAAGAATCCTTACCACTCGATCTTCAATTCCGGCACATAAAATCCACGATTGTACCGTAACACAACTGTGAGTGTAACATATCCGCTCAATTCGTTGTCGATATTTGTCGATTATTTTTGTAACTGCACTGGTTCATTCAGTTTTTTTTTTTTTTTTATTGCAATAAACTCACATGGGTATTTCTCACCAGGATTTAAATGCCGGTTGAACAGCCACTGGTTAGCGGGCAATTTTTATTCCTTGCAATATGTACGCACATTTATCACTCCTGGAGTACGTTTTATGTGTATATTAATACACGTATTACATACACGTCAATATACAGATGAATAGGAGAGATAAAAAGAAAGAGAGACTGAGTTTTAAATCGATATACGTTGGTCGAATAACTATTTGGTGGTTAGATTATCGAATATGAAAATATACATCAGTGATATTGATGATGATAACACATTGAGGTATGAAATAACAAGTTTATAAATTCGAGTACTAACGCAGCGTGGTTTGCATCACGAGGCACATCCCGACGCCTTCTCGTTAAACTGCCGATATTGCGGTGGCTCGCATACAGCTCGACATCGTGGCCATACCCGGACGAGAGTGGGCCTGACCCCACTCTTTATCTTCCTCTCTCACTTCCTCTTCCTCTACCATCTTTTGCCGTCCCTCATTCTTCTCCCCCTTCCTCTCTTTCTCCTGCTATCCATCTTTCCTCTCCTTTCTCTCTTGCTCTCCCAGCAAGATTTGCCGATCTTCGTTTTTCTTGTACTCTGCTCTCTTTCATCTTTTCCTTTGGGGCTCCCTTTTTGCTTCTCTTTTACTCACATGCTGCATTCATTGCTTTAATCTCTCTCTCTTTTTCTCCGAAACGTTCATTCATTCCTTCTCTCTCCCTCACGCTCATCCCCTACGAATATTCAATTCTTTTTCTATTCTTCCCCACTTGCTCATCTTTATTCTGCGACGTTCTTTTCTCATGCCCACGCTTTTTTCTTCATCTATCTTTTTAGGATTCACTATTATTTTTACTATCTCGACTGTACTTCTCTAGTTCCATCGATCATTCATCTTCCAACTCTGATATTTACTCTGTTTGCCAACGGATACGGTCGGCTACCGATTTTTGCCTCCTCTTCTTTCGCCCTTGCTTTTTTCTTCTCTTTATTTTCTTTCTTCTATATTTTACTTCTACCCACAGTCATAGTTTAATTTACTATCTCTATCTTTTTCCCTTTCTACTTTACTACTTCACGAAGCTTACTCTCAGAGACTCGACACATTTTACTATCCTTACCAACCCACAGCGTACGAGAGATACATTCACAGCGAGGAACAGTGGAAGTATATCCTCGACACACTACGTTCATGCATATGTATTAGCCGAATGTTCTACTGTGAATACATATGTTTACTGGCTCTGTATATCTCTATGTCCATAGCAAAGCACAAGATACGAAGAGCGTTTGTTCGTACGATGTGCATTGCATAAAATAAGGGTCGAAAAAACAGAGATGGAGAAATTCACTAGAGACTGAACGTATAGAAAATACCTAAAGCCCGTAGTTTCCAGGATGTCGTTCGAGTGTTTTACCGTATGTACAATTTCGCCATCTCCGCATCGTCTGTTGCTGCTGGCGTCACGCAATGGGATGCTGTAAAATTCTGTATCGGTAGAATCCGCGAACCTTGCTTGCAGACTCCATGGGGAGCAACTGTTTCGAGAACCAAGAGAAAAAAAGAACAAAAATCTTTTCTTTCTTTTATCCGTGAATTATTTGATACAGCATCGATCAATTCTACGTTAACATTTCGAAGCAGCTTCATACTTAAATGTTGTTAAAACACATGAAATCGAGTGTTTCTTCATTAAATTTATTATTTACATTTGTACGTTCTCGAACTCTGTTCACAAAATGCCAGAAGAAGAACGGAGTTTAAATTCTTATAAACTTCCACGTAACGATCTCTGTTTAGATGAAAAAAAATAAATAAAGATAATAATAAAGTTATGAGGATGGTCAATTATTCTAGCACTTACTTCACTTCCCAAGAGCCTGGGGAACCTGTTTCAGGTGTTTTTATAATGGATATTTAATTTATTTAATGCTCGAACTTTTCTCGTCGTTGTATCATAATTCATGACACGAAAAGATATCAACGTACACACGAAGTGAGGAAAAAAAACGTAGTAAGAGTTTAAATCCGCTATAGGCACAGTATCTGTTGCACGCGGTCGATGAGACGTATATGTGTGTATAGGCACAATAATTTTCGCATGCATAGTTAACAAATAAAGGTCGTAAATATATTAATTTCATGTGGAAATTCGTTTAGTTCGCGATCTTTTGTTTGCCAGTAGCCTATATGTATGCGTAGGTTCTCAACAACATGGAACATACGTTTAAACAGGCAGATGCACTATCTGAGGCAGAGGAAGATGTGCTCCAGTAAACTGCACGAATATCTACGTGTACACAACCAGAAAGTGATAAGATTCACGTTATAGGTATAAGCGATATAATGTGCTGTTTGTACCTCCTATGTCTCCTTCTCACAGTAACTCTAAACCAGACGAAAGTACGGACAGAGGAGAGAGAGAACAGAAGAGAAAGAGAGAGGGAAAGTGTTTGTGGCTTCATCGTAACGTCGAAATATTTCATTCAGCATAGCGTTATCGAAATACATTGTAATTTTCGCAACTATTAACACGAAAATATATAATGTTACCTATAAATAAAACAATGCCATAAAATCGATAACGGGCTAATTAATAATTAGCCCTTCCTCAGTTTGCTTCTTTTGCTGCCTTTTGTCTGGAGTTTGGAAAAACTGACAAAAATCCCTTGTCAATCTTCAAGCTCTTTAGAGTGAAGTAACAAATGACATTGAGTCGATGAAATCGCATTAAATTTTCGATTAGAGGAGACGATCTAAGGATCCAAGGAACCTTTAAGTTATTAGATTTCGTGAAATAACCAGCTCTCATTTGACAGGCCTTGGTCAACATTTTTTAGAATGTATTTTTAGAAGCTTCTTATACCAGTGGCAACGATGTTTCGCTCGTGACAGAAACTTCGCTAAAAGCCATCTAGCGGAGCGTTTACAAAGCACACCTCTCGACCACAGGTCGGTGGCGTTCCGTTACAGTGCATGAGAGTATAGATATGAATAGTGTACAGGACAGAAATTTCCGTCGAAATAATAACGGCTGAATGGTGAGGACATATCTATATTTATGGGAAAATGTGTGCGAACTAGATGTATGTAGATCGTAAATATTACACAGATGCACTAATGCAATTGCACCCTGCACGCTTGAGAGCAGGCGGAAGAAACTTTGAGTGGTGAGGTGCGGTTGAAATATAATATACGATGAGCACTCGCGGATCGCGGCCTTTACTCTTTACTCTCTCTTCTTTTGCATACAATCTCCAGCTTCTTTCTGATCTCTTCTCGGCTGCAAAGCCAAGGGTTGCTCAACTGTCATATCCACGAAAACGATTTAATTAACAATTACATCATTGAAATAATGAATGAAATTGTGATTCGAAAATATAAGAGTCATTGAGCAAATGTGGTTCGTGAAGAGTCGGAACAAAGGTTGTGTCTTCTCTCTTTTCAAAGAAAATTTCAACAGTCATAAGAATTATTCCCGTAAAAATTACAATGCGAATGTAATTTTGCTAAAAAAATTTCAGTAACTATTAACATTATTAGATTATTCCACAAGTTATGTCCCAGTTTCAAAAATTCTACTAAAAATTCAATTATTGACAATATCTTTCGCGTTTATTTTAGTGAACTGTAATGTGTTCAGTTTTCAAAACTTATCTAATCGAAAATTACAACAACGCGAAGAATTTAGATCGGTTGGAAGTTAATGCCGAATGGAGAACTGTTCTGTATTTCTATCGAATAAGTGTTTTGCATGCGAAAGCAATGTTTTATACGCGTAATGGATTTTCCATTCGAGTCTGAAAATTTTTTATACGCGATGCTCAGTGTTGCAGATGAGACATGGTCGGTCGTCCCTACTACTGAGTTCTCATCCAAACATAAAAAAACACATATATATATATGTATATATGATTGCTGGTACTCTACTTTCAAATAAAAATTAAATAAAGTGTGCCTCTGAATACCGATCAGAAGAAAAACTCAATAAACCGTGCTACAGAATTCCGTTTTTCCATTTGATTCTCAAAGCAGTTATCGACTTGTGAAAAAATCAATTCAAACACAATAATCACTAATGTCATCCTCCAATTTCGAGTCTCAACGACTATAACGTTAATTCCGGTTGATTTCCTGTTTCAACAAAAATTGAAAAACGATGTTCCATCGACCGAAGGATAAAAGCAGAGATTTTTAGATTCCTGTTGGAAAACAAATCCTTGTCAAAATTAATCCGATTTCGAAATGGTTAGACAACTCATTTATTCCAGTGTTTGTAGTGCACGATTGAAAAAAAAAATTCAACGTCGATGTGTTCGCTCTGTTTCTTCTATTCGTCCGCATTTAGTTCTAGATGTTTTTTTTCCTCTTTTTGCAAATCTTTCGGTCTGTCGGCACAGCGTGAGAAAAAAAGCAATATGTGTGCACGTATATCTGGCACAGTATCTACGCATTCACGTAGATTCATCCCCTCCATGAGAATACGTGAACCCTTAACGATTTCACGCCAGGCTACCCAACGCTTTGCCAGCAAAAATGTTCGTGCCTTCTATCTGCGATATCGGAGACCCACCGTCATGATTTTGCCCCTGTACGCACGCACATATCACCAGCACGGATAAAAAATTTTCGTTTTGTGTAGCACTAGGAATCGTTCCAGAAATTCAGACAGACGTCATGGCTCTGATAAATATCTTTTGGGCCTTCTTCAAGTTCGCTGTTTATCTCATAAAATAATAGCTATAAGAGAGTTTTTTTCCATCGTGATATTCATACAAATAAAAATATATACATGTATCGTTTTTATACGGTCGTGTGTGTGTGTTTTATGTACGTGCGCGTTTAAAGTCTAGAGAGGAAAAGAGGAGAAGCAAAAATGACGGTGCTTTACTATCCCGCGAAGTGACTCTCCTGAGGAATTTTCAATGCAACCAGAATTTTAATGACCGACTTTTTTTTTATTACGCTGCAATTAAACAGGTTGGTGGAAGCCTGGACCAGCAATTTCCTCCTTGTATATTCTCCCTTGAAAAATAAATCACGAACGAATATATCGCAGTGCACATTATTCGAAGAAAATTTTTGTGAGAAAGCCTAAGAGCCTACATTTCGAATACGTATGCAATTATTATTATCCGTTTCTTTAAATAATTTTCATAATTATTGTTTTTTTTATGCTGTCATGTAGTTTTCAACGTAACCACAAAACTTCGATAATAATAGCAAAATTTTAGTACTATTTTGACATTTGAAAAATACGACGTGACAGTTAAAGTAGAAACACACGATATTTACGTCTGATCCTTTTTCTATTTCGGAGGCGAGTTATTTACTTGAATTCTTTAATGTCCCGGAAGTGAACTCCCGAAATTCTCGTAACCTTGCACGTATGTTGGCATTTTCATGAATTATTACATCCACCTACATGGAAGGTCACAAGAGTCTTCGTGAGCAATAAAGGATGTATTATTATAGGTGGAAAATATATCCGGGATTCCGAGTTCTCAGAAACAAGAACGAAAACGTCTCTTCTGCTCCCGGAATCAAGTATATATATTCTCACCCTTCGTGAATGAAAGGGCTTCTATCCCCCGATACGACTCTTCGCTCGTTTCGCACTCTCGGCTAAAAACGTTGCGTGGGAGGATAAAAGAGGGATAAGAATCTTCTAATAGCCCACCATTAATATCTCTATCAATATAGACAAAAGTTCCTTAACACGTGATGTACAAATCTGAGTATATTAAAGTCATTCACCTATGCTTTTTTTTTACGCCTAGTTTGTCTATTTTAGACAGAAAAAGTAACAGAAATATTCACCGTTAGTATAACCCCAGAAACAATTCTTTATTGTTATTTATTTCTGACCTTTTTAATTATTTGAAATAATATCGTGAGAAAAATTAAGAATATGTAACAGGTTTTTCATAGTTGCATTTTTTTTTATACATACAATTATTTCAGACTTTTTTTGAACATTCTTTAGACCCTTCCAAACTATAATTTTTCGTTTGAAGTATTCTGCGATTTCTTTGAAGTTTTAACGTAGTTGAAACTTTTGATATAACTTTTCCATTTTATACTTTGTATCGTTGAATTACCGAAACAAAATAATAAAAATTCTCAATTTTTTTCAGACGTTATATTTTTATACGTTCCACTATAATTGAGAAAAAAGAATCTGTACAATCTTTGATTGCCAACATCTTGAATACGAGACAGTAAAGGCGTTTGAATTTCTGCTCGTAGTTTTATAATTGGGTTTGAAATAATGTGACCTGAAAATTTTTTTTTCATTCTGAAAGAAACCGCTCTAGCGAAGCTACTGCCTTAAATAAAAAAGTTTCGTACAAAACTCTAGATGTGGCGAAAATGAAAAAGATTTTTCCTCTAGCTCGTTATAATTGTACGAGGTATCGCCGTATATGTGTAATAATAATAATATATACACATTTTTATATGAACACTTTCTTTATACAATATATTAGGCAGTGGTACTCTGTATAGTCGACAAATTGCACTACCGAGCACGCGAGCGACCACTGACGTCATAATTCGAATAATCGTTCTGACCAAGGGAGAAAGAGGGACCTAGAGCGAGAAGTTTTAAGTCAGAGTATGGAAAAAGTGTGTGTGTGTGTGTATGTGTGTATGGGTGAAAGAGACAGAGCGAGAAAGAGATTCGATCGAAGGGAGGAAATTGCTATCGCCTCTGCGTTTCCCCAGTGCTATTAATAAGCACTGCGAGTCTTGAGGTTATTCCTTCTGATTTTTTTTTTTTTTTTTTTTACTATTTCTTCGCTCGAACTTTTTATCGAGATGACGAATAATAATAATTTGTTCATTGCATAAACCGTATTCGTGAAGTATGATAACGCAATTTTTTCAGAATGAGATTATCCGGTAAATATGCCGAGCAAAAGAGATTAAAGTCTTCGTAGGAAACGTTAAATCTTCAACTTTTTTTATTGTGTGTGAAAATATTGAATATTGTAGTGACCACCGTTACAGTTTTACTTTTTTTTCCTTTAATCTCGTGACTCATAAAACTGCCCTTGCATGAAGTCGAACCTTACCTTGTTAAGCAGGTGGAAGAAAAAAAACCAACGAAACGCCAAACTTCCCTGTGTTCTTACTCCGTAGGGGATGAATCACATATCCGGAGTCATAGCATTCATCATTATTCTTTTTATCCTATTTTTTATCGCTCGTCGATTGCTTCGATCTCTGAACAATCCTTGTGTTTATTTCCTACAAATTTCAGCCCCTGTTTGTCGTTCCCCTTCAACACCAAGAAAGTGCATTTATCACGTACACCTTCTATATTTGATCTACGAAAAATGAAGGAAGAGTCAACAAGGAATGTGGAAACGACACTAAATTCACTTTGAAAAGGATGTCGAAGTGGTTTATCCAATCTCCGAGTGTGAGATTATCGAATTCCATTTCAGTGGCCTCATAAATATACGAATACGACGTATTCAACGTTAAATCAATCTACTTTCGTCACTTCAGTTCGCCCAATGCCATAAACCAAATAATTTCAATAGTTTATATATATATTTCTTTAAATTTTTTTAAGCCTTTGCTCATGAAGGTAATTTTCATGCATTTTTCCTTACGTGCAATTGTCGTTAAATTTGGTACTCAAGGGCTTTTGGAGCAGCAAATTACGATGATCTGAACTCGAATTTCCGAATTTCAAAATTAAGTGATTAAGTGATATTCTTTGGAGTATATTGAGTTTGTAAAAAAATGGATATTCTAATGTTAATAGTAGTTTAGCAGAAAATAAATGTTTCATGAGAAAATAGCTGCGTTTCATCAGGATTTCTAGTCACGGTTTTTCAGTAAAACGAATTGAGACATTGATTTCAGAAAGAGTTACAGAAGATCAAATAAATTTTGCCAAATTTCATTGACGTCGAAAACTTAGTTGTTCCATTCATATTTCGAACCAAGGGATAGAACCAGGAAAAAAAGTAGTCGAAATCAAACAAAATTGGTGAATCTGCCAATTCAAGTTTGGCACTCGTTTTCAACGACTAAATAAACGCCAAGTGTCTCGCAAATTTTTCGAACTCATACCAAGGGTGTTGAATGAATTTGGAGAGGGCGAAAGTCCGATCGAATTGGCATGGACAGCCTCGTACGTGTGTATATAGAACAGCACAGAATGAACTTTCGAACTTTTGCCTTGATAGTGACGGAAATGACCTCGATGCTAGTCCACTTCCGGTGTAATGAAAATTGGGACATTAGTGTTTCATTTTTGTTTGTTATTTTTGTTAGTTTTTCGTTTTTTTTTGCGCTGCCAGACAGGATTCTATAACGTTCTTATAATTGCAAAAAAGCGACGGAGGCGAAATGTTGTTGCTTAAAAAAACGAGAGAGAGAGAGAGAGAGAGAGAGTACATATTAAAGGTGGGGATTAAATCGCAGCCAAAGGAAATAAAACGACGATTCGTCGAACGAACTTCCGGTGAATGGAGTATAGCATTTTCCGTGAAAGGACGATGCGGATGAAAACGGAAATTAATCCGTCGTTTCGTGTTGTCGCGAGATGAAGAGGAGAGTGACGATGGTAATAATGAGAGAGATTGAGAGAAAGAGAAAGATATATAAACATATATATAAAGAATGTGAAATGAAGGGTGAAAGGAGATAAAAGGCGCGCGGTTTATTTGGATCCCACCCTCTCTCTTAACTTCTGTATATTTTATTCGCTCTCGTTTTAACGTGCGTGGGTTGAACTTTCAAGGGGAAGTAAAACAAATAAAAAACGTGAAAGAGAGCTCGTCGCAGTAAATCAAACACGTGCTTACTCCATACATTCATTTGTCCCGCCAATTTCATAAATCACTATCCTCATTTGTAGTGTTTTTTTTTCGCCCTCAAAGTCCTCCGAGGAACGTTCTTCTGGCTTGTGAAATGTACTTTTATATTAATACGAAAAAAATGTACTAGAAGTTTTTTTTAATTCATAGTGAATTTAGCATTTAATTTGAAAATCCTCTTTTTTTGAAATGAGAAAACACAGAAAATCGTAGTGTTGTGTGGAACGAATTTTGATCTGTTTCTTTTTTTTTCCTATAAACAAAATCAAACTTGTATCGAATTTGAACATTTGTTGAATAAATTGAAATTGCCAAAATCTGTCACGACTTTGGCGAGTCGTGATCAAACTATATTTTTGCTCCTGCTTTTTGGAAAGGGCATAGATCATTATTCGACCCAGAGATACACGCACATTTATTTCTGGTTGAAACAAAATAATTTTTTCGGCTTTTGTCTCTACTGACATTTGTTTACCATTATTTGTAAGTGTTTCTTCGAGAAATTTGCATGCAAAAAAATTAGCACATCATTTTAAAAATACTCCAGATTGATTATAAAGTAATTTTGTTAGCAATGTTTTTAAAAACATTTTCAAAAAATCAACGAATGCTGTGTCTTAAAAAATCGATCGAAGTTTTGGAGACGTGCGTCTTTTCCGAAATTTTTATACACGCCATAAAATTTACATACAATCGTGCAAAAACTTGGAACCAATAAACTACAATATTCTTCACAGTCCTTCTGGTAAAATGATAATAAAAATGTGAAAGCAAAGTGCTCGTAAAGTTTTTTGTGATAAAAACATTTCACTAAGTATATCGATTGTAATAAATTATCTGCTCTATCGTGATTGGATTTAATAAGCAAAAAAAGCAGTTGTCGCAGTTCATTTCGGAAAATGAATCCTGTGAATTGTAATTGATTATAATTCATACTCGATGTAAACGGTGGTATTTTGCCACGAATCTTCGATCTCGATAAAGAATCATTTGACTGTGAAAACGTTACAAAGTTTGACAAAATGTGTGAAAAATAAAATAAGCTCTTAGCATAAAAAATACAACGAGAAAGAGAAGACTGTTGTTTTTTTTTGGGTCTTTTTCTCATGTGTAAAATGTAAGATTGGTAAAATGGATTTTACGAAAAGATTGATCGGTGAAATAGAGTACATACCTCACAACTTGTAACACTAAAAACGCATTGTTGATGGTGAAACACGCGCGAAAGAAGTAAACGCCACGAGATGTTTTTGTTAAATGCAAGATAGGAAAAATCGACGCGACGAGATGAACGGGCTTAATAATAATAGTGAGAGAGCACAGCGGCACGGTGGCCCCGCGCCCCGTTGTGCGAAACGCGACTGCGTGGGTACGTTCGTCGAGGATCAACGTGAAGGAAAATACGAGCAGCTACCACCACCACCACGACCACTGACACCACCACCACCACTGACTCAGTCTCTCCATCGCTGCCGCCGTCAACCCTCCCCCGAAGGAGGGTTGCTTTGGCAAGGACAAAACGCTACGCTTGCGTGGAAAGAAAAACAGATCGAGAATATATACGTATACACAAAGGGTCACTCGATGTTAAAGTAGCAGCCTTGATGAAGCGTTTATCTACAGATTTTTTTCAAATTTTGACCATACGTTCAGGGCACTATTATCAAATTACTTGCAAAATTTCAAAAAGATTCACCATCTTGAATTCGAGATATTAGAAATTAAAGATTGCACTGTTTCGCACGCGATCGCGAGCCCGCGTTCTTATGGGGAGCAATAGAAAAATTCACATATCACGAAATAACTCCGAAACTTTTATACAGATTTTTTTTCATAATTTTACTCAATTACAGAGAAACACGTGACGAAGTTTGTACTAAAAAATAGAGCATTTCGATATAAAAAACTAAATATAAAGACTAACTTTATTCGATTATTACGCAAGTTGAATCCAAGTTTTCGAAAATTAACTTTTGAACGTGACTGTGGCGAGACTACAACGTTCGACATTAGTTTTTTCATGTTAGAAAGTACTATGGTACCTTTTATAATTTTCTATAACCCAATCTGTTGAAGGACACAATTCGGTATAAATATCTCGTCGATATTCTAATCGCTACTCAAAAAGTTTTGAGGGATACCCGTACAGAATATGACCTTGAGTTTTGGGTGATTTTAGAAGAAAATATAACTTCGTACGAACGATTTTGATTGATTTTCATGAAAATGTTCATTGTGCTTAGTACAAATCACGCAAAACTCCGAAAACATCTGAATGAGAGAAACATTGAATTTCAAGACTTTTAATTACAGTTTTCTTTGCGATCAAAGCTTCCTTGATTAAACTGAAGCTTTTTCCTTGCACGAATACCAAGAAGTATGATAAAGCTTAAAAAAAAACTCGATGCAAATTTTACTGTTTTATTCATTCGTGAGAGAATAATAATGAGATACCTACTGCGTGAGCATCTTCGTTGTTCTTGGATCAAATTTACACAGTTATTCTAAAGTTGTTTTTCAGTCCTTCGTCAACGACGAACGAGGCTGGGTGAATTGTTATTTATTGTCTTCTCACTCGCTCAGTTTAATTATAAACAAGAGTGTATATTTATATATATATTTTTTTTATATTTATCGTAATATTAACCTGATGCTGCAACACATATTCGAAAGAAAGAGCATTTCCATCTGGCATGAATTGACCCATATTTCTATTTAAAGTTTTCTACGTGAATTTAGTCGCTCAAAAAAACGAAAATCCCAGAAATTTTTTGTTATATATTATCAATACCGATGACTAAGTTTTCAAAGTCCATTCAATAATTTTGAGTCATCATTTTTTTACTAAGAGTTTGCCCCAAAAAACGAATTTTGTGGAAAAAAAAGTTCTCGGACACTTTCGAAAGTCTTGTTTACGAAGCTGCTCGTTCAATGACCTTGAAATTTTTCATGAGTTATTGGACCCTTATGTACTCAAGAGAATTCAAAGTTTATAGATTTCTTTCCTCCTTTTTGTTGGTCTGTTTCTTCGATCATAAGATAATTCAATATCTGTTCGAACATCAAGATATTTGAATGGATTTATTCACGAAGAAGATCAATCAACGTCGAGGAAAATAAAAGAGCGAAATCTTCATGATTATCAATTATACACTCAAACAATCGGTAATTTTTATTTAGTGCAGCAAATTGATGGCGAATATTCAGTGGTGTCCAGCTCGATTGGCTCTCAGGTAATGAAAGAACAATATGAAATAAATTTTTCATCTTGTTTTTTAAGGTCAGCGATAAAAAAAGATTTGACCATAAATGTTCCATGAATAGTGACGTGAAAAAAAAGCGTAAATGCAACAAGTCCCATTGAAAATCTGACGAAATTATTCGACATTAGTCAGATTTTGGTGGCCACGAATTTTCGTAACAGTCGAAAAAAAAAAAGATTCTGTCCAACTAGTTTTGTACGTCACCGCAGATCGTTGTGTTTGTGCATAAATCTGAATATTTTGGAGGTTGAGGCGTTCAGAGAATTTATAGAGCACCAAATCGATGTTGAGGTCAGGCTTGGACGCTAACACCAAGAAAATTCATTGATAATTGGATTCACGAATGCTTCAACCACTCGGAATGATCGGCTGAAATGCCACGAAAATAGCTGTCGAGCGGGAGTCGCTAAAAACACAAAAGTTGACATTACTCTGGTCCATCGAACTCACACGATAAATATATATGATTGCATCAATTTGTCTTCGACGTCCGGTCCTCAAAAGAGAACCGCAGTAAAATAACAAAAATAAAAATAAAAAAAAAAACAAGATCGCAGAATGATGAGAAAATACATATTCGTTTAGTCATTTTGTTTTATCTCAGTTTTTGTTCTACGTAGGAAATATAAATTGCTATACATAAAGATGAACGAAGTATTTTTTTTTTTTTTTCGGTTTTTAAAACCTTACATAGAAGCCTGACGCACTCCAATGTTATTTTCTTTGTATTTAGTTTTACTTTTTTCGATGATGTTAATAACGATTATGATAATCGTAATAGTCATTATAATATTATTAATAATTTTGTAGAAGAAGTATATATATATATTTATATATATATAAATATATATAGGTGAAGCGGCGCGAAATGATGTTTGTGCCCGGGGTAAATCGATCGTTTATTCATTTGTTTGTAAGTATACGAGTTTTAAATATTTTTCAATCGTTTTTACCGACGATATTTATGTACTTTAATTTATTTCTTTTACAATAAATTATTTGACGTCTATTTCACGCCGCTCCGCGCGTCAAATTACACGAAAACTTTACATAAGAATGCATTTATCTATCCATATGCAAACACATACACATATTTCTATACGCGCAATTTATTTATAGTCTTCGTATTTCAATGTAATAGATGTTTTTGTATTAATAACGTTAATGGTACCATTTTTTTTGGATTATAATTTTTTAGTTGTTTTTCTTATTTTTTTTTGTTGTCTCTTTAATTTGTTTTCATTCATTCAACTAATTTGCTTTAGTGTCGTCTTATCAGCTTACATCGAATCGCTCGCTCAATTCTTATTTTCCAATGTACATTTTGCATACGAAGGAGAATGATACTTTTAGTACTTTTTGTCATTTTATTCTTAGAACGAATCTCCGATGCTGTTCATTTAATAATACAACATAATAAGAAAAATATACTCTCGCGCGATTGTAATACACGAGAGTTTGAAATTGAACTAGTTTATGTACCAGGGTGGTTCAAATTATGACTAGTTTTATTAATTACTCTGCTTTTCGAATTCGTATCTGTATTGTAGGAATAAAAATGAAGCATTATATTAACATTTTTTGGTGCTTTAGAAATTATTTGTCATTTTCGAAACTCCGGACATTTCGGCGTTTATTTTTTTATAGCTGTGAAATAGTCCCCATTGTTACCGAAACTATTTTATTTTTGAGATAAATTCGGTATGGCTGAAGAACCGATTTTAATCCCGAATTTAACAAGAACGTCGTTTCTTCTGCAATCATTTGTTTACTATGCTCGAAATAGTGACTCGAGTCTTCCTGATACTTTTTTTAAAATTTATTCATCATTAACAAACGTTTGAAAATTAAATATTTTCTCAAATTGTATATAAATTTCGAGTAATAGATGTAAAAATGCTTCAACAATAATCAAAGCCTTCCTAGCGAGTAATGGAGCTCAAAAAAACATAATTTTTCTGAACCACCCTTATTATGTGTGTGTATTATATTCGTATATAACAAATGTGGAAAAGCCCACACAAGTTCTCTTAAATACGTAATCGATTGTACTAGTATCAATAATAACGTGCTCGTAATATTTGTTTCTTTTTTTTTTCACTCGCGCTTCCTTTCTCTCTCTCTCTCTCTCTCGCACAATTGTAAAGTTGCAAAAAACAGATGAATCTTTTTTGTAACATATCTAGTTCATTTACTTCTCCTTCTAATCTTTCGAACGAAAAAAATGCCTGTGTAGTTCTCGAGTCTATGAAAGTATAAACGTGTTGTCGAGTATCTCACTGGTATGAAAAAGATGAATCATTTATTTTCTGATTCACTCGAGAAGGATTAAGATTTTTCTGGAGAACGGTGAACCGTTGAATTGCCAGAGAAAAAATGGTTTTTCGGTCTTTATTTCTTTGCGGGGATTACAAAATTTCATTTAATTCAATCAGGTGCAAACAACGAGTGAATAATGTATCGAATAAACTCGTGAAAATTTCATAAAATCAGGCTCGTCGAAATTATGCATGCATTCGTATGTTTACAAATATTTTCGTCGTTTATATTTTCTCTAATTTTGTAATCGACTCTAATTTGAAACCACAAAAATTTGTATATTTTTTAATTCACGACAAGACAACCGAAACTGGCAGTTTGCACTCTCATCTTTCGTAGAAAATAAAACGATTGGTGTTCATCAGATATGATCAATGAAAATAATATCAATTTTTTTAAATCAGTGAGTAAGCTGTCGATAAAGTTTTATGAAAATGGTCAAAGTGTTCTTTCCAAAATTCGGTTATCCATTGGCGCGTTAAAAACGTTGTACGAATTGGACAAAAATAAGTACATTATATAGCTCGAATTGAACAAAGTTAGCAATTACATGATCGATATACAAACTGATTAGTTTGTTCAAAATCCTTTTACAGTGTATCGTATATTTCCATTTGTATCGTATACTCGAATGAGCGGTAAAAAAATCATTTCAGTCATTTCGAATTTTTATGTCACGTTTTGTATTATTTTTCTCACTTTGTACACTATTACTCTCTCAACCCCAACGCTACAAGACTTTAAGTCTGGAAAAAAACGATCCCCTTCTTTTTCGATCGTTTATAAAGCTCTCTGTTTCTCATATTTTCTTTTTTTTCTCTCGCTCTGTCTCTCTTATTCTCTTTTTCGTCGACAAGCCCGCGTGCATTATAATATTTACAAATAAATCACTCTCAAATGTGTCAATAACATCTATAAACTCTCTTAAACATTATCAACAGAATACTGAAAATAATATGTACAGAGGCTGGTTTTTTTTGTTTTTTTTTTTTATTCTCATTTCGTGAATTTCTCGATGATCTGATTGATACGTCGAGTTCATAAATATATTTTTACCGATGTGCGAGTCTCATGTCGCTGCTTCCAATGTTTTAATCGTTATTGAGAGATTAGCTGTTGCAGAATTCTTACATTTTTTTCTCTTTCTAACATTATGCACAAATTATTTCGGTTACTTTGTAATGGCACTCATTTTATTCATTTGATCGTTAATCGATGCTTTTCATTATACATTAAATATATGTTTTCCTCAGTGTTTTGTACTAAATCGCCATATTTTTTGTTAACTTGACATACGGAAATGAATTAACAATAATAAGCCTTAAAAAAACCCTATCAATAGGCTACATCTAAAAAAAAACATAATAATAAACCCGTCATTATACAATTACTATGATTAACCACTACTCTTTTGTAGTAATACGAAATCAGTTTAAAATAATTACACATATCAAAATCAAAACATCTGTATTTGTTAAAGAAATTAGAGATTTTTCTTTTCTTCAAATACCTTAAAGTATCAAAACGTTCTTGCAAAGTGTATCGTGTCCAAAAAAATATCCACGAACAATGTCAACCTTGCAAACGAACGTCTCAGGTCAAAAGTTGCAATATTTATTTTGCCTTTCTGAAGAAGAATAAAGAAACGATGCAAAAGTGCGTTATTTTTTATATCATAATACGTATTCAACGAACAATCTGATGAACAGAGAAAAAAGTGCCTATTGCAAAGTAACAACGGGTATGTTTTTCTCATTTTTTCTTTTCACGTACCATTTACAAATTTCTTTTTTTTTTTATAACTCATTTTGACATCAAGTTCTCCCTTTACGTATCAACCACGATCCTCGAATTTAACACTCGTTTTAATTTAAAAATTATTATTATGTCTACCCGTATCTTCCTTTCTTTCTCCTTTTTCTTTCTCTCTCTCTCTCTTTCTCTTCGGTTCCAACAGAAATTTTGCAACGAGCTTGAACACACATACATGCATGAATACGGTGTCGAGTGCACACAAAGTACGGATTAACAAAAGAGCTTGTGAAGTTCCACTCTGTGTCAATTTTTATCTCACGAGTTATATGTTTATTTTTAAATTTTATTATTATTAATTATGCCGCGTCCTAAAGTTACTAAAGCTTTTTGAATTGTATGCCATCGATAATCTCGTGCCAGGATGTGCGACGAGGCACATTCTCTTCAAGTTCAACTTTAAAAATCTTAATATAATCCCCTCCCTTCTACCGCTACGAAAAACGTACTTTTTCTTCCCCCTCTTTCGTGTATACACATTTTTAATCATTTGACCGAGAGATAAAAACATCGAGCAGGATGGCAAAGTAGTCATGCCAAGCGATTGACATCTGTCGTCTGTACTTCCATTCGAATATCTTTGTCGCTATAAACATATTTGATCGCAATTAGTGTCTGACTCATCGAATCACGGACCTCACAGACACGTGCAGTCTCGTGCTGAAATTTCGAGCATACATTTTGTGTACATACATGTGTGATGCGCAATTGAATTCAAAAAAATTCCCAGTCTGTAATCGCAGCAAGAAAGCATCGGAATTATTGCAGATTTTTACTTTGCCAACAAAATATTTGATCGAAAAATCATCGCATCAAGTCTGAACGTAACATAAGTCGTTCATTGAAATTTGTATAGGGCAAAATTTTCATTTTTAAAGTGGACTTTTCAAAAATTACAAGCAATATGATAAACGTTATTACTTCATTTGAATGGTACTTTTGAAAGTTCGATAATTGAAATATATAAACTACAAAGTTTGTTCTTTGTCATATTCTATTTTTTTTCCTTCCTTCAATGATTTTTACAGTTAACGGATTTAATAATGTAATAATTAAGTCCACTAAAAAAAAGCTTTACCTGAAACCATGGGGGGGTTAAGGAAAATTCGCATATTTCTGTGTTATTTTCCTTGTGACACGTTAACCAAGCCGCGGCTTCGTTGTACAATTTTAATAATAGTTAAGTCAATCGATAATCCACTTTACAAAGGTGAGTGAATGATCAATCGTGAAAATCGAAAGACGACATGTCTCTTCAGCTCGATTATTTAAACTTCATCATATGCGTTTTGCGTGTCGCAACGTTTACAAAAAGAAAAAAAGCGACCGCAAATCTTATATTTTATACGTGATATATTCGTCACTCGATTTTTTTGTTTATTTGTAATTCAGATGTCATCGATGTTATTTATATTTCTTAAGATATATATCTCGAAAGTACTTCAAAAGCCCATTTCTCTAGTTTACGATAAATCTAATCTGACGATTTTGCAGCTTTGCAGCAAATGACATTAATTATTGGTTTAAACGGTGAACCCTGACTTTGCCAATGTTTTTCAAGGGATAACACGTGGCAAGAGGACAAATTTATTCATATGAGTTTATTCATGTCGAATGAGACTCTCGTTTATTCATTCAAAACATCAACAATTTAAGGCCGGTTTCAATTCCATTAGGGAAGAAAAAACGTCATCATAAAAATCGCTGTACATTTGAAAATATTGTTGTTGTGATTGAATCAAAATTCATTATTCGGGACATTTTTTTTTTGTAACTTTCACATTACGGGGAGGGCATAGTAATTTATGCTACAAGTGCGGAAAGCGACGGATTCCATCGCGCGTTAAGTTGCTGCTCAAGCCGAAGGCTTTTGGCTTGTGAATTAGTTTCATACAATAATTTTTGTGACATTTGTCTCAAAAGTTTGATTTGCGATCCGACACTCCCTTGTAACCAAAGCTACAAGCTGAATTTACCACAATACTGCGGTGAAGTCCACTTTCAGTCAAAAAACGAATCGTTGAAAAATAAGCCACTTTCCACAGGCTATACATCAATCGAAAATCAAACTTTCAAAGCAGGTATCACATAAAAAATATTATCGAATTTTACAGCAAAAGACTACTAATAATATTATTTATAATTTCTGACCCCTAAATATATAATCATGTGTGTGATCGTGGTGCTGAGCTTTAACAGCAGCGTCAAAAATACTTAAAATCAGTTTTTTCTTTTCCTTCGAATAATTCCGAAGGGGTTGATGTTAGGGGGAAAATAGAGAATACCATTTACATAAAAAACAAAAGAACTTATTTCCAATTGCTTTTCCTTGAAACATAAAATCGACTGCAATTGGAAATAAAATAGAATCTTGAAAAAATTATTTTTTCTTCAGGGTCAGTGAATTTTGAAAAATGTATTGAATAACTTATCGTTTCGTATGTAATAAAAAATAAAAAAAATTAAACTAGATTCTCAATTACGACAAATATTACTATAATAATGATAATTAAAAAAATCATGCGGGTAAGTTCATACGAAATATTTTGCATTGATCATAATTGAAACTGAGCCTCTGTTGAAATCTCATTTGACATGATAAACTGCAAATATTGTTATAAGATTATGTTTTACAAGACGTTGGACACAATAGCACGACATTGATGAATAAAACGGATGTTTCTGGTGATAGAAAATCGGAAGTACGTCAACGGATACTTTGTTTTTAAATGTAATAACGTGTGATCTATTATTGTCATTTGTAATTAGAAATATAGTAAAATTTGCGCGCGGCGATTCGGGTTCAATGATGGTTAATTTTTTTTTTATGGACCGGGAATTTTACTTAGCAATTTCCAATCACCAGATGCATACGTTATAAATATTGTTTTTTCCGGGCACAAAAAAAATGACGATTCGTAGATTGACTGAGGATTCGGTCAGTGACCCTCTAACACGCAGTTTATCGGCAAGATGAGGCTGTGAATTTTTTGCATCTCGTGTTACTTGTTTCAGTAAAAAAAATCATTCAGTCTTGAAATGAAATTCTAATCGACCCTAATTCGTTCCAATATTACAAAAAAAATGGTAAATTTTTCTTCGTCATTGTCTTTTATTGTTATCGTCCGCGTAAATCCAATTAAAAAATATCTTATTTACAATTATGTCTGTTGCGAATAATATTTATTTATAATATAATTTAATGTAAGCACAAAAACTTGCGTGTATTGCTTTATGGCTTTGCCGACAGTTCGACACTCGAAAAATAAATCACTAATGGGTGTTAGTTGAACGAAATCCTCAGCCAATAGATTGAGCTTTGTATGCCAGTTTTTATGTCGTTGCATGATTTTCCCTGTGTTTTATTTTTTCTTTGTTTAAGTCCTTGTGTAATTCCCTGCCGAGAAAAGTCGTAAGCTTTCGCAAAAACACGATTTTGGAACGATGATGGCATTAAAAAAACGTTCTTACCAAATAATGGACATGATTCTTTCGTATGCTCGGAATAAAATTTGAGTTAACACCATCTACGAGCTTCTACGGGCAAGAAAAAATTGGACATTTGTCGACGTGGCTGTCTCACTTTTTTCGTTTTTTCTCGTTACTAAATGTTCTAAAAGCACGAACGTAGCCATCAAAAATTTCTACACGTGCTTCAACGTATTCTTTTTGTTCTTGTTTTTGTTGTTTTTTTTTTTTTTTTTCAAGTTAATGTTTACGTTAATGATAGAATTTTTGCGCAATGGATATTATTGGAAATTATATACGCCAGTTGACGTAGTGGTGATACTTGGACTCCAGTTGTAACTTGACGTCTTCAAGAGTAACAATCTCCTTGTACTCATTGCGATGCAAGTGGTCCTGTTTATCTGTTTCCTCGTCATCGTCATCATCATCATCATCCTCGTCCGAGTCATCCTCGTCTTTGTCATCATCCGGGACTGAGAAAAGTCACAATGTTATCGTCTTTTGCGTTTGATTAGGTTAAATTTTGTTTCTAAATTCGTGTTTGCTTGAAAAATTCCATACGAACTAAAACGTCACTCGACTGTAACAGAGCTCTTTACGAGAGTCTAAATTAGCATGGAAATTGGAAACCCGGAGCACGCTGCGAGGCTAATGAAGAAAAAACACAAGAAAAGGGATATAGAGATGGAGGGCCTCAGAATCTTATATTTTATTTTTTTCTCTTTCGATTTCCACGTTTTACTAATCAAACATACAATATTGGTTGAGAAAAAAAATCAAGAAGACAGATTAAAAACAAAGATTCCTTCTGCGAGGCTGCGAATGACAAAATAATCCGCGCTCAGAATTTCCAGTCACCAATCGCTGGAACCAATTGAAAGTCGCCAGGCGTTTACGGGGGAAAGAGACAAGTATTGTTTATTCTAATGATCGACAAACAGTTAAAAACACTCGTTAGCACAAGCTATTAGAGTGGAATTAGAGAGAAAAGAGTGACAGGTAAGAGTCGATATGTTGTTAAGTGGCTATTTTTATTAACACAAATTAATAGACAAAAGAGAAAATTGGGTTGTGGACGTAATGATAACGTAGTCGTCGTGTTTAAATGTAAATCAACTTCGTTTGTGCAGTAATTACAAATTCATGAGACTGTACAATCAAGGTATTTAATTTAATGGAGAATAGCATGGGCATTTTTTAACTCATTGTTGGAGGAGACTTTTTCAACTGAAGATTTTGAAAGACAGGAATAGAATGGATGATGCACGAAACAAAAATAACAACGATATCTATAAATCTGTGGCTCGAGGATCATAGACATCTGTCAAAAATCGTTGCACCGTGTATTTAAAAGAGAAAGAAGAAAAAAGCGTATATCATTTTTCTACGATCCTCGAAACAACCCTCTCTTTTGTCTCTCACCCAAAAGGCTTTTGTTTTTCTACGCAGCCGTTCCAACATATCGAGGGTAAAAAATCGCAGCGGTAGAGTAGAATTAGCAGGTGCACGTCGTGTTTCCAATATTTTCTCGGGATGAGCCCGAAGCAATGTAGGCAAAGTCCAAAAAGCGGGTTGGAAGCGAGTGTAAGCCGTTTTGTTTTTTTTTTTTTGCATGAGCTTCCAGCTAGACTTTCGTCGAATAGTCAGAGGGGCAAGTAAATGAGGTTCAAGTCCAGAATAATCAGTGATTTAAAAGATAAAATAAGCAAAGCTTTTGTTTGTTTGTCTCTGCAGAGTTTTAAGCGAAAAAAATTTGTTATTTCGCAAAGCGATCATAGCAGCATTTGAAGCGTTGATATTTTTGTGCTGTTTTATTTTTTTTAATGTCAACAACTTACCTCGTTGAGTGATTTACGAAGTTGTTGAACTCTACGTGTTAAGTTCTTTCCTCCAGAGTTCCGACAGCCTCGGAAATGTTAATATTAACGTTTCTCTCATCATCGATCCTCGTTATGTTGGATGTATCGTCAACTCTGACGATATCCTTGTTCCCGAGGATTTGCCCGATCTCAACCGGAGCCGTTGTAAATTGTACCACTTCCTTATTCACCGTAGCGATGGAAATGTCCGATTTTCCAGGATCCCTGGCACGTTCCTTTTGGGCGTCAGTACCAACATCGACTCTCGCACAGACCGAGGAACTTTCAGAGTCAACGCCTGAATCGAGGCTTTCTTGAAAATTCTCTGAATGCGGATTGCTCGCCTCTAAACCATTGTCTTCAGAAATCGAGGCTGTAGTTTCTTCGATTCCAGAATCCTGACTGTTTCTATGAACGTTCATCGATTTTTCGATGAACAAATTACCACTGGACGATTGTGCGGTCTCGTAATAACAATCCATCATCATTCCACTCGTCGTATCGTCCTCACAAACTCGTATTTTCGTCACAATGGCATTTGATATTTCTCGAGAAATATTTGTACCATCGATATCGGTCATTTTAAAAATAAGGTCTTCGCTAAATTCGCTGCTCATTAAATCGGATGTTTCGACTCTTGTTTCGGTGCCTTCAACGTTTGGATGAGAAGAATTGAGATTCGATTCAGGGCTTGATCGTACGAGGGAAATGTGTTCTTCCATTTTTAACGACATCTCATTCGCACCTGTATTTGCAGTTTCATCTTTATTCTCAGTGATCGAGGGTCCTAATGCCACTTGTTCAATCGTATCGTTTCCTTTCGATATTTCCGTCAAATCGTTCAACGAAGTATCACCGTTTCTGTTATCATCGAGCAATATTTTGCCCAAATAGCCTGAATCTTCGGACAATGAGCTTGAAACTTGTTCCATCGATACCGGCACGTAATCCTCATCGTCGATCGAAACTACGGCTATTCTGGTAATAGCAAATTCACTTTTTAATACAGTTGCGTTTGGTACATTAACGAGTTGCGACGAATCTCGTTCTTCCGATAAATCACTCTCGATTTTCGAAGAATCTTCGTTCGTTGTTGTCATTGTTTCTTCCGTTTGGTCGATTGTTCTCGAATCTTTGTTTTCGATACCACCAGATCCTCCATCCTTGGTGGTATCGACGTTAGAAAAATTATTGTTCGAGCTATTATCCAAACGACAGGAATAAATTGTAATTTGTTGCTCCGATTGAATGGACGCTGAGGCGGTTACTTCGAGTGGTAAAAATTCCTCAATAGTATCCGTCCGATGAACTTTGTCAGAAGCTAAAACTTCCTCAACCTCGAGACTTTCAATGGTCAATGTTTTGTCTTCTGAATCATCGATGATCGTTGCCTCTTCGGAACAATTGTTGATACAAATGTTGTTAATAGACTCTGGTAACGATGAATTTACGTTTGTCGTCACTATTTCTGTGTTATCTTCGTTGATGTTTAGTTTCTGGAGATCAATCACCGCTTCAGACATTATGGCTGTGTAATTAGAGTCTTCAGAGACATTCGAAGAGTTTTTATTCTCGTATTTCGTTTCTTCGAGTGTCTCGCTCGTAATAGTGAGATTGTGATCGTCCTTGAGTATCTCGGGAATCGAGATGATCGCACCATCATCATTATCATCATGCTTATTATTATCATTGTTAAATTGTGTCGTAAAAAAATTATGTACATCGCCCGTGCTGCCTAAAGTATGTACATTCTTCACGCCGCTTATTATATCACATGTTACTTTACAATGGGAAGAATTCTTACAACTAGGGTCATTAATACTGTCTGCCGTGCTGCTGCTGCTATCACATTTAATTTTTGCGTTATCTTCATCCTCGATATCCATTTCCAAGTTTTCGTACTTCGATGAAATATCATTGTTCACACGGGTCTCGAGGCTCGTCTCGAGAATCGAGTATTCCGGTATGTCCGTCAATTTTGGGCTCACGCTCGTTTTACACTCGGAAACGAGGCTCGGATTATCTGCACTGTCGACAAAGTTTTCTCTTTCATCAGCCGACGGAGATTTATCGATATTGATACTTGTGTGAACATCTTCAATATTTCCCTCATTCGCAACATTCTCAGGTAACATTTTATCATCGCTTATCCTAGAAATTTGTTCATTTATTATTATTCCACAATTGTTTTCCAGATTATCGTCATTGTTAATATTCTCCTGTGTGATATTCGAATTCGATGTTTTTTCGATATTTTCTTTTTTGTTGTCCGTTGATTCGGGAGTTTCCTCTTGCGATCGAATATCTCTGACACAAGTTGATTGTATGCTCGACAATTGTGGTATACTGAGTGACTTGACGGGATCCACTTTGATCGTCGACCTCGAAGCATCCGATACACTTCTGTGCAACATTGGATGACTCGTTGAATCTTCTGTTGCATCGTTGACCAAGTTTCTACCGTCACGCAGATACTGTTGAAATTTGTCACCCAACGCCATCATACTATTAAATCGATCATGTATTGGTTTGGGGCTTTCAGTTTTTTCGACGTTTGAACTAGCGGTGAATAAACTACTTGGATGTTGAAAAAGACCGAGTAATCTTTCGAGACTGGTCGCTTGTCTCGGCGGTTGTTCCGGCTTCTTTGACCTCAAATCGTAAGTAATTATCTCGTCCCTCAGAGATTCACCGCTTTTCTTAGAAGCATTTATTTTGGTGTCTACGCACTCCACGGTCGGAATGACGTTTATCCTCGTTACTTCTGTATCATTCGGTACAATCTCTGTTTCATTATTCACAGAATTACTCATTGAGTCCGACACGACGTCTTCATTAATGGTATTTTCATTGAAATTTTGAATATCGACATCGATAGTCGTATCTTTCTCGGCTGTTGTATTCAACTCCTCCGTAGTTTCGGCTGTTTGATTAATTTCAATTTTAACAGGTACTTCGTTATGTTTTATCTTCAAACTTTCATTAACCACTGAATCCTCCTCCGTTTCTTTATAATGATTTTTGGTTTCGTTCGCTATTGGCTGTTTTTGAATATTTTCATCGACACACGTCGGTGCTGCTGTTTTCGTTGTATCTTCAATCTCGATATTGATGCTGGAGTTGGAATTGGGTTGATCTATCGGTCCCCGAGACTCGTCGTTTTCATCATTGGGCCTAAAAACACTGTCGGAATCGTCGGAATCCATGCTGCCTTCAGGTCCTTGAATATTGTAATTGAAACCAATCCTAACATTGGCGGCTGCAGGAGACACAAGGGATTCGTTCGTTGTCGATGCGCTGCTCGTAGTCTCGACAACGGTTACACGGAAACGAGATGAAACACCGGTCGAAGGTGGGAAAAAACGGGTCGGTGAAGAACCTACCGAAGATGGTGTTAAGGGCGATGAGGATGCAGAGGAATTTGTTGAACTCAGGGAACTCTCGCATACGCGTGACACTACGAAACGACCACGGGATGGACTTGGGACTGGACTTGCAACGGGAGATGGAATCGGGGATGGGGCTGGTGAACGTAAACGTCCACCGCTCGTACGCTTTGGTTCCAGCATCGATCTCGTTGTTATATCGTTGATCGAATTTGGCGCTACCGACGGAGGTGAACGTGGCAGTGTCTGACATGTCAGCGAGATCTTACGGGAGCTAACGCTAGATAATCTGCTACGATGCTGGGGACTTCCGGATTCCTCTGTACTCTCGTCCGTCGAAGTTGGCTCCTCGTTTCTCGCACAATGCTTCCTAATCTCTGTCACGAGATCCAAATATTGATCCATTGTTGCAGGCTTCGTACTCCACGGTGTCGGATCCAAATCCAATTGCGTCACGCAAGGATTTCTCTTCATTGCAAATGACAGAGCTGCTAATCCTTCCATCTGGATATTGTTGTCACGCAAATCTATCCTCTGTTAACAAATTCAACATTATTTATCTTTCAATCCACGTTTATAATAAAGAATGAAAAAATGTATGAAATTTATGAATTTTTTTTCTCTTTGGGAAAGATCATGAGCCGAAAATTTATCGAAACGTCGAATAACGTGAATGTTATTATTCTGATGGTAATAATCAATTGATTAATAGGCTGGCAAAAAGTTAACTGACTAATTTATGTATTTTGAAGCAGTTTTTATTTTTATTTGAATCGTACCTGTAACGATCGATTTTTCTCGATGATACCCGCCAGTAAAAGGGCTCCTTTACACGTAACATTTGTCGATTGCATACCCAACTGCAGCAAACTCCGGGTTTTGATCAAAGGCTCTTGTGCCAATTCAAACATCTCATTACCTATGATGTTTTTTCCAATATTAAGTGTTTCGAGGGTCCGAGATTGTGCCTAAGATTGAAGTACAAACAATTATTATAAACAAACCAAATTCGACAGCAGAATAATCGTGCGCATGCAATAAAACATTTTAATAAATTCATAAAAATTGAATCTCAATCAGAACATGGCACAATAAACCAATATCTTTTCCAAACTATTAAATTTTTATATCGCAAATGACAAATAATAAATAAATAAATAACATTTTGAAATTGTAATCTATCGAAGGAATCGAAAGGGACAAAAATTTTGAAAAACTGTTTCGAAATTGTTATATGTAATTTTATTGTGTATTTATTGCTGAATGTTTTGTAGAATTTTGAAAATATCGAACTCTTTTGAACTGAACTGACGTTTTAATAATTACGTCGGCACATTAATGGCCAATTTCTGATGGAGACTGGAGCATCAAAGAATATAAAGAAAATCAATAGTAACCCCACTAATAATTCTAAAGGCGTACAGCACTAAGTCAAATTGTCTACGATGACAATGAAAAGAGGAGGAGAAAAAAGTGAGTATTGTGGGTAAAGTTTGCATATGTATGAAGACAATTACGCACTATAGCTTCAGAGAAATATGGTGACGAGCTCCTTGTAAGATCATTATTCCACAAGACAAGGATACTAAGGCCTTTGCCGTTTGCGCGCTCGCCCGACTGAGCGACGAGTCCGTCCATCAGATCACGAACGCCCTCGTCCTTGATGTGATTGTTACTGGATAGAGAGAGAGAGAGAAACACAAAAAAAATCCATACGAATATCAAAAATAATTCGTTGGAAAAAAACGAGACACAAATATTCCACAATCGTAGACGTTAATAAATTATGTATAAGAAATTCGCACCGGCTGCGATACGAAGCCCAAACACGTTGATATGCTGATCATTTATTTGTTTGAGATTAAATTGAAAAAAAAAAAGAAGAGCATGAGGTTTTAATGAACGATATCTAATTTTAACTTGTGGCTAATCGCACGCACCTAATATCTAGCAGCTGCAAGTGATTATTAACCCTCAAAAGCGCACCGAGCTGTATGGCGTCTTCCTGCTCGAAACCGTTGTCCGCTAAGTACAGCTCTTTTATTCCGGTATTCATTTTTAATGCTGCAACTGTAAAAAAAAGAAAAACAAACCAAAATTCATTACATCAATGTTTGAAAACGATTTAAAGATAAGATATTGAATTGCTGATTAATATTTCGACTGTTTTGTCACTGAATCCAAGTTGATATTTACAGGATTTACTTAACAGGACAGTGACACCGAAAAATTAATTTTTCATTTTTTTACCAACTGTGAAATCTGTGAGCGGAACGTTCTCACATGCATTATTTATGTTTAAGTTTACTCTCAGTATCTTGATTAGTCATATCGCTCTCATTTTCATGGTCCAACGTCCATTAATGTTCAAACTAAGAATACGATTCATTCTTTGAGCCTGAACGAATCATTTTATTAATAATAAATATTTTTATAAAACGTTTATTTCTGATAAATACCTAATATGACGAAAGCTCGTCCAGCAAGACCACAATTTTCTAATTTGAGAACGTGCAAATGCGACACCAGTTGGAGTGGTCGTTTCAAAATGTTCATGTGTTGCTGCGTTAACGTTATATCTCTTGCTTCGAGCTGCTCGAGACACGTAGTCTGGAACAAAATAAGCATTCACGTGATTATTCGTATTTAGTGACTCAAAATCTTGTTTTTTTTCTTCTTTTTTTTTGTTTTTTACAATTTTTGTAGTTACAATTATGAATGTTTTAATAAATCATAATTTAAAATTGTATCATGCTTGTTATTGTCATCATGATTTGACGTTTCTTAATGAAATCTCTTGTCAGATAAATCATTAAGGATAAACGAAAAATCAGCATAATTTTTGAACAGAGCTATTTAAAAAATCATTAAAGGGAATCCATTGTATTTTGTTTTTGTTATCATAATGATTAAGCGACGATAAAATATAATGATAAAAACAAGAGCATACCTTTTTAATCATTTGAGCGCAAGCTTGCCAGCCTCGCGCTCCAATGTTGCGATTACTCGACATATTTAAATGTCTGGCCGATTGATAATACTCCAGCATGTCGAACAATATCGTAGCACTCTAAAAATAAGAGATAAAATTTTTGATTATAAAATAATGTGCTTCTTTGTTTTGTTTTTTCTTTGTTTTCTTTTCAATACGTTTCATCGGTTTTTTGATCGTTCGCCAATAAAATGTTACCTCATCATCTAACGACGATGATTCAACGTCAATTTTCTCAAATTGTACTCTTTTCAGCAACTCCTCGAGTGGTTCGCAGTGAGGCGCGTCTAAACACTCGTTCTTCAAGCTAAGTTCCGGACAACGTTCATCATCAGAAATATCCAATTTCTATGGACAACGAATAGGTTCATTACACATTTTTTTTGGTTTCAGTTTCATGTTTTGTTTTTTTTTTTTTATTTGTTTCCCTCAAGATTATCCACTATTTCGCCTAACTCGGTTTTCTTATACATTCGCTCAAAATGAACGTGGGTGAACGAAAATATGATCGTGAATGACATCCATTCATACTCTACCAGCGAGGAAAGTACAATTTTGTTTAATGTTCTTTTTTTTTCGTTTCAATTATTTTACCTCGAGTTGAGCTATGAGATTATCCATTGGCTCGGCACCATGTCGTTGACAGGATGCTTTGTACGACGAGATCAAGTCCTCGGTGTTCACATTCTTGGCTGTGAACAGTTATCTCTCATTAACGTGCGTGATTAGTAAACATTTTATTCTTATATTCCCCACTGGCTTTTCAATCCACGAAACAATAATTTAACATTGAAAAACAAAAAAATAAAAATAAAAGAACAAAGTTTCGTAACAATTGGTATAATGTGTGGAAAACATTTTTATTTATTCATTATATTTTGTTTTTGTTTTTATTACATACGTCGTATGAATGAAACGAAGGTGAGAGGTTGATATAACATTGATGGAAATTGGGATGATTAGTGGGATAAATATGAAAATACAGTGCAGATGTCTGGCAAAAATAATGTATTTCAAATCCACATTGGAAATTTCTGTACAACAATTCCTTGGTTTTTTTGTCTCCTCTTTATTTATCATTGGGTATTTGTTTTTTTTGTCCTTTATTTATTTATTTATTTATTTATTCTCATAACAATATGGAAGTGAACGAACAAACAAGATACACACCGGAGGATAATTTTTCTACAGGTAACATTGAACAGCTTGGGATACCCTACGCCTCACTTCATAGTTTTCGAGTCCTCTTCGATTCTCTCTTCCTTTTTGCTCGCAGTAAACTTAATAATATACGTAAGTCTAAGCGCTGGTGTTGAGCTTTAAGAATTGGGTGACTAAAACTTAAATTGAGTCCAAAATACATGACGGAAATATATATTTGTTTTTTTTTTTCTGAATGAAGTCTCCGAGCTGTTATAATTTGATGCTTAATATTTTTGTTGTTTGCTAAACTTATGTATCAACTACAAAATGAAAGGAACGATTCAATTACAGACTAGACTAGAATCTCAAGGTCGTAAAAAGGAAAATGATGACTGAACGGAGATAACTTTCGCACAGGATAGATCATTAAACGAGAGATAAGGGAGGTCACACGTGTTTGATAAACTTCTAACAGCTGCAAAATTACACTTTTTACAGTATACGCACAGAATTAACATTCACATAGTAATAACGCTAATGTAAATTATGCAAAATTTTGCTTTTCTCTTTGTGCTTTTGAAATGAAAAATAATAATATAATGAAAAAAAGAAATAAAGTTGAAGACAATGTTCTTAAAATGTGGACAGGAGGTGGAGGGGGCACAGGGAAGGAATAGTACATGGATGAACGCATTCAACATATGTGCTTCTTTCTTCGGTAGGTGTACTTAAAATTAGTATACAGTAATGATTGCTAAATCCTTAGCACATTCTTTTGCGCCATTGCAATCTATAAAAAAACCTGACAGTCGAATGACGACGGCTTGTAGTTTGCGTTTTTGGGCTGTTAGTAACGTGCTCTTAACTTGCATAAGTATTAACATGTATATAGACGAAGATGAAACAAAAAAAAAAATAATAAATAAAACAGGGAATGAAAATTATTGATTCAACGAGCACATGGACTTCTTTTCAGATAAAATTATCCTTTTATTCCATAAACTATTCATATTCCTAATTAAACAAGCCCGTTTATAACTAAACTAGTTGCAATAATATTCATCGCATTTGGATCTTTCGCACAAAAATATTCACACTCGTTGGCTTTTTAAGGAAAGCGCCGCGCACTGTCTTACAACTAATTCTTCAAGTAGAGGCTAAACAGAAAAAATAAGAATGTTCCAACACCATTTGTAATAAGGGAAATCCAACGAAACGTTTTGAAGACAAGTTTCTTAGCGCAAAATAAAGTTTGCTTCTCAAATCTTCATTAAAAATATTCCATACGTTGATGAGCAAAAAAAAAAAACATGACAATGCACAAAGTTGGACTGACGGTAGACGAGAATTGGTAATCGAAGTAACAAATAAAACGATCACAATACAATGATAAATTTAAGGTCTATTTACGAAATGAAAACCTTGCTATACAATTATAAATCTTTTCGACCTAAAGACAAGAATAATAATCACAAAATTCAGGAATTTTCGTAATTTCTGAGAAATATTTGTAAACAAGGATTAAAGGAAAGATACAATTGATTTTTTTCAGGATCCCGAAGAGTTAGGTATTTCATGTCGTAACGGCTATTCACACGACTTACGATTGGTCGATGTTTTCAGAGTTATTTCCACTATAAACGAGGCAACTTTTTTTTTCATTCGGGTCCAGTAATTGTTGCTGTAATTTTGTCTTAACAAATGATGGTAGCGAAATATCGAATAAATGGTTATTTTCGTTGTTACGTCGAGGGAAATGTGTCGTAACGGAAAATAGGATTTTTTTGATGGTGAGGGGATTTTCGGTTTGCGGACTTACCTTCTTCCCATGGATTCGCGGGTTCGAGATAACCCGTGACCAATTGGTTGTCGTCGCTCGGAAAGCTGACTCTTCGATCTCGCGGCGGCCATTTCTTGTGTGTAAGGGCACTGCGAATTTTTTTACCATCGATCAGGTGAAAGGCGCGGCCATTTGACGTGTATTTTCTATATTTCCTAACGACGTATGTAGTTTTTTTGGATGTTTTCGTCGAAGGATTATGAGGTTTTGAGGATGGTCGTGATACTGGCTGTGTTTCGATCGCTTCATCGTGTTCCAAGGTCGTTTTGACCGTTGGCCCATCCGTCGTTGTCGTCGTCGTCGTCGCCGCGGTAGTCGTCGGAGTCGCGGTCGACGAGTCCACGAAACTCACCGCTGTCTCGTTAACACCCTCACTCATGTCTCACGATCGATTAAACGCATATTTATTTTCCCTTCTTACGTTTTTTTGTCTGTTTCCCTCAACTCTTTTTATTTTCCCACTTTTTTCTTCATCAATAATCATTCCTCTATTATTCGCGATGTCAAAAAAATAACGCTACCAAATAGTAAACCCGACACTTTTCAAGCACCAGAACACATACACACTATCGCACACGATTGTACGGCGTACCCGTTCGTTAGTCGCGGGCCTTCTATTAGCACCCATTAAACAACGAACATCCGCGACTCGCTTCTCTTAACCGCCATCATTGTTGCCGTTTTCACAACCACGATGTATGTACGTTTCCCTATTCAAATAGATGGTGGATTCGACACAACTCAAGAGACGACTGTGTTACTTCGAGTCCAGTCCAAGAGTGAGAAAGACCGTATAATCACGCGACCCCCGCTGAACCTTTTCGACGTGAGTAAACTTTCGTTGCAGACTACGAAATGTAGGCAACGGAAAGTTTATCGCAACCAGAGTGACTTCGAAAAGTGTTCTATGGTTCTATCTACGCGGGGATCATCATGATAAACGAGGTGGTTTTCTGTTGGAGTCACCAGGTGGCGCTCAATATATTTTCTGATACATATGGAGTGAATAATAGATTAGTTTTACCGACTGTAATATGATGTAATCACGGGTACAACAAAATTTCAACAATACATATTTATATCTTAACAATTTTCACACCGTAAAATGATTTTTTCATTCTTGTGTGAGCGATTTCGAAATTGTTCAAGACCGGGAAGAGATTTCAAAATGCGAACGTTCCGAAATAGTTTGAATCCGAGTTACATAATTAGTATCGAATCGCACTCTAGAGCACAATCCTGTTTACGGTGAACATATAGAAGAGCTGTGACGTAATCTGTAATACTTAACCTTAAAATAATATATTTGTCACACCACTTGACTTAACATCATAAATCTATTCTGTGTAACCAAAAAGCATTTGATAGATGCTACTTATGATGATTATTGATTGAATAGTGAAAATATTAATAAACGACCTTATGAACAATACATAGCGGGCCACCTGCCGTATATCTACACTTCCAGTGTTTCATTCCTAATTGAACCACTCTCAAAGTATCGTTTCTTATAAAATTGCTTTGATGACTTGTATATAGCAAAAAAAAAAATCGTTCAATCGATAGTCAAATGTAAACAAAATAATTTTGAACATTTCAGCGACTCTCATTTCCGTTACGACGTTTCATGCGCGTGAAATTTGTATGTTTTTTTTTAAATCTTTCAAACGACGGATTGAACGCCAACGGTCGCGGCGTACATACAGCACCGTAAAAGGGGAACATGTGTTGAGTGCGGCCTTGAGGGGGTGTGCACGCGGATGCGCAACATAAATGCGCACGAAATAATCGAGCTTTTTTGCTCGAATTTACTCGTGCGAGCGCTTCTCTTAAAGTTTTTTTTTAAATTCCTTAAAATCTTATTAATGAAAGCGAAGAAATTCAAAGTGAATTTGAAAATCTTTGTTAAACAAATTCATAGTGGTCTGGGAATTGAAATTCCATTTCAAATCGCCCGTTATCATTCGTACCGACCCAGTTTTTTCTCATGTGCAGAAAACATTACAGTCTAGAGGGCAGAGCTGAACAAAGCTATTTTCGCAAACGAAACAGTAGTCTCGCTTCTTCAGTATTTCTACTTCGATGCTCGTGAGCTATACAACGCTGTTCGTGCCGTTTTATATAAATACATGTGGCGTTCAATTGTGTCACTGTGTTGATTAGATTTTTTGTCGGTAAGAACCTTATCTTACCGGTTCGTGTCTCGTATGATTTTGTCAGTTATTTTGTAAACAATTTATTCAATGATTTTTCGCGTTCGTACGTGAACAAACTACGACTGGTTTCAGAAAAAACGTGGCATCTGAATTGTAAAATTCTGACAATCGCTCAAAGTTTGTATAACGGTAAGTTCATGATTTTCTGTAGTATCGGCCTTATGAAAGATTTTATCTAAATAATCTATGGGTGCATTCATTACGAAACCGTGATAGATGAACGGTCCACTCCTTTATCTTTTGACATATATAGATACATGAAGTTGTTTATCAAATACCACGACAAAAGGCTCTTTGTCGAAAAAAACCCGATTAACAGTCAATTACGATCGTGCTAAAAAACTCTATATTCACTGTCAAAAATATACAAAGGTCGAACTCCTTTGTGTTACCTCCGAACGCCTGTATTTATACTTTAGTACATTATTATATAAAAAATGAAATCTTCATCATGGAATCCCCTTTTTATTAGTCATATTTCATACATATATAATTTATTCACTATTTGCTAGAATATATCGAAACGACGTAATAGCTAAAAAACTATCAAATGAAGACGATTTTTCGTTTTATTTAATATTAACAATAGTGGCAGTGTAAGTTACAACAAAAAATCTTAACATGTCTGTATTTATTTATCATCATTTCTAACATTTCGTAATAGAATGTTGGCGCTCAAAGCTCTGTTTTTGACCCCAGCAGCTTTTTTCTTTTTTTTGTTGGTTCTTGATTTTGTAACGGCTAAAAGATCTTCGGAGCTCGAACCTTCGCTGAATGCTTCAAGGACATTTTTGTGTTTTGTTTTCGTGATGTGCATAGCTGTAGCAGCTACGAGACTTCCCCTCCGGAATTTCTTTTTTGTTTCGGACTTTTGTTTTTGTTGAGGTTTCGGAATTTTTGCGATACCAAATAATTTAAGAGAATTTATTCGATCGATCGGCTTTGAGACTGTTGTTTCTTCGGTGTTTCCAACGTTCACTGCTTTTTGTCTTTTTAAACGCGTTCGTTTTTTCTTTGTTGGTTTTTGTGATTCGTCCTCGGGTGTGTCTTCACTCGGTTGGCTTGTATTTGCTTTTGGCAACTTTTTGTTATTCTTCTTTTGTTTTCGCGAATCTATTTTTCCCACGTAATCAAGAGCCTCTAATTTTTTCGAGCACGACCTGACAACAAAAAATATTTTTTTGAATGATTTTATTTTTATAAATCGTTCGAATGAAGCATTGGAAGTTATCTGTGTGTGAATTTCCGAATTTCAATGAAAAAAAACCCCGTGAACGAAGTTTCAAGTCGATTGCATTTAAGGAAAAACGTACGCTTCAAGGGCTGAACAAACGAATGACAATAACGGTACTGACTTGAGTAATGCTTCGCTGCCAGTGTGGTAGGCAAGTGCCAGACTCGAAACTCCCCAGCTCAGAGGGCTTTTGACGAAAGAACTTTCCAGGTTGCCATTCTGTGGATCGTCCATCCAAACCCCCGTCCATATTTGTTGTCTGAGCGAAGTGAGTTTTATTTGAACATCCTGAGCTCGTGGTGGTATTGGAGATAAGTTTCTAATGAGTCTGAAATCAACGATGTCTCTCACAAACTAGCAGAATCCATGTTATCGAAGTATTTTATTGCATTCCGAAGAAAATTTCTATTTTGCCTTATAAAAATTATCAAAAATTCAAGATCGTTCCCGTTTCTATTGCGGTAACGGTCATTTTTCAGTTTATATTTTCTCCGTAAGACGCTGTATTTTCTACGATTCTCAAGACACAAAAATTATAAGTTTATCGTTAGAAATTACCTGGCAGGCTGAATACAACGAGATCGTGTGATAGTTTTACGAGGTGTTTTCATGTTCGATGTCTCTTCGCTGAATGACAAACTGTGGGGTCTTATTAGCGTTGGTAGGGGTAAGATTTCGTTACTCGAGTACTTTCTTGCATCGTCTTCTTTGTCTATAAAATTGAAAAAGTATTGATTGCAGTAAAGGAGGCGTATAAATTGTTGATAAAAATCACAATCATTATGCTTTTAGGGAAAAATATTCTTTCACTGACGTTTCAGGAATATAATATTTTATTCCAACTGTGAGAATACTTTTCTTTGACGGGCAATCTAATTACTACAGTTTTACTATTCATCCATTTACTGATTGGTTTACTTTAATAGGGAGATAAAAATCGATAGAATGAAATTGTTTTTTTACGTGCTTTTATAAAAAAGAGCTTACGAAATAAAATAATAAAAATAAAAATACCTCCTCTTCGACAAGGGCCATTTGTCGAATTCCGAAAGCTTTCATCCCCTGAGTCACTGAGATCGCACAAATCGCTTCCTGGATCAGTAGCTGGAAGGTCCATTACAGTTCTGCGAGGCTATAATTAAAAAAAAAGCATTGGATTAGAAAAATACTTGAAAGGACATTTTTCCGATTGAATAATTTCCTGTAATCAAGTATAACAACCAAATAAATTCTTCTTGTAACTTGACTGTCGTCAACGATCACTTTTTTTGGTTTTTTCTTCAATCGGTTCGTCGCTCTTGATCTTGGCAGCAACGGCGAAGGGGGAGGAACCGATAAATATTGTGATCTAAAATCTCCACCTTCCGAATCAACTCGATCTCTTCCTCCACCTGATCTGATCTTTTCATCTTCCGATGAACTCTCGGAAGTGTCACCCTCGTCACTGTAATCGATAAATAATGAACTTTCCACCATAGTAATAGCGTTCCTACCACTAATTACGTCCCCCTGCAGCTTTCAGTGGCTTTAGTATCTCTTTCGAAACGTACCTGGAATAATCAGTAAGATTGATATTGGTCGGTTCGTCCGCACTTGATCCCTCTTTCATAAGCCGAACCAGAATTTTATTTCGAAGCCTCTCCTGCATTCACATTCGATGGTATCATCCTGGAAATGAAGGAAAATCAACTTTGAGAGTGAGATGATAAAGAATTGAGTTTTTTATTTATTATAATAGAACAATTGAACTCTTGTGAGGCTTATTTATTGTTTATTTATTTTTAAAACAAAAACCACAGTAAAAAAAAATTGAAATAATTCTGTCTAATTGTTTAGAGTGTGTTAAGTTTGTGAAAAAATTGTCATTCCTATCTTCATGGTCGTTTGATAGAAAATTAATGTTTTCATGGGAAAGTACGAATTTCGACTATTTATTTACTTGTGGCATTTGTCCAATTAACTATAAATAACTGTTTGGATTCGTTTCATGTTTGTCAATGTCCCACTAATTTAATTATCAAAAAAGCAGCAACAATAAAAGGTAAGAACATAAAATCCCACCATGGCTCGAAGGGTTAACGGTTTTCGATCCCTAATTTATATCGCAATCCGAAGACAATGGTATTGAAGTTTGTGTCGTTGGAACGCAACGAAACTTAATTTTTTTGGCGATTAGAAAATTTTCGAGTTCGTTGTAATTGTTCTAACCGATTAGGTCGTCAGATTCAAAAGCAAATAATTTTATTATCGTGGCCACGTTATGTATATATTGTGAGGAATTCTAAGCTTACCAACAATTGGGATCCAGGTAAAGTACAGAAAAACAGAAAAGATCGATGTTTTTATATGAATTAGTGGAATTAATAATATTGAAAGAAAAAAAAAATTATTGTGACGTACCTTGCCAGGATCTTCGTCAGAAAAGTCCAGCAATGTTTCGCAGAAAGCTTTTCCGATCTGTTCGTAATCCTGGGCAGAAAAATGTGTAGCCGTTCTGGAGCCCAATTTCGATCCGCCCATCGAGGCTTCCATGGTGTAACTGTTTTGTACCCCCATAAGCCAAACCACCACTCTACTCGTACCTTCTTTTCCTTTTTCGATGTGAAATTTGCAATTCTCGAAAGAAAACTAAAAAAGATCGTGACGGATGTAGCAAACGAATGAAATAATTGAAAAAAATTCAATTAAACGATCATCGTTAATTGGAGATCACCTTATCAGCTGCATTTTTGTGTAACATCAGAGGAAACACTTGCTCGGTTAATTTACCGTAACAACCGGCTCGTTTACTCTCGCAACCGTATATAAATATGTTGTGCTTTCGCGAATGTGCGTGAAGATCGCAATAAATTGCGATTCCGCATTCCTCCATCAAACGACGAATCATTAACTTCGTGTGCCAAACAGATGGATAACTTTCTCGCATAACTGTCCTGTATTGACGATTTAGATCTTTTCCGGATAAAGAGCAACGATTGTTCCCGACTATAACACCATCGGGATTGAGCATTGGTACGAGCTTGAAGATAAATCTTTCTCGTAGTTCCTAAAGAAGATGTGATCGTTATTCACACATTTCTAACACTCTGTCAAAATATAAGATCGATGACAGGCAACGATTGGATGCGAGGTTGGTGCGTAGCTGTAGCGACCACCAAATCTTAAGCAGCCTCGAGTTAGGTCAATACTCGGTTAGGTGACCGCTTAGCCATGCACTGGCTCGGATATAAATTAAACTCAGTCCAAATATAGACGTTTGTATCGGCCTGTTATGTCATGGGCTTATAAAAACCGTATATTCAAAAGCAATCGAAATAAGTAAGTAAACAAATATACAGAAGATCGATTTTCAAAGTATATGTTAAAATCCAGCTCGACAAAATGTTAGAAAATCAAATTTTTACTAACTCTCGCTTGATTGGATTCTCCTGTAAGGAAATCAATGATTCCTTTCATCATCCAACTTGAAGGTGTTTCGCCAGGATGAACCCTGGCGGTTATAACGATGCCCTTTTTCTTTTTACTATCCTCGTTGTATGTAGGTGCCGTGATTGTTAAATAATAAACGCTGTTACCGGCTAAAGTACGACACAATAAACGAAGCTTCGTAAACTTTGTTTTCACTGGGTCGTTTGAAATTCTACTTAAATATTCTTGAAGATCGCTGTATGTGTATGGATAGCAATGAGCAAGATAGACCGTGTCTTGATCGTGTGGAAAAGTAATGTTGAACGTCAACGTGTGTTTTTCCTTTTCTTCGTCACTGGCATTAATAAAAAATCAGTTTAGTTTTGCATCCAAAAGTTGATTGCTGATAGGAAATATCTTTCAATTATCTTTTTGAGCCATGATGGGACCGGAATTGCTCCACATTTTTGCTGACGTTTTATTAGTTTGTGTGAAATACTATTTCAAAAGCAAATACTGAGTCATTTGATTCTATATTGTCATTGGAACATTCATAAACGTAAAAAAAATGGACAGATTTTCATTAAAAAACACATTTCTTACTAAACTACTATGAATGGCAATTTTTTCATAAATTCATAAATAAAGTATCATAATACTTACGAAGAATCGTTTCTATAATAAGTTATATTGTCACCACATCGTCTCCATCCCACGGCGTGCATACTAGCGTCTTTTGTGGAGTAAAGAAGAGGCCTGAGTCCTTCGTTATAAAGACTATCTTCTTTGCACAAATTGACTATCGAAAGCCTTAACAAAATCATTATTATTATAAATTAATGATCATGAGGATAGTTATTGAATGTCTTAAATCATTTTGATTCACCGATAAATTGTTCTGCTCCTGGTGTTTGATATTCTGAAATAATACCACTGCATGTGTCGTTGCGTGTACAAATCATTACGCAAATGAAGCTGATAATACGTATCAGTGATTTTAATTACTTTGCCCAAATTTCCTGACTCGAATCTTGACTCGAAACGAAGATCTGACGAAAGGTTGTTCGAGTACACAAAATCAATATGGTTCGATGAGTCTTCAGAATGATTCAAGTAATCGGAAGTTTCAGTGAGAACTGGACTTCCTCCTGCGCATGATCTACTAAACTGCGCAAAGAAATCTATCGGTTTTCGTTCCATTCAAATGTTAAGAAAGAATAATCGTTACGCACGTAATTAGTCGCGCTCATTGGACAATAATTGAAGATCACGGTTCCGAGATCCTCGCCAACAGGTTTTGGTCGTGGTTCTCTTCCGGTTGGAGCATAATAAGGCTCTGGAGTCGCTGGAGTGTACTCGATGTGACGAACTTTGGCCTGGATTACCTGATAGACAGAAGAACTAAAATTATTTCGCGATAATATGACTTAATATCGATTTAATTAAAAACTTAATTCGGATTTTCTAAATATATTTGCTTCAACGTTGAAAACAAAATAAGAATTAATATAAGTTTGCAAAAAAATGTTGTCTCGCAGATTTTAGTGACGTCAATTATGAGAAAGAAAAATTCCGGAAAATTGGCCGAAGATATGAATAATTTAGAAGATTTATTAACCTTGCACTCGGTTGGCCATCTTGGTTCTTGACAAATGACATCAAGTCCATTTTGTGCTTCTCCATGGAAGGCTTCCCTCGACTCACGATATTTTAAAATACTCGAGGTGATCGGTAATATAGAGTCTACGTCTCGTCTCGAAAAACCGAGACGATTTTGGAGACATTGCGTCGTCAGTACGCTGCCTAAAAAACGTGAAAAATCTTTATTAATAAATCGTTACAAAAATTTCAACTTCGAGCTCTTTTTTTTATTGAACTTCCTGTTAACATTTATCATTGATTAAAAACATTTAATTACAAGCCAATCCCATTATTTCACATTTTATAATTTTTTACGATACGAACGGAGTCGAAATTTCCAAGTGTCAAAAGCAGCGGTGAAATGACGTGAAATTCATGAAGAATAGCGTGACCCAAATGTTGTTTAATAAGTATTAATGCATGATAAATTTGTATATATTTTTCAAGTTATGATTTATGATTTATGTTGATGATGATGATGATGATGCGAGAATATTGATGAACGATGAAGCCTGGACTACGCGATGGAATTTTTCATTTTCATCATACGAGGCGTGAACGTTGTTGCGAAAGAAGGCAAAAATATATCGTACACGTAAAATTAAACGATTAATCAATAAACATTCTACAAACATTTATCTCTTTATCGATTTTTTTTTCTTGTAATAAATATTCACCAATGTTATCGGTGTTGTCTGATACCGGTTCACGGTACTCCGGCATTATCTCAACATCCGATGAGACCACGTTACTTAGGCAAGATGCTGCAAAAAATTATCTTCGCACACTATTTATACAAGAAAATCTAAATGTATACTGCACAATGATGAAAAAAAATCACTTCAAGAGCTTTAACTGTAAAGAAATATTTAGCACTTTAAAAAAATGCAATAATAAGAAAACAAATTGTCATTTACAGCAAAATCGTTCCATACACGATTTTATTTAGAATTAATTTCATTTATTAATTTTATCGAGAATTGTCACGTATTATTAGTTTCAATTCGTCTCTAATAGAAAATTCGAAATTATAAAATTGACCGATTTATTTATTTCGCACTCTAAACTCCACTTTCGATTTTTTCATTGACTGTAAACCAGGATTAAGAATTCTGTGAACAAGATTTTGTCTCATCTGTTGTATCACATCAAAGATTCTTATAGTGAATTAAAGTTTTTTAATGAAATCGCGAAGTCGTTTTATACTGTTTTCATTAATGAATAACGCTTTGTAGTTTAAATAAAAATTATATTACTGTATATATTGAATTAGCGTAAATGAACGATCGGGCGATAGGACTTTGAAGCAACGACCTTAGAGTCGTACGATAATACTACGAGTGGTTCGTAGTACGTGAACGAGTGGGCGATGGGGTTTGGCTCAGGGTTTGCCAGATAAAATGCATAGTTATATACCAAATATGGTTTATATATTGATAAAAAATATAGTAATATTAAGGGGTCGTTGATGTATCGGAGTGTGTGAGTAAGGAACAGGAAATACCGTCAGACTGCACGCGAAGATTGGTCGATACGAAGACTCCGATTGTGAGAAAGGAAAACTAAAACCATCAAACACATGTGTTAAACTTTTCACTTGAATTTTCGGTATCGAATATTATACGACGTCCGGAATCTCGACAAGTGAGAGACGTTTCGCCTTAATCACACTTTAACACCACTCAATTGCCACGTCAAAATTCCTTTCACCATTCTGACTGTTGGCACGCTGAATCATAAACTTTTCTCAACTAATCACCACTGCAATTTTCAGACAGTTGCAACGTTCCATCATATTGATCGAGTGAGTGTCAAATTTTCGAAAGTTCTATCCCTTTATCTTCACTATAATGTTTAATTAATGAATCATCATTCCCAAACTTTGAAATCGGCAAAAAATCTTTAAGTATCAAATCGTCAAATTCAAGTTTTTTCTTAGCAAAATAATATTTAATCATCGAATCATCACTATCAAGATTCCGATAAGGAAAAAAATGATTGAAAGCCCAATTTTTCGATATTTTCTCATACAATAAAATATTCTTTTATTTACAAACGAATTTTTCTGTTTTGATGGGAGATTAATAGTTAGGAGTATTAAAAAAAAAGTCGAGATGTTTATAAATGACACATAATTAAGGGTTTACTTGACGCGACTTTTGCAACGTACGTGATAGAATGCGTTCCCTTGAGAGTGCTTCGGGATCACGCTCATGAAAGAGTTTAATACCACCTCATGATCAATAGGAGAAACCCCTCGAGTTTGTAACTCGTCTGGGTCAACGAACGGGTGCGAGGTAAACTGGAAGTTTTCGTAATCAGACTCCAAACACGTTTAGCAAAAAATTTGTAACAATAATAAAATAATCATGTTCCATTCAACGAACTCTGATGGTACATTCGCAATTATGTATCTGCATTTTTACGTGTACTCGATGATAAATATATATATATATATATATATATATATATATTATTAGGATGAATACGATTGGAATGAATAATATTTTAAATTACATCGATGTTGGCTCACCTGGTATCGGTTGAATCGGAAATAGGGCAGCTTGCAATTCTCTGACTTTGCTGCTCATTACGAAATTGTCCATTTCCCACATTAATAGAATTAAGGGTCTGATTCGACGGGATGTTATTTTCG
Source organism: Campoletis raptor (assembly GCA_948107755.1). Lineage (NCBI taxonomy): Eukaryota > Metazoa > Arthropoda > Insecta > Hymenoptera > Ichneumonidae > Campoletis > Campoletis raptor. The sequence continues at coordinate 12,576,313 of OX403623.1, forward strand.
TAGGCATTTATCAGCATCACAAATTCTTCATTCGTCATTGTATAAACTGATTTAATTATATTCGTTATACTGTATTGCTAAATCATGTGTCACATGAAAATTTTTGTCTGTTTTTTCATTCTATCATGACTCGGTAAGTTTTTTTCGTGCCTATACCAAACAACACTTGTTCCAAACTCGTTCGATTACGTGTGAATATCATTTCATTACGATCAATCATCAGACTTGATATTTATTTTGATTTATTTTGTCCTCATTTTTGCTTTCTATCTTTTTTGTTTGCCAAACGCACTGTGCTTATTCACTTTTTTTACGGTTATCAGACAGTTTGGTGCCGGGATCAAATTTCGTGAATAAAAATAAAACGAAGGAAAAGTAAAAAACGAACGTTGTCGCAGGGTTGAATTTGTCGAGGAAGTTCACGGTCTAAATATGAAATCGTTCAGATTGTGAATCGTCGATTGATCATCCGCGTTTGTGTACGGCTTCGATATACACCGTATCCACGGGGCTGGGATGATTTGTCTGTGAGCTTTCAGTGCCCCTGGTGATTGCCTGACAACGCAGGTTTATGTGGGCGGTGCTCATCCTGTTATCCACTTTTTTCTCGTATTTCCAATCGCTTCCACTTCCTGCAACGATTTACTTCGTGAAGTCTCTCTTTTTATTTTATTACCGATTCATCAGCTGATCAAAGTATGCAAGAAAACAAAGCTCCGAAGAATAGCTGATTTTTTATCATTATTTCGACTAACTCTGATAATATTTTTCAGGACATATTATTTTTCAATTCATTATTTGTAGCCAGGCATTTTCAAATATTTGCTATATACTCATAAAAATAGCAATTTTTTCAAAAAATCTGAATTCAATTTTTCTCTGTTTTTCGTTATTAAATAACTATTTCGTTATAAGTTTGAAAATTGAAAACTGTCCAGTCTGATGCTTCATCAGTGGTTTTATTTCTCGTCGAGATCAAAGGTCAATGACTTAAAAAAAAAAATTGACACAAAATTTTGGGTTTAAAAACAAATGCAGGTTTTTCAAAGTATTTTTATTTGACGAGCTGCACTTTTTCTTTGGTTGGCGCGTATTTTATTTTCGAAAAAATCATCAAAGAGAGTCCCATAGATCTGTGTTTGATGATTTATCGTCTTTATATTTTTTGTGCAGCTTTTAAGTCCCCTTTTGTTGTTAAAGAAAATTATCGTTGAATTTGTTTTTTTATATTTCGAAGGAATGATCCTTTTACAAATTTCGGATATTTCCATCCATTTTTTTCTTCACTTCTTAATTTTTTTGCTCCATCACCCCCATGGAAGTTAAAAACTTTACGAGTCTACGAGTTTACTAAGAAAAAGTTAGTAACAGCTTCGATACCAACGTGAACCGAATTTTTGCCTAAGAGTATCTCTGGTATCCGAGAACTCGGCGTTTATTGATCAATCAAACAGTGGTAGCGATACCTCGAGTCAGGGATCCTTTAAGCTCGTCTGTTCGTTTCAGGATTCACCTTATTTTCCTTCTTGTTTTTTCTTTCTTCATTTTATTCTACTTTTACTTTATCGTACATTAAATTTCTGAATTATTCATTCGTAGGCAATCAATTTTATCGGTATATTAATTTCAGTTGAGTCTTATGGATTTTTTGTTACAGCATAAAACAAGGATAATCCTCTCGCGACGCAATCATGAATCGTACAGTAACCGTGGCCGTTTGTACCCTCAATCAATGGGCAATGGATTTCGATGGAAATTATAAAAGAATCCTACAGAGTATTCAAGAAGCAAAAGCAGCTGGTGCTACTTTTCGCAGTGGACCTGAACTTGAAATTTGGTAACATGCATTTTTACAACACATTTCTAAAAATAACAATCTTAATATTCCACAGATTGAGAAACATCGGAATAAGTGCTCGTTAGAGATTATAAAAATAAAAAAATTGGTCAAAATTGCTTTTGATTTAATTTTTTTTAAATCTCAGTACAGAAATTTCCATTCCTATCAGTTCTAATTGCAGTGAAATATCTCATTTTCAATTTAATAAACACAAAAAAAATTTCTACAATAAAAATTAGTTGAATTTACTATTTTTTCGAAAAGTATTCATTTGTTTCAGTTTTTATTATTTTTATACTCAATTTTTACCCCTTATTTTGATTCAATTCATGCAGGCGATAATTTTTTGTTCGAAGTGTCTAAAAAAGAATATTATCAAGCTAATTTGATTGTTTTTTTTTCTGTTTTTCAGCGGGTACACTTGCGAAGATCATTTCCACGAAAATGACACGATTCTTCACAGTTGGGAAGTCCTTGCAGCTTTGTTACGAAGTTCGATTTGCGAGGATATTCTGATCGACGTCGGAATGCCAGTTATGCACAAAAATGTCGTTTACAATTGTCGCGTCGTATTTTTGAACCGACGAATATTATTGATAAGGCCAAAGCTACAAATGTGCGACACAGGACCGTATCGAGAGAGTCGATGGTTTTCTGCTTGGGTTAAGGAACGCACAGTCGAGGATCATTTTTTACCAAGGATAATAGGGCAGATAACCGGACAAACAAACGTACCGTTCGGCGATGCTGTTATTTCGACGAGAGACACGTGTGTTGGCTTCGAGATATGTGAAGAACTTTGGTCCGGCTCAAATACTCACGTACCTTTATCTCTGGATGGTGTAGAAATTATTTCGAACGGTGAGAAAAAGGTTCATTTTCAAAATTGTTTTTCTAATCGAAAACAATCAAAACTCAAATCTTTTACTGCACAGGAAGGTGAAAAAAAAATATTGAAAAGAATTTTCTTGATTTTTCTAAAAACCTAACGAAATAACGTTGAAATCAAATTCAACCTTCGATTTCTCAGATTTTTTTAGTATTAATAGTTAAAAATCAAAAAGTTAACAGTTGGCACATAAATTGGGTAATTTAATCATGAGTTTAATTGTTGAAATAAAACTTACTCGAATAATGATTTTGCAGCAAGTGCCTCGATATTTAATTTACGGAAGGCTTATAGAATCGTCGATCTTGTAAAATCAGCTACTTTCCGATGCGGCGGTTGTTACATGTACAGCAATTTTCGTGGATGCGACGGTGGTATGGTATTTTTTAATGGATCTTCATGTGTCTCGGTGAACGGAAGGATAATAAGTCGTGGAAAGCAGTTTTCCCTCGAGGAAGTTGAAGTGACGACAGCAACTTTTGATCTAGAAGAAGTCAGGTAAGATAATTGGATTTTCATGCACTAAAGATCATGGCTTGATACAAAATTGTGTTTTCCAATTATTCAGATGTGCAAGAAACTTGATTAAATCTCGATGTACCGCAGCGGCTAAATCGCAACCTTATCCAAGAGTAAAAGTCGATTTCGCACTTACCTCTGATATTCTGAGTGCTCCGGATCAACCCATCGATTGCGATTATTCCGTCGATCCAGATTCCTCGTCGTCGTTGACCACTTTTTTGTATCATACACCTGAAGAAGAAATGGCAATGGCACCTGCGTGTTGGCTTTGGGATTATCTCAGGCAAGTACGAACATATTTAACAGTTAAGAAAGAAAAAACAAACTGATTTTCTTGAAATCACAAACTAATCAAATAGCGAAACGATGACAAAATTATTCAAGATTTCCAGGAAAAGATTCAAACCAATTGTTTTTTAAATGTGTTCAATTTAATGTTGAGTGTGAATCTCTTAGATTCACAAGAAAAAAAAAACCAATTATATAACGAAAAAACCTTGAGCCAAATCGATGGGTCAAATAAATTTTTTTATATTTTGTACACGAATCCAAAAAACGAGTTAATCCAACGTTTGTTAATGATTATTGATATTCCATAAATTCTTGTTAACGCTCTGACTGAATAATTATTTTGCTGTCACGATACTTTTTTTTCTTTCTTTTACTTTTAATTCTGATTTATTCTTGTCCCTTACTAGACGATCATGCCAGGGAGGTTTCTTCCTGCCTCTTAGTGGTGGTGTAGATTCTTCATCGACCGCTTGCATGGTTTATTCCATGTGTACGATGGTTGTAGACGCCGTAAAAGCTGGAGGTGAAATTTTATTCTTCTTTCTTGCTGGACGTGTGATTTAATAATGATAAAAAAAATAACGATAAATTCTTTTATATCTTTATTTCATTTGAACGTAAAATAGATAACCAAACATTGATGGACGTTCAAAAAATCGTTGGAAATCCCGAGTACATACCAACCGATCCCAAAGAACTGTGCAATACTCTACTCGTCACCTGCTACATGGCAACCGAAAATTCATCCGCAGAAACCAAATCACGAGCTGCTGAATTTGCAGACCAAATTGGCTCGTATCATCTTAGTATTGTTATCGATACAGCCATCTCAGCGATTCTTGGAATCTTCAAACAAATCTCATCTATGGCACCGAGATTTAAAGCTCATGGTGGATCGCCACGCGAAAATTTAGCTCTACAAAATGTTCAGGTTTGTCAATTTTTCAAATCGCAATAATAATCAGTAAGAAAGACATGTGTCTATGCAAATATCGAGATGGCAAAGTACCATTTGTTTTGTTTATTAACAAGCTCTTCAAAAAATTCATTCAAAAATTCGTCTATTGATCGAGCATCGCAACGAAAATATCGAAATTATCATTAATGCTGCAAACAGAAATATTTGACTGAAGTTCTTTCGATGTTTTATTCACATGTATCACAGGCTGTCTGTGGAAGATTTATTGATATCTCTCCATTCGTTTTCGAGTAATAATCAGTTAAACGCACAGAAAGACGAACAATCTTTCTTCCGAACCTGTTTACTGATTTTTTTCTACTATTTGTATTTGGATAATAATTTTAATACTTTTTTTAAGGCTCGTCTTCGTATGGTTATCTCTTATCTTTTCGCTCAATTACTACTGTGGGTAAGAGGTCGTCCTGGTGGTCTTCTCGTTCTCGGTAGTAGCAACGTGGACGAAGCACTGAGGGGATATTTTACAAAATACGATTGCAGCAGTGCCGATGTAAATCCAATCGGTGGTATTGCAAAAGACGATTTGAAGAAATTTCTCAATCACTTTGGCGTCAAACATGGTATAACGTCGTTGAAAAAAGTTCTCGAAGCTCCTCCAACCGCCGAACTAGAACCCTTGCAAGGTGGTCAGCTGGCTCAGCTCGATGAAGTCGATATGGGCATGACTTACAAAGAACTTGGAGTTTATGGCAGATTGAGAAAGATTCAGTGCGCTGGGCCCTATTCCATGTTCTGCAAACTCGTCAGCACTTGGGATTGCACGCCACAAGAAGTGCGTACTAAATATGCATTTTTTTCATTTGCGAATGAACAAGCAACTAAATTTGTTTACTTTGATATTTTTAACATGCGCGTTTTCTAGGTCGCCGATAAAGTAAAACACTTTTATCGCTGTTACGCGATAAATCGTCACAAAATGACAGTTGCGACACCGTCTTGTCACATGGAGGGATACACCCCGGAAGACAAGAGGCACGATCATCGTCCGTTCCTTTATAATCATACGTGGAAATGGCAGTTCAACGCAATCGATGAAAGCGTGGGTGTTAATTCGTTGTTTTTTATCAATTTTTTCCTATTCTTCTTCGAAATAATTGAATATCGAAAAACTTGTTAAAAAAACGTTTTCTGTATTCCAGCTGAAACGTTTGGGAGACGGGAAATTACCTTCGCCTAATCGAAAGAAAGCACCGGAAGTTCCATTAAAACCGAAATTTGGTCGTCAGATGCCATTTAGTTCCGTCATCAGTAGTGAGTAGAATCCGGGAAGAAAACAAAAACAAATGATTAAAAGAAAAAAAAACAAATTCGCCAATTAGTAAATTCAAAGAATATTTTTCGCGAATACATTATTTTAATCGTGGCGATCTCGACGTTCTCTGTTGCAGATAAAACCCATCCGGGCGTAGTTGTTTAGCCGATAACATTTTATTAACAAGATCTGTGAACTTGAACAATATTTTCCGTAAGTTTCAACGTCACACATTATTTTTCTTCCAAAACGGTAAATTTGGTGCAAGATCGAGTGTTTTCGATACCAATCAAGAAAATTATATTTTATTATTTGATTATTGTACACCGAACGAATAAACACTACAAAAGTGCCTTTGAAACTCCCATTTTTAAATCTTTTTGAATTATTGATCTTCATCCATATGCCAACTTCCTCTGCCAACATTTCGAATCGAGAACTATTTGCTTTGGAAACTTTTGGATATAATGTATACCATAATGACACATTGTTTTTCAATTAAACATTTTTCATAGTGTTTTGTATTTTTTTAACCGATTTGTCACTTTTCTCAAAGCGTTTTGATGCGCAGTCTGGTATGAGTTTCTCAAAATCAATCTTTTCAATCGAACAAATCCCAATTATTTCGATAAATCCAAAAAGAATACTTCTTTCAAATCACCCACTTCACTTTTCCACGTAAAGCAAGCTACGTAAGCGAGTTTCAATTCGTGAAAATCAATGATAATATTCCTTAAAATAATAATAAAAATAAATAAAAAAACAAAGAAACTGAAAATGACAGAGGCTCGTGAATGTCAAATCTTCAACGTTCCATTTATTAATTGAATCATTTTTATTTCCTTTTCTTGTTTATACAAATATGAAATAAGATATCGAGCCGACAGTACAAATCGAAAATGTACTTCACGTCACTTATTCATGTCAGTCACACATACATGCACACACCACTAATAAACAGTTACAACACCGCGAGTACAAACTCACTGAAGGTAGATCAGAAAGAAATAAAACGAATCGTCGTTCTTTATATTGATGTTTTTTTAATCGCCACAGAAGCGAGAAAACGCGTGAGAAAATTATTAATTAACGATGATAAATACTTTTTTTCCATAATAATATTAATAAAGACAATAACCATAATCTGATTGTCGACTATCGTAATAATAATAATAAAATTAATAATAATAATGATATTATATTTCATAGTAGATATAAAATGTAGTGTGATAAAATAATCGTGATGCGATAGCGTTACCATGTGGTAATAGTGTGATGATAGCAATGTTATATAATTCATATACCAATTATATATTTTTTTTTTAATAATAAAATATCATAAAGATAAAGAAATCGTCATATCGTACAATACTGGACGTAATTAACACACCGAAACACATGTTTATAAGTAAATATATTTAAATAAAGAAATACGAATTGGTGTATTGATAAATATCGTCACATTATCTCCGGAAATACAAGAAAAAAAAAATTTCTTCATGCTTTGTTTATAATGATATTATATTAAATACTTAATAATCTTTCTTTCCTTTGAGTATTGCTTTGGGTACGAATTTCTTACGCACCCAATTTCACGTCACTCTACATACGATCTTTTACAACTGTGTACATTATAAATAACTTGTTTTTATTGTTGTTGTTTCTTTTGTTGAATGAAGGTACTTACGGTTATCGACTAAAAGTGCGAGATGCCCTTTGCAGGACGTTCGGACCGTCATTTTTCATGATTTTTATTATTCTGTTATTTTTATATATATATATATATTTATAAATATATATTTACAGTCTTTAAGTTACAGTTGAGGTGAGATGGGCGTGTTTCAATCGTCGCAGTCGTCAAACACATTTGTAACACTCACGGAACGACAAAGCTGCTCAACTATTTTACAGAGTCTTATTAATTAAGAAAAAAAAAACATTATTACTATTTCAGCACTATTTACAATCGACATTGTGCCATGAACTGGAGTTTAGTCCAGTCCACACGGAAATAAGCACCGCATCTTAAAACCTCACATTTCTTCGCAATGTTTCCATAAAATTCACGACAACAGGAATGTGGAATTTATTCATTAATTGTTATGAATGATTTCTCAGCACCCGACCGATGTTCGACGTTGAGTCGACACGAGTCTCCCATTGTTTCTTTTGTTTCTTCTCATCTTCAGTTATTGTCATAAAACGTTCCTGCACTTATTCGACAACTGTACATTCGTTAATTAAGTTTATACATATTTCGATTTAATAATAATTAATTTCTTGCAAACAGCATCGGCGATACGTCGACTTGTAAAAAAAAAAAAAAAAAAAATAAACAAATCCCCTCAAGTCGAAATCTTCGCGAATACTGCTCCACTCACTTTTTATTATTTGTGAGATGTTTGTTTTTTTTTTCTATTCTTTAACTTTGTTTAATCAACCAACATTTTATTTACCTACCACCGCAAAGATTGCACGATACCCCGTTTGTGTTTACGTTTGTGTGAGTATGAAACTATGTCGTGGTTTCGTATTGAAACATAAATTACTTTGAAATGAGGATTTTTTCTTCTCTTTATTTTCAGTCCATGTTTTTGTCATCAATTATCGAATCAACTAATCTTCACCCGTGACTCTATACTTTTTCTTCCAAACGATGGATTTCAACTTAAACGACTCTGTTTTTCAATTGAATTTACAAAAAATAACTTCGAGTTTCACAAAAATTATAATTTTTTCATTACCAAAGTCCTAAATACGAAATTAATCGATTCTACCACTTGTATTTTTTAATCAAAGTTTGCATGAGCATTACACCAATATTCTTTAACCGTGATGTACAAAAGAAGGTGAAACACAATGATTTTTTTTCGACTGCTTTAAAAAATGTACCGATCAGCCATTTCGAATGCAACAAGTCTCTGCATGAGCTTAGGAATTTTACTGTAGAGAATCGTATTTCGTTTTTTTTTAAATTGTTCAAATTTTCGGAGCAGCTAATCTTTGAATGAGGTGAAAAATATTGTTCCTCAATGTTCCTCAACAAAAATCATTGCTCGCGCATACATCAAAGAAAAAATGTTTTTTATGTGTATGTATGTATGTATGTGTGTGTGTGTGTGTATAACAAAAGTGTAAACATTCCTTCTCCCTATATCACAGGTTACCCTAGCGCAAGGTGTGCGTTAATATTAATCGATTATTTTATCGAACAAATGGAAAGATTTGTAAAGCATTAAATCTTCGACGATTGAGTAAATTCGTGTCCCTATTGAGTTGCAATTTGTAGATTTGTCATTTATCTTCTTTTTTATTTATTTCTTAATCACCTCTTTATTTCCGTCGAGTCAGTCAAGTTTAAAGGTCCTGGAAACAGGATCTCTAATAGTGAAGGATCTCAAGAGATCCTTGATGTTTTTTTTCAAAGAATTAAAAAAAAAAAAAAAAAAAAAAAAAAAAAACAGAAAAGAAGCAGAGCCAATTCTGTACACAAAACTTCAAAGATCTCTTGAGGGAACCCCGCAAAGTCAGAAATCAACGTAACTCACCAAATTTTTAGTTTGCCAAAAAGCATTTTTCTAGTTTAAAAAACAATAAAAACCTTTATGTAACCCCTGAAATGTAAATGGTTTTTTTTTTGAACGGTGAGTGGGAAGCGGTCCCATAACGTTCGATCCGAGTTCTTGGGGAAGGTGATTTTTCTTTCTAGATTCTGAATGCTACAGACTTATTTATAATTAATTATTAATAATAATTGTGTTGCAGACGACGAATAGGGAGTCTCTTTTGATTCGTTTCTTTTCTTTTCTTTCTCTCTCTCTCTCACTCTCTCTTTCTTTCTTTCTATTGAATTAGAGTTTTCGAGTTCTTCGTCGATGGATGATCGTCAAACGAGGGCTGGTTGAAAAAGAGTTTTTATTCCTCAATAAGTTGATGCCCGATCTAGTTGAAAAGCGGTCTTTGCCTCGAGTATTTTTGAAGATACTTTAACGCTTCTGAGGTCCAAGTCCCTTGAATCACGCTGTGAAAGGCCACCCTGTAGATTTAGATGAATTTTCTTCTTAACTCGTGCTGTCGAAATGAGTCTTTTTGTTTTCTTGTTTCATATTTTTTTCTGTATCTCTGCCAAGTCTGCTTATTATTTTCTTCGTTTTATGTGCTAATGATAAATTATCGGGCGATCGATTTCCACGCACGAAATATTCTAAATGTCAATCTCTGGTATTTCGACTGAGAATTCAAATTTATAGGAAAAGAAGAAGAAATTGCGAAATTAAAGACGTGTGCTTTGATTCTACGTGCGCACCTGGAGCAACATGTTGGCGAAGTTACTATTTGTAAATTTGAAGTGTCGCTTGTCGTAAAATTTTAGTAACGCCGGGCTGTAAGGATGCTTGTCTTTCAAATGGAGATAGTGAACCTCTGGCTCTTGAGTCGTATGACCACATTCCTCGCACACGTAGACCTGGACAACAAAATAATAAAACTCATATTCATAACTTGTCTTTTAATGTTGTTATGAAAAATGTTTTTTCAGATGGTGAACTGCGAGGTCAAACAAAAAGCTTGGAAGAAGAAAGAATAGAATATTTTATTTTCTAATCATTGAACTACTATTTCAGCAACAAATACAAAGTTTTTTGTTTCTATATGGTCCCGGGGACATTCATCATATAAATAAATAGTTCAATTTTGTACTTTTTCATGAAAACATTCATTTTCTACAAAACTACCCGACACACCCATAATTGAATTTCCAAATTTCAAGTCAGTAAATAAAAATGTATGGCTTGAAGTGTTGATTTGAAAAAAGGCTCATTATCCTTTTCCCTGGAGAGTATAATTCACGTACCTTAGTGCGCCTTTCTTTGTATGCATATTGATGTTGTACACCGTGAACCTTGAGGCAATGACTTTCGAGGGAGCATCGTTGGGTAAAGCTCTTTTCGCAAAGATTGCACTTATAAGGTCTGACACCAGTGTGCGTTCGCGTATGTCTTTTGAGATCGAATGTGTCGTTGAAACCTTTACCACAAAACGTGCAAAGATAACGTTTAACGTCGCTATGACATTTCATATGACGATTGAGTAGGCGTTGAAGGCTAAAGTTTTTGCTGCATACACGACAGGTGAACCGATTTGGATCGTCATCCTTTAACAATAAACAGTAATTAATTCGTTAGATTAATTATTTCAGTTCGAAAACTAATTGAAATTCGGAGTTGAGAGATTGGGGGATAAAAGCGAATGTAAAAAATGTAAGGAAAAAGAAATAATGAGTTAAATCGATGGATACCTTGACAGGTGGAGGTCGTACAGGTCGTTCCTCGTCACGGCCGACTGAGGCTTGTCTGTGGCCATCGACAGCAAAAGGATTTTTGATTCCATGTCCACCGTTGACAAATTCCAATTGGCAATCACCAGGAAGACCCAACTGTGAAGAAAAAAAAAATGAAATTTAGAGGGAAACGATGAAAAGTGGATGAATTTGTGATCAGGAAAGGGATTAAGCACTCAAGTTGATTGGCATTGCATAGTACGTGAAAAAAGAACGTTGAAAGGCTACGAAGCTGAATATTTATGATTCGAAGTACAAAGTATTACGTTATAAAAAAAAATTTAAAAAATGTTCGAATGATACAGCGACAAAAGAAGATAATAATTGAAATAAAATCTTAACGGATCGATAGTGTGTCGAGTGTTGAATTTGATCATTGTTATGCTTTTGCCTAAATCAATCCGGGGTGCTTACCCTGTGCTGAAGTACACCGGATCGCGACGAAGTAACGGATGTTTCTCCGATCGAGGAAGTGGACGATGAACTCACAGTTGCCGAGACACCGGACGGACTTGGAGCGTGTTCCATGAGTCCACAGGCAGGAGATGTGCTCGTAGAAGTTGCATCGAGAGAACAGCTCGCTGCACCAGGGCTGGGGAGACTGCCACCGGCGCTGCTTCCAGAATCGAGTTCCAATCCTATAACAAAAATTCAAAGGTAATCATAATGTTTATTCAATGAAACGAGAACGAAGTTAAAATTTTGTTTAATTTTGAAAACTAACCACTTCCGGTGAAGCTAAGTCCCGGGCTTAAAAGTCCCTGATGATGTTGCTGATGAGGTGAGGTTGCAGAGTTTTGTTGTTGTTGTTGATGTTGCATTTGGACCTGAATTTGCAGCTGTTGTAATTGTGGTTCATTCTGATGTTGATTTTGATTAAGATGAAGTGCCAATTCCGGTCGTTCTTTGGGTAATGGTTGATAACTCGATTCACCATTGTTATAAGAGATGCTGGACAGTTTATTGGTAGTAAAGTGTTGTGGTGGATTCGTGTAATGTCTCGAGGCATCGAAGCCACGGGCGAGTGTCATACTGTGTTCGGGAAATGGATCGACGCTGGGTTCTACGGGTGTTGACATTTGGCCATCCTGGCCAATTCCACTGCCAGCGGACGCCGGTGAATGGAGGGAATCTTCGAGGAGATCATTGCCACCTTCCTCTGCTGGAAGCCTTGGCAAAAAGAGATCGGCAGCGTCACTGAGACTCTCCAGCAGAGCTGTATGATCGGAAGGCGAACTGAAGGTCAAAGTCGCTGTGAATTGAAGCGGATCGACCACTGCTCCTGTCACCATATCAACCATCATCCCAGAATCCGTAACATCGTACGCTCCGTATTGACCAGACAGTAAATCGTTTGGCTGAATCTTGTAAGCTGCTAAATCTTCCTCTTCCTCTTTTAAAGTTATTCCATAGGACGCACAAACATTCTGGAGTAACGAATATTGTTTGCCCTCTTGAGCACCGTATGGCGAATGCTGAGAATTCATGTCTTGTTGACCGGTGTCGCATTCCATACCAACCGCTGTTGATGGCGTGAGGAAACCGTTTCCTGAAATCAACATTCATCTCGTTAGCTCGTCATTTTCTAAAATTCGTCACCGATGAGAGATCCGGAATTTCTACTGAGAAATTAGGAAAATCCTTAAACGTTGGTGCAGTGAATCATTGTTCATCTCATCAAAAACTTTTTATTTTTCAGCTCATCCAAATCGAGAAAAACATAGCTGGAAACCTTTCAACGTTTAGAATCAACTGCAATTGCAATTTTTTTTCCATTCAAGTTTTAAATGAACGAGAAATATTGTAAAAAATATAACTTAAATTTCGATAATGAATTCCGGGTTTTTTTCGGTCTATATGGCCCTTGGGACATTGGTAAATAAAAAAAAATAAAAAAATATGCTCAGTCTTTATTCGTTAATTCCACAAATACTTCAAAAAAATGAAGAAACAATCAATTTTGAATTTACAGTTTTTTTATCTCGGATTCCCATTCAGTGACCCTAAATTTGACAAGTAAGTCAAAGTAACTTAAAAAGATTATGGCATTTTACCCTGCGTGCCGTTGTACTGATTAGCAAAGTTTGCAAGATTATTGCCTCCTTTAAGGGATTCGTAGAACGGTGGCAAAGAGCCCGTAGGTGGTGAACTCGGTCCATAATTGCCACGTCCACCGTTACCACCAGGATTCATTCCACCACCGCCTGCACCACCACCGACAGTGCCACCACCGCCGCCGCCTCCTCCGCCGCTGCTCGTAAATCCGATTCCACCGCCTCCGCCACTTGCTGAATTTCCGCCATTACCGGAAGAACTGCTATTGTTACCACCGCTTGAACCGCCTCCATTGTTGCCAGAATTTGTCGATCTACCGTGACCGGCTGCCGCATTAATCGTCTGTGGTCCGGACAATCGCATCGCCAACATTGGTCTCGCGATCGAATTCCCGATTGTTCGAGAAGCTTTCGCACCCTCCCGACCGCTTCTCTCCTCATCCGTATCTTCCTTCCTTTTTGGAACCGCGTAATCTATCGGTTGATCCTGCATCAAAATATTCCACATATTTCGTTTTTTAATGACGAATAGAATAATATGTGGAGCAACTTATTTCATAAAAATTAAGAACTTTCGTTGAGAAATTATGGTCTTACAGGTTTGATAATAATTCCACGCAAATATATTTTCGTTAAAATAATACGATCGTGAAAATATCACGATGAGATAAAAAATAGTAACAACAAATGTTCAACTTACCTGTTCCGGTTCTTGTGTACGAGGCAATTCGATTTTGGTGTGTTCTTTTCTCGGTGGTTGACTCTGAGGTGGAACTCTCTGTATAACGGAAACTCTGGTTGGTGGTTCAACCCTAGGAGTTTTCGGGGGTGTAACTGGTCTCGGTAGTTCAAGTCTTTCAGATTTGAAGGGCAGCGTTTTATCATTTGTCGGTGCAATAGGCGGGCTGCTGTATTCTTTGCGTTCAGCTCTCGTTAAAACATGACCTCGACTACCATAAGGCACGTCGCCACCTAAGATACTCGAAATAAAGCGTCGAGGTGGTGTATTCGTTGGAGTCGATGGTTGCCATTGTGGCGGTGGAGAACTCGCTGGACTACTGCTTCGCAATGATTCTGGCGTTGTTGCTCGATCATCTTCCGTTCGATCACGATCTAAAAAAATCAACAATAAAAAATCATGAATAAAAAATCGCCAGCTGCTTCTTCAAAATCCTACAACTAAACGGTAAGAACATTATCAATTTCCTAGTGTACGCTGTACTTGAACTTCATCAAGATCTTGTCTTGTGAAAATATCTCAATGCTCAATGTTTTATGGATGATTATTTGTCTTTGTACTTTCCCATCCAGTAGGCAGATTTGGATCGAATTCGTCGACAATTCAAGTAGTAAAAGTCTCTCTGAAAGACTTGCGTCATTGCGGCGACGATGAACTGTTTGTGTATAAATTTGACGGTTTTGTTTGGAAATGGGAAATAGGTTACTGTTTGAATGAAAACTGGAGTCAGTTTATTATCATTTATTTTTACTATCTCGATGCTAACTCGTCGGCAGTAAGCGTTAGTCGATCAGGGGAATTCTTATTCGAAAAAAATCATCGGAAAAGAGCGGGCGATAACCTTGAATTTAAAAGAGCTATTCGAGAGCTGCGGTCGTTGATCTTTATACTGTGCTTCGAGTTCGAAGGAATATATTCGCAATTGTAAATTATGGGATGTCGTATATACATGTGCATGAAATATGTCGCACACTGGAACGACGAATTATCGTTGGAAGGAAGTTTTTTCCTGTTTAGTTTAAGTCGCGATCACTGGCAACGTTGTACGAAGCATTTACATTCACGTCTTGCACCGAGAGAATTTCAATTAACGAACGATTGCTTCCGCGGGTCCTCGACATCGTTTACTCGGTCTTTGGTAAAAAACAAATCCGTCTACTGGCTTCGGGACGTTTGACTTTGTCGCTTTACGTCCACGAGCAAATAATGCTTCAGCTTCAATAGAATACGTCGAGCTTGTTTACTTGTAGGGAAAGCTAGTGACCCGGAAAGTCACAACTTTTTTTCTAACATTCAAGCCATCTCATATTAAAATATTTAGAATTATTTGAAAATCTTTGTTTATACCGACGAATATACTTTTCGAGGTTGAATTAATTAATTATTAGACTGATGTTATTTTTATTCAAATTGTCGAAACATTTAATTTCGTTATTATGATGGAAAAAGGGGAGTTTTTTTGTCATTTTTATCATGAACGTTGCACGTGGCGAACACGTAATAATCTTTGCGAGAGAGAAGGAAAAGAAAGAAGAAAAAAGGAAACGAGTACAATGTCTCGGTTGCATTGGTTGTTGAAATAAGGTCGTAAAACTGTGAACGAGTTCGAGTTACATTACACGTAAAATCAGTGCTTGGTATTGCTATAATGCTCCATAGATATTTATGATAATATGGTATAAGTTGTAAAGCTACGTGACGAAGCAAATAGTCCAAGTCCCCGAAGTCACAGCGTTCTCTTGACTTTGACATCGTGAACGCCCGTGCTCGCGCTATTTGCTAGCTCGAATGGAGCACGAGGACAGACAGTAACTTCTGTGTTGTTTATGATATCTTAGTCGCTGTCGCAAAGCGGAAACCAGGAAGCCATCGACTCATCAAGGACACGAGAATCGTTTCTTTTTTTTTTTTTATCTCGGGCACATTTTTCCCCCATGCTTCAACAATTTACACAATTGTCACTACGAGCTATTGCACATTGACTTTAATCCATTGTGCATGAAATATTAAAAATCGAAAAAGATTTAAAAATTTCTGTGTAAAAAAACTTACATTCCCGAAAGTCAAAATTGTCAACAATATTTTTAAACGATTAACTTTGTTATTTTACGAAATTTTACGATAAACAAATCTTGAGGAATGTTCAATATGTATTCCCTTCATTTAAAAATAAAGAAATGTTGAAAAAAAAACATAACCTCTGCCTCGGAGGAGACCCCAAAGAAGTTAACAAATATGTTGTCGATCAGTTTCTGTTCATCGATTAAAATTCAAATTTTAATTGTATATTGTTGTTTAAAAGAGTTCCAAACTTACGAAAAAATGAAATGTACCGCTATTTTAGTAAAATTAATGTTTTTTAATGATGCATGAGTTTTTAAATTTCTAACATTGTTTCAGACAGTCTCGTACATGCATTTACATATTTCCTGTGATAATTTGTTTGAGTAAAAAGTACCGGTTGACCAGTAATTATGCGGATACTCGCAACAGCAATAATGGCTATCCAGATAAGAGCCTCTTTTACAATAGCGAAGAAAATCATTAAAAAGTCAGGACAATGAAGAAAGCGTTGTTAAATGCGTGATCTGTAAACTAGTTTATAATGGAATATGATGGATTAATCGATTATTCTAAGCATTAGTTCAATCGTGTATGATAAACGGGAGATAAATAAAAACTCGTTCACTCTTACCACGAGATTGAAGGTTGAGAAAAAAAAAACAAGTTAAGCGACTAGTCGGTGGCATGCATAAGTAATAGGCCGTCGATTTCAGAGATTGTCTATCGTCTTCGTACGAGTGTAATGGAGTTTGTTCGAAAAAGGAAAAAAAAAAATAATTTACACTTTTGTCCAGAGTTACGAAAACTCTGAAGATAATTAATTGGCAATACTTGTCAGTGTTTTAAATAATGACGTTAGAGTGTACGCGTTTTTTTTTTCGGAACAAAGTTTATACATTGTAATGCACAGATTTTTTTTCTTGTTATATTTTCGAGCAAGATTTGTTGCGTCATTTCGAGAAAAGAGAGAGACAAAAACATGTACGTCTTTCATGCGACGCTACTGGTGGATCCAAAATGGCGGCTTATTCCGGGGGAGAGGGGATACCAGCAGCGACGAGCACTGGCGAACGAGTCAAAGACGCTGTGGCTGTTGGGCAACCTTCGACAAGACTGACACGTCTTTTACACTATATAGCAACTACTTGTGCTCAAATATATATGTTCTCTTTGACTAAAACCTCCTAACTGGTCTCGGTGATCTTTGTGTGAGCTTACTGTTTATATATATGCATATAAATCTGCATACACACGTACAAGAGCTATAAATATGAACGGGGCCTCACCGTGACCAGAGTACCAAGCGATTTTGTGCCGATGCTGCTGCTGTTACTTGGAATGACGACCAGCTAATGGCGTGTACATAGAATATATATATATATATATGTTATTTTTTTTTTTAATGTATATGTACAGTACGCGAGGAGGAGAAAGAAAACAGGTATGAGAGCGCAAGCGATTCAGGCAAAAAGTCAAGGAGAGAGAAAAAGATGAAAAGATCGCGATGCTGGGAGGACGACGAAAGAAATGGGGAACCGGTACTTCGAGACGTCCAGTCTCGGGCGAGGCAAAGTTCGCAAAGACGCATTATACATGTTTATGTTAATACATGACGCATTCTATACCATTTCACATAAGCCCGTGACCTCGACCTTTTTTGTTGTTGGATATTTACGAGATAATTGGTGTATATCGATCATAGAAAATATTGATGTATCTGTTAAGACTTTTGGTTCAAGTTTCATTGGCGGAGTTTGTGGAAAAATGGAGTTTCGATAACTATATTTTCAGTGTCTTCGACTCTTTGACCTTGTTTTATGAATCTTTCTTTTCTGTGTGTTGTTATTTTGTTTTCAATCCCAATCTCGCAATCTCGTTATTCATTCTCGAGAGACGAATAACGAGAAGCGTGGATGTTGAAAATTTTCAGGAGACCTGGAGGCCCAAGGAAGGTCAGGTGCAGGGCAAGGTTTCTACGCTCCGATGGATACGACGTTGTTGGCTCAACAAGGGATCCATTAAACTCAAAAATGACAATGAGCGGGAGCGAGGGAGGGAAATGACGGGAGGGGGGCGGGGGGTAGGGTCGAAACAAGCGAAAATTTGGGTCAGTGCCAACCGCGAGCGAATCTCGTTGAACGTTTCGTGATCGTGCGAACGTCCAACACGTGACCAAACCCTCGAGCATTCACCAAGCTATTTAATTCTACGTTGTGTTACGTTACGATCTCAAAGGCCCCTTTTGCTCGAGCTGTCGTAATATGCGAATCCTTTGATTTCTTCACACGGATATTGTGATCAAGAAAAAATAATATTAAAAAATTGCTCAATGTATGAGCTACTTTGGCATCAAATAATGCGATAAAAATCGCAACAATTTACACAACACTACAGGTTCACGTGAATTTAATACGATTTTTCCTTCATTTCAATATCCACGATGGTTTTTATCCGTCGATATAATATTTTCCGCTCAAAACTAATTAATATTCATCTATTTTTTGGAGTGTCAATAAAACGATTATGGCCCGATAAACAAAGGGTGTTAAACCCAATACTGCTGGACTTTTTGCACACAGATCACTTCGATCTGTCCTGGTCTTTCTTGGTTCTATTTGACCCACTTAATTCCACCCGGACCAAGCAAACAGTGGACCACTCCCTCGAGAAACGTTACTCGAATGGACGTAGTAGTTATTTATGTTTTCTTTAACCCGCACGTTCTTTTGAATTCACGGAACACAGAGGCCATGTGCTCGAGGGATTTAATGGTACGTTAATAAATGCACATTCTCGAGATTAAAGACACCTTAATGGCACAAATTTAAAACGAATAAAATCGATGGAGCGTGTACGAGGTTTTACTCGACTGACACTTCCAGGGGACGAACTACTGAGAACCGACGGTCGTAGAACTTTTGATGATCATTTAATTGACTTACATGCAGTAATTACTAGCAATCGACAAATTATTTTTGAACCTGTAATTCTCAGGGAAAGAGGGAGGGGGAGGGAATACATCAAAATATAATCGCAAGGTTCGCGTGGGATTATCGAGAGGTGACACACACGTTTGCTTCGAAAATTTTAAGGTCAATTTTATCTCTTGTACATTGATACGAGTACTTTTAGCAGTTATCAGAAAAGGAACCATAAAACACGTGAAAATATGTACAAAAAAAAAAAATTTGAAAATAGCTTTCCAAGATATTCCTTCGGTGAATAGTTCTGGTCTCACCCGGTATATGAATCTTCAAAGAGATGTGTTCCATTTATTAAAGAGCATTATGAGAAACGGATTGCCAAATTGTTGAGAACGTGGATTCGTTTGGATTTCTCAGAGGAGAATAGAGAGCGAAAGCAGTCATCGAGCATTATTTAAGATCTATCGTTGAGGTTTAATTCGCGAAAGCCATAGAGCTAAATAAATTATTCCGACACTCGAAAACCATTGCGAAATATGATTTAAACGATTTTACTTCGTGATCGAGGTATTTGAAGCCGAGTTTAAACACCAACGTGATTTTAAAATCCCTCGTGAGTGTACTAAGGCATTCCGAGTCAAGTGAACTCTCAAGATTCGAAGCAAAGTTGTTTTAGGCCATTAATTAAATAGTACGTCATTTTTAGCATTCACCCAGTTTTTGAACCTCCAATTTTTCGAAAAAAAATTCTCCTATAATCTCCACTTTTTCAATGTTATACTAACACAGAGTCATTGATATTGTTCTCAATTCTTACGACGAGTTATTTCTTTATAAATCCTTATTGTAGCGAATGGATAAGAAATAAAAATAAAATAAAAGCAGAACGTGCGTGAGTTGAAAACATCATACGAATTCGCGTGGAATGCCTCGTGTGCAAACTTTTTCTTCAAAGCCTAACGGTTATCTAACTCGGCACATGTCGTAGTGGATTTCTCCTGGTCGTATTTGCATTCTCAAGGTTTCCATTCATGAAACGACATAAAAGATAAATGATGATAAAAATAGTATTCGAAAATCATTCTTAAGAAATACAATCGACGTATTTAACGATGATCACTGCTTCTGCATTCCGTTTGAAGAAAATAATGAAATAAGGTGTTTCCAAAATATAAAAGGAAACGAAGGGGATGAATTAAAAATAGGGTGAAGGCTGAGTGAGCGTGTCTCAGTTACGTTAGACTTCTGCACCTGCAGCGACGCCACTTTGCACCGTTTTCAACAGTGGGCAAAGAAAATAAAAGAAGAAGAAGAAAAAGAGAAGATGGCCCACGAGAACACAGTCCAACACTGGGGCGTCATCGGCCAGTTTGCTGAAAGGGTGAATATATTATGTGGCCTAGGCTCTAATGCACGAACTTGAAGAATGAACAGAAAAGACAACCTGTCGGAGCTTTTGGTGGTTTATCATATCATAATAACATGATACATCAATGCTTTATAAAGAGCATTTCATGTGTCAGATTAGTTAACCATAATCCAAGACAAACTGAAAATAATACTGAACGAAATAATTTGAATAATTCTTAAGCGATTTGGGTCAATTATTATTAATAATTAGTATAAAATTTCATCGAACTTTTTAGGATGATGTCTTTTCTATGGCAACGAATAAGACCGTTTGAATATCCATCTGTCAATAGTTTTCAATGATTTCATTTGCAAACTTAGGATTTTGCAGAAATGAGGCAGATACAGTGAGTACAAAACAAAGTTGTGTGAACCGGTGAAAATTATACACGTGCCATTCTTCAAGGAAGGCAATGCTTTATAAGGACTCATTGCAATGCAAGGTGCATCGTGGTTGAGACATTCTTAGAATACATTAAACGCACGGTCTGACCATTGGATCCTTGACGAGACATCAGAACCCCGGAGGGGTAGATGTTAATCTTGACTTTTGTAGGGTACACTAAAGTTGGGTTTGTATATTAATAATGCAATGTGTCTTTCTGGTTGAACCTTCCCAACACTCATAGAACAACCTTCAACTGCATTAAACGTCTGAGCGCACACAGCATGCTTTTCTTTACTGAATTAAATTCCCACAAGCCATTTCTCTTCCATATTTCTTTCTTCCTCTCTCTCATTCTTTTTTTTCTTCGTCGCTTCACTCATTATTCGAATTAAAAACAGAATTATAACGTTTTCCCACATGTTCTCGGTTCATCTTACGTATAAATTATCTTGACGTCCGTTCATTTTGCTTATGAAATCGAAGATCCACAAGTAGATAAATAAAAATTCCGTTAAAATGTTCGTATCAGAGGATTAACCGAGGCACGACCATTTGTAATAAAAAACGATGTTTGAAGATATATCATCCTTTGTTTTTTAATGTTGGAGATATGTGATGAGAAAAACTTTTGATTTTCGTTGTCTACCAACATTAAATCAGCATGAAGATAATATCTTTTTTTTATATCCATTTTTCTAAAGTATTGATTTTGAGAATAACAAAATTCACACCATTTTCAAACACCTTCTGTACTTTTTACCTGATTTTTTTTCCCCTAAAATAATCGCCTGTACGTGCAGAGCAAACACAAGTCATTGCAGAAGCTTCGCTTTTGTTTGTGACTAATAGACGCTCCGATATATACACGTATATGGATAAATGTATAGATATATATGTCAATTGTCGTCGGCCATTTGTGTAGCGGTATCGTGCGTGGGTTGGTAGTGGCAAGGTGACACTGTGATTCTTGGTGAGGTGTGTGCGACGTAGCGAGAAACTTACGGTGTGTATTCTGCCCCGTTCGATGGGACATGCTGGAGAGGAGGTGGACGTTTAAAGGAAAGAGCATTACAGATGTAGGTGCGATACTCACGCACGTCGGTATATATCGTTCGAGCATAAAACGTTTCTTATGTAATGCAAAATCGCGTGGTTTTTCACTTTTTCCTGTAACTCTCTCGCGTTAACAAAGATATTTGCTGCGAAATATATAAATAATAAGAAAAAAAAACAACGATTTCTTGTTCTCTCACGAGTGCATGAATAAAGCGTACGAAGTACCGGGAGCACAAACAGGGGAATTATAGTGGCGTGAGAAAATCTTGGGATTCAGGGCTACGTTAGCGAGACCTCAGAATTTCTTTGGGAGACTAGATTATATTTATAAATTTCTTTACGAACATGCTGCAGAATGGGAAAGATTTGACGGAAGAGATAACAAAGTGGGGGAATCAGTGCGAGAGGTTCTACAAGGATTTTCTTTTAGGTTCACGGCTCGAGAAAGATGGAAGAATAGATAATAAATCGGCTTAAGGGACCGTGATGAATTGGGTAGTTAATTAATGGTCGCGCAAGTCAACTTTAGAAAAAACGGCTTTTAAAGCTATTTGCACGATACATTTATATAATATAATATTTTCCCCATTTCTCAGTCCTAAAAAAGTAATATTTATTTCTGTAACTCCTTCAGTAATAATATTCGCAATATTTAATAATAAACTTAACCGTGCATGTGTACGACTACTGAATTAACGTTTCTGCTGCTCATCGCGTAAGGACAAAAAAATATTCTACTAATTAACTCTGCTGTTCGTAATGAGCCAGCTTCTTGATTTTCGTGACTGGTTGATTGCAGATATATGAGAAAGTCCATAGACCCTCCACGACGTTGCTTAATGTTATTTTAAATGCAACAGATATTATATAGTTCATGTAAAAGAGACAAAGTTGACGGTAAGGACGTTGAGAGGCTGTTTTTGCACTTGGCCCCTTGCTTGGAATTACGGTCAGGGTCTCCATTGCGACATTACAGTTTTTCTTGCGTAAAAGGACCACCGGTAGAGAGATTTGTAGCATTGATTTAAAAATCATTTTTCTACGTATATTTAAAAGAGAGAAAGAAAAAGGAGAAGAAAAAAACAAGAGAGGAGAATAAAACGATTAAAGAGACCCAGGCACACCATAAGGCAAAACAATGTTCAATGTCTTGCGAACAGGTAAGTCTCTCTTTATTTTTAGTCTTTTACCTGTTGGTCTGCGTTACCGCAATCCACGAGATCGCTGGCTCGCTCGACATAATGCACTCGAGAATAAATGGCGTGTGCGAGTGACGAGGAAAACTCTGAATGGCGGGATGTATTATAAATAACAAATAATAATACTGCTATATAAAATGAGTTATGAAGAGGACAAAAGTTTCTGAGCTGACAAAGGATACGATAGAGAATAAGCGTAGGAGGCGAATGAGGATGATGAATGAAAAAAAAGGGATTCTTTGAACGTGATGTAGGTGTGGTACCGAGCAACAGAGAAATAGCGAGAGAGAGAGAGAGAGAGAGGGAAAGAGTAATACATCGGTCCGCAAAATGAGGTGGAGTACGTATCATATTTCGAAGTACAGTTCCAACGTACCTGCATGTCTAACCCTTTTTCACTGTTAATGGATGCCCGTATATTTTTTACTTAATCTATCAAAACTTGAAGTACAAAAGTTTCCACTATGGAGTGTATGCGAATAGGATTTTTTGGGTGTATACGAACCGGAGCAATGGTTTTACTTTTTTATGAGAAAAGGGGCCTATAAAATTGGTTTTAAAACTGTTTGAATTTCATTCACTTCGTTTCAATTGTCTAAATCGTCGTATTTTATAAAATTCTGAAAAATTTTGGGACAATTCTGAATTACATTGGGATCAATATATTGCGGACATTAAGAATTCAAAAGTGTACTATAGAAAACACTATGTAAAAAGGATTTTTATTAACGATTTATTTTTATCGCATTCTTCAAATATTCGGCATTTCATTGTTTTTCATTGTTTGGAATATTTGTTTAGGGAATTTAGGTATGGATTTAAATCGTATTCGTTTTAGGGACGATACGGTATGATGGCTTACCTAGATTTTTCAAAGTTTACGCCCCCGCGCAACTGATGACCGTCAGGGTAACTAAAGCCTTCTCTCTCTCTCTCTCTCTCTCTCTCTCTTTGCTTCTATCTTTGTATATATCGTTGTGAGGCTCATCGTGGTTGAATGCATTATAATTCGTCACAATGACTGAACACATTCTGGTATAGTGGCCTTTGGCACAGGTGCTCGAGTCCGCCGAGCGATCGCATCCGAGCCAACTATGGGATTACCTCTATGTGTCAACGACTGCAGGTCCAACTGTTCGTTCTTTCATGTGTTTTTATTAAAGTGCACGTGTGTTAGTTTCATCTTTACGTGTGTGTATGAATTGTTGGAACGATAGCTTTACAGAGTCGTGCATCATGAACTACATACATGCGTCATCAGGAACACACTTTTATGTCTTCTCACGTATATGCCCGCACCAAAGAACTACGGAATTTACAAATTCTTTTCACAGCGTTCTGGAATCCGTGGGTTCTCAGGACTCAAAACAGATTTTATGGAATTACTTTCAGCTCTGAATCCTCTACATTTTATGTAATATTTTCAAAATGGTGCAGTGATTGGTAGAAAAATCATTGTGACAAATATAATATCGTGGAAAGAAAATATTTGAGTAATAAGTTCGATTTAAAGCAATTTTATTTAATTTTTTTGTTAATTTTCGTCTTGTAAACGTGCCTACCGTTTCTGATGGTAACTAAAGTGCAGAACAAATATAGGAAAAAAGAGAAAGACAGAGAGAGGGAGATCGGTATCCTCGGAGGCTAACTGGAATGAGCGTGCACGGAATAGCCGATCGGTTTTCACGAGGCTATAACGTTCACGAGAATCCACACATTTTTATCTTTAGCATTCATGTACATCGGTACTAATACAATTGAAAATAAATATAGTAGAATAAGAGTCACCCGGTCACGATCGGCACAAGGGACATTCGAAGCGGTCCCTGCGTTCGATGTCCAACGTCCATTTTAAAAAAGACACGCGAAGGAATGTAGTGCGGCGCTCTGTTATAATGTGTTACACTATATCCAAGACCAAAGTTAGCGAGAAGAATCAAAAGAGCGGGGAGTAAAAAAAAAAAAAAATTTGACGTGACTGTGTCGTTTTCGCGACCTTCTGTAACGTCGTTTTTAATCCCGACCGTGTCTTCACAATGGAATAGATGAGACGTTTCAATCCAAATAAAAGTTCGTTTACACTTTTTAAATGAATAAATGAATGAATTATGAAAATAGCGAAAAAAATGAGATTTTGTTGAATTGTTTTTTTATTTCTTTCTAGATATTGACCTCCAATTTACTGGAAGATACAAAAAAAAGTGTAATAACATGTGAAATCATGAATTCAGCGTGAAATAACCTTTGTATAGTTCTAAGACGAGGGATAAGTATCTACTATTCCCCTTGGCACCTGTTCTAAAATCCTTTCGTGATTCGTCAAGGTCCCATCTGTGAATTAAATCGTCCGTGTATTGTATTTGTGTCTCTATCTGTCTGCCTGTATTTTTTTTCTCTCTCTTTAACATGACGACGGTTCTTAAACTAAACGAGTTACTTACATAGCACTGATGACGAAATAATTCTCGTGACTGGTCTCGCTAATGCTTTTGTGCTTGTGGGTTTTATTATTTTTGCGAATTGTCTGTCCCTTTTCCATCAAGATAAATTGCCTTATATCAATGTTCTTTGTCTGTCCTCCGATCTGATTGTTGGTAGAAATTACGAAATCGCTGAATTCATTTTCGGGATGGAACACAATGGGTCTGGTACCTTGCGAATAACGACCGTTTCAAAAGCAACTAGATATGTAATTCATAGTCGAATATATAATTATCTATGGGACTGTACTTGATATAATAACAGCGTCATTTTATTTCCATCAACGAAAAATATAGCTACAAATATCGACAACTCTAAATTCGGTCATGAAGATAGTTTTTTTTTCATCGATTTTAAGGAAATATTTGACCCAACCAGTTCGATTGAATCTTTTTCGAATGATTCATATAATTTAAAAGTTCCTTCGGGCAACGACCTTTCCAAGATCGTGATCGTTCACCAACAGTTAATATTTCCAAAAGACCAGCAAGAATTACAGAGGTGGATGAGAGGGAATTATTAATTAGCTGGACTTGGTTAAGTCGGAAGATAAACTAGAAAGAGCAACGGTGTCCAAGAGCGACGAAACTCGAGGACATATGTGTGTGGTGTCTTTGAGTTAACGAGTAAGGCCAAGCGATTCGGCTCAAGAGTGTTGAGAGAGCCAACAATCCCCAAGAAAACCGGTCCCTCCAGCACTCCGTGGGACCGGTGCTCGTTTCTTGCATACATCTATACCCCTTAATACACATATAGTCATTTACAGTAACCCGTAGTCAGGGCGTATTCGTAGTCCGTACATCGTGGTAAGATTTCTCACAGAGCTTAGTTATAATTAATCGAAAAGAGATATTAACAGCGAGGGCATAATCATTAAAATATCATGAAAAAAATCAGTGAACTAAAAATAAGGATCTTGCGGAACTTTGTTGTCACATAATAAGAAGTTTCTTTTTTTTTTTACGTTTACAGTTAAGTCTCGGTGTGGAACACGTCCAGTTACGTAGTTGTCAAACAGGTGGAAGTGCTTCCTTTATTATCAAGCATTTTTAATCATGAGATGGTAAGACATAATTTCTCTTTTTTTCTATGATTTCATTCTCACGATTGGATCGTTCATTATGATTCATTTGATCGTATACGAGTAAGAACAATATTGTACATAATCCTGCCATAAACGAGCATTTATTTGTAAACAAAATGCTTTTCATAGAAAATCACAAGGAATGAATGCGTCCTGCGTTCAGTCAGCGTCATAAACACCGTCGTCAATTCATTCGCTTTACTGTCGTATGGTTTTGCGCTGAAAGACTCCTCGCTTGTGCAACGCATCGGAGTCTCTTTTGCCGTAGGGAACTAGCGGCATTAATTTCTCGGCTTTGGTATGAGACAAGAACTTGGCATAACTTGAGGCCGTACGCACATAACGGATAAACTCGTAATGTGAGTTAATTTTTCAACATTGTAAATACTGTTTGAATGAAAATAAGAATAAAATTTTTTGTTGGTCAACAATTGAAATACGTGAAATTTTTTTTATAGAATTTTAATTTTATCTTTCAGACGCGATTGGATGGAAGAGAGAACTTGAGACAACGCTAGACGTCAAACGTTAGATTCTCGTCATTGATCATAATTTAGCGTCTGTCCATGTTTCTCAACAGGAGGCAGCGGCGGGACTGATTATTGCCGCTGCTTTATTTGCGACACGAACTTTAAACATGACGATGCATATAATGATTATCATTATTAGTAATATATGGCTGATGTTTTCCAACATTTACATCAATTTCGTCTCTCTTCCTCTTCAATGTTTTTTGTTTCCTTCAAATTTGTGAACTTTTTCTTAAACAATAAGATGTAGAGTTTGACTTTCTATCGATTCAAAGATTCTATAAGACGGGATTAAAAAATAAATCGTGAAACAGTGAATGAAACAAAGAGAAGAAGGCGCCCCCGACGTCCGAAGAGGGCAAGGACTTTTTTTCATTTTTTTTCGTTTCCTTCAAACCAGTTTTGGGTCAAGACGCGGACGAGTTGGATCTGAGAAAGAAGAGGAATGGGGAGAAGTGCATTGCGAACGATTTCAGGACCTTCGGTGAGCTTGGAGCCAACATTTTGGCATCTTCGCTCTTGTAATACTTAATTTACCGTTGTCTTGATTCCCGTGTTCCCAGAATCTAAATTCATTCAATGGCGACGAAGAAAGTCGGGGAAAAGTTATGTAATTTAAAGACAGCAATAAACAACAGAGAATTTCCTATCCATACGTATCTGAGAAACTCGAAAAACGTAACAGGACTATCAACAGTTATTCGCCATCGGATGATTCTTATGAAGAAAGTGCAGATAAAGACTTTTTGAAAACTGTGATACGATCTCGAGATATGCGGAGGTGTTGAAAATTCTAAAAGCATCATTTATTCATCGCCCATCATTTTTAATACAACTGGTGAGAATCGTTTGCATCAGTAAACACCAAGCAGTTCGATAACGCTGATACAATCAATGAAAATTCATTTCTATTCAGTATAAACAGAATTAACCTGAGAAATTGCCTCGTAAATAATTGTAAACTTACGTATACGTGAGTAGTCATGTGAATTACGACGATTCTTCCGCACCATCGATATTTCACATCATCGAAGATAATATATTTAGTAATTGTGAAGTGCGAGAGGAGAGAAGAAAGAGGAAGAGCAAGAGAAGAGACGTTGCGAGTAAAATACGTCAGCGGAATTTTTCGAGAAATGCATGCTTCGAGAGTCCAGCCTTTTTTCAAGGCCTGTTGCCCCTTTTATTACATAGATATGTGTGTATATCAGTTTCACCATCCTAGTCTCTAAACTTAAATACCAACATCCGCGAGACCGCGAAATATGGAGTTCTATTCCTTGCGATCGTGCGACACCTGCACATGGGTGTCTACACCTGCGTGCACCTTGAAAACCCTTAGATTGCTATAATGGAATAGCAATGTGTCTGCAATTTTCTTAAACGGTTGTTAATTAGAGCCTGAAATCTGTGTGGTTAATGTTTTTAAATGAAATTTTAAATGGAGTACGATCATGGTATAATCTGGGCACCTAAATCCACCGTTTCGTTACATTGATATCGACGAGAATTAAAAATAAATCTGGAATTCTTTGTGTAGAAGATGAAAAATCAAAAAGATTATAAAAAAAACTTACATTGATGCTTGTTTACGATGAGGCTAAGCGGTTCGGAACCTCCGAGTGGGCTATCCTTGCCGCTACCAGGCGGTGGACTCTTGCTAAGATGTTGGGCCTCCAGCAGCCTCTGTTGCTGCTGGTGGAGCCTGTTCTTGAGGAGAAATATCTTCGGCATTTTTCCGTCGGATGATAATAATATCAAGGAATATTATTATTATTATTTGGTATATGAGAGCATATACCACGTCTTCCTCGATCCTCTGGGAAGCCGAATGAAGATTACCGATGTCGCAGCACAGATTTTATTTGCGCCACCATTGAACGACCGTTTAAGCTCGTGCCATAATCCTTTTTTTTTTTGAGGTACAAACACTCAAGAACATACGGTCTCGATATATGTAATAAGAAACAAATCCAACCAAGAACTCGGATATAACCAGCAGTCACTACGGTACCGCGTCAAAATCTCTTTTGCAAAGCGAAATAACACTTTCAGTTCTACACTTATCGCTCTTGGAATGTTCCTGGACGTGACGTTCCAGAATGATGAAAAATATAAGTAACACTTGACTACCTATACCGACGAGGTCACGAGGACCTTATCCGCAGATCCATTCGCTACCACAGAGCATGAAACTCGTTTTTTTTTTTCGTCATCAAAATCCTGGTTAATTTTATGTCACAAGCGTAAAACACTACGATTTTTCACTCACGAACGAACAAAGTATGTGTATGGGTTTACAAATATTTCTTTCATATCACTCGACGTTCACGATAGTTCGTTGTAATTGTTTAAACACTCGTTATTATTTTATGATTTCAATTCGTCTTAACAAAGTTAAACAAATGAAATAAAATAAAAGAAAAATGGAGAAATAAAAATAATAAAAACAAAAATAAAAATAAAACAAGTGTAAAACGGATTAGAACCGGCACGAGAAACGTCACGTATCGTCCACGTCGATTTACAGTTATCGACTGCGCGAGGGACCTCGAACCGGAGGTCGTATGGTCCCGTCTGTCGTTGTGTATATTCACATACACTCAATATATATATACACAGGTATATATAAGTATATATGTATGTGTGTAAAGAGATTCACTGTACTGTGTATACCGGAATATCTGAGGAAAAGGTGCGACGTTTGCGTCGCACTTACGATCGTATTGGTCTCTCGCGAGCAACTGGGGCTTCGTTGGTATCTCGGACGGGACCCCAGGCCCCGACCATGAGTTACCCCCACTCTCAGAACGACGAGACTCACGCGAGGCCCTCTACCTGTGAGGACCATGGTCGTCATCCTCCCTTTCCCCCTCTCTAACTCTCTCTCTCTCTCTCCCTCTTTCTTTTACCTTTTCCCTCCACTGTCCCATGCTTCCACTCAACGCTTATAACACCGTACTGTCTGCCTGGGGCCTTAACACGCTCCTCGCTTCATCCCCACCACGTTATAACGATCCTGAGCTCCGCTATATGCTCTGCTTGTACATTCTTATACTGTATACAGTAGTATACACCGCTTGTACTGTACCTTTTGGCTTAGCCGGCAACGGAGCATGCATATCTCCTTTTTGCCATCAATCTATATATATACGTGCGATACATGTATGTATATGGGTATATAAACTTTGCCGGTATCCAAGCTCTCCTGGAACTCGTTGGTGGTTGGTGGTGGTTCCTGTTCTCGTACCTTTCATTCCTCTTCCTTTTCTTCTTCTTCTTCTTCGTTTTCATCTCTTCTTCTTTCTTTCTCTTGATAAAACGCATGCGCACTCAACTGGGACCGAGGACTGTACAGGATTGCACATGGTTTTCCTCCCACTGGAACAAAACTAGAGGTACATCTATCGTTTCATAGAAATTGAGTATGAAAATAAAGATGCGACGAAAATTCGTAAACTCTATTGCTTTTTTTACTTCTACTGCGAAACAAGATCAAGAGACACGATATTTTGTTATTTACTTATCCGGAAACATTGCAAGACAGTTGAATGGTTTCTTGGAGTAACGAAATTTTCATTTTTTTTTTCAATTGAATACCATACAACTTCAAAGTACGAATTATTCAGGGAGGAAACGAATTTAGAGTCGATTACCTTTTGGTACAGGCAGAGTACACCCAATTTTCGAACCTGCAGGGTTGATTGAATTGAATAACAGTTAGAACCGTACCGATGGAGTCTAGGGCTCGAGTTAATTATCGAAACTTATTAGCGGTGAGTTGTAATTGTAGTTGGTCACGTTTGCAATTACGAGGACGATGAAAAAATTGTATCCACAGTGATAGGGAGAGCAGATCGGGGCATCAACATGTTCCTCGAGGATGTTCATAATAGATGACTTTGTAATCATTCCAGGGTTTCGAGATTCACACGATACATGCACATACAGATACACACAAACACATACACACACAATATATACATATAAATTTTATACGTGACGTTACACGAAGTTACCTGTGCATTAAAATGTCTTCGTGCTCGAGAGAACACTTTTGCAAAATGCAATACTCTCGAAGATGTTTACTTCGAGCTCTCTCGCAGTTCTCGGGTTACATCGCGCCTGGTAGTTACAGCACGAACAAGAATCCCTTCGACATCGTAAAGCCAAAGCCCTTCGTGTGTTCAATTTTTGTGCTTCGGGTAATCGCATCGTTTGCAATTTCAGAGAATAATAAAAATTGCACAAAACTTATAATACATCGAAACACACATTCCTTTGCGTGCAGGCCAAAACAGAGGACAAATTCATTCTTCGCCTTCTGCCTCAACTTCAGGAACAAAAAGAAACGTTTTGTGAACTGGAAAAAATTCTTCTATGAGAAAAGATGGGCAAAGCCGGGGAAACCAAGTATGAAATCTACGGATTTGCAGTCGATCCCGCGGAAATATACATCAAAACTATTCAAACTTTCATAGGAGTGATACCCAAACTTCAAAAAATTCCAACCAAAAAGATAATTCACAGTCTATTTGAAATATACATCATTTTGATATTGAGTCTATTGCAATAATTGTCGTTATATTTAAATTAATTAGAACGAGATGACTCTCGCAGAATATAAATATGTATCCAAAGATATTATTCGAAAGACTGTTTTCTGCGATGAATTTCGGAGCAAGCACCAGAGGCAGCATTGCAATCGGCGCGATGTTGCAATTGCCTCCAGTTTTCGCCACTCGTGCTTGCATGGTTTCTCTGATTTGTACCTCCATACACATATATATAACTGCACATAAACGTATGCACCCTAAGAGTGTGAGTAAGAAAAATTTTTTGGTCAGCGTACCAGCAGTGGATTGTGTATAGCGAGCTGGCTCTTGAGTCCTTGTTCAACTCTCGCGTGCAACATGCATCTACGAAATCGTGCACCAAGGAGCGCCGGGAGTGCAGCAAGGTTGCATTTTACCTTCGAGAATCGAGTGTATACTATATATTGCATATACGATACATGTATTATGTATATCGATATATACAGATGTATAGTAATGTCCGGTCCGCGGGAGGAACGAAAGAAAAGGGACGAAAGTGCGCGAGGAGAGGAGAGTTATTCCACGAGAAGCGGTATATGCCTAGCGGCTTCAAGGAACTGCACATCGCGCGGAACTCTTGGCGATTTTTATGCATATAATACAGTACATACCAACATAAAGCAACTTTTTTCCTCCCTTCGAGGGTTTATGCAAATTTTAAGTTAAGAAAAACGTTGCAATCAAATTGATTGCTCAAATTAAAAGAAAGAGATAACTTTTCAGGTTTCAAATTTGTTTTGTTGCTTCGAATGCTCCAAACTCTGGAATTCCTTTCAAAATTCATTTGATTATTCATTTTTCTTTCTTTCGGTTTTTCAACTTTGTTATTTCGACTCGGTGTCAAAGTACCATTATTTGAGCCACGAAAGAACTCGTATGAATAGATAACATGAAAAATCTGCGGGTACTTTGCCATTCGAGCTTTTTTTTTATCCATTCGTAACACGGGGCGTACATTCATTTCTGATGTGTTGGTCGTACCTCTGTACTACTTATATATATATTATATAGTGGTACGTGTAATGTATGTATATATGTAGATATTTGAACATGACACATACAACTTGTGCTTGTCCTTCGTATGCCCGCGTGGGTTCACCACGAGAGAGTCAAGAACAAGAGGAAGAGAGAAAGAAGGAAAGAAAAACGCTCCTCAGGATGAGATGTCTGAAAGAGATTTCGCTTCAGCGAGTAGCTTTGTTTTTTTTTCTTTTCTTTTCTTATTTATTATTATTATTTATTCGGCGAGCGTGAAGCGCGAAAATGTACAGAGACGTGACTCCGCGAGTGTTCTCGTGTGAAAAGACGCGAGTTCTAACACACACACAACCGAACGGATAGGAAATATAAAACTATTGAATCGTGCCATATCCAACGAGTGACTGCCGGACAAAGTGTAATCGTTTTATGCTTGTGAAGATTCCTCGAGTCCGTTGGACGTCGCTTTTGTATGCAGCGTAAAAAAAAAACTAAAAAAATAAAATAAAAAACACTATCAAGTCGATCGACGCTTCAAATCGATGATTCTTCTAGTTTTACCACAGTACGCCTTTCAATTGGAGGCTGCGAGATCCCAGAAGTTCTTACGTTATGTTCTACACAACGCACGTGTACCACTCTCTTGCGGGCATCGAAATCACCGCGAAGAAATAGAAGTGCGGTAATGCGCAACAGCCCGCCTTGCAATTTCAACATATTTCCTATCATTTCGTGAAAAAATTTAGTGAACAAATAAATTGTCCATTGTAAAAGCGTATTTTCAATGTTAGTTTATTTCATCCATAGGTAAGTTAAAGACTTTTTCAAATGTTTCATGGGTTTGAACAAAAAATCGGAGTGATAATTATCTAATGTCTTATTATTTTGATAAAAGTCAACATTTTTTAAAATAGAAACAACAAATTTTAGCAATAATCGTTGTTGCTACATCGAATAAACAGTCTTCTTACCCGAAATATCGTAAAAAAAATGGAAAACTTGAAGATCGTTTTCTTGTTCTATTATTCACCTCGATCAAGATATCGTGGAAATCACATTGTTTTTCATCCTTAAAACATTTCCTTGGAAAGAAAGAAAAAAAAATTCAAGTCAGTAAAGAATGGGTGCAGCATTTTGGAAGAAGAATAAATTGAAACGCGAAGAAACGTAAAAGTCTGCACTTGTTGTGATGCAAACGATCAAGGAGCCGTTGAAATATGGTTTTCTTTCCTCAGACAGAATCCTCAGGAATCTATTTGTCAGATCTAAGGAATCGCGTGTGTACATAGAAATACATTTCATTTTACCAACGACCATAAAATTTTGAAACGAAATGGGTCCAAATCGTCGACGATCTATTTTCGCGTGAAGAGGGATTTGAGGGAAGTCAAGAGACTACACATTTGCTCTTTCTGGGTCGCCTGTGTCCGCGTGGCTTGTCTCTGGCAACGCAGGGGTCCTGTGTACCCAAGGGACGAAAAAACAGGTCACCCTACAAATATATTCCAGTCTTTGGCTCTTTCTTTTCGTCCTTATGCATTTCACAACGAGTTTGACAACTGTGTTTGAGGAAACTCGACCAAAACACTGATTGCCATTGGGTTTTACGACTCAAAAATAAAAGGAAAAAAGGCGCCAAAAA
The DNA here is from genome assembly GCA_948107755.1 of Campoletis raptor. Taxonomy (NCBI): domain Eukaryota; kingdom Metazoa; phylum Arthropoda; class Insecta; order Hymenoptera; family Ichneumonidae; genus Campoletis; species Campoletis raptor. The sequence continues at coordinate 12,610,568 of OX403623.1, forward strand.
AACGAAAAGTTCCCTTTTACCAGGAAAGGAGTGGGTCGAACTAAAAGAATCTTTCGAATCTTTTTCGTTTAGATCGTTCGAAAAGCAAAATTATTATATTTTAGATTTCTTATTATACGGAAGTGAAGCGTGAAGCATATGCTTGGCTAACAAAAAAAAGACCACGTTACATCTCGTTAAGCAACGGGAGAAAAATCTGGCGATTTTGAATCCACACACAAATACAAATTCGCTATAAGTGTTGTGATTCCGTATAAACGCACTCAGCGTGTATCACAGTGTTAGCGAAGAAGCTAGCAATCTGTGCCAGAAAAAAAAAAAATTCGTAAAATTATACACATTTTAAGACGAAATGAAGAAGGAAAAAGAGGAAGGCAAGAAGTAGGGGGTAGAAGAAGCGAAATGGTCGTCAATTTTCGATATAAATTATAATATCCAATTACCCTTGGGTAACCATATGCTTCTCAACCACCGCTTGATTTCTTCTTCCATTATTTTCTATCACAATTTCTATCCAACAAAATAAACTAAAAATAACGGATTTAATAATTATTTAAAAGATTGTTCAAAGTGGCCATTCATTGACGCTGGGATCGTGGTTAACAATAGAGCAGCGTTAAATCGATAAATATGAGGAGTCACAATAAATTTCATGATTGGTATTTATTGCATCACAGTGAATGCAACAAAGTAATTTTCGAACTTCTCCGTATACTTGCCTTTTGTGTAGTATCGTGTGTTTTTTTTTTTTTTTACTTTGTTCTGTATATCCGGTAATACGTATATTACCGCTGAAATATGAGTTTGTTGGGAATGATGCGCATGTATGTGTCCATGCCTAACGCACACGTTTAAAGATAATTGAGAAGAAGCGTGGCCGCCATTAACGAGCAATCTTTGCGAGAGCGGTACACATTCAGTCGTCCAAGGGAGTGCGGTTAGAGAGAATCGAGAGGAAGAAGACAATAAGAGTAGATGGAACGAGGCAGAAGGGAAGGAAGAAGAGAAAAAACATAACGCGACTCGTCACGGCATGTGGCGAACGCGGAGAACACACGTTGTCCATCCAGCATGAGTTCTTCGAGTTTCAAGAGGAAGAATAAGAAGAAGAAGCGTTGATTCGCCGGTGTCTTTATATTATTGCCTATGTTCGCTTTAACTAAAAGCTGATGGTACTTGAAAGACATGGCTCGAGTATGGAACGTACGAGTAAAATGCTCGCAGCCGGTGTGCGCGTTCATGATTCTCTCTCATTTTTCCCCCTTTTCTTACTTGGATTTCTTTTTTTATCCTCCTTTCTCCATACTTTTTCTCATTGTCCGGGAATAGCTGCATTCGACTACTTCCGCATTTCACGTAGCGGAGTCTGCGCGACTTGCAAGCTCGGAGAAAAAATTTCTTCGCTAACACCGCCAGGGGGACTGTAGTTATTTGACTAAAATGACATCCATCTTCAATGCAATAGTCTCGGTCGTTCAGAGAAATAAATGACTTATGGCATTTCATCCATAATCAAGCAATCAGTCCATTCGACAAGTAAATGTTGAAGTAATTGGGCCAAGTATTTATTGTGAATGTAGTTCTCGTTTTAATCACACACTGACAGTGGATAACCGATTTTTAAATATTTATTTTCCCCATCGAAGGCAATGATACTTGAAGTAGTTCATAATTAATCATTGGATCGACACTACGTTGATTGAATATTTATATCTCTTCGGTTACGTTTTATTCCATCGAACCTTTTTGTCGAACATTCTGTGTTAATAAATTCTATGAGAAATCCTAAGCAAACTTTGTACATCAATTGAAATTCGGTCGAATTTTAAAATCACCAGAATTGAGTATTTTCTTTGAGATCGTAATTTGTAACGACACGTTGCGAAGGGACCTTGAACCAAAAGGATCATTTCCACGCAATCGAAAGCATCCAAGAATCAAATGGGCATGGCTTTATATTTGTCTTCTAATACTGGTTGTTCATCTCATGAATTCTAACACTATTGTACGTGCATTGAATAGTATCAGTGTCTGTATAAAGGTAGATGCTTGGTGTATATGCCCATCAAAAGCGGTCCAACGAGAAGAGAGCCTACTTTCTCTTCTAGACGAGCGCATCTTTTACTTCGAGTCTAACGTGCATTGGCCTTTCTCTCTCTCTCTTTCTCTTTCTCTTCTGGTCTCATTTTCTTTCCTTTTATCTTTTCAGCTTTCTTTCATCTTCAATTGCCACGTGCAACACCGATGTACACATCGTTGATCCACCTTCACATCATTTCACCTCTCAGACTCCGATTGCCTCACAATCATAAGATGTGAAATAACTATTACGTCGATTGTTATTTCAAACGATAGCTGCAGATATAAGCGGTATCTATCGAGTCGTTTTTTCGTCTCCAACTAAATTTCTACCGTGTATTTTTCACGATAACGACTTGAACTACGAAAAATTCGAATCTGAATAAAATTCTTTGAAACACAGCACGTCCCCGTGAAACAAAATTTTCTTTAGTATAAGTAAAACAGATAAATCATGACAACACTTGTTCTTAGATCGATACGGTCCCGCATAATATACTTATTAATACCGACTACGACAGCTAATTTGAAAAAAAAATATCTGCTTAAGTTACTGACAGTAGATTATGAGTGGTTAGATATTTAAATAAATATCATGTTAAGCTGTAGAGAGATTATGCCTTTGACATTAATATCTATTTTTTTTTTCTGTTTTGCCAAGGTGGCATACGTTTGATGAATAGAACAGCGATTTCTAACGTGTTTCCAGCAGCATGTCTGTAACTTAGCGGCTTTTTCTGCTGCACTGGACATATGTATAAATATATGTAAAGAAAGAGCGAGGCAGAAAGGCTTGTGAAATCGTCTGTTGTCGTAACCAAGAGCCAAAGTCAAGGCCACGAGGTAAAACTCTTATGTAACTATCTCGTGTGGAGTCGAAGCAAGCGTGACTGCTATGAGCCATTTTGTATAGTCATATAAATATGTATATGAAGAAGTATATATATATATATATTTACATATCTGTGTACATAAGTGGAGGAATAGGAATAGGAGAATTAAGCAGGCAATCCTCTCGAGCTCCAAGTATTTAATACACATGTGTATGAGAACTTATACGATGATGATTGCGATTCTCCCAGGAGATCATACATGTATTAAATTGTACATACATTGTGACTATATATACCGTACACGTGTAACAAGCATTGTGCCGCTATATCCCACATAACGAATCACGAAGCGATCAAATCAGCCAGCGAATTACACCATAGTTTCATGATTAATCGTCTCGAGCACGAGGAACCTGTTAGCACTACGTCAAGTTTTTCAGTTGCACGGTATATAATCGAATGCTTAGATTCGTATATACATTTTCGCTACGTGCTATTATAAAACTTGAGACTAGTTGCTGATCGTTTGTTCGAAAATATACACAATAAAAATTAGAAGAATATTAGCAACCATCGTAAAGTCAGCGATAATCGTAAAGCGGGAGATAACCGAGGCGGCAAAATTACATGGGAAACGAAAATTAACTGAAATTTCTTTTGTTTTTAGCATTGCAAAGTCGTTTTCGATTATCCAGATTTGTCACAGAGAGCATAGAAGATTAAGCAATGCGCTGATCATAATTTTTGTGATAAAACTCCATCACGCTTGAATTTCTTACGTCAATTTTTATTGTTACTATTGGACTATTTTTAAAACAGAAAAATCGGTTTGTGATGGTCTGCATTTTGTTTTATTTCTTTTTAGACGTGATATGAAGTTAGGAGACGTTCGCGAATTCTTGGAAATTGCTTATAATTTATTATTCGAATGAAACGAATAAGTGGAAGAACAGGTATGTCGCGGTGTCTTGATACAGAATCTACAATTAGGAATACAATCGAAACGTCTCTACCGAGGCGCTTCTGCTTTTCGGCTTAAGGCTGTATTGTTGTCTAGAATTCTATTTGCAGAGGTGATTTCAACGATGGAATAAATTTACAATTATTCGAGTTTTTATTAAATTTTATAAAAGTGTTCATTGTTTGTTTAAATAAAGTTACAAATTTATGAAAAAGACATTGGCAAATTTTCTCTTACAGCTTTTTAGTCTCTCTCTCTCGGGTTTGTGTCAAAATGAAACACTGAATGAATTTTCACAAAATGGTCACATGTTAAATGTTGCATATTAATTTTCTTACTTTTTTTTCCGCTGCCTGTGATTCGTCAAAAGGAAAACGCTCATTTGAAATAAAGAATAAACTTGAAAGTTTAAATAAGAAAAATGAAAAAGAAATAAATTGATTTTTTTTTGCATAAAATATCCTGTTAATTATTGTCGTGTTCCTTCAGATGTAATCGAACGAAACATTTAAGTGGCTTTTATTTACACAACTGTAAATGCTTAATAGGTCCGTTATTCATGAAGCGTAATTCCGGTCACGATTAGATTGAGTATCGTTAACCAAGTTTTCCTTTAGGTTGACCAACATATATCCGCGTTCGATCCAGTCGGAAACGAAACGGAAAACCGTCTTATCGTCTTTGCGGATGTGTTACTATCATCGAGTGGAGAACGTTGTTGTCTTTCTATAAGGAACACGGCGAGTTTCGATTTCGTCTGTAACGTGGAGTTAAGTTGCACACGGTACCTTCAGTGGACGACTGAATTAACTGCTTCTGGTATCTTAAAAGGGGCTGTGTACAGCTAATTAGGTCAAAGGAATAATTTCTCAACGACAGTACCATGTTGTAAGAATTTTTAAAGTTTAAATCAAACCATTAAGATCCGAATAATAGATGCGTAACTCAAATAATTGCGCGGGTTAGTTAACAGCAGGGACAGGCAACATGGTTCGCGAAGAAACAAAGATGTATGACTCGAAGAATATTTGATCCGCTTTTGAGCTAGGAAGAAAACGTAATTAACCGCTTTAATGATCAAAATGGAGAATCCCTCAATTTTATTCTTAGCCGCAGCGTTGTTCAGAGATATTATGAAGGTTTCTTTAGTTTTTCTCTTTCCCTAAATTTCTTACAAGTCCTTTGACAGTTCAAAAACCTTTTCGAGTTTAAAAAAACTCACGTATCGAATTACACTCAGAAATCTTTTTCGTCGAACAATGGGCTATTCGACAAAGAAAAATGAATGACTAAAACGAAGTTTATTGGGGTTTTTGATTATTGAGAATTTATACACATTAACGATCCTAAAAGGAATGGAAGGACTGAACGATCATAGGCGAGAGGATCTTGCCTATCTGATATATCGCCTCGAGCGTCGACCATATGGGCGCGAACTGTGTCGCACGCGGTCGAGGTCACGAAACCTGTACACCTGTTCGCACCTTCTAGCTTCGGCAATGTGGACTTACGATTACGTATAACTATACACATTCAAAGCAAATGTATACTATGGTCCAAAAAAAAAATATATATATATATATTGTGAGCTTGCTGCTACTACGTATGCTTTTGGATCGGTAACAATCTCTTGTTATCTCACAAGCGAGTGTGTCCAACCTCATACATTCAAAGAGCTGAATCTATGGATCTTGAACGTCCAGTAAAATGTACGAACTGGTATAATTTACTAATCACTCGTTTGCATTACGCGTTTTTGTTTTTTGCCCATGTGTTAATATTGTTATAGTTTGTAGATCGCGCACGTAATAGCAATCTTAGCAACTGCTTTGGCGCTCGAATGCACCGCGTCACACCTGCTGATCATCCACCTAGCTCGATTACATATGAGAGGAGGGAAATTATATCGTATTCACAAAAAAAAAACGAAACAAAATTCTACAGTCATTATCTCTTCTGCGAAATAATTTAGGAAATCATAATTAGTCAAGATTGGGTTACATGGTCATTATAAATAATCAAGTTATTATGGTTCGTTAAACGTATGAAGAAATAATGGTCAGGAAAATAGATGAATAAAAGTTGGACCGATGTTTACCGGACTTTTTGTAGTCTTGTTTATATTTAACATTTATACTTTGAAAATTGAACGAATTGTGACTCCCAAATTTCTCAATCTGTTCCAGGTTTTTTTTTTTCATCAAATAAACTCGACTCATTGACATTGATTATTCAATAAACAATCACCACCGACATAACGAGGATTTGAAGGGACAGTCGAAATCTTAACTCGTAATGCCGATTCAAATAAGAAGATTGGAGTTCATTTTTCTTCTCTAAAAATACGATGTAATATGTTGGACTATACTTTCGAGGATACATTGAAGAGAGTAAATCTGACTTTTTCGAAAATTTTGCAAGCCCGATACGCATGATAAGATTAGATGCAACCTAAAATCCCTGATCCGCGGATAGAAGTTCTAAAAAACATTATTTCTAGCGGAAGGTTGATTTCTGGTAAAAATGATCGTGTTAGAAATTTATGGATGAGATTTTTGTTCTCTTGGAATGTGTTGGATGTACAGGCATAGTTTGTCTGAAACGTAAAATTACTAAAATATCTATGATGCTAGTAGGTTGTTGATCACGAAAGCCCTCGTTATGGTACTATACCGAAGTCATAGTCGAAGTCACTCCTCATCATTGTCTCTCTCGACCTTTCTAAATTTCCTTCTTCCTAGAATAGTCATCCTTTTTCATATCTCTCTTTTTCGTTGCAATTATAGTTCTTCTTCCGCTTTGTATCTCTCTTTTTCTTTATCTTCACTGCGACAAATACGAGAGTCACTGCAAAACTACATGAAAGTCCCCGTCATTATCGTCATCGTAACTCGGATGTCTTCTTCAACGAGTTCACTGCCATTGCTACGGCATTCACTCTGTTCTCTTCGTCCTCTAGTACTATTTCTAAACACGAACCGAGTTCCGGTCGTTGAGCTCATAGCTATATATATTTATATACTTATAAGACTTGGGTTCAAGCCTGTCTCATTGTCCTCACCACATAAACTTGGATGCTTGTACATATGTGCTTGTTACGCAACGAGGCACGTGAAATTCCCTCGCTCGCATTTTCCCTCGCCCATGACTTTGGGAAATCTCATAATGCTTTTCACTTGTCGAAGAAAAAGAAACATATGGTACTCAAGATTATACATTATTATACATGGATATGTATTTTTATGGGATTAAACAAGAAAGGTAACTGACTTAAGATTATTCACGAAGCCTTGAATTAACATTCCCCGTGATATCATTCGCTTCGTACTTGTTAAAATTACGGTACCATGAAGCCATAAGAGAATGGATTTGTGGAAGTAAATAAAGTGCATAACATTGCGTATTGTTTACACACTTACATGAGAGATGCCCGGAAGCTGCGGAATTTCTAAGTGTTCTCAACGTTAAATATATATTTAATTAAAAAATTGAAATTAATGATAAAAACATAAGTTACGACTTGTGCGTTGCAATGTTCAGAATCATTTGTTCGTATTTTCTTCGACATCGGCGTTTGTAGTGTTTTGTTTAAATGCGATGAATGTTTTCAATATTGTGGATTTTCCCGTTGCACCAAATCGCGCCTAATTCTGTTTAATTTGCTTTTCATTACTTTAAAGCGATCTTTCATATATATTTCCCACTGTTATTTCATTTCAACGAGAAAAATACCGTGTAGCTTTTCTAGGTACGGCCTAAGTAACGCCAAAGTCGGAATATACCGCTACCATAAACGCGTATGTAGCAAGAGCAAAAATTGCATCGTAGTGCAACCGAGTCAAACGGCCGTGAAGGGAATCAACCTCTGTCTCACACGAGCTCGTGGAAATGAATATAAAAAAATTCCCAGACACACGTAAGTTCATCGATAATTTTTTCTCCCTCTGTCGGTCATTCTAGTCCGAATGAGTATCGTGTGGACTGTTATAAACGTAAAATTTAATAAGTTTGTTTGAACGCTACTGTTCGAAAAAAATTCAACAAAATAATAATTAATAAACTTAATCTCAAATAAAGGTACATTTTTTTTTCTCGTAATAGCTTATCGACCGTGACTCTCGATGATAATTCATACGCCGTTTTATCCGCCATCGTTAAATGGAGTGTTGAAACTTCCGTGCTGGGCGCCTCGTTATTAGGAAACGAATAAATTAATTTTCGTAGCCGGAAGTTCGCCCATACGGAACGAGCTGGCGAAGAAGGTTTTGTTGGATCGTTCAATGAATTATAAAGCTTCCTATCAACAAATAATAACAATAACGACGACGCTGATCAGGAACGCGTATGATTCATAACGTGTCACGTGCTATCGATCCATCGAATTTTCAGGTCATTCTCGTCAGGATTTTAGGCGATCTCATGCAACGTGAACAGTGTATTCATAGATAACACCATTCCGTGCCAACATTAAAAGTTATTCGTACATTAATAACTAATAAAAAGTTTCAGTCGTAAAATCGATGTGCACGTGAGAAAAATTCACAGTTTCTCTACCAACTTCGATTCTTTTTCACATTCATAAAAAAAAAAATTATTTTTATTTTTTCATTCGTTATTGGCGGGTCGAAAGATCTTTTCCAATTATTAATAGTCCCCAGAACAATTGATTCACGAAGGTTTCAATTGCCAAATGAAAAAATGATGAAATTTATTTGCAGTTTAGCAACAACAAAAAATAGTATTTATGGTTTACTAGCGGTGTAATACTGTTGCAGCCGGAACTCGAGGGAGGGTAGGAGAAAAAAATGCAACAAGCTCTGTCGTGGCTTTCGTACTAATAGAAGAGACACGTTTTCAGTCCCGTACACTTCCCGTGTGCCTTTAACTTCGCAGACACACATATATAAATATACGTGTGTATACATATGTATATACAAATATGTGTGCTGTGCTATGGAAGCTTGACCAATTAAGGGCCTCTTCGAACGAAGAACGTGTGTTCTGCTGTGGCTTGGGCACTCGCGAGTCCATGACCACTCGTGCATGGATCGTGACGACTACGACGACGATGGCGAGGACGACGTCGTCGTTGGACATTTTTTTCTAATTCTTTTTATTTTATTTTTTTATTTTTTCATTTTAAATCTTTTTCTCTATCCTATACTTAGTTATATATTACTATACAGCATCTACAGCAACAACCACGCCTTTACCTGCATAATATTACATCACGACACGCAACCTGCTGCATTAAATTTTGCAAAAAAGAAAAAAGCTTTTCAAATGAGGAGAAAAATGGTTCGCAGCTTCAAAGTACTAATTAAGCATCGATCTCAGGAAGAGCTCGATTACCAGTCACTTTTCTCAACAGATCACTCATCTCGAGAACATGTAACTGCAACGAGATTCGATTTTTTTTTTCATAGAGACGAGTCAATTCATGGATACGTTACTTGGAAGCAGAAGAGCGTATCTTAATTAATATATTATGAAAATGGACATCGAAATTTCCTGTTTGAAATTCAGTCTTTAATTTCTGGTTATTTGTTTTAATATTTATTTACTAGTGTGTGCATTGAATAAACAGTACTTAAAATTTCTCGTTAACTGCAAATCATATGGCTATGTCGGATGTAAGCATTTCTGTATTTCCGATTGGCTGATTCAGGATGTCGAAAATTCAGTTCTGTTAATGTTGATGCAATGTTTATTTGCTTATTTTTTTATTTTGCTGTAACGGTTTCCAGCAGAGTAAGGAAAACTCATTTGTCAAATTACAAAACGGTATTTAGCGTAATAGAATGTATTTGGGAAAATGAAGTATGATTCGGTGTGAAAATTCTGTAGAAAGACACATTTCAAATAATGTTTGTAGGGTAATCGATTCATAAATTGCCCTTATAAAATAATAATTTATAAAAACCTGATATTGATGAGGGTTTGCATGAAAACATTGACTTCTAGACACCATTCACAGTGTTTCGATGCATAAATAACTATCCATTTGAATTAAATTTGAATAAGGATGATTTTAATTTTTCTTAGAGTGTATAAATTCGTATAGATTTGCCAATAACTGTACCATGGAGTTTCTACGGGAATCGCGTAGTAGTACATGGTATCACATACATAAATACCGCTCGTGGTACATGTACCTGCAGAATCTGTATTAATACGACGGGAAAAGAGCAGACTTGGCGAAAGAACGTGGCTAGCCTCGAGAGAGAAGAGTTCGAGTAGACGTCTCGGCCGCGAGGCTAATGAATGCGCGCGCGTGTGAAGGAGAGGCGGGTATGAGGGGCAGCAAAAGCAGCAAGAGGACCATCAAAGCTGCAAAGACCGGCTGTGGAAGGCAACAATCTCGATCCCCTCGCGGTCTTGCGCTTCTGACCTCAAGAAGAACTTGCTGAGGGACCGGTCTCTCTTCGAGAGTCTCGGGACCACGATGATTTTATCTCTTTCTTCCTCTCTCTCTCTGTTCTTATTCCCCATCCCTATCTCTCTTCCTCTAATGTCTTTCTTGCAGCAAAATGTGTAAAGATGGAGTCGGTTATACGGAGTGTGTACGGTCCATACGAGCGAAAACTCTCGTTGCTCCGGCTCTCTTCGCGAGATATTGTACTGCCTTTAAAAGATGCCCTTGCCAGCAGGGGCGAAACACAAGAGCAATCCAGCGAGACTCTCTTCGAGAAACGACCACCGGGATGCTGTGTGTAACGCGTCTCTCCCACCCGCGAGCACAATCTTCGTCTCGTTATTTCTCCTTCGTCGTCCTTTCACGGACTTGTTTTATACTCTCGTTTTTTTCTTCTTTCTCTTTTTCTTCTCTCGCTGTCCTGTCGATACTCCATTTTTCTGTATCACAAATATGAGATTCTTGCTCAGACTGCTTCTGTGGTACAGTCGATGAGATCCAAGTTCTAGTATTGAAAAGCTTATCACCAAAGATGTCGTAAGGAATCTTTAAATTTTAGAATTATTATATTTTTTATGAAATATAGAAGAATTTATGTAATTGAAAAATTAATAAAGTTACGATTTGTTTTGCTATAAAAATCTTTCCATTTTTTGATATTTGGATCTTAATATAAAGGGCTCATAGTTCGTTTAACAATCGGAATACACTTGACAAAATAATCATATTGTTGCTTCTATCTTTGTCAATTTAAATAAAAAATGAATGAAATTAAATTCATCTTGTAGGAATGTCTTCAAGGTTGCGAATATATTTTTTCTCCGACTGTACAACTGAGATATTTTCAAAGGCAAGCTCCTTTATGTCGAACGGAGGGCTTATCAAGAGGTATTAACATATCTTAATTAGTTGATTATTTCGGTTCGCAAATGAGACGATCCTTAAAATAACAAGTTTTTACTGCATAATTCAAACGAATGACTAAGTAAACAATAATATAAAGAATCGTACTTGAAATTCCATCTGTCAGAGGATAAATATTTATTTTTTTAAATCACACTTTCATGTTTTCGTTTCTTTCATATAAATACGAACTTTTGGTGCTCAATAATTAAAGGGAACACCATTCCAAGACGATTATGACAGGACATATTTATTCATTACTGCGACGAACGGGACAAGCCCTTGAAAAAACATTCGTCTACGTGCGTGTATACATGTTCCCACATATATACAAGCGTTTGCCGTATAGTTTTGCTGTACTTTACGTCCAATCACGGAGTGTATACACAAGCGAATGCACGAGAGAGAGAGAGAGAAAGAGAGAGAGAGAGAGAGCAGACGATCAGTCGCTGAGCTGGGTAAAACTTCGAGAGGTGGAGGAGTTATAAACTTCGCGAGACTTTAGTGGCTGATTCAAGGATTTACTTGCACATGTACAACGAAAAAGAAAGATGAAAATAGTACTCGATATATGCTCGTATAATATTTCATATATTTACAAATGTATACATGGTGTCCAAATATCAAACATTTAAAAGCAGGAATGAAAATTAATAAGTTCCTCCAACAAAATAACTTCATTTATTAAAAATCTTTGAATCTACTTTGATTTTATTTTCGATCTTTAGCACTTCTCTGTTTTTTAATTGTATCTTAGATTTTTAGTCTACGAATGGCTACATATTTTCATAAGAAAAAATTTCAATCATTTTCAATGACAAAACATTTGGAGTTGGGACTATATTGTCCAGCTTTTTTCTCTTCAAATAGAGCTTAGATTTTATTGCCATAGATGTAGAACATTTACCGTCCGGATACCCTTTATATGTGCAAAAGGCTCCGCGAAAGACATCGAGATGCGAGCTTACATCGAATAAATTACCGTGGCAACGGACCGGTAACACGGGAACGCTGTTACCTCGTGCCCCAGGACAACCAAGCGTCTCCTCCCAGTATACACATATATAATCGTACTCCACATCGTATTAGCTACAAGAAGCCACGACTACATATATATATATATATGTTTTACGCCGTGGACGAACTTGACTAGTGTTTTTCTGGCTCCTCGTCTCGTTCCAAGCTGAGGAAGTTGTATTTTAATGGTCGTTTCCCATGACGACCATCTTTTCAACTCCTTGGAAGAATTAAAAGAATCAAAACTTGTAATCAAGGTTAACTGTGCCGAAATATTTGCCCCGATTTCGCCTTTTCTTCAGAAGCAAAAAAAAATCAAACTGCAAAGCGAGTAAGCAAAATATCGGCAAAAAAATCGTAGAGAATTAAATTTTCTTTTGTTTTAAGAAAGTGAAGAAAATCTGCAACGAAATTTAAAGTTAGCGGAAAGGAGAGTGACAAAAGTCGAAAGTTATGATTACAAAAGTTTTGTTAAAAATATGGGCATTTTACGATCGATAGAATTTCAAGAATAATCAAATCCTCAAACCGGCATAGAAGTTGTTGTAATGATAAGAGGAGGGCTGACGGAGATATCGAGAGCCGCGGATTCGAATCAGCGGGTACCTGCATACGGGACCCTATTTTGTTTTGTTCTTTGTCACATATCTTCTCCCACACGCTTGTACATACGTACGTCACGTGGTTTTCAGCTGGTCAAAAAATCATTAAAAAGGCGTATTTATGCGGTTACAAACAATGTTGAAATGAGAAAAATTACAAAAGCGGAAATGATTTTTCAAGAAAATCCAGGATAGCTCTTCCAAGATTCTTTAACGATCTAAACCGTTACAACGAGAGCAGCAGACGATTTTCTCTCGTTGCAGAATTTCGCCGAAATTTCCGAAACGTTTTTTTTTTTTCATAAGATTCTTTAGTGCGTCAAGTCTTCAGTTCTCACCCTGAATTTCGCACGACCAACTCCACATGCACCGGGGTTCAAGTTTTATCGTTTCTGCGTTTTTTATACTCTCGGCGCTTTTATACGTCAGAGGAAACTTACGCGAATTTTCGAACACTCCGGAACCCATTTCTTTTGAAGTAAAAGTTTAACTGACTCGTTTCGATACTCGGAGATTGCTCCTATTTTAGCGTGAGAATAAAGTCGAACATACCGATAAACCAAAGATTTTATAACATTTTGTGTCTGTGTTCGTTCGTATGGAATTCGGGAAACTGCGATATATCGATTCAATGCAGGAAGGAACATAAAGATCAAAATATTTTGTAAAATATAATACGGTATGAATTTTGAAATTTAACGTGATATTAATTCCGAAGAAATATAAATGACTAGATGTTTGACAAAAATATGCATTTTTTAATTCGCAAAACGTAAAATTTTAATTTTGTTCGAACTAAAAACTTATATTAAGTTTTTCAAAAAGATAAAAAAAAAAAGATAAAGATTGTATTTTTATTAATAAAATTGGAGCGTCATTGATAATTAGTGCGTAACTTAAATGAAATCTCTTTCAGTCAAAACAGTGAGCAAATATATGGGATTTCAGTAACAAAAATATTATATAAAAGTTGCAACTGCATTTTTGTTTATGTCAAGTGGAATAATTGTATTTCTTGCAATACTAATTTACTTTCATCGCAGTTCCGTTAAAAGAGTGCGAGTAATAAAAAAAAGTACAAAAAGAAAAGGACACGACGGAGAACGGATTTTGCGAATTCAGGTGCCGGAGGTCAGCTTACGTCAGGTTAGGGTTCTCGGTCTGGCCATGGCCAGAGCGAATGGATATCCCCACTACATTCGTGTTCGCCGGTTCTTATTTCTCTTTTTTGCAACCTCCGCTTCGTGTTCTTTTTACGGGTGAGTCCGGAGGACCGAAACCGCGAATTAAATTCGAATACGGTACTCAATGTTTTCGACTTTTGTGCGTGTGTTTTTTTTCACTCAAATGATCTAAAAATTCGAACCAAATGCTCTACAAATTGTTTATCACTTCTCGACAACTTCTGATTGCTTTCATTATTATTTATTTATTTATTAAATAAAGAAAAAGCTTCGTTAGAACAGTGAACATTACGGAAAATCCGTCGAAATGACTCGAAACTGTATTTTTTAATTTTCGTTGTGTACACCTTTGTACCGATTTTTTTTGAACTTCGAGATAACCAGAACAGAATGGATTTCATTGAATTAATTGTCTCGACATCGTAACTGTTTTTTTTTTTCAGGATTCGTATAAATGTAACCTCGTTCGAAATGTACTGTTTTGTTATCACAGCCACTAATGAACGGGTACAAAACTAAGACGATAACAAATGTATCTTTGTAATGGATAAACGCGTTTGCAAATCCGGCTTGAATTATCTTTCGAGGGATCGATTCTTCGTCTTTTCTTATCGATTTTTTCAACCCATAGAACTTGGATATCACGGACAGCGTGATCGACTGTAACAAACTATATATAGTCAACATATACGTAGACGCAGTATACTTATTTCTCTTGGCATGCAGGCTCGAGAACTCGATCGTTATGGTCAGCGCTCATGCACGACAAAGTCACGGTAAACAGGTTCACGAACGTCGCCACGGACTCGAGATGCTTCGACGGTCGTCCACGGTTACCGCCAACCGATTCCTCCGCACCAGGGCACAAAGAACGCCCTTTCTTCCTTCCAAACCGAGGCTAAATTAGCGGGGGTATCGTAGTCGTTGTTCTTCATCGACTTCGAGGACGAACGAGACGAGAAAAATTGCAACCCACCGAACGAAGGACATCGCCTTGCATTCTACAAGACGAATAACCGTGAAATGTGATCTCCCTACTCGTACTCCATCAAATCCTGCTATGAAAAATAGTTAATTTGCCTCCGTTTTCTTCGTAACGAATGTTTTTTCGACCTTGAAATCATATTGTCGTTTTGAAACTGATCTTTTAACGAAATTCTAGAGTTTAGACATTTTTTTTAAGCAAACTCTGTATTCGTGTGTTTTAAGTTATGCTTTGAGAACTTTAAGAAAAATGTTAAGATAGACAAATTGGCAAAGTTGTATGAACCCAGTAGAGCTGAACTTCACGTTGTGGAGGTCGATCGTCAAGATCCACAGAAGGTCTGATGGAGGCACAAAAAAAGTCTGAAGTAAAACGAAACTACTGCCTTCAAAAATACATCGGAATAATTCGACTGCATCATTGCAGGCATGGGAAAAAAAGCAATTTTTTGTATTCGGGATCTTCTTTTGAAATAGATACCCAGGGAAACTGAAAATTCGATGAAATTTTATTCTTCCTGGACTTTTTGAAATTCCCAATTTCATGAGTATATTTTTTTTGTTAAGTTTTCCAAATTGTTCTTGGTACAGAACTTTCTAATCAATATCATGCACCACCGATTTCAAAATGAATCTTATTTACGTTTTTTTCTATTATCGGATATCGTAGAGCTCACATGTGACGTGGATCACAAGAAATAGAGCGTCCGGAGAAACGGTAAAGAAACACGACAGATGAGAAAGAATTCGATCGAAATCGGAACGACCGGTTTCACTCTCAACGAGAGAGCGCCGACGGTATACGTATCGAAGATCTCTCTCGTTGGCTTCGGGAACGCGGGCACCTGCACGATGCCACTTCGAATCTCTTTTTCACTTGTTTTTCTCTTTCAGCTTTTCCTGCTCATGAAATTATCATATTGTAAAAATGCAGTGAAATTTTACTCGCCATTTTTTTTTAAATTTATAGTCTGCCGTAAAATGTTGTGCCCTAGAAAATTACGCACCTATTTTCAGGCGCCGTACATCTTCTCAATAATTGTAACGACAAAACTGCCATAATGCAATTTTTTATAATGATTTTTATATTTTTCCCTGTAATTATAAAATTATATTATAATAATATATATTTAATAATATAACGTATGAACATTCATACAGGCAAGTAGATTTTACTCAATGTTTTTATGAACTATATGATTTTTAGAACAATTATTTGGAAAACAAATAAAAAATGTTCCACCATAAGTTCGAAGTGAATAATGATCGTGGATAAGCTCAATCAGGAAGTGACGAATGATGAATATAAAACCTCTCGGAAAGTTTTATATTTTCTGTGTTCTTTTTCCTCCATGTTCCATATTTTTCTCTGTTTCACATTTCGTTTATTTTCTACAATTTATTTAGTTTGTTCATAATTTTATTTATAATTCGCTTGCAAGACTGTAAATCTCTTGGGAAATATTGTGTATCGCGTGAGAACGATAGAGCAAAAGATTCAAGAGGCTAAAGAAAGGAGGAGGAAGTTGTAAGAGCTTTGGTCATTTTATCGTTGTATTTTTCACTGACTTATTCTTCGTCAAGCTCTATTGGTTCGTTCTGCTTACCAAATAATAACACGATTCATAAATCTTTGCTAAGGTCTGTAAAATAATTGAAGATTTCAACGATTTCACAGTCCGTCGATGACAAAAAAAAACTAATTTTTCGTGCAGTTATATATGAACAGGAATTTTTCTAAAAGTTGAGAAAAGTTGGGGCAAATCAATTCAAAAATCTCTCGTACACCACGAATTAAGTCACATTCTCAAGACGGCCAGCGAGTCTAAAATCATGAAATATTGTCCAAAATTCTTCGTCGAGTGTTGTGATTGTTTCTTGAAGTGCGTTCTCTCGGTATCGCGGACAATGCTCCTTTCCTCTTCCTCTTCCGGTTGGCCGCATCCCGTGGTTCGTATCCTCCTTGGCTCTGTTTACTGGTATCCCTCGAGTTGAAATTTCGAGATGAGGCTGAAGAGGGGTCCGGAGTGCCAGATTGGTGGGGCAGCACATCATCAGCTATATTACACGTTTCTTTCTTTCTCTCTTTCGGTCTCTTTCTTTCTGACTCGCTAAGAACTTCAATGCCGGGGCCCTCTCTCGTTGGGTTTCGCCAAGAAGAGACTTAACGGTAAATCCGCGGCCGCTGGCGTCCAATGAACCCACTCTCCACGTCGACAGCGCACCAGTACACGAACACATTTACTAAACTTATAACCTCACACAAGCACATCATTTTATATAGTCTTATGCGCCCGCAGCAAAAGACCGCATCACGCTTTCATCGTCGACAAACTCACACATTCGATCATGACGTAAAACACGAACCGGCGTCTTCGGTTAAATACAACGATGAAAGAATGAGGAGAGGCTAAGCACAAAAATATTCTTGGACCAGCTCATGGAGAGAAAAACAAGTATCGAACGTGTGATATCTATCGTATCGAGACTGAATTGACAATTTGAAGGCAGCAGGATCTACTACGTAGTAGACTTGATGATCCAGGAAGCTTTTTTTTTTGTTTAGTGATCGATATGTAGATCGAAAGGCACGGTTACAAATGTATCAGGTACCAAAAGCGATCAAGAGATCGTGTAGATTCTCTTAAAGATTATTGTGATCGTATGAATTAGTTCTGGTACTCATTTTTATACTCGATCAAATTAAAAATCTGTGAAGATTAATAAATCATCATGTAGGCATGAAAATTTGATGGATTTTTATGAAATCAAAGTAGTTTTTCATCCAGCGAGTTTGATGCTTTATGTACTGCCCCATCACTACTTCCTCTTTATCAGCATTCTTTAATTTTTATCCACCGATCGTATTATTACGAAAGACACACATGTACAAATGGGATTTTTGGTGGTATGGGGATTTCCCAGGAGTGGGAACGTGAGAAGTTCAACGTTGTTGGGTGTATCAACTAAGTATGCGAGAAAAGGAACCCGTCGAGAAGATCGTACACAGGAGAGAACGAAGAGAAGAAGGTTGCGTCATCGACCGGTAAGATCACCAGCCTGAAACTAGGTCGCGGCTCTCTCAAGGATTTTGGAGTCGAAGACTCATCCATGTTCAAAAAGGTGTGCGTTCGTTCTCTAAATTACGACCTAATGTCTCATCATTCAATATTTTTCATTTCATTATCATTCAAAAATATGTATACTAATAATTTTTATTATGGAATAAACGAATGTTCAATATGCAAGATAGATATTTTGAAATTAAAAAAAAAATAATAATCAGTATTTCTCTCACGCAGCAAAGATTAGGCGGTGAATGAACTTTCAAAAGAAAAAATCGTTTTCTTATACGATTTTGTCTCAAATTCAAATACATTGCTTTAAGGTTTTGTGTTCAGACATTCCTGCATCAAGTGGCTCTGTATAAAAATGTGCGTTACTTTGTAAAAAATTTAAAAAAAGTTTGATTTTGATATTCTGCTGTTTTGGCAGTTAAAAAGTCGAGTCGTTTATTTGGTTAGCTCGATTAGAGGGAAGCTGTGAATTGGTCACGAAGATTCTTTCTCCTTGAAAAACCTGTCACGTGTTTTGAGTGAGTCACTCACTGAGAGGCGTCAAAAAAAAAAGAAAAAAAAAAAACAAGAGCAATCCAAGATTGTTTTACACGCAGTTTTTTCTCTTGAAATTTGATCGTATCAATGATTCATATTGAAATGTAGTTAAAAGTAATTCTTTCGTTTGACATTTGTCACAAATGACATAATGTACGAAAGATAAATATTGAAAATTGAATGTTGAGCCTGTGTTCGATTTTCAGCGATATTCTGATGAAAAACTCCTGGTCAAATGGTTTATTCATTTTGAGGATAAAAAAACCTCTTCGCTTCTCTTTCGTAACGCACCGTAACTGAGTCGTGAAAAGTGAACAACCAGGTAATAATGTGCAAGTTCAATGTATTCACATTGGTGCGGATGAAATGGAAACGTGAATGATGATTTGTAATTTAAATTTCGTCGAAAATGGATACACAAATCTATAAAAATTATTATCTCGAGTATCTCATCACGCAGTTACGAATGTGGTCACTACTTTTAGTACGAACAAGAGTCAAATTCCAGAAATATATAAAGCCTATAGCTCTTTGATAGTTTAGTCTTTGTGACCGTGAATTACACATGAGAAAACCGACGAAACTTTTTATGGAGGACAAAAAATGGTGGAGAGTTCGTCGGCTTTGATTTTATTACCAGTGGAAGGTCCGAGAGCGGAATATCGATGGTTCTTTTGTATATGGAACGACGTTTGATCGTCGTTGACGAAGCAATACGCCTGAAGAATTGACAAATCGACGAAACGTGTTTCGTTGTTTGATCTAACACTGTGATCGATTATTTTAGTCTTTACACTTGCACAATCAACGAACCTGCCATCTAGATCGCATTGTAAAGATTTTTCGTTAAATATCATTAAGATACAATGAAAAAACTCGGTAGCGATAGTTTCGTAAATTATTTTGCTCAATGATCTTTACAAGCAATCGAGATTCCCAGGAGTATTCTCGAAGGGATAACGGAATTTTTTAAATTAAAATAACAATTGAATTGAAAATTACTAATTAGAGGGAAAACAATGCAGTGGAACGATAAAACGCGATTGGGTTAAAATAGAAGCAGAGTTAAATAATAACGATAGAAAACGTGGTTGAGCAATACGCAAGAGGATTCGAGGGGAAAGAAAACGTGAACGATATGTACATATATAGAGAAGGAAAAAAGAATAAAGAAAAGAACCAGAAAGGGAGGCAAGTGAAGAGAGAAAGAGCGAGAGATGGCAAGAAATGGTGGAGGCAGAATACAGTTATCTCTCGTTCTCGGTAAGTTTCTTGCTTCTGTGTTGGTTAATGTACCACCACGTGATTCTCAAGATCCGAAGCCGTTGTATAGGCTCCCGGTATCTTGAAGCAGCGGCAAAAGCAATAACACCAAGACCAAGACGAACAAGAAGGAGCAAGAGCCAGGAATAACAAACAGCTTATGGTTAAAGTTGTTCGACTGGCTGTTCTTCCGACCGGCTGACTTCCATACCAAGAATTTATTTTTACATCACACATATCTCATCGTCCATTTATCCTACGGCCAGGAACGAAAAATGATTTATTTTATTCGAATGTATCGCAATTCAGGCTCTCCTAAAACTTCGATCAATCTAAACAAAACTCCTCAAATGAATCAAAACTTGTATTTATTGGGTAAGTTAATTATCCAGTCTGTTTGAACAATTACATTTCATTTTTTTTAGTAGCATTTTTATACTAAGTCATATTGCAGGTTCCATTGAATTCTTGATCACGAAAAATGACGTCAAAACAGAATTTTTAATACGTTATTACAATAGTTTTAATTAACACGATCTGTAATTTTCAGAGGTAGTTTCATCGCAACAGAATCGAATGTAAAAGATTATTCAATGTTATTAAAGCTTTAATATTGATTTTTCCTTGTAAAACAATTTTCAATCCTCTAGTGACGCACTAGACTCTGCAAGATCAAGCAGTTTGATAGTAATTATGGTGTTTGATCAAGGTCCGGTGAGTATGAAAATTCAGGAATTTATGAATTACGTTTGTAAATGTATTTTAAATGTGAATACAAGTTAATTTATGCTTTCTCGTTGCGTGCTATCGTGTACTTTCTGTATCGGTTTTAATTCCTTCGAGAATCAACGATAAGCACAGACTCTCGACCACTCCCAATATAACTCAGTATCCTCGAATAAAACACTGCAACGTGCGTAAGGTAAATGAAAAGAATTTTCTTTGCTTTGCAATTTTCGCTGCCATTGAATAGAAACATTAACAGTAGACAGGACGAATTCGTCCTTGTCGCGGTGTTAAATGTTAACAACGAAGCAATGATGACAAGGGAGTTGGAAAAGATAGAGCGAGAAAGGATTATTCATGGACAACGATTAAAAGCTTCCGTGGTCACGTCGCAAATGAGAAATGGAATTCTTTATAACTGCGTACGAGAGCTCGTTGCTTCGACGACAACTCGGAAATCTATTGATGATTGATTTAAAGACTTCATCTATTATAATTCTTAATTAGACAACTTCGTATAGTTCCGGGATGTATTATTATTACAAGTACACAGGTCTCTATCCAATTTAGTGACAATCATTAAGAACATGTTACGTAGCTTTTTTTTTCTCGTTCTAACATTAAACAAGACAGAGTTTCCCTAATTCAAAGATCTTCTGGATGCAGTAATTCCTTAACTTATTTCAGACGAAAAGCCAATTCGATGTGAAAACTGCATTCTTTTCGAATGATTCCAATCCATCTGAACGGCATAAACGTTACAATGCACTAGTCAAAACCCAAAGTGCATTGAAAAATGGATAAAAAAAGAGAGACACAGAATGAAGGCTCCAATAAAACAAATGAATGTGATATGTAATGCAAGTGTTGCATCACCAGGTGAAATGCGAAGTTGATGTGCTTGGTTAGCTCTTCTTGGTGATCGTGTCCGTTGGCGGCGCTGAGGTCGCGTGATCGAAGAATCGATCGGAATACTCGAGTGGGGTAGAAAAAGGGGCAGGAGGGGCAGAAGGTCCCCGTTGGTTGTGCTGATGTGCTGACTCTCTGGATATTTCGCCGCGAGAGTATCAAACTTGTGTGTATATGTGGTGTACTCTCGACTCCGTTGACTCACTGACTCCTGACGGATCTACCGTTACGAGCAAAAGTGAACTAAGTTGTGTCTCTGGAGCTTGCGGTACCCACACACCTATATAACTCTCCTGGATCACATGCACGCTCAACATATATATGGTTTATGTATATTATGCTACATCTTCGTACATATACATAAGCGTGTGTGGGATACCAACAAAGGACTTGCGGGCGTTCAAGATCTCCGCGGTGTGTTGACCGAGGCACGAGAAAACGACGTTACATACGCAGAGAGTAAGAGAGGAGAAAGACTCTCGATTGCAGGGGGGCGTGCACGCGGTATACGGACATTTTTCGAGAGCAGAGAAAGGAGAATTGCATTACGGTACATGGTAAACCAAACAAGAACACTTCTCGTTGCTCCGATTTATTCGTTGCAACGAGACAAAAAAACTATCTCTAAACACAAACACACATTTATTAAAATTTCATTTTTAATACACCCCATGGGATTTTGAACCATGTCGTAATTTCTGGCATATGTATATATTTTTTTCTATTTCTACTGCATTTTAATGGTGTGTTAAAGAGGAATTTCTAAAAAGTGAAGTTTTGGGGTAGATTTTCGGAAGCCTAAAATATTGTTCCATCGAAATTTATCAGGAGCATTTGAAATCAATATTCTTCTTAGGGTTTTTCGGTGGCAGCTGAGATTTGTGGCGGTTTTTTTGTTGTTGTCTCATCTTAAGTACAAATTTACGGGCAGAATTGCATCAGGAGAATGACGTATTTTTATGTGAGAAGCTTGAGAGATGGTTGAATAACCGCGAAGACGGAATCTCTAGGAATCGGTTAATGGATTTTAATTTGAGGGTTCCGAAGATACAACGTAGTTTCTCATTCTCTTTTTAAGATCTTGGCGATTGATTTTTTTTTTTTTCGTTCGCTACCAAGGGGTTGCGCCATATGGAGAACGGGGGTGCGCTTCTGGCTTTTCGATTTCTTGTAAGCTCTGATACGCGCGGTCAAACTCATTCTCTCATCCCTCGGTATTTTTGGGACGAAACCCCAAATTATGATTCCACGAAAGTTTTATGAGGGTCACGCCGCGTAAAACAAGTTTTTTTTTTACTAAAAATCGTCGAAGAAGGCAGCAGGAGAGCGTCATCCGAATGTGGAGCAGTAGGAGGCGGGGGAGGATGACTATGATCGAAAAAAATCTCGAGGGCTACGATCCATTTCCACAAAATAGGACCCTTTTAAAAACCTTTCCAAATTTATCCCCTTTCGTGTCACGTGTTACACTTTAACCGAAAACGTATGGCCTGACTTTTTTTTTGTATATTCACACGTATAACTCATCCAGGTATTCGATGATTTTGCTGATTTTAATAAATCATGAGGATTCACACCAAGAAGCCTACTTTTTGAACGAAAAAAAAATCAGCCCGCACAGTTTCTAATTTTGTTATTATGAATGCTTCGTTAGAAAAAAAAATACGAGTCAGCACACCCTTTTCACGAGAGTAGCAGATGTTATGTCCAGCGTAGATTTGTACAAATTTGAAAACTCGTTGTTTTCATTGCTGAACAAAAAATTTACATCATGAAGTGTAATTTTTTAATTAGATTATAAAAGTAGTCTAATTAAAAAATTAAACTTCATGATGTAAGTTTTTATCTATTCATTTTTATTCATGGGAGTGTAATTTTTAATGCTGCCATTGACAATCAACACGACAGAGAACTTTGGCTTTATTTTGTTATTCGCAACGTAGCAACAAGAGACTTCTACCATCGTTACAATGCATTTTCAAAATAATTTGCCACAACTATTTTCTTCGTTAAAATAATGATCAAGTGATTTTTCCTTGAGAATTTCTGAGCATGGGAAAACAACTAATAAAATTGTGTATCATTTATAATAATTGACGTACCGCGTACTCGTGCTTTTGAGTCATAGCCATTTTTGGTCTTACCGCAAATTGTGAAGGAATATATAGGTGGCAAAATATATAAAATACCAGAGGGGTTATTTGGAGTTTGGTGTGTATATATTTAGTTCAGACTGCTGATTGGTCACGATGGTTGCAGCAACCGAGGCCAGACGTTTTAATCACAGTTGGTAAATTGCTCGGTAGCCATGATCGGTCATCAACAACATGGTAGAGTAGCAGATGCCATTGAGAAGAACCGGCGGACCTTGACAGAGCCGTATGCAGCTTCATCGTGTTGCCTGATGATGCTAGAAATGTCAATGAACCAAGAGCCGCTTCCTCGCCTCCCATCAAAATCACTAACACCGATATACACCATTTAAGATGAATTTAATCGAAAAGTAATTCATCCTTTTTCTGTAAAAGGATTATCGTTGGCTACCGACACTTTTTCATAAATCCTCTAAATCGACGGATGTCGCGAAAAAATCGAATAAAACATGAATGTAATGAATGAACTAGAATTTTTGAAAACAGTTGCATTTAGACTAAAATTTGAGCTGTTATTATATTATTATATTATTATATTACCTTTTCAATTAATTCCCTCAAAGTTTTTCTATCCATAATATATATTCATCGAAGGTGAAAGCTCCCTTTAAAAATTTCAGCTTGTTGTTAAACGACAGATAATCTATGAGCTGCTATAACTGCGAGAAAAACTTGCGAACGAGTGAAAATAAAAAATAATAATAAACCTTTGGTCGACAAGAGGTTCCCGTTAGAGCAGTAAGACTTTTTTTTTGCTTCTTGACTTTACGAATAAATTTTCAGAAAAAATTGTAGAAAAAAAAAGGGTGACCATCTTCATCGCACGTTGAGGATTGTGAACGAGAGTGGTGTTTGGTTCGCGAGACTGTTGAACGCTCTTTTCCATAGCTAATCCGTCCCGAGAAAATTCATCGTTGGTTCAACCCTTCGGGCACCATAAACACAGCGGCGTTTAGAAGGGACGATACAAAAGGCTTGGATCCTTGCACAGGAGCTTATAGACGAGTAAGAAACCTTTAAACGCTCTCCTTAATCCTTTGGCTGCGTCAGTCCTCGTTCGTCCATTCCATATGAATCTTTGGAGAGTCAAGTTTTTCCGTCAAATTTCCAAAGCCAATTACCAAATGTTCGAAAGAAGAGATTCTCGTTTCGACAATATGCCGCCAACCCGCGGTAATTCCCATAATGACAGTACCTAAGGGACTTAAGCCTTTCACTCGCTCTATAAAAAAAAAAAAAAAAAAAAAAAAAAAAACTTTCACCGAAGGGTCCTGAGCGAAGGATCCGGTTAAGAAGGGAAATATTTTTTTCCAACACGATTTTTCCTGCCACCGTTTCAATACAGTTTTTCATACGAAGTCTTGAGAAGAGTTAATCAGCTCGTTTATCGATTCGTTTAACCCTTTAGCCTCCTCATAAACGGAGTCAATTTTTTCTTGACGTCTTATACACCAGCAGTTTTCACCCAATATTTTTCAAAGCTGTAAGAAAAAAGGATGGAAAAAAAATTGGGCGCCACATATATTTCTGGGATTTGCGGTGATTTAAATTTTTTGCTCCATGAACGGGTTGACCTTGTGTCAAAAACCGCAAGTTTTTCAGCACGGGTCAAATATTCATGGGACTGCCATGGATTCAGGTTATTTTTTTGTCTCATAAACGAAAAATAGGTCA
Source organism: Campoletis raptor (assembly GCA_948107755.1). Taxonomy (NCBI): domain Eukaryota; kingdom Metazoa; phylum Arthropoda; class Insecta; order Hymenoptera; family Ichneumonidae; genus Campoletis; species Campoletis raptor. The sequence goes on from OX403623.1 coordinate 12,635,885, forward strand.
GGAAGGTTCGTTAACACGATGGAAAAACTTCGATTTTGAGATATCGATGGGCTCCGATATTGATTTATAAATGATATACATATAGATACGGAATTAATTGTCAATGCAAATGATTTTGTATTAGCATTTTTTATATATCGAGTAAAGTCGAATAAATGATGGCCTTAACCTTACACTCTTCGTTTGCAAGGTGCAACGACTCTTCCGAACGTGTCTGGTTATAGTCTCGGATCTTTGGACCGAGATGAATGTCTTGAATCGCCAGACCAATTCAATCTGCATTCGAAAAGCCATTCTTTTTTTTTCTTACAAATAATTAAGCCAGCTCGCACGTTTGTTTTATAAGTAAAATTGAACCTTGGCATCTGCAGAAGAATATTAAGAATTTGCGTTATTTGTTTCTCAAATACTCTTTTTCAAAGCCTCCAAATAACATTTTATGTGAATGACATTTTGCCACAACAATCCAATAATCGATAGTCAAAAATTGTTGTTATTTTCGAAGTTCTTAGACATTTTTTTTTTTTACCGATGGTGCGTTTAAATTATTAGACTTTATCCGATGCTGACAAAAATTCAATAATAAACAATGATTTTTTCTCGATTACTTCGATGAACTATAGTTTTTTTCCGTTTTTTCCATAAATGCCTCATACGTCTGTAAAGCAATAAAAAATTGAAATGAAGCAATGAAAAACAGAGTTGCTCTTCATGATCAAGTTCGATTGCTGGAACGTTATTCTTTCATCACAGTTTTGTTGTGATGATTCCTTTTATGTGTTATCAGATTTAATGGCGTTTTTTATAACGATCTTATGACTGAAACAGTTGATTATTCTGACTAGTCAGCCAGAGCAAAAAAGTAACTTAACGATCTCGTTAATCATCGTTTCTCGAGGAACAATGTGCAAGAATGATAATAATAAAACACGAACCATTCGAGCAAAGATTTCATTTGGTGAAATCACTGCTTTTACAACATTTTTTTTCGCTTATGGAAACGCGATACGTTAAGTCGTCGCCGTTTTCTATATTTGTTAATGCGTCATCGACCACTAAATAGACACTTCGACAACGTTCAAGGCTAAGTCACAGAGTTTTAACGTTTTATTTGAAAAATACTCGACGTGCCGTTATTTACACATTCAAACGTAACTCTAATGAAAAAAATAGTTGCCAAAGTTTACTTGAACAAAGATAAGAAGAATTTTTTCGTGTGATTTTTTTTTTGTCAGCGGAAAGAACGTTTTAGTTCACGATAAAAAGAGACAATTTTCGTTGCTTTTTTCCCTCAATTGATACGTCCGTTGCAACTTGTTAGATTTTTCATCCGTAAGCAATTTTTTTTACTACTCCACAGTTCCTCTCCTTTCGCGATAACAACGAAGATGTAATAATACCGCCTCAAGTGTTCGTACGTAAAGGGCCATTCATAGTCCTCCACGCATCATCAAAGACCTGTTTCCGCTGGTCGGAAGAAAAAAAAACGATATTACTGGCAAAAAACGAAGGAAAGAGAAATACAGATAGAAAAAAAAAGTTTGTAAAAAGCCCGCTGGCGTACTCGGCCCTGCCCACTTCCTCGCCAGTCGGAATAGATATTCCCGGAGGATATCGCTTCTTAGATACCGCGAGAAAATCTCAACGAGGGATGGCAACACTTTTCTAGAGAGAAAAACCTGTCGAGGATGATTTGTCGACGAAGTAATTAACGTAGGAAAATAATTCATTCGTATTTGGACGAACTGAGTCTGAAAGTAATAAGCAAAATGGTTTCTTTTTTTAAGAGCATTTAATTTTATCTTATTCAAAAATGAAGTCAATTCTACCAACAGATCCTTAAGATAAAGTTTCATCAGTTACTTCCATTTCTAATTATTTTGAAACCAATGCTCTGTCACGAAGAATTATTATTTAAAAAAACGTCAATAAGTTAAGGTACAAAGAGACAAAGTTACAAGTAGTTGGTCTTTGGTCGATTGAAAGAGGGTTGTAAAATGAGGACCGACCACGCGAGGATCAACCGCGTGGTGCCTTTAAAACGTTGATGTCTTGTAAACTTTGGACTGAGCAGTGCGGACAAGGCTCATAGTCAAACGGTCACCCAGCAATATTTTTTTATACCGGGGCAATATGGTTTTTGGTTCGTTTTTGGCGATTCTGTACCGAAGCGTTCCAGTGACAAAAAGTCAGTAAAAAAGGGTTTTTTTTTTCTGTTGGCTATGAAATACCTGGCATAAAGCAATTACTGACCGTTTGCATTAGCCGACGTCTTTAGAAATTTTGGCCAAAAAAAACCACTGATTCCGTTACGGACAGTAGGCAAGGCTTAAATATTTTTCAGGGGCTGAGTAAAACACGAATAAATACCATCGACGAATTCTTTGCTCGGTTTTTTTTTATTGCACCACGCGACAACCCGAAAAAATGTTTTATTACCTCTTTTGTAAAACGTTCCTCCGGTCGCTATAGGTATGCGTTATATTCATCGGTGAGGTCAATGAGGTGTAGTGGTGAAGAGTTGACGCTCGTAAAAACCAAACCCAAAACTAGACCCCAGATTTTATTTTTCGACAAACGGAACATGTGCGTGCTATCTTTTTACTTATTTTCTCTCATAAGCTTCCGAAGTCGTAATAAAATGTGTACAATGTATTCTACAATACGCACGCATATATTTATACTTTGTGAGAGGACGACATTCGCAGAAAAAAAAAAGAAAAATACAAACGAACAAATAAGCGTAGTAAAAAAAGATATTGGAGCAAATGAAAAGATCTTCACGACGAAGTAAAAATAGATGACAAACAATTTTTTGTTGTTGTCTTCGAAAAATAATGGTAAAGTTAATCAACAAAGATGAACGTGTAATTTCGATTGAATTTTTGGTTAGAATGATTTTAATCAGGTATTCATTTGATATGATTGTTAATCGATTTGAATAAATTTGCAGACTATTAAAATGTGAAAATGTTCATCCGGAGCACTTTCACCGCATCCGGCTTTTAAAAAGGGGGAAAAAATTTAGTAATTCAATCGATCTGGGGGACCTCACCATACGAAAGGATCGAAGTCCTTCCATTTTTACCTTTGTTCGGTACTATTCAGAATCTTATATGGGATATAAAGGAAGAGAAATGTGAAAAATGCTGAGCGAGTGAGAAAGAGAAGAGCCGGAGGAAGAAGGTGAAGAGGAAGATTCATTTTTCCATTGGATCGTCCAGCACGGGTATAAGGGTCCCTTAGGATAAGCGTGGGAGAGCCGGACAGGTGGGACGATCTATACCCACTCCAAACTCTCCTATGGGGTCTCTCGCCACCTTCTTTTCACTCTCTCAAACCCAGCGCACCTTGCCCATATGTATAAGATATATTATTTCCACCAGAGCCTTCACTTTTTCCTGATGCCATCCCCGCGATCCTAAGACACCTTGTGGGAAAACGTATCGACATGCAGTATAAACTGTTGATACTCACCATCTCTAAGCGGATGTTCTGAGACCCTTTAGAAGAGAAAATAAAATGTATCTGATCCTAAACAAAGATCGATACTCATCATTGTCGTAGCAAACTTTATCCCAATGTACTTCTCTGATTTTACGTGTTTTATGTATCCTGCTAGCGAAAGAAAAAAACAAAGAAACCCTCACACGTCTAGAGTTTCTTCAAAATAAATCAATTTTTTTTCGATATTGATGGAGTAACAGCAAAATGGTATCCAAAACTAGCGATTTTGTTTTTACAGAAAATCAAACATTAACATGATCGTTTTTACTATAAAAATAATTTTAATTGCACTATAATTCGGTGAAAACTTTGATCTCATTTTGAAAGATGATCTTTCAACATTTTTTGATCATGGCAAAAGTATAATTCGAGTTTATTCGATTACAAAGTAAAATGTAATCGGACTGCAACATAAATTCGCTCGATGATAAAATCGGCAGAAAAGCGACATCATCAACAATGACAAATCCATTCTGAAGTGTTTTAATATCGGGGTAAACGTGTTTCTATTCCGTATAAGAGAGATGACGAATGAGAGAGTGTGTATTTACCAGGAGAGTAACGGTATATGCGATTCGATTATAAAGAATTCCGTGATCGAGTCAGCCGCTGACTCGCGATCTCGTCGTATCGATGATCAAACATTCAAAACACCTACACCTTAATTATCCTGAAATTCGCCTCGAATTTTTTTCTTTCGAATCCCAAGTCACAATAATTTGGGAAAATGTCGTAGGCGCCCAACAAAACTCGATGCTGACATCATTTCATGGCTGCAATGTTGCTTCGTCCGTTTCAAGTGGATATACTCAAATTTTTGCGGACATCAAGAAACTCTCAAGTCAAAGAATAACAACGAACTTCCTTTTGTGGTCAATTTTACGGGAATGAATGAACGAATGGCATCGGGAGAGGACTCGATGTCCAAAAGGATTGTTCGACAATTCAGTTCAATAGTTCTCTTTAGAGGCAGCAACAGGACAAATAAGATGCCCAACCCTTTGCTTCGAAACACGATATTGAATATCGTTGGTCAGTCGGTCGAACCAATGTCTTCGGGCTAATTTATTTGGACTAGCTCACCCTTTTGAGAAGAACATTTCCAGGCAGTGATGACACTTTCATATTGTCGTAAATTATCCATGATACATAAATAATACGAAAAACATTAAAGCATTTATTTGAAATCTGAGGTTTTCTTATTTTTCTTCAAGGTACGCCGTTGGTGAACCCCATCTTAATCTATTGGTTTAATTCACGGGTGTCGTAATCTGTTTCTCTGTCAAGACGGTTGTATATTTCAATGGCTTTGCACCCAGGGTCTTTGTTAGAAAGCAAAAGGAAAAGGAAGGTAAGGATTTGCTTTGTTTTCCACGCCCATTTCTTTGCTCGAAAGCTTGGACTTGTGTCAAAATATACGGATCAGTTGAAACGTATTTTGGCGATAATCATCGCTTAAAACAACAACGAAACTGCTAATTGAAATTATTCTTGACACCCATTTAGCTGCACAAACATATATTCCGGAAGCCAAAATAAATGGTATGTTTATTGACAAATTTTGAATAAATGTTTTAAAGCCTATATATTGTGTATTTGGAGTCACAGCAGGAATAAATAATATTTATTGAAATTGGAATTGCTTGAGAGAAACAGCTCCCCGATCAATCGATGTGTACATTATAAGATCTGTACAAGAAGTTTAAATTGCATTTTTTAAACAAATAAAAACAATTTATAAAGCTCATTGTGGATGAATTTTTTCGAATTTACATTACTCCAGTTCAATTAGAATTCATTCTGTTTCCTTGAAGCAAATATTGCTCAGAATCCAAACAACGTTAGCTCTAACCAAATAAAATAAATATCCTGGAGCGCCAAGAATGTCTAATGGTCGATCCTAGTGGCCAAGTTTGCACAAGCCAAAAATACATTTGAATATGTTGACCTAGAGTCAACGAGAAAACGAAGGAGTGTTTAAAACGGTCCTAAAAGTGGTTTCAACTTTTTTCCCATCCTCATTTGAGAGATTGCAGAAAGGCACCGGCAGCAACAACACTTCCGCTGAACTATTTTTCGTCCTTTTTGTCCCCGTCGAATCTAAAGTTTCTCACGAAACTGATCGGGGTTAAAAACCGTCATCCGTGAGCGTCAAACGTTCGAAAAACTCGTTCACTCACGGGAGTCCATACACCCCCGTACGATCTTCTGAATTCACGCTTTAGAAAACGGCAAGGGGGTGAAAAAGTGCCCTTGTGTTATAATGCGCGTTCTTATAGGCCGATTCTATTCAATATTCACGATCCTTCTCTTTCCGTACCTTTTTTTTTCCTCGACCGCACCCTTTCGTTCGTTTTCACACGGTACGAGGGAGAGAAAACACGAGAGCCCATGGCTATCGAGGAAATGTTTTTCCATTCGACGTGAAAATGCGATCCTTCTTCGATCAACTTCACACGATCGTACCTTCATCCGTTAACATTCTTTTGCCTCACCCATAGCCTTTTATTTATACACATTTACAAATATATAGATCCTAGAACGGAAATGCGTGTGGCACAAATCTTATTCACGATGTGAAATTCATGCGACCGTATAATCCAGATTTTTTTTTTATTGTGCCCTTTTCGTACAAACGATTCTCATGACCCCCTTCGGTTTGATCGTTCAGAATATTTGCCAACGGGATGTTTGTACGATCCGATTGTAAGTAGATATAAATCGAATAACGTCGTTGCTCGATTTTACAAAGTGTACTTTCTCGCAGACACCAGTAACGATTACTAAAGTTATTGTGTTGATTGACAGAATTTTCAATAATTTCTTCATTGCTATTAGGAACTAATAGACTAGAGATTTAGATCTGAGAGATTATGTGGCTGGCGCCATGATTGAGGAGAATCAAACGGTTTCTTGTGATCAAGAAAGAGCTTAAATTGAAAAATACCTTCAGCCAGCCTGATTTATGTCAATTATTCACATTTCTTAGTGCAATTTTTTCTGAAGATCCTCAACGACTCGGGAGTCATAGAAAAACGAGGTTAAGATTGCCAACCGCATCAGCTGTTACGCGTCAAATGTGGTCAGTACTATTCCCGTTTTTACCGGATATTGAAACTTCCGGGTGACGTAATGTTTGATCTACACGGTGAAGTGCCAATTTTCGATTTTTTACAGTTTCTATTATGACTAATTTATCGAATTCCCGTTTTTTAATGACTTCGATTCATAAATAATAAGACTATGATAATTGGACTTCCGGTTTTCTGTTACCATAAGACGACTTGCTTCAACAACTGTAAACCTTCGACTTCTCGACTTTGGCACGCAAAAAAAATGAAACCACCAACAGTGTTAAAATTTTGGGAAAAAGTGCAGAAAGTATTCGTCTACATAATGCAAAAATTTCAAGTTTCCCTGATGGAATCGTCGTAACGTTCGATCGTCCCGTCAATTATTGATTTAAAATGTCAAATGAAGAGGAAAATGAGTTCGCTTTTACAATGCAATTAAGACATTTTTTTTCTCAGCCTCATGAATCAATCGACTAGATATTAAATTAAGAGTTTCCAGTTAACTATATCCATATCGTTGCCTGATGATATTAAATTACGTATATGCAGTGATTCTACTAAACAGAGAAGCATAAGGACAAGAGGATATGAGAGAAGGGGTATCATAAGCGTACTGCAACTCCACCATCGGGTGTATAAGCATTACCTGTTTTTCTTCCATCTGGATGGAGACGCCGTGCTACGCAGCATTGAAAAAGTCCATGGATAATATCGAAGTCAAGATTAAAGAGAAAACAAGAATAGAAGAAAAAAAAGATCTTCTCGAGAGGATATCATGTGTAGGTAGATTAGTACAAAAGTTGAGCATCGATTATCCAATGAGGGGAATCATTCTTTTTGTCAGAATTCCATTTAATTTTATCACCATTCCTTTTAATTCATATTTGCGTTATCACTTTAAGATCTTCCGAATCGTTCAAAGTGTTTTAAAACACGACTTATACGAACCCGATTTTATCAGTCAGTTATTAAGTGTCGTTTTACGTTTAATTAATAATAATAATAATAATAATCTCAGAGTTACTAATATTTTTAGGAAACTTGAGAAAAAACAAACGAATCGGAGAATAAGTCTTAGTACTGTCGGACATTGAAATGGCATTTGTGATTGCTGGCTGATCCGATGATCTTGTCTCTCGAAGAGGATGTCGAGATGAGAGATTTGCGGGATCGTAGGAGTTTAGTGGGGTATTTCGCGAGATCGAGAGCTCTTCGTTTCTTCTCGGGATGGCGTTGGCTGATGATGATGGTGGTGGTAGTGATGCGACCGTCGGTCGTCGAGCGGGTGTCCTTGGACGAAGCTCGCGGATCGCCGGCCACCGGCAGTCAATGACCTAACATTCTTATATCCACACCGAGAGCAGCGACGCCATCGTCGTTTCTATACTCGTTGCTGTTGTTGCTCATTCGCTCACTTTGCCGCGGTTCGCTTCGCTTCGTTTCGCTTTGCCAGGCTTTTATAAATATATATACAGCACAGGTGAACAGCATCAGCTCAACGAGACGCTTCGCTGCTGCTTCTGCTGCTCCTTACATCCGACCACTTCGTCGAACTTACTTTTCCTCACGCCTCGCGAGCAAATGCGCGAGACGCTCCGATGAATTTTGCTCCACGACTTTTTTGACCGTGAAAAGAAGAAAAAAAGGACGGCAAGGTCTCCTTCCATACGATTATTCCGTATTGACAAAGTACTTAAAACTTTACGGTTAGAGGCAATCAATGTATTTATTAGAATTCAAACCCATTGTACTCAACAGTCGATTTATCTACTATTTATTAAATTCCAATTAAACAGACTTGATCATTTAAACATTCGGGAAATTTCATCATTTTCTTGGTCCTATATATTCTCTTGTGGGTTTTTACGAGAATATTCCATGCACTTTGCCTCCACTCTACTCTCCCATCCACTGTTTCTATTCCTATGAGACCACCCAGAGTCTTGCCCACAGAAAATCTTTCCTAATGAACTACTGTATCGTATTTAAACTTTATGCCAACAGAAAGTGATGCGGAGAACTTGTTGCTTAACTTTCGTGATCACCGAAGCCACACATCGACCAAGTATCCATTGCTTTCCGTATATGAGGTAAAATTGATTATTTCCTTCTCAGATGTTCATCAATTCATTGCTAAAATGTCATACTAAAAAATCATTGCTATCGTGCAATTGTTGAATATTTATTTTATTAAAATCTGTATTACGCGAAAATATTGAAAACTCTTTAGGCGGGAAAGATGGTTAAAATTTGAAAAGTTATTGTGGAACGGTTTTGAACTAATAAAGCTATGAAAATCTTGTACCTAAGTTCTCATGGGGGTGAGAGAAGCTTTGTCCCTTTTCTGGGAAGGGATATTAGCGGCTGTTCAAATGGTCGCAGTGGCTCGAGTCTCCGCAATTACGATCGCTATATACTTTTTCGTTATTTTTGTCAAGAGGACGTAATTTACCAATCCTTCAAAAAGCCAGTAATTATATACGATTAATATTTACGAGAGGTTCCGAGAGGATACAATGTTAAGAAAATAGATGTTTCTGCAAGTTTTTTAATTCTTCGAAGGCTTTCGAGTACGGGTAAATTGTGACAAGATTTACTCCACTTTTCACTAACCATTTTCATGTCTACTGCATGGAAATATATTTACAATGAAAACTTTTGACATCGGAGGCTGTGAAATTTCGTCACTGAATATGGAACTTAAAATCTGAGTAAAAAATGACCGCAATATATGTCGAAAAAATTGACAAGACGCGAATGAAAATAAAACAATTGACAATATCCACCTTCTGACTTTACACCGAGTCCTGCGAACGACAAGAAATTCATACGATCCATTATTATTTACACTTTCAATTCTTACAGTCTGCGAATACAAGAGAATCTTTCTGTGCATATTGAATTTCGTGTAAAATAAAGATCAAACAAACCTCCAAAATTATCACGTCACCGATTAACTGTAACCCCTTCCATTCCCAAATAAGTTATTCGAGTGTAAAGAATGGAGGAAAAAATCAAGAATGAGTGATGGGAGACTTGTTGATTTTGTTTTTTTTTTTGTAATTTGTGATATTCGTTGAAAAAATGATAATTACAATTGTTAACGTACAAATCAACATGACGGTACGAATGTCATAATTGGATACACTGTGGAATTTTTTTAATGCGTGTTAAAAACATACATTGAGTCAAAAAGATGATTTGTTAATAAGTTTCGTTGGAATTGACGTTCATTTCATTATTTTTATTATTCATACGTTTTCAATTATATATGAAGAGGGTCGTAGACTTCTATAGTAAATAATAATGTATATTTTACATCATTGGAGTAAGGACTTGTATATTATATAGTTAAGGGATGCGAAGCTCGTAATTCGGTTTTCCCAGCAAAAGCAGCGGTAATATCCACGACTTTTTAGCCGACGAAGAAGAAGACGAAGCAGTGAGAAAGAGGTGAATAAGAATAAGATGATAAAAAAGAGAAGCAGACGAAGAAGAAACCAGTGAAACAGGCGAGTCGTCGGGACGACGATGTCGAAGAACGAGGCAAGTGCGTGCAGATTTACCGTTTGCAGAACGCCTCAATCTGGCTTCTCTCTCGTTTATCTCTTTCTTCTTGACGCTCGTTCTCGTGACTACGTTTTTTGCGTTATTTTGTATAACAAAAGTAATTGGAACGATAACTAGAGGAAAAAGTGTCAACTATGTATATTCTCAATCATAGGAGTTTGTAAAATCATAACAGAATCAATTACGTATGCTTTTTGTTTTTCAATCTCTTCTCACGATTCCATCGAATTCAACGTTAGCAGATTTGTCGATTAATAAAAATTGACTACTGATCAGTAAACATTTGAATTTTAACGATTAGCCATTTTGAGAAACAATGAACCGTAGTGTTACATGTACTTGTGTAACATTCAAACGATAAGCAATTTTATGTTGAAGAATCTATTGTACAGAGACGTCAGTATATACATAACTTTCTGATATGTTAACAGCTACGATTACACACACTCCGTAAGTTTCTTATTTAAAAACTTGTCCATATATGAATGTGTAAGTACTACGTATATGTGTAGAAGTTTTTACGAGTATAGCTGGATGATTCTTCGACATTCTGAGAGAACAGCTTTCCAGTATAGGAGCAAGAGCAAAACTCGTCGAGGCGTCGCACCGCATCGTCAATGGCCTTGACCGTTCTCCAGCCAGTCTTTTAGTTAGCCAAGAACCCTCGCCAATGGAGCTATATATACACATATAAATGTGTGCATATCAACACATATACACAGACGCACATATTCACATGTGATCGCAAGAGAGCATCTTACATCCATAAAACTTTCGGTCTGTGTATCCACGGATTACACACGGTTTATGTTGGACGTACGTGAGCCGGGAGCTCGGCTAAACGATTCCTGGGGCGTTTAATGTACGACAAAAGTTAACTTTGGTCCTTACGATGTGCCACGAGCAATCGTCTACAGAATTTTTATAAGATCTCACATTCGCGGAATGAACTGTCTCTCTGGTGTTTACATCGACTTCGATTGTAACATCCTTATTCGTAGAGTCCAGTATATACAACGAGAAATTCCGTTCTGGAATACTGACGGACTGGTCCACTGATGTCACCACTCGAATGTTCAAGAAAATCATTAAGAATCCAGCTCTTGACGAGACAATGGCGAATTATTCGAAACTGAACAAGGAACTTTTTTTCTAGCTGCTCATTCATTTTTTTGGTTCGAAAAAAGTGATGAATGCTGTAAGAATTAATGATTGAATGGCCTCGTAATGCACGTCACTTGTAAATTGAATTGTTTCGATTTAATCGGTTACACAATTTCTAAAAAGCCAAGCGTAGCTATTTTTCATCGCTCAACCCAATTAATCAATTCCTCTAGCACACGAAGATTCGAAGTTATGGAAATTATACGAAGGATGTACTTAAGATCCCGGCTACTCTGAAAACCTTTGAAAAAATGAAAGACCGTAGATTTTCACGACAGTTCTCACGCTCATAAAAACAATAAAGTACAATTACTAATTCTTCACATACGTGAATCATTATTTTATACACGTGTGAGTCAGTAGTAATTTCTCAATCTGAACACTTTGCTGACAAAAAAACTCTCAACCATATATTCGTACAGGTGTCAAAGAAAAAAAAAAAAGAACAAATTTAAAATCAAGGAGAATGGTGAACAACGTGGTCGAATTTGAAGGCATGAGTTTGGATAACGTCGTGAGTATGAACAGTAAAACAAAAAAAAAAAAAATTAAATTTTTACATATGTTAGGAGATCAAGTTTTTCACAGCGTCCTCGTGGCCTCTCTTCGTACAGGCAATGCACAGTGGAATGTAAAACGGGCGTGGCACGCAGTGCAAGCGTCTTACTGACTCACATGCAATAATGCAACAGCAGACTGCACCGAACATTGTGTCCATACAGACTGCTTTTAAGAGGGAAATGGTAATTTGAACTCCTGCTGATAATTTGGCTCTCTCCAATAATACGTTGTTAAAAAACTGCATGACTGGATGAAATTCCAATAAACAAAAGCGAATATAATACTGTGCTAACATTTTTACAACCAATGAGAACCTTTAATCTCTCGTAGAGTATTTACATCGCTTGAGAAACTTTTCAATTGTTCGATATTTAAATTATTATTGTTTCAGCTCGTTATTTGGAACCTCCTCGTATGAGTTTACAATTAATAGAAATTTATTCCACTTGATCCAACTTTTCCCGGATCGTAAACTCGCTGAGCACTTTCCATTATAAAATCCGACTATTTTCATTTGAATATTTTATTAAATTTTTGCTACGAGTTAAATAAAAGACTGAATTTTAAAAAATAGGGTTTTCTTAAGATGATTTTTATTGTAAAACAAGTTAAATACTGACGTATCTTTTCATGGAATTTTGTTCTATTTTCTTCTATAAATACGTCAAAAACGATCTACGACCTATCACAGCGAGGTATAATTTATAGGAAGCAAGCAACGGACTCAACTCGACGAGTCCCATTAACTAATGATTCTTTTTCAAATCGTTACTAACCTCGGGAATATACATTTATAAATATATCTTTTTCTAGGTTATTTATATATTTATGGTAATAATAATGTCCACAAGTTTAAGGATATAATGGAAATATGTATTCAGCAGAGTTCAGTCTTCTGTATCTGATCGTATGTCCTCGGAACATGTTATAGTCCACTAGTGCTCTAACCCAGATCATTTTCTACCTTCTGGCGATGCTAATATCGCGCCGCGAAGAACCTTGATCTTGAGATCACGTTCGCCGCGAATGATCTCCACACTCGAGGAGCCACTGTTCGATCAAGCAAATATACGGAGTTCCAACGTTCATATCTTTTACATGGAAAAAGGATTCTTTATCTGTTGAATTATTGAAAAAACATCCAGAAAACTTGAATCAAAGGTTATCTTGTGAATTTATTTATCGTTTTATAAACTGAGTGTGATTATGGGATTGGAATCATTAATTATTTAGTTTATCGGCTTGATCGTGCAGAATGCTTCGAGCGTGTCGAAAATTATTAATATAGTTATTCAACGATAGCGCATTTACCGGGCTATCTTGCTCATCATTTTTCGCGATTAGCCTAGTTATCGAATTGGAATAACTTGTTATTTATTTAGGAAACCACACATTTAAAATTGTTATATTTATTAAGGTTGAATATACATGTTGAATTCTAAGACATAAACACACGTCTCTCTGACGCCGAAAGATCGCAAACAAAATAAACTGATCATGTTTGAATAAATAATTTCAATCGTGGTTTTTTTTTTTTTTCATTATATTCGATAATTCAGATACGAATGAAAGGATTAAGTACGAAAAGGTATATTAGATTTTGGAAAATAATTGAAATGTAGAAATGAAAACCGAATCATTCGAAGAAAAAAAAATCAAACTTTGGTTGTGGATCTTACAAATCCATAATATCTTCAGCCAAATTAAGAAATGTAAATTCTTGTCTAGAACATTTTGGTCATACAACTTCAGAGGATATCTTACAACGAAGAAAAGTTATATATTAATATTCAAAAGTTACTGCATCCTTAGAGTGTGTGTTCGATATGGAATTTCATTTCGATCCCTATCCAGAGCGTTCTTACTTATCTAAATCCATTTTTATTGAGAGAGAATAGTTTGACACCTAGAAAATGATGAATAACGTCAACAGTTTCAGATTTTTAAATTCAACAATTAAAAAAAATTTCTAAAGGCGAGGCTCAAGTTCGACACGTGTATTTCTGCAGCGAGGTGACCGTGAATTATTTTATTCATGCAAAGTGTTGGGTATCGAGCAAGATATCGTATTCACGGTCACAAGAGATTTGTAATCTCCCCCCGACGAGAGCACAGAATTAGTATTGAAGCTTCGCAATTGCTCGAGCAAATTACGAATCCGATGGATATCATTTTGCGTTAATTTTAGATTCCAGAGACTTTGTCGATAAATGAATAATATTCTCTTGATTAGTTATACGGTGGGAGTAATCTGTGGAAGATGTAAACAAGAAAAAAAAATGTTTCGCAGCATAGTAGTTGTCTGTAATGTCAGAATAATGAAGGAAGTGAAGGAAGGTTTGTACAACGACAACGACGATGACGATGACGATGACTCGAGAATTCAGTGGAGGGGTTCAGGACACTTGTTTACTCGGACAAACTTGGCCCCGTTTTCGGTCGTCCACCTTCTCACTAATTCGCTTCACTTCCTTCTATACTCCCTCTTCTCTTCCCTCCCCCCACCACAAATGGTGAATGTACTTCTTGATTTTTTCAACATCTTCGAGTTTAACTACTCAACGACTGAAAGCTCCAAGAAATACGCTAATTAGGATGGGAAATTGTCAAAATAAAAAAAAAAAAATGCAACGAGGAGTATTAAAATCCATATAAATAATCGACGATTAAATTAAAGACCGAAAATGAAAATATTTTACTGCTTTAAAACATTTATACGAGAATATATATTCTGCCCATGGTATAAAAAAAGGATTTCAAGCCAAAGTATATACGATGAGTATTAAACGAGTAGTTTTCTAATCAGATTTTACTTGAAGTTTGAATAATTACGAAAAAATATATTGATAAAACGATTGAGTATCATTAGTTCAAAATAAATGAGCCTTTGGCTCTATTGACACCTCTAAATTCCCTTTTCCTTCTCTTTCCGACTTCAGGCTATAATTTATTCACATTATTTGTGAATTTCTAGTAATGTGACATATAATGTCCATTGAAAACCATCCGAGTAGAGATTTGAGAAAATGATAATCATTATTATACGAAAAAATGAGCAAAAAAGCATGAAAACTGTTTTTTTTTCGCTTAAAACCTTGGAATAAATATGATAGAGATCGCTGTGGATGATTGGGAGCAGTTCCGCCGAATAGTGAATACGTTTTTGCCATTCATACAACATTTAATACAGTCCAACACCCACACATGACCTCAAAGTGATATTTCAGTTGAAAAGGAGCGCAATAAAGTGATTTGCGTCTCAGAGCTACTGAATTCAAATATGTTTGTCTTAGTTTTGGCGTTCATAAGTGAATTTCGAGCGATGAATATTTTGCCAAGGAGCAAAGGGAACGGCAGTGAACTAGAATCGCACCAAGTCGACCGGAAGTTCGTCATTGTTCTGAATTTTTGTAAACAATATGTAACAAAGACGTGTTCATCCAGAAAAATAGCAATTGTACCCACGTGACTTTAATTTTTGTTTGTTTCTCAAGATTTACTGCAACTGGACAATCGCGTAATAGTCCTGTATCACAGTGTATTCTGCTCGTCGATACAAATCGTTCGAAGGTACCGGTGGCAACCGATGACGGTACTAGATAATCAATTGCACGTCGTCCTGTCTCCAAAGCCCTGGTGGTTTAATGAGAGCTAATGACCCTCCGAGCAATTCCAATCCAGATCATCCTTCTTGACTGTTAACTAAGTATGTTTACGAATCCAATAAACACGACACACACGTTAATACAATGGTAACAGACAAGAACAGAGAACTGTTGGGTGTATTCGTTAAGTAAACGAGACACGCCTCTAATTACAGACGAGACACGTATTTGGAATTATCGAGAATCTCACTTGATAATTGCTCCCTCGAATGCAATCTCTTTGCATAAAAACACCATCAACCCCTGTTAAATAAAAAAACAAAATGTTGCAAGTAAATTTAAGAAACTTTTCAAAAACCCTGATCCCTTGGAAACTAACTGCACATGGAATTCGATTCACTTTCCAACCACGAATAATGGAATTCATTTTTTTCAACACTCTCAAAAAATCCAAACCGAAACTGTACTTTTTGTTGTTGTGCATTCAAAATGATTTTGATAATAGCAAAGATTTTCGTTATAAGATCAACCAACATACAGATGATCGCCGAGTCCAAAGAATGCTGGAAAACTTGACTCATATTGGAAAGTATGAATTTTAATATAATGTCCTGTCATATAGACGAGCCCACAATGGTTGTTGTCTGTTTTGCAATAAAACGTTCATTAATAATACTGACGTGACAAAGATAATGTATAATGTGACGTATGTGTGTCTCAAAGTCGTCCTTGACTTTAAGAAATAATATACGATTCCGCTATGTATGTAAAAAAAATTATATCCATACTGGTCTCGGATAGACACACCTGTTTTAAATAAATAGAACAACTATAACATGATCAATATATTTTATGCAGTCTGCCATAATGCTTCTGAGTTATTACGGCCTTGACCACGAAATATTATTCCGTTTGTATTATGTATTCACATTAGATCGATCATTTCGATCGAAGTAAGAGATTAAAGTGACGAGGCTAAGAATGATAAGCAGAAAGGAATAACTTTGAGTATCACGTGCGATTGGTGTGACATAAATCCTTCCGAACGTATTTAGCAAACTTTGAATTTATAAAATCCTCGTAGTTATTGAATTTTATTTAGAATTTTAAAAAGGGTAAATTTTATCGGTAATAATTATTGCGCGTACATGTTTTTTCCCCCTTTTTTTTTTTTTAAATGGTTATTTTCTGTTCTATAAAATTGTAAGGAAAGATCTATGATTGCAACATATATAAAAATCTAAGCAACTTGGTACTAATCCACTCGAGTAGGACACACGGTGCATTTCATTTTTCATCGAGGTGTTAAAGAAACCCGACAAGGGGTTAACGAGTAGTCATCACGATAGAAGTGCATTAGAGCCTTCATTCTGACAACTCATCGTGGCAGGTTCATCGACCGGACAGATGGGTCAAAGAGTTACGACTGATCAAAAGGAAAAGAAAAAATTCGATTGAATGACTTAAACAGGCAAATAAAGAAAATGTTGGCATTCATAAAATAAAAAAAGTTAAGGTTTTGATAAAAATCATGAATTTATTTATATGCGTTTAAGCGTTAAGACTCGACTTGATACTTGAAAAACTTCAAGGTGATCCACTGACCAGTTTCACAAAGATTTCATCCAGAGAGAATGCCGCGAGCGTTCCTTCGAATAATTAACCACCTTTCGGGTTACATGGTTGATGGGATTTATACCCAAAAAAAAGTGGCAAAAATACTTGGAGATAGCGGGAGATTTACAATAAAATACGTCAAGGAATCCATTCTTATTTCATTTATATTTCATGTGTTCCTCCAATTTGAATATTGAGGAAAAAATTATATATCTATATTTAATTCATATTTATTTTATCAAATAAAACAAAAATGGCAGTTTCCTGAATGTGATCGAAATGCGATCGAAACAAATTACCTATTGAAAAAAAAATACGTATAAATTCTTGACCCCCATAATTAAATTCTTATTTCGATTAATACTGTTGTAGCCAAAGTATTTCAATAAAGTCATAACTATATAGCGATAGAATTGCGTGATCGAAGATAGCAAAGAAAAGGTGTACGTGCAATAGGCTCACGGTCGTTCTATGAACATCGCGGATACCAAGATGGCGGTTGTTTGAGCGTGAGTGCCTCGTGGCATGGAATCTGATATTACCTCACCATGCTCGTAGCCGTGGCAGTGACAGTGGCCGCCTCTTCTCCTCCGCATACCTCTTTGCCCAGTCGCGAGAGCGCCGTTCTCTCCTTTTCATTTTTTCCCCTCTTTTTACTGTTCCCCTCTTTCAGTCCCGCTGGCTATCTCTCTTTATGGATATAGACATATATACAGGGTGAGGCAATAACTATTAGCATTGAAAACATCTTTGAATCCGTAATATTTACAAAAAAATTCTCATAGGACGGTACGATTTGAATGGAGCCTTGGAGTGGGGTTGATAATGTTTTTCAGATAAACACGTTTCGGAGATTTTACGATCGTTTTCATTTTCCGAGTGAGTTTTCAATTTGAAAAAATAAAATAAAATCATAACTTCTTAACGATTGGAGATAAAAATCTAACAATTAACATAAACATTCCATTCAATCGGTAATAATTTATGTAATTTTTTTTAGTTACGAAGAATCATGAAAGAGTCGAAATTTTCAATGAATCAAGAACATGCCCTTCGATAGGAGATTCTTGTGGGAAAATTCCAGTTCCAATCTTTCTGGATATTCTTTAAACCTCGAGATAACAGCGGTTCCACCGTATATACACGATCAACCTTCTGTGATCCCTTCTCTTCGACTCGGAGTCGCGACCGCAGATCTCAAGTCCAACCTCCACTCTACAACTCCGCGAGAATAAACCGCGTCGTCATCTTGATCACTCGGTTGCGCGACCCCCTTCAACTTCTCACGGTTATGCTGCCCATGCTATACAACGCTGTGTGGGTACCTCAATAAACACCACAAAACAATTTTCCTTATATTCCCAATCGTTCGAAGCTTTGTTTCCTTCGCCAACTATTTTTTTGCGGAAATATTATGTTTGAGAAGAGTTTTATTGAAGAATTGGGTCAATTGAGAATTCTGTTGAGTAAGTCCATGCGACAGTATCCTCATAAGCATCCCCTCTTTCATGGTTAACCTTAGAAACACAAAATCTGTTTTTTCGATGTAATCAATCGCCCTAATATTTTCTTCAACGTAAAATGGTACTCGTGTATACAAAGAATGGTACTCGTGTATATTACAAAGAATGACATACGATGATGTAACATTTGGTGACTATTTGATTATGAAGACTCTAGAAAATGAGAAAAAATAATGAAAAAATGTAAAAATGAAGAAAATTTCAAATCCTCGAGGTGTAACTAAGTAGGAAAGTTAATATGACGAAGGATTTTCGTGAATTTCGTGCATATTTCATGGTATTCTTTATTCGAAACCCTTGTTTTACCCCAAGAAAAAACCGCATTTGCCAAATAAAGTAGTCGATGTCTATAATCAAGATTTTCAACAGTAATAAATGAGATTAAAACATCGAGGAAAGCGAATAGTGAAAAAGCAAGTGTGCTAGAAAATAGTTTAGTACGAGGAGGTTGGTTGTTCGAGTTAATATTTATGTAGAGAGGATCTTCTGCTGTACAAAAATGTAGAGTTCCGTGCACGTAGGTACGAAAAGTTCAACGTAGTACCTCTAGTTCTATTCTTCCTGTTGGTGGTGGCGCGCGAGAGTCGTTGGAGAAGAGAGAAATAAAATTGTTGGAGAAAAGGATACTTTAAAGGTAAGAAAGAAGTGGGAAAAGAAGATAGGATGAGAGACGCGCGAG
Organism: Campoletis raptor; assembly: GCA_948107755.1. NCBI lineage: Eukaryota > Metazoa > Arthropoda > Insecta > Hymenoptera > Ichneumonidae > Campoletis > Campoletis raptor. The sequence goes on from OX403623.1 coordinate 12,655,185, forward strand.
GAATAGCCGAAGAAGCCACGGAGAGGACAAGACGCCGCGCGGTGGCGGCAGCGGCGTCAGGACGTTCACCTTTCGTTTGCGCGGAACGTTCTCTCTCGCTACGAGAGTTTCTTGGCTCTGTCGACTTAGCGTCGTTGCTATACATGTATTTCTCCCCCCTCGTCCCTTCTCCACCGTAACATGCCGAAGCCTCGCCGTGTGGCCGCCATTACACAATCGTGGTCGTGGCAAAGAACCGAGGCTGTCTGGTTCTCTGGCGGCCATCTTGGTAGCGCATAGATACTAAACTCCCGAGAAGTACATCGTGTTCCAAGTTATTCCAAGCAACATGGAGTTATTTTGCACATTTTTATGGATTATATGGAATAATTCTGTCGGTCATTTCGAATTATGTCTTGAAATGATAAAAACATGTTTTTTTTAGAAGAGAAATGAAGAAAAGAAGATGCTGGAGTTTATCATCGATGGAACATGATTAAAATGATATTTTATCGTAAATCGCAATGTTTATTGGTCGACGTTTTAACGAAATAACTCGAGACCTACTTTTGTTGATAATTAAAAATGAACCGAGATCTTGCCTCATAGATTCTACATTTACAATTTCAATATCTTTTATGGAAGGATGAGAAAATGATAATTTGAAAGTAAGAAGGTATAAGTGGCGTTTTGCATGAAAGTTTCATAGCGAATGTCCGCAGTCTACAAACTGCTTTTAGCTCTAGGTTTCATGGTGAAGGCTTGGAAATCGTGATCTTGAAACTTGACGGCAAGAACCGAGTAGGTAATAGTATTAAAGCTTTCGCCCACACGTATAAAGACGACGAAAGGATAGATACAGTCACAAGAGCGTCCTTCTTCGCTCGAAATCTCTGAGAGAAAGAGGGACATAAATGAAGAGAAAGATAGAGAGAAAGAGAGGGAGACAGGGACTATTACGAAAGAGTTGGATGTTCGGACAACCGAAAATTCATCGTCAGGGTCAACGAACTCATGCTCGAGAGTCACGAACCTCTCGTCTACGTGGATAGTTTAAGAAACGAAGGGAGAGAGAGAGAGAGAGAGAAAGACGCGTAGAGAGTTACCTCGTACCGGTATATACCGTACTATTTATAGTAAACACGAAGAATCAGGACACGAAGAGCCCTTTCTCTTCGAGAACGCATCCCAGTGAACTCGGGAATTCCTTAAGACTCTTTCGTTGATGAGTTTATCGACAGTGTATAGTTTCCACGGTGGAAATTCTATACGAGGATTATCTGGTACCTTTCTCATAAATTGACCAAAAAAAGAAGAAAAAAAAGTCAAGAAAACGAAAGAAAAAATAGAAAAAAGATTTCAAGCAACGACCAGTAAGCCTTCCAGGATCGTTCTCGTTCTCCTCTTTCAAGCAATCGTTCTACTCCAGTCTCGATTGTCCGAGCGTAGATTTATTACGATCCTGCGGAGTTGAAACGAAAGATAAAGTGTTGGAAGACTTGGCGTGAGTCTAACTGCGGTTTCCGCAGTCACCCAGAGACAGTGAAGTTTCTACAAGGAAAGAGTATGAAGGATGTACGAAGAGAATAGCCGCAAGATGTTGCGATCTATCTCAAATAGTTCGACTTTTATTCTACGGTAAGGGGCTCCGGTACCTTAGAGACTGTCTTATGGTTATTTTATCTTGTTCTTTTGTTTTCAGTCCATTGGATCGCTGCGTTACATCGCGTGAGTACAGAAGAAAAAAAAACAGAGTAAAAAGCAAGGTTTCTTTTTGCTCGATTTACAGGAAGAACTTGAAACACTCTTCTCACTAAGATCGAATTGGTTTAAGCTGCGCAAGGAGAAGAGCGATCGAGCGAAGCTTTTACAGAGTCAGCAGGAACACAGTGTTCCTTTGCGTTAAGGGGGAACACGATTCTTTCACGCATCTTTCGACTCTCCTCGGTGCCTATATGCCGCGAAGTAAAATAGCGAAATTCCTTGGCGTATAGCGCCCGAGACTGATGATCGCCGACACGGTACGTTCATTTATTTTATTTTTAGTATTTTTTTCGTTTCGAACCGAACGTGAATGCATCCGGCACTAAATGCGCGCCTGATGATTCTTCAACTACGTTATATTTTCTTTACACTGAGAAAGCAACAGCGGGGAACACCCCATGAAAAATTGAATAATTATAACGACATCGCGAGTTGGAAATTGTACACGAAGATCGAGACCAATGTTGGGTTGAAATTCAAAGTAAATTTTTCCAGAAAAAATAAACCAGTTTGAGAACGAATTTGTACAACGAAGCAAACATACTTTTTTCTCTTTTTTTCCTGTGAGCAATTTAAAAGTCTAACATTTTCTTCCCTCTTCAAGCTCAAGAATCTGAACTCGAACTTGAACAGACCAACTGGGTCACGCTCCGTCACGTACATCACATCACGCGCCTTCTCTTGCTGCATTCAACCAGCCATACCTCGCTATGAGAGAGTCCATCCACCATAAGAGCCAGAATGGTCCCACGTTCGTGGCCCTAAGCCATTATACTTGTCTATATCGCTCTCTGGATAACGTAATTATTATTTATACGCTAGCAACGTAATTAAGCCGCGAATAAAGGAAAAATTATTACGCAATTATACGTTCGTTAGGTAGACATTTTCTATCGGTGAAAATATGAGATTTTTTATAAAGGTTTCTCCAAAATAATTGACGCAATTAAGATATTTACACTAAACTATAACTTTTCTAATAAAAAAATTGCATCAAATAAGTTTTTCCGATTGAATAATAAGATGTGATGACCTTCCAGCCCCTTTATTTGATCTGCTGGATCACTTTTTATGCAATCTGCAACGACGGTTCAAACTTTTTATTTGATATTTTTCACAAATTTCTAATAATTTCTAAATTTTAAGTATAGTAGACTTTAAAAGCAAAAAAATCAAGTACCCCATTCGTTAACGATCCTGACTCGGCGACATTTGTTCGTATACGTATTCGAGTCGCGATGTTTCCTCGTTGGCCCGAGGCCCGAGCGCAATTGTGCTGCGTGTGACATTCAAGCACGTAGTAAAGAAAGAACAAAACAAAACAAAAAACGGCAAAATACATAGCAGCACCGTACATTAAAATAGCATGGTTTTATGGCTTCGTGGATTATCGGTGGGTTTGTGTGCATGGTAACGCTCTCACGTTTTACCGATCTCTGTCAAACACACCGAAGTAGGAGCAGCTTTGAAATTCTGAATTTTAGGTTCATCGTCTACAACTTATCGTCGTTGGCTTCTTTCAACTCTATACTTCGTTGCTTTCAACTCTATACTTTTCGGAATACTTAAGGCATAAATACATCAGCATAAAAATAGTGTAAGACAGTTATTACGCATCCTCATAACATTTCATGACTGACTGATGTATTTTCAATGACACGATACGAATAATATTACATTTAAAAACGATTTAAGGTGCAAGAGAAATGCAGCGATGATGAACTCATTGAATCGATCAAAGCGAATCAAAAAGCCATTAAAGCTCCAACGACTGATGTCGTAAATTCATTGGATTCTTTTTTTTCGTGCTAGGAATTTGATTTACGGTTGACCTTGTGTGTCTGTTAACGTTGATCCTGGGCCATGAACGCTTTTTATCTCTCTCTAGAAAAATTACTGCTCGATAAAGATGATTCCAATACAAAAGAAAAAAAAGAGCTTTTGAACAGCGTGCGTCTTGAAGAAACGACAAATGAAACGCGCGATGCGTCGCCGCGTTCCTTTACGTACGTATAAAGTAGGCCGACTTCCTTGTCCCGTTACCCCACGACGAGAGACACGTGTAATAATAAGACATTATCCGCGTGGTTGACTCGCACGAGGAGGGCGATTTTGCCTCTCGAGTGATGTTCCAACTTATCGATACAACTTTTTATATTTCTAACGTTGTCAATTACTTTCCTCCTTTTATCGTAATTCGTTAAAAATATAGTCAAAAAGTAAAAAAAAAAAAAATATGATTCGAAATGTGAAAGAATCAAAAGTAAGGGATTTTTTAATAAAAATCATAATTCCATTGATAAATTTTGACTCTTGATCATAATTCGAATAATCCATCAAACTTGTTAGTCTTTCTTCTTTTTTTTACGTGAAATTGACTAAAAATTTGATGCTCTGAAATATTTGGACTCACTGATTGTGAATTTGATGTAAAAATTTGAAAATCTATAATCAAATATTTCTTAATTTATTGTACAAAAATCCAAAAAAAATATTGAAAATTTTTTAGAGTGTATTGAGATGTAAAAGAAAAATTGAAACTCCGATGATCGCAGTGGTTTAGTAAAAAAATGTATTTTTCAAGGAAAGAATACGAAATTTAAATATTCATTTATATTTGATATTCGTACAATAAATAATAAATGACTCTTTAATTTTTTTATATTTATAAACATTCCAACGACCACGTAGAACGAAAAATCCGGGTATTTGTAGTTGAATTAATATCCAAACAACAAAAAAACTGCAGAAAAAATCGGTGGAATGAAGTAAGTCCCACGATGGCTCGAAATGATTTAACTTTTGACTTATTTTTTGTTGCGTCGAGTTATTTTAAACAACTGACAATTCGTTACGATTATTTATTTCTTATTTGGATAGATTTTAATGGCCGGAAACATAAAAAGTATAAAAAAAGCATGTGGATAATTTATGACGTACAATTGATCGAGAAGTGAAAAAGTTTTGTGGCTGAGTAATATATAAAAGAGAAGGGAATGAACGGAAAGTAGATTTGACTTGATTATCACGAGGTACGATAGTTAGAAAGGTGAAGATAATAGAGAATTTATACCGATGAGAGGAGACGGTGTCTCAAGTCTCGACGCGTCTTACCACGTTACAGCTCTTCGTAATAATTGGTTGAGTAAGAAGAAAGCGGCCTTGCACTACTTTCTTTCTCGCGTTAGATAACATCGACGGTAATACGTAGTTTTCTCGGGGCCGATGCTCTCACTGCATGTATACTGTTAACTGTTACTGCAGAGTTGTTTATACTAGAAAGCCACGGATTTTAAAACGTTCGTGGATAAGCATCGACAGTTACATGCGTCCTCGAAATTTCTCGGTCACGGATTAATTATTATTTCATTTTCATCACATTTTTCAGTTTCATTTAATTATTAGCTGCTCGTTATATTTCTACCTTTCCATTTCGAACGCATCGTTCAAAGGTCACTAGCCTTCGGAATTGTGAAAAAAAAAATAAAAAAATAAAGTTTACTAGAGCCCTTAAAAACCATGCATTGGTCACGAATTATTGTTAGTTTTACAAAATCACCAACAACCCAAATCAGTCAAAACTTAAAAAGCTTTTAAAGACAGCAGTAATTCCTTGGGGACTACATTCAATTTTGTAAAATATGAACAACTTTTTTTCTCACGAAAATATTTACACGTAGGAATCCTAAGGAAATCACAATTGTATTCAGAGTTTTATGAAAAAAAATGAATAGTTTGAAAAAATCCTATTCCCACACGACACTTTTCAACACGTGTCACAATAGAAAATGAAAACAGAGGCTTAAGAAAAATTAGCTAATTAAAAAGAGCATCAAAGGGAAGAGATCTGCAGAATTTTCAAAATCACGATTCAATCGATATGTCAAGATTCCAAAGAATTTTTCATTCCATTGACATTCCAAGCTGAGTTCAGTGGGTCAAGGTTATCGGGAGAGAGTTTCGGAAATACAATGTCTCTTGTTGTTGGTTTTGCCTCCAGAGTTCAAGAGATTGCCCAGGAATAAAATTTCTGTTATGAAAAATAAAAAAAGAGAAGCTACATAGAGTTTCGACGACTCGCAACGAGTAGATTCAATTTCGAATAATCAAGAACACTACGAATAAAAAAGTAATAATAATAATAATAATAATAATAAAACAAAAAATTTGAAAGAAACTGAAAAATAAATGCGGAGCAAAGATAGAAGAAGATTGAGAACAAAGAGACGATATGCTGTTTGTAATATCCGCTTCGTATAACACTTTACTCAGCAAGACTCACGTTTTTTTAAAAGAGTTACGTGAGTTACGATCAGTTGCGTCATGTTGGTATTACATATAAGAATTGGACAATCGTGGAAAGGATTCACTCGAAATATTCAACCACACAAACGTAGGCTTATAAATATATATATATATATATTATCTTTATGTGTATAGCACATGCATATGAATGGGTTACACACGTGCGTGACTGCGGCAAAAAACCGTTAGAAGCTCGCCGAACCGTTCCATGTTTGGTGGATAAATTTACGTGATGTTCGAGCTAATACTCAAGAATCTCTCGTTCACAGGTGTTATTTTATATTTCAATATTACACTTTGTTTTTTCTCCCTCTATACGCACATATATATTTAAAATCCGAATGGATTCGTCTTTAACGAGAAAAATCTTGTGTCACGGATATGATAAATTTGTGTTTTGTCTTTTTTCGAGTTTCTCTTCGTTTTCGTTACCAGATTTTATCCAAATATTCATCCGGGCATTTAAGGAACTTGAGTTAAGAGATAGTATTCGAAAAAAATCGATCATTTGATACAATGCTCTGTTGATAAGAGTGAAAAATCAATTATTCATTATTTGTAATCATCCCGACGATTTATCTTTGCAAATTTTTACGAGCACAGGTGGAAAAAATCTCATTTGTTTCCTCAACTAATATTTGAAATATCTTTCAATATCTGTCAGTGAAGTGAAAAAAGAAAGAAAAAAAATTCGTGTCAATTCGAAAATAAATTGTGAGCTTGGATTAAAATAAAACAATAATCATTATGTGTTTCGTTTTTATATTGTTTTTTATATCTTTGAAAAATTGAGAGAGTGCAATGTTCTCTTCTGTCATCTTGAATATGTTTTGGAAACTCTGAGTCGTAACGAGCTGACGAACGAATGACAAGTAATAAATGTTTTCATACGGTTTATACGAAATCCTAAAAATGTCATTGGTTAAAACTGCTTCAAAGATAACTCGAATCTATTAATAAATACATTAAATAATCTTGAGAAGGATATAAGCGCAGGCTTGAAGCGAAAAAAATTTGCTACGTGATATTCTCTCTGGTTTTTTTTTCGTTCTCGGGGATATCGAACCGGTTTCCCGAATACTTGTATAAATCTCGACGAATCGTAAATCGATAAGAATTATTATCGTCGTTCGAAGAGACCGGAGCTTCGTGCGGTAAATCAGAAGTCACATTCAGCCGTTAATTACATTTTTCATTGTGATAATAAATCTTGAGAAAAAAAAAAGAAAAAAAAAGAAATCAACATTCACAGTAAATTGTCTAAAGATTTTGTGAAAATTAATTGAAATTCGCTGTGAGATATTTGAAAGAATTTTTGTGAGGCAAAATAATCAGAAATTATTTTCTTTTCAAAATTCAGTCACAAATCGAGGAGATTCACGAGAAAAAATATTTAAAAAAATATACAAAATATCGAATCCCAGAGCGAAGCGATTCTATACTCGCGAACAAGGGAGCAAGGAGAAGACAAAGAGGAGAACGAGAAATAAGGGAAGAGGGTCAAGCGCGACGCAACGGGGGTTACGAACACTGGATCACTGGAACTTCCTCTCGAAGCAGCTAATATACCGCTGTGGACGCCCGCGTATATAGACGTGTATATAGTTATAAATACATGTAGGTAAAGAAACGTCCGCAGCCCCACACCGTATGTCCGCGAGCGCGAGAGAAGAGCCTTCCTGCAGCCGCCACCACCGCGAGACTTTATAAGTAGGCAAACGTAACTGTTTCATTAACCGTAAGCCCGAGCTACGCTCAACAAGAGTCGTCGCTTACATAATCGAAAACACGGAGAGTGAAAATTGCGCGAGCCAGAAAGATCCCTCTCTCGACTTTCGTTACCCGGAGATCCCCCGATCTTGACCTGACATCGACCTTCATTTTACGAGAATAAAAATAGGCATTTATACGCCCTATCAATCTTGTTCTAAAGAAAACTCATATTTCTTATTTGATTATCAATCTATCGACTTTGAAATTGAAGTAAAGAGAGATTTTTTCAATCAAATCTTTATTGAATTTATGTCAATAAAATTAGAACCTCAAAATTAGTATTTCAAAATTTCTTTAATCAATATCGAAAACTATCTGCGTTGTTCCAAATACAATGAAATTTTTTCTGACAAGTACTTTCAAGATATTTAAAGAATGTTTTCAGTAAGCAATCTTATTCGGTCAGAAGTTTCATTAATTTAACAACATCACTATATAAAATATATATTAAAATAAATGTAACGGTCTGCATTAAAAAAATAATCGTCAGTAGAGAAGAAAGAACTTCGAAATAAATAAACGATGATTTTTCAAATGTCGAGTGCATGTAACTCCAAGTGAATGTCGTAAAGCCATCAAATGTGTTCTAGTTTTTTTTTCTGACGATGTCTGTTTATATTTTGATAAATGGTTGTATATACGAAATTGTCTAAATGTGACAGAATCAGCGGTGAATGTTTGAACGGTTCTGTACGAGAAAATGAAATTATAATTAAAACAAATGAAAATCAATTTTTTGCCGGATCAATTAATCTTATTGGCAACTGCATTATTCAATCAAACATGTGAAGATTGATTTATTATAGGAAATTACAATCCTCATTTTAAAGGAACGAAGAATTGAGTTTTTTGGTAATATATAAAAATAAAAATCAATACATCGATGTATTGAATCTGTGAATTGAATTGACGATTCAAATAAAAATAATAAATCGCACGGTAGATTTGTAATGATTATCAAATTTTTCAACGACCTGCCTCAATCGCCTCTTTTTTTCTTCTTTATTTATTTGAATTCGGGTTAAAATTTTACTTTCTTCTCACTTTCGTCCTCGCAAGAGAACTCGCGCACCTGTAGTCGCTTTCGTATGTTCGCATAATACACGACACACAGTCATATCTGTAAATACATGTATATAAATGCGGGTCGATGTTGGAATACGACGAATACCGTCCCGGACAACGTTAGGGCAAACGGTACACAGAGGTGAACTGTTATATCCTACAGACGAGCGAAGAGACGCACCCGATCGGGGAACCCACTGGCCCAGCAAAGAGTTCAACACACATAAGAGTTTATTCAACAATTTTGCTCGGTCGATATCCTCGTATTGCGTCATTTCTTCGTTAAAAACAGTTTCTTATAACTTTTTTATTTCCAATGTCATAATAATTTTCAAGATGTTCAATTTTTCTCGAAAGTTCAAAGAATCAGGATTACATAAAATAGGCACAAGATGGTGAGCCATGAGAACACAATTTTCTGACCCAAAGAAACGCGTGTAAAAATAGTTTTCATATTTATTTGTACAACCTTTCGTAACCCGTATTTTCTTCGACATATTTGCAAACTGTGTTTATATTTTCAAGGACAAAGTGCAATGAAGTATTTTTATTGCTTCGTCAAATCCTTGCAAAATCATTTTACGAGTCGGGGAAACCGTAAGCGCTTCAATTTTTCCACGCGCGTTATAATGCAAGAGGCTACATTTTTCAGGGCGTGTTCCTTTCGTTTGGATTGTAAGTAATAAATCGATTCGTGTTGAACACTCGGGGAACTCGATAGATATTCACGAGATTCAAGAAAATTCCTTTTTCCTCTATTCTTGGCTTCTTTTATTTTATGGCGCCTGGTCAATGTGACCGAGTAAAAAGGGTGCCTCTTTTGACACAATTGGGTCAATATGGACGAAAGATGAAAAACCCGGTTATGTCTATACCTTTGGCAGGGATGTTGTTCTTATTTGAAAAGCTGTCTATTGCTTTACTTCCTGGTCTCAAATTCCATTACGTTTTCGTTTACCCCATCAAAGCGATACCTTCGTGACTAAGTCGATTTTTCTGTATTAAATGTTCACGAGAATTTTCTCAATGACAAAAATTCATCAAGTTCGTGTTCAAACAACATTTCTTCGATCTGTCATATTGGAAAATTGATAATAATTAAGTAATTCTTAAAAAAAAAAAAAACTAAACAAATCGACGAACGACCGATCGACACAAAATATATATTTGTTTTCAAAGCAATACAACTTGATTATCATATTTTTTTTTCTAAATAGTAATACAAAAACGAACGTAAAGGTTTAAAGAAAAAATCAACGATAGAGAAGTTAATTGTCATCTAATGTAATGTCACAAAGTTTTTGTTGCAGCTACGTCGTCATAACTATTTTTATTATATCCGGCTGTACAAACGGAAAACATAATATCCGATACTCGAACGAAAGGAAATAATGAGGAATGGCTGAGAAGCAGAAAGAGACGAAGAATGGTGAGGGACGAAACAATCGTTATTCTCCAAGAAGTTTTTTAATCCTATTCTTTCTCTATCTATTTTGCAATTTCGCTGAGACTGATGATTATTGGTTTCGAAGGAGAATTACGACCGGATGATGAAACCTATTCTGGAACGAGGAAGTGATTTTCTATATATTACCAGCTTCCCTGCTACAAAGCAGTCCAATAAAGTCCAAGTATGTCTATATGTGGAGTATACACAATGTAATATGATGAGGAATATGTCGATGGAATAGCTTACACAATGACTCGAGGCTATTGCCCTATTATTCGGTTGGCAAAACTATCTTTTATTTTATTTAATAACACCAATGTTCTAAATCGACAGATTTTTCATTTGAAATAGTAGAAGAACGATGTTCTGATTATAATTTCGTTTTAAAATCAAGTCCAAAGAAGGAGTTCCATTTATATATTTGCCATATTCGAAATAATCGAAATGACAACGAGTTTAAAGCTCTGCAATAACAATTGTAGCTTCTAGGAATGTTTTCCAGTCAATACTTAGGCATAAAATCATAACTAACTAAATTTTGTATGGAAATAAATGATGTATCATGATCAGTAACGTTTCCCAGTCTACGAAAGATCGATGTTATTTTTTTTAATTTGAATTGCAACCCCGTGTAACGCAAATAATAAGTTTCAGGATATTTTGAATCTTTTTCATTATTTGCGATCGAAGGAAATTAGTTGAGATCCTGTAATGAGACAGAGGCGACATGGCCGAAATTCGAGGATGACGGAATTCTGAATTCCTGTGGTTCACCACGTCTGTTTTTATATCATGTTTTTTTTCTTCTTTTCCTTCTTACGTGGTACCTGACGCACAGGTTTGTGACGTTAGTAGGATGATCGTGGAGAGGAAATAACAGAGTGTATTCGCGTTGCTGGGTCTCTGGGCCCAACGACAAACCTCTGAAAAGAGAGAGATAGAAAGAGGAACGCGGAGAGAAGAAAATAAGAGAGGGAAAGAGAGGAGAAGGTGAACGACGAGAAAAGAGAATGGTCGAAGTCGTCGGGCGAGCACAGTGCCCGGACAACGCTCCCGTAACGTTGGGGCCAACTAACGGTCCAAACCACCACCACCACAACCATCGACAACACCAACACGCACCTTCACTACATTCAAACATTTTATATTGCCAGCAGCGCTAAAAGATAACTATACACAACGATTGCTTCGCCTCCATGCGTAACCACCACCTCTTCGACTACTTCGAACTTCGGACCACTCCACTACTCTTCATCCAAACCTCTTTCTAGCTACCATCCCTTTTTACTCTTCAATCTTTTTCCTGTAATCTTCTTGCTTAGCCGTTTTACTATTACCTCAATATTATCGTGTCTCTCTACCTTTGTTCCAGTCATTTTTTTCGACTCAAAATTACGTGGAAAACGTAATATTTACGCTCACGTTTCACGGAATGAACTTGACAAAAATATCGTTCAAAGATCGCGCGCACAGAACGTTGAACGAATGAAATTAGAATTTCTTTATTCTTTGGTCATGATTATTTGAAAGAAACCTTAATTTTATTATTATTTTATCATTATTAACATGTAAGAGTGATGAATTTCAGAATTTTCTATATTTATATTAAATTATTATGTTTTTATGTATCACAGCAGCGTTGTTCGTTATATTTGTGACTAATTTCCTGGTTTTTACATCAACGACTGTTTTTAAACCTTAAGTTTGATTTGTTTTCCTCCCATTATTATTATACGTCAAGAATGTAAATATTTTCGTCTGAATTTTTCGACATTTCCTAGAAGATATAACGAACGATCGAGATACAAAAAAATAACCTTGCACGTGTTTTAAGCCAAAGCTTCCTGAAATATCGTATAATTTTTAAGAACTCTTTACGTTTTAATATTCAGTGAAGATAATAAATATGTTGATAATGAAATTTCGATTATGTTTCTATAAAAAAAAGTATTTACGACGCAAAGTTCATTGAACGTGAAAAAAAGTAGAATATTTAATCCATAAATAGATGATCGAAATTGTCTGGATCACAGCATTGAAAGGTAAGCAATGAGAATAGAAAGGATTAATGATCGAAATAAAATTATTTCTTATGTTGCTCTGCACAATTGATTGCGTTAATATAAAAAGTCTTAATACACACGTTTACTCTTTAAGAAAGAATACAATGGTTAGAAAAGATGAAACATTTATTGAACTCAATCAATCATAAATGATCCATTAATTAAATTTTTTTCTTCAATTTTGTGTGTTACATCTTAAGACTCAATTGTTCTTTAAAAATGTTAAAAAAAAAAGATATTTTTCATGTTCACGCAAAGTTCGTTGAACGGTTAAAGCAAAATGGTACATACTTTATACGTAAGATTGAAAAGACATAACGCAAGAAGATATCCTGCCTATTGAATTTTGCGGCTGACAGGGAGGCCACAGAGAGGAAACTTCTGGATATAAAAGGAGAGCAGAAAACTCTCACATTTATAGTTCCTCCCTCACCGGCTGTACACGTTTTTTTTTCGATATTATTGTGGGATTCGAGAGAGAAACTCTCGAATTACATGCACGCGATGAATCGGAGGGTTCCTCTCGTTTAGATTTAGAATCCACGGTGAATTTTTTTTCCCCTTATTTCTTGACTAATGTCTTATCCAATAACCCACGAAACACGACGCAATAGAATTTTTATAAAACGAGTAAAAAAAAATAAACAATAAAATATCAGATGCTTCAAATATACACCGAATTGCAAGGCTCGAATGTTTGAATTTTCACGCTTCCTCGGAGATAGCCGTGTGGTCAAGGTCTTTTAGAGGTGCTCGTGATTCCATTATTATATTCTGCACACCCCGTAACAGCTTCATTGTTACAAGAAATAAGAAAATCTGGTATTTCTTAGAAGAAGTAAAAATAAAAGAAAGACAAAAAAAAAAAGAAGCCATAAATTGTCGTTAAAAATGCCAAATGTATTCATGCATAAAGACACCCATAATCTTATTATTCTTACGTTTTTCCCACCTACTTTAACCTTCGCCAAAGAGTACCGTTGCTTCTAACGAGATATTTCCAAAATTGGTCACGCTTCAGTTTTAAAAGATCTCTCACAGTTGCTCGTGCAAATCGAACGGGCACACCTACTCGACCCGAGGCCAAACATCTCCCGCAACTTATTTTGCATGATCGTTCCTTTGACCCATCAACAATTTCGAATTCTCGAGCAGTTTTTTTTCAATGTTTTTACGCGAAAAAACGTTTCTTCGAGAATAAAAAACAGAAACTGTAGTAGAGTTTATTTTCCAAATGCAACGAGCCTTCATTCAGAACATTAAATTATTTTTAAAGACTCAGTAATCGGTCAATTCTCCACATGCATTGGAACAAATCGAATTGAAAATGATTTCGCTCCTGACACGTTAAGAATTATCGTTATTTAAATAAAATCAGTCGTTTGTTTTCTTCTGAAATCATTAATCAATTATTTGAAAATCAACAAAGCTGTGAGGCTTTCCGATATAAAGGACAACACGATTCCTGACCAGAAGAAAATAAATTTCCCAGACCCAAAGAAGGAAAAATAGTCAAACAATAATAATAAGCACCGAAGCAGAATTCCACGCGACAGGGGGTCGTCTGTTAGTTTAGAAAAAACGATGATCGCTTCACTTGTGAAACCTGTGAGTTTCAAGAGAGTTTGCATAATAGCATCAAACTTCCGTAAACCTTCGATCGTCGGTAAAGTTGGTAGAAAAATTTAGCCGCCGACCTTTCTCATAACGAATTAAACACGGAACGACGAAACTCTCAGCTGCTCTCAATTCTTCAAAATGTACACCTCGGAAGAAGTTCTATTTCGTAATACACACAGAATTCTCGAGGCCATTGCACAAGGACAGACGAAAGAGAGGGAGGATTAAGCATATCGAGTGTCTTGTCCTCAGCCGGTCGTTCGACCACGATCTCCTACGGAGTTGAGCCCAAAAATGAGCCAGTGGAAAAAAATTGGGTCTCTCGTCTCACGAGGAGAACGTCGTGCTTTTTTTCCCTCATTTTCTTATGCAGTGGGTGTGCAGTCCTTTCATTGTTGCAGCAAAAAAAAAAAAAGGATCTTATTCAAGTGGAGAAAAATGAAGCAAGATGTGGTAACAGAAACCATACATTTTTCAAAAAAATATTTTTACAATCAATTCATTGACCACCGTAAAATCGAACCGAATGCAATTCACATCGGTCACGGTTCGTAATATTTCGCCACTCACAGTCCCCGTCGAGTTGAATAATAATATCGAAAATAAATAATCAAATAAATAAATAACAAAGTTGAAAAATATATTTATAAATAGATAAACCAATGATTTTTCAATATTTTTTCATAATCCTTTAAATACGAATAAATAATTAAACTAATTGATATAATTGAATAATTTAAAAAATATTATATATAAATTGAAATATTTATACGATTTATGCAACAATTATTTTGTGAACTTCATTCAGCGTATAAAAAAGCCGACGATTGGTAATATAACGATCCAAAACGATGTGCACGAATTAATTATTCGAAAATGTAATAATTTTACTAAAATTGATCGAAATTAAAAAACTAACAAATTATCGAAAGAGAATAAAAATGAGGGACAACCTTGAATTTTGAAATTCACATTGGCTACAGTTCGTAATATTTCACGTACAACATTCTTTTCAACCTAAATTGCGATCTCACCGTTTTGTGACATATTTAGATTAGTGCACATCGAATCGCGTGTTCGTAATTTATAATAACTATGAAAAAAAAAAAAAATGAGGTCAAAGCTACAACTGAATAAACTTTGCACGAGTTTGCCTCATCGCAATGAACACTATTTCCTCAGCTAGTAACGACTGCTAGTACCCACTGTAATAGTTGAATAGTACATTTTTCTTTCATAGTTGGATCGTGTGTAACGAGACCGATTTGTTGTCCCGAATGCATACGGACCCGTACTTCCTACTTTTATTCACAAAGGACTCTGCGATAACGAACTCGCATATTGTCCTCGTATTCGTCAGCGACAATAGCGTGTCACGAAATACGGTTCAAGAGTTTCGAACAAAAAATATTACAATAGTAAACAGAGTCCGTGAATTTCATTTGCATATGCATTTTCTCGGATGAAGGTAATAACATTGAAAAAAAAAAAGAAATATTGAGTTCTTCAACGACTCAAATCCCTTAAAAATTAAGAATTTAACAAATTTTTCGAAATTCAAGATTTTCTTACGAAATATTTGTTTAAAAATATGTAGCTGAAAAGCCGATTAGGATTTTTTTCAAATACGATTGTCATTCCAAGAAACAAAAAGTCATACCTTATTCTCCGATGAAAGGAGAACAACGAGTAACTTTTATTTTTCTTGAAATATCAAACTTCTTTGAAAAAACGTGCAGACAGGTCAAGAAGGGCAAGAGAAAACGTTGGATAAAATAAAAGAAAAAACTTGAGTGTAATTCCAGTATCCCTTGTGGTGTTTAGTCAGTTACGAGAGTGAGAAAGAAAGAGCTAAAAAGAAAATTTACATTTTTCTTCGAAACGTTTGAGATTTCGAGAAAAAGCAAAGTTACAGCTCGCTTTGTTATGAAAGAACAACAACGTGTAACTTTTATTTTCCTTGAATACTCAACTGTATCGTCAAAGAAAAATCCTACAGCGCATTTACTCTGGGAGGTTCGCTATTTCAATAAAGATAAAAGTTACTCGGTGTTCTCATTTCGTTAGAGAATTAGGTGAAACTTTTAATTCGTTTAAAATATTAAAATCGATAATTTCTTCAATATTTTAATATTTATTTTTTATTTTTATTCTAAACCCGAAATTTACTGTCTTCTTGAAAAAAAAGTTCTTCTTGGCCCACGTAGCTTTTGTGTGATCGCAACGATGTGTATGTACTTTGGAGGTTAAATAACGCTCATTCCTTTTTTTCGCCGTAATGCGACTTTTTTTTAAACCAAAATTCCCAAGTAAAATAATACGGTTAATTATTGTAATAACACGCGGGAAATAAGACAGAATAATAAGAATAGTGGAGTTTTGCGGAAGTCGGAAACAGTGAAATGGACTAGACGCCGTTGCTACGTCGCGAGTGTTCTTCACGCAACAACAGAACGTTTCCGTTAGACACGAGTTGCACGTGAAGTTATTTCTGTGTGCGTTTCTCAATTTACAAAGAAGAACGACCAAAAGCTCGGTTTCTCAAAGATTTGTGTCCTATTTCCATGTACATACAAGTTTGTATATTGAGCCGCTCGAAAAATGAATTTTAAATATATCGAGAATTTCTAATTATTTGCATTAAATAAAATGATTTTTCGATGAATTATCGAATCAGCCTCGACAAAAACGGTTTTTGTGTCAACTCGAAGAAAAAAGTTTTGTTTTGATTTGAGGTTAAAATGTACAGTCGGAATGTGGTTGCTAGAAATATCATTTTGTAGAAAAAAAAAAACAATCACAGCTCATCGACCTTTTTTTAAGTCAAATTTTTCATTTTTGTTGAGAACAATATTCAATGTTCAAATAAATAAAAATGTTTTTTTTTATCGGTACATTTTATCAGTATAAAAAAAAAATTATTGAAATCGAGCCTATTCAGCCATCCCATTGCGTCGTATTATTGTGAGCTCCCACACAAATTCCCAACAAGTTTCAAAAATGTGAAAAAAAGAAATATTCTTATAATTAGCCTCTAAATGTTCATAGTATAGAATTATAAAAATTCAACCCCACAAAATTAACGACCAAGAGCGAATTAATATGAAGTATGTAGCAACAATAATTCATTCGAAAAAAAATAATGCTTAGAGACTTATATGGAAAAGAACTCGGAGTTCACACAGAGGGAGTGAGCCTGATTGAAATCTGTTCGCGATTGCATTTAGCGGAAACTGGAAGAGTACGTACACACACATATGCATAATATGTAATATGGTAAACAAACGTACACAAAACAAATACATGCACAGGAATACACCGAGTGATTATTCTCCATAACACATACAGGAGAGTCCTGATTTACAATCCAAATTAACGAAATATGCTAATTGTCAGGATTACACCGCGAGAAAACGTATATCTACACCGACCGTTAATTTATCTTTCCTCGATCGCACGATAACATCGAGAGTGCTCGCCCATTTACACAGTAGAAGAAATGCCTTTAAACTTACACATTAGCAATCTTTCGCGAACAGGTTAAACCGATTTTGGTATGAAGTTTTAAGATTAAAAAATTATTCAGATCTGGGCTAGTGAGAACAATTAATAAATTAATTATGTTCTTGTAAAACTCTTGTGTATAAAAAAAAAATCATTTACTCACTTCATAAGACTTCGTAATAGTTGAATTTTTATTGCTGCCTTCCATGTCTTTTGAATTGATGGTTATGTTCTCCCAAACAACAATCCGGTGTACGTGCCGAAATTCACAATTTGTATCAAATTGCAGGTTAGAAAAAATTTTTTTACGAACTTTCAATTTTGTTCCGGTAAAATCGACTTTTTCAATAACACTTCACGAATTTCATAAATGTTGAATAGATTTTTTTGAATATTAAAGTTTATCTTTAGAAATAATAAACACCGCGTCATATTAATATTTGAAGAGAGAGCAATTTCTTATTCTGCACACGACCGTTACATTTTACTGCGGATCATTTTACTTGTCTCGAGTACCAACATGAGAAAAAAATGG
The DNA here is from genome assembly GCA_948107755.1 of Campoletis raptor. Lineage (NCBI taxonomy): Eukaryota > Metazoa > Arthropoda > Insecta > Hymenoptera > Ichneumonidae > Campoletis > Campoletis raptor. The sequence continues at coordinate 12,673,243 of OX403623.1, forward strand.
CGTTGAATTTGTGTGAGTGATAATTTCAAAAAACAAGCGTTGCAAACGTGTAACTTTTATTTTCCTTGAATACTCAACTGTATCGTCAAAGAAAAATTTTTTTACGAAATTTCAATTTTGTTCCGGTAAAATCGACTTTTTCAATAACACTTCACGAATCTCGTAAATGTTGAATAGATTTTTCTGAATACCAAAGTTTATCTTTAAAAATAATAAACACCGCGTCATATTAATTTTTGAAGAGAGAGCAATTTTTTATTCTACACACAACCGTTACATTTTACTGCGGATCATTTTACTTGTCTCGAGTACCAACATAAGAAAAAAATATCGTTGAATTTGTGTCAGTGATAATTTCAAAAAACAAGCGTTGCAAGCGTTTCTCGTGGTTGGTAGTCGAACTGTGTTTGTAAGTGTGTGTGCGGGACAAGGCGCTGCGATCTGCGTGTGTATAACAAAGGGCTTGTGTCGCGCGCGACGCGTCTGCGCGAGTGTCCACTCTTTCGCAGTATCATACGAAACAAAACAAAAAGCGTCAAGCACAGCGGCTTCGCTACCATGTGCGCGTTCGTTCGAAAGTAACATCGTTTTTCACCGCACATTTTATTGTGAATTTTTATTAGTAACGTTCGACGGTCGATCGACGATTGTCATTATTTCTGTATTTTTTTTTTATCATCGCCCGAAGGGAAAAGATCGCAATTCGAAATAAAATGAATCGAGCTAAGTTTGACCGTGAAAACGAGTGTTCGGTACCCACGTGAGTGTATATTCATAATAAAAACATAATAACCTTGAATCGTCCTTTCTCTCGTACTTTTATCGAAAAATGTTTTTGCATGCATTGTTTGGTTAATTCTTCACAGATTTGGACGTCCCATGGCCAACAATGGATGGATACAGTGCCAATCGAAGACTTTTCCTGGCAAATCTTATTATTTCAACGTCGATTCGCGCTGCCGAACGTGGGGACGCCCGGTATCGTCACGCGTTATTGTGCCCATCGTAAACCTGGTAAGCGAATCATGTCTTCATGAGATATAAGCAAAAATAAAGTTTTTATGTGATAGAAAAATGAGCAAAGAAATAATTTGGACAAAGAGAATAGGATTTTAGGAATGCCAAAGTTTTTTCTTTACAAACGAAGAAATTTTCGATGTACAAGTGATTGTGAGTTAACACGTATTTTGTTTTTTTTCGTTTTTTTAACACGATAAATATGCATGGATTCGAATGAAATTTATCTAACAAATAAGTAATTCTATCGTAGATTTTCATGTTCGTAATAATAACACACGTGACGCTCCCTTATGTCAACTCCGTCCGTTCTCATATCTCAATTTCTTCTCACCCCCCACTTCGACATTTCATTCTCTCTTTCGTTCGTTTCGTATTCGCTTTTTCTCTCATCCACAATGTTTACGCTATATCAACGAAGTTAGAAGTGTGAATGGAGATGTTGAAATAGTGAAAATGTTTTGGTCCCGAGTAAACTGACGAGACTGCTGAGTCCCGAAGTAATAATAATGAAAATCAATGACTCGTACGAAATAAAAAAATAAGTTGAAACCTTTATTCATTACTCATGAATGAATAAATCAACTAATAAATTAAATTAATTAATTGATGAATTAAATTAACAATTACTCAATATTTTTCGTTAATCCTACGAATAAAAATTCAAAAAATCAAAGTAATTTTTATAATTGAATAATTAAAAAGTTATCTTTGTTCAAAATGAAATATTTATACAATTTACACAATTATTTTGAAACTTAATTTAGCGTACAACAAAACAAATGATTCGTAATAATCACTCCAACCAATGCATTTTCATTTTTATAAAATTTCATAAATTTACTCGAAATTTATTAAAATTATTAATTAATAGGAGCACCATATACGGACATATTGAAAAATAAAAAATTGAAACTGAATTGACATGAAATGAAAATGAGGGACAACCTTGAACTTTGCGTTATTTTTACTAGACAAAATATTAATTTTCATAGAAATAAAATCAAATTTCGTGCAGGTACAACGAATTTTATTTTATTTTAACAAAAATTTACATTCTTCCCAGTACAAATAGCTCAAAATTCAAAGATTTTCTTCGTTTACATTCCATAACGGTAAATTTTCCGTTCCCTCCATAGAGAAAAGCATTTTTGTGTAAAAACGATAATAATAATAATGAAAAAAATAGAGATAATAATTAATTGTATGTACATGTGTGCTACTTTGGATTTCAGCAACAAAAAAGTCTTATCGACTCTTGTGCCCTTATTATCGAGGTTATAAAATATGAAATAACACCGTTGGTAGTCGAGTTCTCGTTATCATGAACAAATCTCGTTACGGTTGCGTGATTTTCTCAATTTGAAACCTCCACTTTTACATACGCGTCAAATATGTATTTTTCTGTTTGTATTTTTTTTTTTTGCAATTATTCATACGGGGGTTTATTACAGACACAGCCGAATCTCGAAAGGGACGTTTTTTCCGACGACGATTTCGACGTTTCCGACAGCGAGGACAACGATTCGCCTGAGATTTCCACCAAGAGAAAGAAAATGTTTGGCGAAATTTTATTTAAACTTTATCACTGCGACGGCGATGACGGAATCGTTGATGTTATGTCCGTGCCGGACGGATCGTTCGCTTGTAAGACCGAGTTCATAAAAAAAGAGGAAGAAACGACAGACGATTTCCCACCGATTCTGCCCGAGATCTGTTATTCCAGTTCCTCGGATGGCGAGTCTTCAGACGACAGATTTAGAGAAAATCTGCGACGATTTGGCGCGACGGGCTCAACGCGTAGGAGAATTTTTAAACGATCACGAAGTTCCAGGATCGTTAAAAATTGTTACTCACGTTGGAGAAATCCCGAGAATCGGTCAAAGAAATCTGAAGTTGCTTACGATCCGTTCGGCCAGTTGAATTTATTCAGGTCAAGAAATTCTATCGATCGACAATTTCGCGGTCACGAGCCACTGAATAATTTTCCATTTCCAAGTTATGACGACCATGAGGAAAGCGAAGATAGAAAAGAATACGAAGAGTTCGAGGAAAACATTAAAATAGAGAACGAACAGATCGATAGTCATAATCTCAAACAAGAGTCAAAACGATTTTCGTTGCCACGACTAAAAATCATTCAACTTTCTGATCTAATTACCGAATCCAAGAGATTTGCAAAGCCGCTGCAACCAAGTGCACCAAAGCGTCAAGTTCGAAAAATCATCACGACTACAGAGCAACCCGTTGATCCACCACCGAATAAAATTAAAAAAATTATTTACGAGGTCAATGGTATCAAAACGATTAGTTACGATTTTGTCGATCCAGAACTTCCACCCGGGGTCAAGGCCTCGAATCTTAGTGATTCCGAAAGTAGCACCATCGAAATGCATTATTCTAATCAAGAAAAAGACGAGGCTATGAAAAATCATGTTAAAAATATTGAAACTGAAGCTCAATGGAATTTTATATCACGGGACGACCGTGCTAACATCAGGGATCCTCGTTTGAGCGATTCTTCCTCTTCGGACTCTTCCTCGAGCTCCAGTGACGATAGCATTACGAATTCTTCAAGCGACTCTGACTCAAACTCGACCAGTGATGATACTATTTCTAAATCATTGAAGAAATCAGATTCGAGTGATTGTTCATGCTCGAGTTGTTCAACTTCATCGAGTTCAAGTTCCTCGAGTTGTTCAACTTCGTCGAGTTCAAGTTCCTCGAGTTCTTCAAGTTCGTCAAGCTGCTCAAGTTCTTCGAGCAGCTCGTCAACATCGACGCGATCTTTTTCTGACACGCGAAATAAAGAAAAATCAGATTCAGACGAAACCTCAACTCCTGACAAAGGCGAAAATATAATTAGACAAATTTCACAAATTCCTTCATGTTGTAAGGAAACGATTAAAATTGAGGCTATCGAGTCTTTGTCCTCCGATGACGACAAAACTTGGATCCTCAGTGACGACGGCATATCTGACGAAGATGATTAAGGCAGTTTTTTTTAACTTTTTTCTCAACGGACTAACATTTTTTTTACATTTTTTGATTCATTTTATGACCTCTTTGTTTTATATTTTTTTTAATTCATTCGATGACCTCCTTGTTTTACATTTTTTGATTCATTTTATTGCCTCTGTTATTATTATTATTATTATTATTTTCTTCTTTTGACTGGTGCAAAAAATCTCGTTTTTGTACACTTTTTGACGATATAAATGTACGTTGTTGTGAAAAATATCACAAAAATTAACATGTTTTGTTAGTTCCAAAAAAATGGATCGTACACGAACGCAGGAGTTCGTGAAATTCAAAATAAATATAGATTCTTATCGAAATTATGATGTTGACGCTTGCATGGTTCGAATGCAACGAATTTCTTTCTTTTTTTTTCATTCAACAGAGTCCAATCTTTTTATACACAGTGTGGTGATTGCAATTATTCGTCCACAGCCATCCCATCGCCTCGCAATGCAAAATATCGTCAATATTTTGGTATTCTCAAATGTTTAATATCCAAATATCTGTTCTCGAGTTTACAAATAATAATCACGATGTCGAGAGCCTTATTTCCAATAATATTACTCGTACGTATTGTGTGTTATTTGTGTAATGACCCTGAGAACTTTTTTGGTCTCGATAATTCGTTGCTGATTGCTGTCTTTTCAGTATTTGTCAAAACAAGATGAATGTGTACATTTTTTTTCCTTGAAAAGATATGAATTTCATTGAAAAAATATGTGAAAAAAACCTCAAACACTATGAACTATATAAACACAATTCCCTCGAGAATACGATACAAATTTTGGACACACTGTTAATCAATCATCTCGTTCTTGTTGGAAAAAAAAGGCCGGAACGATTGTTGATGGACAGTTGATAAAAAATTGTTGAAAAAACCTGCCTTTCACGGTTAAATAAATCAAAACACTTGATAAAAAAAAAAGTTTAAAAAACCTGTCTTTCACGGTTAAATAAATCAAATAAAAATCGAGGCACGAAATCGCAATGATCGAGAGTCAGGTGTAGGTTGAGTTCGAAAGGAATGCTTCGACTTGAAATAGAGTGTGCAAAAGGAAAAAAAAAAAGAAACAGCGAAAAAAAAAATGTACGAGGCCATAATTGCTAGGATTGGTGTGTCTCAGAATTAACCTTGATCGATCAACCAACTTTCAAGATCACAGAATCTCGAGAAAAAACAAAATGAAAATTTCCAATAAGATTCAAGATTTGTAATTTCGCAGCATAATAATTATAAAATTTCTATAAACGTTCTAGTTTTCACCACTGAGCTCGCAAATTTCCGTAATTTTTTATCATCTCTTTCATGTTTTATTTTGGAACTTGATCGAACGCAGTAAAAAGAACAAAAAATCAAAGCGGAGGTTGATGCAGTCAGGGTTCAGTTTCGTGCCTGGAATTCGCTTGATCCTTCTTTCTCTCTTGCTCAATGTCTGCGTTCGGCGTTGGTGTTGTTGTTGCTGGTGGTGTAGAGTTGGTTGGGAGTAAAAGATCAGTGAAGTAGGAGTGCCAGAGTAGAGAGAGATATACAGGTGCAACGGTGCGGTCTGAGAGCTCGCGAACCTCGAGATAAACGCTAGAGTGCGCTTTTTACTGTTTTCAGTACAGTGAGACGCGGCAAGTCCATTAAACGGCGTATAGAGGGCGCATCGAGAGTAAAGAATCGCAGAAAAAGAGAGCGGGAAAAGAGTAGATATAAGGCACGTATTACGCTGGCTTTTGTACCGCTTTACCTACACTGTTACGTTACGGTGGAAGTGGTAGAGGTTTCTTCGTCGATATATAAACGTATATACAGGTTTATGTACCATTTATAAGACGCTATATGGCCTCGGGCGGAATCGCGGTTCAAGGGAATGCGTACTTCGTGGATCGTGCCTTGCATGAGTTCTTACAGTCTTCCTTTACATTATATACACGTATAGTTAAGTGTGTCTGCTATATCTATACAAATAGTTAAGACTTTGAAAAGCGATGAGATACTTAAATGCCTTTGGCCACTTCCCCTGGATCCAGTGCGGGATCTTGTCCTTCAATTTCCCATCCAGGTAGTCTCGAGTTTGAACCTACTGACATTTTTTATGACAAGCTGATTAATTGAAGTATCGATTGTGCACAAGTTAAGTTTTTCGTTTTTTTCCAAAAGTTTATTTTATTCTGTTTTAGAGAGAAGTTGTTATTCCAAATATTTTAGACTGATATCGGGTCATCGATGGGATCGGAAATTTTGGTCGTAAACGATACGACTCGATGATGCTTCGAGTGCATTAATCCTTCGGTAGCAATCAAGTGTTTACAATGAAAACCCAATTTCGTTGGAAATAGTCGATTATTTTGTTCAATACCATCTAAATAAACATTTTTCAATTATAACATTCATTTTGTCATTTTAACAGTACATTTGCTTTTCGTGGAGACTGTCAGCCAAACATGATTTTGAAATAACTACAATATCGTTTTACGAGAAACCGTAAATCAAATATATTCGAGAAGTGACAAAAATGTTCATTTTGTGTTAAAATGTTTATTTGATTCAACGAAATATTTAAAAGTTCTCAACAAAATTAGATTTTCAGTGAAATCCTCAATGCATCCTCGAAAGTATTCAATGAACTGTCTAGTGAATAGGGAAAAATAACGATTTCTAATCTTCTCTGTTTGATTCAGTAGCACAAATCAAAATTTCGAGTGTGCCTTTAAATTGCCTACATTCTGTGGTAGGCTTAGAATTGATGCACATTTAGTCCTCGATTATAAACTTGATTGGTATTCAAATATCTGTTTGTAAAATTTTTGTCGTCTTCTGCAGATTCGAGCTCGTTAAATATTATTATAAATAAAAGTATAAAACTTGGAATTAACATTGTTACAAGATCATCTTAATTATTCCGGTCTTTGTCGAGAACTGTAGATCGCAACAACGTTAAAAACAAAAAGAAAAAAACTGTACAGCAACCTGTCGACACAACAACTTGTCATCTTCGTTTCTTTATCATTCTTCGCATCATTATATCCCGTAATTTGCATCTGGTCGATTAAAGAAGAATATTTTCTTTATTTTTTCACGTCCTCTCTAGAGATTTTCTCAACAAAAATGCCGCGAAAGTTTTGCAAAAGCCCTGTGGCATCTGGCAAACGTTACCTCTTGCGTTACCAACAGGCAGAGTATGATATTTATAGGCTGCTTGCGAATCTTGTAAATTGTAGCTCATAGATATTATAACTGTTATGTGAATATTGCGACTGCGCATTTGGATGTTGCAAGGAAAAGAGGGTTTGGATTATAGGGAACGCGGAAGGATGCTTTGTGAATATATTACGGACAATCAACGTGTTTTTTAAACGAAGAAAAACTCTTATTAGAGATGCTTATACGCAAATCCAAGTGACATCGAACCCACCGGATACGCGTAAGAGTGAAAGAAAAGGGAAAAAACAACGTAATTCGATCGAGATGCATGATCGGATCACTAAAAGGGAAACTTTTTACTTGTGCTTCAATCGTAGCATCGAAAAAAGAATGAAAAGTGAAAATAAAGTGCGATCATTAGTTCCGATTTGTGATGGACTTGGTGTAGAGTTCATTTTCCTCATTTTACTCTGGCTCTGTCTACTTTTTTCTCTCGTGATTTTGACCTTTTCCTGTGAGAATTTAGCGTTTGTTGTTTTCATGAGATCACCGGAAACACTCGCGCTTCGTCTCCGTCGTTTTCTTCACTAAGTTTTTTGTTTTCTTAAAACTCTCGTTCCTTCTTTTCCTCAGGATTTTGAAGCCACATCGTTGCTATTAGAGGAGCAATTTCACCGTACAACGAGGCACATAGAGCTTACTTACAGAGACGGGAAAAGATGGAGGGATCTAACACTGACGAGATAAGCATCTTTTTCTTTCAACTTTTTCCTCTTCTCTCTCTCTCTCTCCCTCTTTCTCATCCACTGCCCTTCTACTTCTTTCTTCTTGCACTTTGTCGGAAAGACCGTGAACTTTGCACCGTGAGAGAGGATTTTTCTCGAGTCGAGCTAACGACTTGGCGTGGCAATTCTCTGATGGTGTTTCTTGCGAATCGCGATTCATTCTACGAGACAACACAATAGTCTGAGCTTCCAGTAATTCGTAGTTCTCGTTCTTTCTTCTTTTCCGTATGTTTTTTTTCGTATATGACTCCAGCTGGCGTAATTTGCTTTTTGCTTTTTTTTTACTTCAGGTGTAATTTGTTGCTTTTAATGGCATGGTACTGACAACCCAAACAAAGAATAACATTAAAGTTCACTCTTCAGCCAGGCTGCTATTTTATTTATGATCGAAACAAGATCATGAGCAAAAAAATCGATAATTATATGCTATATGACAATTATATCATCTCCAATGAATTAATATCGTAGTCAGTGTGACGTTTATGGAATGGATACATATCCCAGACGAATGAGGAATTTGTGGTTGAAAGATTCCTACATTTATTACAAGACTAATGGAGGCCGATCTAGGATTACGTGACACGTTCACGGTATGGGGAGTTCATTGACCTTGAGAAAAATCCTTAGTACAAAGCACGGCATGTCATCTACTTACGATAGTTCGGAACTTTGCTGCTTTTCTTTCAATACTGCTTTACCAGCTGACGATAAATTATCCCGAAGCGTTAAGAGGACACACTTACAGCCCTACCAGAAACATCTCCATCGAAATAAGAACTCTACCCAAAAAACTGTACCATCACAGTTATACCACAAAAAAGCACTGTCCCGAACAGCTCTACCAAATTAAACAATGTACGAGACAACTCACGCGAACAAAAATTAAATAACGGTCCACGGAACTACTACAGAACATCTGTACCAGAGAATCTCTACCTTATCATCTCTTCCCCATTAGTTAGGCGCCCTTACAAATTTACCACAAAATAAAAAGCCTACCAGAAGAAAACTCTACTAGATAAACTCTAGCCTAGCAATTTGCTATCACAAAAAAACACCACCAACGCGAAAGACTACCGCGATTTTCACACCACCCTAGTCGAACTCTACCAGCGATAGATTCCTACACAATAAATGTCTATTAAGTTATCTCTACCGACGTCCTACCTTACTGACGATAACTTCACCAGGCAACCAGGCGACAAAAGTTTCACCAAACGTCGTGTTTATTTGTAGTATGGCTGTCGTACCGTTTTTTAATAAAGCGCAGATTTGTTATTCCGGTAAAGATGTTTCTGGTGAAGCTGTAAGTGTGCCGCTGAGAGCGATTGCAGACTTCTTCACGTGTGGTAAAGAAGTTTTTACCGATGGTGGTCCAACTGACAAGCAAGCAGCCTGATCTCAGTATAACAAAATAAGTAATCGTTTGTGCACTCAACTGATAAACCAGAAAAACGAAAGCACTCAAATTTCATTACCGTCTGATGGTAACTTAGTATCGCTGTCCAATAACCACCTTTATTGTCGTTTATCAACGAATAAGATGAGCATTCATCGAAACAAATTAAAGACAAATCTGTTAGAAGCGAATCTCTTCAAGAATAAATCATAATCACTGAGCTGTAGTGTTAAAAATCTTGATTGTAACGTAATGAAATTCATTCGATGTTTTAATATGCCTGAAAATCATACTTTCACCTGTGTCGTAGCGGTAACAAAAGATCTGTTTGGCCTTATGTGATATCTGTCGTTGTTGACGATAACACGCATGTGCGACTTCCCACCAAGTCTGCCTGGACGTCAAGCCCGTAGTAACGTATTGGGCTCAGAAAACGATGTCTTTCGCGAGACTGATTGTCCAACTGACGTTTCCCATGCGAGTTTACGCCTCTTACATGCTACGAAATTCCGGATTTCATCCCTCGCAGAAAAATTTGAATGTTTCCTCCTACTCACATTTATTCCGCGGCTAAATTTCATTGATTTTATAAATAAGCGAAGCCGTTACTTCGAAAAAAACAGCTGATTGAGCTTCGAACAACGAAGAGCTCAACCTGAATGAGTTTTGTTTTTTTCGAATTCCAATGATGCTGGAAAAATGAATACCGTTATTGGGATCATCGTCTTATGTGGTTCCACCTGTTAACCATTCTTCGTGGACATCAATGAGTCCTGATGAGGGGCTTTTTTCGAATGCCTACGTTCCTGACTCAGTGCGAGAAGAGTAGGAGTCGGAGTGGGATGTGTTGGCGGTGAGTAAGACGGTAACAGCACTCGGAGATGAGGAGAAAGCGAGAGAGCGACAGGGTGAGCAAGGCGGAGAGGGGAAAAGAGAGATAGAGGGGTAGGCAGTGAAGCTAGTGAGGAGAAAGAGCGAGATGCAAACGTCGTAGTATACCGTGGAGTGAGAGAGACGTGAGTTGATCCAACTGGTGGAGGACGTCGAGGCGGGGGCGACAGTACATGTTAAGGTGTACAGCCGGGTTTTAAACGAGCAAGGTAGAGCAAGAGAGGGGATGAAATGATGGTATGGGCAAGTGTATAGATGTGTGGAGGCAATAGCCGGGGCTTCGGATCTGCCACAACGCAGGGAATGGAATGGAAAGGAAAGGCAAAGCGGTTTAGCTTGGCCTGGCTTGTAGCTAAAGCGGCAGCAGAAGCAGGAGAGTCGGCGGAGTCGATGAGGGCCTCGTTGGCACACGGTAAACGCGCGCGCGTCATGAAAGTCCGCCAGACAGAAAGAGCCAGTAGTACAGTAGTACGTAAGACCAAGTTCGGGACTGTTTTAATGCTTCATAGTGTTTACGTGCCACGAAACAAAAGCGTGTTATCGTTTTAAAAACTTATTACGAACAAGTTATCATCGATCTTTTCAACCATCAGGTTTTGTATTATTAGTTCATTCATATTCCCATCTGATACGAAAGGACGTTCGACACGAGATCGAAACACACGATGAAACGAGTGGAGTAACGTGGCAAACTACCCCTGGGCGATGATGAACAAATTGTCGCAGCGAATTAATACGAAACAATGGGATACAACGAGAGAAAACAAGTTAAAGAGTGAAAGATCCGAGCCAGGTGTACATGGCTTGACAACCGAAATAATTCCTACTACGTGAATTTAGTTACGAAAGTTATTGCCACCCAGGCATTTAGTGGTTTCATTTCTAAACAAGCGTATGATTGTTTCATCGTATAGTGATTGATAAATAAAGCATATCAAAAAACTTTTTATTGATCAACCGATTCCGCGAAAAGAAGAAAGTATAGTATTGTTACGAGTGTCCTCTCTTGGATCATCGTAAAACGTATCTTCCGGAAAGTCTCCGAAGGATCAACAGAAGAATCTCATCCAAACTCGTGTTGGTCGTCTCATATACCGGCCAGTTGGACAGCCGTTTGCCACTGGATATGGCTGCTGTGTGTTGTCGAACGGTTCGATCGGTTGCACAGGTGTCCATCGCAACTCGTAAGATTATCAGAAGCTGTGAACAACCAAAGAAGATGAAACAGCATCAACAGAGCTGGACCTCTGTTGATCAATCGTGATACACTTTTATCAGTCGATCGCAAAACGAGCGGAGAAAGGAACGTAAACAAAAGAGAACAAATCATCAGATCGATCGAGAAACAAGCGCCATTCTCTTGCATCAGCTTGTTGTGTTTCCACATTATTGGATTCATCGTTTTATACGTCCCTTTTTCTCGGCCTTGTTCGAGCTTCATTCTCATCGTTATCTTATTATCCCTTCGATTCGCACCTCCCATCGCTCCCTTATCCACTATCTTTCAATCATTTTCCTCTTCTCTCACCCGCATTTCCACAAAGATCTCTTGATCCCAGCCACAAGGGTCATCCACTTCATTCATCATCACCTTATCGACTGTGCGGTATTTCAACCCTAATAAGCATTCGATGCACGGAAGACTCCTTCGTTTACTGACCCCTATCCATTCCGGACATTTCCCAATCTTAGACAATCTTTCGTATCATTATCTTCATCTTCTTTATATACATTGAACAATGTATCAGGAAAAGTAAGACAGCCAAACAGAACAGTTTGACTGAGAGAAATTCTATACTTCGAACTATCTTCGGTTCGCCATATTTCCCACCTACGCACTGTGATCCTTCGCTCTAACGGTTTATCTTTCTCATATTCCTGTGCGGACGCATCCTCGGTTGTCGGTGCCTCATCTTTCACTCTTGAAGCTGTTTTTTTTTTTTGACAAACAAAAAAATCTTGAACCTTTCGTAAGAGTCGAGTAATGTGACCTTTGCACACTTCAACTCACGCGTCTGCGTCGTCTTGTTGGAGGGTCCACTGTACGTGCAGCTTCTCGCACGCGCTTTTCCGGGTTTCTTTCTCACGCACTCTCATCGTTATCTCTCCTTCTTTTTCTCATTTGTTCCTATTCGGTCCATGCGCGCTTGGACCTTCTCTCCACTCTTTCTTCCGGGCAACGATCTTCTTCCTCTTTCGACGTTACCCTCGTTGTCAACGAGGCTTCACAGAGTAGCTGACGCCTTGCGTTTTCTCCTCGTCTCCACGCAACTCCAACCCCTCTATCACAAAAACAACGACCTACGCCCCGTTGTACTTTGCCACCCTCGAGCGTGGGCGTTAAAATCTGACCGCGACTTCGCACTGTGCGCGTGTGACTTAGTGTTTGTGCCCGTTTGCTTGTGTGTGTAAGTGCCCTTGTAGCCGTCAGTGCGACAAAGACCACCAAAGCTCAGTGTCAAAGGGTTGAAAGATGAGCTCATCGGGGTGGAATAGACAAAGCATCACACATACGGCACAACGTCAGCCAATTTTACGGCTTTCCGGACAACTCGCAATAATACTTGTTTTACTTGCCAAGGTGAGTCCTGTTCTGTTCAACTGTTATTTTTTAAGGTGGTACACTAAACAGCTGGTCGCGATCGGTAAAAATCCTCCTATAAACATTTCTCTCAGGATGTTCACTTTGTTTGTTTCATGACATTACTGAACTTGTATATTTTCAATTTCCTTAAAATATCTGTTGTTTTGGAGGCATCTCGGAAGTGCCGAAACATTACTTTCTCGTGTTCGTTGCAGCTTAATATTCCCATTTAACCAGTATTCACAAGCAACAATTAATTTACAATCGAATCTTTGTTGATAAACTATCAACGATGATGCTTCCGGGTACGAATATGTGAGACATTAATAGACGCCATTGTTTCATATCTCACAGCCTGTTACCAACTTTGACTTGTAGAGTCAATTATCGGAACTAATCATGAAACTGTTCTCTATGATCGGTACGAAACGAATATCGATCAGAATATAAAGAATATTATCGTTATGAACCCCTTATCAGAATAGATAACGTTCCTCGAATGAATAAGTATTGCCATTTATCAAATTTATGCAGGTACATAAATCGTACACAATCGATAACTTCATTAAATACTCAAATATTTCTATTGTAGTTCATACAATATATTTTCCTATCTAATTTGTTATTTTGAACCATACATTTTTCTTTGTGTACGATTGACTTGAAATTTGGTACTCGTGGATTTTTTGGGGTCCCTACTTACAAATCTGAACCCAAAATTCATTATCTTTTCATTTTTAAACCAAAAATCATCGTACAAAGATATTTGGAAAAATTCTGTCACGTTTTGTGGACCAATAAATACGAAATTCAATTATTCAGTTATTTGTGGTATTTGTGCAATACACGAATAATGACTGTTTTTTTTTTTCACATTTATGGATCCCAAGGACCATGTAGAACCGAAAAATCCAGATATTTGTTGATAGAATAGTAAAAAAGTTATAACTTATCGTGGGTTATTTTTAGTTAATGCTTCAGCTTTGTAAAAAAAAAAAAAAACAAAAACAAAAAATGCTCAACGTCCGAATAAATAAGATCTAGGAATTGCTTCGGTCTATATTTTGCTACAAATGAAATATTATTCGTTCCGGAGTTGGCCGCAAACTCAACTAGTTTCTAGCAGACGATATTATATTCGGTGAAGGGAAACCGCTCTGGACTTCACAGACGCTATTATAAAATTGTACAATATACACGAATGCTATATAGCTGCCGGCTTTTAAATCTTGAGCAGTGGACTTCTCAATTCTCGGCTTGTCTGCATTGTGAAATCTCTCAACCGTTCGCTCTCGGAGTTCATTGAGCACTTTCCAGGACGGAGAAACGAGTCGAGTTTTGGCGGAGTCTTTTAATTTCTTTTCTCAACTGCTTATCGTTCAAAGTGAGAGTACGATTTCTATATATACGTATATATATTTCAAGCAAAGTATAAGACAAATTTCTGCCATATTTTTTGTCTTCCTGGTTCGAGACTTTTTTTCTATCCTGTTTTTATGAGCAGAATTTTTTAAATTTATTTATTTGTTTCCCATTTTCCATTATAAACGAAGCGGAAATGAAACTTTGTATAGAAATTAGGTTTACATGTCAAAGATCAGACGGACATCATCACGTGATTCATTTCTTTGATTTATGATTGAATTACATGTTCGAGGTTTTATGACCGATTCAAGACGTGTACACACTCGGTTTACGAAAATTTTCAATTTTTTTCATTTTTTTTTTCAACGTCATTAAAATTCCTAATCAAAAGAAGCAAAAAGTAGCTTTCGTGTACAGCTTTCCAGTCTGTATCTGTTCGGGAATTCTCTGCTCATTATAAATCCCACAGAATTCTACGTTTGAAGCTCGAAAATTAAAAGGCTGAAATGGTATGAGAATGCTAATGACGTTAGAGTTAAGATTTAAATCGTTAGGCGGTCCATACAAGATAGAAAAAAAAAAAAAATACTAATAACAGGCTGAACCAACAAGGGCGACATAATCATTAAAGATCTGTCGAGTGGGACAACTCGGTGATAGGAAAAAAAAAAAAACGAAGAAAAAAGTAGGCGAGTCTCGGTATTGGCGTGAAAACCAGAGCACGACGGGCGGGCCCCGTATCTGTATATATAAATATATACTTTATCCATAAATAATCGTTTTATTTTCCTACATAGATTCGACAAATGGTCGAGCTTCACGCAGCTTACAGTGCCACGAGACGGCTTTTACATTTGTGAATTAAAACTAAAAGCTCGATCGCGTGACTGCACGAACACACGTGCTGACTCACACACCCACAAATATCCAAACATACGTAAATGCATTTGTACGGATACATACGATGACCAACCCCATCTTTTTGCGAGTAAACATCGTAAGATCGTGAAAAATGAGTCACTGATTGTGAGAGTGCTCAGCTGCGAAAATGCTGATGAATTAACATCACAGACTTTTAAAACATGCAACCACGACCACGAAACGTTTTGTTATCGCCAACAGACATGTAATAAAAGTGGAGCATTGAGTAATTCATTAGTAAAGGTGCAGAAAAAAGTGTCAACTGTGACGTAGTTAAATAATGTGCATAAAACAAATGAAAAAATTTAATTATCCGAACACGATGTTAACCCTAAGTAGAAATTCTTAATTTGTTTGCAATTTATCGTAATTTCCATCATTTAAGTTTAATTAAAAAAAAATACCAATAAATAAGAAATTATTGAAAATATAATCGTCGATTTTAAACTTACGTCGAAACAACAATTTTGTATACTAAATGTTTACCATGCACTACCAGTTCAGGTCACTCGTTCTCGTCAATTGCTACTTTTCTGTAAAATATGACTAAAATGGCCAACATCCGGTTCGCCTCGTCAGCACAATCCAAAATGAATGTTTTCCTGTGTTGTTTCCTTGGTAGAAATAAAGATATTGTTGATTTGCGGAATTTGTTGACCTTGCAAAACGGACAACGTAGCAATTGAAAGCTTCATCGTATTGAAATGACTGAATGAAACTTTTGATCCGTTATTACGAATGGATGTATGATTTTGCTGAGGACAACACGTGAAACGATCCTATTAGAACAGCAGACTGCTCGACGCTGCTACGCCAATAGCACATACATATAAAAGTGTATGTTGCTGTGTGATAATATCCAGCATTCACCTGCACGCAGATTATCTTCGTATACACGAATGCATGTTCCGAAAGAAACTGAGCGTTTGAAGTAAACAGACAGCATCAAATAAAAATAGAGAGAGAAAGAGAGGGAGAAAAAAATAGGTCCCTCACGTACAGACTATGGAGTTTAGCACATTCGAGCTCCCGAGCGCTGACGAAACGTTAAAAGTTGACTATACCAGTGAAGTTTATCTGGTGGTGAGTCGAACAGGTGTCTTGTCGCGAGTCGCTGAGACATAAATCGTAAACAATCATTTGATTTCACCCAAGTTTATACTCTTGATTTACGTGCAATGAATTTTCGTTACACAAGCTATTGAAGTTTTTTTTTTTTTTTAATTTATACGCTTCCAGAATAACGTCGAAAGCTTTCACTCTATTTTTTTTATGATTCTTTCAAAGTTTTACTGCGAGAAATGAAGGTAAATAGAAACATGTGAGACACCTTCTGGTTCGAGTGGGATTAAGTAGCTCAATAAAAACTTACCATCAACAAGCCACTGACATTTCAATTTAACTCGAGCATCAAAGATACTTCAAATAATCCCATTAGTTCTCTTATCAATTTTTTTCCAAGCACTTCAGTAGAAAAATATCTTTGTGTAGTTTTATCAAACCTTGAACTTTCAATCAAATTAATCATCTAAACACACATTCGGATATGAAAGCTTATAGGTTCGTGATTTATATGAAAAACGTGCAGTAACTGACTTTTTTTTTTCGTCAATGAACCAAAACTCCTGTTTATCGAACAAACACAGAAGGACTGTTCGACAGCATACAATTTTTGTAAAACGTATATTCAGCGACCAGGAACTAGAATGATTTACACAATTCAATGATCGCTTCAAAAATACGGAACGTGGAAGTATTGTTCTTCAGGTAATACGCCCATCGAATCGTACTTTTGTCTCCGGAACGATAAAGAAACGAATTATTTACAAATATTTCGTTTGAACTTTAATAAAATTTTGTCATCCGGTTTGATTTCGCTAATTCGAGACGTTTTTAAATTCTAAATATATGGGAAGCTATTTATGATGAATTATCAAAATATTTACAAGCACAAACGTTCTCTCCAGGAGTAAAAAAAAATGTTGTTAGTGTGATACTTTTTTCATCCTCTGCAAATAAATATTTTAGTTCTATTGGCAGAGTACAGGGAAATAATGAAAGAGAGAAAAAAATAGGGAGACTGAGAGAGT
Source organism: Campoletis raptor (assembly GCA_948107755.1). Classification (NCBI taxonomy): domain Eukaryota; kingdom Metazoa; phylum Arthropoda; class Insecta; order Hymenoptera; family Ichneumonidae; genus Campoletis; species Campoletis raptor. The sequence continues at coordinate 12,690,446 of OX403623.1, forward strand.
TCGAGATTGCATCTCGTAGACCGGTTGAAAGGAAAACGTGTAAGGAAACTTCAAAGTGTCGAGACGTCTCCTTCCGGCCATCCGGTGTCTTGGGCGACGAGACAAAATAAACGAGGCTCCCTCAGTCGACGAGTGGTTTGGGTTTTGGGCTCTAGGCAAGAGATAAAGAAAGGGAGCGTGGAGAGTTTTGACTCCTGTACGAGATGTCGAAACCCTCGAGAGCGAGACACCGTGGCGCGAGGGTTTTCACGGGGTCGTGCTCCATGTCGAATATTACTGGCATCTCGCCAAATGAAAAAAAAAATATATATATATACTGTAGGCGTGAGACAAGACACCCCCTTAATTCGCCATCTCCCCTTGTCAGTCGCAAGGAGTGCACAGAAGTCTTTGGAGAGTTTTCATTCTTCTTCACGCGACTGAGACTTTTCAATGTCGCTTCAACAAGAATACACAGTAGGAGACAATTCTCAAAGAAATTAACTGTGATTCGTATCTCGTTACTTTCGCATTATCTGTACAATTTATAAAAATTCATTTCCGTTGTTAAGGAGGATCGAGAGGTTATTCGCGGTCAAGCGAGAGCTTAAATTAAAAAATTGCCTCAGTTATCTTTGTATTTCTGTCGAATATTTACATTTTACTGTGTGATTCTTTGTCATGTGCCACAATCGTGGTAAATAATTAGTTTAAACTATAAAAACCCACGACCTGTCAAATATGACGGTCCTATTTCAGTTTTTACCGGAAATTCAAACTTTTGGGTACCGTAATGTTCGATCTTCACGATGGAGTACCAATTTTCAATTTTTTACAGTTTTTATTATTTGTAATCGATCGAAATCTCGTTTTTTAATTACTTGGATACATAAATAGCAAGACTGTGATTATTGAACTTCCGCTCGTCTTTTTCTATAATAAGGTGACGTGCTACAACAACTAAAAACCTTCGACTTCTCAGCTTTATAACGCAAAAACGGAACGGCCAATATTGTTCAAGTTTTGGGGTATAGTGCATAAAGTTTTCGAACCTGGTGCGAGCTATCGGCAGGTATTGATTGATGTTCGGATTTTCGCACATGCCTTTTTTGCTTACCGACCAACTATGTGCCAGGTGCCTATTCGGTGTCATCCGATTACTTTTCTATTTGGGCCCGTTTTGCGTAGACAGATAAATAAATGAAATGTCAAGTCTCCCACCCTGCGGTTATGTCTCACGTTTTGTGGAAATATCCACCTACGAAAATCGATTTTAATCCAAATCTGAACCTTCTATAAATGCGTTGTTCAAATTATTCGACTGAAAGTTTGAAATCGTTGTTAGAACGTCGATAAATAGTAATCGGATGAAATATATTCGAGTGGAACATTACGAGTTGGTAATTACGTCTCATCGTTATCGGTGGTGAATGTTTCGATCCCAAACAATATTCATGTAAATATATTCTCTATGTATTTACGATCATTTAAAAAAAAAAAATATTGGCAATAATGACAATAATGATAGAACATGATGGGATTATCATCATTTTCATCGCTATTATTATTATTATTATTATTATTATTATTATTATTATTATTATTATTATTATTATTATTAGTATGAATATTTTGTATGGCAGGATTAATTGAGATTACGCCATCATTCGTTGCTAGTGCAATTTCATTACTGAACATCAGTAAATGAGATATCCCGTTTCCTCGATACGCTTCTCCTCCACCTCCCAACCATTTCCAGGTAATTTGAATATTCCGAACCAACACAGACTCTTGCAGAGAGTCCGAGCGTTACGTGTGCCGTTCTGTGCTCACTTTATACTGTGGATTTCAATGTTCGTTGCTGATGCCTCCCTCCCTCAGCCTCTTACCCCAGGGGGTAGTTGCGTAACCGAGTAACACAAACTCATGCACTCTATCGCTCTTTTATTTTTCTCTCACTCTCATCTTCCGTCTGCTTCTTTGCGGAAAGAGCGAACTTTTTATGATCTTTTTTTTTTTTTTTTGACGCATATTTAACGAAACTATAACGGCAGATCTTGTACTTTTTTTTAAGATCCGTTACTTCTACTGATCTGCTGCGGACGAACGACGCAAGTTTTTCTGTTTGCTATAAGAAACACTCAGTGCAATAAAAACTCTGAATATGTTGTTTTTCAATGTTTTTTGGACAAAAACGTAGTTTTTCTTTAAATCAATTGATTTTTATATAATGATACAAAGTTTTCTCTTAAAAATAAGTTTATCTTCATAATCGAACGAGATTTTCAGCGCTTGAAGCTTTCTCGTACTTTCTGCAGTTTTATCATTTTTATTTTATGCGCATACACTAAATTCTCTAGTCTAAATGAGAGCGAGTCAGAGCGGAAAACAAAAGCTATGATGATGAACCGAGACGAAAGTCCCGGACGGACGAAGAATAAGAGGAGGCTGAACACTAGCTGGAGTTTTTCATTCGTTAAGCGCGACGGAGTACTATTGGAAAAGTTTTTCATTTTTATGCTCCTTTTTTCGCTACTCGCTTTTTATTTTTCCGTACCACTGCTGACTGTTTCCCTCGTCGTCGTTCGAGGATCGCGAAGAATGAAACGAGGAAATCTCGGTTAATGAAAATGGACGAAAATGCCGCCGGCCAGACTAATGTAGCCTTTCGTACAAATACCACCACGAGATCCCTCTCTTTTTTTCTTTTTTGTCCCCTCTTCGACTAATTTCTACGTAATTCGAGCTGCGGGCGAGTGAAACTCGGGCCAATTGGTGGCCTCCTCTTTGTGAACGTTTCTTCACATTTTTCAGTAACGGATTAAACTCTTTGCCTCCATAATCCGAAATAAAAAGTATACATTAAACACGAATATTTACAATGAAGCATTCGACGCATCTTTTTCTTCTTTATTTAATGAAAGACCAATAAATATATATACGACAATTTTTGTAGAGTGTCTAAAATTTTGGATTTTGTATAACAAACCACCAGTTTAAGTTCCGTTTCTAGTAATGATTATGCAATTACATGATAACAATTTGAGCTTCGAAGACGACTCGATGATTCAAACCGAAAAAACAAGCGTTCAGAAAGCCGCCAATAAAAATAGGTTTGCAGTCGAAGAGTTGATAAAAAAGTTCCTGGTAGGATCGAGAAACTAAGAACTTCAGTACTTTGACAGTCAAAAGAGAGATTGCTCGACGTCCGGATCAGATTTTTGAAATGCTAAAAATTTTGAAAGTTCCGGTCGTAATTCCTGATCGAGTGGCAAAAGAGATTTGCAAAAGATTGATGGTTGTGGGTTTTGAAGAGAATTTTAGTAGACTTTAGAAAAAGCGTATTTTGGACATTTTTTTTTTTTTTTCAAATGGATGCTGGAGTCCACAGTGGTGGAAGTCAACGTATTTATAGTCAGAATACTCTGCACGCACACACGCACATTCACATATAAAACATTGTGATTGCACAGTGTTGAAACGAGGATTCGCAGTCCTCGGATGGCACTGAATGCTCAATGCCGTAAGCATATAACGTTCAATGCAACGAGTTTCTATCGTCGTGGATTATATGTATGTATACACATATATTTTGTGTTCATGGACATCGCGAATTGCCGTGAATTGCTAAAAAGACAATCGCGAATTCACCAGTCGTTTGCAAAGCTGCGTGTGCGTGTTCACGTACGTATATATATATATAACTATATACAAACATATATAAATGTATACATATATTTAATATGTGATGCGAATGGGAAACCAGCTCTTTTCCCATGCAGCATCATATAGCAGAGGATGAGTGCACCTGTGGACTCTCACAAATCCCAATAGCTATTTGTGTGTCCTGTTTCACGAGAGGTTGAGTGAAAATTGCATTTGACGTGATCACGAGAACGCGTTATCATTGTCGTGTTGTTTTTAAATCGGTCGTTTCGTTTATTTATTTTTATTTGAGAACTTCATTTTTATATTTCTTTCCACATTCCATTTAAAATCTGACAATCGATAAATTATACTTTGACAATGATGAATTAACAAAACAAATGATTGCCAGCTTGCAACAACTTTATGACGGACCAGCCACGTTCAGAATTTTTCAATTATCATATGCGATGAAGCAATTACACGTATAACGTTTTAATATTCCAGATTGTTTACAGAGATATGAGAATCTTTAGAGTAAGTGGTTTATTACTAGTTTCGCAAAAATAGTCTTTTATCCTCCTTTGATGTCGAAGATGTTATTAACGGCGGTTAAATCATTTACGATCTGCGGTTAATGTTATTCTTTTTAGTCCGTCTCAGCACGTTGTTTTCTCTCTTTCTCCTTCAGTCGGAGATTGTATAAGCGATTATTGCGTGTGAATCGTAGATTTTTTTTTCTTCACGTTTATATGAAAGTTGATTGATTGGATTACGTGATAATTTGTCTAAAAAAAAATGCCATTTCTCACGCTTAGTTTTTCCCTGTAAGCCCATTTTTTTCCAATCAAATATGGTGGATTTAGAAATAGAATTTTTCCACAATGTCTGCCTGAAACTGCTTTTTTTTTCAAAATTTTAACGTCTCATCAGGTTCGGTGACTTTACTCCCATTTATTTCGCAACGTCTACCGTATTTATGCACGTTGTGGGCTGCTTTGAAAGCACGAATATATACGGTTCTGTACGCACCGTGTCCAAACTACAATGAATATCGACGACTGTGCGATATCGTACGAATTGTATGACAAACTACATGCCTATCTATATGAAAACATGCATTGTCCCTCGATTGCGAATCGTGCACATACGTACGCATAGAAATTACGATAAACCGTGACGTTTGTGTACCATAAATGGTGGTAGAAACGGTGATTGCAAATTCGAGATATGCCAAAAGTTTCGTGGACCGCAAAAATCTCGGGACATATGCAAAGTTTCGTTGTATTTTTAAAACGCGTATCAAAACGCACATAAACGTGAGTATTTTGTAATTAAAACGGTTGTCGATGAATGTCAACGAGTAATGAACGAGACATGAAAATCGTTTTAAAGGATGGCCTTTTATTGATCGACCCTCAGTCTAATTCCTCATATCACTTAAGCGCAATTTCTCCTCGACAACAATCGATAATTATGTGTGATTAAACGCAGGAAAAAGTGAGAAAAAACAAAACATATCGAAGCTTTGTTGCTACAAGTGCTGCTTTCGTGAAACACAAACCGCGAACTGAGTCTGATTAGTTTTTGCGTAATTAATGTTTCGTATCGATTACTTGGATTGTCAGAAAAACGGCGACTTTGCATCCCTTCGTATTGTGCGTTCAACTTAGTTTACATCACCGCAAATATACATGTTTCTAATCGAATAAAAAGCGCGAAGGCCATCCTTGATCAGATAAGCGATTTCGTGTACTTGGAGGATGTGTACGAGATTATATCCGGATAAAAAAGCATATTCAAATGCCTGTATAATAAATAACGTGTTGTAAGGATACGCGAGTGCGTTCGAACACAGCATAAACATTAATCATTCAAGGTAATTTGTGCTTATTGTTCGATCGTATTGTAATTATTATTTCATGCCACATTATTGCATATTTTTGTTTTATTTAAGTGCCCATACTGTTTATTATTCCATTCTGCACATTTCATCGGCGATCATTCTGACGTTTTTCTCCGAACTTACATCATTGTCATATATTTTTTTAATAATTTTCTTTTCCAATGTTTATTGTTGTTTGTCAGCGTAATATTAAGAATTTTCAAGTTTTTCCTACAATTTTCTTCCGTTAAATTAAATGAAATTATTCATACGAACAATCATAAAAATAATACGATTCGTTTGTCTCTCACGAAAACGGGACTCGTGTTCCCCGGAAGTTGCGGCAGTTAAAGCCACATGGCCACTCTGCGTCGATCCTTCTTTCTCATTCTGTTTCTCTCTCTCTCTCTCTCTTCGGAGTTTCGAGTATTTATACTTGATAACATCCGGACGGGGACGTCTCTCACTAGACAGCTACACATAGAGTGGAATTGTGTACCAAAGAGAAAGAGAGAGAGAGAGAGAGAGAGAACAGACGTCAGTGACAGACGGCAAAGAAGGATAAAAGTTTAAGGCTGCAAATTTGGGTTAAAAAAGCGACAAGGTTTCAAGTTGACAGACCATATGTTAGTATCGATATATGTTTACATATATACGAGCGGGATTTAACGATAGATCCACGAGAGTAGTTCCTTGAGGATGAAACGTAATGTTGGCCCAGAATTTGAGGCTCATGACCGCCAGATCTAAATTAAGCTCTTACTACGAAGACGTTGCTCGTAAACGCCCAACCAGATAGTAATGTGACTTTATAGTGTGTTATGCTAAAGTATATAGTATTCATACATACGTAGAAAAATATACAATGGACATTAATACTTACATATTTCATATTTTCGAACAAAATGACCAAAAAAATCTTAATGCTCCAAAGTCCAGGGTGTTATTTTCAGGGCTGAATGTCTATATTATTTTCTTTCCTTTCGTTCCTTATGCATTTTTTATTTAATGACAGATGATTCATTATTTCAATAGTTCGTACAGACAATTGAAATGCATGTGAAAAATAATACTTGGCGCTCAATGTCATAAATCACAAAGGGCGTGTACGCATCGTAGTATATATAAAAGCGGGGAGCTCATTTCTTACATCGCGAGATTTCAACCGGATTGCGGCGATTAATTTAAATTGCCGCGATTAATCGCTTCAACTCGTGTGCGTACGTGTGGAGCAATTTTGTCGAGTACTACAGAACACTCATTCTCGTATGCGTATTTGTCATCTTTCGAGTACGTTGCGAGAGTAGGCAAACACACATGTTCATAACCACGAATATTCATATAGCAAAATGGATACACACAACGATTTATGAGGCAGTATATAACTAAAGTGCAAAGCTATATTTGTATCCATAGCTTCGATGTATGTTAAAAGTAAAACGATAAAAATATTATCGCACAGATTTAGTTTTATTCATTTATCGTATTTTCCCATTGCTGCTGTTTTTTATTTTATAAATTATTCATCGACAAGCATTTTTTCTTCTTTATTATTCACCTTTTAAAATGTTGATTAAATGATCATTTTTTGTGAAAACGAATGACGTTTTCTCGTTAAAATAAATGCTGCCCTCGTTTCGCACAAATTAACGTGAATTTATGATTATTTTCAAGTTCTCTTTGCTGAAAACTTGAAAATCGTCATGCTCTAAATTCCACTGGCATACAGTCTCGTAAAATGTCTGAGAGACAGATTGGCCGGGTCGACGTCTCGTATTCCGTAAAGTGTCGAGTGAAGCCATCATATTCTGCTGTGCTCTCTTTCTCTCTCATATACACTGACGTCATCATCTCTACCAACCAAATAATAAAAAGTATTTAAAAAATCAACCTAGCACCGCCATCGGTGTTTTAGTGGTCGCGGTCGTCTTATGTGCCTTCACGTCTATATAACTACGCGATGCTAAATATAAGTAACACGCCAAAGATCCTGTACTCGTAACACGCACATGTTGTAGACTTAAGAAAAACAACAAAAAAATACACCTTTTTTTACAAAACTTTCATCGAAAGTTCTCCTACTTGAAAATAATAAAACATCGCGTTCGAGCCCTCAAGAGATATTACCCGTTGAAAAATCAGTCATTTTATAAGCAAAGCAGAACTATTTTATCGAAAAACATATTAAAAAACGAACATTCGTGTGTTTTCATCGATTCCCAAAATAAATGATACTCTCTTGGTTATTCAAAATGAACGTTTGAACATCGATAATGATTCTCCATCGATTTGACAGTGCTCGTGAAAAAAGTATTTAAAAACATCGAAAAATGTGGTTTATACAAGGTTAGTGAAGAAAAAACGGTTCCCGGATACAAAATTGTCTGTGACAATAGATTTTTTTTGTTAGAAATGTATCCGTGTGTGTTATTAACCAGATGTTGGGTATTGACGTCATCGAGTCGTCTCATTCATGCAGATGCATTTGCACTTTCATTATTTTATTTTTTATTTTGTAAGAGAGCAAATAAGAAAGGCTGAGAAACAAAAATCTCCCAGCTCTTGGTTACCGATGCGAGTTTTTTTTTCTCTGTATTAAGAACACAAACAGCTTTTGCTACTTGTTAAGACTGATGTGGCCTGTACACAGAGCTGGTCTGATCTCTGTTGCATGTGCATCCAGTTGCACTTTTACTCTCGTTCCATTGCTGTCATTCCTCGACTCATGGGATGACTTCTTTTTTTTGTGGCTTTGAGTTTTTTCTGTCACCAGCATATCCGTTTTGAGATAGTCTCTGTAACATCTCAGAATAAATTGTCTAATAATTTTTTTTTTCTTTAATAATCGCAATACAAAAAGGTATAAAGTTGTCAGTGAAATTTGTACCAATCAATGATCTAAATTAAAAGTTGAAATGTATTTGTTTCGAAAACATTTTTTTCCATGAAGATTCGATCGTTAAGGTGTTTTTGAAAATCATTGTCTCATTGCTTAACTCTGCAATTCTTGGCATGTCATTCTTTTCTTCTTCTCGAACACCATCTGGTCTCTTCTTCCACTTAAACCATTGTTTTTTTTGAATTCCAATATTTACAATGTTTCTTGAACTGTAGGACATACTATTCATTTAATCTTTGTCTTCCACGCTCAAGTATTTCTCAGCTGACTCACGTAAATTCCGCGATACTGGCACATAATTATAACAGCTTGACAGTCCTGACAATTCCTGACGCTCTTCGGTCTGTGCGCATCCAATTTCCGATTATACGATCGACAGCAATATCACCAAAGCCTCGTTGCCATCAATGAACCAATGTCCAAATTTTCGAAACACAGCTGACTGTGAAATAAATCAACATTCACTTGTCCTGATTTGGGACATGAGAGCACCTCGATTCGTTGAAATCGTGGTTTATGCTACGTCACGTACTTCTCAGTTAACCTGATTTTCATTCGTAGAACTAGGTGGTGCTGCTGCCAAGTTCATTAATTTTCGAACAATTCGTGCAGCACATTCACACAGATTTCGATGAGAACTCTCATAATTGGAACCAATTTTAATTAGTGATTATATACAATCGCTTTGAATAATCTGGATTATTTTTAGATTGCCCGGACTCATTTGGATACGCAAAAGTAATTGTCTATTTTTTCCATCAACATTTTTAATCCTGCGATGAATCCTTTCCACACAGAAATAATACATATGAGAACATACATTTTTCGATATATTAAAATATAATTTTGAAGAAAATATATTTTTTGTGTACTTTCTTTCCATATCGATTAGACAACTGATATTCCATTCATTTGTGAAGAATACACGAACGAATTTATAACCAGTTGCCTAAACATTCATCGTCTTGAATTTGATGAAAGAAACTTTTTCGATGGGATTAAAGGGTAAATTATTCGGACAGCAAAAATAATTAGAAAGATACGAATATACATTCGCGAAGTTTTACAATCATATATCTATCATGTGTTTATAAAATCAATATGTACCGTACAATCAAGTTTTCATCGACGAGTTTATAAAGATTGATAATATTCTATAATTACGTGGAATATATATATTTTTTTTAACAATACAATTGGCAACTTGGCGAGCATGTCTGAGCCCGGTGTGCTTTCTAATTCTCAGCGAGGTAGGTCGATGCTCATATTACGTCTACGACTGCTCATACACTTCTTTCTCAGTTTCCTAACTGTGTGAGATCGCTTACATGCTCACTCGTAACGAAACACTTCGACGCCGACCTCAACCGCAATGACGAGAGTTTGCTGATCGCAAGCGTGGGCGGATTTCTTTCTCCCACTTTTTCTTCAATTTTTCTTTGTTTTCAATGACGTGTTATTGTGCGTTAACATGTGTAAATGAAAACGCTATTCGTTGGCTCACGCAACTTCATTTTAGCGGCCAAATGTGAGTTACTCGTTCCATCAACGACGAAGAAACACACTATACTTAAGAACCATTTTTTCGATCACTATTTCTTTACATTTTCCAAGTTGAAAAAAAACCGTACCCCAGTCGCTTTGTTCTGGACATTCGATTCTAATTATTACGAAAGAAAAAAAAACAATTCAACAGTTACCTAAACATGAATTTCTTTGTGAAAAATCTAACAGTATTTATTTAAATATATTTTGCAATAAACTACGAGTATCAGTTGAGTATATAATACTGGTGAGCAAGTTTAAAAAAAAATGTCACACGTGTGAATGCCCTGTATTCTACTTTGGAGAACGTTGCAATTTAATTGCTGAGGTTTTAATGGTGTTCAACAAAAAAGTGCAAATCAATCAAATTTTCTTAAATTCCTTACATTTCTGATACGGTCGTAAAATACCAAAACAAAAACTCCATGAAATGATTTCCATGACCTGTCAACATTTTGCTTCATACGCGAACAAAAAGATTAGGCATAACTTTGCTTGAGTTTGTATATACAGTTGTTTTTATAATAACGATTCATTCGATGCTGCAATAAGTAAATCGAGCAGTATTGAGCAGGTAGTATAGCGTATAAAATTTTTAAATATCTGCTATGTTGTTATTATTTATTTAAATATATATAAAAGAAGACAGATCATTGAGAATAAAATAAAATATTGACGAATAAGGAACGAAGCTTTTTGTGCGACATAAATCAAATATTATTCATTCATTATTCATAGCTTTGACATTTCCAGACGAACATGTATACATATGCATGTACGTTTTTTTCGTACTTGTTCTTTTAAGCATTTTTTTTTGTATGCGCGCAACGGGAGTTGACGCCATAGTAGAGACGTAAGTTGGTGTGCATCCTCTTCATATATATAATGCTCTCGAGTTCTTCACACTTTTTTAGTCGAGGTAAAGTATCGACGAGCAGAGGTGTTGAGCATGAAATATAGCGGAGAGTCGCGGATTCGCGTTTGTCGAAGTGCTCGACTCGAAACTCTATCGTCGGAAAACCGAGTGTGAGAGAAAACGAAGAGAGAGAGGAGAAGGGAGGGGGGAGATCGATAAAAACGAGACGTGGGTAAATTGTCCAGAACAGAGTCTGCCTCGGTGAAGTCCGGGTGCAGAAAACGAGAGCAAATGTGCTGCTGCGATATCACGAAGGGTGGAGGCCACACAGTCCCCCGACAATTATAAAACGCGCACAGAACAGAGTAAACGCTGCAGCGGTTGTCCCTTTAACCAATGGCCAAATAATCAATGGTTGGCATATTCCGGTTTTCCTTCACCAAATATTTTCCATGGACTCATATGCTCCATGGGTTGAAATCTCTCGAGAATAAAAAATCATCCATTACCATTTACATGGTTCGTATATATATTTCCGTAGTAGGCGTTCTGTTTCAAAATCAGAAAAAAATTTGAGTTGTCTGGAAAGTTTATCTACATGTTTAAGCGAGTTCAATGAATTGCGATATTTCTACTTACTCTTGAGAAAGTTCTTTTTGTTGTGAAATGTTTTGATCGTTAAGGCAAGATTTAAAAAGAGGCTTGAATTAACGATATTTTGTTTCTTTGTTACTTCATACTCTTTTCCTTTTTGTTATCAACATTTCAATATCCTAAAGTCTGTTACCGAGAGCTTAGAACATTTCGTTTGCGTTAAATCCCACCTTGAAAAGCACGCTTTTCTTAATTGGTAGTAAATCTAGTTGTTGAAAAAATGTAATTTGAAAGGCCAGCTGCGGCGAATTGCAAAATACGGAAGTCGTGAGTTTCTTTCGTGCGGGCTTAAGAGTAAAACATAAATATGTCGACTTTCACTTATATACTTCAAAACAAATTATGAGATTAGCTCAAGTCTTGCCAAAGTATCGTAACCATTCGACGAACGTTGGCACGTTACATGGAGCAATGAACATTCATGACCGATAACTATTTATCAAGTTATTACCGTAGCGGAAATGAGGTAAATTTTCAATTCCACTGATTTTTATTCTTTTGTGAACAGTTTGCCAGTGCATCTTCCAAACCAGAAACGACAATTTATCATTTACGAACTTTTGTGGACAGGAGTATCAAAGTCCATTTATTCTACTTCTGAACCCAAACGCTCCAACTTGAAACTACCATTTGATCATTAGAGGCTAACATGGCATAACATGGGCTGCCTGAGGTTACACATGAATAAAGTTTACCGTGAACGAATTATAATTCGCCAACTGTTACGGGTAACCAAATTCCGGAGCGAATCTCAATTTCCTTATACGAGAGAATTTCATTCAATTTGGCTTGGTGACGACGATTTCTAACCTGCTATAAAGTTTATACCAATTAACTCAAAGCACAATGCCCCAAATTACAAATTAAGGGCGTATACGTGCGACTGACTGAAGAAAAAAAAAACGATTTTGAAAAAATGTTTTCATTATCATTATTTTAATGTTTTTTTGACAGATACTTAAACATGGAAAAGTTGAACGTTCAGGGGATTGTAGCATAACTGCATGTCACTTTTTTTTACTTTACAAGTGAAAGAGGAAGACACTTTAGTAAAACTCTGGCGTAATGGTTCAAATCTCTGGTATTTTGTGTAAAAATGTGTTAACAAAAATTCAGTCTCGACCAAGACTGGTTTTTAGTTAATTAAAAAGTTGTTTTGATTTTGAACCAAAGCTTGCAGTTGGAATCAGATTTACCGAAAAACAGCATTTTGCAAAAAAAAAAAACTGATTTATAGTTGATTTGACATAGAATGTCTCATATTATTGAGGTACAAGTACGTTGCTATGTAAAGAGTGTTTCAGCAAGTTGGCGTTGAATAGTGTCGCGGGAGTTGAGGCTGTTAATGGTATATATGCCAGGAGGGGAACATTTGCCTTGAAAATGTGGTCGCATGCGAGTAACTAAAAGAAAAAAAAATTGGAAAAGGTTTACTAAGATGGAGAAAGAGTGCTTTCGCCATCAACGACACCACTCGACGTCGTAGACATAGTCAACGGCAAACACGACGTCGTCGTCGTCGTCGTCGGCCGTGATGACGATGATTATGCAAATGATAATGACGAAGAAATCAAGAACTACCTTGAAAACGTGATTTCACACGAGCGTTTTTACCCTCTCACGCGCCCCCGCGACGTGAAATATAATCATTTTTAAATGATCTTTGTGCCAAAGCCGCATTCACGAACTCTGACTCCTTGATCACTATCTACCCGATTGTTCTCAATTCTTTTGATGTTTATATGTTCGTGATATATTGTATTTTATGCTCAACCATAAAGGAGTGGCCATGCTCTCTTTTTTGTCATGGTAATTTCATGATTCGTCTCGATTATCCGATCAAAGAGAGTCGAGTGTTGCGTTTATTTTCGCGTGATTCAACGACTCGACTTTCAAAAACGATTAAAAAGAACAATTCACATTTAGAGATAATCATAGAGGAATGAATTAATTTGTAGACTTGTATGTTGCACGCCTGAAACTTATCTTTAGTCAAGATACGAATAAATTCATGTTTTTAAATGATGGCACAATCTCATTCAAGGTAAATCTTTAATTGTTAGTAACTCACGGGTTGTGTATGTTAACGAGGTACGTGAGTGAACCCAACTTTTCATTGCCACATTTTTCTAACTGTTTCAAAGTCCTAGGATATTGATAATGAAACAACAAACGCATGAAATATATTTATTATTTGTGTTATTCTAACAATAACAAACTGCTACGTTCTCTACAATATTTCTCAATCCTCTTTGTACTAAACGCCCGACTATTAAAGACAAACAATAATACAAAGCAGAATGAATAATCGGAGTAACGCGAGTTCCCTTAAGCGTAAAGTTCTAAATTGCACACTCCTGTGGCATTGCTTCTCTACTTCACACCAACTCGACGAAGACTTTCACTCCTGTCCCGAGTTAAACAAGAATGTCGTTGCTCGACAGCCCTCTCAACTTCTCGGCATCTGTTCTCCACTCAAATACAATGTGAATCTTATAATTTCCACTTGAGTTAATTGCTCTCTAATGGAACAATTTTTGCATTAATTGGCCTATTATAATGTAACACTTGGCCTTGCAAAGGACCAGTCTTTTATGAGAACAAAAGCAATTAAGACGATGTAGTGTTTAAATACTGTAATATGTCTACGTAGTAAATTATCACTGTACTCAAGGTTGGGAAGAGTTCGTGAAAGTAGAACTGAGTCAATTAAAATGAAAAATCAGAATGACATTTTTTATAATAAATCATTAGAATATAGAAAACCTTACTTTTTAAATAAATCTAATGCGACAACACCTGGATTTTCGACGTCTAATTAATCAAATCTTATAAAAGAAAAGAGCTAAGCAAAGGGTCGTGAATTTCTGGTCTCAATTTCTCGCGTGTGTTTAGCGATCTTTTCACGGTCGTTTGTTTCCTTAGGATCGTTCCTCTCTTTTTTTTTCTTTGTGGACAGCTCTCTAGAGTCATATACACAATTCGCTGGATGCGCCACGATCTCTCGATCTGGCTCAGGTCCAAATCGTAATACCAACAAGTTTCATGCACTTGGGGCACATTCGATATTCTGACGTACTCCAACACTCGTACGTATGTTTTTCGGGTACACGTACATCATGAATTTCCTTGATAATACACTCTTGGAATACATTTTCTGGCTTGATCCTCGAGATATCGTTCTGCCAAGTCAAAAGGTTGTTTTTCCATGACCTCTTGTGGAAGCCTATTGCTTTATCATTGTAAGAGAATCTTGTGAGAGTGCTTCGACATAAATCGGCTACATATAGCCTCGCAAATAATATAGATATTACTTATTCTCCTATTATCATACTGACAACGATTTTTCCGGTCATGTTCAATCAAATTTCTCGATTATATCGCCAGTTTGAAATGCAATCTCTACTAAATTAGTTTTTTGAGTGTATAGTTCGAAATTGGCCACAACCCATTATTTTAACACGATATTTCCATTTTTTTCGTCACGATTTTAGCAAAAATATGTGACCTTTTGTTTGTGTAACTTTATACATTGTTATGTTCAATTGTGAAAATGTTGTTTGTGTAATTTTGGAAGATTTCGGATGTACGATAACATCGCGATTTTATGGTCATGATTCTTGGCTCAATATCCTTATCTCCCGGTTTTCTCCTCCGTTTCCATTTTACCGTATCTATGTGAAATCAACTAGTATCAGGATCTTCGATTATATGTACATCTATATATGGGCTTGAATGTTGTGGTCTATGGCGTAACCGAACAGCTCGGATTATTACTTCAGCGGTTCAACTACTACGTCCTTATCTGGATTGGCTTAAACCACGTCGTGAGGTATACAAGAGTGAGAATGTACGTAGGAAACTCGAGAAACCGTATAGAGTAGCCAGACCTACGATTTGCTCGAGTTTGAATTAAATTGGATCTTTAATTTGCTGTTATAAATGTAATAAACATTTTTCATGAGTTTTATACTGTGCTTGACCATTTATTCATGCAAATTACACATTAATTATTAACACATGTTCATTTACACTGCAGTAAATCATAATTGTGTCCTACAGAAATATTTTGTTGCGCAGATAAATTCGTTGGGAAAGAGTTAACAAGAGTCCGCTTTAGCGATCGAAGTGATCGAATATTTTCTTTGATCGTTGGAGGCTGTATAGTGTAATTTTTCTATTTCTTGTTAAACATATAGAAAACATTCAGATCACTTACTAAAAATACTGACTCGTGCAGGAGGTTATCTGCATATCGTGATCGTAAAATAATTTGCAACGTTCCGAGACTGAAGGTCTCTTTGACGGATGTTCCTACAGCAGGTTTGTTTTCCATCTTTTCTAGGAGACAAAATATATCAGCGAACACGTTACGAGGATAGTGTATAAATGGATTGAATCACTATATAAAAATATCTGTGATCAAGACGATCGAGGGCAATGAAAAAAGAATTAAAAAAAAAAAATAAGAAAAAGTATATATTTTTTCACTGCAGAATTACGTGAGTTTTGGAAATTGCATCAGGCTAATGTCGAGTATAAATTTCAGCTGTTATATAGGGAGGTCTTTGGTTCGAAGTTTTGTACCTGATCATCGGGACGAACAATGGCCAACGTTTCCACGAAACCGATCGTAGAACCGGTCTCACGAGGTGTATAGGAATAGCACAAATGTATATATACATAAAGGACGTATATTGTATGGCATATATTATATGGTACATGTATTAGAGGGATACAGCGAAGCGTCGGCGTGAATTCATGCGAATATGCAAGCGAAAGGAAAATGGATTCTGCTTGGTTCGTTGCTCGTTAATACGAAAGCTTGGTTAATCAAGATGAGAATGTTTACGTTTGCTATCTCTTCGTTTTCATACATCTGTATATAAATATAAATAAAAGTACATGCACCAACCGGAATATATAATTGTGTACGACATATAATTAACGATAGGAACATTTTCGCAGCTTTGTCTCAAACTTTCGTTGAGTTGTGGTTAATTGTAAAGACGCATGATTTGTCGTTCATCATGCCAGCACCAGCTGAAAGTTTTCTCATCATAAACTTTTGTCTCAAACGACGAAGAAAGGAAAGAGAAGAATTTTCGTGCTAATCACGTGAGAAAAAAAGATCTCGCAAAAAATGTCTTTGCTTTCTGCTTGTTTTACCACGAGTTGAACGATTTGTAGAGTTTTTTTTTTTTTTTACACTCATCACTGAAAAGTATTTGATTTTATTTCAATTCTTTTTCCCCGTCTTTCTCTTTCTATGACGCTTTTCCTCGATTAATGACCTTATCACAGACTAAATCGGAAATGAGAGCATGACGAGTATGTTGTATGAGAAGTGAGAGCAACAGGTTTTTTCAGGTGTGTGTGCTAACACGTTGAGAGCTTCATCTACAGGAGATATGATGAAGCGAAGGAAAGAGAAAGAAGGAAATTGAGGAAGGAGAGAGAAAGAGAGAGAGAGAGAGAGAGAGAGAGAGAGAGAGCGAACATATAGGCGCACCTTTACTCACCTCTGTGAAAACTTGAGAACTCACCTGTGGCTATGACCAAGCACGAGCATAAATTTTATTCCTGTAAAAATGTTGCTTGAATAACGAACCGCTTTTATATACGTATTCATATTCATGTTCGTAAATAAGTATATGCGCTCGGTTTGGCTGTTTTGCCAAATAAAACTTGCGACGAATGCGTTTGATGTCCTCATGAATATTTCAGAGAAAAATCTTTGCCGCCTTATAAAAATCAAGAAGATTCTATCAAGAGAGAGAAGAGTTTAAACCCTTTTTCGTCCGAGACATTCACATCTCGTAAGAGTTTCAAAGCAATCAAACCAGGCACGTTTAATGTCACATTTTTTACTCTTCGTTCGTCTCGAAAACTGCATTTTTTTTCTCCAATTTCCAACAGTTTATTGTGCGCACGAACGAGCTCAAAACTTTTTAATGAAATGAAAGAAACGGACTGAAAAACAGAAGAAGTAAATAAAAAAGTTTTTATCTCTGCCTGTGGCCGCACAATGAATGGTTATTCGATTTTAGACGATAAACTTGTTTCCGTATAGTTTCCAACTTTGCCAAGTAGAGTCACTCACTCTCTCCTTCTCTGTATGTCTCTTTTTCGGACAAGAAACAGGATCTTGAGTTATCTAATGGCTTAAGGAACATGACTATGCAGCGAGATCGAAGATAGCGTCAGAGGACCCTCCAGGATTCGTTTTCAGGTATTAAATACACACACACAACCTGTTTGAAACGTCCATAATTAGGAATGAGCATTAATGAAGTTCTTCACGAAATTTAAGTCTATTCGTTCTCGAAGAAGTTTTTTTCCAACAAATATATACATTTCTTTAAAACATATCCGACTGTAATTTTCTTGTTGAGCTTGATTTCGTTCTGACAGTTAAAATAAAGACATTAAATTTGTCTTTTTTTTTGTTGTAGACACTTTTCTCCTTTCTAGGAAGGTCTGTTAGTGAGCTTCGCATTTGTATACACACGTTTGTTGTTCGAATACATAATGTTTTGTTATCCATTCTACAAACGCGTCCGCACAGTGTCCGCACCCGTTTCG
This sequence comes from Campoletis raptor, assembly GCA_948107755.1. NCBI lineage: Eukaryota > Metazoa > Arthropoda > Insecta > Hymenoptera > Ichneumonidae > Campoletis > Campoletis raptor. The sequence goes on from OX403623.1 coordinate 12,708,494, forward strand.
TTCGCGGATTCGTAACTCGTCCGTGAACCAGAATGCAGGGTTTGTCACACGAACGTATATATAGATTTTTTTGACATCCTGTATACAAAATCGCACTCGAGTCTGTCGATTTTCACAAGCAGGTGTAGTGTCAATCGTTACTAATGAAGATTTTTCTTCTTTTCAATCTAAAAAAATAATGACTATCCGAGTATTAATAATTGGAAATTTAAAGAAAATTTCCATTTTATTCCAATCATAATTTCTAGGCTAAAATTCCTTAAATTTGTTCCTTCTCTTATTAATAAATTAATGAGTTGTTATGGCTTTTATTTGATTTTATCAAATATCTGATTGACGTTGATTTCAATGAATAATTAGACCCAATCAGCATCCAATATTTACAACTACATATCGATGAATAATGATTTGTTGGTTCTCGTAAAGATGTAAAGGTAGGAATAATTTTATCACTTTACTTTCTCATCTTCAGAGCTCTCGTGTCTCGTCGAAATATCTGAATTTCAATTAGTCAATAAAGACTCGTGATCATGAAATTCCTTCAATAATAGACGATCATCCGTTGGAAATATTTGGACCTGTACGTTTGTCTATGAATTTTACACCCATAAATATATATATCTATATATATATTTAGATATATATTTAGACGAGACAGTACACCTGTGCGAAGTGCCTGGCCGTCTTCTCCGGCTTCTCAAGAATTTTCCTCGAGGCTCTGCGTCTCGTTTGACAACAACATATATAATGGAGGTCGGTGTTCGGCTGGTAAAGTTGCTTGCGCGTCATGCGTCGCTTTCCTTGCTCATACATCACTTTGTGTGACGAGTTTTCTCTTCCCTTGACTTTGCCTTACACGTTTCCGCGAACAATGACCTACCGCGCGAGTGGTCTAGGAAATGAATTGTTTTTCTTTGTTTTCGATTAAGAATCCAATCGTAGAGTCTCTGTGCACTAAAATACACAAAATTCCTTTTGCATAAAAAGTGTAACACACGGTAGGCTAGAAAATGCGGTTTGAGGAAAAAATACGGAGGTGGATTAAAGAGAGAGAGTGAGATGCTCGAGGAAAGAAAAGCGGGGCCACGGTTCTCGCATTCTCTCTCGTTATTGACCGCGAGCGGACCGCGAACTGCTCGGCATTCCCTGGACACTCGGTAACTTCCTGTTGCTCTTCACGCCCAATGGGAAACACACTGTGTCTGTAAATATATATGTATAAATATTCGTAAATGTATTTGTGTAAGTTTCGCAGACATTGCGACTGTGAGTTGCTCGTGACGCGATTTGACGCCGTTACTATACGCGACATTTCCGGTTTCTAGCAATGAGAGAGCGAAACTACGCGTTATCATTATTATCGTCATCATCATCATAATCATTGATCGAGAGGGACATCCAATCATTATTTTATTTCGTCTCGGAAGTTCATCCGGAGCAAAACGAAATTTTTTTAAACTTTCAAATCTCGTGCAAAATTTTCTCTTGTCGCTATTAACATGATTCAGCACTTCCGACTTTCACGATCACTTCCGAAAGTTTCGTTGTAAATTTTTTATTTTTCAATTTGTTAGATTTCGAAGTTAACTTTTGTGAGTAGCTTTCCGGCTTCATATACATTTTCCATTCCGTAATATATTCATCGAATTATTCATTTCTATCTCTAAATTCGTGTCGACAAAATTCTGTGGCTCTTTTTCACAGCCTCTGAAATGAGAGACCGTAAATACTTCAGCTAAATAGCTAAAGTGCATTCAAAAGCGTTGAAAATAAGAGAAAAAAAAAACTTTAGGGCTTTCGGAGCTGGGCCACGAGGGTAAAAAAGGTGGTAGATGGAAATTCAAAGGGTCAGGGTATTACAAAGATCAATTCGGCGTGAAATTTCTTTTACATATGTATGTTATACGGTTCTCCATATATTTTATGGTGGATTTTTCTATATAACGGTCACCGTACTAGGTGGCATAAAAGTATTGCGCCCATTGGGAGCCGACTAATAGCAACAGTAAGTGGAACGCAGCTGGTGGAAACGGATCGTACGTGGTCTGACGAACTCGGCCACGCTGTGAGTGAAATGAAAAAAATATATATATATAAAAAAATACACTGACCCATCACACTCGCTTTTTTCACTCTTTCGTTCTTTCCATTCGCTTCTCCCCATCGATTTAACATAAACGTATATATATGTATATATATACTCATCGTCTTCACTTCCGAAGTAAATATATTTGAGATGTATGTATTTTTAAGATGTCGATATAGAAGCGTTTCTAAAGCTATATAAGTCGTTAATGATGGTGCGTAATCATCGTTAGTGATAATCAATTTTTTCTTCGTCAATCGGGAATGTTTGTAACGCAAGAAGATTAAGTACTGGAGGCAGACATTCGAGAATTCTTAAGATAAAACGTAGCGGAGAAGGCATCACGTAATCGATGAAAGATTATACTCGTCTTCCATATAATTTATGCAAAATTTTATTCGACCTCGAATTATGAAATGTCATTAAAAAGCTTGAGTAATCGTGTATATTATTCATTAGATGGAAATTAAGATCGATTGATTATTTAATATTTAAATGTTTAATCTTTTGAATTTTTATCGTCATTGGTGAATTGATTTGTATCCTTGATTCGGATGGACAACAAAACATACGAATTCTTATTCATATTCTTATTCATTTTTTCATATATTTGTCTATAAACTTCCTGTTTTCATAGAATCTGACAATATTTTTAACGAGAACAACATTTTTTTCAATATCTGAATTCAATTAAATGCACACAGAATTTTCCTTCAATTTCCATGGATTTACTGTGAAATGCTATTGAAATTCTCACATTGAACATATCTCGAGCCTCGAGTCTCTCCTGGAATTCAAACCACAAGGATCTCGTTCGATTTGTTGCCTGGGAAAGCACCCACCGAAGGGCTGCGAAGAATAAGGGCTCAGCAAGAAAATATGTGGGTGGAAGGAAGTGAGATCCGGTCCTGAGAGTGCGGTAAAGAGCGAGAAAGAAATATAGTTTGGTGAAGGAGAGGCACTGAGTGTAGCGGAGAAGGATCAATATGCACCCTCCCCTCGAGGGCAAAAGCCCTGTAGGGTGAAACGGCGCCGGAGACCCGGATGTTGGACTACCAAGATTCAGCATTGGTGCTATTCAATCCACCCTCCGGCACTGGATTTCTTACGCATAGAGCTTTGCAATTTCCCATTTTAATCCAATAAACTCTGAATAGATATTGAGCAAAATATAACTCGATATATATACGATATTGAATTTTACGCACGAATAAATTTGCCATTTAAACCAACATGTTGCTTTAATACACTTGTTCATTTTTCCAATATAAATATTTTATATTTGAAAAAAAAAGAATATTATTCAGTATTATTCATATAATACATAAAAACATAAATACGTCCACTTTGGGGGCTCATAGCTCCCAGTAGAATAGACATTTTTCAAAACATTTATTTCCAAAACAATCGTACAATTCCTGACTAATCAAATGGTACAAGATCCAACGTTGATAAACAATTAGTTCCACCGTGGTTGTAGTCTGAAAAAAAACTGTCATTCAATTCTTACGCCAAAGACCGATTTTGTTTTGGGTCAAATTGACCCCGAGTAGGAACCTGGGGTTAATAGAATTACAAGACACCTATCAAGGAGCACTCTCCCAGCTAAATTTAAACATAAATATAAAACAAGTGGTAGCAGAGAACGTAAAGAATTCCAGAGTTTGTAATAACGGTACCTTGCCTGTGAACTAAACGTTCGAGAGTTTTCGAATGACCTTCGAGTGTTGTACGACTCGACACATGCGAGGTGCGAGGATGAAAAGACGATTATTAATAACTAGGATAACGTAACGCGAGTCATGAGCCGTTATGAATTATCAACGTGAAATTCAATATTCACACAGATCGCGTCCTTGCTCCGATTTCATCGTGCATACCTTATTCAGTCTAATATACACAAATATATAACACGAGTAACGTGTAACGTGAAAGGAACTGAGATCGTTTCAACAGTAGTAAATTGGCCCGAGTGTAATGGCTGTCGTATATATCAAGAGTATAAAATATTTATTCGTCCCGATGACGAACGAGTTTCGTGAGAGAATGGATCGTCGTTTGAATTATTTCGGCACAATTAAAAGGTTAACATTCGCTCTTTCATAGACAAGGTCAATTCTCCTTGAGATTGGATTCATTTCGTGACATGCTTATGAATATGAAACAATGATTTTTATTTCAATAAAACAAGTTGCAAAATACCAGAAGCCTGTGGGCATTTTTATAGCCTTGTCAAAAATTGATACAATTCTTTTTGTTCTTTGAAATACACTTGTCAACTAAAACGTCGTCTAATACATTGACTTATGAAAACTTACGTTCCCACGATAATGTTTTTTGTTGTCAATAAATTTTATTAAAAAAACCATAAACGTTGCAGATGTTTTGCAGAAACTTGTCAATGAATTTTTCGCTATCTTTCCTGGTTCTCGTCCCTGACTATTGATTTATCGAAAAGTCCTCATTTCATGAAATGAATTTTTTTCAAATATTTTTCAGGTCACGTACTCGGCTGACCTGGCAATTGAGATCCCAGGCAATTTGAACCAAGGAGGTTCCCGTTACCGCCTAGTCTACAGCCCCGGAGTTGGCTTTCCACGACCCAACACAACTATAGCAGCGACTGATATTGACGAAGACGTTATAAAGTTTCGCGACGGACTTGCCGGTACGAAGTACGAGTTTTGGCTCTACTACAGCAACGACACGCTCCAGGACTGGCTAACATGGACCGCCTCGATCACGACAGGTACAACAAATCACAATATTCAACTACATACACGTAAACACGTATCTATTAAATAAATTTATAACATCGATATAAAAACTGTCACGCGAGTGTTCAAGTTAATCGTTCAAAGAACAATTACGTACCAGTAATTCCAGTTTTACGTAAACACGAAGAACAGGATAATCAATTGGACCAGCATATGAAATATTAATGGGCAAGAAATGAAAATGCTAAATATGAACTGAGCAAGCCAGCAGGATTGTCATAATCATAGAATAAATCGTCATATAAGTGAAAGTATCTCTAATAATAATATTGATCAAAAAAATACTTACGAAAGAGACTTTATAGCGTTATGATAAAAATAAATTGGACCAATTGCCCTTAATAATAAGTTCTTCCAAAGTAATCACTGCGGTATAATTTCTTGATTAATTTTTAGGATTCGTCATGCATTCATTAGCAGTAAAAACAAGTCAATGGTATTGCAATATGTTTGACATTCATAAAAATTAATCCTGTTGCAAAGATCGTTCAAATTTTTTATTCGACGCCTTAGTTATAATTGTGGAATCGAATAATTTGTAAAGAATTTTAGAACAATCGTTAAATTATTCAAAATAGCTCCGGACCCACCTTCCAATCTTACGGTTACTGTACGCAATGGGAAAAGTGCCATTGTGTCTTGGGCACCTCCGGTCCAGGGAAACTACACTGGCTTTCGGTTGAGGGTGCAGAGTTTCAGCGATGCCGGAAGTCCGAGAACGAGCGTTATTCCGGCAGATGCTGTACCTTACACCCTCAGAGATCTTACACCAGGAGCAACTTATTCGTTACAACTTTTTACAGTTCTAGATGCCAAAGAAAGCGTTGCTTATACGAGCAGAAATTTTACGACAAGTAATTATGTCTTTTTTATTTATTTTTACGTCATCTGGTTCACGTATTATTTTAATCGATCTTCAGTCCACCAGAGTCTTTATTTTCAACTGAATAAACTATTGATTTTATTCGCACAAAGGAACCTAATGATGCTTATTTCAAGTGTCGATAATATTGATGAGAATTATTTTCTTTCTAGAGTCCTTTATTATTCATTATTCTTTATAAGAAGCAAAGATCGAGGTCGTTAGTTCAAATAAGGATTCAATCGATTTCTCATTCACGAGCTATTGTGGCTTCTTTTATTTATAGAACCGAATACCCCTGGAAAATTTATCGTTTGGTTTCGTAACGAGACAACACTGTTGGTGCTTTGGCAACCACCTTATCCAGCGGGCATTTATACTCATTACAAAGTTAGCATAGATCCTCCAGATGCTATTGAATCTGTGTTTTACGTGGAAAAAGAAGGTGAACCACCCGGACCAGCGCAAGCTGCTTTCAAGGGTCTCGTACCAGGTAAATTATCATTTATAACATTTTCATTCAATTTGATTCTTTATTTTATTGGAGTTGAAGGAACAGCTTGTTTTAAATATAAAATTTCATTTGTAATAAAAATTAAACATTCTTTCAATTATTCATATATTCAACCAACAGAAATTAAACTTTGAAAGTTCTGTAATTGCCTTGCGAAACTTGTTCTATGTGAATGCACGAGTTTTAAACATAATGTTGAAATTTAAACCAACAATTTGCAATAGAAATGACTCCAGTCTCAGGAGATCACGACCATAGCCAAAAAACTTAAGAAAAACGTAGATAACGTACAGGATAAAGAAAAAAATTTATGTAAAGTCAACGTCACAGTCTGTCGAAGGAAATTTGATACTTTCGAAAAAATCAGTCGTTTAGAGAATATTTAATATTTGCCTTTGTTTTTTTTTTTCTTTTGAACAAATGTCACCAAAAAATGACTCGACGTACATTTTTATTCCACAGGCAGGGCTTATAATATATCAGTACAAACAGTGTCCGAAGACGAAACGTCGGCACCGACAACAGCCCAGTACAGAACAGTTCCCCTTCGACCGTTAAACGTAACATTCGATAGGGCATCAGTAACGTCAAGCTCGTTCGTAGTATTTTGGAATTCACCAAATGGAACATCTGAATTCGACAAATATCAGGTGTCCTTAGGTGGAAACCGTAGATTAGCTCCTGTAACGAAAAATCGGGATGACGAGAGTCAGTGGGAGTTCAGAGACCTCGAGCCTGGAAAAACTTATCAGGTTGTGGTGAAAACGGTTTCAGGAAAAGTGACTAGTTGGCCAGCAAGTGGTGACATAACATTGAGTAAGTAATCAATGAAATCTGAATTCAATTTCCGAAAAATCTGATAATTTAATTCAATCATTAAAATATATTTACGTTGTTCTTTCTTTTTTTTTTTCAATTTCAGAGCCTTTGTCTGTTCGAGATCTCCGGGCGGATATAGACGAAAAAACAGGAATGCTCGAAGTCTCATGGAGGCCAGAAAATGGCAGCACTCAGGACAGTTACAAACTACAGTACCACGAAGTTGAAACGAGCATCGGTGGCGATAGCAATTCTCTTATAACTAATAAAACGAGGGTAATTATTTCAAAGAATTCATCTGCATTTAAAAAAAATCTTCAAACGAGTCTTATAACTTTTCTCTTTCCAATTATCGACGATTTTTTCAAAAGTTGGTTTGACAAAAGGTTGGAATTACAACTCCTTGAAAAATGTGTCAAGAAATTAATGAAATTTTTCGAAATTTCGATTTATTGTAATTTATGGTTCAAGATTTTATTCGATAATGTATTGACAAGATTTAAAAAAATTTCAGGTGAAGTTGGAAGCTCTTTTACCTGGACGAAATTATTCCATAATCGTCCAAGCATTAAGTAACAAAGTCGAATCGAACGAAACGGTATTGTTTCAAGTAACAAGACCCTCGAGTCCAATAATCGAGGATCTCAAATCGATCGAAAGAGGTTTGAATATCTCATGGAAGAGCGACGTTAATTCACGACAAGAAAAATTCGAAGTGATGCACAACAGAAGTGACACTGGAGAGAGTGCAACGTTGTTGACAACTGAGTCACACATCGTGCTCGAGGATCTTTATCCTGGTGCTGGTTACGAGGTTAAAGTATTTGCCATTAGTCATGGACTCAGGAGCGAGCCACATGATTATTTCCAAGCAGTTCGTGAGTAAATTCAAAATTCGATAAACTTTATAATTTCATAAAATTATTCCAGAGAAATAGACCTTTACGAATATTTTTTCTTCATTCTTAATAACAAAATAAATAAAATGCAAGAAATTTTAATTTTTAAATGACAAGAAAACTAAAATGACGACGGTTCAAAGTCATAGTTAATGTTTTTCCTTCTATTTGCAGTTCCACATGCACCGCAACACCTGAGAATCGAAAAAGTAACGAGCAACACTGTGTTAGTCCATTGGGCAGCGCCACTCGATTCATTATTTTCGGAATATTCGATAAGATATCGTACCGAGGACGATCCTCGATGGGTCAAATTACCAAGTGTCAAAGTAACCGAAGCCGAAGTAGCTGACATGACCCCAGGCGAAAAATACACAATACAAGTAAATACAGTGAGCTACGGTGTTGAGAGTCCTTATCCACTTCAAGTTAATCACATCGTTCGTAAGTTCAATTCTTATTTAATAGCATTTTAATTTTTTAATATATACAAGAGTTATTAATAAAAGGTTAAAGTTTAACAAGAATTCAACAAAGAAATATTTAGAAAAAACTCGATAGACTGAAGAAAAAACTGAACATCATTTATACAATTTAATAAAACTTTGAAATAGGTCCGAATCCTGTATTAAACGTAACTCCTATCGTCGATTCGACCAATGTAACTCTCGAGTATCCACGACCCGAAGGTCGTATCGAGACTTACGTCATAAATTGGTGGCCCGTTGACAATTACGATGATGTACGATCGAAAAATGTCACGGAAAGCAATGACCTCTCAGATACGATTTACGACGAAAGTTCCATTCGTATCGAGAGGATTCTCGTTGGTGATTTGATGCCAGGTGTCGAATATGCATTCACCATTTACACCGTTTCGTACGATCTCGTGAGCGATACCATTAATCTCACTACAAGGACAAGTGAGTAAATTTTCATTTTTTTTCGTTCAAATCTCCCGAGTCTAATCCTTTTTATTAAAAAGTACAATTTTCGTATGTTTTTTTAAATCGTTTTATTTGGACATTGGCAAACGTTTGTTTTTTTGAGTGTTTTGTTCGAGAGTTTGAATGAATTAGTCGAAAAGATTTTTTTTTTTGTAGTAAAAGATTCGTTTTTGTTGCATGATTTTATTTTGCACTGTATTTTGATGAATAAAAAAGTCTCAAGTTCTCGGACCCGGTACGTTTGATTGAAAGTGCCCGATATCTTCAACTACAAGAATAAGGTAGAGTTTGATAATATTTACGAAAAAGAAAAACTATTCCGAATGAATTTAGTGCCTCTCATACAATCGGAAGTGGTTGTCGTTGTGGATCGTGATCTTCCGGATTCTCTGACCCTGAGATACACTCCGACACCAATATTATCTTCGAAATTCGATCTTTATCGTTTTCGTATAAGTGACCAATCGAACACGACGAAGGAGCGTCTGGTTCAAGACAACGACACTAAAGTCACGTTTGTCAATCTTAAACCTGGAAGACTTTACAATGTCACCATGTGGACTGTTAGTAAGAATGTGGAGAGTCGACCACTCATCAGGCAGGACAGGCTTTGTGAGTTATTTGTTTATGCCTGTGATAAGCATGGAATTATTATTTTTACTTTTTATTTTTTGTGTTCCTTCGAATCAATAAATCCTTGTTATTCCTCGCTCCTCATTAAACAATCAGCAGAATTTCTCGTACGTATTTTTACGTTGATACACACTGTCAAATACAAATTCTAACAAAATTTGAAACCACACAACTTTACGCAATTATATTTTATCCATTAAATTAGCTGCTAAAAGTTATTTGAAAAATTCAATAAAAAAATCTAGAAAATGGAATAATTCAAAATTCGTTCAAAATTTCATTTTTGTTTTTTCATAAAGTTGTAAAGTATTCATTCTCTTCTTTTCTTTTTACAATGAAAGGACTACGAGATGATAAAAAAAAAACGACTTTTTCGACACCGTATGTTTTATAGTAACTTTTTTGTTTTGTTTTTTTTTCTTCTTTTAGATCCAGAGCCTATAACCGCGATTCATGCGATTGACGTTAACGACACGAGAATAACCTTAACTTGGGACGTTCCAAGGGGCGAGTACGATGCCTTCGAAGTTCAATATCTCAACAGCGAGGGTGGTTACGTTCAAAATATAACTTCTCTGAACGCCATTACCATATCGGATCTAAAACCTCACAGAAATTATACGTTCACCCTGGTTGTAAGATCAGGCTCGGAATCAAATTATCTCAGACGATCGAACCCCCTAAGTGCCAGTTTCACTACGAGTGAATCTTATCCTGGCAGAGTCGAGAAATTTCATCCTACGGATATTCAACCCAGTGATATTAGCTTCGAATGGTCGTTACCGAGTCAGGAACAAAATGGTGTGATTCGAAGATTCAGCATCACTTACGGATTGGAGGTAAATTCGAGTAAAGAGCAAAAAACAAATTGTTGATGTTTGATAAATTGTTTGACCAAATGTAACGTTTACAGGGTTCGACGCACACGCAAGTGCGAAATTTCACGCCGAACGAGTTTCGAGGCGTGATAAAGTCTCTCATACCCGGAAAGACTTACGTATTTCGAATTCAAGCTGAAACGAAAATAGGTTTTGGACCAGAGGCTTCATGGAAGCAAAAAATGCCAATTCTCGCACCCCCGAAACCACCGACCCAAGTCGTACCAACCGAGGTTTGCAGAAGCAGCACAACCATACAGATACGATTCCGAAAAAATTATTTTAGCGAACAGAATGGCGCTGTGACGTCGTACACGATCGTCGTTGCCGAGGATGACAGTAAAAATGCATCAGGTCTCGAAATGCCAAGTTGGCGCGACGTTCAAGCTTACAGTATTTGGCCACCGTATCAGGTGAGATGAAAATATATCTCTGGATCCATAAGAAAAAATAGTTTAATCAGAAATTTCATTTAAACCTGATTTTTGAGAATAAAGTAAAAATATTTACACATTAAATAATAGAAAAAGAAACTATAAAAATCTTCAACTCAATAGAAAATTCCATCCGAATCGAAACATTTTTAATTCAGAATTATTCAACAATAATTATTTCACAGCTTCGTACAAAAGCTCAAAAATAAATCGTGAATTAATGAAACGTCAGGTAAGATATGATCGAACAATACAATACTTGGAACCGATACAATATTCATCGCGCGACCATAAATCAGTATGATCTTTGTGTCCATACGCAAAAAAAAAAAAAAGGAAAGAAGTATGAACTTGAGAAGTTAAGAAAACAGGAAAAAAAATCGTTCTATATCTCATTCGAGACAGACACATAAATGTTCTAATCGTGCGTAAACAGATTTGAGCACGTGGGCAAAATCACATCTTGTTCTCGAGCCGAACGAGTCGAGAAAAAGAAAAAAAAATAATAAGCTAAATAATTAATGCAACGAATAATACTCGAGTGACTCGTTGAGTTGCATGATCACGCCTTGTCTGTTGCGCACTCGATGCATTAATGCTGAAAAACGTCGTCACAGTTTGTCTGAATGTATCTCTTTGCTCGATCGCATTAGTCTATTGTTGGCTCAATCGCGAACTCATTTCTGCAAGTACTCTGAAACGCTCAGGTCGTCTGAATTTTTTTTTCTTCAAACATCAAATATTCAGTTGTTTTACAATAATGGATAAACTTACCGAAATTATTTCTAAAACTGGGCACTTAATACGAAAGGTAATTACAGAGAACAGTCTTATGAAAAATTTCATAAAAATCAAACACTATTTCATTAGATACCAAGCTCTAGAGCTAAAAAACCATGAATGAATTGTTTTATTATGAAAAATTAAGTGACTCAGTTAAGAGTTGAGTTCTTGTCAAAATAAAACGATCAAATGATCAATCAAATGGTGAAATTAATGAAAATATTCGATTTTTTGTTTTTTTTTTTTTATAATGAAGGTGATGGAGCCTTACTATCCTTTCAAAAATGGTTCAGTCGAGGATTTCACGATTGGGTCTGAGAATTGTGATAACAAAATAGGATACTGCAACGGTCCATTGAAATCAGGTTCAACTTATCGTGTTAAAGTCCGCGCATTCACAGCACCCGATAAATTCACGGATACGAGTTACAGCTTTCCCATTCAAACAGGTGAGCAACAATCGTTTGTGAAATCGAGTAGTTAATTGTTCCAGAAATGTCGTTAAAGATTCATTACGAAAATTTGGCATGACGAATACTTTATGTTGAAATATTTTTCCAACCAAATTTTTGATTGAAACAAACGTCTCATTGTTTTAATTAATGCCTTGTTTCGTGTACATGCCTGGCCCAAGGATTGCTGCTGGCAGGTGAGGAAAATCATGTCGATATCGTGCAAATTGTGAATATGAAAAATATTTCATTGCATCTTCTAATGATTTATTACTCCGATGATTAATAAGTGATGAAAATAAAAGTTTTCCAAAGCTTTACATTCCAATGGTCACGTTCAAGACTCTTGAATATTGTAGTGTTTTTTTACTTTGTTTACATTGTTTTTGGTTCATCATTCAATTCGGTCAAAAACGATACTAATAGCAAAAAAAAATTCCCTAACTTAACTTTTCATTATCGTATGAAAAATGAAATAAAAATACTTACAATTTTAGAAAGATTCATTATTTTTTCGTGAACAAATTAACGACCATTACCTTTTTTTTAAGCTTTAAACCCGAACCCTGCTTTAAGAACTATTTATAATTTCGATGATACGAAATTTGATGAGACGAAGATTTTGAATGTTTAAATATTCTGAATAGTACGATGTTTTTAATTGATTATTTTACCTCCTCGCAGATAAGGACAACACAGCAATAATCGTCGGAGTTACTGTACCGTTGGTTTTACTACTAACTTTGCTGGGAATTGGTTTGTTGATAAGACGTAAAAGAAGTCAAGGAAGAAAAACAACGGAGACTCGAGCAACGGATAATTTGTCGTTGCCCGATAGTGTTATCGAAACGAGGTAAATTAGTCAAAGTATATTTTGAAAATATCGATGTCCTCACATCTAAAATGGAGAGTTCAAAGTAAAAAAAAAAAACTTATCTCATCTACAAAAGAAATATGAAAAAATAATGATATTTTTTCAATTTAGGTTCCATCGCTCTGTCATTAAATAATTAAAAACACTCCTATTTACTGTCTACGATCAATTCATTAAAAAAAAATTACTCCATTTTTTACAGCAGACCAATAAGAGTCGACACGTTTGCGGAGCACTACAGAATAATGTCTGCCGATTCGGATTTCCGTTTTTCCGAGGAATTCGAGGAGTTAAAGCACGTTGGTAGAGATCAAGCGTGCACGGCCGCCGATTTACCATGCAATCGGCCAAAAAATCGTTTTACAAATATTTTGCCATACGATCACAGTAGATTTAAGTTGCAACCAGTCGACGACGAGGAAGGCTCGGACTACATAAACGCGAATTACGTTCCGGTTAGTTTTTCTCACTACTTTTCCGGGACAACAATTTACGGGAACCCATTTTTTTTCTTTAATAAACTACTGACGATTTTTACAGGGCCACAATTCTCCAAGGGAATTCATCGTCACTCAAGGTCCTTTACACTCAACCCGAGATGATTTCTGGCGAATGGTCTGGGAAAGCAACAGTCGAGCCATTGTCATGCTCACAAGATGTTTCGAAAAGGGTCGCGACAAGTGTGATCACTATTGGCCCGAATCAACTTTACCTGTTTATTATGGTGATATCAGTGTCACGATACTCAACGAAGCACGATATCCGGATTGGAGCATTACGGAATTTATGCTTTGTCGGGTAAGAAATGTCAATAAAATTATTATTTGTCTCTTGTATCGTGCTTGACGTTTTCCATCGTCGTCGGTGTTTTATAATAAAAATTTAATAGTAATACCTGAATAATTGAATTGTTTAATATATTAAATAAAAAATATCTTAAATCTTTACATTTTTGGTTTAAAGAAGATTGTTTTTTTTTTTTATTATTCATTCAGGGTGACACCAAACGAGTTATTCAACATTTCCATTTCACAACATGGCCGGACTTTGGTGTACCGAGTCCTCCACAAACGCTGGCGCGTTTTGTCAGAGCATTTAGAGAACGAGTGAGGCCTGATCAAAGGCCGATTGTCGTACACTGTAGTGCGGGAGTTGGACGTAGTGGAACTTTCATAACGCTCGATAGGATACTCCAACAAATACTTGTGTCGGATTACGTTGACATATTTGGTATTGTATGGGCAATGAGAAAAGAACGTGTCTGGATGGTTCAAACGGAGCAACAGTACATTTGTATCCATCAGTGTCTGCTGGCGGTTCTCGAAGGCCAGGACACGACAGGACCACCGCGAGAGATTCATGACAATCAAGGTTTCGAAGGTACGAAATAAAAACAGAAAAAAACGCTCGTTTCCTATACGGACAAAATTTAATCCATTATTTCTTTCTTTTTTTTTTATAAAAATTGTACGAGTCTGGTGTTTTTTGACGTTTGAGAATTTCTCGATTACCGACTGGTGGTAACAGAAGTGTGCAATTTAATCATTTTTTTTCTACTCTTTGACATGGTTGATTGACTTTATTTTTTCGATCGAACTGAATTTTATCGTTTTTTTTACCGCCCTTGAAAATTTGAAAATCATTTTTTGAAAAAGCAATTCTTCGCTGAACGATCTAATTGCGCTACCATGAACCACTACGAGTGCCAAGAGATTTATGTTTAAAAAAATCAATTTATTTGACGTAAGGGAGCTAACTCAGGGGAAGTCGTTTTCTGAATTCCTGAATTAATTGTTTCAATCCTGGGACAATATGGACGACGTTTCTGTTATCAACCATCGGCTTTTCATATTATCTTCGGAGCACAATGTGTTTCGTTCATCACTCATTACCGAGATCAAATTTAAAATATTTTTGGAGGAGAAAACTAGTTAAAGATTTTGAAGGGACTCCGTCAAGGTTGATAGAGAAATATGAAAAGTTCATTATCGTTGAATCGCCTAATATATTTCTGTCAGACACTTCATAAGCAAGTTGCAATAGAATTTTGTGGATTTCGTTGACAAATAATAAAAATAAACCCAATCAATGGTATCGAGACTTTTGTTTTTTTTGGCTCATCAAATATATATTTACTGTCAAATGGTCGAAATTTGGATATGAATTGAACAAAATTCAAAAAACATCTGTTAAAATTCTCCAGCAATCAATTTTACTCTACCAACAAGTTTTTTTCCTCCAAAGATTTTTCTCAAATGAGACTCCAAAAGGAATATTTTTATAACAGAAAAAAGAGTATTATCAAATTGTGACTGAGGTGTTCGTTTCTTCAGCTGCATGAAATCGCTGGCTGTCGAAAAACGACACGAAGAAAAAAAATTTAATTCTAAATCCAAATCGGGATTGTTTGGAATTTGATTGATAACCTTTCTAAGTGTCAACAGAATCGTAGTTATTGTTGTACTGAATGATTATTCAAAAATCCTATTTTTTAGAGTCTCATTAATTAAGGAAATTAACATTTTATCTCGGTTTTAAAACCTCCAGATTGTAGCTATGTCTGACCAAAAATATTTGAAATCTCACGTAGCTTAATATTCCTCGGGATGGTGATGAAGGCTGGTTTTGGAAAGATGGTGGTGGTTTACAGTAGAAAACATAAACGACCATTCACCACAATGATAATAATTGTCACACAACAAGTTGGAAGATTCAGGAATCACTTTAATCAATTTTTTAATTTTTTTATCAATAAATATTCAAGCTAATAAATTAGAATTGTAAAGGCATAACAAACATAAACACAAAAAATTACGAAAGTTGTGAATCAATTTTGATTGACACGAAAAAAAAAAACTTTTCGTGAAACTTTTAACTGGATCTTTCGACTGATTAAAACTAAATGTCCCGATTATTTGAAACCCTTACCCCGTCACTGCCAACACACATTGAACCTCTGAATCCAGGCAAAAATCGAAGCTCGGTCGAAAGCGCTAAAAGCCCAGCTGAGGATGAGAAGGAGAGGTGACCTTCGAACTCTGATGGCTCCGACGACGGTAATTTCGATCGTTGCCTCCGTTCCGTTGCACGTTGTTTATGTCGAATGTGCACCCCGACGAAATAGAGACGTTGCCATGCATGTGCATCAATTTTTAATAACAACGACCATTGATAATCATTAACGACAATAATAAAAATTTCGAGATCTGTGGAAGTGTTTGTACATTATAAGCGAATGTAATTGTCACAAAAAAGTTCATTTAATTGTTACAAACTGAACGAAAAGTCTTTGTATCTTCAAACATTACGAAAAAGTTTCATTCGATCGTGCAATTATTATTATTTGCATAAATTATTATTTGATCAGAAAAGAGCCTCATTTTCAAATAATTCCTTACGAAATAATACAAAATAATAGAAAAATCATCAGAATTATTTCTCCACGTGTCTTGGAACCTTTAAACACAATATAAATTGAACGCGAATGGGGAATCCACGAACACTCTTTTACGGATTAACATGTGCTGCGTGAATTACTGACGATTTTTATTTTCGTAAATTAGAAAGTATACTTTGACTTAATTTTGTAATATTTGTCATTAAAAAATGCAATTGCTGCTTGTTAAATATGAATTCGCTAGAATTTTAGAAAGAGCTATTAGGAGCGGAAGTGACATCGCAAAGCATTGGAAACGATGACGTGACCAGCATGTTGATTGAATGGCTAACTCAGAGATTATTTTTAATGTTTGATTTTGTTTGAGAAAAAAAAAATATTTTTTTGCAGATGACGAGGGAATAGCTGAGTCGGGAATGTGAATTATTTCGACGAGGTGAAGAATCTCAACGAAAACACGTGAGCGAACGTGAAGTATCTCATTTCGAGATAAATCCATGGCGAATAATCTCGTGAGCGAGAAAAGCCTCTCGCTGGATGTTTCGAGGCACGTCTAAAGAATGTTTCCTCGAACGATTAAGCTCGAGAGGCCGACAGGACGCCTTCAATACTCAACGGATCGAAGATTTCATGATTTCTACGATCGCCAAAAACGTCAAATTCCATTCGTGGTATTCGAAAAAGAGAAAAAAGTTGAAGGAGAAATGAATACTCCCAAATTTGCTGAAAATAATTTGCAAATTAAACAAAAACTTCGAAGTGTTTTGAACCTTCGATTAGTGACAGCAAACAAAAACAGGTGTCCGTCCAAGAGCCGTTGTAAACGTGCCAAGCGTTGTTTCAAGTTATAGCGTAAAACAGCGTACACACACGAACCCACTAAAGAAAAAAAAACGAAAAAAGAAACATTTAATATCCTAAAAAAGTATAATTACGCTTCGTCAAATATGTATATAAACAATTACGTAGATTATTAACAAACAAACACTCGAGCTAAAAAGTGGGAACAAGAAACTCGCACAAAGCGTTAAAGAAAAAAAAATGAAGCCATATCACGTAATTAAAAAAAATCATTTTTAATAAGTTTTTCAAATGTTCGTTCCAACGAATAGCACAAGCGAGCTGATGTACTTAATTCTTATGTTTAAATATCATCGCAAAAAAGTCAGCGCAATAACACAAGAAATACGAAGACGTTTTCACCTCGTCAAAATGTATGTATAAAAAAAAAAGCAATTTTACAGCCATTCCAGGAGACTCGTGACCGGGAAAAATTTCATGAGATCCAGCAGAAATGTTCGTTCTCGCAAAACTATTCGTTTCTTGTTGCGACATCATTGTTTTTTTTTTTTTTTTTTTTTTTTTTTTCCATGAAACCTGATTGAAAATTTCACGCGCTTTCGAATCTTCTGTTCGAATGGACCACTTTGTAAATACTATAACTTTTTATTTGTATTTTAAGCGCCCTCGGAATACGAGACAAAAGAAAGAAACGAAGGTGTGTTTTAGAGGAGATTTATTATTGTTATTGTTACCGTATTATTATTAATAATTATTAACGTTTATATACATATGTTCGACACTGATGTACTGGTTTATGTCGCCATTCTAGTTTCCCTTGTTCGCCGTCCTCCTCGTGACATCCAATTTGTTGTAAATGTTTAATATGATTGAATTACGTTTTGGAGTAACTCTTCGAGTGAGCGTGAAAAGACGTACCATTAAATTTTATTGCCGGATTCGGAACGTATTCCATATTACTATTAAGCTAAATATCGTTAATTTTAGGGTGTAAGATCAAAACGAAAGAAAAAAATTAAAAGGTGTATGCGTGGCCGGTGGCGTAAGTGCAAGAAGTCAGAGATTAAGGTTTAAGGGAATCGAGAGAAAGGAAAAGAAAAGCACATATCATATAAATCCGAAACTTTTGCTCGCGGCTGCTCTACTTTTTTTTTTTATATGTTAAACAAAAAATAGAAAAAAGAGGTTTGAAAAATAACAAAATATATATGTGTAAATGTCGATTTTCACAGTACCATTGAAATAACGAAATAATGAGCAATTTTTTAACATTTATTATCGAGGCACGACTTTTCGTTAATTCTGTGATAAAAAATTATTACGATCGATTGAATGAGATATTATTACACGAGTTTCGTAAATACTCAGCGAATATATTAAAGATTGAAAGAAGCTGAAGCGATTCTATTATATTAATAACACAATCATTATTGTTATGTTTATTTTTAATTTTTTTTTTAATATCGCGAAAGTCTTCCTCAATCTCTCCATCAGCTTGTGCCAACGAAATTTATAAGCGACTATGTAAAGGAAAAGAAAATAGAGAAGGAGAACAAATTAATCCGATTGTTCTTTCGAACAGTCGTGCTTTGTCACAAAAAAAATCACTAAATTCATATTTATATATTTATATAAATATATATATTATAAATATATATATATATAGCATTCATGTCATTCGGGCTTTCTGTAATAACGCTGGCATACAAAGTATCGATGAAATTTACGACCTTATTTTTTTTTTTTACTGCAGGAAAAACGTCCTTGTAGCAGGATTTGCGGTCGAGAAGAAAATTTCTTTCAAAATTAATAGCTTATTTTATTTCTGTGAAAAATTCAAGAAATAATCAATCAATGAGAAGAGAACTGGAGAGATTTTGAATTTAAAAAAACAGCATATCATGAGGTTTATCATAAAAATAATAACCACCAATCAGGTGGAGAATAATTGATCCAAATGAATATTTAAAATTGGAATCGTTTGTATTTTTGGTGCAATTAAGTTGAATAATTAAAAAAAAAACACACATGACAATTACCTCCAGACATTATTGGCTGAAGTAATTTTTTAACAAAAAGATTTGGCCGGTTTTGCAGTGTGGCGAATCAGAACGTAATTTTGTTTAGTCTTGTATGTAAAGTGTGCGAAACGTGGTGAGTTTATCTCGCCAAAGCGTCAATAATGAAAGATAAAAAAAAGCTTCAAGTTTTGTGGAAAGACTAGTCTTGATCTATCACGTATGTGTGTGTAAAAAAATGGAGAGAAGGGAGCGAGAGGCGGGAGGACGATTGAAGGAAAAAAAGAAGCTTGGAAAGCTTGTAATTGTATGTGAAATAAACGACACGAACTCAAAACACTTGGTGTTCAAAACTCGCGGCTAAAAAGGTATTACTTTTGTGCGGGGCAATTAAATAAAAATTCCCACACAAACACACACAAAACGCATAATAAACGTGATTCTTTGATAGAAAAAAATGGAGAAAAGAAAACGCAACGAAGGCTCTCATAATTTATTACCCCAGATTCGTTCCTTTCTACTCTTATCTCACGTTTTTTTTTCTTTGCAGGCTTCAACGCAAAACGACTGTTATCGTATATTATTTTTATTCTTTCTTTCTGTCTGTTTTTGTTTTATTTTATGTTTTTATCGAATCGTCGCGACTACGTCGAGAACGCGAATTTACTCGGATAATTTCCAGACAAGAGTTCGGGGCTGACGAATTTTAGTGTTATTGGTTTTTTTTTTTTTTTTTTTTGGTTCGGTCGCTTTTTTCATGCAGGGTATTCAATATCCGTAGTTTTTACGACCGATGATGTTATTCCAGGATGTACAGGAGAGGGGAATGTGCAGGTAGACGATACATTTGGCTTTGGAGACGAGGGTGGCTTTGGGGATGAAGATTTATTTTCTTCCGGAAACGAAGCGCTCAAATTCGGCTCACCAGTCGCGTTTCCACTTCCCGAACGATCTGGGGATAAACGGTGCTTTATAGTCCAATATTATCGAGTTGCTTTTATACATTTTCTACTTATTTTATGGCAAATTGATTTGTTTCGTATAACGAAAAGCTGAATAAAAAATTGAAACGATACTTTAATCATATTGAAAACATAAAATGAATTGTTTATTTTATTCAATTTTTTTTTTCACGTAATATCGAATTCCAATAATTATTTCACGACATTGTCTCGGTGGAAAAATCTGTAAAAATCGAGAGGTCATGACTTTTTTATCCCCTAGTAATTCCTATTGCAATTTCCAATAATGCTGTGGCACAAATTCACATAAATAACTTCCCAGTTTAATTTTTGACAACTTGGATATAAATTGTGAAATAATCCAATTATGTTAGTTTCTGTAATTTCATATATCGTCATATGTTTATCTGTAATTGAGAATAAACTCAAAAAAATCTGTAGCAAATTTTTGGTGTTATTTGGTAAAATGTCAATTTTTCTAATGCCATCTCTGATTACAAATATCTTGGATATGAAACAGTGAATTCTTTAAAAAAATTTCACGTAGTTTCATAAAAATGTCCCGAATGTGTCCTCAATATTAAAAAAAATTCTGTACCGAAACGATTTGGCGTAATTGCTATTTAAATTCAATGATTTTATTTCGTATAGAACTTTTAAAATAGTTTATATATTCCCTTACTTTTCCACTGTTTAAATATTCTCGCAAAAACTCCAACGCTGCTTGAATTTTGGCCAGAACTTTCATGGTCCTGAGTCCCTGTCGATTTTCTACGAAACATATGACTGAGAGATCCAGATCGAGAATTGTTAAAGAGCTTTCTGGGCTCCCCGTTCTTGTCGACAAGCTTCAACATCCTTCCGAGAGAATTTGTTTTTTCTTTTCTCGACTGTTGATCCTCGTGAGACTCGTTGGCCATGCCCAATGTCTTGTTACGAGATACATACGTAAATGAGGTATTTTGTACCAATGTCTCGTACGTTTAAGCCTCACCCTCTGAGATTTCATGATTATTTCATGCCAGAATTTATTATAAAGTGAAGTAGTAGAGTCGTTTTGACGTTTATTGTTTATTTTACGTTTAATTTCTGTTTTAAAACATTTTTCAAATGAATTTAATGAAAAATCTCAAGGCAGGAAGGATTGTTGATAAATAATCGTCCGCTTTAAGAATTGTTTGAAAAATGGTAGAACAAATAATCACGAAAAGAAAATCAACAGAAGGTGAGTCTCGTCGACTGGCTCGAAATTGATGTTGACTAACTTCGAGAGTTAAAACGATACGATGATTTCTCAACTTGATACAGAAAGGAAAAGAATGTCGAGGACATTGAAAAAAAAATGGAAAGAGTAAAAGAGAATTACTGCTTCGTTCGAAATGTTTGTCGCACGATTGGAGTTGATCTTGAACAGTTTTCCCATCCGATCGAGGGTCGCTGTTTTCAATTTCCTGGCATCCTCGCGAGCGGCTACAGTTCTCGATAATTTTCTTCCCAATTCCGGTGATCCCGGATTCTCGGGAACAACCATTTTTTTTTCATTTCCTTCGCCTGTATGTGTGTGCGTACATTTGTTTTATATATTTTTTCGTTCAATTTTTGTCACTAGAATCGATTGTCAATTAAAGCGAAATTGGATCATTTCACCCTTGGGCCACAGATATACAATGGAACTCGTCGCTAAACGAGGTATTTTTTTTTCAACAAAATCGAATATTTACCTCGAATCGAGAACAATATTTAACAATAAAAAAATAAACCGAACAAATTAAAGATGACACTTGAAACGTGATTTGGCCAAAATTTAATTGAGGTTTTAATAAAATCGGCCAATTTTTCGTCCAACGAACAAAAACTTCAGCTGAGTTCCAAATATTGAAATCATTTTCTTTTCTTCTTACTAACCGTCATCAATTGGTTCGTCTTGACACTTGTCCATCGAGAGGTTCGACGGTGATGGATGAAAAAATAAAATAAAATGAATGGGACGAGTAAGGACCAACGGGAAATGAGATCAGAGTCGATACGTATTTTCTTTTATTTTATTTTTCTTCTGTTTTCTTTTCACTACTCACTACACTCAGACTATCTCTGGGTCCCGTTGACGTTTATCCATCGACAGAATCGACAGCTCGTCGAGAACTATACGTGGAGACTCCTCCCGTTAATCTGGGACAATAAATCAAAGCTTCAATTGTCCGAGATCCGGAAACACAATGTTATTCGTATAAATATGTGTTTAAAGATTCGTGTGTTTACGAAGTGCAATTAAAAGAACAATTATATAAGCAAATAAAATATTTCGGTGTATATAAGTCGGAAAAAATAATAGGAAACGGAAATAAGGAGCAAATCGTGCGAATAAATATAAATTTACTGATGAAAAAGAAAATCAGTGGCCGACTTTGGAGATTTGTTCATCGATAGATCACTGGAATGAGAGTGATTCGAGTCTTACATTGTCGTATTCTACCTTTCGTCGTAACCCTTTCTCGCACTTTATGACCTGATTCCCGTATCTTGGTCGACCTCGACCGGGATGAATTTATCGTCCCTCTTTTCTGTCTGCCGCAATTCGGAGTACCCTCTCTTGTGATATATCGACTCCGTCGACCAAGTCTCAACTACTTCGTACTCTCTTCGACCTCTTCCTACCCTTTTAAGCTATCTTCTTCCTCTTCCTTTGCTTTCACAGTCCTCACGTTCACGGGAAACCTTTTTTCATTCCCATTTTCATCCTCTTTTCCGTTTTTTATTTACCCCGTGAAATTTCTCGTCCGGACGGTCGACCTACGCGCTCTTTCGCACACGCTTTCTCGTATCTTTCCACTAAAACGTGCCACTTTTTTTTACTCGACTTCAAAACCCGAGCATGGTATTTTAGGCTTTTCTTTCTATTTCTAAGGAAATCGAGTTCTTCTTTCGGGTTCTTTCCTCGTAAGACATGGATTCAAACAGTTTCACGTTCTTTTATCAACTACTTCGGATAAAACACTCGTCGTAAAAGGTAAAACCGAGTATCCCAATGAGATAGGCGTAGACCCAACAGCGACGGGTACGCAGTCAGTGTATTGTCCCAACGGTGTATGGTACCCTTCCGAGATCGGCAGCTTCGGATGAGCTCTATTTTTCATTGGGTGACCGCTGAGCCATGCACCTACTCGTGCATCGATCGCTCAGCAGGAGGCAATTGTCTGCATTTCTGATGCACGAAACCAAGTGAAACTCGGTTAAAATAGACAGTTCTCACTGTTTCCTTTAGTCATCCTCATGCAAATGCGATTCAGTAAAGCATAAGGAAAAAGCGGTTGTGGGCAACAACTTTAGAGAGTCTCACAAGACCATAAGTAGTGAAGTGGCTGATGGAATGGACTCGTAAAAACCCGCAAAGGCATTTACGAAGAACCATAAAAGAAAAAAATACATATAGGCGTGGCTTTGTTCATCGGCTTTAGTGCCTTTTGTTTAGCACACTGGACTCAGTGGGCCTTGATTCAGTTTTACGACCATTGGACATAAGCGGATACATTGTATGTTCCGCCAAACTGGTCGTAGATCTGAAAGATTTGGCGATGTATAATTTTTGTTGCAAAGCGGAAACTCTAGAGCAATTCATTGTGACATAGTGAAAACTGTTGCTTTTAAGATACTAGTGTCCGAACAAAGCAAATTACAGTGTCTATTCGGAGTAGAATGAAGAATCACAAAGTTTGTGATGAAAACGATCGAAATGGACAGCTCATAGTCCTGACGCTATAGTATCGGAGTAATTTTTACAGGAATTTCTTCTCCATGTACGAAGCTTGACGTATAATCCATTTTTCATGGAATATACGGGTATAAAAAGTTTATCTCAGGATATAGAGTAATGATTTAGCATTAAGTAAAGAACAATCAAAAGGTTTATGAGATTCGAATGAAACAGACACACGTGAATCAGAAACGAGTGTTCGAAAATGATAAAATCACTGACATGAGAGCTCTGAGGGTAGTTTTAGTGTTTTACGACAAGATGAACTCCATCAGATGCTACAGCGGTTGAATGAAGAATATTATAAGGAATAATTAAAAGCTTCCCTCCAGGCAGAATGTTCATAATTAGAGTAAATAAAATGTGAGTGGTTATAATTAAAAGGCGAATGGGAAGATAAGTTCCTTCCGAGGGAAGTAAAAGAACATGCTATGCATGCACGCGATAACTGTCGAGATAATTCACTTTCAGCCGGTGGTCCATTTCCCACATTGCAGGAAACTAAAAAGAAGAATATTTATAATCGCGTTCAGTATTAATAGGCGTGTGACCAAGACATGAAGTATTAGTAAAGTTCGGTACAGCGTTGGCATAAAGACAGACGATTTGAAAATTCGTTTTAACACCGTGACAGGAGAAGAGGGTCTCGACAAATTTTCTCAAGTTTGATCACAACCACGAACGTTTGGAAAGTTATAATTACAACGCTTCGGAATAAAAGTGGATATTTAAACGATAAATATTGAAATGTTGGATCGGTTGTCATAGGAAATATAGCGGCGTTATATTTTCTGGTGTAGGGAAGCTGAAATTTTGGGTTCCTTGTAATTGGTCGTGATTTGATTTGTTTTTCCAGTTTCCTTGAAAAAAAAGTCGGGAAACAAAACGGTCAAGAGTAACAAGCTCCGGAGGCAAGTGGGTTTGTGTTTCATGGTATTTGTCACGTATAAAAAGAAACAGGAAAACTCTGTTTTATACGGTTCAAAGCTTCACGAAAATAAGTGTCCTATAGCTCGTTACTCCCTCAGAACGTTATACAGCTTGGTTTTAAAAATGCTAGTTACAGGCTCGCGCTTGTGTGAGCAGCGTTTCTCCGAGCCACTTTTCTTTCTCTCCTTCTGCTTCTTCCCTTCAAGTTTCCACTGTAAACTGGATTTTATCGCACACACGTATGCCATACCGAGTTTTCTGAATTGTTAAAACACCCTCTGTTACCACATTTCTTACCAGCCCTGTGACCTCTTTTTTGTTTTAAATAAGGGCCAATTATTTTGTCGAATGGACAAGAAAATATACGACTGAATAATATTTTTTGGTTATATTTACAAAAAGTCATAGAAATTTTCATTATTTTAACATGAATATACTTTAAATGAGGTTGTACCA
This sequence comes from Campoletis raptor, assembly GCA_948107755.1. Classification (NCBI taxonomy): domain Eukaryota; kingdom Metazoa; phylum Arthropoda; class Insecta; order Hymenoptera; family Ichneumonidae; genus Campoletis; species Campoletis raptor. The sequence goes on from OX403623.1 coordinate 12,733,767, forward strand.
TTCTCAAATAACTTAATATAACATTAATCTAAAGTGCATTACTTATCCTTGAAATTAACAGCGTTATAAATATTGTACGGGGAGCGATGTTGCAGGACGTCGAATAAAAATCGAGCTCACTTCTTTGATATTTAATGCGTAAGTTTTTGTTTTTCGTTTTAAGAAAATACAAAAGTGTTATACATTTGCATGTCATTTTTTGTCACTTTTTTTTGCTCGTATCACGATTCGCATAATTGGGAGCACTTTGTCTTAAGCAAAAAGCGTAAGGACGAAGTGTTGCAGGAGAGACCAGACTCAAGAGCAATTATCTTTTTCATTTGAAAAGTGAGCGATGCCACATTGGCGTAGTTAGGGTATTTGTGGAAAAGTGGGAGAATAAAAAAGGAAGAAGAGAAGAAGGAGGGGGAGAAGGAGGCGGAGGAGGAGGAGGGTAGCTTTCCGTCAAGAGCATCGAAACCTGTGAGTGTAATCTCGTTACTCCAAGGTCGTCTAGGTTCGTTCAAGAAACTCCGTCTTCGGGTCGTTATCTCCTTGAGAAACGGCATGTGAACTACCATGAAGGGCTAATGCGAAGGCCTCCATGGGCTGCGAATCTTCGTTAGAAACTTCGTGCCAAAGTCCGGTGTAGTTTACCTGTTCATTGAGTCCTTGCCCTGTTTAGTGAACAAGCCTTTTTCGTGTTACTCTGATTAATTTCTTATTTTAAAACTAAATACCAGCCTCCCTGTAATTTTTATAATTATCCCAACGATCGAAGCGTGTACAATACTTGTTGCATTTATTTTTCACAGAATCAGCTACACTCACTGTATTATAAACTAATTTAAAACTCTGATGTTCGAATGTCCGTTAATCATTCAAAATAACGAGGGCGATAACGAGTTTGAAGGGAAATAAGCATGAAATTCAACCCACACGTATATAGATATGATCTGTATTCTGATACGAGTTCTCTTCGATTCTTTTATTCAAAAGTTTGTTCCTATAAAACACAAGTAATAATTTAATAATTCAACAATAGAATATAAATGAAATATATTGTGTATCAGCTGGACGCAAATAATGAAGGATTTTTATCCAAGCTGCATTGCGTTTACTGTTCGGAGTATATTCGTAATAGAATTTTCAAAACAACGCATAGATTCCAGAAAACGGTAATGAGAACTAGGTTGTATAATAAGAAGATGTAATTTTTAACAGTAATAGAAATGTAGTTGGAGCTCAACGAGAGAATTACATTCGAGCTGTTAAGAGAATGGAGTTGAAAATGAAAGACACATCTTATTTTAGAGCTGAAGTAAAATTGAACCTGGAAAAAGTTGGAAATTTAGAATGAAATTTAAGGAAATTGCAAGTACAATTCAGGTCAATAAGGATATAAAAATGTAGGTCAAAAAATGTAATTTTTTTTTTCAAAACTGAAAAATAATCATGAAATTTGATAATCCATTTATTTATATATAAAAATGTAACACTTTCCAAATTCATTGGGAGCTTTTGAAAGATGTAGTTTTTGTATAATTGTTGATTTTTTTTTCTTTTCAAGTCCTTTCTATCGATTCGACCTACGTTCCAGAGGACAATATTCTTCTGTTCACGTTTTCACCTAAACCTGAGTCGTTGTCTAAATTTTTGAGAGCTTCGAATTCAACCAGACATGCTCGTAAATTCATATTTCTCAGCGCTCTGTACCAGTGTGTGTATATGTGAGTGTTATGGGAGTTAAATTTTTATTTTCCAGATGTTACAACCCCTCAGGGTTTTGCACAAGATATCGATAACTCGTACACAAGAAAATTCTCGCTGCTAGCAAATCTCTCGGTTTTTCTCTTTATGCCATGAAATGGAAATAAAAAAAAGAACTCCTTGTACTTTTTATGTGCCCGCTTCTGGGTCGTTGAGTTTCTCTGTTCTTTTTTGTTTTTTCTTGTTGTAGCTGCTTAACGATTTACTCGTATTTTAATCATTATCCAGGTCTCTCACTTTCTCTCATCCTTATAACTCGGACAATAAATAAATCTGTACATAAATTCATCCAAACTTTCCTCAAGTTTTATAGTTTCAACAAAAGAAGCTCCTCATCGTTTTATACGCATATTCATTTTCTTTTTTCACACATACTTCCGGTCAGTACTGAAATTTCGTCTAATTGAACTTCGTCGTTCGTAGTTTTTTATAGGCATCAACAATGATTTATATCTATCATGAAAAAAAGTCGATGGTTAGTGGTTGTGACAGAAACAGCCTCGCATTATAGTTTCTTAACTTTCCTATTTTTTTAGTTCTCTTTTTTAGAATACTCGCAACTCGTAAATAAAGTTTTTCGCTCGGTAAAGCAAGAGCGGGAAAGCTCTTCTCATTACGGTTTACGAGTTATGGCTCACATCTTAGGATGCAACGGCTTATACTAGATGTTATCGCACATAGTCTGCATCTCATAAAATATTTCGCAAGTCTCGGTGGACCTTTAGGCTCTTATTGTAATAAAAGCACTCTGCGTCTATGAATTATGCTACATTGATCAATTTTATAAAAAAAATAGTTGAAAAGTCGCTCCATCGTTCTCATGCATATGTGGGAGAAAAATATAGTTTTTAAATATATATAATTCAATTTCAGGTTTTTTATAGTGATGAAAAGATCACTTAGTTTTAAGGTCAAGTGTCACACCGACTGAGTTGCCACGAGTGCGAGCGAGTAAGCTGTAAATTTCAAAAGTGAAAAAACTTGGTCCATTTTTTTAGTTATTTTGAGTGGGCTAAGATTTAAAAAAAAATCAGATCAGACAAACGATGTGGAAAAATGCAACTTTCACAATTCAAGGGGGAAGAACAACTGGTTCATATTCGCTTAATTGATTAAATCATTCAACTCAGACGCTTGTAATTATGGTGTTGAATAATTTTCCGAGATTTCTTAATTCCCACAACGACATATTTTATGGCGAATTAACGAAGGTTTTGAAAAATTGCTGACATTTTAAAAGAAAAATAATAATCTTCGTCTCCATTGATTATCTCATTTTCTTCAAGCGCCAAAAGCATTCTGAGAGAAAAAATGATTTACCTTAATTCGAAGGCTTTCCGCCAGGTTTCACGAAATGCTCAAGTTATCAGGATTTTTTTATTACTCCATTCATCTATTTCATTAATCCGCTTTTCAGGTGTATATGTAGTCCCTCAATAGCCGCAAAAAGTCGCTGTGCCTGAGGGTTAATTTTCCTTTAGGTTCGTTACAATTTTCATAGACACTTCAAAAGCATATCGCGTATTCAGGTTGTAATACCCGGTATTATGAGGTTAAATCCCGTTGAGAACGTGAGGATGACGATGAAAGGGATCAATGGATTTACACGAAATTTCAACGTTTTGCAAGCCTATATACAAAAGGGGCCCCGAGTTCGAGGTTCATTGAAAATGAAAACGATCACGTGCCAGGAGAATTGGGTTGCAAAAGGGATTTAGCGGCTGTCACGACATGTATAAAATTTTAAATTAACAAACATAATCTAAGACTTTTTTAAATAAATTCGGCGAGAATGTATTTATGTAATCGTGGTAAATACGTTCGAAAAACATCAAAATTACGAAACCAAATGATCTAAACACAAAGTTATCAAAGCGTGGGCATTTTTTCGGGGGTTATTTCAGATTCATACTAAATGTGACAGTTCAAGCTGCAAATCACTGCTAAAAGAGGACGAGAAAAAATGCATAAATTATACACACTGGAACAAAGTACTAAATTATCCTGCTCGCTGCTAGAACAACAAAGTTTTTTTCTGCTTCGCTGGGGACAAGTTCCATGGGGCTCCCCTGAGTCGTTGGCTGAACGTGGGTTTATTTTTTTGCATTAAGCTCGTGATTTCGTACTGCGTACTAGAGATATTTCTTCTTCTGCAATTTTTAATTATTAAATCTCAAAAAAAATTTATTCCGATACCCATAAGCGGATTGGAGGTGCATTTAAAAACAAAATAAAAAATGTGTTGATGCCACGACAATAACGTGTATGCAAAATTCGTCCGAGTCTAACGATGTCCCACGCAGGTCAAGTAGATTCTGATGAAACCAAGTATTTGGCTGGATGACTGCTTGGCCATATAGTGGTTCGTACATCGATCGCTTAGAGGCAGGTACTTTTTCTGGTTTTTTCGTAGCGTTTAACCAATTAAAAAACAGTAAAAATGTAAAGTGTAAAAATGAAAGTGTGTATCGCGTTCTGTAATTGACGGTTGTGTGAATCAGTGTTGCGAAGTGAATTAGTGGTGCTAGTAGTTTGCATAATCAGTAGAAAATTAATTAATGAATGAGTTAAAAAGAAAAGTACAGATAGGACGTAGTTCCGATGGTACATGGAGTCAAAAAGGCGATCATGAGATGTTTCCAACGGGTAGAATGAGAAACGCTATCACTGAACGACAGCGCCGAAAGTGGGGGGTGAGAAAGGAGCAGACGATACTCACGCGACGGCACAGTTCGGTACGCGCGCGCGTCAAGAACGGCCGACGAAACGTCGACCGTAATCACTTGAATATAGTGAAAAACGGACTATCGTCTATAGCAGTTAAGAACAGATCAAAACATTCAAGGCTTTTTGTAATGTTAGAAAACCCACTAACAATATTTTCTCCTCCCTTAAAACCTTTTATTTCGTCACAAGATAAAGTGAGTAAACTTGAAACTAACAAAAACAATAAAATGAAATAAAAAATAAAATACAAATGAGTGTTTAAATTAAAACTCAAAACAATACTTACGTACGTTTACGATTGATAGTTCGTGAATTACTTTGAACGAGTCATAAATTAGTGGATGATTTTTGTAATCAGCATTAGTACAACGTCTATCCAAATTAATCACGATTTTAGTAAAAACTGAGTTCTTCGATATAAAGTGAAATTGAAAAATGTTTCTATGCACAGAGAATCATCAAAATCGTGGTCCGAGAACATTGGTCACCGATTAAATCATCACAGTGTTATGATGTTGTGACAATTAAATTGGTCGGATGACAGCAGTAGCAGCGATGAATTATATAAAAATAACCGAAATAAATATTTAACATAATCACCTTTCTGAATTAACTGGTTTTATTCAATAAAAGTAGTAATTACAATAATAATAATAATAACAATAATAATAATTAAAAAATAATAATAATAGAAATAATGATTCATTTCATCAATCAATTAGTGAATTTTCATAATATTTCCCTCTGCAAAATGGACTTTTGGCCATGGTCTTAATTATTAATGGATTCGGTGAGTACAGATCGACGAAAACCTCAAAATTAAGACGTTTTGACATAAGACAGCTTTTCCATACCACTTTGAAGATTTTTCAAAAATTCGATTGCAACAAAGAGTCACGTGCTTTGATAAAGGTTCAAATTTTATTCCCTATTCTCGGTGAAGGAATGCAATTGGAGATTCAGTGTAAATGGATCTTTGCAAGCAGTGCAAATGTAATTGGAACATGAAGAATGTCTAGCGAGGTCCCGCGCATTCAGCTTTTGCTTGCATTCGTTTCCATTTTAAGAGTCCGCAAGTTTGGAGCGAATGTAGATATTTTGTTTACTCAAAGGAAATGAGTTTCCTAAGTACCTTTAAGAACTTCATTGGAGTGTAAATTTATAATTTTGTCAACACATCCGTAGTTATCCAGCTTCGAATCCGATTTATATCTTCATACTCGGCACTAATAACGTTATTTGACTATATCAATCCGGAAAAGTTATTTAGCTGTATAGAATTTGCTCATCAATTACTTTTGAATCTGCCCAGAGGCGGTCTTCAATTTCGCACCGAACCGACACGATGAATTGGGCTCTTGATCGATACTTTATTGCCCATAGCCTTTGCTAATCAAAGCAAGTGTGCTCTTTGAATCGAAAAAAGAAGACTTTCATATTTTGTGATGTTAGGATAAAAAATATTTAAGAAATTGACAAAGTGATAATCAAGTTTGACAAACGTGTACCGTTTTTTAATTTTGATTGCACATTATTCTCTCGCGAGTGATAGACTTTCGAAAAATTCACGAAATCTGTTACGTCAACCATACAAAAATGTATTTTACTGAAGGAAATAAATCGATTAACAGAAATTTAGTTTAAACCACGTTGCACGATGTTGAATTACTGTTATTATTAATCAAGTAATTCAGATCGATGCCCTGAGGTAACCACGGAGCAATTACTAGTGTCATCTGAAGTGGGTTTAATCGCCCACGTTCTTATTGTCTGTTTTTATGCGTACAAGCCACAACCAGATTGGCCTAGGGGTGAAAGCATCGAATAATTAATTATCCAATTACTTGATGAGTTATTACGCTTTCTCGCTAAGTATACCGATTCCATATTCATATGGATATTCGTAAAGAGTACAATGGGAGACATGAGTTTGAAAAATAGATGTAAACCAATGTAATTCAATGATTAATCCGATAATTTGATGGTGAGTTTGATAATTTATTAGTTTTCGAAATAATTATATCGTAGATTATAAGAAGTTTAATTGAAAGTTACAGTAGCATTCATAAAACAAATCGTTTGCTTTTTTCCACGCACCTATATTTTTAAATCAGATTTTTTATTGAAGGTCGGTTTTTTACAATTCAATTCCTTTTAGATTTTTTTTTGTGTTCAGATATTCATACTTGCCACATCAAAAATTTTCATCGTTTATTTATCTTCTTATTGGAATGTAGTGCACAAAGATTCCCTTATCAAATCTACAACTATAATCTCAGATCCGAAGAGGCGTTCGGTGGAAAGGTACAAAGATGTTCGGTGAATTGTAAAATATGTGGAAATGGTGCCGCAGGCATGTATAGAATTTTAGAATATGTGTATTGGCAGAGCAAAGGAAAAGATTCTGGGAAATTGGGTGAAGAACAAAAAAAAATCAAGGAAGTTGTAAATCCAAAAAGATAAGCGAGCTTGTATGGCTCGTCCGGAAAAAGGTTTTCGACGTCGTCATTTCACTGAGGCTTGCCAGGGTAACAACTGCTCCAATCGTATAAAAAATTTATCATAAAAATAGAAAAATGAATAATGATACTTTTCGGTGCGATAGAAATAACGAACACTATGTATACAATGCTGCATAATATCGAAGTTCCTATTCTGCTCTTCATTAGTTATTCATTGATTGCACGTCGAAGCTCACGAAGGTCGATCCAGTGATAAATTTGAAGGAAAAATAACGCGAAATATAGACGTGTATAAAAACCTATAGGGTTCAGCCATGTATATAGGTTTATTTTATCGACGGTGGAAATTTTCAGCATCGATGAACGCTTCAATGAATTTTTTTAAATTTAATCTGATAAAAGGTATACAGACGTATATATAACCAGTATTTTTTCAGATATTGTGCAAAAAGAATAATATACTCATTTAAATATTGCCATTATGTATTCAGGCACAACATTTTTTCTACAGCAAATTTAATAGAGTGTCGTAAAACGTGTGACGAACAATCTTTGATGATGGTACCACTCGACTTAAAGCGATTATAAAATATTCACGGTTAAATAATGTGCCTCGTGTCCAGGGAAATAATTGGTCATAAAAAAGGAAAATATATGGTTCTACCAGCGATGCATTCATTTTTTATTTTGGCTACAGCGTGGACAGGGATTGTAAATTTTAATATCGATGTTGTAAGAATACCGAAATGTGGTACACGATGCTTTCATTGGTCAGTTTATAATTAATTTTGGTTTGATTACTTTTTTTTACTAGTCTAGATAATTATCCTACTTGGAATGATCCAAAGCGATGCATCGTTTTGTACGCCTTATTGCAACGGTACGATATACCTTTTCAATGCTTGAATTAACTGTTAAATTAGAACGTAGCTATGATTTATGTGAAATTTATGGACGTAATGAACTAGAAAATATTACTCAACGTCTATCATTTTCGATAAATCGTTCCACATTATAGGAAATACCGTTAGATTTTCGATAAGTCGACGCATTTTGAAATGGCGTTGAATTGAAGCTTGAAGAGTATAGATACGCGGCGCTAATTGCCTTGGCCGATCAGAATTCTTTTTACACCACTTATCGGCGTAAAAACGTTGACGCGTCTCTAGATTTCTCTGATTTATTGATATTTCACTACAAGTAATAACTTAGGTTCCTTGAAGTGACAACTAAGGCAATTGTGAGCTGCAAGTATGTCAAATTTTTGAATTAAACCAGAATGATCAAATTACATTCTTTTATTTTTCAATGATGAAAACCCTAGCGGGGTTCTTTTATCAGGCTATCCCATCACTTTCCATCCTTCCGCTGAAGTTCCATGTTCGTGGGAGAGTCCCCGGGCAGCCATTCGTTTTTAATGTACTACTATGTCGTATTTGCACGAGGGCCTAAGGAAAGTGTGAAAAACGGACACAGGTGAATGGTGACATTTTTACTGCGTTTTAATTAGTTATAAAGATTAGAAACTCAGAAAAAATGTGCCCCGCTCTATGGTTGGCGCGAAACCAATCAATGGCTGAGCGGTCATCCAACCAAGTACTGACCTCAGTCATGGCTGCTTAACGTGGAAGATCACCACAGCCATTCACAAACCCCGAACTCGTTGTAGTTGGTTTCGGGAATGAAATTACTTGAAAAATAAATAATGAATCTTGTCCTTGGAATTTCAAACCTCGTCTGTCATCTGTCTAGATGTCTATCGCAATTTATTTAACGAGGGTATCAGGTGAAAATTAAGCATAATTAAATTAAGTTAATTTATTTAAAATTCAATTAAATTAAAACTTTATTTCATTATTTTCTTACTTTTCGTGTTCCCTTTTCCGTCGGTTCGAATTTCTTTTGTAATAAAATTCCTTTTGACTAAATGATACTGTCAAGCTGGAATTTTTCACAGTAATGAAACTTACTGTCGACTTTGAATTGCATGCGGTTAATGGTACGAAGCCCTCAAAGATGCGAGTATAATTCGCACTTGTCTCACTTTTGGTAATTACCAATTCTCTTGTTACAGCTCACCAGACAATTTCGATTAGACGCGTTATCGTTGAACTTCAAAGAAGAGAAATCTTGATAAAGATAAGGAGCCCCTATAACTAAACATGGGAGAAGAAAGAATGGGAAGGAAAGTGAATTTCACACAGAGCGACGTAATTGCGGTAGATAATTGGGAACGACGTGACGTGAGAATAATAGGAGATGGAAGATTTCCGATTGTGGCTAATAACGTGGCGTTTGAACTGATGAATACGAGCGTTGCTACGTCGACAACGACAACCACCACTACAACCAGCACAACAATAGCGAACACTTCGAGCTCTAGTACAACGGACAACAGCAGCATACTCGAGGGCCTTATTGTACCTCTCTATGCAATTATATTTCTTCTATCGGTGATCGGAAATTGTCTCGTACTGGTTACTCTCGCCAGGAACAAGAGGATGAGGACCGTCACGAACGTTTACCTGTTGAATCTCGTACGTATATGCCTGCTCAATAAATCCACTTAATACAAAGTGCTTAAAGCCATAGTTGACTTTGGAACATGATATTTCGTAATTATAAGTGAATGGCGATGAACTCATGAAATTTTTCATAATCGTACTCAGTTGCGTTCATTTGGTTCATTATAAACTAAACTCTAATACGTATTAATAAAAATAATATGAAAATGATCTGGAAAAATGTTAACCAACGATAAATGAATCTCAAATATTTGGACGGTATTTCCTAATCATGGACTGACCAAATTAAACCAAAAACTACCGTTACGGAATAGAAAGGGGGATAACCTTGAATTTTGGGTAATTTCAGTGTGTCTCCAATTTTATTTTCTATTTCTATTCTGTAACGATAATTTCGAAGTTGGAATCTGTACAAGTGCTGAGTAATCGGTAGGATTCGCCGAATCTCGAGCTTTCCAAAACCGCTGGATAACAATTTTTTGTCTTATTAATATGAAGACGAGGTAGTCCAATAAAGCGAATTTAGGGTTTCTTTGGGTCACGAAAACTGAAATTGATTTCATATTTAGAAAATGAAAAAAAAATGCGGATTCCCTATTTCTGAAAGGCCGAAGTTTTTCAAGAGTGTGTGAATCACCCGTCTGGTATAGAAACTGCTTACGAAGAATTTTTTTTTCTTTTTGATCGCCGCTAAATACGTAACCATGCGACGAGAATGAATAGAGGCCCCGAAATTGCGTTTTTTTGTTTTTTTTTTTTACAAATTTATGGTATACCTATAATTTAGAATTGAAAAAAAAGTATGGAATCTCTCCGTTGTCTACAACAACGAAAACTGAGCGTAGCCAAACGTGTCGAAGAATATAGAGACGGTAAATAACGTCTTGTGACTTGTCTTTTCTACTCGGCGTCTTCATATGTCTTCCAACGTCCTGGAACATTAGTCTACCATAGAGAAGAGTGGAAACGAAGCCGGAAGTTTCTACAAGGGAAAACGAATTCCAGGAAGAATGGGGTTTAAAATTTACGTTCGTTCGTGAGACACCATCTTCGTGAACAATTTTCAGGATTGATTAACTTCAATGACTGTGAACTTGGAAGTAAGAGAAAAGGCACTTTGTTCTATAAGACATTCTTGATCAGAATCGCGAATTTGTAGAATTTGAAGAAAGTAACTATTTGCTTAAAGTAAAAGTGGCGGGAGACAAATAGTATCGGAGTCATTTGACATTGACGAATCCGTGAGTTTTCAATCGGGACTCGATAGTGCACTTAAATTTATTTTTTGTCAGATTTTTTGCATGCGTTACACATTTTTTCGTCTGATGTTCATTAGTTAATCAAAGTACTTCGTGCTAAAAACCTAACTTTAAAAGTGTCATTAATTTACGCTCAAAAGCAATTATCCTTTTTACAAGTCTGCCAGTAATTAGAACTACAGAAGAGAAGAAAACGAGTAACTATACTTCTCAAGAGTTTTTCGAATAAAGAAGGTTCTCGATAATATCCTTTGGGATTGTCGTCAACTTATGTTCTCACTGCTATTCCATTTCTCCTACTTCTCAACAAACCCCTCATATATTTCCGATATCGTAAAAAGCTCGAGTGTGAAAAATATCCTCCGAGGATAGCCCAAAACTTTGATCGATAATTTTTTTTCCAACTGATTATTTCATTAACTTGAGTTTGGCTTATTATTTATTTACGGTTGTATTTGCTTTGTACCCGTTATCGAGCCGGAGTGTACTTCGATCTTTTTTTTTTTTATTTTCCGAGAGGAGACGAAAAAATGGCCGTATCGAAAACTTTTGTTACCATAAGGATGTACACCAGGCTGGAGAGTAAGTTCAGGAAAACTTTTCGATGAAAAAAAGAGGCACGTGCGTGGGATAGAGAACACATGTTTTTAGTCGGTAGAACCTCTTTCTTTTATTTATTTTGGACCTACGGCTCATGTTGGTCTTATTCATTTCGAATTAATATCAATGAAAAAAGTCAATATTATAAATAAATTTTTAAAAATTACTTCTTATTTTTATGAACAATTTATCGGTATTAAATTCTTTTACATTAGAGAAAAAAAAGTTGAGAGTATTGAGATTCTTGCTATCCATGTGTCTTCGTTTCAGAAAAAAATTAATAATCATGTTTTTTTCAAAATAAGTAACGAATGTTTCAATTAATCTGTAAATCCCACATCTCTTATAAGGTTTTGACCAAAACGGAGCAAGTAGAAAAATACATTTCCAAGTTAAAATGCAGATTTGTGGTTTGCAATTTTCTTTTCTCCTACTTCAAGGAGGACATTACGAATAAATTCTAAGAGACAGTCGTAAGGGACTCCATATTTGAATTCAGCATCGCGCGGTATCATATATATTATCCTAAAGCTGGCAATATATTTAATTGCCCGTCATGCATAAAGGGATTATATGTTATAGGGTTTATGAAGGCTGAGCCAGAAGTTCATTTTCGTTTTGAAAGGAATAAACGTTTTCCAAGCTTTTTCGATTAATCAACGTAATGAATTCACGAAAATAGCCTAATGATGCGAGAGTTCTGCTGCAAGAGCTTGTGGCAGAAATGCAGAGTTATTAACTTGAGTGGTCGATAATACCGTAGAAGATGTTATCTTACTCTTTTAGCAAATGTGCGAAACTCATCAAAGTAACTGAAGTAATAGATTCGCTACATTAGAGTGAGATTACCCTCTGACTAATAGATGTAAACAAACCGAGTGATCGCATCCTCGGTAAACTCTTAATATTGGATTCGTTTACAGGGTGATCTTTCAGTTCAAACTGAAGTGAATAAAAATTTATATAACAACGTATTTTTGTAATTACAGTTTATAAAAAGTAAATAAGAATATTCACATAAGTTATGCAGTTGAAATATCATTACGTGAACAAATTCCATCTCACAAGTATGTAGAATAACAACGGGCAAAAGTTTTATCATTATTGCTGTCTGAGTTTCGGGTTTTTCTTTTTCGGGAGAATTAATACCTCAGGACCGTTCTTTGACACTTTGATAAAGATGTTGTTAAAGATTTTGAATATGGTAAACTGTTGAAGACGGCAGTAGATAAAATAACACTTTACTTCAAGAAACTCGATTAACTTATTACTTTTTTTTATTTTTTATTTACTATTATAGCCCGTTTTTAATCCTCATTCAGATGAGTTCCTTCGTGGCTTACACACGAAATAGCAAAAAGGGTTAACAAATGTTGTTAAATAAAATGACAAAAAAAAACTGATTACTTTTTCCCATTCATGAAGCGTAGCTACTCGTATACAATACTAGCGCTAACGCGATCGTATATATCTTTCGCACATACGCAAAGCTAACTACCCGTGAAGCGATCTTCCAAGCGTCATAACCACGGATCGTGAATTTATTTGTTTCCCACGAATATATCGAGAAAGTTTTCAGGAAATAATTCAATGGTCTGTCACTGTCGAGCATTCCACAGTTTTCATTTTAAACGTTTTTTCAAGCAGTGGGAATTGTTCGATGAATTACTACGCTTGTATACAGAATATTTAATATTCTTCGCAATTGTAAAAATCCGTGGAAAAATGAATGTCCGTTGACACTTTTGCGATAAATGTTGTGATTAGTGCTTTTCTATATGACCTCCAAATAATATCTGTTTTATGATTTTATAGTTCCACGAAGTTTATAATATTAAAAAAAAAAAAAAAAAAAATGTATCAGATTGGAAATTGAATGAGCTACAGTGAATATGGTTTGCTGTATTCCGTTAAACAATTTCAAAGTAACTATTTCACAATTGTACCAACAATCACTATAACAATTCGATAATTAGTGAAAAAAAAACGTTTCTCTTATAAGTAATCGAATTTTTCATTTCATTCAGCATCGATTCCACAATAGACAGACTTTTTTTTAAATCCTTCGATCTCTTTCTTGTTTATCTTTCCATTCTATTCTTCTCTTCATATTTTCTACTCAATCACGAGACACAGACTCGGTTAAAAATCGTTTCGACGTTCTCATTCCCAAGACAAGTAGACGGGGCGAGATAAATTCGAAGGATAATATGAAGAAACGAAGATTTGAGGTTGTGCGTTGGGCGAAAAGTTTTCTCATTATGATAAAAGGCAGTGTCACGTGTGGAATGAATTGAACGTCTTCGCATGACGTTTGATGGAGAATATCGAAATGTAACAATCTCTTCATCATTCATGTATGAAGATTCAATTTTTTTGCATGGTGATTTAATCAGATTTCGTATACGTGAAATGCTTTGAAATGTTTATTATCAAATTTCTGCATCTCCCAACTTACACATTCTCCCAACAAAAGGATTCAATAAATTTTTAAAAATTATATGCACACAAAACTTTTTTCGCCAGCCTCGAAACTCCAAAGCTCAAAGTTTTCACTTTATTTATTTATTTCGCTGGTGAATCATATTCCATGGAATTTTTCGTCCCGGAGAACGAAAGTAGAAATAACATAAAACAAAACTGACCGCTTCGTTGCATGTGAAAAGTTTCGAATGTAAAGTCAAAAGTCTCGTTTGGTATATATTCTTTGTCTTTCAATATCTTTCAGGAGTTTTATTGCTCTTCGAATTCGCGGAAAAACCTTTTATAACATTCATCCTACTTTATTATTATTATTATTATTATTATTAGATTTGTAAAAAAAAAGAAATCATTTCAGATTTATCAGTCAGAAATATCTTTTATTAGTTTTTGATTTCGATGTTATTTTATCATTTGGCTGTTTATACGTTACCCCACATTTATATTGAATTATAATAATTTATGGTATCTCAGAACATAATTCTCAGACGACACGAAAATAAGGAACATAATATACCGGGTTGGGAGAAAATTGTCAAGTAAAATAGAGAATGGAAGAATATAGACCGGAGAGAAGAATTTCAAGACTCATGGTTTGCATTCCATTCATAATTGGAAACACAAGAACTCGTGAATCTCTTTTCCTACAGGAAAAGAGCTTTCTGGTGAAGTTTATACCTCCGAAAAATATCCATAGCTCCAGTTAACCTCAGAAAGGTTGAATAAAATCACCTTCAGGCACTTTCCCTGATTCTCCTGTCGCCACTGCGGGTCGAGCCAAGGAATGATGTTACTATTAGGAAGAAATAAAACTTCGAAATGACTACCGAGTTAACGCGAATTTGCCGGAAGCGTTTCCCTTCTGTAATGAATAGGGAGCAATTGAGAACCGGAAATAAGAATTGTGGCCACGTTACGAAAGTAAAAAAACACAACGATTCTCTCCCGCTTATTATTCTCATTCCCAGTTTATTATTCGCGTTTTTGCTACAAGCTCATTACTTTTCCATTCGGTTACATTCGTAATCATCCCTTTGAAATAATGGCCGACAACTAATTTTCTGTGGTCCCTCATACTCTCAAGATTACTTTTTTTTTATAGACCCATTCTTTCCGAAGAATCTCCTTATCCGAAGACTCTCTTATTGCGTACAAATTCATGTTAAGAGTTAATAGAAAAAAGCTGTTCTATACGAAACTTCAGTACTGAAACAAATGCTTAAAACATTTTGACGTTCATGTTATCATTGAAAAAAAATGATTGATTTTAAATCAACGAAAAATTTAATTGGTATTAATTTTTATTGAAGTTAATTGAATTTTAATGAAATATTGTCTCGACAAGATTTTTTTGAATCCTGAAACATTATATTCTTAATTATCGCTTGAAGTTCAAATCAAACAATTATTAACGTGCTTTAGTCTTTTCAAGATCGTCAGAGTGGGTTCGGAAGTTGAATTTTCCTGGGTAAAATGTTTTTGTAATTCAGAAAAAAAATGGCCGGCTATCACAATAATTCGTGAAACTCTTGACGCCCCGAGCACGTCATTTATTTGCTATTTACGACCTTTGCAGGAAGCATCAAGAACATTAACGAGCGTGGTATTTACGCTCGTTGGTCTTTATACATTGCGACCTAGAAGTCAGCGAATCACAAATCTCCACCGAATGTTCACAGAGAACGTTGATTTTCATATCACCCTCAGGAATAATAGAGTGTAATGTTGGAATAGCTCTGTCCTCGTGCATCCTACCTGATGTCCTCATTCCCTGGGAGCCGAAAATTATTTTCATTGAATCTATTTGTCCAGAATTCCCTTTTCCCTTTCACCCTTTCCTCTCAGCTTTCATGTTCACATTTTGTCGTGATGAAAAGTGAACGTACATAATATTCTATTTTGGAATTCCGATATTTTGCCTATTCAATATGTCGATAAAGACTTTCGAATTGTGTTTGTCAATGAAGTGAAGTCAATAAACTCTGCTCTTCAAATTCATTTGAACAATCTCATCCAAACGATCAAAAATTTACAATCTCAACTATATCGAATTGAGGTTTTTCAATAAAATATTAAACTTCTTCGCTATGGTTCGAAATGGGAGGAAATTACACGTTGGGAGAGATTATATGGTTCAGATTTTAATGAAAACAGCTCAACAGGTTTGATCAGTTGAAATTCCGTGACATAGCACTGTAGCTCCATCTGATGTTATTAATTAAGCATAACTGAACCAAGGAAAATTTCATTCCTTGAAGAGACCACGTGGTTATCGTAGCACAGAGTGTATGAAACAACTAACGAGAAATAAGCTGTGTAAGCTTTGGGTTTTATGCCCTTCTTCTATGTAGAGAATTTCGTCGTTCTTCCAATCTGTCGCATTTCTTGAGAGGAAGAAAGCGAGAGGGAGAAGACGAGACTAGCTTGCTCTTTTTCTGTGTCGGCATAATACAGCTTTTCACGTTTTCACAGCTATGGAAAGTCAGACGGAGAAAGTCGCAAGCACAAACTTATTCAACTGTTTTTTTCTTTATTTTTCGTTCTCCACTTCTCCGAGTCACGTAAGAAAAAAAAAGAGGAGGCATCAGTTTTTCCTCCACCCTCTCTTTCTCTCTGTCTTTGTTTTTACCTCACGCTTTTTCCAACGATGATAGCGTACATATTTCCTCGAGAGGCCGTGTTGGATATCCTCCCGGTGTGTTGTCTACGACCGTCGAGAATTTTAAGCTTTATACCCCGTGGACTCTCCTTGCGGCGAAAGGGTACGAGACTTGGTTGAAAAATCCATATCTCATACACTTCTCGACGATATAATGCTGGAACTGGCAGCGCAATTTTCTTGAGAAGTTGATAAAAGGTTAAACAAAAGATAGAATCGACAAGAAGATGTACATCAGCTTTTCCGTGAATAGGTGACGTTCCACTTTGAAGGAGAGAAAGAAAGCCTAAAAAGTTTCGGTATATGTGACAAAATGTAATCATTTGATTCAAACTTATAAACATACAGTAGATTCGTTGACATATCCTCGATGTGTCCTTGAAATTTAAAAACAATCGTCTATACAATAATATTCATAAAATTTGAAGAGTTCAACATATTGAAAAAGCATTTTTAACATGTGTGTTTAATAATAAAGAACCAAGGTTCGATTTTTTGGTTGACTTGTTGAGTTGGTATTTCAAATGGGTTGCAAATATGATTGGTTGAACAAAATCCTATAAATTCTAGGAACTACTTTTTCGTTTCCCTGTAATACGATTTTAAACTAATGCGTTCCCTGCAGCTTTTCGTACTAACGAAGTTCTAATCTGTACATAGATAATTCCCTGCATTTGCGAGTTGAGAAGCTTTGCTGACCGCAAAATTTCATTCTCCCTTGTATTCACCCTCCCATATCATTACATCATCGAAAAAACTTTCTCCGCGAAGAACCAGCGGAGTATGAGCCATAGGGGCGATACAAAAGTTTGCTTTCTATCAAATTCTCACATGAATAAATCAATACCGCAATGTCCTTTTGGAAATTTTATGTATTACGAATCCATGCACGTATTGCAGGTGTCATAAAATCATTATCTTACATATTTTGTGAAGTTCGATCACAGTAGTTGGAGTTAACATTCCGTGTGATATTTTAGGGTAACGATTCCTTTCTTCTGTTGTTATGAACATTGAAAACTTTCTACTTTATG
Organism: Campoletis raptor; assembly: GCA_948107755.1. Lineage (NCBI taxonomy): Eukaryota > Metazoa > Arthropoda > Insecta > Hymenoptera > Ichneumonidae > Campoletis > Campoletis raptor. The sequence continues at coordinate 12,751,263 of OX403623.1, forward strand.
AACAGTACGAAATTATTTATCTTTATCATAATATAAATACTAAACAAATATTACAATCGATGCATTGGGTTTTTCAGCAAAGTAAAAACGTAATGTTACGTTTGGTCAATATTCTATCTGAAACATCTTACACAAGTGTTTATACAGTACATGTTCGAGACTAGTGAAATTCACTTTCCTTTCACGTTCGGCACACTTCTCACTCGAGGACGACCGAAATAAAAACGTTCTCGTGAGTTCTTTTTTCTCACGAGTTTCAAAAAACTTAGTTTTTTTGTTGTTTTAGCCTGTTTTCGATTCCGAGAGACACTTACTTTTTTCTCTCCATAGTAAACTTCGCATTTCGCCTGAATGAATATTGTACAATCACTTAAGCAGTTTTGCGACAACCATTACTTGCTTAATAATATCGGCAATGCGTTCATGATCATGCACATCACGTACAGGGATAGAATTCTTGGCTTCGCATGCAGTTTACGAATTCTGTCACCGTCGAATTGAGGTCAGTATATCTTTTTCGTTATACTCTTTTTTTCTTCTAGTTTCATTCGAAACTGAAAACCTTTCAAACATCATTTCTATATGACCTTGAAGATACTAAGAATGATTTATAAATTTTTATTGTATATTTTAAGCGATTTATTGATAATGTTTAAATAAGCCCTTTTGGTTTGTTTCTTTCGAAAAATTTGATGAGTTTCTGAAAATTCTTTGTTGAACAGATTCGAGAAAAATTCCATTTTCAACAAAGTCCAGTTTTCACCATGAATTCTTATTCCATTCATAGTTCCTCGTGTAAATTATTTTCAATATTACCGAACATAAAAACATTTTGAGAAGCGAACTAAAACATAAAAAGCCAAATGATGCAATCAATTGCTTAAACTGTGACAATTTACGCTTTCTGCTTTTTTTTTTTACTTTTCGTATATTTCATATAAAATATCGATGCAGTGTTCCTGCATCATTAATAGCTCGAAGAATGATCGACACGGTTCATTGGTTGTCAACTTTTTCCTCCGGGGCAAATGCTGATAAATCACAAAATCACACGAAGCATGTGCAGGTGAAAGAAGGAAGAGGCTTTCTACTGCTTGTGTTATAGCTTCTAGAAAAATATGCTCTGGTGCACATCTACAACGCGAAAAATGGGTGAAATTTTTGACAAGAAATGTGCAATTTTTCTATTTGCTGTCAGTTCCCTTCAAAATCAATCATTGATGACATGAATGAATTTCTACGACGAAAAGTGGACTTTGACTATTAAATATTGTTTTCATTCCAATTCCAGGGTACTAATAATCTTTGTTTTTGTGTCATAGGCTGTTTCGGATCTGCTGCTTGGTGTGTTTTGTATGCCGTTTACGTTGCTGGGACAGATACTCAAGAATTTCGTATTTGGGTTGGCTATGTGCAAGCTCATACCCTACTTTCAAGGTGAGTTGTATGGAGATACTTATGCTTTGGATTATACGATCGTTCGACAAGCCTCACAGGGGCTTTGAATGTAGTATGAAGTACAGTCGAGCTTGAGCATTAATAGCTTAGGAAAGTTTACCTCATGGAACAATGTTCCAGGAAATGACTTCCTTAGGATGAGTAATTGGAAGGACGATTATCAACGAGAGATGGTTTGAGATCATTTTAAGCTTGAAATTCTCAGCATTTCCCTCAAATCATAGGACGATGAAGTGCAACACGATATGCCAGTTCACATGAATTACTCTATAACTCTGTGTTGACCTGTTAGGAAATTCCGCCTGCAAGTTTGTTTCGAGGACGTTTCAACAGACTGTGTGGGAAACCATAAGTTCACCATTGAATAGTTTTGTTGCAGTATGTACAAAGTTATAGTTGATGTTGAGCCCTTCAAATAATTGGAACTCCAAGAAAACCCAAATTCGCAAATGAAACTGAAAAAAGGCTGGTCTTCAAAGTATCACCTTCTAATAACCGTCTCCTCTTCAAATTTTTCCTCACAGAAGACCTCAAAAAATCAGGTCTCAAAAAAGTGAAAAAAGAGTGTCGACTCTTTATTCTTGTACTGCGCTCAAGAATGTATACCACTATCTTGATTTAACGAACTTCAATGGGCGAATTGCGTTAGAATATTCCTAGTCGGTGAAGGAATAGTTACGCGTAGTCTATCCAAGATTAAATTCCCTATAACGTTTATCCCAGTGGTCTCTATTGCGGAAAAATATTCCATTAACAGCGATTCCACATTATATCCCTTTTCTAAAGATTCCATTGAAGAGGATTCCATTCCATTTCGGAAGATTTTGTTCTCTTCTTCTAATTCGTTGCATAGATTTGCCCGATCGATTTTCAATTGAAACAAAACTTCTTCCTTAACATCTAATGAAACTTATGCTTCCAGTCGTGGCGTATAACAAATATTTATATACCACATTAAGAAGTGTAGGTTCTTCTAAGTATTCAAAATTTTATCCCAAATCACTGGCATAGTTGACTCAACGATATGACTTGGACAACGTATAAGGAAGTTGACCCAACTATGCCTTTGGTTTCGCTGAATCCAACTTCAAGCCGTAGTTAAGCCAATTACGCCTCTTTCTCAACAGAGTGTCTTTTTTTTTAAATCCGCTTCTCAGTATTTTTATCGTCTTTCCAGTGGGTTACTATATTCGTAGATTCTTCTCTTCAAATAAAAAAGTAAAACTATTTTTTATTGAATATCTAGAATGTCTTGGACATAAAAAAGTTACATATATAGAAGTGAAGAAAAATCGTCTTACCATAACGAGACTATGTACTCACTGACTTCCTAGCATGCATCCGGATTATTTACGTCGAGGTTTTATTTTTCTACGAGGAATAAAAACCAAAGAACCGTTCCATTTCGAAAGACCTGCTTCACCACGTACTAATGCTACTATTATGAAACACACCACGTTCAATTTTATATTCTCTTCGTCTATTTTTCTCGCGTTCTACTTCGTCTGTCCAGTAGATCTTTCAACAGGACCCTTTAATCACAAAATACTCTCAGCTCAGGGGAATAAAGGTACATAGTGAGAAGCAGAAATAAACGAACGTGAGGTAAGACTGCACTGAGAGAATTTCTTAACCAAGTACCGCGGAAAATGGACTCCCATGTGTCGAAAATACGGTGTCTTTGTGCAGGAATGAACCTCAATGGTGAATCCAATCCAATGTCCGTACACTTTCTCGGACGTTCTTTGATTGAGACAAATCGTTTCCAATCTCATGAAATAATAGTTATAGCTATAACAATAGTTAATAATAGTTAACAATAGTTATAGATCAACACGAATTATTTTCGAGTTCTAAACATTTACGATAATATATTTTGATAGATCATTAAATAAAGACACTTCAGAAAGTTGGGAAATAAATAACAAATATTCCATGAAATTTTCAGCAGAGTTATGATTTTGTAAATTATGCAGAGTTCAAACCGTATTGTACCGTAGGATATGAAGTTTTAATCAATTTCCAGCACTCTTCTCCGAGAGCCCAAGGCTACAATAATTTATTCAATCAAATGGTCTCAATGATCGATCGGAGCTAAACATTCGGAGGTATTACATTTCAAAATTAGTCAAACTTATTACAAAATAAAGTTTATTCAGCCACGAAATATGATGAAAAAATAGCCGGATATTTACCTTTCTTCAAAAATTACCAAAGAAGGATAACAAAGCAATCAAAAGGACAAGTTTCGCGACACATGTACAAGCGATTTCAGTTTTAATTGCTCTCGTAACGCATGAATTAGGGTTATCGTCGAGACGAAAGGTGAAACGAAGATTTAGGCCTTGGTAGCTTCGCATTACAGACAGCCCAACCACTTCAACCCTTCCGTCATGAAAATTACGACGAATTAATCCCTCCACAATCCTAGTAACAGTGCTCCGTCATCATTTTGCCATCCCATTAGAAATTTCAAACTTTCTGTTGTGATCTTCATGTGCATTATATGCGGATGTGGAAGTTATTCAAATATTTCAACAGCAGCAACTTCAACATTATATTACTCGGTTCATACATTGTTCGTATTGAAGGAACAAAACGAAAATTTTGACTGAGCAAATAATTGTTGTTCCGATTCATTGCACGGGAAAATATTTAAACAACCGTGAGTTTCATGTTTCCGGATATGGTCACCGGATATATAAATATCAAATAAAGCATTAAATGAAATAAAAAATTGAAATATTCATATTTTTGAACGTCATTCATATCCCGCGAACGTCATTCATATCCTGGATCCGATGTAAAATAAAATTGATAATCCATATCCACTGGATTTTTAAAAACTATACTTCGAACGGAAACATGGTCAAATATTTATTTCCTCGATTATTACTTTTTTGTTTAATGAGGAAAATGAAAACAAGAATACGTCAACGTATCAGTAATAAACAACGTATTCGCGAGCATCAACCGTTGAGAGAATAATTTTTCGAGGATTTAGAAATTTACTTAAATTTTTGAGAAACGTTATAATGATTTAAAGCCATGTCATAAAGCATTTTGAGAACAAGAAGTGGCTGAGATTGCTATTATGATGGAATCGTTGAAATTAAAAGTGGATGAAATAATCTGAGCACAACTAACCATATTTGTAGTTTGTCTCAAGTTTAATTTCTCTTTGACGAGCTTTTCGCAAATATCCTGCTAGCTTCATTACAGGCGGAAAATAATGTTGCTCACGTTTTCCATGTCAGTCTCTCAAGTCTTTGTTCACACACTGGTGAAAGAGAGATGGAGACAGAGGCCAATCTTGTTTAGCTGGATTTGCCTTGTTGGAGGAGGTGTCTATTAATTTAAAGCGCCTACCTGTCGGGCGTCTACTAAATTTTCAACGACTCTTCGTGTTTGTCACGTCCAGTCCAGAGTTCATTCGCGTCATGCCTCTCGTCTTTTCTCTCTCGGGTTTACCGGAAACGACATGAGGTTCGCAAAAATGTGGAATAGTAAACGAAATGCATTCATATTGCCAAGTGCAACAAACGTTTTATTTTCTTTCAAAATCAAAGCACTGAGTGAGCTCGATTTTTGAAAATTCAGATCATCAAATTTTTAAGTTTAAGAAAAATCTATATAATGAATAAACGTTAACAACGAAATACAAAGAAGAAAAACATATTCTAACCCTAAATTTAAGCTCAGAACGTGCCCATTACTTAGCCTCTATTTATACCCCAGAATCCCCATTTAAAGGACAATCAAAGTAATGGAATGAACGTGCCAAATAGCTTCCGCTGACTCCATATTTTTAAAAGAAGTTTATATATCTGTAATGTTGCTTAACCTTTCGAGCCATGTTGAGAATTATGTTGACCCACTAATTTTTTTGCAAGTTCGTTGATCATTAAAGTACTGTTTCAATGAAATATAGCTTGTTTTTTTTTTCAATTCTAAACGGTCTTTGGGGCGATGATAAATCCAAACAAATTATTAAAACAGTCGGTACATATCAACTCCATATAGATAAATAAATGAATTTCGTACTTTTCGTGAAAAAAATCCATTTGTACCAAATTACCATGAGCATTTACATGGCCATTTTTTCACAAGTTCAATACACTCCAAAGAATCTTACAGAATTCTTCGTCAGATGGTTTTTGTTTGAAAAAAAGTACGAATTAATTTTGAATAACCTGTGAATGTGAGACTTATGCTCGTGTGCTTTTCGAGTTTCTCTCCTTTAACGAGAAGTTCCTCAGTCTCAAATGAAACGAAAATTGCGTATTCGTGTCATATATGTATGTATATATATATATGTTTCAAGAGGCTATTACCGGAGTATAGTATGATGAATTGCTTCTACTTTACGTGGTGGTTACTCAGAGCCCAGAAGAGCGAGAAACTATGGTGCGAATCATATTATCGTTCGAAGCTTCTACCTGAAACCGTATTTTAAAGCACTCGAGAAATAAAATCAAAAATTTCAGGCCACTCTCGAGATTCCCTCACGACTTTGGCACTACTTTAAGGAAAAATGGCTTTGATAATATAAATTTCCTCTTTGACCTTAAATCATTTTAGATGCCTTTCTACACTGATCGGAACTGGGGGCTTTAGACGATTCATCCAAGAATCACACACGACTCGCCACTCGTAAATCTGTTACTCGACGACGTGGAAATTCCTCTGGATTTTCTTCTCTCTCAACGCTTGAAGATTTTACCTTCTTGCTTTCCCATTTCTTCTTATTCTCGCATTGACTTTATTCGCTCAGATTCACCAGCTAATGTTCGGTGGTTAGGGCAGTCTTGCTCGCCTCCCATCGACGTTAACAAAAAAAAAAAAAAATTGTGCTACTTTTCTCCGCTGAGAGATTAACTCCGGTCCGCAGGATGAATTTGCTAAAAGGTTCCAGTACGCTGGAATTCGTGTAAATACCTTATAACCATTTTTATCACACACTTTGTTTACATCAATTATTCTTATAGGATTTTAACGAAGCCGTCGGCTTTGTCGATTAAAAAAAATCAATGATTTCCAACAATTTCGCACTCTGAGAGGGAGACTCACGAGTCTACCCAGTTTTTTTTTTTCATTCTCTATATACGACTGGCCCTTTTTCGTTTTAGTTTCATCCGTCAGCCCTGATCTCATTAGCATGAAATAACTAGAGAGGGACAGATGGATTGATGTAGAAATAAGGGCGTCATATTTCTTTGCAAAATTCTCATAATAAGAGTGGGTTGAAAATTGGTCTGGATTTTTTAATCCGTCTCAAAAGTTCACTCATGCAAATGATCATGTTGATAGGGTCGCAAGACTTTCTATTAATTGATCAAATATTGTTCCAAATTTTCTTCATTGTTGGATGCTTTTTTCTTGTACAAATCGATAAAAAAACATTAAAGATCATAAAATTTCATACAATGGCAAATGATAATGATTATTTTATTTTTTAAATATTTATCACCAAGACCAAAGACCAGGTGGTCAGTTGATTATGTGAATAATCGTAATAGCTATTGAATAGAATCGAAGTCCCTTTAAAAATCAATCAAACTGACACTCTTTTGTAAATCTAAAGTCAACAGAAAAATGATTAGACAAATGTGTTCGCAGCGGTATCAGTTTCTGTTGGGGTTTGGACACTTGTTGCAATATCGTTAGAGCGTTACTTTGCGATATGCCGTCCACTGAAATCGAGACGATGGCAAACCCAATTTCACGCTTACAAGATGATCGCTTTGGTTTGGGCTGCTAGCCTCACTTGGAATTCGCCCATTCTCGTGGTCTCGACACTTCGAGCTCTTCGAGGAGGTGAATATGTGCACGTTTAAAATATTCATAAAAAAAGCAACAACAGTTAAAAACAATCACAATTGATAAAACACGTGAAATTTGATAAACAATGATGAAAAAAAATGTAAATAATAGGAACTGTTCACAGAATGTTACTATAGTTCGAGTTTTTTTTATAACGAATCAAATTTTCACCTTTTCGTGAATAATTTTTTCCTTCTAAAAATTATTTCGCAAACATTAGGCATGAAAAATGCATTGTGAATTTTCAGGAAGGCAAAAATGCAGAGAAGATTGGCCAAATGTGGAAGCCGAGAGAATTTATAATATATTTCTCGATGGTACGCTTTTGCTCGTGCCGCTAGTAGTTATGAGCTTGGCTTATTCACTAATAGCTACGAAACTCTGGCGAGGAATGAAACGTGAAATCCGTCAAAGTTCATCATGTAAGCTAAGACGTGAGTAATAGTTTGTTATAAAAACAAAGCAATTCATCGGAAATCTTTTTCGATAAATTATTACGAAATATGCTTATTGAATAATTTCAGAAATTTGAATAACAATTAGATAAATAAATAGATAATTAGATGAAGATTAATTTTTCCAATAAAAATCATTCCCATTCCCTAATTCTAATGGATTAAACAAATTGATTGATGGATTCAATTTGGAGCATGAATATTCTAAACGAATGTTAAGTAAAATAAATTTCCTTTGAAAAAAGAAATAAAAAAAAAACACCTCTCGACTTCTATTTCTGGGTTCTACGCTATTTTTTCTACCATCAAATTTTCTCGTTTGAAGTTTACTCGCAATCTCATTCTCTTGGTCGGTCATTTTATCTCGAGCGTTGCTTTTGAAAAATGAATGCCAATCTGCTCAAGGATACGAGCGAATAGTGTAGAGATTTTTTTTCCCCTTTGTTCAAATATCTCGTATAGTTTCAAGGGAAAAAGAAAACTTTTGAAAAGCACTGGAACTGCATGAAAGTTCAGATTGTTTAATAAGATCAATGCCACTGCATAAAATGTTTTTCGGAGTAATCGTTTCGACGTTGGAAAAGCTGACCTTTTAAAGAGATAGTTTTTGTTTAGCGACAGTTAAAGTTCAAAGATGACACGATATTGAAGCTTTTCTCAACCGCTCGGGGAACAATTTTTTAAAAATTGTAATAGTAGTGGATCAGAAACATAATTTCCCTCGAGGTTTTCAGAATTTTTATTGATGTACTCGAATCATAATTCTACAAGGACAAAATAAAAGTATCCAAACCTTTAATAAAGTTTGTGGTGAACGTCTCTGTATTTTTTTTACGTGACATTTTCTTTATTATTCGCAAGCGCATGAAAAATGCAACAGTCATTTATCCTGATTAAAAATTCCTCTAAAAAATTACCATTCCTCTAAAAATTTCGAAGCAATCGACTTTCAATAGTAATTTATCGAAATGAATATCTCGCGATAGTAGAGAGAGTTGAATCATCGGCCGCCGCTGCCCTAAATCCATACACCCACGTTGAAAAGGAAAATTCGCCATTAGACGTGGTTACCGGAAACGGAATGGTTTCGAAGCAAACGAGCGGTGTATTGTCGTCTTCCACATGTCATCAGGCTTCTCCTATTTCTCCAACGCCCACACAGTCTGTGACAATAACTTCGAAAGGAAAAAAGTCTCGGTCGAATACTTCGACACCAGGCACCGAGTTCGTCAAGCTGTTGTTGACGAAACGATCGGTGAGAACATTTTATTACATTGATGCGCGAATTAAAGTCAGAAAGAAATATATTTTTGTGAAGTATCTGTTTATTCATTATATCGAAGCAATTTTGTATGTCGATCAAAAAAATATAAATGTTCGAAACCCCGATTTACTTACTGAATAAATCTTTTTTTTGCGAGATTAAAAAAAAAAAAAAAAGTAAGAATCTGACCTATTTATGCTCTAAAGATGATTTAAAAAAATATATCTCCCATTTTGTATGTGCTATAAATAAAAAATGACGCCCTACAATTTGATTTATTGAGAAGTGGAAGTTTAAAAGTTTTAAAAGCTTCCTGAGGTTGTTGTATCCCAGTAATATTTCAATCACACAAATGAGTAAAATTTCGTGAAAAAATGGAAGATGAGAGACCGAAGTATCCACGTGTACTAAAAACTTTATTCGTTTTTTTTTCCACACATTGATAAAAACTAAGGTCTGTCAGCCACGTTCTGGAACTTCAAGAGTTTCGTCGGGGAGCAAAAGTTTCAAAATTTCACGTCCCGGGATGCTTGGCAGTACGCGTTCGAGGGGTGATTTAAGAAAGTCAGAAAGGACCAGTGCGGATATCCCCATCGATGATCATAGTGGTGATGCTAATTATGCATTTGGTAGACAACACGCCATTAGAAGTAATTACATGGGGAAAAGCATCGAAGCAAAGAAAAAGGTAATTTTCTGACAATCAAAATTTCACCTCCAAATATTTAAAGGTCTTTATTTGGTGAATATTATTGTCAATAAGGAATTTGAAAACTTCAAGTTTGCACGTTGCTTTCGTTTTTTCTTTTGCAAGTACGAAGACTGCGAAATTCCAAAATTCAATAACATGTGGTATTTGTGCAATTAACAAATAATGACTGATTATATTTGAAAAAAATGCATAAATTTCCAGGGACTACGCGCAACCAAAAAATCTGGTATTTGTGGTTGAAACAGTAGTTTAGTTATCAACCAATGACAAAAGAATAGTTGAGACAAAATAAGTTCCACTATGAATGTCCCAAAGGTTAAAAAATGTTACTTTCAGCAACGTGACGTGTTGAAGAATTTCTTTGTTTCATTGTCAGGTAATCAGAATGCTATTTGTGGTGGTGCTCGAATTTTTTTTCTGCTGGGCTCCACTGTATGTGGTGAATACTTGGTACCTCTATGATCCTGAGTTCATTTATCATCATGTTGGAAGTACAGGAATCAGCTTGGTTCAATTATTAGCATACGTGTCAAGTTGTTGCAACCCAATAACGTACTGCTTTATGAATCGAAAGTTTCGACAATCTTTTCTGAGTCTCTTCGATTGTTACGGATGTTGGCGGTGAGTTTGGCGAATAGAATTACGAAAGAAAAAAACTTCTACTTTCGTTGACACAAAATATTTCATTGAATATTACAATTTCAAGCTTAATACTATTGTGACAATGAAAAAATCCTACTTTTTTACTTATTTTTTGAAGACTTCCTCGTTGTTGCAGATTAAAGTGTGTGGACGCGGATGCATCGTTGGGAGTTACAAGAAATGCAACTCAGCCAGGAAACAGCGAGCTAAGCGGAAACGAGTCGACTATTTATCTTGGCAGAACTTCCGTCGTTGCTAGATCCGGTAAGCTAAAAATACATTTATACTGTCACAGACAAATCTAATAAACCGATTCAATAACGCCTGCATGAGAAGCTCAAATCCTGAAATATCTTGAGTCTTTGTCATCCACGATGCCGTCCTTTGTTAACCTTCTGGATCTCATTTTAAAGTCTAGCCAATAACGTAAATGCTTATTTCCTTCATGTATTTCATAAAACGAATAACTGTAGCAAACAAATGAATTAAACGAACTGGAATGATGCAACATTGGCTCACTCAGTTAGATATTCATGCACATTCTTTCTCGATTTTCTTTGGAATATATGGCCAGAGGTGGTGAGACTCTTGGAAGAGGAAGATCGAGTTTAGCATCGACTTTCCTCCACGAATTCAAGTGGAACAACGAGAGTTATGGAAATGCCGAGTCCTGGTACAGCAGCGACGGTGCCGATTGCGATGTCACCAGCGTCAACGACCAAGGTCTCTACGATTTCAACGCAGACACCGCGGCCTTCATCAACCAATTCAACTGGACTTCACTGTCTTGATCTTGAGCCTGAGGAAGACAGTTTTTTCTTACGTATATCATGGCGTCCACCACCTTCCAGTGTCGTAAGCAATGCATCCAATTTTTCTTCAACTCAAAGAATCAATGCTCCTTCCAGTACGACTAATCAGTCGCGTCTTCCAACATCTGGTCCCTCGTGCTTCGATGATCTTAGACTTTTGTACGACTGACGAACAATAAGGAAAGAAACACGAGTGTAAATTTCCAGTGAGAACAAAAAAAAACGAATAAACAAATAAAACTCTGGCAGGTTCAAACATCGAGACTATTATTGAGAGACGATAGAACAATTTTTACACAACCATTCGAATTCGTCATACAATGTGAACTCGATTATTTTCGTTTTACTTTTTCGTAAATTATGTGATATGAAGTGAATGCTCGAGGCTGAAAATACGCGACGTTTCCAAGTGCGTTTTTTGTCAATATACGTTTTCGTCAAATGAACGATAAAAGTATTTAAAAACAAATCAATTCGTTCGAACAAAAGTGTGCTTGATAATGTTGAACGAATTCTTCGGTTATGTACACCGGATACACCAGTACAACAAATTTATTTTGTGCTATATATTTAAGTCCAATAGTCGTATCTGATAAACGAATATCTACGATAATTGCTGATTACTTACCATTGACAATCTCGTCGATAAACAACGCCGAAATTCGTTGAAAAGATCGATTGTTGGAAAGGAAAATGTTACGAAAAACAAATCTCATAATCAATAAATACGAATATATTCATTCAACAACGAATTCCTTAATTATTACCAAGATCCTCGTACAAGTATATCAATAATAGCAAATTTTTATACAATCGACACTGATTATCTCGTTGCAATTATTTTTAGTACTAGCGCAACAACATTGTGTTTGTTAATGTCAATTTCTCTTTTTTAGCTCATTCCAGCTCACGATACTTCACACATCCAATGGAATTCATGATTTCCAACTGTTTTTAGATCGTTACAAATATTTACGTATTTGTGTTCTATACTTTAATTGTCGTTTAATAAGTACAGTAATCAACTTTGACTTCAAGATAATTCAATTTTTTCGTAACGGATTCGTAAACAATAAAAATAATAGGTCTAAGGCCATAATGCAATAACGACCATGATTATTTCATCACAATTTGAAAACCACTATTTAAAAACAAAGTGTAAACATCGACGTTGAAGTTGAACGTTCAATGCTATATTAAACTTTCCCTGAATCCAGTTTTTTATAGCATCGAATGAAGTAATGCAGTTTTAAAAGCACAGTAAAAAAAAAAAAAATAATGAAAACCTTTTATTAAGTTTGCTGTTTGCTTAAAGGAGAAGTTTCCAAAGATATGCACAGACTCAAAGACCAAATTCTCGATTTAAGTGCATTTTACGAGGCACTTACATTTATTATTTGCTTAAATCTTTTGCTTGCTAAAGTTGAATTTTTAAAAAGAATATTATTTTCCGAACCACATGACAGAAATGTTCAAAACTTTTGAATAAACTTTCTGTGACGATAATGTTTCGTTCAAAGAAATGAAAGATTGTGGAATAGAGTTATTTCTGACTTCGTGGAAGTAACTCCTTGATAGAACTAGTACCACATTTTCTCCAGGTCTCACTTATGTGAACAGACAAGTAAAGATATGCACGAATTTGTGATACCTACTTCTATATATATATATGCAATTTTCTCATTTCTTCAACAAGTTCTTCTTGTTCCCAGACACTCTCGTTCATTTATCCAAAAGTTTGAGACACCGAGCGACGGTTGAATCTTTTGGTGAGAGAGTCTCTTAAGTTTTGGTACACTTGTAAGGAGATTTCTCATGTTTCTCTGTTTCAACCTTACAGAACGTGGCGTTGAAACAATTCTGCAGAATATCTCGGAAGTGGCTACAAAAAATTACGAAAAAAGTTTATAAAATAAATAGAATCTATCGCACGGATTTTGGGATACGTTTTATTTTTATCAAACGTTTTCTTAATCATTTATAAATTTTATTTTCATTTATAGCCATTCATTATTATCCTGTACAATGATAAAAATCATAATGTTTACTAAATAAAGAACCAATAACGTGAATTATGAAAAAAAAAAAAAAAAAAAAAACAACGATGCAAAATTCATTTTTCATATGGAATGACAGTTTCTACAAAAATTACTTCGAGTTTGACGTTACGAATTTGTTCTGTCGTACGAGCAATCGTATTTGCTGAACTTTTGGAGATTTTATCAATAATTCAGATCCGTCCAACAGCTGGGCACGCGGTACAGTTGCAACGTTTGAAAAGACCGAGAAAACTTTTTCTAAAGCCGTCATTCATGAAGCAATAAGTGATGGGATTGCAGCAAGAGCTCGTGTAAGCCAAGAGTTGAAGAAAACTTATGCCGGTAGAACCGAGGCCGTCGTAAACGGCCATTGGACTGAATAACGCTAGAGTATTGATGACGTAGAGGGGTGTCCAACATACGAAAAATTCAAGTACAACGACAAGTAACATCTTGACGATACGTTTTTTACGTAACAATGCTTTTCCAGGATTTGTTCGTCGCAGTGTCCTTCTGCCAATTGAATCGTGCCAAGATCTTGATGTTGAAAGTCCAGCGGTCTTTGTACCCGATAATATATCTTTATCTTCATTCGAATCAATAGTTACGTAGCTAGATGATACCGTTGTAACGGGTATGTGTGTTGCCTCGTTGTTCTCTGTGACATTTTGACGTATCGTGCCGCTTGATGGCTGACAATCAACGCTACCAGTTATGAGAAGTCGATTATGCTCTCGGTTGCTGGACGTTAGACTGGTCGAAGAACATCGCGTGACAGGTTTCCTTCCTTTTGAGGTCACATATACTACGGAAGGCATCGAACAGCTTGCTAGAGAAACGAAGAAAACACAGTATTTTTTTTTTCATTCCTACCACACTAAATATATTTGTGGAGGGAAGTGATGAATGGTTTGTGAATGAATTTAAATCGAGGGATGAATATTGATTGAAGAATATTGCAATCGTTAGGCACAAATTCATATAGAATTTTATATTTCGTATGCATATATGTTAAGAATTTTGGACCTTAATCATTTGATTACGTATGGATAGAGGATCCAGTGTAAAATACTTGACATTTAATTAGTTTCTATGTGCATATGCTAACGTCATCCGTAGTATGTGTACACAGAACGTATACTTTTGAAGCTATATACAGAAATTGAATGTGCCAACCTAATCGAAAAGTGCAGTGATATATAGGCGATCCAGCATACATGAAAAGGTATTCGATCCCGATAAATGTTATGGAACATAGGAAATGAGAAAAGCGTCAATATTGTCCAGATATGGAAAATTTATCCTGAAAACTTCTTGTACTTCATTTTCTAGTCAATGGATTCTTGGCTGCTGTCTTTGGTTTTCCTTTCTATCCTTTTTCACCCCCTTCTCTTTCTCGTACTTTCTTTCTTGTTGATGCTACAGAACGAGAATTGTGTATTCAGGAAACTTGACTACACAGGCAACCTTTTCTATCGACAAGTTTGCAACTATTTTTCAAGTAAAAAAAAAAAAAAAAACAAGAAAAGAACGCGACGATGACGAGCAAAGCATCACGAGGTACCGACTTTTTTCTTGAACCACAAGAATTTCGATTCAACCGACGAGCGAAAAACCGATAAAATGAGAAAGAGGTTTCATATAAAGAAGATATACAGATGTATATGAGGTTCCTCGATAGCGCTACACACGTATAACCTCTGCTTGCAAACAAGAGGACTTAACATATATTACTTTCTTGATAAAAAATGTTAGGTAAATCCTTTGTGCTTGTTAACACAGTTATATATTTGGAGTGGTTATATACGAAGCGTTTCACGTAAAAGTTTCATTCTCAACGGATGGTGACAACTTTTATCCGTACGAATTTCTTATAAGTTTTCATTGTGAAAAGAAATTGTTACGTAATTTCTATACGGAATGAATTATTGCGATAAAATGTTTTTTTCTTTTTGGCTTTTGACCCAGAAAGGTGATGAAAAAAATCCAAAAATCAATTGGCTGTAAAAAATGATGTGGAAATTCGTGTCTCTCGTTTCCTTCATGAAAAGCTTTATTTATATCAATCAATAGTTTGTTGTCGTAGTTGCAGAATAAAACTTTCACACGAAATGTCTCATATATATTCGCGCATACATATGTATATGAAGCACGTTTTTCGACGCCGTAAAAAAAAAGCTGGAAAGACGAAAAAGATAATAGGGTGGAATTCCTTGAGCGTCTCGTCTCCTAAAGGCACTTTCTTCTCTCTTCTCATTGAGAATCGAAGTGAATTCTAATACGGTGGAAAAAATTTGCATTTTACCTCTTTTGTTCGCGTTTCTTATTTCGTCACCTCTTTGACGAAATTCCTCTGTATACTGCACAGCCTGAAAGCGTTTCCTCTGAGTGATAATAAAAACGTCTTTCCATCTCTATACCAAGTGCGGAAAAATCTAAATTTATTATACGAAGTAAATCCTGTTACTTGAAAATATTTTCATAAACAAACACAACAAATTCAGAAGTTCTTTGTGTATCACAGCGATATTGATCGTCATCGTAAATTACGTCGAATCAAATTTTACGATTTTTATGCACAGAACCGAGTATTACTGTACACTCTTATGTTATTTTTCAAACAAAAACTTGAAAGAATTTTTACACCATCGGGTACGAGCCAATCCCAAATAAATATTATCAAAACTGGACAAATAGAGCTTAATTATTTCATTTCGAAACCAAATAGTGTTGGCTTGTTTATCAGATTAAAACTTTGGCAAGGACAGAAATGATTAATATGATAAACAGTATATATTATTTTAATGAATGAGAACTGGATTCCTTTTTATTAGAGATTTCTTCACTTTTCTTACATCTTTATTTATAGAGAGCTCATGTTGGAATTCACCCACGCCTCGATTGAGGGTCTCCCGACTATGGAAAATTTTACGAACGAGGGGAAAGTCCGACGTTTCTGAATATTTATTCGCATAATCAGACTACAAAATTGTTGTTGTTGTTGTTGGAGTTGTTTCATTATAATAGTCGAAGAATTTGAGGTGCGTGAATGGGATAGAAGGGTTGTGAGTTGCAGCAATACCATGAGACCTTCCCAGCCCAAATTTCCAACTCATTAACCTTGCTGGTTACACATTCAAACATAATACACGACTGTACTTGGAGCAAGGCAAAGCTTCATTTCACATATAGGTAATTTCATGCCATTTCGAACTTAAACTTCGAACACAACGTTTTTCATTTGAAATTAACTTTTTATTGAATCAGAATACCACAGGAACCCGACAAAAAAAATGTGTCTTTTTTTTGTAAAACAGTCACAGAATTAATATAGTAAAGATGGTCCTAAGCCACATTTCGATTTTGTAAGTTATTCAATATGACCAAATTATTTCTATTTTTTGTTCCTTCGCTCAAAAGCTCTTGCAATATAGTTATTATTTCTATTGGTTTAGAATCATGAGATTTCTTCTACAAAATTAAACAAATAAATCTATCCTGACCCATAAATTGAGTTTCCTTGGACTGCCCTCTACATTAAAATACCTCAAAGCGCCAGGTTGTGTACACGTCTCGTACGATTGTTCCCCTGCTCAGTAGTCCACTGTTCGATGTTTTTGTTAAAGACTACACAGATTTTACCGTTTCATAATTACCTCCTTGTTAGTAAAGAATAAAGGTAATTTTATAACAGGCTATTGAACAAGAAATCGAGCTAATGGAGCGAATGATAGACATGGATGATTACGAATATACGAACAATATGTGGGGGTTGTGGCTCTCGAGCCATCATCTTTAATTCGATGTTGCGCAATCTCACATGGTTGTCAATTATTTTCTACGCTATCAGCGTATGCTCTGTATTACGGTATATTTAAATGCAACTCGTAAGGAATTCGTTTACTAAAACTTAATAATTTATTGCCAGAGTTCAGAATTTCCGTATTGTTATTATTATTAATATTATTATTATTACTATTATTATTGCAGGCTTAAAAGGGCTTGGAAATACCATATAATTATTCGCAGGCTTCATTTATTACCAATAATTGTTTTGTTTGTTTAGTTAATGATATTTCCTTATCAGCATTTCTGTGAAATGAGAATACACGCACTAAGATCTGTATGTGGATGTAACCTTACAATTGTAAGCTCTAATTTCAATTGTCTTGTACGTACGAAGCCACATAGCACGTGAGAAGGTTTCTAGAATTCAGGATTGTCGCTAATTACGAATATTCATACTTGCCTGATGATTGCGTGCTGTTACGCTCGAAAGTGGACATCGTCAATGGATCCGATTTGCACAAGGTTCTAGTTACAAGGGTATACGTAACAGCGAGTACCAACAAAGGCACGATTAAAAGAATAGCATCTAAAATCAGGTTGTATCCTCTTTCGTATTCCCCGTCACCTGGCCACGTTTCACGACATTTTCTGTGACCTGGGAACAATAAATTAACGTTTGATTATTAGTCACTGGGTAATTAGTACAAATTCATGGGTTCAATATAATTCACATGACGTTCGATTCAAAGTATCGATCAGAGATTTATGTGATGAGTTTATAATGGAAAGGACATAATTACTCTATTATCGCGATAAAAATTCGTTTAAGTCAACTCTTTCTGAAATAATCATAGATTATGTTATAGCAAATATGATGAGAATAGAAAAAACCTCACAACGAAGTGGAATGCCCGTTAAATCGTCCCAAGTGCTTCTCTTTTTATCACCTCGTAAAAAGTCTTGAAACAGGTCATATAACACTAAACCACGGAATAGTATGAACTGAAATTAAATTAAATTTATCCTCTTGACTCCGGCAAGCAACACGTACGTATGTATAAAACCGCAGACAAAGCGTTATGTCGAGGTATCAAAAAGAAACCGTTTGTGAAATGACTTTTATGTCCTTGGTTTTATGAGCGAAAAAATGTCTCGTATAACGTGAAGATTTCTCGTTTATCGCATGATGGTGTAATGGCTACTTTAGTGTTTGAACAGTTGTATAAGGGTCAGTCAAAAGGCAGCAAAAGGTACGCGATCGCATGAGCGGTTTCATTCGTGCTTTCATCGAATTAAAGCACGAGTTCGTTAAGCAAGCTGACGAGCTTAAAATATAAATATGAATACGTTGAATGAGTTATTACTCGAAACAATACGTTGCAACTCCGAATTTAGCATCCATCCGAAAGCCATAAACGTTTATAATTTGTTGAAATGGTTTAAAACAATTTCAAACACAATCGTAGGCCTGAATATTTCGAATAAATATATTCAGTAATGTCGTCTGTTTAGCTTACATGGCCTGCGGGCTCAAATACATTTCCACAACATCTGTGCACTCTATAAAGTAGAAAAAATTCATTAAATCAAGAAATTTATTTAAATTTCACTACATATGCATTAATGGATGCGCGAATCAAGTCGGTAACGCCCAATGCATGTTCCCAAAAGACCTCTGGAATATTACTGCACAAAAGCAGGTCACTAAAACTATGTGCATGTGACCGATCTGAGAAAAAAACATTAATTATTTCTGCCCGTCAAAAACACAATTTTTTTCAGAAAGTATACTACAGCCTCGGTTTACCAGACAGTAGACTGACCGGCTCCGCCAGGAGAGCCAGGATGGACCCGAGATTTCTCCCTACAAATAAATACAATTTATTTATTTAAAAAGTTTGTAAAAGTTGTAAAAGTATTTAAAAAGTACACCCATCCAAGTACAATATTTTTATAAGGCTGCTCGCGAGAATACATACATCGACGACTCACCCATCACGGTTGTTGGTAGTTATGATGAATTTTTTTTTTAAATGCACGACGCTTCCTACAAATAATCCAATTGAAAACTTCTCTTGTCTCCTTTTCAGCCCGATTGGACGAATTTTTGTGCATGAAAAATCAACAACGAAATATCGTTTTTTTTTTCAACGTATCGTTACTTTGCTTTGTACATACGAATGAACAAATAAATGTGAAAATAAACATAGCCTATCCAAAAAATTTCAGTACTGTCTGTACACAAAAAACGAGTAAAGTTACTTTTCGTAACCAATCGAAAATTCATCGCGATTCAAATCCTGGATAAAAAGAGAGATAAAGACTATGTTGGAATGTATCTAAAGCCATCATTTTTAGTTAAAGAATTTATTGTTCATTTGATTTTTCCAAGTAATTTTCATGATCGATTAAGTCGATTTTATTCATTTTATAACGAGATACCTGGTGAAAACGGTTTCTAGAAAATTGTTACACAATGTGCGTTCAGTTAAGCTTTATTCATGTTCGCCTAAAGGTCACTGGTGGCTAATTGGTTATATACGTGGTGTTATCTTCACAAAGTGGAAATGCAATCACGTTTTAGGTTCGCACCGTTTTTCGTTCCGAGAATAATCTATTCCAATGTTTCGATCAATTAAATCCCATAGAATTTGAATTCCGAAAAATTTTTACAAAAACGATTGATCCTCGTTTATTTACTAGTATCCAAACGCAACGCCCGTTTTTGTGATCGTATATTCAAACGTGGATTGATACAAAGGATTCAAACGAATAAGGGCCATTAGGAAGCCGCTTGTTCAAAACCCCTGTTCTGAAAAGATCAGAGCATATCCCGCCGGTGGGTTTTCACCATGGAATAATCTCATTCAATATGTAGAAACATATAACAAAACCGTACTGTGAGAAATGTCGAAAAACGCTCGAAATTCTCAATTTGAAATGAAAAATAAAAAAAACGACAACAAAGTTCCACACAAGACAGTTTTTGCATGCAATTCTCATGAGAATTTCTATCTTTCTATAGCTACCGACCGATAGACAGAGAGAATGGCGATGAATTTACGATGCAGCAAAACCTCAGACTCCCTTTATTTCGTGGAAATTGCTGCAGGCGTTTGCCTTGATCTTTTGATATCACGAACTACATGTATAGTGGCGGTTGATATCCATATCGACACTATCGATCCGAAAAAATTGAATATTCTCTCAACAGTTGATAAAAGAATGTTCTTTATGAGTTTATTCTATGAATTTAAAATAAGAATTGGCGTGAAAACAGAATATTTTTCAGTCTTTTTTCTTTTATATCTTGTACTAAAATATTTCGCGAAAATACGAAGAAATTCCTTTTCGACGTTCGAAAATTTTTCCCATTTCCATAAAGTTGGTTAAAATTTCTTTAAATCCGCATTAGTTACAACTACTGTCTTTTATTTGTATCTCGTTGAATCTAACCTTTTTATGCCACAATCATGATTGAACGGAACTTGTAAATGACTCGAGAGCCTGTACGTGAAATATTTGTCAGAAGCCTACGCGAAATCGAAGTTTGTACGTGCTATTATTTTCTATGACCAGTCGCTCAGACGAGTCGGGTCTCAAATTGATTTTCGTCAACAGCAAAGCCGAAGTACGAGTATCGTTCATTTGTCTCGTCGTATTTACCAGAAATTGTTCCACGAGTGTCACAATCGGTCGGGAGCCCATTACTTCCGAAGCAAAAGTTTCAGATGAATAATGCAGAGTCTCGGGCACGGATATGAAGAATTATTCTAGGAATACACACACACACACACACACACACACACACACACAAACACAGTTATTTATCGATCAGGGCTTATATTGAGTTGTACTCTTTTTTATTTGGTTTATACTCAGTTATTACAGTTTACGTTATATAGATATATAAATATAAACGTATGTTTATGTATACTCACCGGTACTCGTTGGTATAAGCTCACTGAGACCAGCAATCGGTGACATGACGAGGAAACTGCACGACCATATTGCAACGATGAGCCGATAAGAATGCGACAAGGTTTGCCATCGACGAGATCTCAACGGATGACATATGGCGTAGTATCTCTCAACGGAAATAGCAACTAACGTCCAAACCGAAACTGAGACCGAGCAAGCTGCAATGTTAGAAAAAAAGTAAATGAATTCCAGCTTCATACATACTTATTAGCTATTATTCAAATTTGTTTGTCGGATGAGCCAGATATTCATTTCGCAGTAAAAGCTCAAACAATTTCACGTGACACTAATAAGGTATCATCATATATATATGAATGTTGATTGTTATCATTTTGTTGATAACTGTTGCCATGCAATGAAGGATAAAATTATCCATAGAATTATAATGTTAGCGAACTTGTTGGTGGATTTAACTTCCATCATTTTGACAGATATTTTTTTTTTTTTTTTTTCAATTCAGAATGTTTGCAATAATGGTAAACAATGGCAGACTAAACATACATCCTGGTTCTGCTCTGGGTCCCATTATTGAAAATTCGTATATTCCGAAATGTTAAGTTGCTGTGAATTAAAGCTTTGTTTCCACTGTAGAAAATATTTCTTTAATGAAACTGGTGTGCCCCTGGAGGTACGTCTGTACAAACGTGTGCGGTGAAAGGCTATTTATATGAAAGTTGCAGAAATTCTACATAATAGGATAGGATTGTTGCAACAGAAATAAAATCATGGAAAAAGTTGAGCTTCTCCGCCATCAAGTTCGAGTTATACACGTAGAGCTGTTTATTAAATTCCTCTGCTAAAAAGACTAATACGTAAAGTATTTTATCATATCATCCGTAATTTTTAAGAAAGATAATTTATATATTCGCTACTATATAAAAAATGTACTTTTCGAGTTACTATGCAAGCTCAAGATGTATTTCATTCAACAAATCTGTTCTGGAATCCAGAGAATTCGTAATTTTTATCAAGGATGAAAGAGCAAATAACGAAACGCATGACATGTCGATGGTTCAAAAACTACTGGCAATACGTGTTGTTTTTCTTTTTTGTGATGTCGCATAAGTCTGAAGAATAAGTAACTTCAATGGAGCAACTCAAATAAGAAGCAGATATAAAAATAAGCTTTTATACACAATATGATGTGACAACAGCTCCATAGCCAAAGCTCTCTAACCCCTGAGGTATCGATTTACTTTCAGTATATTAATGTCGATAGGATCTACATCCTATTATGTCATTTCTTGGACATCGTGTCGTTTGCCTATTGTTTTATCGAAGGTCTAACAGGCTATTCAGTCTGATAAGATGGGAGGTTTTTTTTATCAATCGCCTATCTCGTATCAATATCAATATCACAGTCCACAGGTAGAATCCGTCTTGGAAATCTCCGGTTGATAATCGAATTTTATGTTAGTTTATTATTTCCATTTGCACCTAAAAGCGTTGCTTTGTGTTCTGTTTTTTTTTTTTTCGTCCATTTGGACCCTCTTGGTACTGAGACCCAAGTTGTCTAAAGCTCGTATCACAAATATTTTCTCTCGGTGGCAGCCTGGAG
Organism: Campoletis raptor; assembly: GCA_948107755.1. Lineage (NCBI taxonomy): Eukaryota > Metazoa > Arthropoda > Insecta > Hymenoptera > Ichneumonidae > Campoletis > Campoletis raptor. Next base: position 12,773,796 of record OX403623.1, read on the forward strand.
AGGCAAAGCAACGCGAAATAAAAAAGGTTCTCCATCCCAGAAGAAGAAGCGCAAGTAACACTTGTTAAAGACTCTTCTTGGTCGTCCTGCTGTTTTTTTTTACTCTCCGCACGGTGGCGCTTTAATTTCATCATCACGAAGAGTGAAAGAAAAGGGAAGAAAAAAAAATGAAGATTACTCACCCGCTTCGAGAACAAGCAACTATAACACGAGAAGGATAAGAAAGCTCTAAGCTGAAGAAAGGCACCGAAAACTTTTACCTTGTAACAAGACATTGTGAATTTAATGAGAACCGCACATTTTTTAAGCTCCCTAAATGTATACGAGATGCCTGAGGGTGTTTTGATAAACGAAGTGTTATTAGAGAACAGATTTTCATTTATAAAGAAAAAAAAATCAACAAGGATTCATTGTTTTGAATCCTGGAAATTTGTTTTTTTAACTTTTAATTTAATTTTAACTTAATCTTACTCAAAATTAATCGAGTTTAGTTCCATTCATAATGGACTTCCTATTTCAATGATTGACGAAGTGTTTATTTACTATCATTTAATTTATCAATCGATAACGTATTATATAACGGATAACAACCTTTTTATATAGGTCGTAAAAAATAATATCAACATCTCTTATCATCGAATCAAATAAGCCAAAATTTTCGTGACAGTTGCGATCCGATCACAAGAATTGAAAATAGACTACAATATAATGTACGAACGAGCGGATAAGTATGGCATGAGAAATCGATCAGATATTGCAATCTTATTTTCCGCACCTTCTTTTACATCTCAAGCCTCGCTCTTCGTGTCAAGGATGATAAAAAAAAAAAGCAAAAATATCAATCGTGATCTATCAACGTTTCCTTCTATTAATCCTTTTTTTTTTGCACTGTGTATCTGATTTTTGTATCACATGCGATAGTCGCATCACGCAATGAATAAATTCGTCGGATATGATAACCACGCGACTAGATTCAACCAAAAATAGTTCATTGGTAACAGCATTAATAGCATCAAAATCCGAATAAAAAACAAAAATTCAGTGCGAATAATAACGATTTTTACAATAAATTGTGACAGGATTGTAAAAAGAAAGAATAAAAATCGCGTCTTTCAATATCAGATTCCATTCGTTGCCCACATATGATCGAATAATCTGAACAAAAAATATCAAATTTGTGAGTAAATAACTCTTGGAAAATATTCCGGAATTTATTGATTACACGTTGTTCATTTCTTGTTTTTCAAATGTTTTTAAAATCATGATATTAATTTTAATCGACTGATAGAATATCAGATTGCATGGTCTCCGCAATTCTGGTGTTCTAGTTTTCATAACAATTCGTATATATATCGTGATAATAATCATGTATATCGTTCGGGTATGTAACGAATATTCAATATCGAATCGAATCATTTTTAATCTTGATTATTCTATGGGTATTTATTGCTTTTTCTTTGCACAGAAATTGGAATTTCAAGAAAGAATAACATAGTATCATCGTTTCATGTTTAACTTTGACCTCAATCCAATTTCCGAAAATTGGATTACGATTGAAAAAAAAGGATCTTTCGCTTATGCCGGATTCGATTCAGCTGAAATAGCACAAACATAGCTCGCAATTTGTGGACATTTGAAATATCAGAATAGCGTGATTCGAAAAGTAACTCCGAATTGAATATATTTCTAATCTCGTTCTGGTTAAATTTAATGACGACTCTTCTAAGGAGATGATGAATTTAAACTTGGTGAAAAGTATATTTTACAACATGGAATATGAGTTCTCGACTAAAATTTTAGTGAAATATTGGTAAACAAAACGTCAAGCCTTGATACTTTTCTTGACGTCCATCATAAGTACAAAGAGTTGAAGAATTAAATCACTGGTGACCCTTAAGGGTAAAATGTAAATATATTCAAATGAATAATATAAAGAAAAACAATTCGATGTCGCGTACGGGTGTTACTACACAAATTGCGCAAGAATCATGGCTCGAGGTACCTTTATTTTCGTAACATCTGGTAAATTTGTCAGATTTAAATTGCATGATTATGCGTACGCACGTATACATTGAACTAACGTTGAGTTGTGAAATTAGGAACACAAGGCGTTCAAACGTGTTTCGTGATGCGGGAGACGAAATGATTAAACCAATATTAATCACAGAGAAATCTTGCGACAGGGTAGAATCGGGTCATGTATAAGACTTTCAAAGGAATTATTCATACATTGTATTCAAAGTATAAACAAAATTGAATTACTAATTAACGCAGCTTATAGTTGTACAAGTTTGCTAAATATTTCCTTGAAATTGTTTCAAATTTGTGCTGTTAATTTCGATAGTTTTAGATTTGCGCTGTTATCATATCCTGCCTTTATAGAAATGAAAAATCATTAAAAATTGAAGGAATAGTGATTTTTCACTTTTAGCTAAATGAATCGTTGAGCGTAAGTTTGCGTGGATGATCTTGTGGGAAATGGAAATTGATGGAATAAAAAATTGGGAAAAGCTTCGTATACCCAACATGAATAGTCGATGCTCGATCGGGTGTCAAAACGACTGAAGTAGGTCAGAACGAGTTGAAAGTGAAAATGTTATAGCTTGACGTTGCATACAGTTCCAGGGTTTTGAAGTAAAACGAAAAATCGTAAATAAGTTGAATTTTAAAGGTTTTCATTGGATTACTTCTCTGGAAAAGAAAGGACAGAATTTGCGAACAGAAAAGTTGGGAGTAAACATTCTCTGATGTTATTTCAAGATTCTTGTTGGCATTTTTTTATCCGAGCATTAAATACACTTGTAGTTTGAACCAGAAAAAAGCAATATCGCATCTTTTAGGGTTCTCGTCACGTCATATAACGCACGAAGAAATGTATTCACCGGAAATGCGATTAAAAAAAATGTTGGCTACAATGGATCTGGTATTATCAGAATGATTGAAGACCTGAAAAATAATGGTGGATGTGTTATTGACGCGTGCGATTTTATAAAAGCAGTTCGACACTCCCAAAGATTTTCACACTCGAGGCGTCGTACAAACGCAATGTTCGATTTCAAAGTAGCGTAACAGAAAAAAAAGTCCCTGGGGTATAAACCAGACACGAGATACGACACATCGGAGAAGTCTTTTCTCATCAGAACATTCCTGCGCAGTGATATATTTGCGAAGTGAAATGACATCCCTTAACTCATTCGCTGTGGATGTCTCGTTCTCACCTGGCTCGTGTACAAGCCTTTGGCAATAATACGCGCTATTCTTTTCAGCATGTGTTTTTTCAACGTTCCATTTTATACATTCTCTTTTGACGACGTCAAGATTTATTTTTCCTCGACGAATCGTGCGTGGTACTTCGAAAGTAACATCGACAAGATTCCAGCAACTTTTGATACACCACGAAGTGCTTTTGATCGACCGGCTGTTCGCAACGTCCTAGATTTATATTTTAAAAACACGCTTCGAGGGCTCAGCATACGAGACTGTGTTCCTCTCGACATTCAATCAATTTTTTGGCTCACATTCAATGAGTCTTCGATAAGCGTTTCTATTGGCCTAGAAAAGAGAATTTGTCAAGCCAATAACAACGGTTATGGTACTAGTTATCAAGGTAAAATACTATCCAACATGTGGAGTACAATTTATGATGTTCTCTATTTCAAACAATGGTTTTCATTTCATTTGTATAGTTGTTGCCTAACTCTTTCAAACTTTATTTTTCACTAACAGTTTCTCCAATTTCCCTCGAGTTTCAAAAAAAAAAAAAAAAAAAAAAACTGCGAGCATTGCAGCGTCCATTCATTTCCCTTCTAACAACACCCGTAGGTTTTCTGTATAATGAAGTCTTTTGTTTATCTCTCCCTGCATGTTTGATGACGATCCTGTAGTACTAACCTGTCCAATGGTTTCCTACATACTCAGATGGGTAAACTTTCAGAGCTCAGTAAGTGTTCATCGAAAATGACCATATCAACGAGTTCTGTATTGACTTTTGGAACCCGAGAAAGGCTCTTGAGAACGTGAGTGCTGGCTCAGAGGCCATGATCTACACTCACTTTGCTCTAGGCTTAATGGTCGAACGATATATGTCGGTATCTACGTCAACGCAAGGAAGAGTCGTTTCATCAGCTTAATACTCAAATACCCACACGCACTCATGGGAGTATGGAATTCTAGACCACATTTCGGAACACACATTGACAAAGAGATGCTGGATGTCGAAATGAAGCCGGACTGTGGTCATGTGAATAGAAAATTTAACGTACATACAAAACTGCAATAGACCAGTCGAGGGATAGAATGAACTCCGTTAATGACGTATTTTCGAAACTCGCTCAATTTTCTCGAGAAATTGTCGTTGCTACACATTTAGGGAGTGGAAGTGGAATTTTATGTTTCTGGAACGACTTCAAAGCATAGAATTCTAATTTCACGGTTTTTAAGATGACTTAGTGCTAGTCCTGTGATAAATTTCGCACATTATATCTGGAGATTGAATTCAAGGAATTCCAAAAATACATTTTACAAAAGTTTGAATATGTAGTGATGTTTTCTCATTGACAGCATAATTCTGTTCGTCTGTAATTTAACATTGAAAAATTTCCAATCTCAGAATTATTGTAATAAGTTTGATATTGTATTTGATTTTTTGAATGTTTCCAAATTGGTGATTGTTTTTATCTACAAATTATTTATCTATTCTAGTTTTGTGTATGAATGTGATTTGACCTTGAGCTTGGGGACACCAAACGAATGATCATCCAATTTTGGACAATGCATATTGTATTTTGATTGGCGTTGTTTACATACGTCCTATCGACTGTCGATATCAGAACTTAGTTAACTTTGTGCCAGTTCCCTTCGAAGGGGTAGCAGGCAATCGGGTTCGTTTTTCTTCGATTTGAATCGATATTGTGTTCACTTGATCCTATATCGATGACCTCTATGTGTACCTTCCTCGAATATACTCGGTTTGCGGTATGACTGCTGATTTATGCGGCAATCTTCTATTTTTAAAAGATCGGTGGCCGTCGGTGTATTCATTGGAATAGAACCAGAATTTATTCTCGTGTGGGTACAAAATCGTTGAGATTATATCTCCACGTGTGTTTCTGTGTTCGATCGCTCTTGCTTGTCAAAGGTAAATACGGAAAAACTGCTGTTTTGCTATTGCATACGTTTTTTTATATCTATATACAGTTGATGGTGATGGAAGCTTTTTTATACAGAGTTATCTCCGCATCCCACTCTTTCTTTTCTTTGCTTCTTCTCACTTTGTATCAAAGCTCCCAGTCTATCGGGAGGTGTATATGGAACCCGTCACAGGCACAATATTTCAAACAAGGGAGAAGATCGATCGTCTGCGGTGTCCCGAGACGAAAGTTAATCCCACTACGTTCACTCGTAAAAGGCTCCCTCGAGCCACGAACTAAGAGTAATCTCCTAATTATTCTGGGCAATGCGCGAGACGCCTTCGAATACACAGCCTAACTCGTCTCTACCCTCTTGCACACCCTCATGATCTTCCGTCGCGTGAAACATGGTACGCATTGTTTCACTGACGTGAATAAGGCAAGTACTTGAATCGGGGATAACCGTTTTGACGCTTATATGTGTATTGGTTACTTGAGAGGCGTTTGCTCACTCGCACCAACGAAACGTCAAGTTCTTTGGGTATCCTTGGGCCATTCGGAGTTTATCCACGCAGCAGAAGTCTCAAAGGGTGAAATTGAGGTTAACCAACGCGGGAGTCAAGGTTAACACAGCATAAAATCTAAAGGTTGATTTGAATTTCATTCCAATCTTATTTTGTTTCTCATGTTTGTTAATATGTCTCAATGCATTCATTATTTTTAATTGATATTTTTTTTCGCTGTTTAAGAATAAAAATATTAAGAAGCCATTAATATTAATATCTCGATAGTGATAATTAACATGGCAATGAAATCTGTTTTCATCCACTTATCCTTCTGATATTCCACTCTCCATTTTTCAAAAACGAATATACCTGTTTTTCGTAATTCTGTAAAGTAGCATCTGCCTGAAACCTGCTCTTTTTATTTCTTTACTTTCTTTAATATCCGCTCCCATGTGGATTCCTTGAGCGGCTGGAGAAATTTATGAGGCTTGCCGTTAAAATAATGTATAGACGAGGGAGTGGAGCAGGTTATTGCGCCGGGCATGTGAAGATTAAGTTCACTATTTTAACTCGGTTAAGTTCCTAAACGTGAAACCGAGTGTGCGGTGTATCGATTCGTTTAGTTACGAGAAACAGAAGCCTTATTAAAATTAAAGAATATTCTGACTGTGGAAAGCTATGACATTGAAAACAAAAATCGATTGTACCTTGTGAGCCAATTTTCCATTATACGTTTCTGCAGCCTGAAAAACAAAGTTTCCAGCAGAAAACAAAAAAAAAAAACAAAACTCACGAAGTGGTAGAAATACTGGAACTTCCTAAATTTTATTCATTTTGATAAATGCTGCTGGCAATAACGTTGCCAGATCGGAAAACATTTGAACAAGCCAACCAACCACTTTTCATCCAAACATTTTTCCATTGTAATCATTCAAATGTTCAATCGGAAATGTTTGGAATGTTTTCTACATTCCTTCAGTCTCTCGAGACCAATAAATGATCGAAGAGGTTTTATTACACATCCTTCGTTCTGCGCCAAAGACAATTGATTTTTTTTGTTTTTGTATTTGTTTTTTTTTTTTTTCGTGTAGACTCACGTGAACGCTTTTAGTCTTGAGAACCATTTACGTACCAAGGATACGAAATGTAAATGAACGAATGAAGTATGTAAGTTACTGACCCCAAAAATCTTCTTTTTCTCTACGAAACCTCATGTTTTTGCAGTAACGTAAATATCTTGGAGCAACGTTGATTTATACCGCTATTATCAAACTTGAGAGATGAAAAAAGATTTCAACAAGTCTTCTAAGAAATTGTTTGGAATGTGATGTCATAAAGCATGTGGTGTTATACGTCGTATTAATTTTTTGGCAGGAAAAAAACTCACGTTCCTAATATAAATGCGTTCGAAAGAAATCGTATGTCGAGGGCAGGATAACATAGAAAAATATGCTATTGGGAGGATTTTATAATTTGTTTTGCAATGTTCCTGTTTTTAGAATAATTTTTTTTTGACAAGGAAAATTATTATTTTTTCTACTTCCACGTGCAATTGAAAATTTTATTGACAACTGCAACCAATATGTACTGAATTATTAAAAAATTGTACACTTTTGTTTCGTGAACCACGCATGTACGACAAAATATTGAAATTTGAAACTGCATCAGCTATTATGGTAGAACCTTTTAAACCGATAATTGGGCAATTTGAAGTCCTTGGCTCGAAAGAAGACAGAACGCGTTTATCCGTGTTGAAAGCTTTGGAAATGGTCAATGGAACCTCTAGGGAATATCTCTCTGGCAAATTGTCAGATTCGATTGCATCAACGAAAAATCCTTGGTCCATCGTGAATTTATTCTCATCAGTCTGAGGCTTCGTCTGAGAAACCGAGCAAGTAGAACGAAATAAATAAAAAAAAAGGAGAAAAAATCTGAGAATTCCCCTGTGCGTTTCGTTGAGACCCTGCAAGAGGGTGAGTTCAAAAAAGTCACCGATGATCGAAAAAGGAGAAGATGAAAAGAAAAGCAAAGGATCAGCATCACGCCAAATATATCCCTGGTATTACACGGCCCTCCTTCAAATTGGATCGCTCCTATCGCTATCGATTCGTTATCGAGATTTCGGGATATCCGATATAGTACACTCTTGGAGAAGCTTCGTCGATTTCTCAAAGCACCATATCCTTAGTCGCATGTGGTGAGCTCTGTTCGGATCTTTTGTTTAAAAAGGAGAGCCACCCTTCATATCTATTTTTCTGTTGTAAATTACTTGTCCCAGCGATCTCACAAGTCAGCCATTGTTTTATTTTCCTTTCCGTCCTTTCCACTCCTCTTTTTAAATCGTTATTTTTGGTTCTGATTATAAATATTTGTTCATTCACTGATTGTTTTAACGTTTTTAAATCGTTTGCTTCAGTTTGATGACACACGCAAACTTTTTTGCTCCACTCTATCGACGATCGAAGATTCCTCTGAAATAGTACAAGAATGAAATGAAATTATATGGAATGGAATTATATTAATGCACTTTGTCTATGTGATATACCCAAACATTCAAACTAACATGAACGACATTCATCCCATTTCGTCATCGTCCTTGCGTCCGATGCTCGACACTAAAATACATTTTCTGAAGGATTTCCTATTCTCCACCAATTTGTATCCACAAGTACTGTTCACTAAATTCAGGAAATTTTAGATCCTAGTCGGCTTGAGAGAGTTTAACTGGATGCTGTTCTGCATAGCTCTGAAAACCTAGATTGGAACTTGTACCGTTTACCCTTGTTCAGTGGAAAGAGTAAGCGTCCGGTCGGACACACAGTCGAGAGCTCCACACGCTGGTGCTTGTAGTTCAAACAAAACTACTGCAGTGAGATTAACGAGGCCGTGCGTGATCATGGATTCCTATATATTTGAGAGATTCTATTCGCTTCTGTTTAGATATATCTATTTTAAAAAAAGATAAAGAGAGGTTTTGCAATTTTACCAACTCCGAGGACTACGACGTCCAAGTACTTCAATTGCAACGATCTTTTAACATCAAATATTTCATGATGAATCTTTTAAATAAATCTTTGAGCCGTTCATTTTTTAATGAACGAATAACCGCGCAAAAATATGGTTTATACACACTTGTACAGTGTTTGAATGTACTTCAAAATTGATCATCTGTTTGCTAAAGAGAGCGGTTAAAACTCGAAGTAAAGTCAACGTCAGATTCAATTTTCTGAAGCATCATAAATAAACTCTTCCATTCTCTCACTGAGGAGAAAACCGAATATTATATTTTAAGTACAGCGTGTTCGTGAGCCATAATATTTGACGAAATATTTTTTTTCCATGCTATAAGTTGGAAGAGAAAAATAAATATTTTTTTAAAAGGAACATTCATCATCACCTCAACCATCAATCAAATTTCACTCGGAGACATTTTATATTTGAAACTGTGGCGGCGTATACAAGTCTTCAAGAACTCTGTAATTGTGTATTTCATTTATCATCGCGACACGAGCACGACATTTCGAGTGTCCTGAATCAAACAAATGAGTATTGTTTATTTTTATTTTCCCAATGTACTATTTTATTTAATTGAACTAACTCATGAACTAATTAATGATGTAATATTTATTTGTGTGTATGAACATAAGTTGTATGACGATGATTACGAAATAACCAATTATTTCTGTGAACGTTTGAAATGTATCTTCAGAAAATGTTTGAAGTGATCGATTTGACAGCGGAGCACATTTCAATTTCCGGAGATCAAACATAAACCCAAATGGATATCGTTGAAAAGCTATATTATGTGTTCTCAAACAAGAAAAAGAAAAGTTCCACGTATATTTTCTGATCGTGTTTCTGCAAACAAGTATTGCGAAAGAAAATTCAGAGGGTATTAAAGATGGTTTAAAAAGATTGGAATCTTGAAGTATAGGAAACCTTCGGATGTGGGGTGGTTTGTGTGACTTTTATAGATGTATCTTTTTCTTAAGGTACCTCTCTGGTTTTTCCATCTATCCGGACAGGCACAAGAAGAAGAAGAGATTGGTGCGCTGTTCGTGAAGCGCAGGAAACACGAGGGGGGTAATCGTTGGTGGGCGACAATTTTTCTTGCGGAAATCTTGATCTCAGGTTGGTTGTGAGCTCTAGGATGCATATCTAGAACTAACATATATCAACATACATCTTTCCCAAGACTTTTGTTACGTATGTGGCCGTTGCCGTTGAAAGGCCGAGGGCGTAAGACCGTGAGGGATCAACGGAAGTGGAAGTGACGTATGCATATCGTATACGTATTTCAGGGCATATTTATGCATCTATATATAGAAAGAGGAAGTAGCCTTTCACGAAGAAATATCCCTTGAAGTGGTAACTGTGCACGGAATACTTTGTGGATTTAGCGGCTGTGGAAAAAATTGTAGGACACTGAGCTCCTGAGATTCCCGTCGGGAGATGGAAAGACTCTTTGCTCTCTGTACATTGCTCTGCTTGGCATTGCGCTCTCGTTTTAAATCGTTTCGTGACGATAAACATTTCTGCTCGTGACTCCTGACCCGATAAAGACTGTGCCTATTTCATTTCACTGTTAATCAAATTGATATTTTTTGTCTTTTCACTCTGTTTGTTCCCGTGCGCTTGCGTGCGCTCTCGTTTCGCGTGGTTGATCAATATTTGTCACTTTCACCGTTCCAGAGAGCCTGCATTACTCGAGATCGATACACCATGATAAATGATCTCCTATCAATTTTTTCAGTCGTTTTTTTTCTTACCAAGCATCAAAGCGAAGTTTTCCCTTCATATTTTAACCGTGCGAGTCCCAGAGTTCTTCTAAACTGATTGAAAAAAGTGTTCCACTCATCGAACGCCTGATTCGTATTTATCACGAAAGTTTTATTTTTCGAAACTCGAGACGGCATTCATCTCAAAGCTTTGATGGAAATAAAATACTCCAACTATCGCGCCTCGTTATAACAAAGATGGAGGCAATCAATAGGCGATACGAGTGGCTAATTAATTATGCGGTTTTTTCTTTCAAACGAGCTTTCCAGCAGGTTTTTTATCTTATTCGTACCTGACTTTGATTACAAACGGTAGCCCAATTAAAGCACCTTCAAGGGAGCGTTACTTTTCAAACTTTTCGACTTTTTACACCTTTTTTTCAACAGTGGATCTATTCATCTTATTTCATTTGAATATACTCATTAAAAATTTTGCAATGTTCATTGATGCATGCTTGCAATATAACTCAATGAATTGATAACTTATGCGTAAAAAAAAAAAGATTTTAAATGGAATATTAAAAATTTGTCGATGAAGATTTTTATTAATGACAATGTTGACTGATCGATCAATTACTGTCTTTTGTCTACAATTATTGTGAACAGATTTTTCATTTTGTGGCCTAAATACTGGCTTGATAACAAAATCTGGAATAAATATTAGAAAAATCCGTCTGCACATTTTTTGTATTAAAAAACATATAAAAACTTTCACAAGATTTTAATTAGTAAATCTTTCGATATCAGGATAAAGCGCTATCCTGTGCAGGCTTTGAAACAAATTTATCTCGTGTTTCTGTGTAAACGGAATCCGATTATTGGCGTTTTTTGCGTATCAACGTTGAAGCATTGCAATTTTTTTTTTTTCAATAAAATGTCCGATATTTGTTTAATCAAGGTTTCCATCTGTTTATGCGAACAAGAATGTCGGTAAATATGAAATTGTGGCATGGTTCCGACGTTCTTGGAGCAAAAACATACCTCGAAGCCGTTTACTACGGTTGTAGTCTTCGACGTTGAGAATTAATTAACAAAAAATCAGAAACAGGATGCACAAGGACTACAAATTGATTATGAAAGTTTTTCTATAATTTCTCGTTAGTCTGAAATCAAAGTAATGTCCACGTACGATCGGAACTCAAGCGGAATTCCTTTTCTATGATTACACAAAGTTTTTTCTTCTTCTACTTGGTTGCATAGTATTTATTTCTACCATTATGTATTCTCAGGTAATTTATCCTCTCGGTTATTTGAATGCAGAGCGCACAATGCACTCGTTCTGTTGTATGAATTATACATTTTTCAAAACGCAGATTGCAACAACTGTAAAAATTGAAACACATGTTTTCAGTTTAGATATTTGTTTGTTGCATGTACATTTGTAAATACAACGACCATGTAAATTTGCGTAACATTCCGGGAGAATATGCGCGCATGTGTTCGTTTCTTTATTGTATTCTCTCGCGTTCCCTCAGACTTTTTCTTTCGCGAAGAAACATGTTGCAAGCTACTGAAAACTCGATACGGATTGCTTCTTTGTTGGACGATACAATGCGACGAAAATGGAGTGCCCGTTTTTCAACAAGCATAAAACATCTTAAAAGTATACGCATCGATTGAATAGAAGAAAAAAAATTTCACTCTCGCTTTCTCTCTTTTTGTGATGTGTTATTTGCTCGAAATTCGTATCAATAAATAAGCTGGACACATTGTTGAATTGAAATGTACGTAATAGTTTTATCTGATGGTTTTCTACAGGAAAATTCAAACCTGTTTACTCATCGTTAAGTAATTACTCATCTACAGTTGAGGGACAATATTACGTCGTCGGACGAAATGGAGTATTCCATATTAATCTAGGTGTGCGTTTTGTCACTCTCCTTTTTTAATTATTAAAAACAAACTAGTACGACAGGCTGTTGTATAGCGATGAAAAAAAAAAAAAAAAAACGAAAAAAATGATGCCATGACACACTCGGTGAGTGTGCAATTCTTCATTTCATGAAGCTCGGAGTACCGTAACACGATCTGCAATATACAGCTGGTGTTGTAACTCTATTCATGAAAATAATTTCCTTTCGGTATATAAACGACATAAATATTGTAATTGCCTTGAGAGCACAAAAACGAATAAGAAACAAACACGAGGGACTGAAAAAGAGTATCGCTATGTGTATTCTGTAAATATTATGTAAATATGTGTATCTGAAAATTAATTCTGCAGATAATTGGGAATAAACAGTTCAGTGACTCATGATCGATGGTTTAATCCTGCAACTCATTCGATCCCATCAATCTAAATATATTGATATACATTTTGTTAATAGAATCATTGATTTATTTACATTGATATGCACACACACGGATATTTGGTTGTTTGTAAATATCTGAATGTGTAAATACCCAGGAAACACGGAGGGAACACTTTCAAAACTTTTATGTGATTTTTACATAAAATCATAACTTTTATATAAAAGTTTATGCAAATTATCCAAGTTGTGCTCGCTGGGGGTTCAAGCGAAATTTCAATACCATTTTCAAGCTCGAAAATAGAATTTTTTTACCCGGATTTCGATCGAAATGAACACATTAGCATCGAGAAAAATCCGTTAAACTATCTTTACGATTTCGATCACTGCTTTTATTCAGAATTTGAATCTATAAACGAATGTTTGAATTCTGACTTGAGTCATATTACATATTATCTTGAATCATTTGCAGTGAATATTATGACCCATTTAGCTTATCATTTTACGTAACATCCCTTAATAGTCAAGATCGTACTCACCTTGTAGATATGGTACGAGCTTGCACATAACCTCGCCGAACACAAAGTCTCGTAGTATCGTGCCGATAAGAGTAAATGGCATGCACAAAACACCGAGCATAAGATCAGCAACCGCAAGATTGAGTAGAAACACGTTTGTAATGGTTCGCATACGTTGATGTTGAACGAGTGTCAATATAACCAATGAGTTACCAATCACAGCCAACAAAAAAATAATAGTATAAAGTGGAATTTGCACACGTCCATTTTCCCACCAAAAATTTTTACTGTGTTTCATCAAAATCGTGGAATTAAACGTCGCTAATCCAGCGAATCCTTCGGTGCTCACGTTTGACATGATGTCCTTGAGAGGCTTTTTATATATAACTCATCTCTTTCCACTCCCACAATTTCGTCCCGACACTTTATTATTTATTCGAGGAACACCGACACTCAATTAATTTTAGGAGATCATAAAAATTCTTGTTTAACATCCATCAAATGTTTTTCATAGTAATTTTGTATTTAGTGCTTTTTTGCTTTGCTGTAATTGTTGGAAGATGTATTTTTCACTATAATTTGTGTTTTTTTTTTCGTCACAGAAACTTCGTTAACCATATGGTCAACGTTTTTATCAGTGTCATTATAAGAAAATGGTAAGTTTTTTGTCCTTCACTAAATCAATCATCTTATGATTAAGACTCCTTGAAAATCTGGTATGACGATTCGATTGAATGAGAGAAAAGTTGTGAAAAACCCATTAATTTGAAGTCTCATACTTGCCACAACAGAGTTGACGAGCCATGGAAATCTCTTTGTCCGTAAGAACCGTCAGTTTTTTCCGCTCCAGGGTTGTATTTGTATCGTCATATATATATCAATAAGTATACGTACGTATAGCTCTCGTCACGATGAACCAAGAGGCGTGTTCTTCACGACAATTTGTTAAATCGACCGAAACTTTTCGCGAATAAAAATGAAGACACGCGAGAAAAAGAATGTATCGAAAAACTTCTTCGAAAGCGTATACAGATCAGCCACGTTGTTGTCGTACGTCGTTTCTTCGTCATTCCTGGTACGCGATAACTCTAAGAAGAAAATGTATACGGTGCTTTGCAAGTTCGGCCAATGGACCACGCTGTGAATTCCTTTCACAAGCAAAAGGAGAGGATGGACAAGAATGATCGAAAGAGAAAAAGAAGAAGAATGGAAAGAGAAGGGAAAGAAGAAGAAGAAGAAGTTGGCGGAACGTATGAGCCCCTAAACTCGGCCAAACTTTTCGCACGTCCACGACTTATAAATTGCGTCATCAACGGGGATCCGGGACTATTGACGCAAAAAAGGGACGATTTTATTTTTGGCCTCATTCGTCGAGGATTATATGTCCTCTACGGTATTTTCAAGCCACTCGGTCACAAAGAGAGAAGACACTTTAATGCGATCATTCAGTTGTCTTTACTAACGTCAATTTAGTGTCAATGAGAAGAATTTGTCTCTTTATACATACTTTGATTTCAACGAGCCTACAGTTCATTCGATAACTGGAGAATTGTGTAACTCTATATAATAATAACAATAATCAACGATCGGCCCTCTCGTCCCTTGTTCCGTCCTCGGAAGCCAGGATCATAAGTTCTGTAATCTCTCAAATTAATCATAACATTTTATTCTTTAATGAGATTATTTGGTGGACAAGTCATGTTGACATACATGAACGGGTCTAAACTACTCCAATATTTAATTGATGGTTTCGATCACGAAGTAGCATGAAAAAAAAAAAAAATAAGGGGGTTCATTGCACACTACGGTAGGTAAGGATTGAACCATATGATCAGCTGTTCCATTCGCACGCTCGCGGCAATCGGAATAGTCGTTAATACCTCTTGGAATTAATGAGTTCATCAAATTACCATCCTAAATTTGAAACTTTTCGTCTGCAGCCTTCATAATCCTTGAAGTATTTTATTGTATTCAACTTTCTGCAAACCTCTATAAGATTATGAAGGATGAGTCGGAGTTTAAAGGGGCATTGCATATGAATGCCTTGAATTATGGAACTTTTACAGGCGACTGAAGTTTAGAAGAGAATTTATAGTCCGAAATGAAGTTATGAGACGTTTTCATCGAATTGCGACATAAACAATATTTATCCACAGTTTCCGTTGATGCCTGTCAGGTGATCTTTGCACTTGAAGATCCTAAAGTTTCTCCCTTTAAATCAAGGTGTACGAAGTTTTGTAAGGACCTATTGTGACTTCTTCGATTAAGTTTATTTGCCCCTTCATTAACGCTCCACAGTTTATGATTTAAATACACGACACACTATGTATTTATGACTCTTCGTCGTAGACGTTACGATCCTCACAGAGAACCTTGAAACATATTCACCAACTTCTACATAAACATTAATAACCTTCGTTGCTCCTTTCAGCTCCTTAATTACTTATTCTGGACAAATATTTTTTGACACGTGCTTTCTCCTTTTAAAAGTTTCGGCTTAATTATTAAGGCTGTAGTGTACTTTTGTAAAATGTTTCAAGGACTTGAGGATCCGGCAGCAAAGGGTTGAGACTCGAATGTTAATTGAATTACGGTATCCACGTAATGGATGAAGTTTCAAACTTTCAAACTTATTCAAGTGTACATACACTTTCCCAACCGACTGTTATCATTTTCTTCCCAGAACTCTTTGTTCATTGGCCGATCAAGTTTCATTCAATTTCCCACTCCCCAACACCCTCGGTGAGAAAAAAATCGAAGCAAGAATATCAACACACTGACAAATACACGAATTTCGCGGTTTTCCAAACACTGGCTACTTGACCGAATCACTTGCTGTACTAGATATCGTTCGTTGATATAATCGCAATTGGACCACTAGCGGCCGCATCACAAACACGCTTACTTCCTGTCGACGACGACCTCATACGTTTGGCCGCTCTCGGCAGCAATCCTCCCGTGATGGTTGCGGGGGCTGCCACTTGCCAGCATCGCCAGCGCAGCAACAAACCCTCCCCCGTTTTCCATCCCTTTGCCCTTCTCTAGTTCCCGCCACCACTCTGTTAGCCGTCTGGCTCTACGAATAAGGGTTTAGTGCGTTCATCCCTCGGGCTTGTGCGCCAGCGGACGTCCGCCACCCACGAGTTTCCGTTCCCGGCACGTACTTCCTTTTTTTCACTCTTCTCTCGCTGCATCTTTCTTCCATTTTCACTGCGATTCTTCCCACCCTATTCTCAAGATAATCTTTTCAATCATCGTATATATCTTGCACTCGCGGATTTTCATGCGCACTAAATTATTGCAATAGCGGAATTCTTCAATCTATCAACTAAACGTTGGTGTAATTACTGAGATTTTTTTTTAGCCTATTTCTGGCACGATTTTTTCAAATGCAATTAGATCATGAATGTTTGTGATGAATAAATAACATCAAACCAAGTTCTTTTTCCCTATAAAACTTTATAATCTTTATGAAATATAAACGTTTTACGAATATTTGCGGATAAGTTAAAAAAATGTTTCCTTTTTCTTTATAAGCCAAGAATTTTGATTTCTTGATACAATTGTTTCTGGATTATCAGATTATTCTATTGAAATCATGTTACACGTCGATAATCTACTACTCTTTTCTTAGTCTTCAGAACTGAAATTGTTCAAACTTTCAAATGGACTTAAAAATTACATGCAATTTTTACGAATGATAGATCAATCGATCAATCTTTAAAAATGGAGGACAACTTGAAAAACGCTTTCCACATTTTCGCGAGAGTCATCACCATTCTTCATGAAAACGCCTGTCTGGCGATTTCAATATCCGTTTCTTACGTAGGTGGGTGAGTCTTAACTCCCTTGGACCTTGTGTTCCATCTTTTTCAGCGTCACCTTGAGAGATTCAAGAAGTTGATGTGATGGACGGGCAACAACAACAAGCAGTCAATCTGTAAGGTTACGATGTCGACGATCTTTGCTGGTGTATATTTTCCAACGTTATCCACTCGATAATTTATGTTTGTGATCGTGTTCATGATCGTCAATGTTACACCAGTTTACGCATAATCTGTTGTATTAAATTTCCACGCCGTTTGAATTACGATGAGCGAAGCCGAACCGATATGGAACGAGATCTTTGTACATAATATGAAGCAAAGCGAGTGGGAAATACAATCCTGTCATTTTTCAATACACGCATCCCATTCACTGGAACTAGTAGTGATCTACAGTCCTGTACACATTCCACTGTAAATGAATTGATAAATAAACGAAATTAAAAAAAAAAAAAATCCATTCCAGTGGGAGTATTGACGTAGACTTCGAAAACGTTGGTTCATTTGTCGTTACGATAAATCTAAGTAAAAAAAAAACCTTCCATGAAAGAGAAATCATATACTGGAACACATTCTTATAGTGAGTGGGAGAAATTTTTGCAGTTGATTACACTCCATCAATTTTGGATACATTTCTTATGACTCAATGCCTGGATAACACATTAATCTCCTCGAGATATTTATTCCCCTAGCCGTACTCAATATGTTGAACAAACCTTTGTATTTGAAAGAATTCCACAGACTTTGATCCCTTTCAATAGGTTCAGATAAGGAGGCACGAACCCTACTTTCGGACTCGAAATTTGGATATTATGTAAACGAATATTTCATGAACGTATTTCTAAAATTCATACGACATTGTCCGTTTGGTTATACTGTAAAAAATCGACAATTGGAACTTCATCCTGTAAATCAACCATTACGTTGCGTGAAAGTTTCAATTCCAGTTAAAAACAGCACCAGTAGCATATTTGGCACGATCGTGCGTAACAGCTGTTGCAGTTGGCAAAGATTATCTCATTTTTGTAGAATTCCCGAGTCATTGAGGGTCTTATGCATCAGTTTTCGTTCGTTTTTTTTTTTTTAACTAATTATTTGCCGTGTGGCATATAAGAAGCAATCAGAGTGGACAATTTTCATATTGGGTACAAATCAGAGTAGCTGAGTAAATTTTTTGCCCAAGCTTTCTCTTGACCTCAAGGAAGCAAACATACCACCTTAATGGGCATTTAGATTGGAAATTACATTTGGATTCAGAATGAAGCTACAGATAAAAGAGAACTGTAGATTGGGGCTTTTGAAACAATAAAGATCACACTTGTGGTAGCTCGTTCTTTTTAGTGTCGTAATGAGATGAACTAGAAATTCCGTAATGACAGAACAGTAACAAATGACTAACTGTAACTTTAGAATTTTCATATTCCGGTGACCACACATAGAGAGAAGGAAGTAATGGTGTAGCCAGCTGGTCCACCTAACTATAATCGAATTCCGGTCACGTTTGCCCGATCACTTATATCCTCCCGTACCAGAGAAATTCTCTATACTATAGCGTGAAACCTCTCTTCTCTCTTCCTGCGAATACGTACCAATGTGCATCACAGATTTAAGCTTCGCTTCCTCGTTTTCACGGGGCAGAAGACAGAGAAAGAAAATGAGAGAATGTGCTATACAAAGCGTTGTTGCGCACGGTTGGGATACTTTTTGTTTGCTCATGTTGAACACATCCGGGCGACCGAATCGCAGTCGAATTAATCGACGTAATGGAATAGTACACATTTCTCAATCCACGTAGTTATTCATGCACATTCGGAGGATATTCACCATTCTAATGCTATAACCTTGAGGACAGTGTTTCAGGATAGTCATTTCCGTTCGATAACCAAGCACAGCCGTCTACGTCTTTGGATTCATGGACTTTGGATGATGCAGGATTGCACTTTCAAGATTATATTGTCCATTTCCTATGTGTATGTAGAGATTCTATATAAACATACCTCTAACGTACCCGCACATTCGTCTTTTCTATCTTGTTCACGAATACGATAGCATTATTTGTTAGAAGTTTCCGCTACGGGAGGAAAATGTTATCCAAACGACTTTGAGTCAGAGCGAAAAAGGGTCCAACAGTGCGGGAGCTATCTTGTTGAAAATCTCGTCGTTGTCTAGCCAACTTTGTCGACAAATCACATGACACTAGTGAACGAATTTCTTTTCTTACATAAACGTGCTTTGGTCCACTCGTTGTTATAAAATGCACTTTATTCACATTCTGAAACGACGTGATGTCGCGGCTTTGATTATTCGCGAAAGACGCGAGCAATTTCCCCACAGTCTCTTTTGTGATCTATATGCACACTTTTCTACGTGACTACGGAAAATACCTGGATCATCATCTTCAATGTCGACCTAACGATCAACGTTCCGGTCGTAACGTGGTGGAATAATCAACAGCTTCGATTTTCAACGGGCTTTTGCTGAAAGAAAAAAGTGAATTTTCTTCACCCAGACCACTGAGTACACGATTTATCAATTAGTTCCAAAGTTTCTCGTGGCCTGCAGAAGCAGTTCCAACCTTATGCGGATTTTTCACGTCATTACCATCGTTTTCAATTCGTTCAAAATTATTTCTCATTTGAACAAGTCTGTCAGTTGATGCGGGCTTAGAATCTGAAAGCGTCCGCTGTTTTGCAATTCAAGGGGCTCTCTATTTTAATATTTGAACTCCTGATTTTCTTCATCATGCAAACTAGAAGTAAGGGTTTTAATTATCGTCGTTCGGAAGTTGCAGGGAAAATTTCTGTTTATTTTTCGGTGAAACTACTTCCCTTCTCTCCTCTGTCTCTCTTCCTCTCTGCCTCTCTCAAATATCTTTCTCTCTTCATTGTAATCACGATTTGAGTAAGATGCCATTTTTTTCCTGGCCATATTATAGGTGAGCACGTTTTGGCATCCATCCCGAACAGAATGCAGTTGGGTTTCGATCTCTCGATTTTCCCAGTTGTCGCAAAGAGGGTGAAGATTCAGTAGCAAGGTTTTCAAATATGAATGTGATATAAATCGAGGCGGGACATATCATACACTTTCTTCGGGTTAATATCGTCTACCATATGTCTTGAGGTCTTTATACCCCGGAGAATATAGCGGGACAATGATAATACGCGAATTCTACTGCGAAAAGAAAAAACGGTATACAGAGGTGAAAAGTAATAATATATCACGAAGTTTCACGTAAACCTTTTGGTTTTTTCTGTTATCAGAAAAGCTGGTATGAACTTTTCTCAACATCGAGATACATGACGTATTTTCGTAGCTAGAAAAATTGCCCAAATACAATGAGTGCTCGAATGTTGAACAAGGGACACGTGTAGAGATAAAATCTTCAAGATAGTCCGAATAAGCCAATAAAAATTCTTACGGCTCCGTAAAAAGGGATGATAAAAAGGTTCGTATCGCAAGACTGCTGGTAAGACTGTGGTGTCTAGATATTCTTTTGACTGGATTAATTTACGAGTACACAACCAACGTAATGGTGAAAATTTTATATCATTTGAAAACAAAAACATTATCATAATGTAGCGACTTTCTTGATTCCGGAACTCGTTAAAATGTTTCTTCCAATTTGATGTAATGAAATTATTGTATCAATCAATCAATATTTAATCGATAAAAAGCATCGAATTAAAAAGCTACTTTTTCACCGAAACACATTATTCAAACCGAAAATCCTGCTATTGAAACACCAAAACCTTTCAATAACATTAATTCCTATTGAATCGACGATATCTTTCTCAGTGTCGATTACAGGAATCACAAAAAATGATTAATCTCACAGTTCACAGCTCATTTTTAAATCTCTTTCTTCGGTCTCGCAAAATCGGTTGAAAAAGAACCGCGGATCGATAAAGAAATATTCTACGTCCGTCGAGTTTGATTCTATATACTCACAATACAGAATTCTTGGCGCTTCCCTATGCACAATAGGGCATACCTATGTTCACTTCAAAGGTATCTACGCTCTTGGTCGATGCAATAAATCAAGCTGTTTGCCACACTCGATACCCCAGAAAACGGTATACGGAAAAGAACTTCAACAAAAAATCGAACTAAAAAAGTGCTAACGTTACAAATAATTGTGGACTGGAAAAAGGAAGTAAGAATTCAAGTGGAAAGAGGCTGTAGAGAATTTTGTGAAAAAGTTACTCAGAGGATTGAGTACTGAGACAGATTGAAATGGCTCGAACCAATTTGGCTTCAACAAAACCACGTTCTCCCTATATCCTGTCCGATTGCCCAGAACTATTCTGTTACCGTTTGGGTTTGTTTGGGTGTATGTATCTATACACGTAGGATGAAGCAACCAACAAACACAGATATAATGATTTTGAAACGGGGTAAACAGTGTATCGATTCCTGCAGAGTATAACTTCACACTGTCATCAATGTGAAATGCTAACAACATGAAAACACTGCACGTTGAAACAAACAAACAATGTTTTCTGGTTAAATAGGTTTGTCAGTTTTATTGTACGTGCAACCTCGTGAAAACCAAATTCCGCACATGCACGATGGCCATTTTGTCTGTAATAAAAATCAATTAAGACAAAACAAACATAGGAATTAAACGAACTGAACGAAGCGAATTTTGCATGAAAATTAGGACGATTCGTCCTTTACACATTTCATCCAATTATCGAATTCGACTTTTTTAATGATATGAGGACAGCAGTCTTTTCATTTAACGCCAGAAAAAAAAATACAAAGCTGTTTTACACTGAGGGAAAGAACATAAAAGAAAAACTATTGTTCAGTTTATCGATCATACCAGAATAAATCGACTATACATAAAAGCGAAGGGTCATCGAGTAATACGGGAAAGATATAAAAATATACGAGATAAAACAGCAAAAACAACGCCTGCATCAGTCGTAAATCCTATCGGTTATTCTATCGGTGTACGCCATGGTTCTTGATTCTTATTCGTCTTCTGCTCGAAATAACCTCTCAAAACCTTTATCCCTTTCTCAGAGATACAATCTTATAATACGATAAATTACACGGTTTAAGCACAGACTTTTGAAAGGTTAATCATAATCGTTTTTCTGGTCCTGTTTTTATCGTATAGGGCGATAGAGAGATTTGATTCAAACAAGTCTTTGGACAAATCTGCACACAAATAGAGCATCTCTGTCGGATCATAAACTCCTGAAGATTATTCACCCGAGTTTTACAATCAACAAGACTTCGCATTGCATTCAGAATGATCATTTGATTGCTTCTCAAGAAATAGCATTACCTGTATCCTGTTTCGTGTCTTCGCCTTATAAACGATGTAGAATCTTGAGTATATTCTTCAAACTTTAAATTTCCATCATAGAATAAGATTACAAAGATCCTTGTCCCAGGATATAAATATATTCAGTACTTTTATCAACAAATTTTCTTACGAAGTTCATTGAATCCACGAAATTCAGTAAGAAAAAATCTCTGAAGATTTTATGTCAAACAACCGACATTTTTATCGGTCCATTTTCGTGATTGTTTTTTTTTTTAGCCAACTTTTCTTGTGTGATCCACATCAGCTACGAAACAGAGAAATATACATTTGTATTGTCGACTCTCATAAAAAACGTTACCATTTTCGATGGATATTTTCGAGGTAAACTTTTTTTTCCATACTCACAAAGACAATACCAACGAGTCACCAAATTCGTATCTTGGAAAATATCCATGATGAATCTAAGCGGTATCGTGATTTTGAGAAAGAAAAAGTTCGAAAAAATTATCGACAAAAGTTTCAATTTTTTTCGATGGCAATAGTGATCGTTGATCATATTCATTCAATTTGTGTGTGTGTGTGTGTGTTTTTTTTTCTTAAGAAAAACGAGATATTTTCATTTTCGAAGAAATAATTCACCTGACTGAAGTCATCTGATAATATGACAATATTTTATTTTTATACGATAGATTGAGTACAGAAATGGCTCTTGAATGGTAATCATATCCAGGACCATGTAGGATCATGAAGATATTATTTTTCTAATTTGGACGGAGTTATGAAGAGTTTTTCACCTCGCAAAGTGTACCTTCGAGAGCTTCTGGGTAGGCAATAGTCGAGATTCTGAAATTAACGTCTGTGTCATCCAGCATCGAAGCCGCAAAGAATGGCAAACGATTTGAGAGGATCCAAACGAAATCATTTCCAATCTGGAGTGTAAAATATATCCACATCACATTAGTTATGAAAAGTTCTAAAATATTCCGAACACGAGGAGGTTGAGGAACACGATTATGTGAAACTTACCGCAATGTCGTCGGGATAAATCAAGTTTTCGTCATCTTTGACGATGACAGCATGATTCTTGGACAGATCAGGTAATGCAGTATCCCAGCAGCCAATAGCATTGCCGTCATTCATTGTGTACAACATAACACCATTTTCATCAATGACTTCGGATGTTGCTTCGCCAGGAAATGTCGTGACAGAAGCCTAAGAAATTCGTCAATTAAAATTCTCGGTCAAACAAAAAATCAACTCATTCTAAAAAGCACTTTAGGTCACCTGTGTTAAGTTCAACTCGGAATTCTTGAGCGTTTGATTCTTCAAGATGTTCGTAAAAACACCAAATTCTTGGTTACCATTGAATCGATGGAAATATAAAGTTTTGTGACCATCTTTGTTAACAGGTGAAAGGGCCATGCCGTAAACTCCTGCAGCACTTGCTTGATAGTCCATACCCTCAGCATAGATGAAATTACGATGCCACGAAGTATTTTTAGCCCAATCATAAACTGTCAAATGAATGCCCTGCTCGTCGGACATGTACGCAAAAGCGTTCTCACAACTATCAGACTCGGTATCCACGACAATATTTGCCCTGAATGAGAACTGGAAACGAATGGGAACATTGTTCAATGTTTTGATACTTTTATTAGCAAAAGATTGGAAAATTCAACCATTTTATGAAATATTATAAAAATTCAGTTTCAATAACAGTAATAATAAAATATCGGGAATAAATTATTCAATCGAACAGAATGTACACAACAAATCGTTGAAAGCTTTTTTTTTCCATAGTCTTACTCGTGATCAATTTAAATCATGTAAATACCTGTTGTAAAGTGTTTATTGGTAATTTATACTGCCGTATAAATTCATTCGTGTTCAGATCAATAACGTGGAGAACAGGAGGACAAACTTGATAAACTGAGTCGCCCTCGACTTTGCTGCCTAAGTCCAGAACCCACAAGCGGTTGCATTTATCCACCCGAATTCTTAGACATAAAAACGCATTGATAGGGGATTTGAAAAACAGAAATAAACGAATAAAATTGAATATGCTCTTCACAGATGGAATCGTACCTATGTACCGTAATGATACTTTTCCCGCAAACTCCACCTGCATTTTTCTGCCAGCTGGGATAAGGAATCAATGGGGGTGATGATTTCTCAGCAGTTTCCAGATCTATGTAATTCAAGGTGGCTGGAACTCCTGAGAAATGAGGCAAATCTTGTCTTCATTAATTCCGAATGGGTTCAATTTTGCCTTTCGTAAGACGTTCGATTGAACACTATTTTTAGAATTGTTCTATGATGATTTTCGGGCATACCTGATTTCCACCTTGGCACGGCGATGAATAGTTTGTTTTTCCATATGGCTATGCCAGTAGGAACACCACTGAAAGGCACATAATCGTCGCTCAATATTCCTTGGATTCGTCTCCATTCGCTAGAGTAAGCCCAATCCAGAAAAGACCAAGTATATTTGTCCACAAGTTGCACTTGTGAAATTTGTGCAATCGTTTCAGTTTCTAAAGAAATTACCGTAAAAAAATGCATCAAATTTCAACCTCGAAATTTTTTCATCTTACAATTTTCTTTGCATTTTAGATCGAAAAACTTTTTTCAATCACAATACGGTAACTATAGTTATATCAAATTATTTAATTCGAATAAATGTTGATAGAAATACTCACGGTTAGTACCACAAACGAACGAAACATCGAGACCCGCAACGAGCAATAGAACAAACCACGGAGCCCGTGAAAAAATACACTTTTCCATGTTTAAATGAAAGGAATTTGTTTCTCGTCGTTACTATTTTTCGTTTTGGATTCAATTTCAAGTTTTAGATTTTTAGATTTTAGTCTTTGTTGATTTATTGAGTTGAATGACAAAATGTACTCGGTAATCGATTAGTTGAATTATCGGTGCAGTTCGATAATTACACTTGGAGAAGAAAGTTAAATTCAATTAAGTGAACGTCAATGACAACTATGGCAACTGAAAACTTTCGAAATCTCGTGCCAGTATATGTAGTAAACTAATGTTGTTGTTATTGCTAATTTAAATCTGTTATCACGTTATGTGTCTTCCTCAATTGATATTTCCATTTTTTCTTCATCACGTTTTTCCGAAAGAACATGATGATTGCTTGTTCAGAGATGATTATCGCTGGCGATTCATTGATTATATTCAGATAACTACGTGACTGATTGCAAGTATTTGGATTAAAGCTTTAGTATTTTTTTAACAGTTAGATTACGCCAGAGATATCGAAAAATCAATTTTTTTAAAGACTATATTTGGAGGCTGTCATCAATTGAAGAATCTTAAAACACACAAAAAAAATTATTGTCTTGTTTTTTTTTTTTCAATCGCTAATTGAAGTTTCAATTGAATATTTCGTCACGTACTAAAATCTTTTGTTAACAAAAACAGACAAAGATACGAAACGTATTATTTCTGCGACGGTAATCGAGAAATTGATTCTGTTTACTTATGATGTTGATATTTTCACTTATTGTTACAAAAACTATTTTCGCTGGGTTATCCCAATAATAAAGTTGAGAGTCGTTAATTTCTAAGTTTACGTCGTTTATCTTCGTTCTGCAAGAAATGTTTCGTATTTGCCAATAAAGTGTACCAAATTTTTAGGTGGCGGCACCGATCAAGAGATTACAGTCTTTTGAAGAAAAATTTCAGCAGCTGATAAAAAACGAACGGTGGAGAATTTTATGCAACTGCAATGAGATCCCACTTATCGACGGTGGAAATGGGGTCTTTCTGGGGCACGTGTTTATTTTCTCCTCAACTGCACCTTCACAAGTGTTTTTTGGTGTCCACGAGTTTCCTGTTGTTGATAGCATCGAAAAAAAGCAGTCTGTGTCAAGGCTGTCGATGACGAGGCGCGCATTTGACGGCTCGTAATTACAAAATGAATTTCGTAAATGGAATTTACAGCGGTTTTCAGAGTTGCGAGAATATATGAGTGGATGACTGATAGGTTATTGATGACCGGAACAAGCGCATAACCGGACATGAAAAACGAGAGGAGGAGCCTTGACCCTAAAGTCTTCCATTTTTTTTAATCTGTAGCTTTCTATCGTAGTCGTGGTGGTGAATCAATTTCGTAGTTGGACGAATTACAAAGATGAGAAAAAAAATTAATGATTATTTGCATCATTTCCGAGTAGAAGAATATGAAGAAGCAAGTTTTTCAATCAATTCAAAGTCATTTTCACTTATATAACCCAAATATATTTGAAGAGGTTCATAAATTTTCAGGATTTCGTCAGGGATAATAATTAACGGGCATCATTTCAACTATAAATCGCAAACAGTACCAGCGATAGCCTCTCGTAGCGGTACCGTAAATATTCTGAAGTTTATGTCCTTAAAGTCGAGTTGTCTTTCCGTGAAGATTGCCATGCGATCCGAGATTATCCAAACGAGACCATTATGAATCTTGAACCCAAGACAACAATAGATTGGCGATGATGTTTTGATATCGATACAAAGGCACCAGAGAAAGATTTTGTTTGATACGACTTACCTTGATGTCAGAAGGAAAAATCAAAGCTCTGTCGTTTCTGACAATGTAATCATGGTGTGCAGGGTCGTAGGGCCGCCGCGAATTCCAGCAACCAACTGCGTTGTGTTCAATGAGATTGAACAATAGGATACCATTCTCATCCATGACCTCCGATGTTGAATGACCTCGATATCTATCACCAAGGACCTGTAGTAGTCCAATTTCAACATTATTAAACATCCTCCGATAGAAAAAATCTCGATCATCTTAAAAAGTCATTGTTATTCACCCTATAAGCGTGGAAACTGTTTTTGGAAAGCATCTCATTCCTTAAGAATCTTGTAGAAACGGAAAATTCGGTGTTACTACTGAAAGGATGAAAGTATAAGGTTCTATAACCGTCACTGCCGATCGGTGAAAGAGCCATTCCAAAAACTCCTTCGTGAGGCCGTTGGTAGTTGATTCCTGCGACATTGAAGTCAGTGGCGAATGGATTTGGATGAAAGAAGCTGTGGGTAACACGCCACGATCTATTTGCTTTCCAATCATAAACGATCAAACCATATCCCAGCTCATCTGACATATAGGCAAACGCATCATTACATCCACCTGGTCCCAGGTCCACTGCAATGTTGGCAACAAACGTGTTCTGTAAACAGGGAAATACTTTTCATTCAACGTCTTCAGAAGCACGTATTTTGAAATTGTTTTTCGATAAATGTCCGCTTAATTTTTTCATCGTGATGGATGATGGATTCATCAATGGACGAATTCGTCTTAGCAAATGGCAGAGCGTCTTTAGAACATAACTCATTTTTCTTGCCATCAGATGTCTTATGAATTCAATCAATTAGCTGTTTGGATATTTTTCGCAGTTTGTAATGCAACAATTTTTCTTATTAAATAATGTCAAGTAAATACCTCGTTAACATCGTTAGGGGAAAGCTCATAGCGCCGTATAATTTTGTCCGTGTTCAAATCAAAGACTTTGATGGTGAACGGACACGCATTGACGGTTTTGTTTCCTAATGGCATCGTACCGGAATCAAGAACCCATAGTCGATCGCATCGATCCGCGTGGACTCTAATCAATGATAATTACATCGAAAAAAAGTTTCATATTGTTTGTTAATTCATTTTTAGTAGCCAAAATTTTACCTATATGTGGTAGTAAGGCTGTCACCGCAAACTCCCGCAACATTTTGTTCCCAGTTTGGATAAGGTATCAATTTTGGCGAATGACCCACAGGCTGGTCAAGTGGAATGTAATTCAGAGTTGCGGGAACTCCTGGACATTAAGACGCTCGTTATTACCATTATCGATTGAGTAAGGATCAAACTTTATATTTAATATTTGCAGCTTTTTCTTAACAGAAACAAAAATAAAATCGAAGTATCGAAAATGTCAATATCGATTGAACTATCTTTCAATATATTCCTGCACCTTTTTTCCATCTTGGGGCAATTACGAACAGCTTGTTCCTCCATATTTCAATCCCAACCGGAAGTGAGTTCTGCGGCGAAAATTGTCCAGTCGAAATTGCAAAATTTCGAACCGATTCATCCGGGTAAGCCCAATCCATTATGTTCCAAGAAAACATCTCTGTCAGTGCTGTTCATAAACAATGCGAAAACTCATACAAAAATGGTGACACATAAGCAATGGATCTTCCATACTTTGAAAAATACGTTTTGAATAATTTTTTCAAGTATTTCAATGAAAATAATCGAATTTTTATTGAACGCCTTTGTTCGCCATATTTCGTTGATTCAACAAATTTCTATTCTTAGCGAAGTGTTCAGCTGCGTGTATACATTTTTGCTGAGTATATTCTTATTGGGAAATGAAATTGGTGTCAGATACACGATTCCTCACATGCATTGTTCTGTAGATCGTTAAAAAGCAGATTCTATGACTTTCCATTTACGAGGTGAGCATTCTTTTAATAGAAAAAAAAGACATCTTCGAATCACAATTTCAGGTTCTATCAAAACTCATCTGAGTTTTGGAATTAAAATAGTCGCTCGTTGATACAGCATCCCACAAGATACTAGAAAGTTTTCAATCTTTTTCCATGATTCGATTAATGTTATGTCTATTATATATGGCACTCACCATAACCGCAAACCCCAGAAATTTTGAGACTAGCGACGATCAAGAGAATTGTCAATGCGGGTCGTCGGCAGATCTTTTTCGTATCCATGTTTTCTTCAACTGAAATTAGATTTCCTGTATTTTATATTGTGTTTTATTCGTGATGGGAAAAAAAACTCGTTAATGACTTTTAAAATTAATTGGACAAAGTGATTTCGCTGATAACAGAATTTGGATTTGTTCATACGTCACAGGGAATCGAAGTTCGAAACTCAATACCGAAAAGAATAACCGTGAGTTGAAATACAATTGAGCATTCTTCAACAGTTGATGCAATATATGTATTCGGTGGATGTATTATTATTTACGTTTATATTTGGACGAACACGTGAATCAGCATGTCCGGAGTTAGTAAAGAATTTTATCATTTGTGCATACTCGTGTATCACGTTCGTTGGCGGAAGGAAAAGATTTATTTCACAACATACAGTAATGTTCATTTAAAACGCAATACTTTTTTCGTTTCGATTTCACCCATATTTCTTCGTTTTTTTTTCTATAAAAAGAAATATGAATATTCCAAGAGATGTCAATCGTTCATTTATAAGTAAAATTCAAATGCATTCCTAACGAACTGGAAGCAGAATATTTGTTCTATTTGTTTTAATTCCTTCTAGTTTTCAACAGTTTCGTCATTTTCAAAACGTTCATTCATTTTTTTACAATAGTCAATGTAATAGTGACATGTAAACGAAGCGATACTATTTTTTTCTTCATTCAACATCTTTTTGTATATAAACAAATATATATACTTTGGTAATACCGCATACCAATACGCTGTACCAGTATCGTACGCTTACCGGACGCATGTACCTAGTAGATTCTGTACCAGTACACACTGCTCAAAATGCTTACATCGTACTGGTACTCTACGACCATTTTGATTGCTGGGAATCGGATGGAATGGTGTCAACTGTTGGTAAAGTGAATTTCGCAACATATTAACGAAATCTAACTTATTAACCGTCCATTCTTTATCTGTGTCGCTGAAAGTACTCTTTTCATGTACTGAGGCGCTTACTGTCTTTGGTTATATTTTTATCCGTTTATCTTATCGAAAGGTTGTATTAAGTTTTTTCGATTTTCTCATGATGGCGATGTTGTGAAAAAATGTTATGTGAAGATCAATACTTTCGTTTTAAAGTACCTTAAGAATAACTTGCTCAATTTTCAACCGAAAAGTTTGAACAGTTAATTTTGAAGTCAAACGTAAGTTGATCTAAGGGAAGCAAACGTGAAAATAATTGAACCGTTAGAAATTTTTTTGTCCCGGAACAATTTTTTATAAATCAACTACCACGATAGCTGTACTGTAATGATTGATTAATTTCAAAAGACTGTCAACTATTTCTTTTCTATATAATCGAACTAACTCCTGCGATAAAGACTTTTTTAAAATGGGAACAAATTTCAGTGTAGAATGCATTACAATGTCAAAGACGTTTTTTTCTGAAACACGGATCACTCCAGCGGCGATCTGCTCAGGCAGGTTTTCGAAGCTCAATTCACGAAGAGAAATAAAAAAATTATAACGTGGCGGCCGCTTGTTTGCGAAACCCTGTAATTACTCGTGAGATGAATTTTGCGAAAGGGATTCAGGATGGGTTACAGGGTTGTGTGAATTCTTAAGGAGCATAAGTGCGGTAGGCAATTGATAGTATTGGAAAACGGCAGCACATGAAAAAAGAACATAAAAAGGTGCAAGGTCCTAAAAAGGTGTTAAAGCGTGCGGTGAGCAGGCACGTTCGCGAAGGGGGATCATACAGAGAGGTGTTAATTTAAAATAAAACCAAAGTATGGGTGAGTCTGAATTTGATGCTCGAAGCTGTTGATGTCCGCAGTTTGCTTTGCTGTCAGGTTGGGAGGAACATCGGGGCATAAGGAAGATCCGCTCTCCCTCTCTCCCACTAAACCTTTACACCGCCACATAGACGTGCGTATAACTGCAGGATCGGGCGAGCTCGTATTTCTTGGCCTTTCTTTCCATTTCGTACCTTGCAATCAGCACGGGTGATTTCAATTTTTTTTCTCCGAGCATAAGAACCTTCTGGACGACCAAGAAGCATCAGCGATTTCTTCGCACCTTTGGGTTATTTTTACTACTATATTTAACGGGCGCGCGCGTCACCGTAGTGGTTCTTCTCATAAAAAGAAGTAAAACAGAGCCTAAAAAACAGAACAGAATAATAGACAGACGGAAAAAGAACTCAAGATGTTATTCTTCTAATTTCGATAGCCCAAGGCAATATTTATACGCAAGTTAAGTACTTGCCGCATCGTCATGTCCATTACTTTCCTTCAGGGTTTGTCGATTCCGTGAACGTGACGAGACTTCAGAAAATCAAGAATATTAACAGAAACCAATTACTCAACACGCGTTCCTCTGAAATGGATTATACAGTAGGCTTAAGCGCTAAAAACGAAAATATTTAAAAGACCTGTCGACAAGATTACAAGATAGGAGGTGCGCTCTGTCCATGAAAAATAAAAATGTAAGGTGGTGCATTTCAAGTGAGCTAGAGATCAACGACTGATTAACCAACTTTCGACCAGGATATTCTCACCTTGGTCCCAAAATCGCCAGGATATCTTCACAACGATATCCATAAAAACGTGCGAGACCCACAATTTAGGTAGATCAGTTGCAAGGATAAAGAACATCCGAAGTTACTAATCGCCAGATAGGAGAGTGTCTGATATGGGGCCGTTGGTCGATTTACCAAATTTGCATTTTAAGCGAGAATCTTTTAACCCTCGCTTGCATCACTGATCTTTACATAGATCTGATGTTACGCGGACTCCCAAAAATCGATATGTATATATATTTCATGCGAGTTTTCGTGGTTCAACGATCTAGAGGATCGTTTTTAAAAGGAGGTTAAAAAATAGTGGAGGATACTTGCAAGCCAGGAAGACCCCTGGTCACTGCCTAAAACTTTGATCCAGCCGAAAAGATCGTTTTCTGTGCATTTTAACACGTGACACGTGTTTTTGGAACGTGGCGAAAATCATCTCCGCTTGAAATTGTAAATGGCACATGGGATTACCTTGAAAATTTATGCTTTGGTTGTAAATGGTAGGAACGTGTCAAAAAGTAAACAAGATTACAGCAACAGATTATTCACATGGAGCAACCGATCAGCAAAAATAAAAAGCGATGTGGAACCCGCAGAAGCTTTCTGAGAATCTCTGATCGTATAACTCAGCGTTTTTTATACCGAATAAGTAGGACGAAAAATCTTCGCACCTAGTCTAGAGATTAAACATCGTCTACATTTGTGCTAAAAGGTACTAGGAAAGATTATCATATGCGTATTCAACTATTTGTGATAGGTATGTTTCGGAGAGCAGATCGTTCATATTTTATTTCAAGGAGCTGGGAGCCGAGAGTTCTGTGATCAAGGATTAAAAATAAACGTAGGACCAGGGGTATTAGGTTCTTAATATACGAGCAACAGCAGCACGTAACCATATTTTACGAAAGAAGTTACGCATCGTGCGGGGGTGAAACGAATAACGTTTGCAGGTGCGAGAGAAAACGTTTTGCTGGTGCGTTGGTTCTCGTTCGATCGTATATCAGGGACCGATTATCGAGACTACCTTCGAATTATCGGAAACGAGGGCCTGGATAAGGGCGCCATTGAAGAACACACTCTCGAGGCTGACTGGGAGTGAACATCAAAAATTTTGCCGCGATTGGTGAACTCAACAAGAATCTGGCATTCGACCATCTGGCTCCCCCGGGGTCGATTTACCCATTACCAATATTACGCACGTTAATGTGTATACACGAGTGTTCCTATACTTTCTCAATACTGCTTTTGTGTTATGTGCTATGATCAGCCTCGTTCGAACGTCGTAAACGGTAAATTACGACCCTCGCGATGTTCGTGAGTAAGTTTCAGTCGACCCTATCCACCATTGTGGCCACATGTCGGAACCGGAATGGAAATTTTGGGCGTGTGCCTTCAATACAATCTGCAATGTAACGCCTTCAGTTTAGCCTCTAGATACGTGATTGAGTTGCCATTTAGAGTCGTCTTTTAGTACTTAATAGCCTCATAATCTGAGCTTATGCTTTTCCTGGCTGAAGTTCTTCAGTTCTTATGAAAATCAGAAATCGAAGTTGTCTCGTTTACTTTCTAAAGTCTGTCATTATTTACTACATCAAGATTTCCTACACATAACGAAGTAAGTGCAGTCTAGAGGATCTACAAATTTCGTGAAATTCATTCTACGCAATTGAAGTTTCCAATTGGAATGAAATACTTGATGTACTTCATGCCGTGTTTTAATGGAAAATGGAATTGCATTCTAAACACTATGAGACGCAAAATAGGCCATTATCTCAAACCATGTGCTAAATTGCTCCTAGTGTGCTATTGTTCACCTCGCTTCCGCGGAATATTCGACTCCGTCAAGGAGGGAAAACGAACTTAATCTGGAAATGTAGTTGACTAAACACTTTTGCAATGCTTTCTTTGAAAGTGGCTAATTTCTCAACGATGCTACTACATTTGTGAAAATTATTACTTTATATGACAAGTGCAGGAAACAACGAAATACGGGATCCCGCGAATTCATTATAAGCCTCCGGCGCATGCGGAAACTGCACGTGCGACGGAATTCGTTGTTTTCCGCATTTGTGGCATAACTGCGACTATTCTCATCGTATGGTTGCAGCCCTGATGCGATCCATTGATAGATTTTTTGTGTATGACACAGAATAATAGATCGGGTTTGATTCATATGGTTCGCACGCCAAGTGTAGATAAAAATCAGATTCTGCAACGACGTTCCAGTCTCCAAGGTTTACTCCTCGTCCCAAGTTTAGTGCTCCGTACGCTGGAGACTCGACTGTGTTATTATTTCTAGGAGGCCCTCCTCGCTCATCAATCATAAATTATTCATGAACCAATTTCTCTTCTTTTTGTCTTCGACCGCTTTCTCTCCATTTTTCGACCTGACTTTTAGGTTTAAGTTTTGATGGAAAACGAAAAAAAAAAAAAAAAAATCATTGTGAACGTTGCCAAAGCGAATAATTCTAGGAATCGTGTTTCTTTTTTGTAAATGACTGTGCGTGTGACAAAATTCAACTATTTCATCCTGGTGATTGGGCGTGTTTTTGCTTTGATTTTTCAGAAATATTCAATCTAGAAGTTTTACTTAATTAATTACTCAATTAATTACTTAAGTTAATCTGACAAATGATCGAAGTTTAGTCAAAATAGGTTCAGATTTAGAACAGACAAATATCTGGACACAAAAGAATGTGCCAATTATAGGAAATATTTGGTTATGGTATAGGATAAGAAATACAAAGAAATGTCAAGTAACAGTTGCAGCAAAATACCGCATTGCTTCAATATATTTTTTGCATTCCCATGAGGGTACATCGATGAACAATCGAAGTGAATCTTTGGATCTGCATAAAACTGCACGAAATTTGCAAAAAACGAGGACTGGCTGAGAAAAGATTATTGACCCTACGTCGATAGCAATGATACGAGATCGGTACTCAATAATACGTGTTTTTTTAGTCCAACAATTAACTAGTCATGGTAATATTGAATGTCAATGAGTTGCTTCTTTCATCACAAATTCCAGAAAAGTGCATTATTAAAAGCTCCACCGTATTTCCACTGGGTATTTTGGCAGACTGTACCAGCTACCGCATCCTGCAAAGGTACCGTCATGATTCTGAAGTTTACGTCTGTAAAGTCCATTTTGTCCAACAGGAAACTATGCATACGATCTGACATCATCCACACCATTCCGCGATTAATCTTGAAAACAAAATGAGGATTGAAAAGTTAGAAAAAGTATCAATTGGAAATAGTTGCTTGTCTGGCATAAGAAGAAGGTGACAGAGAGACAGAGAAAGTTTGCTTAGAAAATGTACCTTGACGTCACACGGGAACAGCAAAGCCTCGTCGTGCCTAGCTATTATTCCGTGATTAGCTGGGCCATAAGGTAGTAAAGAGTTCCAACAACCAACGGCATTCTGGTCAACCAAATTGAACAACATGAGACCATTATCGTCCATGACCTCTGATGTTGAGTGGCCCATGTATCGTTCAGAAAGTGCCTACAAAGATGAATCAATATTAAGGCTTGTTCTGAAAGAAGATTGGATTTGTACATTCTTTATAAAAAGTTGCATCCTTCACCTGGAATTCGTGATAGCTGTTCCCTGAAAGAACCTCATCTCTGAGGATTCTCGTTGAAACAGCAAACTCTCTGTTACTACTAAGAGGATGGAAGAACAATGTTCTAAATCCGTCATTAGCGATTGGTGAAAGACTCATGCCGAAAATTCCTTCATCGTGCCATTGGTAATTCAAACCACCGATGTTGTAATCGCCGAGTAATGGGTCCGGGAAAAAGAATCCGTGAGTTAGTCGCCAAGACTTGTCTGCCTTCCAGTCATACACTATCAGACCGTAACCAAGCTCGTCAGACATGTAAGCGAAAACGTCGTCGCAACCACCGTTCCCCATGTCCACCGCGATGTTAGCAATAAAAGTAGTCTGCAATCACAAATTAAAAAGATGCTCTTTCAATTTTTTTACAATCAAATAATTCCAACTTTTCAAGGCGTCACGCTACAAAAATGACTAATTGCAGGATGTAAGAAATTTATCACGTTTAGCTTAAATCACATGTCGTTGATCCATTTCAACGTACTTGGCAATTTCTTTAACGTTTCAATGGTAATTTTCGTCAACTGTCACAATTTTAATCGCTTTATAAACTCAACTACATATTCGTCGATTTTTTCATCATAAAGAAACCTTAGGAATTTCTTTTTATTAAACGAAAGCGTCGCAAATAATTTCTGCACTGTAGCACCTGACTGTAACGAAGCAGCTTCAGTATGTATTTACGATTAAGATTTGTGATGGACTTTGCGCCACGACGATAATGGCGAAGAAAATTAATTACCGGTGTAAGATCCTCCGCTCGTAGTTGGTACTTTCGCAAAACCTTGTCAGTCGTCAAATCAAAGACGTTGAGGGTATACGGACATGCTTGGACCGTTGTGTTTCCAATTCCTATCGTACCGGTGTCAAGGATCCAAAGACGGTTACACTTGTCGACATGCATTCTATAAATATTACGATTATATAAAAAGTTTTTTGGAGATAATGTTTGTTGGTGGATTTAAATATTTACCTGTATACCGTGGTGAGTCCGGAATCACATGCACCAGCAACATTTTGACTCCAATTTGGATAAGGAGTTAATTTTGGTGAACCTCCACGATTTGTGTCGAGAGATATGTAATTCAGAGTCGCTGGAACTCCTGCAAAACAATATGAACTTTTCTTCAATTCCATCACTGAATATTCTCGAGATCCCAATTATAAAGCAAACGTTATTTTACACACGTGTGATAATAATATTCTTATAGCCTCACGTTTCACTAACAAAATCTTGGGCGTCACGGAATACCTTCTCTCGTGCATGTTTATATACAATCATATTTACACTCATTACCATCATCGCAATTACGTGAAATATTGCACGAACTACAAGTCGTTTACCATGGAATAGAACGAACGAGGGAGCCATGCAATGATATTCTCAACGCACATGGATATATTCATATGCGTTATAATAGTTTTTTTTTTTTCATTCTCTATATTCAGTGTATGTGCTAATTTAGCCCAAGATATTTGCTTCTCCCTCGAGCGGAAGTTTGTGGTGAGGAAGAATACAACGATGCATACTCTTTGCTTTCACTTACACGCTCACCCGACGAAAATGTCTTTAGAGTGTTAGGCAGGAAATAAATACTTATTTTGAATATAACTTGAAACAAAATGAATTCAAATAAGGACGACTCGTTTCTTTTGACGTTTCCAAATCAAGGGAGAATGAAAACGAGCAGTTCATTGCTACCTTCTGACGTAAATGCCACCAACCTTATTGCTCAAGGAATTCGCAGATTTATACGATCGTATAGTTCTCTAAATATGTTATGGCTGTTGAAATGAATCTTAAATACCGATACGAATCCACAAAGCCTTACGTCGTGAATAATAACTTTTTCGGTGACACTGTGCCTATAAATGAGGATTGACCTTTTGCGAGAAGGCGAGTTCGATGGAAAAGACGAGTCATTATGTAATTGCAACATTTTTATAATGACATGATACGCTTACAACTTACTTTTGTGGCGAAATTTTTACAAAATAAAACATAATGTTTGTTTGTCACATATTATTTGCAAACAAGAGTAAAATAATAATTTTATCTATTGTTTGAACAATTTTTAAAAAGTTAAAGTTTTAGGAAAAAATATTTTTTTTTGCTTTAGAAATGTAGAAATTCCATTTCTTGTCCAACATCCGGTAGAAATATAAAGTTTCTTGTTACACTGTATGTAATGTAAAAACGGTTTTTAATAAATGAGCGTTATTAAAGGGTGGCTAAGAAAGCTTCATTGGTGCGTGAAATGGTCTGGTGTATAATCAATTTTAAATCATGTAATTAATATACATGTTTTTTAGATCTTTGCGTAATATTGATGAATTTAAAAACCCGTCATTGCCAATTGACTGGTTGAATACACGAAACGGCCGAATATTTATTTATTTAATCGAGCACGTCAAATGTCTCTGGAAGTAGGTGTGGCTGTTAAATATTATTATACATCGTTTAATTACACGAAACACTTGTATCTATCGGTGAAAGAGAAATCAAAGAAATAAAAATCTTAATAGTCGATACATTTGAAATGACTTTATCCATAATTTACTCTCTTCTCGAGTTGTCTGATATTAGCTCTTATCACTTCTTCATCTCGTTTTCGACTGTGTATATATTTAAGTAAATAATTATTGCGTGATTGTCATTCATCAATATTTTTTACGTCCTTGAATGATATTGCGAACGTTATTGCATTGCCGTGAAATTTAGTAGCTTTTTAGTAGATGTCTATGAATGTCGAATAGAAAAAATAATAAGTGCTTTTCAGTAGAACGAGAGAAATTAGAAAAAAAATAATAATAATTTCAACGAGATGTGAAATGAAAAGTCTTTAAGAATTTTTTCTCAACATATGAAAAATTAATAACAAGATTTGATAAAAAAAAGTTGAGACACGTGCACTGCCAAGTTGATTAGATCTGGCATGCTCCTAAACATGGGTTTAAACATCTATTTCGTTTCGTTTGCTGTATGTAACTATCCGTACTATGATATTTCCTCAGGGTGATGCAGTGAAGTCGTAATTATAAACGTAACGTGACGCCCTACGGCCCATTCACCATCTAACATCGCGATTCTGACGAGCACTCTCTGCATCAGTTTATTTGATATATATAGATATCTCTTTCTCTCTCTCTCCCGCTCTCTCTTTCCTCGTTCTTTTTCTCTTATTATATTTGCTTCTGGTTTTATATCTCCTACGCATAATTTACTGTTGCTACATTTCGTTTCAAATCCAGTATATGGGACCGGTTTTGAAAGGACCTTTATTTTTTGAGCTTGATGCTTATCAAGATCTGCATAATCTCATTAAGAAAAATAAACTGTACGAAATCGACTAATAGGATAAAAAAGAAATTATCAGTTGTCGATACGAGAATTCTATCGAAAGTTTGTGTTTCCAAATCTATAAATGGATATAGTGCAACAGTTATAAAAAAGAAGAGGAGCGAGATTTTTTTTTATAAAAAAGAAGAGAAGCGAGAAATTTTTTTTTATAAAAAAGAAGAGAAGCGAGAAATTTTTTTTTTTCCTCTAGCTCTTGCGACATTCATTCAGTTTTAAGGAAACAAGACGCAAACAGAGGCAATGAAAAATTGGGAACCATCCATGATCAGTTTCGACTCTATTAATCATAAGTCAATTAATAAACCCAAGTTGTATTATAAATGTGAGCACACATTTCTATGAACATAAATAACCTGGATCACCAGAAATGGCCTGGAGAAACCCGTTCTTGCGATTTTTTCGTA
The DNA here is from genome assembly GCA_948107755.1 of Campoletis raptor. NCBI lineage: Eukaryota > Metazoa > Arthropoda > Insecta > Hymenoptera > Ichneumonidae > Campoletis > Campoletis raptor. Next base: position 12,812,738 of record OX403623.1, read on the forward strand.
CTTTCTCTTTTCTCCACTGAAACTTAAAGGAGACAGATGAAAAAACAACGGAACAAAATCAATTCTGGTCCCATCGAGCGTGTAAATATAATATAAAATTTAGTGCAATTTGACGTAAACATACGAGTGAGGAAACCGTTCCACCATATGCACTCGCACGTTTCGTGCTCTGAGGACATATCTGGAATAAGTCTGTCGAAGTATTTGCATCGTTGCACTTTTCCTCATAATCTGTTACACGGAAAAGTTTTTAATCACCACGAGAGAAATTAGCGTCAGATCTCTCGTCGCGTCATTTCTTCTGCGACAAAAATTTTACTACCTCGCCATACTTTCCGAACGATTAATTCAAATTAATTGAACTGATGATATAATAGTGGAAATTGTGATCTCTCCATAACTTCCCTGAGAGGAATATTAAATTGCTCCGAATATACGGGTTGGATATTAACATTTGGAAAATAATCTTTGTTGAATGTTTAACGCGTAACTTTACATTCACACAATCTGACAGATTACGTTATTCACGATTGGAATACATGATTTTTACGTTACTTTGGAAAAATCACGTTTTATTTCCGCCCAAGTAATGACCTCCTCTCACACTCATGCAAAAATTCGATTAGTTCTCCCTTTTCCTGTTTAACTATATCAGTGAAATCCACAAGGTTGCTTTAATTTTATGATGATGCTTATTATTACTATTAACATTATTTTCTTCAGCTCGTTCTGGCGATTTTAGTGAGAGTGTTTCTTTTGGGATACAGGTGCAAAAACTACTGCAAGTCGGGGTAGCATATAAATGCATGTAACAACGAATGCCTCCTTTTATTCTTTTCGAACTGTCTCTCTCTCTCTCTCTCTCTCTTTCTCACTCTCACCCTCTCTTTCTCTTTATGCAGTGATGCTAAACTCGTTTCCGAATTTAAGTGAAGGAGGTTGAATCGTTTGCAATGCATATATCCCTGGTCGCGATTCTCTGATTGTTCTTATCGCCTACGAGAAGACCATCTCTTGCCGATGTAAAACCCCCGAACTTTGAGCAAAAGTAGCAGCGTCTTTCTACTTAAAATGTATCCGGAAAGACACGCTTTTCTTTGTGCTTACTTCATTCTCAAAGTATTTGCATCACAACGCAAAAGGGATACGAGGGAGAACACTCGAATTGCAAAGGGCCGAGTTCTTTTGCTTTAAAGCGAGGGTGAGGCCAGGTGCCTCAACAACACTTTGCCATACCAAACGCCGCATATCGACGCTCTTTCCTGCACTCATTTTTTTTTCTCGCTTCCCTTCACACCATTTCTCTCTCATTTGAGAATAGAATTGAATACGCGAGAAGATGCGACTACGTAGGTGTAGCATAAAGTATGATTTTACGATGAAATTTTTTGCTCGGATCTTGCCTTTTATCCTTCAACGTTTTTTGGCACCCGATTCTCTTTCAAACTTGCTTTTTCCCAAGTCCCACGATATTACGGTTAAATATAATTTTGAAGATTAATTGCAATAGCCGCTGGTTATGATCATCATTTTTAAGCAGCAGAATGACGATATCACGACAAGTTTTTTTTTTTTTTTTTTTTTTTTTACTACAAAAGACTTTTTTTTTATCTACATTGTTTAAGGCGGACGTTCATTTCGCATGGAATCAACCAAGAGGCCTGTTGGGGTCTTATAGAATTTTGATCACTGAATAAAAATGTCGACAGACCACGTGCTGGTGCGTGCTCAACTACAGGTACTACGGCCGAAAAGACTATACAATAAAAAATAATAATAAGAATATAATATGGAAGGAATACAAAACGCAAAAAGGTGGAAGAGAGAATATTTCAAAGAGAACAGGGTAGCTAACCATAAAGGTATGTTCCAACACATAAGAACTGAATGAACTCCCCCATTGAGAAATTATTCTCTGCCTCGGGGTCTCGAAGGAGCGTGAATTTCAGGATTTGCGAAGTGAGATTTCATTCAACGAATACGTACATACTCTCAAATATTCGTGAGATTGTGTGTTTGTTTTTTTTTTCGTTCGTTTCCTCAATTCTAATTTTATTTCATGTATTATTCACTAACGACACAGGAAGTTATCCAGACGAGATTCCGAAAGCTCAGAAAACGAGAAAAGAAAAAAGAATCCGCAGACCGGGCATAAGATACAAGTTAATCCGATCTCAGGCTTGCAGCATCCCTTAAATCTTGATGATCAGTTTTTCAGGGTTATTTGTGGTATTCGATCATTGGCTAGTTTGTTATATCTGATTTCACTCACCGTTCTTCCATCTAGGTACACTGACGAAAAGTTTATTTCTCCACACTTCAAGACCAACTGGGATTGAATTTTCGGGTACGTAATCACCGCTCGCCATGGCAGCTTGTCTACTCCCTTCATCCGGATAAGCCCAATCGAGAACCTTCCACGAGAACCTTTCGAGAAGTGGTGCTCTTCCAAATTGCGAGGCCCATGATCGTTCACCATAACTGCAGTTAACTGTCGATACTCCAAGAATAACGGTGAGGATAAGAACTATCCCCGTTGGACGAGGGACGAAAAGTAATTTCATTCTTGCGTCTAGTGTAATCAACCCTAAATTTATTTTATTTTTTTCCTAGTAAGATCGTTCTCAGAATATCACGTTCTGTATGTATTGAGAATTTAGGGTGTTAACCATACAGGGTATGACTACCCTATGAGTCTGTTTAAAGTGGAACTGAACGGTCCCGCGAAAAAGCACTGGTATATATGCAGCCGAAGTTGTTATTACTTCGCAGTGAGGTTCCGTTCTACCCCGTCCCCTCAAACATGTGCCCAACCAAACGGAAAAGAAATGTATCAGGATATATCTCCACTTACGTTGTAACGAACCGCACATCACACAGAGAGGTGGTAAATCGCAACCTTTCACCGTCTCGTCCATACAGGCATGTTGATGAACGTCTCGAAGTTCTAAACATATATGCTACACATTTACTCCACCCGTAGATTTCCCCACAGAAGAGTAAACGTCTGAGATCATCCACCTCTTCCTAAAGGAGTAGAGAAACGGACAAAAAATAAGATGAATTTCATGAACTTTTTCCATCGACCAAAGTCAACAAACAACTTAAGTTTTGTGGGCTTATATAGTGGGCTTTTCAGCCAGTTAAACTTTGGGCACTGTTTATAGAGGTTTAAAATATGTACGTATGTAAACAGATAATTGAAAAATATGAAAAAAATTTTTACTTTACTGAGATGTACGCACGTCTTGGAAAAATAAATCTCCATTGCAACCACGGTGATTAAATTAAATTGTGTTTACTTGTTTTCTTTGGGTGATCGTTGGATACAGGTTGCAATGATTATTGTATGTACAGGTGTATTCACCTTAAACTCAACTGATAACTTAAAATTATTATTTGTTTCCAAGTAGCCCATGAGATTTATCCGACGAACTGTTGTTCGCTGTTGGCTCCTTTACGGAATTCTGCGTCACTACTTACTCGTTGAATAAGCAACGTCATATCCGGATTAAAAAAAATATATATATATATATATATGATTAAACTTCCCAATCTAATCATTCACTTTCATTAATCAATTTTATTCTCGCCATACGAAAAATGCATAACAACGAAAAACAATTATCAAATCTGACTGTATTTATTGACTGAATAATCGAATAATCATACGTTATGCTAATTATATTTACTGAGGATAAGTGAAGCGGAAATACTAATAATGCAGTGTACCCACACCAAGTGAAACATTTTTCAAAGTTTTCCAATATTTATCGAATCCTGGTTAAAATTATATTTCAATTTTCATCAATGCCATTGGTGTATGACCGGAAATAACATTCGTTTTATCTTATGAAAATATACTCAAAGAGAATTAATTCAGCTGCCTTTGCAGACGCTGCATCAGCTGCAGGTAACTGAACTCTCTGTTTGAAGGACCACGATTGCGATCCACCATTATTTCCAAAATTTTAACGTCTGTTTATGTACAGACGAAATTTTACGCAAAACTATGGAGACTAAAGGAAAATCAAATGTAATTTTAGCCATGCGACTTATGCTTCATGATCCAACCAATAAAATGTGAGATATCTTGATGTGAGCTCAATCATTACGTGATTTTATTGCATTACACATACGCGTATCTCAATAATCATATAATGATCAGAAACTTACTACAATGTCATAAAACTCACATGAGAATTATCCAGTTCACGATTGATACGGAGGGTAAAAGAACAAAATATTTTTTATCTATTGCCCAAGATTAATGAACTCTAGTGCATAATTAGAAAATGAAATCTGAGTATCCTGTAACGGAGAATGCAGTGAGTTTTGAAATCAATCGATTTTCTTTTTAATATACTCGGCGGCCGTGTTTCTTCATTAAGAGTCATATCAACTCAAACAAGTTTTTCACGATTTCTTTTAGTGTATACAATTCCTGCCACTAACTATTTAATAGTAATTTCATTGAATTGAGGGTAATTAAATTTATTTTTTATGATTTAAAAAAATATAACGAATTTTCCTACTATTCCTGTCGTCTCGTCTTTCTAATCTTTCTCGTTGGCTATTTCTGATATATACTTTTGTAGTAATTATCTTAAATGCTGATATTGATCTCATTTGCATATTTAGTGTCAAGTCTAGTGGTAGAAAATCACTAGTGAGCCACGTTCATTACATTATTTATTAACGCAATCCAGAGTTGGACTCATTATACCACAAGATTCTCGACACATAACGCTCATAATAAAATTGGCACAACATTCTACTAGTGTTTGACTCCTTTCTCTTTCATTTAAACACATCCTCCCTGTTTAGATGATACGCTCCAACTCGATAAAGTCGACAACTCATTCCAATACAATACTTTTTTTTTCTTCTAACTTTCGTTTTACACTATTCACCGTTAGAGTTCACACCAATTACCCATGTACAATTAAGTGGGCGGTCAAATTGTTACGGATACGTTGTGACAAAAGTCCTTAAATGGATGTCATTAGCAGACCACACCGTAACACTCATTCTCGCAACAAATCGTTCTTGATGTGAAGTATAAGAATTCAGATCAAACGAAAGCGAAACTCGAATGGGAGCACTGTCGATTTAAAAAATATAAATAAGCACTTTTATCCTAAATAAAATATTGACCCAAGTTTCGTTTAATGAAATAAGAAAATATGAATGTAGTTCTGGTACATCGCATTAAATAAAATGCAAATAGAATTTTTTCGTGTTTTGTAGAAAAAAGAACTATTCTGAACGCAAGTTTTTGATGCAAGTTTCATTTTTCACTGATGAAATAAATTAGGTTATGACGCTTATAACTTATTTAACGAAACTGACTTTTAATTATCTTGGAACTTTTCAAGTCTAAAGTGGGCTTGGAAAACGGGAAAAGTGATCTATTTCATGTTGTTTTTTTTTTTTTTTTTTGTGAACGTTGCAAGAAAGTACTTTCCGTTTGAAGTTAGTTCTCGAAGAACATTTCCATTCACCATATTGTTACTTTCCATTTTCAAATTCGGCCATCCTGTCAATATCTATTTAAATCGAAAGTAATCTATAGAAAATAATTGCATGAGTTGTCGATCATCAACAATTTCCGCCACGAAACTATATAACGGTAATCATATATTACGCTAAGAAACGTTTGGAAGAAAGAGTTTTTTTTTTTGAAGTATTAAAAAAAAACACAATTCTAGTGCGATCAATGAGAAACCAGTATCTGCACCGACATACATAACAGCGATTGAGTACCTAAAATTGTGTACACACAGGTGAGATGCAATTACTGACTGACATGAAATCGACAGATCGTACAACTTCAGTACGTGTAAACAGTCCATTTTCTACGTCAAGAGAAATGTATGCATGGGGCATTTTACGTAAAAACAAAAATCCGTATATTACAAACTTGACATCATCGAACCTTTGATGTCGGAAATTCGAAATGTGATTTTCCAACATAAACAAAAAATAACATACGCAGATTTCTACGGGAAGTATGACACTGAGATTTTTATTTTCTATCTTTCAGCTGAAAATTTTTGTCTCATGCCAATGCATATGTAAAAAATCGATGAGAAAACGAGTCAATATAACAATATTGAAAAGCAAATATTTCAAATAAACTCGAGATTGATTGTAGGAAACTCTTGAAAAAAAAATCGAAAACCAGTTGATCACAACAATGTCACGCTAGAAAGTGACATCAGAACGTTTTATCGTTGCAAGATTTTCTAATGACCTGGTGTATCGTATATGCCAATGCTGGAACGGTTTAAAATGATGAATGGTGCTCTCAACACTAGATCATTGCATTACACAGAGGGTCAGATCAACACGATGTAACGTTGAAAAACGTAAAGAAATTAACCGACAAATGGAAAGGAGCGAAGTGAGAAAAGTGATCCAGAAGCTGGTGAGGCGAGTGTGATTTTATGGAAATGTCTCGTAAGGAAAAAAAAAACACGTATTCAACCTTGACCCACGTAGCAGAGAAAAATCTTTCTCTTTCCCGCTATTTCGTAAATAAACGTGAAACAATCACAGGTTTATTATACTCTGGTGTTCTATTTCTGCAACTGAAATAATTCGCGCGTGGTTCCCTGCCACCCATTTTAGAACCGTAAAATTATCTCGCGTTCAAAATAAGCGCAAAAGCGAATTCGCGGCAGATTGAGCGTGGAAAGTGGAACGTATGTATCTTGTTGGAAAAATAGTTATCGTAAACGCGTGTCCACATCGCTGGCGGATTCTTCACGCACAATATTTGTATTTATTTATTTTTCATCAGACATAACCATTTGCGATCTTTCATTTAGTCGCTAATTGGCTTTAACAAGCCGTCGAATCGAACAGAGGCATTCACATCACGCGTCTATGAATAATTCTAAAATATTGTGCTTTTTAATATTTTTACCATGTGACGCAAATGTTTCTATAATCCAATTACTGCCGATAAACGGAAGTTTGAAAATACAATACAACTTTTTCTTCGGCTGCTATAAAAATTGATTAACCATTAGTGATCGATAGCATCATTAGTGTGCAAAGTATTACGAGCTCAAACGTTATAACATATCCAAAAAGAAAGTATATACTATATCACGGAATCGTCAATATTCATTGATTATTTGTTTCTAAGTTCTCAAGTGTACCGATCACGGTAGATCGATAATCAAGTTGTCAGGAAATATGGCTTGACTTGAACCATCTCAGGAAACTATACATCCTTTGCTTTAGTGAATCTACAGTGATAGCGAACTTGTGGGAACATACAGACTGTATAAATAGTGCGTGTATCAACGCAATTCATGTCGTACTCAGTGAGCAATTCTCCGCGTCATCAAAGACCTGTTCTGGAGATTTTCACGAATGTAGTACGTACGGCTTGCGAGGAACGAACAAGTTCTCTTGTTTCTCTTGCTCGTGGCGATTTTTATCGCTTTATTTTCACCGGTTTTAAATCACCTTGTACTATCAGATGGTATCTAAATGGAGTAAAAAAAATTGATCATAAAAATAAACGAGGTGGTGATTGAGTTGCAGAAAAAATCAAGAAAATAATAATATGGCGGAATGAATTTTAGATCTTTTCAATAACACGAAAATGTGTAAGAACGCTTGAACTCTATAAACACGAGTATCTCTTACAGTCAGCCTCTCTCATAAAATGGAATTACTTTGAGCGAAAGAGGTGCGTGGTTCATTGAAGCGCGACTTTTTTCGCTTCTACTTTTCGTAATCTCGTTGATCTTTTACGAGAAACACTCACATAAGAGCGATAATAAAATGTCGACCCATTGAAAGAAGAAAAAAAATGTAAACCTGTGAATGGAAATTATTTTTCTCATAAATGTCGGGAAGAACGGACCTGGATGATCCTTCAAAGTTCGAAAATTTCTCTGATCTAAGAACACAATAATCCCTCGCCAGCAGCTCAAAACTGGACTCTCTTTTTATTACCTCCGATCGACTCGAGAACGTAGAAATTTCATAACCGACGAGTTATTGCCACGAGTTTTTAGGTGTCTCGGATGATTTTTTTTTTCAACTTCTCTTTTTTTACCATTCGATGGAACAGCCGTAAATACTTTTTGCAAAAAATAATACACTTTTCATTGCGTGTCATGAATTTGAATTCGCACGAATGCCTACCGTATACATTTAAGTCTAGTTCTTCGTATTTTATATATTTCGTAATATTCCATTTATATAAACATTCGTTAAAAGAGAGAACAAACACGAACTTTTGGCACGCAGTTTGAATCCGATGTGCAGTGTTAACATTTGAAACATTTTTGCATTTAACATCCCTGACCTGTCTATTGTTTCTTTATTCGTTTGAACATATTTCCTGCCCAATGTGTAACTTTATGCTGTTGGAATGGGATATTGTACTTTGAAATACTTGTTGGTAAGTTTTTATTAGAGAAAATGTTTCGTTCCTTAATTATTACCTAATTTACCGCTCACGTTTTTTCAACAGTTTTTGTTTGCAGTAGTCTTAAAATTTCGTTGAACTGGTTTCCTATATTTTATGTTCCTTTGGGCGTAACGAGAGTGCACGATACGTCGTTGCATCCCAAGGTATTCCTTTTCCAGATCGGAGAACAAATACAGTTTTCGAACGATATTTCTACCACTTGCTTTTATAGGTTAAAAATTAATATCAATCAAAAATTTTTAAGACTAGAAAGAATGCCATTCGAGATTGTCGTAGACTTTGCTAAAACTTTAGCATAGACTGGAGGAACAAAAATATTGAATTAGTTGATTGTGATATGGTCCAGAAAAAAATTCCTGTCATTGGTCTTGTCGATGAAATTTTTATCGTGAAAACGATTATCCTTATCTATTTTTAATCAACGGTCTTTGTGTATTATAATCGTAGTTCAACGCTGCATAATGTAAAGCACTATTCATCATTCCTCTTCCTCTGAAATGTCAGGAGTAGTATATGGTTTTGACGAGTTGCGTGCCTTATCTACCGCACTATCCGCTCCAGCGAACGTGAAATTCCAATCAACAGGTAATTCACATACATCTTCATGAAGTTGCAATGTTGCTCATTAAGTTATGACTTTAATCATGAAATCTTGATAAAAATCTCACCCATGAAGTTCGTGTTTGTTTGTTTTTCTTTCTTTATAAGTTAGCTAAGAGCAGGATGCGGGGTTTGAGGATACGCTGATACGGTTTAATTTTTTTAAATTTATATTTTAGCTATGCGCTATATGGCGTCGAAATTACTTAGGATAATTGATGGAGTGATAGCGATACAATGACACGAAAAGGTCACTTAACAGCAATGTGAACTCTACAATTGACACACAAATCAAAATCATCATAATTTCAAATGACATTGTCACGCCTGCATGTAAGTTTGTATAACTATACATTGAATTTATAATAAATAATCACGCTCGTTTGATCAACGACGCGTGTTCTATTCTATGCTATTATAAATTATGAGCTTGTTGATAAAAAATGACAATTCTTACACGTGTATATATTTCACTTAACTATATATACACATAATATATGTGAAACATTTTAAACATGTATTAAGTGCATACTAGAGTGTCTGGTAAAGTGGGCTCTGGAGGAACGACACAGATAGTCAACCGTGCGGCGCGAGTTCAGTCGTCCTGCTCGACGAGCCCCCAACTCTGTCGAATTAATGATTCATGATAACAAATCGAGGGAAATAGAAGATTGCACGGAGTAATTGCTCCATAGGTATAAATTACAGTGTCGACGCGCTTAGAAGAGCGTTGATATCCTGATAACCTTGAACTCGAGTGTCCGCGATTGTCCTAAAATGGTTTTAGGATGTTACGATTTGTCAGCAGTCTTGAAAGGTGTTTTTAAAAATGTTTCTATATTTATTGACCTATACGTTTATTTAATAGCTTTCAAATACATTTATAATTGAAGTTTTTAGTCTTATTTCAATTAATTGGAGAATCAGTGATTTAAAAGCACGTGGCAGGCCGCGCTTTCGACAATTCTGGAAAGATCCTGCAGTGCGTGCAGATTCATATCATAGCACTCGGACTATTTCCTTCCTCGCGGTGACTTGACGGAGAAGAAAAACCTGCTTCTATTCTCTCTCTCTCTCTCTCTTCCGTTCCTTTTTATCTGCCATCTGTATGTTTCATTTCTTCTCGTTCGGTTGGTAGGTGAGTGGGTCGTACATATATACTGTAATGCATGCACCTAAAGTTACGTATTGTATTCTATAAACAATTATACACTATGTAGTATCACATTTTGTATAGAAGCGGATAAATGCACGCCGATTAAAATGATTATAATCAAAATCTTGGATCAATAAGAATGCACAAATATCTGAATGTATTTTTGAATTTTTAATGAATACACTATAAATTAAGTTTATCGAACACCGAGGCATTTATGTTTCTTATCATGTGATAAGCTTTTTAATCAATATTGATATTAAATTAAAAACTTTCTTATTATAATTATGCTGTATTTGAACACGCATCGACCTTATATTTCGATTCACGATGACTTATGACGTAAGATACACACATTCTGTCCACAATATTTGTCGAACAATAAATAAACCACTTAATCATGCAATAACCCAAGTTGCATCAGGTTTGAGTTGCATTAATACCCAAAAAAGTATGCTCATACAATCATTTAAGCACGTAAAAAGAAATTGGAGCCAAGGAAATTATCGGATAGAACTGAGTGTTTAACAATTTACGTTTACACGTCCTGCCAGGGTACAATTTTACTAGCATTTTCAACAGCTGAGAAAAGTAGGTGCGAGCACAACGGAACTCGATCACTATAATTATATATCTCGCGACACATCGTTTTATAAGGCGATTACCGCTTTCTCACTCTCGTTGTTAGCTATCATTTCTTACGTCCACTTTCAGTCAAGGACAAAACTAGTATGTGTGCATATATGATGCATATAGGTCTTTATCCACTATCAGTAATGTTGAATTTGGAAATCATCGATTCGTGCCGTTGGCAGCGTAATCAACTATGTCACGTTACATTGTTGGAATTTTTTTTTTTTTTAAGAGAGCCAATGCTTCGTCTACATTTTATCACTCAATATTAATTAATATGATTTCTCGAGTTTTCTTCATTTTATTTCATATATTATTTCAACTACTTCAAACGTTCCTTTGGGATCAATTGAGTTACGTTTTCACTGAATAAAGTTCACCTTTTTGGTGGAGTTACTGGAGTTATGCAACACAAACACGATGTGGAGAACAATTAAGAAATTATCGCATTTCAATGGTTCCACCTGCTTTGCCCTTGCATGAGTAAGACGATACTTATTTTATGTATAACGCTCGCTATTTTAAAGCAAAATGAGCGAAACGGTGAAAGTATTTCTGCAAGTATTGCATAGAATCATAATCCTCTATAAAAAAAAATAAAAAATTTTAAATTAAAAAATATGTTTTCGTTTTGAGCTAAGATAAATTTTAACTTATCCTTGGATTAATTACTGTAATAAAATGTCGGCTGAATAAATATTTTTTTATCTTCAATTAACCGAGATAGGAAATATAAAAATAAATATAATAATTTAAAATTCTATGTTATGCGTTTGTATCAAGTTGACACGGGCATGAAAAAATATTTGGTGGGCTCAGTTGGACGTCATTTGTGAAGACAGATAATAGGAGGAGACGGAAGAAAAATAAATAAAAAAGTACAGCTTTTCTTTATGTTGCCTCTATATGCAACACAAGCGCGCAAGTCTTCTGCTTTCTTAAACGCAAAAAGCCCAATGTATCTCCCCAATGGACTTTGCAAGAAGTAATAAGAGTGCGTTGGTCATATTGTTCGCCAAGTACGTGTTAAGCAGCAACAAAAATCACGTGTATTTAAACTATAAAAACATAATGAATACACAATTTTTATGAACGTTTGCATTATTTATGAGCCTCTTCCAAGTACGGCTTATTTACTGGAATTATTGAAGTAACATCGCTCCCAGTTCTAATACAGTTAGCTCTGTTATTAACGTTGCTTAACACTCTTGGGTTAGGCATCTCAGTTGCATTATGGGTATGCCGTGCGTTCTGTAACTTCGTTCAAATTTTAATATTCGATTGTACGAGATTCCACGAACATTAAAAAAATTCCATATTCCAATCAGTTCATTTTTATACTAATAGGAAATGTTTTATAGTGTATATAAAAATATGTGGGCGAGTTAAGATCGAGAACCAGCAAAAAGAGGAAAGTGAAAGTAAAAAAAAAAACGAAATGTGATGATAGTGAGTAACGATTAAATGATTTAGTTCGTCATAAGAATGGGCTATACATGTAACAAATCATTAAATCGATAATCTTGGAAATATAGTATCACTTACTCTTGACCAAATTAGACAACTCACTTGAAAACACTTAACGTTGATGACGTTCGCAGCTGGTTGATCCTAGTAACCAATCTTTCTAATTCAAATCTATTTTAAAACCTTCGTTGGGAAGTTTCAAGATTGCTTCGGTTCTCGATCATTAATGACTCAAAAGGCAAAAGATACCGATCGCACTAAAACTGTTATCCAATCTTAACTCTCATACGAATTCACTTGATCTTGGAAACTGCGAAAAGTATAGAAATCAACTTCTGCTATCGATATGATCTCCATAATAAATGTAAGCACACTCTCTATATACTGCTGATCTTTTTTCGTTCAAAGCACTCGTGTCGATTGGATCGGTTTAATAGATATGGTAATGGATATTCTATATTCATGTGTATCAATATCTATAAATAATATTTTTTAGCATACAAAGTGTATACTCACATCGGCGATGAAGTACTTAACAACATCACAAGTTATCAAACAATGAATGTGTATTGGTGGAGGATAGAAAAACATGGCAGAATAAATACTGCACTTTTAATTCATATGTTCTTCATTATCCGAAATAGAAAAACGTGTTTAACGATGTGACAAGAAATCTGCCAAATAAATTATGTTTCCGGTTCCGGTTACCACGATCCTTATCATTTTCGTTACTTCATTCACTCGTTATTTTCAAGATTCTGAGGACAGGAACGTCATACAATTCATGTTACTTTTATATTCATATTTATTTACATTCATACATCGTCTTTATGACACTCTCAGATGATTATTGTTATAATAAAAACTGTAATGTACCATAATGACGAATATATACGACAACCGATTGCCAGCTACCACTGTTGACTTCAAAACGAAGCACACATTTATTACTCGATGCTAACGAAGTCATAGAAAACTAGACGTAATGGTCTCATAATATTCCGTATATTGCTAATCTCAAGCGGCTGTTGTAACGTGAATGATTCTGGAAAGACATTATTATTTATGTGCAGTATCAAACGAGTGGAAAGTCATGAATTTGCGGCACTTTCCGTTGGACGTGAAAACGACGTTATTCCTCTAAATAAAAATTATGTATCAATTCGTATCGAATAATCGTATCACCTAAAAATTCTGATTTCTCATCGAACGTCGAGTAATATTGAAAAATTAACGAGCCGTGATTATATGGAAAAGACAAATTATCAAAACTTTCGGAAATTCCACAAGGCTCGATATTAGCCGAATAATTCTCATCAAAGTTTTTTGCAGTCGACAATCATGAATCCCAATCACATATGTAATGAATATACAAATTGCTACTCAGCTAATTTATGAAAAATTAACTTTCTCCACCATAGGGAGTTTTGCAATAAATCGAGCGAAAAAAGAGAAAGCTATTAGACCCAAATTCCCTTGCTCGTTATTTTTATTCGTATCAACGTTCTTAACTCGAGCGAGTCGAGCTATGAGTAGTGAATCATTGGAAATTAATTATCTAATCGTCCGGGATTAGAGAAGAGTATAAAGAAAAACAAGAATTGCAAATGAAAAAAAAAAAAAGCAATCAGTCAACATGTGTGAACGAGACTGCAGCTGGAGAATGTGTTATACATTGGGGAATGAGCGGTGGCTGTAGATACATCATTGCGGTGTATCATTACATTAGTTCTTGGAATTGACGACGACAACGACGAGACTATTTGAAAAGTTGCGTAAACTGCTTCGGTAATAGAAGCCTTTTGGAATAACGTTCAGCGTAGAAAGTTTTCTTTGAATTGTCCTGCTACGAACAGTAGGAAGCAGAAGAAGGGTCGCTTTGGATCAGCGTGCTACGTTTGATCATTCTGTCTTTTCCCTCCGTAAGGAACAAGTCAAATGAATTAACAGCTTTGTTTATTGCAAGAAATCGATTAAAGGATGAAATCACTATAAATTGAGACTGCAACGAGTCTCATTTTATCGTGATTCGAAATTTAATTACGAATGCTAACTCGCTTGTTCAATCACAACCAATCATCGATCGAGATGTGATTGATCGGGAGGTACTACGAATCGATTTAGCAAAACTCTGATCACGATTGACGATAATAGATTCTCGAACTCGGTAAAGATTGACCTTCCAAACAAATGGTAGGAATCGCTCTCTGCACCGCACCAAACCTTGAAACCGATGTTTCCTTTGATCACGAACTTGAGGTAATTAGACTTATGAGGTTTCTCATTCGCAGGAAAATGCTACTCTCTCTAACCCGAAACTCACAGTTCCAAATTGATTTACCAATTATATAAACGTGTAGTCAGAGCCAGAAGAGAAAGTCAGAACGAAAAAAGGGCGCAAGACTATATACTCAATTTGAGAATGTGCCAAATTCTATATCATTTCAGTGAATAATGGTTTTTTCTACGACCGCTCCTACGAAGATGGTCAACCAGAGGGTTCGAGTGGCCTGTGTTTTTTTAAACCCTCTAGCAATTTTGACGAGCCCTCCTCGCACGCTTCTCTACTCCAAATATCTGGGCGGTTTCCTGTATACTTTGTGGTTCGGTGCTAAATCATTGAAAATTAATATATCCGTATATACCAAATTGGAGTGTACACGAGAAATTCGGGGTCATGACCAGCCATCAAAATAGCATGGATCGCAAAATATCAAATCACTTTTTACACAAAAGTAAATTTCAGATCCCGTAGAGATGTTTCCAAATATCACAATGCGACAAATGATTTCTCAACGAATTTCTTCGGGTTTGTTTGGAGAACCGCCAACAAAACGGGAATGATTCGCTCAGATAACAACCACAAATAAGAAATGATCCTGGAACTTATTATTTAAAATACACACCTCTTGAATATAAATGAAACAAAAATAGTATTGCATTTTATGAAAAGTTATCAATATGGAAAATCTGTCTTAGAATGACAGATTCCAAGATTTTTATACGTTGACGGGCGGTTTCCTAATTATTATCTTGTTTATGCATCGATGGAGCGTTGTTTGGTGTTTCGCCAGAGTAAATATGATTGGCTAATATAACGAGACATGAAGTTATGCTTGCAAGGACACCAGTCACGCCCGTTCAATATAGTAATGTGCCATGCTTTAAAGAGACATGAGTGGATTGATCA
Organism: Campoletis raptor; assembly: GCA_948107755.1. Taxonomy (NCBI): domain Eukaryota; kingdom Metazoa; phylum Arthropoda; class Insecta; order Hymenoptera; family Ichneumonidae; genus Campoletis; species Campoletis raptor. The sequence continues at coordinate 12,828,242 of OX403623.1, forward strand.
GTAAAGTTGCGTGTGCCCTCGTGATCGCTGATAGAATCAGGAAAAGAACAATGACATTTTTATAATCAGCCAAAACGTTCGGTCATATATAAATTCAAATTCGAATGTACATAGTATATCAATAATGGCAATAATATTACATTACAAATGCAAAAGGAGCAAATGATAAATCGACTGCACGCAAGTTTGAGATATCATGACCGATTAAAAAATCGATTTGCCAGTAAGCACCGTGTAGCACTTCAAGCCAACGCATGAAGTGAGGAAACCCAACTTACAAGAGTAAATGAACCACGTGTACCAGTTCCGAGAAAGTTGTGCTAAGAATTTGCAAAAGGTGTTTTTTTTTTAATTTGTTTTATGTCACTCTGATATGGACTCAGGATCTTGTAGACCAAGTCCGTAACCAGCATTTGGATATACATTCGTGTCATTTATGCGTGAGCATGGCATAACCATTTCGCGGTTCACTTGGTCCTATTGCACATTGCGTTATCCCAAGGTAGTTCGAGGGTGGTGTTGCTGCTGGTGGTGAAATTTCTAAATACCAGAACTCGAATAAACATATAGCATTATAGTGTCAACATCTACTTCACAACTATATATGCAAATGTTTTGATACGCGCATATTATAATCTATAATGAAACGATCTTACCTGCGAAAAGAGTTCCATTCTGATAGCATGAGCACTTCGTCCGGAAGAGTGCACCTTCCAGATTGGAACGAAAGAACGCGTGCCTGACACGTGTGTATTCTTTCTATGTCGATTGTTTGACTTTTTAAGAGCATTTACTCAAACTGTATACTCAGTTTAGCTGTTTTTTTAGTCCTATATTTCAAGGAACGATTATGCTTATGGATTCAAAAGAGGCATGAAGAAAAAAAATTAACAAATTATGACGAATTCGAGTAAGAAGAGGACGCGAGGCATCAACGGTGGAGTATAACGAACGAAGCGGTAAAACGCGAAGAGGAGTAGAGATACGCCTGCTGAGGTGGTGTAAACCATAGTCACCGTCTGAACGTATTAGGGACGCAACAGGTCTCTTTATAGAGACACAACTATATACTGTATCTGTAACCCACCATCCGGTTCCTTCGACTGATCTGATATTCATTTTATTCACTTTTTTCTCTTCCTTTTATCCTTTTTACCCTTTACTCTTTCACAAATAGTATCAGTCAACTTTTCTCAATTTTTGTTCAATCTCTCTCACTTGCGAACCCGTGGGTTCGTGAACGAAAAAAGGCACGTGCTTGTCACGTGCTCTCACCGTTATCTACCTTTTCGCTCTCTTTCGTTTCACCTAAACCCGTCTCTCCCACCCTTTTGCCAGTTCCCTAGCACTCATCGTACCTCCACACCCACGTGATGGCAAGCTGTCCTTAACCGTACATACATATCCTTCTACCGCCGTTATTATATGTATTTTTGCGTTCACAACATACCGTTTACTTTCTCACATTATCAATTTAACTGTTCAACTGGTAAAATAACTACCACTTTTTTGTCACGTTGATTATCTTGTTTTGTATTCGAACAAAAAGTTCAAATCCATCGAACCCATTGAATGACTAGAAAAATGTCGCATTTATTGTTTACAAAAAAAAAATTACAATTTGGGACGAAAAACGTGCATATATAAATTATGAATAGAAAACAAAATATCCAAAAGAAGGAAACTTGATCGAAAAACAAATTTGTTTACAGAATTTGTAAACTCATGTCTGGGTTGTGCTAATCATTAAATCAAGACCACAGGTGACCGTATGACGTCGATAAACGTATCGTATGTAATTATCTTTCAGCGTGTGCATCAAGGGTCTCCAAGATATTGTTCAATATCAAAAAGGTTTCTCTCTAAAAATCAGCATTTGCCCTCCATACAGAAACCAGTACAGTTTGAGTTACGAAAAATTGTTCAATTTAATTCATCGACAACGTTCGAAACACTCGACAAACCTGTCATTTAGTTGGACCGTTCAAAAAATTATTTCAATGCACGATATGTAAGGTTTGATCGTTTAGTTTCTAGCAAAAAATATTCATTTCTTCAACTGTTCATAACTCTTAATTTCCGTTCGAATATTCGTAGAAATCATCAATACAAACCATTTTTTCGGAAGTCTGTACACATTTCTTTGTCTGCACCACCTCGTCTTTACCCTCCCTCCTTATTCCTGAATAAAATAAATATAGGTTGACCCAGAAGTTCGGTGAAGCGCATAGATCCGGCCGGGAGCGAAGGTAACCACGGGATTAGAACGTTTGTATATTGCAAGTTTTTCATGTTTGTCATTGAACAATAACACTACAAAAATCTCGATATAATTTAGGAAAAATTTAATTATGTATAAAACAAGTTAATGTCGAAATGCTGATATATGTGAATATTTGTAATAAGTTATAAGCATATCGCAATGATACGATAATTTAGTTGACAGAAGATATTGACTCAACCGAATCAAATGACCACATATCGTTTCAGAGCTAATTGAAACGGGACTGGCAAATCTGATTTCGTGTAGGGAGGAAAATCTATTACTGTGTGCGGGTTGCAATGAGCCGTTCTGGCGTCTCTTTAGACTCGTCGGAAGCGAAGATAAATGCGGGAGCAGAGTGAATGAGTTTCTCGAGTTAGTATATGTTCACTGATCTCAAAGACTTATGTTTTGTCTTTACGGCGTAGTTTTTATTTCATAAAATGACAAATAAAATAGCAGCATCATATAACGACTGCGCGATCAAGTCGAACGATATTGATATGAGAAGTTATACCGTGAACGGTAGTGATAAGAAAATTGACACCTACTTCTCTGGCAAGAGGAGAATAACGTATAACTTATATTTTTCTTGACATATCAAGTCTCTCTGAGTGAAACTTTCAGAAGGATTTTTACCGACCGGACACTGATACGTCACGTTTAGACGATCAAGCAGATGCTTATGTATCTACAGAGCCAGTAGTCGGTAGCTACCAGCTATCAGCCAGACCAGCAAGTAATGTACCGACAGCAGTAGTGGTAATAATGTACTGGTTACACCATTAGTTGGAATTGCAGAAACTGGAGCTTAGGAAAACTTTGATGGGTTATTACTACCGGCAGAACCTTGTCAATTGAGAGACAGAACTTGCATAAAACTACTCAGATGAATTATAAGAAGGGGATGATAATCGAAAAATATTTCAACTACCGGAAGACATTTCGTAACGCATGATTCGCTCCTTCCTGCTCCTGGTATGTGTCGGACAGCAGAATCTTGATCTAATTAAATTTAACGTGAAGATATTGTTTTGGTGCGGGATGATAAACGAAGAACTTTACTTGAAGTTTGAAATAAAAAAATTGTAACGTTGCTGCTGCTTGTGTGTGAAACCCTGTAATTACTCGCGAGATCAATTTCGTACAAGGTATTCAGAAAGGTTTGCAGTGTTGTGTAAATCCTTAAGAAGCATGCTTGCGGTAGACAATAAGACAATTCAAGTGATCAGAGAACGGTAGTACATGGAAAGCATCCAAAATAGGACAGCAGAAGAAATGATTGAATACACCACGATGGCATTTCTGTGCGATGTTACTTCGATAAAATGTACATTTTTGTCCAGAAATTACTTAACAGTAGTAATATTGAATGTTGTGAACATGTCTCATCGCTGATAGAAGAAGAGTGCATTATTCAAAGCTCCGTATTTCCACTGGGTATTTTGACAAACTGTACCAGCGACCGCGTCCTGCAACGGAACCGTCAGGATCCGGAAGTTCACGTCCGTATTGTCCATTGTTTCGTACGCAAAGGTATGCAAACGATCCGACATGATCCAGACCACTCCGTTAACAATCTTGAAAATAACACGCCGATTAACCAATAAGAAAAATAATCGATCGGGACTAGTTGTTCAGTTGGAATTGGAAAAACAGAGATTATAGGGAAAGTTCGCAAGGAAAATATACCTTAACATCGACTGGGAAAATCAAAGCCTCGTCGTGTCTAGCTATTATTCCGTGATTAATTGGGCTATATGGCAGTAACGAGTTCCAACAACCAACGGCATTCTGATCAATCAAATTGAACACCATGAGACCATTCTCGTCCATGGCCTCCGACGTTGAATGACCCATGAATCGTTCAGGAAATGCCTGTAAAGATAAGACAATAACTAGTCAGTACTTCTGGATGAAACAGAGATTCATACACTCTTTAGAAAAGTTGCATCTTGCACCTGGAATTCGTGATAGCTGCTCGCCGAAAGGGCTTCGTCCCTAAGGATCTTCGTTGAAACAGCAAACTCTCTGTTACTACTGAGAGGATGGAAGTACAACGTTCTATATCCGTCACTGGCGATTGGTGAAAGCGTCATACCAAAGATTCCTTCAGAAGCCCATTGGAAATTGAAACCAGCGATATTGTAATCGCCGGCTAATGGATCCGGATAAAAGAAGCCGTGTTTCAGACGCCAAGATTTGTTTGCTTTCCAATCATACACTATTAGACCGTAACCAATTTCATCTGACATGTAGGCGAAAACGTCGTCACATCCACCGTTTCCCATGTCCACCGCTATGTTAGCGATAAAAGTATCCTGCGAACGCGAAACGCATCTGTTCATCTATTCCAAAGTTTTTGCTATTTTGCTAATTTGCGAAGAAAATCAGTTACCGGTTTAAGATCCGCTTGAGGTAATTGATACTGTCGCAAAATTTTGTCAGTTGTCAGATCAAAGATATTGAGGGTGAATGGACATATACGGACGACAGCGTCTCCGAGTCCTACTGTACCTGCGTCAAGAATCCAAAGACGGTTGCACTTATCAGCATGCATTCTGTAAATATTCCGATTATACAAAAAGTTTTCTGGAGATAAAACTTATTGGTGGACGAAAAATCTTACTTGAATACTGTGGTAAGTGCAGTACCACAAGCCCCCGCAACATTTTGACTCCAATTTGGATAAGGGATCAATTTCGGTGATCCTCCGTGATTTGAGTCAAGAGGTATGTAATTCAAAGTCGCTGGTACTCCTGCAAAACATTCCACACTGTTTCATAATTGCTCTTGAAATAATTTTTCCACAACGCTCTTTCATTAATTAAGAAGTCAACAGTCGTTGTTTTTAGAGCAGGGTAACATAAAGCGGAGCTAGATTCGGACGGTTATGATGTTCTAACTAAAATTAAGCTGAATTCTTCCCCTTCAAAATGGCGTTTGATAAATTGTCTTATCTGGGTATGTGAATCTACTCACCGTCTCTCCATCTCGGTACACCTAGGAAAAGTTTATTTCTCCATATTTCAAGACCAATCGGAAGTGCATTTCCGGGTATGAAATCACCGCTGTCTATGGCAGCTTGTCTGCTTCCTTCATCTGGATAAGCCCAATCGAGATATTTCCATGAGAATCTCTCGAGAAGTGGTGCTTTTCCAAGTTGTGAGGAGCTCGATCGATCATCAAAACTGCAGTTAACTGTCGATACCCCGAGAAAAACAGTGAGGATAAGAACGATCCACGTTGAACGAGGGGTAAATGGTAATTTCATGGTTGCGTCGAATGCATGCAATAATTGAATTATTTGATTTATTTATTTTTTCATTCAGCTCGTTCTCCAAATGTTTTGTTATGACATTGAAGTGTTAATTATCGAGGATAGGAGTGAGGTCGAACTGAAACTGAACGTTCCCGCGAAAATGGGACTCGTATATATGCAGTCGAAGTTGTTATCATTTTGCTGATAGCTCTCCGCCCCCCCTGCACTTATACCCAAGCAATTTAAGAAAGAAAGTATAAAAGTATCATTTACGGTGGTCTCAACTTGTTTCGCATCTGAATTTGTTCAATTCATGCATGTCCTCAAAAGTTTAATGCAGCTGGAACAATTTTGAGACCCTGTTACTGGTATCATTTTTTCATCGCATAATATTGAGGGGAAGAATTCAATACCTTGCGCACTCGTGGTGTATATCAAACAGTTGACAATTGGAAATTTTCCGGTGTGAAGGTCGTTTTGCTCTGTTATCACTTGGTAATATATTAACTTAAAGGTTAAAGGTGAAAAAAATTTCCGAGATATGCAGCATGAATTCTTTTTCTTCCTTCATGCAATAAACGGCTGTAGGGAACTCTTGAGGGGAAAAACCCTTCGAAATGTGGACATAAATAAAAACTAGACAGTTTTAATTTATGTTTATTTATAAATATCGGATCATGTGGTCAATATACTTTTAGGCTAGAACGTTTAGCTGTTAAAACGTTTCGGTGCGAACGCTAGTAATTTTCTAATTGTCTGTTATATCGTACATGCAGAACGACTTAAGATAATGAATGTGCACTCAACGCAAGGTTATTGCATTACTCAGAGTGTTATATGAACACGATGGAACGTTAAAAAACGTTAAAAAATTTACCAACGACTAGGACAGAGAGATAGATGTCTTGTTGGCAAAAGTCGTCGCTAAAAAGTACACAGGAGACAAATTTCAACCGGCGCAACTCTGTACCTTGTAGCAGCTTAACACTGGCTCTGCGCACTCACGTGGGAGAGTGTTGAATAGTCCTGGATGGTGGGCAATGTCGAACGGCTTAATTTTTCAAGACCCATGCACATTTAGATTATTTAGAAAAACGTGAAAAGATTGCATCAATTGTTTTACGGGCTCAAGAGCAAGCACTCTCGTAAAGCTCGATACATAAAGGAAAAGCGAAAATATTATAATTTGGCTGCTGCTTGTTTGCTAACCCTGTAATTATTCCGAGATCAATTTTGTTGAAAGAATTCAGGATGGGTTGAAAAATTGTGTGAATTCGTAAAAAAACATGAGTGCGGTAGGCAATTGATATTATTGAAGAGAACGGCAGCACATGGAAGTCAACCAAAAAAAAGGGGCAGGGCTTTAAAAAGGTGTTAAAGCGTGCGGTGAGCAGGGCCGTTAACCAAAGAGGCTCCATACAGAAAGGTGTTAATTCAAAACAAAACCATAGCATAAGAGACTGTGAATCTTATGCTCAAAGATGGTGATGCTCGTGGTTTGCTTTATCGCCAGGTTTGGCTGAACATCGGGCCACAACGGGATTCCCTCTTTCCCTTTCCTTTCAACCCAGGCCAACTTGCCTGTCTTGACTTTTTTTCTTTTCGAACCTTGTAATCAGCATCGGTGTTTCGAAATTTTTTTTTCAAACATAATAACCCCCCTGACAACCAAGAGGTATCAACGATTTCTTCGCACCTTCGGTTCATTTTTACTATGTTTCCCAGATCTCCAAATCCCTGTAGTAGTTCTTATAATGAAGAGAAGCAAAAGGAAGAGCACAAAAACGAAAAATAACGATAACGGAGAGACACTTGGAGAACTTAAGATGTTTTGCCAATTTCGGGTCCCCGAGGCAACATATGAGGCATCCCACGCCATTTCGAACCGTAGCAACCCCGAATATGTTTTATTCTTCTCAAATTGTTTTGTCAAAAGTACTCCATAATAGGAATATCCATATCAACTTTCATATGTTTATCTGGTAAGGAAATAAGTGGTCTGGTACGTGGTAAGTAAGATGAAGATCAACGACCGATTAATCAAGTCTTGATACAGTTATTCTCACCTTCGTAGCGAACCGCCGCACTATCAGCGGAATATTCATAAAAAAACGTGAAACCCATAATTTAAGCTGATGATGAGTTGTAGGGATAAGGATATCCGATGTTGTTAATGGCCAGTTTTTGAAAGGTTTGATATGGGGGCGTCGGTCGATTCGCTAAATTTGCATTTTAGACCTGAATCTTTTACCTCTCGCTTGCATCACTGATCTTTGGATAGATCGTATATTAACGCGGTCTGCCAAAAATCGATATTCATTTGAAAGAGCCCACGTTTCAACGATCTGGGAAGAGATTATTTTTCAAAAAACAGAATGAACCAACCGCGGGTACTCACTAACCAGGAAGGCTCTAGCACCCCTGCTGAGTTTCAAATATACTTTCATCTAGACAAAGATATTCTTTATTGTAAAAAGCGTTTCTACTTGAAATTGTAAATGGCACAATGGGAAAAATCTTGATTATTAGCGGTACCAACGTGGTAAATGGTAATTAAGTTAAACTGCAGAAATAGTCTATGCTCAGGAAGCAACTTGACAACAATAAAAACTATCTGCAGCTCTCAGAAGCTGTTTGAGAACGGCAACGTCCCAACTGGACCTGTGGAATGGGTGTCTGTTTATTTCTTACTTGAAAAAATATAAAAAATTCACAGAAACCGATAGAAGGAATGTTTGGGAATGTAAAATAAATCTGAAACGCACCATGTATAGTCAATTTGCTTTATATTATTGAAATAGTTTTGGATTGCCTTTGGTAAGAACATATCGACCCAATGTAATTCTAAATTGAACAAAAACAATGGGCTTCTTCCAGTTTTTATGCCTGGGAACTAAACAATATCGGCCTTCACTTTATTGTGATAACGTAGTTTTAGAAAAGCATCACGATAGCAGGTCAAAAAAAAGAAAAGTATGTTTCAATTATAGAAAGAATACTGATACTACGAGAATCAGAGTGCGCTGAAAGAATGAAAATAAATTTGAAGTAACAGTTGCAGCAAAATGACACGTTACTTGACTTATTTTTCTATGTCATTCACATTTTGTGTGACATTACTGTGCTATATTTATTCGACAAAATGCATTTTTTCCGTACAGATATTAGTTAGCAATAGTAATACTGGACGTTGGCAACATGTCTTATCGCTGATCAAAGAAAAGCGCATTATTCAGAGCTCCGTGTTTCCACTGAGTGTTGTCGCAAACTGTACCAGCGATCGCGTCCCGCACAGGTACCGTCAGAATCCTGTAGTTTATGTCCGTAAAGTTCATTATTTCGTACGTGAATTGGTGCAAACGATCCGACATGACCCAGACCACTCCGTTAACAATCTTGAAAATAACACGCCGATTAACCAGTGAGAAAAATAATCGATCGGGAGTAGTTTGTTTAGTTGGAATTGAAAAGACAGATTATAGGGAAAGTTCGCCAGGAAAATATACCTTAATATCGACCGGGAAGATCAAAGCCTCGTCGTGTCGAGCTATTATTCCGTGATTAGCTGGGGTATAGGGCAGGAACGAGTTCCAACAACCAACGGCATTTTGCTCAATCAAATTAAATACCATAAGACCATTCTCATCTATGTCCTCTGATGTTGAATGGCCCATGAATCGCTCAGGGAATACCTGGAAAGACGAATTAATATGAAGGATTGTTCTGGATGAAAAAAGACTTCATACATTCATTAGAAAAGTTGAAGCGTGCACCTGGAACTTGTGATAACTGCTTTCTGAGAGAGCTTCATCCCTGAGGATTCTCGTTGAAACGGCAAACTCTCTGTTACTACTGAGAGGATGGAAGTACAACGTTCTATATCCATCATTGCCAATAGGTGAAACAGTTATACCAAAAATTCCTTCATCGGGCCATTGAAAATTGAAACCAGCGACGGTGTAGTCGCCGACTAATGGATCCGGCCAAAAGAAGCTGTGTTTCACACGCCATGATTTGTTTGCTTTCCAATCATAGACTATCAGACTATAACCAACCTCGTCAGCTAAGTAGACGAAAACGTCGTCGCAACCACCATTTCCCATGTCCACCGCGATGTTAACGATAAAACTATCCTGTAAACGTGAATTGGAGTGAATGGAACGTACGTCGATTAATGTTTCTACGTTTTTAGCAAAATTTATACCGCAGCAGAATTAGCAAAAAAAATTTGTTACCGATTTGAAATACTCTGTTGGTAATTCGTACTGTCGCAAAATTTTGTCCGTTGTCAAATCAAAGACGTTGAGGTTAAATGGACATAATCGGGTGATGGTCTTTTCGATTCCCACCGTACCAGCGTCAAGAATCCAAAGACGGTTGCACTTGTCAGCGTGCATTCTGTAAATGTTTTGTTTGTGTAGAAGGTTTTCTGGAGATAAAATTCATTGGTGGATTACAAAACTTACTTGTATACCGTAGTAAGTGAGGTACCGCAAGCTCCGGCAACATTTTGACTCCAACTTGGATACGGTGTTAATTTCGGTGACCCCCCGCGATGCATGTCAAGAGATATGTAATTTAGAGTTGCAGGCACTCCTGTAAAACAATATGCATTTTGTGATTTCCATTTATTTCTCGCTAGGGTTCTTGCTCCTTGTCTGTCGCTCTTGCGACAGCATTAGCTCTTGCTTTTTTTTTGTTCAAATCTCAAGAGACTACGGTCAAAGTTTTGCTGAATACCGAATGATTGCATGCAAATTTTCGACCTCTTGACAATTTCACTGAAACTTCATTTATTTGAAGTTACGCCGCACTTTCTACAAAAGGTATTTTTCGGAAAAAAAGAAATTATTCATCATTTTTACTTTTCGAAAAACGAAATCGAAGCTATATGCTCCGAGTTTCACGTTTTCCAGGCATTGAAAAACTTTTCCACAAACTTTTGATCGGTAGTAGATATGATTCCACTCACCATCCATCCATCTTGGTACACCAAGAAAAAGTTTGTTTCTCCATATTTCAAGACCAACCGGAAGTGCATTCCCGGGTATGAAATCGCCGCTCTCTATAGCAGCTTGTCTGCTTCCTTCATCTGGATAAGCCCAATCTAAAATCTTCCATGAGAATCTCTCAAGGAGTGGTGCTTTTCCAAGTTGTGAAGACCATGATCTTTCTCCAAAACTGCAGTTGACCGTTGATACACCGAAAATAACGGTGAGGATAAGAACGATCCACATCGAACGCGAGACGAAATGTGATTTCATTCTCGCGTCAAATATACTGCTCATTTATTTTTTCAAGTTAGATCATCTACAGAATTTCACGTTGTATGTATTTAACAGAAGTCGATTGTTAACCGTACAGGGTAGAACAAGGCTACAAGTCAGGTTCAATCGAAACTGAACGTTTCCGCGAAAAAGAACTGCTATGCACCTGAAGTTGTTATCATGAGTTCGCTGATAATTTCCACCCGATCCCCGACCCCCTGTAGACGTTCCCCAGCAAATGAAAAAGAAGTGTATGAAAGTATAATTTTGGGTGACTTTTATTTGAATGGTACACATTTTTGTGTAATATTCTTAAAAAATTAAACTAACATTTGAAGAAAAAAAAAACATCGATTTTTATAAAAGTTATACAAGAATTCTTGACACTTTCTCGATGCTTTTTATTTTATTTTTTCGTTCGACTTGACCACCCGTGCTCGTTAATGTAGCTTTTAATTGGTTCCAACCACCCGTTTAAGTCAATTATGGCATTGGCAAGACGCGTATCATATCAAAAAAAAAAAAAAAAACAACAACGAAAGAATGTTATGTAATGGAAGTCCTAGAATTCATTGGTAATCGCTTTTGAAGACGAAACTTTTATTACAATGTTGATAATCGAAATCATTCGGACTAAGTGGATAATTTCGAAATAAAAAACCATTATTCCATAAACGATAGAGCCGATTAAATATTATAAGTATCAATAGGACTGGTGCGCAGCTGATATAGTCGTTAATTAAATTGAAAGAGCTCATAATATGTAACAAGAAATATAAAATCCTGTACGAAGAAAGCTATACAATGTAGAGGAGCCCAACGTTTCGGCGAAGCTAATAAAATTGGCGAGCGTGGAACGAGTGGCAATGGAATATATTTTCTGAAGATAAATCAGCAAGGTGCTTAACTGCTTCAAACTGACTCCCGTGTTGCCAACATCATCAAACGTATATACTTAATTATGCATAACGCGGCTTTAGTTACGAATAAACGAGAAACAAATTCGTTCATTGCGATATTTTACGACAAGGAGAAAAGTAATAAAAATTCGAAAATGGAATGAGATTTAAAGGTGAACAGAATAAATAGTTAGGTATAGCTAATTATTCGGTCAAAGGAAAGACCGATGTAAAGTTGTATTCGTCAATTGTCACGAGGTAAAACTCGTAAATCAAGCACTAGTGGCCGTCCCTCTCCAGGTGCATGTATATTTTCCCTCCAGATACAACTTTATTTATTATTCGAGCAACATAATCAAGGTCATTGCAATTGAGAAAAAAAATCGATCGGTATGTTTCAGTTTGAAAAGAAGATAAATAAACAATAAATGGTTTTTACTAGATCAGGAATGACAATGTTGAATAATAATCGAATGAACGATTTGTCTGCTGTGCAAAAAATTATTGGATGATTCTCTCCAAAGGCTGTGTCGCAAAATGTTACACATATCAATATAAATATATACCTTTATATATAATGACTTACACAAAAAAAGATGAACATACTGATCGCGGTGGATCGATAATCAAGTTGTCGAGAAATAAGACTCGACATAAACCGCCTGAGCCAGCAATAAATTCTTTCTTTTACGAATCTATACAGTGATCGCTAACTTCTATAGAACATACAGCGTGGATTAAGTGTGCGTGCATCAACGCAATTCAGGTTATACGCAGTTAGCAATTCTCCAAGTCATCAAAGACCTGTTCCGGATATTTTCACGAATGTCGTGCGTACGACTCGCCAGAATCGAACGAGTTCTCTCGTCTCGCCTGCTTGCAGAGATTTTTATCACTTTATTTTCACCGTTTTTATATCGCCTTGAATCAGGAGCTAGCCGAACGTAGTTCAAAAAATGGCCCATCAATATAAACGAGGTGCCGATTGAGGGAACAAAAAAAGAATGTGGATGAGTTTAAAAAATTTTAAGCAATTCTTTAATGTGCAAGAACCCTCGAACACTGTAAACACAAGTATCTCTTACATTCCGCTTCTCTTGTAACATGCAATTATTTTTAGTGGAAGAGGTGTGTTTCATTGAAGCGCGGCTTTTCTCGCTTCTACTTTTAGTGATCTCGTTGATCTTTCACGAGAAACACCCACTTAAAGAGCGCCACGAAAATATCGACCCTAAAGAAAAGGAATAAATATTACAGAAACGTATAAATGAATAAATTTTTTCTCATAAAAGGCGGAAAGAACGGCCTCGTTGATCCTTCAAAACTCGAAAGTTTCCCTGATTCGGGGATATAATAATTCCCCTCCAGCCACACGAATACCTGGCTCTCTCTCTCTCTCACTTTCTGAACGACCCGAAAACAGTAAATGTTTCGTAACCGACGAGTTATTGCCGACAAGCTTTTCGGTGTCTTGGATGATTTTTTTTCTCCATTTACTCTTCGTTTACCATTCGATGTAACAATGATGAAAACTTTTCGCAAAAAAATCATGCACTTTTTAGCATTAACCTCGAAAAGTACGCTATAGGCTACACTTCCAACAATCCAAGATCGGTCCCGTAGTGAGCATCGATTCACATCATGGCGCTTGGATTATTCTCTTCCGTGTTTGATAGTTGAACAAGAAGGACAATCCGGTTTTCTTCCTCGTTCTTGTTCCCTCTTCATGTTTCTTCACTTTTCAGTCGATTGGCAGGTGAGTGCGGGTCTCGTACTTGTTGCAAACCATGCACCAACAGCCACGTACTATATTTAATGAATGGGTATACGGCACATTTATATATCGTGCTAGAAACGTAAGCCAACAAACACGCGAGGATACGCGAATTTTTTTCAAAATTGAGACATCAAATCGAGGATCGAATATTGTAGAAGTTGCTTATTCGTCTCGTCCATCACCAGCTTAAATACCTTCAATCATGCTCGTTCGAAATGTAAGCCAATAAAAACGTAATGATGCATGAATATTCAAAAAAATTGAGCCATTGAATTGAGAATCGAACATTGCACGATCTCCTTAATCATCTGGAAAAAATTTCGAACTCCCTTATCATAATTACTATTTAAACACTCAGACACCTCGTGTTTATTGTGTATGAAATGAAAAAAAATATATATTTCATGGACGAGATTGATCAAACAATGAAGAAATCTCTGCACGACCTATCGAACTTAATATTCAAGTTCTACAGGGTTGAGCCATTATTTAAACAACCATTAACGCACATAAAAGGAAATTGCAGCCTGCGAAGCTGGTAAATGCAAGTGAGTATTCAACATGGCACGATTATACATCATGCTAGTGTGTTCTTTTAATAGTAGTTTCAAAAGCTGAGAAAAACAGGTGCCGAACAAGACGAGACTCGATCACTGTAATTATACATCGCGACATATCGTTTTATAAGCCGATTATCGCTTTCTCAGTCTCGCTTTTAGCTATAATTTTTTACGACCACTTCAAGTCAAGGACGAAACTCGTATGTGTGTATATGATGCATGCAGTTATTTTACGAGAAGCAGCTGGTATCTACAATCAGTAATGTTGCATTTGAAAAATATTCGATTCATGTTTCATGCCCGAAAATGAACTATATTAAATTGTGATAATTTTTTTTTTATGAACTTGTGAATTTGAAATCTTTATTGTATTTTTCTAATAATGAGAACGAAAGACAACGGAAAGTCAAAAAGCAGCAAACTCCTTGATACAAAAAAAAAAAAAAAAAAAAATCCGCGCGAAACAATTAAAAATGTGATTTCACTCTCGTACAAGGTTTGTCCCATTATTTCCTTACGTTGCCAGAGATCATTGGAGACTGTGTGCAGTAGGACATTCTTTTATTTTTAGGTGGCACGCGTTTGAAAAAATATCTGGTGGGGCTCGTTGGTCGCGAGCGGTGAAGACAAACACACGGGGAGGTAGAAGGAAAAAAAACTAGAGAGGCTCTCCTCAGTTGCCTCAGTTGCCTTTAGGTGACCCACAGGCCGACCAGTTTCGCTCTTTCTTGAGCGAGAAGTTCAATATTTCTCCTTAAAACCGAGCTTCCGAGAAGTCATGAGTCATATAAATTTATTATTTGTTTGAACATATTATTTGTTTGAAATTTGATGACAATGTTAAGGCCAAAAAACTACGGTGTCTGGGAAGAAAATTGGTTTTTGATAGAACTCAACACAGTTCAATTAAGCATTTAATTTACAATGTAGCTCGAACGTACCACATTTTTTTCAGCAACACTTTGCATTTACTTGCTTACCGGCGGCTACGTGTGTTGCGGACGAAGCCCGTAGGGGGAGGGTGCACGCGTATGAAAGTGAGAGAAGAAAATGTAACGAAAGGGACGGAAATAATATCACGAGGCCCATAGGAAATGAGAAAGAGAGAAAGAGAAACGCGACGGTGATGCCGGTTTGGTAAGGAAGAGACGAGAGAGTGGTTTGGCTGAGAGAACGGCGCGGGGCAGGTGCACGAGTTTCATTTTCGTGTACCGCGGCGTGAGTGGCCCGCTTCACTTCTCGAGGCTCTCTCGCACCTCTTCCAGTCTCAAATCCACCGCTCCGCCATAAAAAAAAAAAAAAACTTTGGCACGAGGCTCCTGCAAAAAAATTTCTATGCACCCACTGCATATCCCATGACCGTAAACAGTAATAATTCTATCTCTCTCTTTATCTTCTCTTTCAAATCTTTTTACTTCGTCCTCGCCCTTTTCCTTTACGCAGACTTGGTTTTTGCATCCACTTTTCTCTTGTTCTTCCTAGCTCATAGCTCCTGGTTTTCGGTTAACACACTCTCTTTATCTTCTCACGATCTCTTTACGAATCGTTCGATCTTCTAGTCCTAAATACGCGAAGGGACAAAATTATACCGAAACGAAATGCTAGCAGTAGAACTTTGGCAGAGAACGACACCTCTCGATCCTTTATACCTTAGATATATATTTTCTCCTTCTTATATCGCTGCGGAGAAAAAATTGGCGATGCACGCAAGATCGGTTCGAAAAAATAATGCAGAAAGGAGAAGACGGCAGGACTGCAAATTCTTTCACGCGTGGTATCTCTTCCGATACGTATCCTTCTTCATGTGTCCAAGGAAAGCAATGACGCGAACGCCCAGTGCTCTCTCTCTCTCTCTCTCTTTTTCTTTATCGTTATAATACGCGTGGAAGCGACCGACAGGTGTAGCACGGGTTTTACTTTGCTCCGAACGTGTGCTGCTCATTCCGAGCAAACATATACGCTTGTAGGACTTATACATTTGTCTCGCGTACGATTTAATATAATATTTGTTGATAGAGTTCAAAAAAGTTTTGTGAACGGTTGAAAAAAGAGTATTGAGACTCAAGCTAAATGTCAATTCGACAAAAACCAGCACAGATTCCTCTAGGAATGCTGACTTTTATCGTGAGTACTGCGAAGTGTCATTAATGCTGTTAATAGCCAATGGGGATCGATTCCAGCCAATGAATCTTGCTTTCACCCAAAAATCATGGTCTGTTTGGCCCGTTGGAAGGAACACAATTTGGAAAAGATAGTTCATGAATAACTGATTAAAAGCCACGGCTCCGACGGCTCCTCATCAAGCCGCGAACCATTTTATCCTCGAAAACAAACAAACGCATATGATCACCTCAAGACCAGACCCAAAAACAATTTGCGTTAACTTTTGGTTGAAGGGCGTGTACGTGTGTCAGAAGGAATTGAAAAGAGGGTTGAAGCGGCCTGGTAGGTTTTGACAATCGAAGAAACGTCAACAATCACAAGGGTTGGCCACTCTGCGAAGGAATCTCTCTCATGAAGAGGAAAGGTTGAGGGAAAAAAAGGGAGGAAAAAAGGAGGTATCGAAGAGAAAGAATGAAAAATTTGAGATGGTCAAGGCATCTACGATTGTGGAGGCACAGGTGCACGGCCTAACGAGCGTTCGAGGCACTCAATTTCGTATTTACCTTTTCGGCCTTTCCACACATCTAACTCTTCGCAGAAGAGGTGAAACAGACGCCTCTGATCTATGTGATAGTGTTGAAACTGCTATATAGATAGGACCATGGAGAAAATAAAAATTGGATAGGGTCCGGAAACTGGATATAAGAGAAATTGCGTAGCAGGGTTATTTTTGTCTATTTTTTTCACCATCCAACTAGAGAATGTAAGGCGACAAAACGATCTAAAAGTTACGAGACATTTTTTGATAGTTTGCTTTCACAAAGTATAAAAATAATAGAGAACTAAATTTTCTGTGAGAATTTTTCTGAGAGAATTCAGGTTTGGAAAAATGATGCATGAAATCGAAATTAGATAATGAAGCATTGAATTAATCTACTAAAAGATATATCAGATATTAGAAAATCAGAATTCGTTGATTATTCGAAATGTCTATTCATAAGTTGAATAATCTACATCCCATGTCATATGTCTATATTAATACTAACCACTAAATAAAATTGGCGGTCTTCTCCACTCCCAATTAAGACCCGATAAGATCGCGGTTTGCCTCACTCGGGTGGCGCGAGAGTTTCCGAAACGACTTCATTAGACTAGTCATAAAATTGGTCGTTCAGTTTTGAGAACGGCCGGTCAAAGGAACGAGCCCTGTAGTGCGATCCACGCTGCCATAACGTGCGTACGACGAAGGGACAGGTGCCTCGGACCCATGGCAAATGTCGTGGATCAAAGTGCAGGCATCTACCTCCCGGAAAAAAACGGCACAAGAAGCCTTAATCCTCTACACACTTCGCGGATTTACAAAAACCTTATGTCTTTTTTTTTAATATGAAAAAAGGTGAATTCTCAATGTATGATCAAATGGACATTTGCCGGCGACTTTACAATGAAGAAATAAGTATTCCAAGAACGTGTGCAAATGTCAAATGAATGTAAAAACGAAGATACAACTTTTGGTTAGATTTGGTTCTAGTTTTAGTCACAGCAACATATTGCAGTGAACTCGGAATGTCTGTTTTTTTTTTTTTTTTTTTTTAATCAATGCCCCACACTACGTCTATGGCATGAATGATTTCAATTTATAATCTACAATCATGTGTTCCTCTCTGAGAGGAAATGATTGCAGTGGTGTATGTTGCTGTAACACGAAAGTTCGTCGAGAAACTGTAAGACCAGGGTAACAACTAAAAGGGTGTGCGAAAAAACGAAACGTGAGAGAGATATTAAAAAAAAAATTGGAGTTTGCGAAAGGATTGAGGGAAATGAAAGAGATAGAGAATGAAGGGAGCGATGACCATGGGCTTACACTGATGCCCGGTAACATCCCTCTCTCTGTTTTTCTTGCAGCAAAAGATCCAAAGGAATCCGATGAAGAAAGAAGAGCGAAATACGTATACAGGAGCGAAACAACGAAGAAGAGGAACAGAGGAAGACACGAAATGAGCGAAAGAGGCAAAGGCGAGAAGAGGAGAAGCCAATGGCCATTAGGCGCCCTGGTAAACCGTTTTCTCTCTTATCCTTCCTTTTCTATCTTTCTCTTTTCACCTCTTCTTTCTTTCCCTCCTCCACCCTCTCTCTGTCACTCTCTCGATCTCTCGCTCTGTCTCTTTGACTTCCACTGTCTCACTTACTCGAGCTAAAACTTGGCAGAGTCTAACCGCAAGCGGACCCCTCACTTACCTTAATTATTTCCACGTGACTCGTCGGAAATCTCACGTGGACCCTCTAATGAATACTAATTTTGTACTCGGGTTCGCTCGAATTTTCAACACGGCCATGTATTCTCGTGTCTATAGATACGCTATATATATTATCGGGAAGTATTTTTATATAGATATACATTACTTTGTTTAACCCGAAGAGGGCAATAAACCGAAAGATGCTGAAAAATTGCATCGGATGACCACAAAACCGCCGCAAAACACGGAATACCCAGCTATTATCGCTCTACAAGGTCCGAGTGATACGAAATACTGAGGGCACTATGTCATCATCCACTTTTTTTAGTATTCATGCCATGGCAATCCTGGATTCCTATCCGGTGCATGATATCAACCAAAAATGATTAAAAAAAATCCAGCAACTTAATCGAGAGTAAATATTTTCACGTATCGAATGATGTGCTCTTCAATCTCATTTATACCAAGTAATATTGTACATGTACGTCTGAATATTCAACGTTGGTCAGCACCCGCTTATTTGGGAGATTCAATCATATAAACACTTGGTCGAATCTCTGCTTTCATGAATACGAATTTTATATATGCTCGGTGTAATCATTTCAAAGGAACTTCAATTGCAAAGGAACAGTTTGGAGTTACAGTCTTGAGATTTATTGAGTTTGATATCGCCGTTTCAAGATCTTCATAGTTTTCATGTCGGCGAATATGAATAAAGAAGAATAAATAAATGAATCATATTAAGAAACTGAATACAATATTGACCGCATAAATCACAAGATTTCTACGATAACTCAATGATAAGCGACGCGAATTTGCGAATAAATACAGCGTGTAAAAAAAATGTGCTTTTTAACTGTGTATCCGGTCAATGTTCGATGACACTTGTTCAGGATCATGGTATTCCTTCAGCCTGCCTTGCAGACGCGAAATTCATGTATATATTTATGTTCGTGCCCGAAGACACATAAGCATATGCAACAAAAATCGTGTTCAGTTAAGCGCAAGAGGAAGAGACGAATGAGGAGATGAAGAAGACAAAGAAAAGGAATGATGGGATTTTTAACCAGAGGCTGTCTTTCAGCTCCCGGCCTCCTGAGGAGAGACTCGGAGCTTGCTGGTGCAATGTTGGATAATTATGCAAAATAAATAAAGGCACGCGCACATTCTTACACCCTCGGTCTTTCTTGACGGGAAGACAAGGATGGATAAGTGTATGGAGCCAGTGAAGAACAAGCCTTGCTTTTTGGACTCGCTTGTGTTTCTCGTTCCTCTGCACGAGATCTTTCTCCTTCTCGTCGTCGTCGTCGCCGTCGTCCTCTTCGACGCTCGCACGCGATTTCTGGGACCCGCAATTACCGATCTCCCGGCGGTAGGTAAAGGTACCCCATACAAAATTCGCGTTACTTTTTATACATGCAAATAGTATATACAGTATGCAAGTGGACGCGTCTACCAAATCTTATGTTTTTATCCAAACTTCGTATACGAATATACAACCCGAAATTTTTCTGCCCGGAGTACCTCTCGAGTGCCAAAAAATTGACTTCGAGTGGTATTTAACAGAATCACTGGGTATGGAAACCTCTTGTCCATATCTATTAACTTTTACTTTTGTAACTGTCATGAATGGATGAACGTAAAGTTTCATTTATAGTTTGCATGTAAATGCCAGAATGAGCGATGCACAGTTGATTCTTAATTTCCTTATTATTATCATTTGGTAAACACCTGTTTGACAATATGACAAGGAATCCACCAAGTAAACTGTATAAATCTGCAGCTTTCAGTTCTCAGGAGTTTTATCAATTATTCGCAATTCACTTCACTTCATTACCCATTCGTCTCGTCCGAATTAGTTCAACTTCGTTCAAAGAATTCCATAGAATCGTAAAGCGACGAGAAAATGAGACTCGTTACAAAATTAAATACAAATGGTCGCCCGCTTTCTCAATCGCAGCCAACAATCGATTTTGGAATATGATTTATTGCAAAGTTGTACAAATCGCTTCACAAGACCCTGAGTAGGATGAACGACGGCACATTCTATCGGCCAAAATTGGCCTCCCAAGCGAATAGTAAAAGTGATCTCTGCACCATTCCAAACCTTAGAATCGGTGTTTTCTTCGATCACAAAGTCACGGTAATAGGCTTATGATGTTTATTATTCGTCTGAAAACGCCACTCTCGCTAACCCAAAACTCACAGTTTCAAATTAATTTACCAATTATGTGAAAGAGCAGGTAGAGCTAAAAATAAAAAGGCAAGAAGAAAAAAAGGGCGCGAGACTATATACTCAATCTGAAAACATACTGCCAAATTCTATGTCATTTCGACAAAAAACCCATTCAACGCCAGATAATGGTTTTTCTACGATCACCTATACGATCCTGGTCAAACAAAAGGTCTGAATGGCCTGTGTTTTTTTACATCCTCTGGTCATTTCGACGAGCCTTTCTCGCACGCTTCGGCATTACCTTGACTTCAAATATCTGGCAGTTCCCTATATATTTGTCGGTCAATCCGAACCATTGATACGTACGTAGGATTCACCAAATTTCAGTGTTTCTAATGCAAGAATAATTTGAATTCATGAAAAGCAGCCGTCAAATTGGCACGGGGTGTAGGCTTATTTTTCGACATCTCTCATATTATATCCAAAAACGATTTTTTTCATCCTGCATTGACGTCTCTAAGATAAGATACGATCATTAAGAACAATTCTTCTTTCGGACTTGAATTTTTTATATTACGTCAACTTGAATATCAATGATAATTGTTTTTCTATACACGTGTGTCGCTACGGTAATTGAAAAACGAAAATTTGGGACATTAGACGTAATAAATATTGTGAAAAATCGAAAATTCGAGTTTCACCGTGTGAAATTCAAAGAGTACTCGGGAGTTATTAGAGAAAATGAAATCTTTACTGTTTTCTCTACTGTTTTTGTCTCCGATTTGATTTTGTTTTTCTCTTCTTCAATTCTTCCATATTTCTGTCTTACTTTAGAATCTTGAACGAACAACACAAAATTTCTAAGTCAACCTCAATCTTTTGCACCTGTACGCCGGTTGAACATTTTATAATATTTTCCTCTTTTGCTCTCCACCTTTTCGTTCATTCTCCAGTGTTCGGAGGCGGAGTGTACCTTTCGGGCTGAAACGAAAGGACGCGTGCCTGTCGCGTGGATATCGTCTTGAGTCTCGATTGTTTTTCTTTCTAAAAGCATTTGCAGTATCTCGGTTTCATCGTTCTTTTAAAATTTCAAGCGACAATTGCGTAATTATGGCTTTAAAGAAGACACGAAAAGTAATTTGGAAAATTATGAAGAATTCAGGAACGAAGAGGAAGCAAGGGATTAACCATCAAGGATATTGTATAACAAAGCGGTAGAATGTGAGGAGAAAAAAAGATGCACTTGCTGAGGGGGTGTGGATCCTTGTGAGAGTCCTCATGCACGAATGCAACAGGTCTTTAAATATACACGACGATGTTGCACCTGTAACCCACCGTCCGGTTTCTCGAATGTTTTTGAATTCTCTATCTTCCATTTTTCTCTTTTCCTCTTATCCTTTTTACCCTCTACTCTTCCGAAAATGGTATTTGTGCACCTCGTCTAAATTTTTATTCCATCTCTTCCTCTCTTTTCTCTCTTTTTCCCTCCACCCTCTCTCTCTCTCTCTCTCTCTAGCGTAAAGTCGTGGTTTCGTGAACGAGAGAAGGCGCGTGCCTGTCGCGCGCTCTCACCGTTATCTACCGTCGCGCTGTCCTTCATCTCCCCCGTTCGTTCCACCTGAACCCGTCTCTCCCACTTCCTTGTCGATTCCCTGGCACTCATCGTATCTCTACACCCACGGGATCTCAAGATTTTCTCAACTGCATATATTCTCCTACGACCGTCATTATACCTAGGTGTGCCTTCACGCGGAGAGAATTGAAAATAGAAAAATTGCCATTACGGAATAGCAACCGGGGATGATCTTGAATATTCGGCAATTTTTACTCTGCACGATATAAATTTTCATGAAAATAAAGTAAAATTTATTATTCCAACGAGCAAATAATGATATACGCAAGTAAAGTAATCTTCACTCAGAAGAAATTTAAAAAACCTTGTAAGTGAATGCATGGATTGCGAACCAGAAATTTACACGAGTTATCGATAACGCGCAAGTTGAAGAAAAAAAGTTACAAGAAGTCATAGAAAAACAAATCCGTGGTTTTTAGAATTGTCATAACCGTTTTGTCTTTCTTTCTTCGAATTAATATTTGTTTTTGAGCTATATTTCAAAAGACTTTGAATTTGACGCATTAAGCTGAATGTCAATTTTGGAATGTCCGAATTTTGATCGCTGTTTTCACGTTCTTTTTATATAATTGAAAAAACAAATACACCCAAAAATGTTTTCGTTTCCAACGGAAGAACTATTGCGTTTGGAATTTTTTACGTAAAAACGATCGAAAGGTTTCGCTACACACAAGTACTCTTCCTTTCTTGTTCTCTCTTTCACTCTCTCCGTTTTACTGTGTCTTTATACCCAAAGAGAAAGAGATGCAGACAAGCATGCAAGAGGACGAGCAGAAAAAAAAATTAATAAAAATGAACCGCAGGAGCGTCAGATGAAACCGGGTGAGTGCGATGGGCAGACACTGCGACGGCGAAGAGCTTCAGGGTAAGGAGAAAATAAACGGCATTAAAAAAAGTCGAGTACGATGTTCAAGAATGGAAGAGTGGAAAAGAAAAAATGTATGTTGCAGGAAGCTGAGACTGAAACGAAAACTGCGCGAGCAGCTATGAGGAAAAGAGAGACTGAGAAAAAGAGAGGGTACACTCGTTGGATAGAGGAAAGAGCAGCGAAAGAAATACGCAGCATCAATTCGGTATCCTCCGCGAGGGGCCGCTTGCGGCAGCTTGGCAGCGACTAAATGATTTACCAAACAATAAATCCTTGCGAAGATACGATCGGACTCTCGTCGGGAACGGTTCAGAGCCTGGGAACGCACTCCCCGCGAGACCGCTTTAACTCCCGCGCCCGCCGGACCTCCTATCTCTTCCTTTCTTATATTCTTTCGCCCCGCGATATCTTTTACTCTTTCGCTACCTCCATACAACGGATCCATGTATACAAGATCAGTGAAATACGAGAGATTTTACTTTTGTGCATCTTAACTCGCCACATGTCACGATCGCAAACGGCCGTATGACATCAATAGGTTTTCATGTAACACGACTATTCAGTACATCTAATATTGTGTTCCATTAAAAAAAAAAAGCTTCCTTTGTAAAGACAATATGTACACTTCACTATTTTATACAAAAAATAACACAGTTTTGATTGAATCAAGAAAAATTGCAGGATTCAAATCATTGATAATATTCAAAAGTTACCGTTTGAAGTTAGTAACGTTTGAACGTTGAAAGTAGCGATTGAGATTAGTTAGCTCGTTACAGCTCACGGTAATTCCCAGTCTAATTATCTATTGGATAATGAAAATATAACTTTTATCAACCTTGATAATATAATCGGTAATGGGAACGCCAGCACGTTACAAAATTTAACGCATCATTTGCAGCCCTGAATCATTTGAAGCGGGAAGCTGATGCTTGGGTCCATTTTTAATGAGTACATAGATATTCTAATATTACAACAATTTAGTCGATAAAAGATATCAAGCGAACCGAGTCCAATGACCAGGAACTTGCAAAGCTAGAAATGAAACTGGCAATCGAAATTCATTTTGGGGGAGTAAAACGGTGACCATGCGAATTGTGGCGAGGCGTACTCGCCTTCCATGAAGAGACGACGATAGAGGCTCAAACGGAATGAATGAGGCTCCCGAGTTAGTATATTTTCACCGGTCACAAAGACGAAGAAGATGTAGAAGAAGAAAAAAAGGCGGAGGAGTCAAACGAGAAGAGAGTGAACAGTCGAGCCCTGTGCTCCGAAGTCCGGAGGTACTAAATCAAGTTGAGTTTGTACACCGCGTAAAGAGAGTACAGATTCATTCAGATTCAATACTTTTTATTTCTTATTTATTTTATATATCGTTGATTAAAAAAAGAAAAAGAAATTGTACGTATCTAACGAAACGGTTGCTAGAAAAATTCATGCCTAACATATTTTTCAACGTATTATGGCGAATAGCAGATCAGAAAATAATTACTGGAGATGGTTTCAAGCTTTCATCGTATATTCTATGAAGATACTCTTGTACAATCATTTGAACGGTTTGAAAAAAAAACGTAAAAATTGAACTTCATTCACTTGCTGGGTGTTAATGTGAAACAAATCAATGCACAGTAGTATTTTTAATCTGTATCATCCTGTACGAATATATAAGCGAATGGTCGGTGTTCCAAGACCTTGTATTCACTTCTGCTCCCTCATTTCCTCATCTCTCTCATCCCGTCTTTGGTGCTCCTATTCTACTGGCTTTTCGCTCTCGTTCAATTCGAGTTCTGTTCTGTTTTGTTATTCTTATCTTTCCAGTTGTTTCAACTCTCCTTGTACCGTGGTACCAAAGTTTTATTCTGGTTCAATCTCTTCTTTCGTTCGATTCAGATCCCTTACAGTCTTCTCTTTATTATATATTCATTATAACTATACGTAAAACTTGGTGTATGTATGTATTCATAAAAATATAGATATAGGAGTGGATTAAACATCTCGTTCGTCCTCGTTCACGCAAATCGACTCTAGAAGGCTCTCGCGTGTGTCCTCACCCTCCAAATCTCCTTCCTGATGTTTCTCTTTTGCCTCATTCCCTCTTTCTTGGGCATCCCATTCTATCTGCCTTTTTCTCCTTGGATTAACGCTTCTTCCTCCTCCTTCCTCTCTCTTATCCATTCATTCAGTTCGGATATATATATGTCTATACACATATATTAAAGTCCCTGTCGGATATCTCGCTCCCATTTCGGTTTACGTCTTTGTACATAATGCGCTTTGTACGAATGCCTCTCTCGTTGCGTGGCCCTCCTCTGCGTGAAGAGAGCGGCAGCCACAGCAATATTCCGTCGGACCTCCTTCTATCTTTATTTCTTTTTTTTCTTCCTTCCTTTTATTTCTTTTTCCGCTTACCGCCTGTGAGAGCGAGAAAGAAATCGAGGAAGACATAGTCGAATGTGTACTTGGGTCGTCTCTACGTACAGGGTGTTTCAAGAAAACCTTCGCACCGGAAAATGCCGCGTTCGAAGCCAAATTTTAAGAAAAACTATTTGAGCATCATCTCGCAATAGCATTTTAATGAAAAGCAATAGAATCTAAGTTTTTGGAGTCAAGATTTTCAGATTTTATATAACCATTCAATCCTTTTGCTACACCGTGACATCTATTATTGTCACGGCCCTCGGAATTTCAGATCAGTTTTGAGAAGTCGTTGAACTTAGTGATGTCGAACAATTTAAAAACTGTGGCATACAATATCTCTAATGACATAACGAATGCTCCAAAAATAAGTAAATTACTATGCACTTGAAAACTGCCACATAAATAATATTGAAGCTTCCACATGAGACTATAATTATACTTCGAATTAAAAACAGAATGTGAGCAAACGTGTTTCCTCATAGTATGGTATTTTTTGTAATTTTCAGGCCTCTTTTACACTTCTATTTTTAACACATGCCATCGAGAAAACATTCGTAGGCTACGAAATGGAAGTGTATACACAAATAAGGAAAATGATCGTTTTAATGAAACGTTGCATAGCAAAACGCACGTCTTCGGCAGGTAATTTCTCCAACAATTACGCCAAGGTTATCACAATCGAAGCCTTGTAACCGAATGTAGTAATTTTAAAATTATCTAAGAATAGTTGAATAGGTAAGAATATAGTTATAGTATGAAAAGTGAAAGCTGCGTGAGTGAGTGTACCTGAAAAGAAGTCCTAGATAAAACTTATTAAACATATTTAATGAGGCATGCACTTTTCCCTACTCTATCTTTACCAATTGCTCTGGTTCTATTTGACTGTGTATGACGATGCAATTTTTTAATACTGTTGGAAAACAAAACCTATCTGCGGTTTTCAGGAATAGAAGTGGAATCCCGAAGAAAGGACGATGTCTGAAAAATTGGTAGATTAATGAATTCGTGCTTGGGAGAAGAAGATCGCAAATTATAATGACATCGCTTGTATTCCATCCTTGCATCGATTTTGTCCATGTACACATTGTACATTCAAACTTTGTAAACAGATAATGACGAATGAATATTTTCTGCCTGTCACGAGCACGTGCGTTTCATTCAAAAACATAAATATACACAAACCATAGATAAATCCTGGTTTCAAATGGTTCTAATTCTTAGTCCAAATACATTTAAGAAATGAGAACATGCCTCGACCCAGAAATGACCAGAGGGTGCTAGAATTAACGCGTATAAAAAATGTTGTGAAAAGCCTGCGTAGTCCTGCACCCAAACTTTTATCCTTTCCTGCCATAGCATTTAGCGAATCAGCACGTTTCTTGTAGGTACACGTTAGTACCGTACAAATATCTCAAATTAACTCGAGTATGCTTGACGGTGCACTTTAATTCGGGATTAGGGCTCGTTAGGCAGTGTAGCGCCGTGTTTGAACCGGACCCCTGCGATGTTTCGAAGCTCGGTTAAATAGTGGATTAAGCGTTTATTTGGCCGGGAACACGCGTTCGTCATAAACCTCTTGAATTTCTTGCTCCTAATCTAGTTTTAATAGTGGTAAATCCGAAAGGAGTGAAAAAGCTTTCTTATTCTATAGATACACGTATGGTTTATGTTTGCAAAAGTATTCACGCACACATACCATTCCTGGTTTCCTTGGATCTGCGAAATTTCGGCCATAGTCATTCGGGAGGCATACAAGCCCAAAACGTAGACGCTAAGGGTGACGAAAAGAAGAACGAGCTGAAAACACTTTCATTTCATGCTGGATGAACTTTCTAACGTCCAACAACTACGGAAGCAGTCTATATGCCATTCCCACAACCGTTCATTGTCACCTCACAAAGAATGACCAGTTTTGCTGCTAGTTTCGCGGATGGATGACTAAAAGTCTCTCGTACCATCGTGAAAAGACCTTTGACTCGATCACTGACCGACGCGTGCGGCTGGACCTTCATACAAGTTTCTTTATTTTTTATTTTTGTACAATTTAGACGACAGCTATATACATGCGGATGTTACATTCGTTCGATTGATCCCAAAGAATGGGCTACACGCTTTAGCGTCTTTTCCTGCCCTCCCAATTTGGCATGGTCCGACGATATTAAAGAGATCTCGCCTTTTTATATTTTCTATACAAATTTTGCTACAGATTCAGTCGAAATTTATTGAGAGTAAAAAATCGTGATGAGCAGGAAGATTCATTGAGTCATATTTTTCACTCGACCGCTTGATATGAAAGATGAAAGAGAAATTCAAGTCAATTCAAAAAAACAGCCTGTTTGTTTGATCTACGGTCACCGGATCTAATCGTCTGAGCAAATTCTTGATGTCTCGAAGAATGCTTGGTAGCAACTACCTATTTATTTTATCGCCGTCACGCACACATCAAAAAAGTGCCTTTTGTTTAGGTAACATCAGGCCTGTAAACAAAAAGAATATGCTTCGTCGGCTACTGGCATTATAGACAGCATATGAAAAAGTATGAGGAAGCAAAAAGGATAACATCGAAGATCCCCACTTCTTAATTCTACGCACGTTATTTCTGGGCCTTTCTATCTACGATTTGTCACGCGTCCGCACACGCGAGTCTCAAATTCTCTTCAATGAGGTTCACGGCTAGTTCTCACTTCTCCCTATTCAATGTCGACCGCAAGAACGTGCTGGATCAACTAATATACTCCAAACACCGAAACCATAAAGTTATACTTCAATAATGTCTATGATCAATCCAAATATTAGTGATAACGCGTAACATTCTTAGGTCTCTTTAGTTTCCTACTTTATATACAGTTCTATCTGTATATGAAAAAGAAAAATTGGATCGTCTGGATAGGTATAACGTTTTTATAATGAAATGATATAAAACATTGTAAAAGTGCCCCCGGCTAAATGCATTCTTTTTATCTTAATTTACTGTGCATGATAATGATCTCATGGCATGGTGTGACTCAATGAATCAAAGAACTGTTCTCAACGTGATGGGTGAAGATGAGTCCGAGGAATTCTCTAAGGACTATTCCTTGCCATAAGAATTCAGCTACACACGGTAAAAGTACACCGAAGAGATCGGAGTTTCCATGACGGCGATGCTGTGAGAAAGATCACAGTAGCCACACCTTCCTTCCGGCACCTCTGACATCCATGAAGAATTCTACTGGTGTTTCACTGTGCATGTTGTCGGTAGCAGCATCCGACGTAATTCCTTAGCTTCATACAGCACGCGGCTGTCGATTTCAGTTCGTCAGTTGAACTTTTAAAATGAGGGGCAAAAAGTTCCGAGATTCCCAGCCTGAACCCCAAGATGATTGAATTCGACCCAAAACCCTAACGATCTCATGCGCCACACCTTCTCCATTTTCACCACATACTCTTTTTTGCAGGGTTTTACATTTTAGGTTTTTTTTTTTAATGAACCGATGCAACCATCTTTCGTGATACGGATGAGCAAGTCTGACGAATGTTTCACGCTTTACCTTCTGATTCGTGTATTTCATTGAACGAAAGTTATTGCACCGTTTTTCCCAACATCAATGCTTTGCGGGAATCTAATAGACCTCCGGAGTAGCGATCGAAAATGTTGCAGTGCGAGACCAGAATCCCGAATCTTCTTCCTTGGTAGGTCTCAAGCGTATTCGATCAACAGGGCATGAGTGAAGTTGGTAGGAAGAAAAAAGTTGATGGACAGGTTTGCTTATTGCTTGAGAGTCTCAATCGAATCACAATTCAGCTCTGTGGTAGATTTCGATCTATATAGCATGCATTTACACTTTAAATATGTTTAACATATTGTTACGTATGAAAGAGTACAGAAATATCTGTTCAAGGATACAAGAGTGGGACGAGCAGGCGCCTAGTAATGCTGACCCGGACGACAGCGTTGCATACGACTGCATCCTAGTGTAGTGCACGAGGATATACCTCTCAAATTCATCCAAAAAAGCATGGACCAGCTATCGAACCTACCTATTTGGTGATGTTAAGATTTTGATAAAAAATCAACTGGACCCTACACTTTTAACACCTAGATTCCGAAGATGATTGAATGAAAACAACTCCAGAATATTCATTTTAAGGCATTTTAAATGTTACAACCACCATCGACG
The DNA here is from genome assembly GCA_948107755.1 of Campoletis raptor. Taxonomy (NCBI): domain Eukaryota; kingdom Metazoa; phylum Arthropoda; class Insecta; order Hymenoptera; family Ichneumonidae; genus Campoletis; species Campoletis raptor. Next base: position 12,857,862 of record OX403623.1, read on the forward strand.
ACTTCGACTGTTTTTCCCACAAGAGAAAGAGAGAGAAAGAGCTCTTTCGTATATCAGAAAAAGATACGATGCAATTGAGTGTACGAACGTAGCTGATCTTACTCTTTACAAAGAGACGAAGAAGAAGAAGAGACTGCAATCTCCGACGTAGCCATTCTCTCCTCTCGCATGTCTCGTATTTGCTCAATGGAGAGGAAGACAGTGAAACCAGCATCGGGCATTGGAGTTTACGCTAGCGATCCGTTCATCCCTCTCTCTTTCTCTCTCTCTTTCTCTCTGAAAGCATCACTGCTCCGTATTCCTGCATCTTGGTTTCTCTTTTTATTCTGGCTTGGTCTCGCGGTATTTATCAATGTCCGGATACGAATCAGCGAAGCTTCATTTACAAGACAAAGCTGATGCCGTGTGGCCTGTGGCATCAGGCAAGAGAGAGAGACCGCTCACGATAAGGTTCTACAGTGGTAGACGCAAAACTCCTGGAGTTTCTTTCCAACCACGAAGAAGCCACAACAGAAACAGTAGCATGAGTAACAGAAACGAATACAACAGATATATCGCTATATGTAATCCACATATGTGAATATATATATATATATATATATTTGATATTCGAGACGAGATGTGAACTCTCACGACGCCATAGTAGCCGTAGAACCACGAGGAGATGGACATGTCCAAAGGATTTACGTGATACACCGCCATGGATCCACCCACGTACAATCCACAGAAGACTTAATTCGTTCGCCCGCCATGGCAATCGGAAAGGTAGATCTGATCGAGCGGGCATGCGCGCGAGCACGCCTTCCCCTTATCGTGCTTGGAAACACTCGACAACCGCAAGAAGATATTCGGTTTCGGAGACAATCGCCCATCCGATGGCGTCTTAATTAGTAAACCAGGGAATCGAGAGAGGGAGACTATATGTATAGCCAAGTCGTCGGGAGTGTTTCTTCTTATTTTTCTTCTTGTTCCCGGTTTGAAAGGGTCCAGTAAGAGACGTAAGAGAACTCCCAGAAGCCTGATTCTCTTTTCGACAGGTTGATTTTTCATTGTGACTCCGTTTGTATCACATCCATGACGCACCAGTGACCGAAACGAGTTGATGACTTATTTGGTTTTTTATTATTTACTCCCATGCCACCATATTCATGTTTCATGTGAGATTATTTGCGAAAAATAAGCATCATGAAAATCGGTAATAAAATGGATAATAAAATGTAAGCTTGTAGGAATGTTAATTAGAAGTTGAAATGGTTTGTACAGCTTTTCTTTTCGTTCTTTCTTTTATTACTTTTTCAATCGTGATTTCTCTTATCGTAGTTGACGCTGTCGCAGTTGATATTCGAGATCTTCTTTTCGTAGTTAGTATAAGAGATACAGGTTTTTTAAGATGCAACAGTTACGACGTTTCTCCTTTTCAGGATTTTAGAGGACAAAACATCGGCAATACTTTAGAAAAAATGTTCGACCTGAGTGGTTAAGACTTCAACGGCTTTTCTCATTTCTTTCTTCATTTTATTCCGTCTTATCTCAGGGACGTTGGCCTTAACCAGAGAGAAAAAGAGAAAAGAGAGAGAGACCACCGATAACTTGGAGAGCTACACTTGTCCAAGGTAGCAAGAGTAGGATATACACCGGAATGCGTGCAACAGCATCAAAGTTGCCTTCTCAGACTCATCCTTCCTTTTTCGGCTGCATATTCTCACTCTCCCGAAATGCATAAGAGCCAAGACTTGTAAGGCGTGGGCTGCGTGAGAGAGCAGAAAAAGCTGCTGCTGCTAATGTTGAGAAAGGATCGGGAGCCGCGGCTGCCGTTGCTGGTGCATCGGTCGGCTTACCAATATCTCAGGATAAGATCAGCGAGAAGAACCCCCTGCAAAAGGGGTTCATCCTTTTCCTCTCACTTGGGTTCTTCTTCTTCTTCTTCTTCTCCTACTTCCTGTTCTTCATTCTCCTCGGGCTAATCTAGTACCTAGCACCTTTCGTATTCACGCGCTTACTCACTAACAAGGTAGATGTTGGCTGATAATCGCTCGTAACCGGAGTGCTTAATGAGAGTTCTGGTACAGTTTAGGATATTCGTTGAAGAAGACGAAAAAAACGGAGGCCGAGAATCCTCAAGGGGATCGAGTTAAGAACTCTTGACTCTTCGATGGAGCCTTGCCATTGCATTGCAGACAACATTGCCTCGGGCTCTCATTCAATCTGTGATTTCGTCTTTCTCTTATGTAGCTGTCGATCACCGCTTAGATAATGCCAGATCCAGCATCGAAGAGGATGGACCGAAAAGAAAGATGCCCACATGTCCAGGATGCCGTCGATTCTGACTTTTATGGACTATCTCTTTCGTGGTCTTTTTCCTACGGAACTGCCTGGTTAAGGAGAGATGCTTCTCCCCTATCAAAACCCTTGAACAAATAATCGATGTCTCTTTGATTAGGCACCTGACCGGTTAGATAAAACCATTTACAAGCTTTCCTAACGTGTTGAGATCTTTAAGGAGATGGACGAAAAATAAAATCAAGAGAGGGTGTGAAAAAACCTGAAACGAACTTGTTTCAGAATTAATTGGTCACTAAGTCAGTTGATTTACGTTTTCTTTAACAACCGAAACACGATTGATGCGATCATCAAGCTGTTTTACGAGTGTACTCATGAACAACGTAAAACTGGACTCAACCTTTCTTCGAATTTCTTCTGTTCACCCAAGAATCTTGTAATCAAAGAATATCCCGCCGAAACACCTCAAGATAATGACATAACTATTGAAGTGATACAAAATTCATATGCCATACTTGTAAGAGTGAAAACTCCGAGACCATCAACCACAAAAATCATATCGGTTGTCGGTGCAGACTGACCGCAAAGAATCTTAAAATCGAAGCCGGAAGTTCTGCACAGGACAATGTCCAATGTTGGACGATTGTGAGTGAAGCGAAATTATGGTCTCAGGACTTTTACACGAAAGATTTTGGCCTGACACCGTCAATTTTTAAAGTGCAACCTTCACGTTCTCTCGAGTCTTCATGGTCGTGACATATCATGGTTGCACGGTCAGCTCCGTCACCGAAGAACATTTAAGCTAGCTGCACCCTCTAAAAACTTTTTTCATCTAATTGGCAGCTTGCGCGAAAATTCTCGCCCATCTTAAGGACCCTCTTGGTTTTCGTATAACTCAAATAAAAAAGGTACGAAGCGTTTTAAGTATGAAAGAGAGCAAGCGAGGAGTGTGAGCAGGAGAAAAAGAATATGAGTCTGTCTACTCGCTGAAGTTGCAACCGCTGCTGACACGCGCATTTCCGCGGCTCGCGCGTCCGTCCACAAAAGTATTGCCGGCACGCGATCCTCGTAAATACCAAGATTACTTCTTGCGACGGGGTAATGGGGTTTTTTCTCTCGGGTGCTGGCTTTTTTTTCTTCATCTCTTCGTTTAATTCTTTCTCGGGGTGCTTTTGCGTACGTAAAGAACTATAGTTGGATACGTGCGAGCCCGGGGCGTGTCCCGTGATTTCTTCCTCGAAGGAAAAAAGGACTTCGTTCCTCGGGCGTTCAAAACACACACACATTCAATAATAATGGAGAACCCACGAGTATTTTTACGTGTGTGTTCCCATATATGAACATGTTTGGAAAGGACGCTTGACTGATCTTCCAAATAACATATAACTCGTACATAAGCGAAAATTTTATCGCCATTACGACAAAAAAAAATTACGCGGTTCTTCAAAAAGTTCTAACAATGTACGGAATTTATTATACCGCCGGGGAATTTCCTCGAACAACGTAACTCGTGCATGCAGTAGTCTTTCCAATCAGCTGCAGCAGAATTCTCAGCTTAACGAACCTCTCGATGTTGAGACTCCGCGAATTTTTCGATCGTTCTTGCCGCTCCTGCGTGCAGCATCGAATTTAATTTTTCCCAGCACCCGAGCTCCAGTATAATAATTTTTTGGGCGGAAGTCCGAGGTGCCTTGCAGCCCGATGATGAGAAAGAGCATGCGAGAGGGAGAGAAAGAGAGAGATCAAACAAGTCAGAAGCTGAGTCTCCTGATTAATTGGGAATTAATTATCGAATGAAACGAGATATTAAGAAGATACTTGGCTGATGGGAAATTTCATCATTTTTTCAATTTTATTTTATTATTATTGCATAATTAGAAGTTCTCTCAGTGTTGGGAGAGCTGGTATCGCCGTATAAAATAATATTGAAAGTTCCTTAATGGCTGAATTTATTAAGATGCTCTTTAATGACTGTGGACTATAAAATCGCTCACAGCCAACTAACTGGAAATATCCTGCTTGGTCTTTTACATTTTATACTTGGATTTATTACAATTTCCATCACTCAACAATATTCTACCATATTTTTTCAATTAGAAATCTTTATTAACCGATTGAATTTAATTATTTCTATGACAGTTGCCCCATCATTTGGACGGTTGAATTAAAATGAAAGAAAAAATAATAATAAGAATTCGCGAGAGATGATTCGGGCCGATCGGTGGGGCCACCGGGCACGCGCACGTTCTTGGGTGACCGATACACATAAACCTAAGAGAGAAAGAGAGAGAGAGAGCAGCCGAGCCCACCGAGGGATCGAGAGTCTTCTCGCGAGTAGCACACGGAAAACGATATATCTAAATATAATATACATATACGAGAGGTCCACGTAGAAGAGTATCGGCAGACATTACTGTCTTGTACAAGAGGAGAGCAGGTGTATATGAAAAAAACACAGGTGCCTCGGACACACGGGCACGCGAACGAGAGACGCTGCACCAGCAGGAAAGCCAGTAAGAGGAAGAGAGCGGGTTGAAGCTGAACGAACGAACGACGAACGATAAAAGAGGAAGATGCATGAATAAAAAATCGCTTACATAAATACGAACTGCCTGAAACTCTCGATCTTCTTGGCGTTGGAGGAACATCTTTGTTTCTTTTCTTCGTCCCATACGTAGAAAGGATATACATATGGTATACATTTCCTAGAACGAGAAAGAGAGTGTTGGCTATGGGTTAAATGTTTTTATGACAACGCTAATTTGCGGGAGGCTTGTTAAGCTTCGTGTTTCTAGCCTGATTTGTTTCGATTGTTCATTTGGGTACCTATAAATAATGTGTACGTATGGGTGTAGGTTTATGTGAATACATCAAACTTTTTTCATCACAATGTGGTTTGAGCTTCTTACGAATCGGCTGGAAAAAGTATAAGCCTGAGGATCAAGGATGTTGGCTCGTTTTAACGAGGTAGCACCCATCGGACGGATGGGACAAAATATGCAGACACAAAATAAAAATACCTTGCTCCATATATTCTTTATTTTTCCTGCCGATCTCTGGATTTTATACTGCGGATTTAAAACGACTGCCGAAAAATTTTCATGAAGAAATATCAGGATTAAAAGGAGAATGTAGAATAAAATTTTCGGCCGATCGTCTTCCACGAAAGTGATCGATGATCGATGAAAGTTTCCGTGGGAAAATTTCAGCCAAAGCTTCCAAACCGTATGCATCGACTCTTGAAACTCAAATATTCGATCTATCTTATGCTTCCCCTACTCTTGCCAAACGAAACTTTTTTCCATTTTTACCAAGTGCTTAGTTATAAAATCGTTAAGTGCTTCGTACCGGTGATGATTCTTTTCTAATATGATTCACTTTTTCTCATGGTTTTTACGATACGGAGTAGGCGTTTTTCGACCTTTTACGATTTTCGATAAGTTTAACTTTGCTCGTATTGTACGATATATATCTGTACTAAATAGCATTACGTTTACCTACAAGATCTCCCCACTTACCTGGTAATTTTTTAATTACTCTTCACTCCTCCCAATCGCTTTGCCATTCGATAAAATACGCCGGCTTTTTCGGCCTTTCTGTTTTCTTTTCTCGGCGCAGGTCCTCGCGTCAAAGGATATGCGATTAGTCGATACCTATCTTAGATCGATATGACTGCAGAGAGGAAATCTTCCAAAGATCTTAAAAACGCCAAAAAGGCCTCAGAGAGGGAACTAACGTCTTGACTGGTCAGAGTTTGGGGTCCTTTACGATAGGAGGATACAATATAAATTATTCTTTGGCTACAATAAGTGATGTGGATCCAGAATTTCCAATTTCTTCTCCCGTTTTGTAAAATTTCTTCGACAAATCTTACAAAAACTTATTTAATAGAATAAATACAAAAGTACGACGTCGATATGATTTTGTACAGTTGAAAAAGTGGGTGATTTCCGCCTAGGATTACCAACCTTTTGGTCCTCGTGTAGCTCCCGATTGACCCTTTTAAATTTTCTATACTTCATCTCAGTGGTAGCGTCAGGATAAAATGTTTTTTTTTTTTTTCTCTTCACCACATCGATCCGTCGAGGCGTGAATTTTTCATTGCAACTCGCGCGTCTCCCGTCACGAGAACACAATACATCGCGCTATGGTACGAATGAGAAGGGGATGAAAAATCAAAAATCTTCGTGCATCGTACACCCAGTCATCGCATGGCATGCAGGTAACATGAACCAAATGCTGAAAAACTTAAAGTCGTTATTCCCTTCATCTTGCATTTAAAATTATGGAAGTTGCGCCCTTTCGTTTATAAGCATATCCAACACCCATAGATCGACGACAGAGAGAAGAACGATGAACATGTGAAAAGGGTTGAGAGGTGAATTTCAATGGCTTGGAAATACCCAAACGTTCTGTGTGTGCTCTAGCTGACAAGGCGCATTCATTGATGTGTATAGAGTATACCATACTGCTATATTCTTACCGAGACTTTCGCTTATTTACGATTCGAGTACCTGCCTATATGGGCGCCCCGAACAAACGTTTACCTCTCGATTCTCAATAGTTGTTTGGGAGATGTGGGAGAAGAAAGCGAGGAAGGGGGAGAGAGCATAGAAAATAGCGAAAGAGCGGGTCGTCCGAGGGTGAGAAAAGGGTTGTGGAACGATACTCTCTAACCTCATTCATCTAGTGTGGGAGGGAAGAATCGTATTGACAGAAAATGTCGAATAAGAGATCGCCTTTCCGATCCCACATCAGCATATCCAACATTTTTTTACTTGATTTTCGATCTATCTTTGAAATCTCGTCGTTAATCTTATTGTCGACGTTGAAAAAATGAAAATAGCCAATAATTTTACTTTGACTGGAAAATTATTTAATTTAAATATTTGGAATATTCAAAATTGTAAAGTACTTCATTTTTTTCCGAATTTTTCATCGCAGCATCGAGACTAGAATATTTATTTCGCATGTACACTGCGAGGATCTTGACAACATCGCAAGAAAAACAACAGTGACTCGTTGCGGGGGTGCTTCAACCTTTACACGCTTTATTGTATAAAAAACGATCTGAGAGAACGCCAGAGACTCCCGCTGGTGTGTTGTTACGAGCAGCTGTTTCTTTTTCTTGTGCGTATACTAAAAAAATAAAAATAAAAGTATCTACACATATGCAGATACAACTGATCGCTGTAAAATCTTCTCACTCATCAGATAGCGCTCGTCTACGAGTCCTCTCAGTCAGCGCACAAAAGCATACAAATTGCCACCTCGAAATCGGGACAATACCGTCTCGAGTACGAATATAATCACTTTCCCGCGGCCTCTCGCCCTTTTTTTAAACTTTCGACTGCCCGCAGTGGCAAAAACTCAGAGTTATGCGTTCTTCTGCGAGTCACGTGACCGAATGTTCTTTTTTCTTTTTCAGAAATTGATCAACGCAGAAGCAGGAGAAGTTGTAGTACCATTTAGTTTGACATGGCATTTTTCTGACTCGCATCTCTTTGAAACGAAATCGGTTTCGTAGTTTATGCCTGGAAAGTGCCCAACAACTTTTTGCGGTAGAGATTTTAGCGATAATCGTAAGTTTCGTTGCACGTTATTAAAGCTCATGTCTTATCAAAAATGTTAATTGAACTTTGATTTGAAAGAATAATACAACATTATTCGAGCTACTGAAATTTCTTACTATCAAGTACAGAGTACGAAAAGACTTGATACTTTCAAAATAATCTAACACAACAGGATCTTAAAAAAAAAAGTGGACAAATAAGTATACAAAGTTTTTTTTCCAAGAAAAAACGATCGTTGAGAAACCGCAAAGGAGGAAAAATTGGCTAGTCATCGTCGAGAACTCGAATCGAGGATACGGCCTCTGAGCAAAGAAAAGAATCTTCCCGAAGACTTGTGTCTGCTGGAGTGGCAGATATTTTTTTTTTTTTTCGAGAGCACAAGAGATTCATGCAAAGGGTTCGTCTTTTTCGAGAGAAGCGTTTTATAGGTACGAGTAAATGATCGAAAGCAGACTCGATTGCCAGAGACTCGAGATTTAAAGAAAACTGCAGTACAATAAAATGGGACAGTGAGAGTAAATGATGCAGAGAACCAAACAATTTTTGAAAAGAATCCCGCATTCATATCGAGTGTCCTGGAGACGTAGGGAAAAGAGTTATGGAAAAGAGTTGCGTATTTCAATAGATCGATGAGTCGACTCTTGAAAATGATTTTCAAGACATTTCGCTCTATTTCAAGGAAAACTCTTAAGCTGAGTGAATCTCAGCCGACAAAATTTCGTAACCGAAACGGTAAATTTGCTCAATGGCATAACATTCTCGTACAGTGTATAAATCGTTCGACCGTTCAGCCATTAATGGTCGGAATTTGCTGCCGGTTACATCACATTATATGGATGAGGGTCAAGAATGCGTTTCAGGACATTTCAACTATTACAATTGAGTACGCATACATGTGTGTACTTTACATACACAAATAATTTTAATAGGTCGATGATCTTGATGGTCTCCGACGACGTTCGCTGATCTTCAAACCACTCTTTGAAAACTAGTGGAATCTTTGGTGGTTGTGTACGAAAGAATCGGTCCAGCGATCTTCGCCATTGGTGCTCGACGACTCGCAATAAGTTGCGTGAGCAAAAACGTCCACTATAAAAGACGAACGCGCGAGCAGCCCGCAATTGATCGTTCGAGCGAAGAAAAAAGCGGCAAAGTGGAAACTCGAGGAGCCATGAAATCGATTTTTGCGCGCTCGCCCCGATCGGATTTGTGGCGTACCCCAAGATCGCACGAGCTGCGATCTTGGACCGATCCTCGTTGCGTCAAACATCCAAAAACTTCCTTATACACATACATATACAATTTTATGTACGTATACGTGTGGGAGAAAGTGTTTATACATGTACATGGTTCGTTTGGTCACCATGAACGGTGACATCTGTGCCCATGCGTCCGATCTCGCATTTCGCGCTCACATAGCCCCTCACGCTTGCCGGACATCGCCACGAATCCTTGAGGATTTAATGGGATTTGGAAAACGAAGATCAGGAACGAAACGCAGCTGCGTTTGGACCACACGAGTTCCTTCACTTTAACTCCCTCTCTCTTTTTCTACCACTGTTCATTCTCCTCCTCACCTCAAAAGCTCCCGATAATCTTCAAGAAATCTAGATCTTTAGCGAATTTTTTTATGTCATTCCATCTAAGATTTATAAACTAATACAAATTTTTTACACTATCATTTTGGGCTGAAAGATAAGAGCAATAAGGAACTGATTAGGAGAGATCTGTACACGAATAGTATAAATATGTACAATGTTCACTGATGATTAGAGATTACTTCTGTTACTGTTGATCCCTAATGAAAACTGAACGACGGGGAACAGTGCATCGCGTCACAGCATCAAACTCAAAGACAAATTCGGCAGAAATTATTAAAAATTATTAAAGAAATCACTGATAACATCGCTAACGAAACCACTATAAAAATCAATGTTGTCAACTCATTGATGACTGAAATCACCTCGTCATTAGTATCATTAGTGTTTTCGTGATTAGTGTTCACGCGTATTTTCCTATGAGTGTAGCCGTTATGGAATTGTCGAATTGTCATAAAAGAACTGACGGAGGTATATACATCATCATTAATGGAGCATTGTAATAGTCAAATGAAAACAAATTATTTATTGCTCAAGTAAAAAATAAAATTCAAAGAAATGCAGCAATATGTCTTGCCGCTTATATTGAAAATATGACAATACCGCAGTATGGTACAAAAACATACTACTTTTCTATTGCCATTTTTCTTGCCACTAGTGTAGATCGATATCGATGTGTTGAGGGTAAAAAAATGTATTATTTTGGCAGCAAATCCCTCGAGCTCTAAACATTGAATTCAGCTAGTTATATCGTTCCATGGATCAGACTCGCTTTTCAGGGGTTTGACTACGTGATAGCTTCGAGAGGGGAGATCGACTCTGATGATATCCATCGAGGTGCGTATCCCATGTATAAATACAACGAAACCAGAAGAGGAACAATGGCTCAAATATTCCGTAGAATCAATATAGAGATGAGCTTTCCACTTAAGTTGGATTGGATATGTGGTGCAAAATCGAAAAGATTGTATACATGGTCGAAGTTAAAGTGAGAGTGGGCAGATGCGCCCCCACATAACGGACAGCTGTATTCGATTGTTATTTTCGTTACTTTCACCCTGTATCTTTTTGGCCATAATAGTTCGTATTTTTCGTTTATTTCCTGGCAAGTGATGCTCATCGCACGTGCCAACGTGAACACCCAATTTAAAAAATGGAAAAGTGTTTAGAAGGGAGATAAAGAAAGTACTATAACTTCTCTTATGGGAGTTATTTGAACCCCAGAAAAAGAATGCCTAATAATAATCGATCGTGTATGCCAAGAATGGTTGCATGCCACGCGACTTCGAACATTTAACTGGCCCTTTATTTTTCTTTTCACAACACTCTCGATATTCAAAACTCCGATTATGAGAGCTTAATTTCGGGCTTCGTTTGAACGTCCATGAGTGGTCGAAAATAGAGAATTTTTATAGTGAATCATCGTCCCAACTTTTGAGCCGATGTCTTTTCTTCTCTGTTATTTCTCCGCACTCTTTATCTCGAACACTCTGTCGATTCGGTTAACGTTCAAACATCTGGCCCTTTTAACGCCCAGACGGACGCTAATCACACGCCAAACTACAAAGAAAACCTCTCTCTCTCTCTCTCTTTCTCTCGCTCTCTCTCTCTGATCGACCGAATTGATTTATGTATTCATCGAACTTTTGTGGCGCGAAAGAACGCGCTCCTTCTTTCAACGTCAAACTCTCTTTGTAGACTTTACACCACCTTATTATGGATAGGCTTTCGAAAAAGATAACTAGCATGCGAGCCTGATTAACGCCCCAAAGGATGATACTTAATCCCCGCAGAGTTCGATACTATTGAATCATTGTCATGATATTATGTAAGCATCTATATATGTGTTAGATTATCAAAGCGGGAAGGGTTAATTATAGGTAGAAAATAGTGATTGATTGCTGTTGCTACTAGGAAACGTTCGACTTTTTTTTTTACCTATGTTTCCCTTGAATTCATCGGATGAATATCCATTTACAGTTATTTTTCTTCATTTATAGCCACAATCTTAAGTGTGAGTAGCTTTATTAAAACAATTTATTTTTTATCCTCATTATTGCTCAAAAACTCTACTCTAGTTTCGAGACTTCTAATACAATTTATTTCAAAAGATGAACAATGTGAAGATGAAAAATGGGTTCTGCGTGTTTTGTTAAGGAATTTATTTGTTTATTAAATCAATTTTGGCCAACATATTTTCTAAGCTCTCCTGACTTTCAAATTTTATTTGAAGAGACAAACATACCGTTGCGGGAACAAGAGAGGAATAAAAAAAAATACGGCATCGCTATTTACAGTTACCCGATCCTTTCGACCTGGAGTTGTTCAGCTACCAAAATATTCATGAAGTGTGTGTTGCGTAACCCATTCGCGAGTAGTTTCAACAAGGCGAAGGTCAAGGGGAGAAGTTTGCCAACCCTGTTGAATGGTGCTTCGGGTTTAGTATAGGAAAAACAAGTTTTCTTTTCTTGGAATGAAATTCCCATCTACCCGGAGTCCAAAAAAATGATATTCCATCCGCACGTGCTTGAGTAGGAGAATGAAACTCATCGTGAAAGAGAGATTTTTTTTCACAAATATTCGTTCATACATTTTCTACCTTGTTTACCCTGGAAAATCATGATATTCTTGAAATACCAACGAAAATTGAACGTTTTAAAATTAAGGATCAATGCAAAAGTCTTTCATTCGACTCTTGCAAACACTTTTCAAACTTCATTCTAATTCACATTTACAAAGTTTGGATTTGGATTTTAGGCAAATATAGTTTCTTATGGAATCATCAATTTGAAATATTTAAGCTTGATTTTTTTTTTTTTTACTAAGAATATTGCAAAGGTATTAACTGCCGTATAAAAAAATGTTCGGAAACATTTTCATACGTTGCAGTGATTTAGTGGACTTTGTTCCATTAAGAAATATAAGCGCTGAAAGAATTCCTTTATCCTAGGTATGAAAACAACCCTTCATAATCTCTTTGTCCTCTTAAATCTTTGAAAGTAAGAAAATTGGAATTTGCAAGATAAATGCAATGATTAATTACTTGTTAAAGGCTTATGATAGCTGGATTTCAAAATAGAAGATCTATTGAATAAATTCGATGCCTGCTTATTTGATAACTATTGTAACTCGATCGGTAACTTTTTTCATTTTCGTTGGTTCGTCGTTGTTTAACATTAAAACATTCCCTGAGAACCCACCAATCAACTGAATGCAACGACCTCAAAATCCGTTCATCAAACCACTTCCAGGTTCATTTTTATATCGAGAAGAGATATCTGTCGTGTGTCTACAACGGTTGGATGAGAAACCGGAAATTCCGGAAAACAGAGAGAGGAAGACACACACAAGAGGTCCTGTCAACGATTTTAACGCAAGTTCAAATTACATTATGAGAGAAGCGGAGTAGTGGTTGTTGAGCAACCACTGTAAAACGAGAATTAGACAGTATATGTCCCTAAACTGAGAACAAAGCTGGTCGCAGGTACACTTAGGACAAGAGAAAAGCAACTGAGTGAGTGAAAGAGAAAGAGAAGATGAAGAAGAGGGACGAAGAACGAGCATATCAAAGAGCTCAAACGGTAGAACCATCACGAAAGATTGTCAAAGCAAAAGAGCTTGGAGTCCTAAATAAATCGATCCGGTAGACCGGACGACTTTTAGTGGGTACAAATATTGTCGGATCAATTAAACTCACGTTGGTTTACTCTTTGAGCTCATGCAAAACGACGAGAACGTCTTTAGGTTGACACATTTCAGAGCATCAGGATTTCCTCACGAAAAAAAACCCGCAGGAAACCCTACCGTTTTTCCCCGATGGGAATTCTGCCATTCGGAAGATCCTCGCACTTAAATTTTCAGTGTCGCTTCGGTGTTCTTTTTTGTTCTCTCTATTGCCCTACTGTCCGTTTAGCCGTGGCGCCATTTACTGTTGTATACCGAGGGTTATATGTACACATTGTACAGTATGTACACTACCCCTCAATACAAAATCTGTTTCTCGTCGTTCGAATATATTTCGGTGTCTCGAGTTTCATCTTCCTAAGATATTGGCGTCGCAATGGCGACCACTCTGCTTTTCTGACTTCGTGATGGTTTTTCTGTTTTTTCTCTCATACTCTGTCTATAGCTCTTTCGCCTGTTGATGCTGTTTTTACGACTGTCACAGTGAAAAATTTTGTTCGTGTGTTCATGTGCGGGGTACATGCTCCTTCGCTCAAATGGAACGTGTCTCTATACCCGACCGCCCTTCTCGACGACTTCCGACGGAAGGGACACTTTACATACGCGTTAATGGCCCCCTTGAGTCTTGAAAGACCATTTCGAAGACGGTCAAAGGCCAACTGCTTGATCACAGTACGTGTAAGAAAATATCAAACAAATATTTCATGGTACTGATTAGTCAACATTTTCACAGCCAATTGTAACTGCTCTTGGCAACTCATAAGAAAATTCATTTCCTTATTTAGTTTTGAAGATAAATTCTACTGGATTTTATTTTTCTCCATTTATTGCGAATTATTTTTGCTGGACAGGCAACTGACAGCCAGACTTCGAAACAATGATTCAAACAAATGATTATTTTAATACTTAGCGAACATACTTTTGGAAATCGCTAATAACAAGTGTTTCGGAAACACATAGATAAATCAGAAACAAACAAAAAACACTTTCAAATAAATAAGTTTAATGGTTAAGTCCTTCCTACCATTGAGATCTTCACATCTCACTCGAAAGATTTACAGGAAGACTTTTGTTGGTGTACCAACGACACGCCTCAAAAAAAAAAAAGATCAAACTCTTGCCAAGAGATTTATAGATTTTAAGGATACATTGTTTCCAACCCTTATGACAAAAAAAAGATGCCTTTGTTTTCGTGAGGGTAGCCCGCGTACAATGATGGTGCGGCTTAATTGAAATCCTTTTTTTTTGCTCTTGCTCAAGTTCTACCTTTTTTTTTTACTGACTCGCCTCTTTTAGGACGAGGGGTTGGGCTGGTACTTTTCGTATGCGATTTATCCGAAGGAACGAATTTTTTTTTTTTCGTCATTTAAGTTGGGAACCTTTTGGTAACTATGTGGAAATATGGGTCGCCGACAAACGGGGATGTCTGAGCATCCGAAAATTAACATGTCGTTCGAACGTTACGTTCTTGCTTTCTGTTTCTTTCTCTTTCTCTCTTTCTACCGTAGGCGTGATCGCTCCCGAAGGATCAGTTCCGGGTATATATATTTAAAAAAAAAAGCTGCAAACGAATATATTGGTGCGAGTGAGAAAACGCGCTTTACTGAGAGACTGAGAAAAGCAAAAGTGCTGCAAAAGAGAGCGCCACGCGACTCCGGTCTCGACTTACGACCTCGTAAATCCGGAGCTCAGAGTCACGCCCGAAATTTTTGTATACGCGTGCGTGTATATACATGTGGATTTCTCTATGGCATTCCGCAATCGTGAGCGTCCACATAATCAAAATGTTACGATTTCAGGCCCGAGGTTAAGAGGAAGGGCTCTTGGGTATGAGCCCCAAAAATATGCGCTATAATATCCCTAAGCATCTCTCGTAAACTATCGGCTAAACTCTCTCGGCGAGAAATGACATTTAAACCCGCAGGGGGCCGAAACATGCAACGTTTATTCCAGTGCGGTAGCATTCGCGCTGCCCTCCACCGATCTCACGATACCTGAGACCGCGAATTGTTTCCGGATCATCCAGCTCTCTTCTCGTATTCCCAAAGTTTTGACAATAAAAATCCTCGAAGCCGCCTCCGGGATATTTCTTTTCAAGAAAACCTCGGACTTTACTCTCTCCTGAATGCAATATAACGCCACGTTCACACGGAATAACAAGTGAAACACGAAATAATATTTTTTCTCTTGTTGCAACAATATTTTTCTCGTCGAATAATCAAATATTATGCTTCGGGATTTATTTTTTTCAATTTCAGGAGAAAATGCACAGAATACCTTTGAACATCAAGAATTTAGAACTACAATATTTAGATTAAACGAGGTTTCTTTATTTAAAGATTTAAATTGTAAGGTTCTTCTAATTTTTTCAATTTCGCACAACTAATAATTCAGTAAATTTCGGAGTAACGAAAATTTACGACTCTCAGAATGTTTCAAAATGTATCCATCGTTGCTAAGAATCCAAATACGTCTTATGGTGACTAATCATTCGAGTAATTTGTAACTGCATTTGCGTCTTTTGATGCGATGAAATACTCTGAGCTCTAAAATGATGACTTTTGTTCAAGAATTTTTTTTATCGATCAAGGAAAGATCGTACAGAGCTACTGGATGGTTTTCTACGAGCTTATTCTTCTGTTTGTGCGGATTGGAATGGCTGATGGATAATCAGACTTATCCGCAGACGGTACGGGGAGGATTAATTCAAACGGACAAAGTTGTATGAGCGGAGAGCGTAGGTATATAAGAGTTCCGACGAGACTAGAGAGGAGTGATTGAAATTTATAACGTTTATAAAAAGAGCCATATACCTACGGCATAGGGTAAATTCAATGACACGTGACGTTGTTGAATGCACTGGCTCGATGGCTCGTAAATTCGTAGGCTGTATAGAAGATTTTTTAGATGGACAATAAAGAAAAAAAAGTGAGTTGGAACATTCGCATGAACACGTATAAAAATGTGTAAGGAAGTGTTGGATCGAGAACTACCCCAATGAACCAAGGGGGTTGTTAAGGCGTCAAGCAACGCCTCGAAAAAAAAAAGTTTCATAAAGAATCGCGCGAATTGTGCGCTTGTTGTGTGCGACACAAATTTTCGACTGGGTTTCGTTTGATTTCTCTTACTAGCGCTATACACAGACGTGTGCCTAACGGTTCTACCTGCGACCCGTATTTTTTTCGGTAGTACATTTTTCTATATCTTTAATACGCCCTTCTTCTCCGCCTTTTTTTATTTTTTCTCCTCCTTGTCGACCTAGTCCGGTCTTCAATCACGGATATTATTCGGGGCACGAACGTAGCACTTTTTGGCTTTATTTCCTTGGCTCGCGCTCGGATGATATCATTCAACGACTTTTCTACCTGCTCACCACCACCGCCACCCCCTGTATACAATTTCTTGCGCTGTCGTACTGTGCAACGTAAAAAAAAAAAAAACGAGACGAAAACTCGTAAATCCCGGGTGGTAAAAGAATTTCCTTTTCCTTCTTCGAAGCCTTGCAGTAAAAAGAATCTTTCTGTAAATACAATTTGTCGAAGACAACAAATTTTGATGATTAATATTTATTAGGGCCTTACAAAAAAAGTTACTTATTTGTAAACGTGAATATAATCCGTCGAAAATTTCTACCGGCGCTAGGAAAAAACCTTTTTTTTCCGTCATTCGGGTAAATCACTATGGAATATTGTCCATCGAACAAATGGTCAATATTCAATGGTCATTCGTGGGACAACACTATTTTTAATGATTTAATGAAAGACTACATAGAATTTCGATTCACTCCATGATTTTGTTAAAAAAATTCCAAAGGTTCGCATATTTAGATGGCTCTACAGCAGCGTCATCCCTTAATTTAATTTTGTCCAATTTTATCAGAGAAATGACGTGACAGGATTAAGAATAATTTTTTCTGATAAATTCATTCCGAATGATTGTTCATTCAACTTCGAAAGCAATATCCTTCGGGACGAGAATATCTTGTGTTTGTGTATATAGCAACAGATCCAAAAAGGGTCTCTACAAACTATGGTCCCGTTGTATGTAATCTACATTTGAAGAACTTTTTTTTTCTTGCTCAATCCTATACGTATATGCGTATATGTGTATGTCAATTTCCGTACTATATACGGGCGATCGTCAGGTAAGTCGAGAGGGATATTTCGGGCTTCACTCTCTGAAAACTTAACGACGGGGTAGGGTCTAAGAAAACGAGAAAGAAAGATAGAGAAAGAGAGAGTTGATCACGTATATCGAGATTTTCTGTGGTCTCGTCTCTTTTTGCCCAATGCTTCGTTTCGTTAAGGCTTATTCTTTTCTTCGTTCTTACCTCACCCTCAAGCTTCCCCCTCTGTTTATCCGCCTCTCTCAGATTTACTCATTCTATCTTGCTTGCTTGGCCCCAAAATCATTTCGGAGTTAGAATCAGTCCCTAATGCCATTCTACGCGGAGACCGAAGGCTCGAAGACGTGCGAGACCCTCGAACAATGCAAAAGTACAATACCACCTCCCTTACGGTCGCCCTCGACATCACTCACGACCTGAATATTATTCCCTGGACGGATTTCCCGCTACCTGCTCGATCCTCTCGTGGACCTCGTCGATCTTTAAATTCGTGCCCTTTATTTATTTATTTTTTATTTTTTGCTGGGGTAGAACGAGAGCATAGTAGTGATGAGAGGAAAGGGGCAAAAGAGAAATGAAGAGAAAAGAGGGAGAGGGTAAAAGAAATATACGTTCCTCGCGCCTCTCGATCGTGGAATGCATAATTAGCCTGTGGTAATAAGATTTTTTTTATTAACCCTTTGCCTCACTCATCTTACTCGCTCTTTTTTAACTAACCCTCGTCGATGCATTCTCGATCTGCATTCAAGCAGCCAGATATTTTAATATTAGCATACCTATATTTTAATCGTATGTAAAGTTAGCGTGAAGAGGCGCACGAATGAAAAAAAAAAGAAGAGAAGAAGGATCAGGGCAAAAAGGGATATATATACATTGATGGATCGAGATCCATTTCTTTGGCGCGAAGATAATGCAAGAAAAAATGTTTGACTCGTTGTACCGGAACGAAAAAAGTGTTATCGGTTCGATGATTTCATATATTTTGCCACGTAATTTGTGAGTCATTAATTATTAAGAGGGAAATATACTTGGGTATGAATGATACCCGTATGAAAAATATTTTTTCGCGTATCATTGGACATCGTGAGAACTACGCAGTGAATGTTTGACATTAAAGAAAAAATACTTAGGGGATCGTCCTTTTTCTGTTATTTCAGAACTATATACGCTATGAAATATTCTATACCTGCCTGACATACACAAACCGATTGTAATATTGCCCTAGTATTCTACTTTTTCAAGGATGCACCCTCCGTCCTTTTTTCTATTCCAAATATATAGGTCGATGCTATTGAGAATCATTGAAAACGATCGTAACACTTCCGGACCACCCTCGATTTTCTTTTACGATTTTTCAACCTCTGCCAGAATCAGGACTCTCGTGAAAAATCACGTTGTATCGATATATATGACGTCGTGGTGTTACATAAAAAATTAAAACGCACAAAAACTCTGGCGTTTTTTTCTTCGGGTTTTGGAAGTAGTAGCTAAATGGAATTAAATGGATAATTTTCAAAGGCGCCGACTGGCCCTGGCGTCTCATAGGGCGCTAGCGAGATGGGCACAGTTCATTGCTGAACTTTCCACAGACGGGTATCGATTTCGCACAAGCTTTAGTGAACAGCCTGTACCGCAAACACACCGCATTGTCTATCTTCTTCTTTATCTTTAAACTTCTCAGCTATGGCCATTTTTTTTTACCCCTCGCGGTTTTGCCCCTCTTTTTTTATCTACATTGTCTTACACGCACGTGGTTGCTCCTGAAAAGGAGAATCAAATCATGCAGAGATCTACGACAAGCTGTATCCGTTACTAATATCCCATGGATTTTCTCAAGTCCGGCAATTTGTTCTCTCTTCGATTTTGCTAATCCTCGAAATGCGCAACGAGCGTATAAGCACAGCTGCGCTCCAGGCCAATCTTTTGGTAATGTGATACCTCCCACGCGAAACGAAGGCAACAAATAGACTCGAGAGTATGTGTTTATTGTTGTTTGCAAGTGAATCTGCTCCTATGCTTTTCGAGGCAGCTGCGATCTGCAATTCGATGTTTGGAGTTTCCATATGTTAATCACATTTTTCAACGTAATCAATATTGGTTGACTTTTCTGCAAATAAGTTGAGGGGATTCACTGATAACGGTTTTTTAATCAATAATATGCCATTCAGAACTAAATTATAACAAACTCAGGAACTCAACGAAGTTCTGAAAAACTCGTCACTTATCCCAGATTTATTATTGCAGCATTTGATTTCGAGCTAAAATAAAAATGAAATTTAAAGAAATGAATTTTTTTTTCATGAGAAATCAGGAAATTCTAGTATTTATATATATGAACGTAAATTCACCATAGCCCAAAAAATTCAACAACGTGTTTGTTTATATTTCACATTTGTTGAGAAATTATATGTTACAGCATTTCCCACGGACTGTGGGCAAAGGATGCTGTACAGTTATGTACCGAAATGATGATAAGAACAAGGCAGGAGTAGACTCCTGGTGGGCACAATTTTTTTCAATTTCTAGTTTACGTTTTTTCAGCTTCATAAAATGCATATATTAAGACCTGCTATACTTATAAGGTGTGGACAAAAGTAGAAGGTTGATAAGTATCGAGTGCCCGATTTGCGGGTACACGAAGGTACGTTGAACGAAAAGTCGCTCTGCCCGTTAATGTAGGGTTAAGGGCACACACAGCGATCATCCATATACAGTCATACCTGTTCACAGAGGGCCAAAATTTAAGAGATAAAAAAAAGGCCAATAACCAAAGACTGAACGACGAGCTGTGAAGCCCTGCGAGGACGTTTCTCGCTCGTAACATCGTTGTTGTCGCGTCGACGAAACAAAAAAAAAAGGAAAACATTAACCGCGTGTCTTCGCACATACTACACGATCTCTCCCTCCTTCGTTGTGGCTAAAATAATGAAAGGGACAGCCAACCGAACGCACTTCTCAAGAGCTTATAAGCGTTGTTACACTATATTCATTTAGCACGAAGGAGCGAATGAGAAAAGACAGTAAAGAAGAGTGCGAAAAATTCGCATACAAAAGAGCTCCATGTTTTCTTCATAGTATAAATTCCAATGTATAATCACCAGTAACCTTGGAATTTAAAAATCAATGGGAAGGAAAGAATAAATAGAATCACGATGTCGTTTGGTAACGTTTATTAATACCACCCGGAAATGCTGCTAATGAAAAATAAAATGACAATTAAATCGAGTTATTACGAAAACATTTAATTGCACAATTTTAATTTAAACTATGATTATAATTTTTCAAATTCAAGCTATAAATCTTATTCAATTTTCATATCAGACCCGAATGAATGCTTCCAAAATGGTGATTTGTTCACTCACAAAAACTATTTAACTCAAGAATCTTGATAACGATTTGCAATTTACCATTTTTGTCTTCACATCCACCGATGCAATTTTCACCTCGGAATAAAAAAAAGTTCAATTACTCCATCATTTTTCTCATGCTCTCACAAGATCAATTATTGGCATCGTACATATTGAAGACTTAAGCGACAGAGAATGCCAAAGAACGATGTAAAAGAAAAGAACGAAGAAACGAAGAAACGTGCGCACGCGCGGGAGCACTCGAGGCAAGTCGCCCGGATAATTTGAAAGCTATCCGATCTCCCCAGGCAGCTGCCTGCCTTACGCGTAAAATATTCAAGAACATTCACGTTATATGACTATATATGATGGTCCCCCTCATCTCCACCCCTCATCTTTAGCCGGCTCGTTGAACAAGTCGCCGGAGCTTGATGACGAAGACGAGGACCAACGATACTACGATCAGTTCTTTTTATTCCTCAAATTCGCTTTCCTTCAGTTCTTCCTTTTTCAACTATTTTGCAATTTTGTTCGGCTTGACAAAAAATTTCAAATTTCTCGAACTAATTGAAGAATTCTTGAACTTGGGATAACGACTTTTAACTAAATCGTAACAAGTCGATGGCTACTATTCCAATGATGATTTTTTACATGATCCATGTTTTAAAATCAATTATTCAACAATATAATTGTTTTTTTTTTTAATTAGATTTAAATAATTTCAGTAGCCATGTTTTTTTAGTCGTTGTTATATTTATTTTGAATGATATATTTTCAAAATGAGATCATCAGCAAGAAGACTTATTTTTATTCACACCATAAAAAACTTCAACTGATTGAGCTGATTATGAATCGATTGTAAGTGCCATTAGAAGGCTCGATTAACTCTACTGTTATTTACTTTTATTTATATACGTGAGTTCACTCATTTGATCTGCCGATTAATGACTCGGACGTGAATTTATTTATTATCTGTGTTGCAATATCACGAACATATTATCCAAAATGAAGATCACTCATCAAGGGAACGGTTTCCATATGAGAAAAGCACGATCGGCGTGTACGAGGTACGCATTTTATAAGAAAGGAGACGAAGGAGTTAAGAGACCCTCCGCTCGTCTCGTCTCGTTTTCTTGATGTCTCCGTTGATTTCTCGCTTCGGGCGATCGCGGCTCGTCGATAGGCCACAGGCGTTGAAAGAATTTCGCAGAACCCACTTATCGACAGTTCATTTCGTATGTATTTATATGTCCACACACTAAGATACTTGTCCCGAGACTCTATCAAGTTTCTTAATACACACATGAAAAGATGCTGAGAAAAATAAATATGCAACGTGAACGAGTAAATTGAACAGGTAAATGAAAAACGTGTTCCTCGTTCGGTACCCGATATCTTTGCAAATCTACTTATAATTTCATATACCTTACCGCTTATGGACAATAATGAGAGTAACAAGCTGTCACAAAATCTTACATTTAAGGACTGACATTGACTGACTGACTGACTGACTGATATAATTTTCATTAAACGATAGGTATCGTAAGCTAATTCCAGACATTAATGAAAATCCATTTATACGATAGATTTAATGATGGTTTTTTTCTCACTCCAATCGATCCATAATTCTATAATGCTTTTCTCTTCATTTTACTCACACTGCATACGTCATTTTTTATCGAGCTGTCATACTCACATGCTGTACAGCTATATGTTATTAAGTTGATGTTTTTTTTAAAGTGAATATGTTAAGACGTAAAAAAATTGAATAAATACACCAAACGTATTAGGCACCCTATAATTTTTTCATCTAGACAAAAATGAAATATCTCGGTTAAAATACAATCGTAAAACACTACAATTAAGTAAAAATTACAGAGCGGACAAATCCAGCTTCTTTTTGTTTTTTTTTTTGTACAATTTTTTTTGCAGTTGGTATGGTATTTTGTATGTTATTTTGAAAAAAAAACACTAGGGTAACGTTGAAGCTAAAAGGATCAACCAATTTTTCCGTCCGTGGTACATCGCCAAGAAAAGGTGCACATTGGACGGCATGAGTTGGTAAAAAAAAAATAATAATACGAAAAAAAATAATATAATTGATCGAAGGTTTGAGGCGCTTGAAAAAGTGTCACTTCGTCAAACGACTCCATTTGTCCTCGAGGCAGGAAAGAGTTTTGCGCTCCCACACCTGGTATAAGCTCCTCTCGTCGTCAACTCAATTCTCGTCAGTGGAGGGACAACCCTTTCTTCTCAGTCCTCGCTATTCTTTAATGCTCTGTTGTTAGTCTCATGCATGTTGGTTCGTACAACCGGACTCTCTGCGTAAAGAATCGCAAAAGAATCGAAAGAGGAAGATGGCGAGTTTCTCAGAGATGTGCGATCAATGGGCCTTACGTCGACCTCACAGATTGTCCTTGAATATATATGTATACTTATATATCTATATTAGAATCTCATTCGAACCTCATCCGATCTGCCAAACTTCCGGACGTAGCGAATTCGAATTGCACGCTTCGTATGATTTAAAACGCTTGGATTACTACGCGCTATACAAAATTCTTAAAGTCCCTTCACCATGAAATGTGCCTGGGAAGAGTGTCATGTCTTGGAAAAAAAAAGTAAGAAAGAGGTAAATGGTCGATTTTAACAAAAGCCAATCATTACTCATTAATCTTTACTTCACATCTTAACTGTTATTTCTGATATTTCTTGATTGCTGATGTCATCAGAATCTTCTCTGATGTCAACTTTGCCGGCCTTCTTCACTAAATAAATAAAAAATATCAGCTCTTTTAAATCTTTGAAGACAGCTACGAAGAGAGTGCATCAGCGCCCTTTTACGATTTAAATAAAAATTTGCATAAAAACGTAGAATATTTATGGCAAGTATTCGTGGAGCACGTGGAAAAGGATTATTGAAAGTTTATTCAAATATTGCGGCAGAACGACCTTTGCTGTGGACTGGATTCCCGTAGTGAGTCTATGTCATCCAAATTTTCAGACCACGGGACGTCAACAAGCTTTTCTTCGTGAACTCGTTCTTCATAAGTTTCCTTTCGTTCGTTTTTCCTGGCGGGAGATGTGTTCTTGATTACTGTGGCTTTTCCAACACCCGTGGCGAAACCCCGCTAATTATTTCTCTGACGTATACATCCGACGAAAATATATAGATTAATCAGGAGGTTCAAGTCCAGTCGAGTTTCATGTGGAGACGAGACTTCGAGATTTTACATACGAGAGATTTTAAAGAACACATAAAACATGTTAAAAAGAGAGAAAAGGAAAGTCGTGTCTAGACCCCGGGCTGTTCTTTCGAATTATAGTGTCTATTACAAGATGCTCTCGAGGTGTGTTTGCATTTATAGATGTGCGATCGCACGGCGCGATATAGCCCGGGAACACACGAGCTCGCTCATTAATTATCGATGTAGTATTCTTTTCGTCGACTTTTTTTAATACTAATTTTTTTTGTGTCCAGAAATTCTTTCCGTTTGATCATAAAAGAGCTAACCATCGGGCCACCCCCTGGTGACCTTGTTTACCTCGTTTCGTTATGCATAATTTGCTCCTTTGATCTCTCACGCGTATTTGTGAAATCTTGGTCGCGAGCCCGCTGTTCATATGCCACTCAAAAGTCGTTGGGATCATTTTTTTTAATTCGGTATTTCCATCTTTTGCGATATGTGATGGTGAAATGATGATCGAAAGATTTGCTTGCATCCAATTTATTTTATTAAGATAATAATATATACTTGACCTATAGTTTCCCTTTTTTCACATCTCATTTAATTATGGTAAAAAGTAGCCGGGAGTGGATTCGGTTGTAGTCGAGTGACCTCATATTTTTCCTATTTTCAAAACAGTTGTTTTTCAATATTATTAAGAGATAATATTAAACGTTGCGAGAATAAAAAACGTTGATGGATATTTCGTCGTTCTGACACACTAATAGAAGCAGCAAACTTGTCGAGATGGATACGAAGTTTCATAGAATTTTCACCGGAAGATCGTTCGCCACGTGAACGCGATTGGGAGGAAAAAAAAATTGAAGCAGCGAGACGTTTTTTACAATATTTTTGGGGATTCCAATTTTCCTGTGAATTAGGTAAAGAAAGTCTGAGAGGGGAATTTAAAAAGAAGAGGGTTCGATGCAGTTTTCCTAAGATGTTGGTCGTCGAGCTGTAAGATCACAACCCTAATGAAAAAAAACCAACTCGTAAGAAAAAAAACAGAAGAGACGTAGAACAAAAAGCGTCGAAACTCTAATGCCCTCTTCCGTTTTCGTCGAAGCTTACGCGTTCGGAAGAGCGAAC
The DNA here is from genome assembly GCA_948107755.1 of Campoletis raptor. NCBI lineage: Eukaryota > Metazoa > Arthropoda > Insecta > Hymenoptera > Ichneumonidae > Campoletis > Campoletis raptor. Next base: position 12,882,786 of record OX403623.1, read on the forward strand.
AGCTGAATCTCCGATCTAGCGAAGATCTTGTGTGTGTTTTTTTTCTTTTTTTACCTCTTTTGACAGATCTTGGCACGGATTTTATTATGCCTCGTTCGACTTGTATCTCACTCTGGCCAGCAGAATAACTGCCGTAGTTGTGAGCTCGATGATGCGATGCATATCTACAAATACCGCGAGATATTATCGCCAACACTTATAAGAAAAATTGACACATGTATATATAAATATATTCCATGCATAGAGTGAGAATAAAGGAGTTTCCTCGAAAAGTTTTCTGGGACCCCTCCATCCGACTTTTTCTCGATTGCTGTCTTCCGGTTGTCATTCGACGAAGCATCGGGTAAATTCACCTGCGTGAAAAAACCCACCAGTTATGCGTAAACTCAGTATTCTTAAACTATGATCAATTTTCCTCTCACGCTTACCAAGAGATAAAAAAAGAGAAAAAAATATGATCGCAGACACCTCTGAACAATGCAATTCCTCGAGAATTTGCGTCACAAATGATTTCGCGTGTATGGTGTCATCGCTCTGTAGCGATAAGTCTCTAATCTGATATTTCAGAAAGAAAAATGACGCCTGGAATAATAGAAATATAGAAGAAAAGTCTCAGCTAACAAATAAAAACATTGATTTCCTCGAGAGATAAAATGAGAAAAAAAAAAACAAGCCGCAAAAATCGTAATAGTTCGCAGGAAGTGTAAATTTAAACTATTCTTTATATTCGTCGTGGAAAGAAAAAAAAAAGGACGTGAAGGTTCATCTCCTCTACCCTTCATCGGGGTCTGTATATTATGCGAAGGAGATGTTCACGTTTTTCCGAAGATACCGTTCGATGCTGTCGTTCCGTCTTTGTGGCAATTCTTTGCTTATTCCTGATGCATAACAACCCGATGGTGTATGCAGCCATTCATTGGTTCAAGGGCAGAACAACATCGGGACTACGACTGAGCACATTACATACGTCCTTTCGTCTTGAAACTATTGGTGTCCGAGAAAAGTAGAGGACGAAGAAGGCCGCATAATAAATCGCACTTCTCAACACAGTAGTCGTAGCAACTCCTCGACTCTTGGTCTTTCTCGCGCCTTGCGTTTCTTGTCTGCGTGTAAGATTTACTAATTTCTGGAAGGTCTCGAAACCTGCAGTATTCGTTATATATACATTGCCCGCAGGGTAGAACTGAATGCTGTTGCAGTTTTGCAACGAAACAAGCATCGATGGACGAGACTCTATCGACGGTTCTGAGGACGCGCGTCAGGAATACCGAGTACTTTCAAGGCCCGTGCCAGAACGAGTAATATGCCACGAGACAAGATCTCAAACGAAGTAACTCCACGTGCCTTTTTCAGTAGCCAAGACTTGAGGATATGTAGATCTATCTCCGTATATCTCTTTTTCTTTGGGGTGTGGCTCCAGAGAGATCCGCGTCATTTTCGACCTTCGTGTTCATCTTATCTCTACGGAAATTTAATCATTACATTCAAAAGCATAATAGTGCACTTAAGTATGTGATTAAAAGTTAATATCCTGAAATCATAATTAAACAGGAAACAAGGAAATTGACGAAAAAATTTGGCACAAATAGTGATGAAGGTTAGGGTTACCAGTACATTGGAAGTAAAAAAGAACCTAAAGAAAAAATGTCGCATCTTTCTTTTCTGCTTATTCCTTTCGTCCAACGCTTCTTCGATTTGGAGCTCGTGACTCCTCCAGGAGTAACAACAACCTCCGTATCAACTCAAACTCCAGTTACATATGTTTGCAATATACATATCCAGGCATACATAACTATATAAGAATGAGCCTGATGCTATTTCGTTGTAAGAGAATTATGTACCACCAACTGCATAATATGCTGGTTAGGCTGGTACCTCAGGTTTGTATCTCTCCCTCATGGTGTACATAAGGTGGACTCATGCAAACCAGAGGGTGCTCTCACACATACCGATATTCTTTCGAACTTCACCAGCTGCCATTCGTACAACCATGAATCTGATTTATGTACTTTTTTGAGTTCCGTTTCTATTACTACTGTTTAAACTTTGTTTGTTTGACTCTTGGATCTTCTTTTTGTGGGTCTACTTTTTATTTCATTCCTGCCCAAGACAATACGTCGAAAAATGATGCCTTGTGGATAAACGTTTGTTCAGAGACAATACCAGCATCCAGATTATTGTTTTAGATATATTTGAAGAAAAAAAAATCATCTCATAATGATCATTAATGTTCATTAGTGTTCTTCATTTTTGGACTCAAAAATGAAAGATAACGAGATATGTGATCGTGTTGCAATCACGTTTCTTTAATCGACAATCTTGTCGCTTTGATCTTCGGCGTATCGCGTGTTTCACCTACCCCTGCAAACTGCACCAAACCCAATGTTAAAGATCGCGTGACGCCTCGTTATGAATACTTTTTCTCTTATATTTATACGTATATAACTTATGTGGAAATAAATTTATTTAAATCTGGGCACGAGTCTCGGGGCAAACGAGTGTGCACCTCTTTATATACCATTCGACCAGCAGGCGACCTTATTTCCATTGCTCGAGTAGCTCTTTTTTCCGTTATGCTAATTCGACCATCCCCGTTCGTGCTGTGTATTACAAACCCCAAAACTCTTGTGAACCAGCGACGCTCAATGGACCAATTTACCAATTTAACTTGGGGCATTCGAGTCACGAAAAATAAACAGTTTTCAAGATTCAAATCGGGAAGTTTTAAAGAAAAAAAAATGTGTTCTCCATATCGTGACGAAATAATTGTGAATACTGATTTGGGAATAAATATCGATTTATTTTATCGACTATTTCTGTAGAAAACTCAAATAAATTCCCATTTTTTGTAGGTATATGCGAATAAAAAAATATGTTCGTGTTAAATAATTATTCGACATGATTACATGTGAGAATCATTTTTAAATATGATCCAAGTTGGGTCAGTATAGAATGCGATAAATTCTATTAACACAGAATCGACAAATATTTGAATATGAAGTTGATAATAGTATAAGAACTCAGCGAAAAATTTTTCGAGTCAAGTTTGTATTTCTACGAGGAAACCATATAACTATAATCTTATTACACAAGATTCCGGATGGCACGAGCCGCTCGTTCATTCAGAACTTATCATGAAAGCGACGAGTAGTCTTCGTGTCAAGATAATGTGTAAATAAGCATACGATCGATCGATCGAATGTGAAAGAAAAAGAAAGAGAGTATTTGATGGCAATCGTGAGTAAAATCGACGTGAAGCGCCCGGGCGTGTGTTTCCAACGATAAGAGACGACGTATTCTAGGATGGTCGAGCTGAGCGCGGGCGGTTTGTTTGTACAAAATAAAAAAATAAAAATAAAAAGAGAGAAAGAAGCGATAACGAGTATTGTGCCGATAGCTAAGAGAGCGTTTAGAAATATACGATGTTGCGAAGCGATAGCGTTTCCTGTGTATTCTATGATGTTTTTTTTCCTTTTTTATTTTTCTGAATGTTAGAAGGGAGTTTCCAAGAGCGGAAGGTAAAGAAGAGAATAAATAAGAGAAAGATGAACTATGTTGGAAGGCCAACACACAACGAGGCGATTCAGCGGTTTCTCGTAGTATCCTCCTTAAGACGCAAGCATATTTTTTTCTCATTTATCTCTTCGTCTCTTTCTTTCTCTGCTCCTCCAAGGCGTGAATAAACATGTATAACGTTCTCGATATCAACTCACACGCCGCCCACGCGACTTGCGAGCGTCAAGTTGTGAGGGAGAGGCTCAGAATAGCGATTAAAAAAGAAGGGAGAGTCAGAGAGTGGAAAATAAAAGAGAAAGGAGTGTTAAAAAGGGGCGCGAAGAAGAGGGCGCGTGCCACCAAGTGTTCCGTTATGAAGTATACACAAGTTTTACTATCTCTCACCACGGTGGCGTGGTACACGTCGTATACCATCAGGAGCAGCGAGAGTGTAACGTTTGTATATTTATATTGGTTCTTCTCGTCGTTGTCGTCGTTGTTGACTACGTCGGGAAGCTACGATTTAGCGTGTATCCGCTGTGTTAAACGACATCGCTTCGTGCTGCTGAACTAAAGTCTTTCTTTTGTTTCTGTGTTTGTTACGACTCGTGTAATCAGTAAACTTATGCGATTGAAGGATAAAGGGTTGCACAAACACGCAACACCAAGGAATAACATTTTTTTGCATACTTTACACTCCAAAGACTTTTTTGTACTTAGGTTAATTGGCCATTAGTATACAGGACAGGGCTTAGGCTGAATAAGAGTGAGATCGAAAAATGCATGGCGTTTGAATGATTGTCGGTAACTGCTTGACTGTATTTTACGGAATTTCAGTCGATTGGCATCGTTAAAGTCTCAGAAAAACTGCCTTCGTCTCAACGAATCATTCGCAAACCGCAAGCGAATCATTCCAATCAAGTACTGACCTCATATAAGGCCTCTTCAATTTTTAGTGACCGCTGAATGCATACACCAACCATGCACGCACCTATCGCTTTTGCTATTCAGTTAATTGATTATAAAGTAACGAACCATTTTTTGTTCAGCTCAGTTGCAGTATAATTGAATTTATTAGAGTTTCAATAAGGATGTAATCTTCCTAAGTAATTTGCTACGCGCTAAAATTGTGCCGCAAACTTTTTCAGGAATATATAGCATTGTGTAATTATTCTCGTTCAGCTTAATCCTCGCTGCAGGAGTTTACGAAAACGACAGCAGTTATTTGATTTTATACTGCAATAATTATAATTACAATAATTATAATTTAACGTATTAATGAGGCGCGATGAAGCCCTGGAGGCTCTCGTCGTCAAGCCTCTTCATTCGGTCAGTGGCGAAAAGTAAGATGATTTTTTTTTTCGTTGTTTATTTTTTCTTTTTCTTTTACAAAAATGAATTCCAATGGCTCTCGTGCGGTCAAGAATCCCCGTCGGTCGAGCGCGCACGCTCGCATCCTTTGATATTCGTTCTTTTTTTTTGTTTTATTCTTTTTTTTGGTATCTCCAGCAGCCCGAGACGCTTTTTTTCCCACAGTGAATCTCAACGATACGTCCGACTGATTCTCCTTCGACGGAGCCAACTTTTGGTCGATGCACCAGAATCCTCGGTGATACCCTGCGGGGCTCATGCTGGACGGGGACCCCCGCAGACGATCGCATTACGCACGAACGCATCCCCTTCCTCCTCCTCCCCCTCACCACCATCTCATGTTCATCTTTCTCGCCATATTTTCTCAAGACGCCGCGCGTGGATGAGGCCAGAAAAAAATAAAGAAAAAGTAAATGGACCAGTCACCCTCGACTAACCAGAAGTACGTATATTTTCGTTCAGGAAGACCTCATCATCGTCGGCGGTGTAGACTCATCATCTCTTAGTTGTTTTTTTTTTTTTTTTTTCAAATCCCGATCATCGTCTCGTTCTCTCTTACCTCCCGCAGCTTTCGAACGAGGAAAAACGAAGAGTCCCTTGTTTCTTGGTGTTAAAATTGGGTTAAAGCTACCGGTGTGAGGTTCCAACAACGAAACCTCGCTGGAAAAATTGAGGACCTCACACGGTTCTACTTTTACGTTATTATGTATCCTCGTACTTCCAACATGAGCAAAAAAAACTCCAAATCACAACGATGATTCAACATGTTTCAGTTTGTTCGTGATAAATGTTCAACAATTTGTATAGGGCTGTTTTTGTTTTCAATTTAAATTCATGAATTCACAAGAGAGAATCGATTAGAGAAAATAAACGAAACTTCCGGTCATTAGGCGTGAGCGCAGAATTTTAAGCGAGCAAATTATCTGTAGGAGAAAGCATGGAGGAATTAATTTAGTAGCGCATTGAAACAGCTTCTTAGAATTTTTTTTCAATATTTAAATAACAAAGAAATGGGCGATTCAAATTTGTTCTCTCGAGGTTGAATTTAAAGTCGAATTTTCAAAATTCAAGTTCGAGTTTTTGAGCAGGGAATCAATAGTTTTTCTTTATAGAAAATAAAATCAGAATAGAACTATAAATTTATTCAATTGACGAAAATAGAACACTAAGAAATAATCACTAATCAATCTTCATAGTATCGAATTTATTCATTTTGTCGGCTCAAGATTAATCGACTCTCTCAATTATGCTTACAGCATGGCCATAGAAATAATTTAGCAATTTAATAATATGCAGTTTTACATGTTACGTAAATTATAGTAACGACTAATGTGATTCATTTGTATTTTAAACCGTGTAGCTCATACAGTAGTAACACAACTGAACTGTGCTGTCGATGAAGCACAACGCTCACCTGCCTTCACGCTGGAGTGGCGACTTGTAAATCACTCCACCGAAACTGGGCTATACGTGTCAGGGTACAAGATCAACTACTGTTTTTATGTGCGCCAGAGTCCATGGTACGCACGGGGTACCAGGAAAAAAAATTTGAAAAAACATTGAAAAAACATTTTTTTGCAACGATCATCTACGGTGCAGCGATCGAACATGGGCGCGAGGATGAAACCTCAAATTTAAGACTTCGATAAACATCGGAACTTATTACTATCTTACTTAACAAAACTCTGAAACTCTTGCCTTGATCTTCAGTCGTGAAGCCAAAAATACCGACTAAGCTGGCATGAGTGCGTCAGAGAAAGCTACAAATTTCGTTTGTTAAATTTTCGCACAACGTTCATCCGATTCGATAATTATAAAAAAGTCTTTAGTTCACGCGGAGTATTTACAAAAATTGCCACAAACCCTTAAATTTAAGTTATGGTTCCAATTTTTTTTTTAACTTTTTTTCACATATTACGTTCAACCAAAATAACAAACCGATAACTAATGGAAATTGCATAGATCGTCGTTCATCGGATTAAGATGAAAAAAGAGAACTCAACCAACGGAGAATCATTACAACAAGGGTCTGAAACTTTTTTTTATTCCAACCCATAGCCTTAAATAAACGTGTAATAAAACTCTTGGTCCAGCTCGTGTTGAAAGTGTGATAAATCCGCAAAAAAAGAGTTAATCAGAAACCACTAAATCGATCACATTGTGTTGAAATGAGAAAAGGGAGGGTTTTTGTAAAATGGATCGATGAAACAGCATGATATCCTGAGGAGTTTTGATTTCTGAGAAGACTAAATTATCCAGCAACCATTTAAATGCAGCAAGGTTAGTAACGACGGTTGGTAAATCTTGAAAGTCGGCCTTGACATCTCTCGCGACAGATTGTATATTTTCGTAACGCGGTCGCGCGTGTTTCTTTCCCATCGAGAGTGCCCCATAACCCGAAGCTTTGCATGGCGTGCGCTCTTGATTTTTGAACTCGCGTATGTACAGGGTGTCCGGACTGTAAGTTCAGTGACCTTGACCTTGAAATTGCGTTTGAACACCAGTCTTCGAATCCAGATCAAACGTTTCTTAAATTTTTTTTAATATTCAACGTTGCGAGTATGAGAAAAAACACATGAAATGAAAACAGACGAAAAGAGAAGTTACAACTCATTTTTATTTGGGCAACGATTAATGTATAGTAACGATTTAATGTTGTCACTGCAATGATAAAAATAATAAAGAAAAAACTATCACATCTCTAGTTTCACGACCAACATTAGTTTTCACAAATTTTTATGTCGAAACACCCACTGTTCAAACACCATGCATTTTGAGCACTTGCTCAAATGAGTGCAGGTTCATGTACACGATAAAAAAGTGCACGAACGCCCTCGTAAGTTTCTTTTGGCGGTGTTTGGGCGTAGCACGCGTGCTGCACGTGCCAAATCGAGCATCTAGACGTGACTCGTGCGCTTGAAAAATAAATTGCCAAAGCAAAACGCAAGTCCGGCTGCAGCCCAACAGTTTAGCACCACGACATTTTTTTTCTCTTCAGCAGCTAGGGTCCTGCAGGCCAGAGTAATATAAACGAGTAATTGTGTTCAATATGCACGAAAGAATACAAAATCTTATGAATTGTATAATTTCAATTATCATTCATTAGTAATAACTAATTAAAAAATGTTCGATGTATACGTTACATTTTTTTCATACCACGTTCATGAGTTTCAAATCTTTTCAAATGATCTCAAGTGTTACTTCAGATTATAAATAAATGTTGTGATTTTTTTTTAATTTTTACATCGGGAAAATCGAATAAAATATTGAAATTTTAATGGTGTCGATTGTGACCGGAATGCCCCACATATTAATACTAAGGGCACCATGTAACTCGGTCTTCAAAATACAAAAGAGTATATTTATATATACAAGAACGAAACGAGTGACTCGAGCTTGAAATTAAAAGCGAGACCCGAGACCCTTGATGGCGTCCACTCCCTTCAAACGCAATCTGCGAAACCTAAATAAGCGTATGACCATACACTTGACCATGTATACATAAAGGTATACATGCATAGAAAAGAGGAACAGGATCATGTGTTTGGTCAAGATTTTTCGAGATGTGTCGTAAAGACCTTGCTCACACTTCTCGTGAATATAATTCTTTGCAAATTATTGCTGAAAGTGATTTTTTGGAACATGAAATAAAAAGAATTAATTTTTTTTCTGTTAAATAGGTTCAACTGATTATTATTGAAATTACGCAAAATTTTTGGTTGATTTCGTGAACAAATAACTTGGGGAATCAACAAAGGAGACAGTTTAATTACAATTACATCCAGGTCTTCCGAAAAAATTGTTCACCAATTGTATAATGAAACAAAAGATTTTACGAATAAAAACCAATTTATCGTCATAAGCCACAAATATACTAAAATCTAACCTCAAAGGTGTTAATATTTGATTAACAAATATTTTTTCAGTATTTCAACAAACCGATTTGTCGATGGGCCATGACACTGGAAACGAAATTTTCACGAGCATTCTCCATCGATGGGAACATTCGTAGGAGTGTGTATATGCGAAATAATATTTTCGTATAAATATAAAAATTATTGAACCATTGAAAGGTACGTATTCGAAAACGTGTACGTTCGCAATAACCATAAAATATTTCATGTCGAATATTCTTATTGTCTTTTCGAACAATTCACCGGTTATAAGAATGCATGAGAAATGAATGGGCGGATTATGTATTTGCAGCTATTATAGAGACTGGAATTGTTTTTTACAAGTCTTTAAAATTTTCGAGAAGACGATAAATAATATGGTTCCCTCTCGTCTTGTTCATTTGAATGAATCGATTTTCTTATCTCGACGTCATGTAGAATTCCCCAAGTTTTTTTTATTCACATTGTCCTTTTATCTTTTTTCTTTATCTTTCTCTTGTTCTCTTCGCCTTTCTCGTACGCGATGTAGAGATGATCGAAAAAGGCTTAGTGAACATTTTTTTTCAGGAAGGAGCGAGGGATACGGAATCGCTACGCGTATCGTGTATCGCCTTTTTGGGATCGAATCGAACTCACTTTCGTGTCTTCCATGTGCATGAAATACATATATTGCATGCTCGAACTAATAACAGTCAGGAAAACGAATATCCAATTGTTTAAGGTATAAAAAATCATGAAATACGTCTTTTTGGTACTAAGCAGCCAATATGTCGTTTCGTGTTGGAGACCCTTAAGTAGTCGACCCGAACCACTGCTCCGTGTATACTGCATATGTATTTACGCGACTACACATACCGACATAAACATACATACATATATTTCGGGGATCACCATATGGTCCACCAGCAGCCAGATCCTCTTCGATCTTTTTAGCCGGCCATTCGATCCTCATCGCCATCCAACAAAAGGTTTAGCATTGTTTTTCGTACAGCGTCTGTTCGACAACGTGGAATTTTGCTGGAGTGCAACGGCTTCGACGAATCGTAACTGCATTCAAATAAAACTGCAAAATACAAAGAGTTTATACGATAAGAGAAAAAATCGAGAAACATTCTATATCGTAGGGTATCGTATTTTTCAGTGGGACTTTTTTAAACCTTTTTCGTCGCATATATGAATTTTTTTCAATTTATGTCGATCGATTCTTATGAAACTAATAAATAAGAATAATTTTTTTTTTACTGTTAACAAAACAATTTTAGAATATCATGTAATATCCGGAGCGAATGGCGTCTTTCGACTAAGAAGGAAATAAGGTTTTGGTAAAAGAGATAATCAATATGGCTCAGAGAAGAAAGAGTATGAAAAAAACGTTACCGATTACATGTTTTTTCTGTAATAGTCTTGTATAGAGTATGAGGTTTGGGAGAGAATCGCGAATAATTGCAATATCACGAGTCTTCGAGGGCAAACATGAACGAGCATCCGTTATAATGTATTGCCAGAAAAAAAGAGAGCATATCGGAGGGTATATACATCAGAGAGCAGGCAAGTAAAATGAAAGTAATGCGTACGATGCACACGTTGAAGAGCAGTTAAAAGAGGATTCCCCACCCATTCAAAATAATTATCGTTGGCGCGAGCCCTCGAAGAAAACGATAAAGGTACAATATTAACCCTCGGTTCTCTTGTGCAGCACAGTTCTCGCTCTCACGCCAGTTAATGAGGACGATGCGCTGCGGTGATGACCTTAAGAATTCTAGACTCGTTCGGTTTATCCCAGAGTGTTATGTTATGCCTTTCATATAGATCAAAAGTGCCCAGTAGTCGTTTCCACCGACGATTAACGCCATGCGCAATAAGATTTATACCGGATTATTCAAACTTAGCAGTCAATGGGGAAAAAACATTCGCAAACTATTAAAAAATCGACTCCCAAACCCCAGTATGAAACCTTGAATCTCTACAGGCTTTACGATGTGTTTTGGAAAAAATTAAATGAAAACAAGTGAATATTCTTAAACTTTTTTCCACATTTAGACAAAAATACTCTCTGAAGAGTGAATTGGTGAAATGTTTATCAATCAAAATACATGAAATTTAAGCAGCATTGGAAATGAACTAAAAAACAAAAAAAACACCTTTCGGTTAAGTCGCAAAAAGTGCTCTAACGTTTTTTCGATCTCCATAACAAACAATGTGCATTCCAACTATTTGCAAGTTCCATCATTTCATTATGTAACCGTACTAACTCCAAGTACAAGTTTTGAATGCTCCTGTACGTGCATTTGCAACTGAAGCAAAAGTGAATTCTCTCCTTGAAGTTCACGCGAGCTTGGCCTCAAGTCGGTCAGTAATTTTCTGTTGCAGTATGAAATATGCTCAAAGAGTACAAGCAACTTGTACGAGGATATTGGCGTTCGCTGTGCTCATCTTCGCATTATCTCGTATTATCGAGCTCGGTCTTAAAAGCACGTATACCAAGTCTTTGACTACCATTATTCGCCATCAAACGTTGCATACAACACCGCTTTCTCTGCTGTTACGTCTTTCTATTGAACGCGGGATAAATAAATTTCCGAATGCGTCTCGAATAAATAATAATAATAAAAGCAATAACAACAACAAAGAAAATAGAAGAAGTTGCAAATTTTACAGTTTTCTATGGTGGTTATAGAATTTTACTCATCCCCCATGTTTGCTTTGTTTTATTTTTCACGTGTTACTCACTTCGGGTTCCAGGATTCTCCGCACTCCGACCGCAAGTCTAAGAGTGTAACCCTCTGACGCTGTTATTTATTTCCATCAGAGCTCAAGTCCAAAGTTAAATTTTGCTTCAAACAACGTGACATTGCATAAATAAATAATATTTTGGTATGGAGAAAGCAATTCGTCGCTATTTTATAAATGAACTAAAATTGATCAGTGACACTGAATTCAATTTCTTTTGACGATTCCTACAGATCCAGTCGGTCTGAACCTTTTGCCATTTCTTTCGTTACTTTTTGTCACGTTCACCTTTTGTCAGAAAGTGGTTTGTTTGCGATTCACATATATTTATAAAATACAAAATTCCTCTCACATCTTTCAGTCTGGTTCCTTTCGGTTTCATTACACTATGCAAGTGAGAGCTTGAGGCCATGTGGTCGACGGTCTCCGTAGAGACCATACACCATGCCAGAAGATCCAGACGCTCACCGATCGTTTCGACTTGACACGAAAGAATTTGCCGAGCGGTGCTCTCGTTGCGTTCCATCACAATAAAGCCCTCCAAGTACCACATACGGTATGTATGTCCTAACCCACGTTCGAGTATCGGAAATAGGTTCGATGCACTTGGATGAGTTAAGAATAAAGGTGCAACGAACCTCTCAAGAATAACACTCAATGCGCAAACAAATTTCAACCACAAGAATATAGTACAGAGTAAAACTATTCTCCATTTTTTTTCTCGTGGCTGAAATAAAATGTTAAAGAATAAAAAATTTGGTTGTTCTCACAGCGCATCTAAAGTCTTTGCATGTTTGGTAAATTTCAAAATATTTTAACAACAAAAGAAATAATTCCACAGAATCATATAATAAATATTTACTCCACCAATAATTTACTGTGAGGAACATTTTTGTGTCATTGAAAAAATTGAACAAGTGGCTGAAAGACGGTAGGATAGAGAAAATTGAACGAAAATGTCCATGAAAATCGATGACTTTGAAAAAAATTGGGGTGCGATGTGTGTGAAGAGTTTTTAGTGGGTTAATATTCGTCTGCGTGAGAAAGGTGTGTTAGGTAAGTTGTTTTTCCGTCAAATATGCGTAAAACTGAAACACAAGGGGGTCGTTAAAGAGCGAGAAAGAGAGAAAGATAGCGAAAGAGAGCAGGAACAGGTAACAGAGAGTTCGAAAAACCGTTGATGTTGGTTCGAGCGCGATATGTAGACCGAGAAAAAATGGCCATATGGCGTGGGCGGAGGTGAGTCTCGATTCTCGAGTATGTGTGTCCTGGGGGGGTAGTTCGAGTTCGGTGAGTTCGTACATACGGTATACAATAAATAGTCAGTATATGTGGATGATATATAGCTTACTCACACGAGTATAATTAGTAGACATGCCCCACAGACAGGACACCAAGAGACTCAAAGTTTCTGTATCGAATGCGTGTTCGGTTTTTAACAAAAATACTGTGAGAACGTTCCACGCGATATTTTCTACCATACGTTTCCATACGTAACTCTGAAAAATTTCATGTGCTGGTCGGTACCAGGTTATGAAACGACTGGCCAACTAATGTTTCCGTGGGAATATTCGTTTTTCAGAAGCATGTTGACAGTGTATCACGTTTGCTTTATCTATTATTGCATCGGTGACCATTGTCACCCCCTGCGAAGAAATAAAGCCTCGTCCCTTCGAGATTGTAAAATTTGTTAATGAAAATTACACCAATTATAAAAACTGCTCTAAATCGGCAAATGTAGTGCACATTCTAGTGAACAGCTACTGGAATACATCGAACAGAAGACTGCAGTAGCGTGTGAATGTATGTATTCGCCATATAACACAAAATCGACGAAAAATAAAAAGAGCAGTCAGGATCCCCATGGAACACCATTCACATGTATACAGATATATATATATGAGGTACATATGAAAGTTTGAAAAATCTACGAGAGACGAGATAATCCTGTTTTGACACGAGCCCGGTTGGTGGTCCACCCTCGGTGTAAGGGATGCTCGCAGAAAAGTGGTGGTCCCTGAACGCATCTGGCGTTCCTTGCCTACCGTGTATGTTTCTTCGTCTCTCTCGCACTCTCTCTTCGCCCCAGTACCTTTTTACATTTTCCACATTCCCCCATAACCGTCGTAGGTTCGCATCGAGATTTTCATAATTCAAGCTTTAGGGAAAGCAGGGAAAAAGGGTTCTACACCCGCGTATCTATGTGAGATCAATGAAAAACGATACCATGAATTCCCCGAATGGAGAAAAAAAGGTAAAGAAAAACAGATAAATGTGTATTAAGCAAAGAGGCAGAGAAAGAGAAATGGCGAGAAAAGGTTGAAGAGGAAGCACGATGAGAGGCTTTTAGCTCAGGTAAAGGGGTGAGAAAGGTCGCGTGCCCGCATCACCTGCTCTCTCCATACACTCATCTCGCGTGCGGGGAGTGCAAAAATCTTCAACCCTGTATATAGCAACAGCGGAGCATATCTTCGTTGACACAACCAACTGGAAAAACTGATGGAAAAACCTGCATCGTTTTACCATAGTTGACGATGGTTGCAGCTGCCCCGTGTGTCCTTTTGATCAGTCAGCTCAACATCTTATTCACCGATATTCAAATGAAAGGAGATGGAAACAAGATCGGAAGAAAGATGAGGGTGGAGGCGAGTGTGCGAGTTTCTCATCTTCTCTCTTCATTCCACCGCATCCAGGGATGATCTTGCATTTGGACCGTAAAAAAGCCTGTTGCACGCGTAAAAAGGGTTCATTGGAGTTGGGTACCATCGATTGAGTTTGTATGCACGCACATGCATATTAGGACAACTCAACGTTCGTAGGGTCGTTGCGGAAGATTCTAGACAACCGGAACCTACGCATTATTCCACTCTTGTGGGCATTTACTGTTAAGCATTAAATTCAACGCAGATTGATCGTAAAAATACAGCATCTGCACCATACCAGCGCACGTTGTCCGTCACTCTTTTTTTTTTCCTATTCCCACTGCTGTTTTCCCTTTTTCCTTGTATATTCTCCATTGAATCCAAACTTCCCGCACTTTTGTACCCACTCGTGCCGAATACGTTTTTATTTCCATACACACATTGCAACGTATATAACGCCACTGATTTCAACACAGGTACACCCATATATTCATACATTTGAGCTTATAGATATTCAGCGCTCGAGGCAAAGTGATCAAAGGGGTAGATCGGTGAGTATAGGAACGCGTGCGGCGGGGGTGGCCAGGTGCTAGGCTTCATCACATTCTCTCTCTTGCCAATGGAAATACACAGTCACGGGACATTTGTTCACCGGTCGAATATGAATGTTTACCTATGGGTAATTTAATGCAAATTCTAACTATTATTTCAAAATGCACTACGCATTAAATGCTACTCTGCATTTATACACTTCGATCTTTTAAAATTATTGAACTTTTTATGCTTCCTTCCCAACTGGATTAATTATACAATTCGTAACTATTCGGAATGGCATACTTTTTGTTATAAAATTCATACAGTTTTTCAATAATTTTCCACATTGTTGAACAATTATTTCATAAGTTGTAATTTGGCATATGAAAAATTGCTTTTTATATAAATTTTCGTTAATTTTATTTCATAGCAATTTCAAAAGCACGCAGTAACTTTTTAACGATATATTGCAGAGAGATGATTTATATTTATTATTCGACGATTTTTAGTTTACTGGTTTTTGTAAAAAATGAAGAAAATCTGAATATTTCTCACTTACTACAGAATACCCCATGCTTCTTTGTTTGATGATAAAGTTTACGGGGGACGTTGAGTTATGTGACGGTTGGGCGAGGGTGGATGAAGAAGAAAATGTGTTTGGCGGGGAGCAAGCGATTGTACAAATCTGTGTGCACAGGAATACCGATGGCACGAGCGGGCAACGTGACGTGTGTACGATATTATACGGACTCCATAACGGTGCGGTCAGTGATAACAAAAAGACACACGCAGATCAAACAAAAATTGACTGGTCGTGTTGAGCAAACGATATAATACGAGGCACGTGCCCGTTTCTCTGAATACAATTTCTTGGAAAACAGAGACACATGCACCCTCTTTTTAAAAAAATGTTCAATATATCGAACTTTTCAAAAAACTTGACACTTCATCAACACCGAAAGTATTAAAAAATTCCGAATGATATATTTTGTAATAAATAACAAATTCTATAATTAGTTAGTTCATTAGTTCGTGTTCCATGAAAACATTGTGTCGAATTTCGATAGTCGAAAACTTAGTAAGGATGCATTCATGAGGATTTTGAATTTAGTAAATATTTCGAGATCAATTGTACCAGTGAGTGAATGAAATAATAGTGAATTGGCAAGTAGATTATACAGCGATAAATTTCGATCAAACCATTCGAGAATAGGAAACCGTCATGGGGGGGTGATCTCGCCACAAGTAAATTATGAATAGACCAATAACTTGCGAGGGTGCACACGGACAAAGAAAACATATTTTTTTTCCACGTTGTTTACTATGTAGCTGTTGCTTCGTCGTTGCGCAGGGTTGGTGGTTTTGCGTTATCGATCGAACGGGGGATAAAATAGTGATGCGTGCGTGCGTTCAAAATATATTTTTTCTACACACAAGTAAATAAGAGCTATGTGTATACACAAGTACAGTGAATGTATGCAACCACCTGCAGGGGGCAGGTGATGGCGAGTGTAATCAGGACGGGGCACCAACCTCTGACTACACCCCCCTTCCCCATAACGCTTAGTGCGCCCCCACAAAAGTCTCGTGCGTAAAATTTTGAGCACGCGGGTGGTGTTTGTACATACAGAGCTAACGCTATGGTGTACGATGCAGTTTTTCAACCCACAACTGTTTTTAAATCTTAGAAGTAGCCGGAACGATTTGAACCGTGATTTTTCAAATAATTTGTTCTTTTAAACATATACTTTTAAGAAATTTAGTAAACCTAAGCAATAAGAACGATGGCATACTGAATTTAACAAAGACAAAACAGTCACTCAACCCATGAGCTATATTTTTCGAACGTATGTGCAGACTGTGCTGTATTTTTATTTGTTTTTTGTTCAATGTTCTGAGTGAATAAATTGTTTCTGTTTACATTACCTTCTTGCATGTTATAATTCGTATGTTTGCACGAAGCAATGTGCAGAGTACGTGCAGGTTTATTTATGGAGTGGGTAGTACACGGTAGTGCGTAGCAGTACATGAAAATGTATCGATAATCTCACTCGGTAAGTATATATATCAATACCGATTTTTACCAATATTTCTAGTAAATATAAAGCCCTCGAGTAGCAAGAAATACGATATGTCCTCGGAAGCACGAACATATACCCTCTAATTACATTCAAGAGTGAACAAGGTGTCGGTCTTGTGAAAACGATCCGTGGCTCGTATACGGCAGGGAGTAAGGAAGACGAAAAACAAAGAGAAGAACACAGCAAGAGAAAAACAAGAAACAAAAAGAGAAAATGTGGAGAAGATGAAGAGAGAGAGAAAGAGAGAGAGGCAGTAAAGCGGGTTGCTAGGCCAGTGGGTATATACGCAACGTGCGAGGAAGGCGCAAGCCAACGAGGCACATGCCTTTTAACGACTGATGGACCCGCATCGTCAAAACGTATAAATATCGTCAAGAAAATGAACGAAAGGATAGAGGTTTGCCTCGATTCGAAGGCAGCACTAACCCAGTCCGGGATGAGACTACGTGGAGAGGAGAATGTGGAGGAAAAGAGAAAGAAAGGATAGAAGGACGAATGAATGAGAGAAGCCGAGGAAGAAAAGAGGAGAAAAGAGAATTGCAAAAGAAACATATAAAGTGTGTGTACGTTGGATTGACCAAGCAAGATAGCGCACGCAGCAGAAGAAGAAGAGAAAGAAAAAGATGATACAAAAAAGAGGAGCACGTCGCAGCAGCATCAGCGAGAGTACTTTTTTTTATTTTTATTATTTTGTTCTCGAGACCGGTCTAGCGTTCTGTCTAGCCAAAGTCTGGTGGCGCACGAGATCTTGCCCAGCTCGTTGTACGTGCTAAGTGCAAAGCTGTGCCCTCACTTCAAGGATTCCCCCCTTTTTCCATCGAGCTTATACGCACTATAGAGCTCGTGAAAGACTTCGATGCCGCCACGATATAACAAGACGTCCACGCGCCAGTTGCTCCAGGGCGGCACCCTTTCTCTTCACCTTCTTCTCCCTGTGCATATGCGTATATACATACTCGCAGAATTCTCAATCTCGGCAATACAGGACCAAATATCTGCAATCTCATGCCACCTTGCATTAACTGATCCGCGTTAACGATTCTCTTATTGCCCGAGACTACCAATAACGATGAAACTATTTATTTCACAAGGATAGTCTTTTATATGATTTCTGATTTTTTTGACAGTAATTCAAAAAACCTTGGTTAAAAAAGAATTCTTGGCATCAATTTCAAAAATATTTATAGTTTCGAAACGTCTACGTACGTTGAAAAATTTGCATGGACTCATTTTCATTTCAATGACAGATTCTAAATCCCCAATTTCCAAAAATGAATCTTAACCGCGAGTAAAATTGTAGCAAAACAAACGTGAATTTATCGCGGCTTCAGATATTGCTCAATCACGGAGAAAACTGCGATTCATCCAATCACAAAACCCGCGATTCGAAATCTACAATTTTGTATTCTGATCCAAATGAAACGAAAGCAAGAAACTAAGTGCGATCAATGAATTTTGACCTAGCATTCGAATTTCGTATACTTTTGCCCCGAACTCTAAAATTTAAAGCACCATCGACTCGCAATTCCATCGCAAAGTGAAAATAAGCGATGGATAAAACAGAATATGAATCCGCAGCGAGCTGTCGTCGTGTTTTTAAATCCAAATCTAGCGAAATCCATTGTGTGACGTTGCTAAGGAACGAATAAGAGTTAAAAAAATAGAGTCAGAAAATGATTTTGTCTCTCTATCTTCATTGCAACGTGTTGTCGGATGACTTTTCCTCTTCGTCGACGGTCACTCTCGGTGATATGGGCATAGGGGCGCCCTGTGGGCCATCTACGTTCGACCATCATCAACACCGTGAGTTTAAACACACATACATTTATTTATATGCACAAACACATATATATCTATATTATAAAGTCCTATCTGCTGCTTGGTGGCAGGAGTCGGCAGGTGCTCAAGTCTCACGGTTCCTTCTTGGCTCACTTTTTCTCCCTCAAACTCCTTCGATCTTTTGGTCCTCTCGTTATTCTTCTCTCTCTTTCTCCCTCTTTTTCTCTCTTCACTCCCGGGCGGCATCGTTCGCGCGAGCGACGCGACGCGCGCGCGCGTGAACATATATATATATATGTACAAAAATACATGTATAATATATATGTTTGCATGTATATATATGTATGTACAGCTACATCTGCTCTCGAGAGCGGCGGCTCGACAACGAGACGTTTCGTCTTCTTCGTCTCGCGCACCTTATTTCTCATTTGATCTTTCTTACTCTTTCTTACAGAGTTCCCAAGGGTCCGTTCGTTTGTAAGTCGTGCGAGCTGCCGCAGCGAACGTGCCGCGAAGTGAACGTGAACCATCACGCGACGAGAAAGAGAGAGAGGGCAAAGAGTCCTCTTGAGCCACGCGCCAAAGATCCCCACTTTCCTCAGGACACGACTAACACTTCTTTAAACTTTGAGCTATGCATTTTGTCTTCGTTTTTTTTTATTCAAGTTCGACATCACCCACTACTAATCTTATCGCAGGGTTTTTGTTTCTAGTACACATTCGCCTTGGACAGTAAATGATATCGAATTGCCCTGTGTTTCAAGAACCATGCGAATAATCCGATTATAAATCTCACAGGACCCTCGCATTTTACTCATTTCCTTCAAAGAAGGACTCCAGTCACGAAAATATGAGACTTCTAAGTCTCTTTCTGAGTATATATACACATTTATACACGTGTGCCATCTTCACCGCAACTTTTCGTATCATATTCCTACCGGTAATTACCGTTGATCCGAACCTGAATTATTGGTCTCAAATTTTTTGCAAAGCTTCTCTCACGTGCTTCACCTTTGTAGGTTTTACGTTGTTATTTTCATTTTTTTTTCTTTTTCACTTTCTTGGTATGTAGTACATAATCACAACAGATGATTACATGGTTTTGAATTGCCTGTGATTTGTGCTTTCATTTTTTCTACGTTTTTTACACCGGCATTGTTTATGACGAAATATTTTCCCAATTCATATTCCAGACACGTGAATTCCTTTTGTGCAATATGTGCTTATTTCCTCCTGAACTTAACCTACCAGTAGAATACAATAAATAATATAGTTCGGATATATATATATGTGTATACACACCCACCATAAATCGGCATCATTCGAAACCCCAACAATCTTTCATGGCCTTGTGGTTTTCAATTTAAGCATTCATCTTGAATTTCTTTCTCTATACTCACAAATCTGAGTCATTATATATGTACCATATATTTATAGTTATGTATGAGAGAGAACGAGAGAGAGAGAGAGAGAGGAAGAGATTCGTACTACTGAATTACCTCGACGAGAATACTGTCAGATTTTTTATTATAGGTGTATATGTCCATAGTGAGTAAAACTCGTGGAGCTCGCGTGGATTTATTATTCGTGTTGACGAACGACCACTCTTTTGCTTCATAGTGAACAATTGATGGCATTTCTCTTCCACGAGAAGGAGGGTCCTAGTGAGTAAAGAGTTTTAAGGAAACCGCACCGATCATGTTTTTAGATCCTCCCTGTCCCCTATCTCTGTCTAACTCTCACTCGAGCCTTTTTGCTATTTCTTTTTTTCGAACCTACACTCGGCTTTTAATTCATCAATCGGACATTTTTATGGTGGTTGGTATATGTGCCGGTACATAGTTTTATCTTCTCAACTACAATCCGACGCATAAGATGTAATAGAACTATCGATCTCTTTTTTTTGTCATCGTAATATGAACTAATTGTTATTTTTTCTTTCCATTAACGTTTCGTAGACTTTCTGACTAGTTCGATATGATTTAGATTCTTTGTTTTCTTATGATGAGATTCTCCTGAAAATGAAGTTGTTCCTCAATGAAGATGAACAAATGGAATTTTTGAATACTCGATAAATAAATGAGCGTTCTATTTTTTGATTGGTCTATTTATCGAATCAAAATTAATCGATATCAAAGGTAGGCCTTGTATTGGAAAGTTTTTCACGCGTAATGAAGTTGAAAAGGAAACGATTGACACAGTCAGGTAAAAGTGTGTAAGACGGTATAATTTTTATCCTTTTTTTTCAACGACCGAATAACTTCCATCAATAAAAACATTGAACGGGAGATCTGAGACAATTTTATATGAATATATTCAAGACAGCTCAAAAGATGTAAACCAGCCCCTTGCGATCGAAAAAGAGCATAAAAAGTTGTGATGTCTCGGGAAAGTGTTTTATTTTGGGCGAAGGGAAGAGTCTGAAGAACTCGGGCAACTCGGGTTAATGAATGTTGGCGCGCGCCACTCCGACGTCCCGGAGAGATTGCAGTGATGTCTGTGGACCGGTGAATGTTGGATATATGCCACGTTGATAAACGCACTTCTCGTGTATTGACGCACCATATTTCGATGATACACAAACGCAGAGAAAATTACTTTTTATTCCTTTCCAATACGGTAGGCGATTTTTGTAGGTAGTTGAATTATTTGAATGTGTAGGTTATGTAGTAATATATATGGGCGTCAAGAACGCCTAACGAAACGGCAGCTGCAGCTGCGAGTACGGTGTGCCACGCGCCCTCCACCATCACACACTAACATCATCGTTTATGAACACACATACTTTTACCTTCTTTTTCCTATAAACGATATTATACAAATACTGAAGCATCGAGTACACCATCTCGAACTACACTTTTCTCTTTCTATCTTTCGGACATCGTTCAACAGGTCCAATGTCCCGGGAGCCCTCGGAGACTCGCGTGGCCCCAACTTTTTCCCTCCTTTTTCGTATACACGTACCTATTATACGCGAGGTACAAAAAGAGAGGAAGATCAAGGGGCAGAAAGAGAGAAAGAGAGAAAAAATACTTGTACCTGTAGAAAAATGTAACGATATTTCGACTTGCGTTTGCCTCGATGACATTATTACGTATATTTATACACATATGTGGTGTATATATGCGAGAGGGGTACAAGAAAGTGCTCAAGAGAAAAAGAGAGAAAGTAGAAGGGATAGAATCGATGGAAAGACCCGAGTATTTATATACATCGCGAATGGACCACCGGACTCGTCACCTGTACACCTTCTACCTGCCACGTGGTTTATTCAGTTTTATTTCTTTTTTTATCCAGTTTTTTCTTCATGTTCTCACATTTCTGTAAGCCAAGAGAAATTGTTTGAGCTATTGACACTTCGAAATTCTTTGTTGAACGAGATACATTCGTTTATTGTTATTGCAAATATTTTAAGAATCGAATGCGACTTTCTGCAACCAATCTGTATGACAATTGAAAATGAAATTCAAATATTAGAGAGTTTTCAAATATTTGCATTTTATTTGGATGATCGGACAATCCTGAACATTTCAAAAGGCCAAAAGCAACAAGAATAAAGATCGATAAAAATAGTAAAACGTTGGACTAAAGCAGATCACATCTGAAAACAAAATACCGAAGTTCAGTATTGAGAAAAAAATAGGTGGCTGTGCTGTCTTGTCTCGATTGATATTTTCTGACCAAACCCAAACAAGCACCTGTCTTCAAAGTTTCTCGGGTAGCACCCGCCATGCGTAAGAGTTGATCTTTCTCTTCATCTTTTTTTTTAATCTTCCTTCTTTGAGCGCCACATATTACATCATCGCGGATACTGCATATTGGTGAGAAGTTTCGTGCGGGAGAGATCTGTGTGCAAAAAGTACAGTTATACGTACATATGAATCGATAAGTATATACAAATTGAAATTATTTCGTTTACCGCCTTCGGATATCGATGAATGCTCTTAAAAAAACCGACAAAAGATTTGCTTAATCGTCGACTCTTTCGTCAATAGCGGTTCCACTTGAGATTGATTAGAAAAATGTGTGCGTATGGGGATTTTCTGTATAGAAATAAACGATGGGCTTAACTTAATACGAAAAAAAAAAATAACATTCAGTAAGGAAAGAACAAAATCTAAAGAAAGGATTAGCGAGTTTCTGAATAATTCGATGGATCTTCATCGATATCCATGGGAAGCTATCTGAAAGGTCTTTTGCGAATGTCATCTCCGTGTATATACATATCGATGTGTATCTTATTAAGTATATGTACGATTTGTTTTCGTCGTCTTGTGATAATCGCCGGCACACGCACAGAAAGAAAGAAAGAGAGAAAGAGAAAGAAAATATGAGAAGGAAGAGGGAGGACGTTCTCTGTGTGTCGCGAGTTTCGCGAGAGGCCAGAGCAGCTGCGATCTGGTAATTGGTAGCCTCGGAGGCCCGCATCTCTTCGACATCGTCGTAGTCGTCGTCGTCTTCTTCTTTGCAAGAGGTGTCCTCGCGATGATGTATCGAAAAACGATGAACCCGCCACATACATTTATGATCAAAATGAAAAAAGGAAGGAGGGGAAGGTTCGGATGTATTTAATAATTCTGACGTTCAGGACACACCCGGATGGTCCACTACGAGTTTGGATCGTCGTTTATGATCTCTTTCGCTTTCTTTCGCTACTCATACCCTTTTCAATTTAAAAAAACCCCAAAATTTGTACCTTCGAAAAAAGAATGTGCATAGAATCAAAGTTAACAATGTATTTGGTTGGATAAAAACAAAATTTATTCCAACATATGGCGTTGCGAATTAATGAGATCAAATTCGTTGCTCGCATTCTCCAAATGGTCTTGATGTATCTTCCACTGCATTCGTACTGTTCCAGATATTAATCAAACATTCCATGCTAATTTGACCACCTTTGGTTATTCTTCTTTCAATCGCTTCGCCCGTTAATATAGAAATTGCAATCAGGTTTATTCCGGAACACAGTTGTCTGCTGGAACTGCGAATTGGATTCAAACCTAAGCCCGATGCATCCGAATTCCAATGTTTATCAAATAGTAGGTGATAAAATTTTTTTATCGATCCCCCTCAATAACTTAGTTGTACAATTCCGCCGAATGATTATTGTGAAATTTTAATTAAATTTTCTTGAAAAAATGACTATGTGCGTTCGTGATTTTTTTTATCTGGGCATCTCCTTAGTCTGGAAAGTCTCGTGTAAAAGTAAAAACCAATTTTTTTTTCTACTTGTAATCAACACATGTACACGAATGTATACGGCTCGAGAGTATCGCGATCCGGATTTGGAATTGTATCGATCGATTTCCTTTTCTCTTTTATGTATTTCTCGGATGGCTGCTGTTCGCCGGTTCCTGGCTTCAGATATTGGCTTATTTGTCTTTTTTATTCACGGAAAGTGAACGTCTTCTGTAAGTTGCACACGTCTCACTCCGGGGCTCTTTACTCATGACGACGACAACGTCGACGATGAGGAAGAGGGCGAGAGGAATACGAACGTGAAATTCATCGTTCGCTCGTACTTCTTCACTAATGCATATCTATACAGACTCATATACACACACTGACGCACGCACGCGCGCGTACAAATGTATATATACAGTGATGGCCCCGCCAGAAGCACGAGTAAATTTCGAGCAAGTTCCACCTGTCGTTCGCGCGCCATCGAGGCCGGCTCTCTCTTTATCTCTACTTTTATCTTCCTCACATTCTCCTTCGACGGTTATCTCGCGCATTCTCCCTCTCTCCCCCACTTTCTATCATTTTTACACTATTTTTTATGTTTCAAAGCTAAATGTATGCAAATAGAATGAAAAGCGTCAAGATGTCTAGAAATAACCGAAATGGTTGCAGAAAATTGACGGCGCACATAACCACTTAAATGAATATCCCGATTGGATAAAAATCGTATGTAGCACGTACCTCGACGTCTCGAGATTTTTGAGAAATTTGATGCATAAAATATTTCCCTCGACCTTTGGCACTCAGATTCCGTAAAACGAGGAATAGAAAGAGACAAAAAATGTTAATCTACTAACCAGATTATTGACTCAGAATGTAGCCTTCATCATCCCGATGCGAACACGACGACAGACATTTGCAAATAATTTTCAATGGCCGGAAAAGAAAGACTGTGTGATTGCTATTGATTGAGCCAAAAATTCTAGAATAATTAAGTTGAAGACACCGAAATGACAGTGAACCGAAAGACATTATCGAGGGTGCGTTCATTCACCAGTAGACGGTGAAGAAGAAGTCTTCAGGAGCTTTCTGGTCACCGCAGCGAGAGAAGGCGGGGAAGTTGCCAGAGCCCTGAAGAGGAATGCAACTTGGAGAAAAAATGAAGTAAGAAGGAGGAGACATCGAAAGGGAGAAAGAGAAAGATTTTCGCGAGATAGCCTTCACAAATATAAAACATTTTGTTTCTTCATCCCTTCGCTTGCCTGCTCGCACGCCGGCTCCTACATCTCCAATTTTTTTTCTATGTTATATATATGTTTGTAGAGACTAATGTTTCTCTTGGTACTCTTTGGACGCTACACCTCTCGCTTAGGGACACGTTAATTAGCCGATGACCTATCATAATTATCCCCCTTGGACCTAATAAGTCAAGCCACGATTACAAAATTGCGCCGATCAAGATCATGTCCGCGTCGGCAGAGCGGTCTCAAAGACAAACCACATAAGGAAAAGAGGCGCTGTCTTTAGAGGATCCAAATAGGTCTTCGTCTCACTCGCGTAAACATATAGATATATTTATACATCGAGTATATTGGAAAAGAACAGGTCAAGACGAAGTAGCTTGGAAAATGCTCCACCTCTATTAATTTTATTATAAATATTATCTATTTTTTTTTCATTGATTACAAAAACAACAGCTCATTACACCTCCGATTGAATATAAACAAATACCTGATGATGAGCATGTTTTTTTTTGTATTACAGATTGTTTTAATAATTATTATGCATATAGAATTCATTTTGGTTAGATAATAATTTTTTTTAGGAAATTTGAGCCACGAAACCGCAAACATGAGGCGTAGGCTGAATCGTAGACTTCATAAGAGCAAAATTCACACGCCTTCGGTTGCGCTTCTTGCGTGAAATCGCTGAGCTATTCGGTCTAAAAGCATCGAAAAATCGCAGGGCTGTCGGCATCCCTTTGTCGACTGTGTTTGATGGGGCTAAGCGAGCGCGGGAAAGAGAACGAGAGAAAGAGAGAGAGATAGAGAGACAAATCTAACGTCCGGCAGCCGTGAAGCAACAAGAGAGAAAAAACTGGTTTGATGACGCCCCCGTGTGTGACACGCAGCCCTTGAAATAAGCGGAAGGGATTTCTTGGCGGACGAAATAAAGGGCAAACGGGTAATGGTGTGTCTAACCAAGAATTTCTTGCTATCCGCAAACATGGAAAGCGTTCTTTTTCACCGGACCTTTGAACGGCAGTTCATCGATGAATTCAGGTCGCCGAAAGGAAAGCCCTGTTCAAGTGTAACAACTTGGCAAGCCAGAAGCATTCTTCGCTGGTGAAAACGTTTAGTACCTTTAGTATCCGAAGATAAACTTATCGTCTCATTCATTAGTGTGTATCTTAATTATCTTTTGATGACAGGACCACCCTCTTTGACAATACAAGGTCATTTGAAGCCGTGAATAAAGAGTGACTTCCGAATAGTCCGTTTCCTTTAATTTGAGCTGATTTTGATCAATATTGCATAGAATACAATGTGACTAATCGAGTTGGCGTAAAAATATAGACCCTTTGTAGACCGTATAATTGGTTGAAATTCTATTCCGAACGTAGAACGGATGTCATCCGAATTTTCTACCTTTCTTTCTCTACCAAAAACCAGACCTAAATGTTCCAATGTTTCGAGGATTAAATGGCAAAGAAACTGAAGAGATACGGGAATGGGAGAGAACGAGGAAAGAAATAAAGAAAAAGAAACGGCGAAACGATAGATTAACCTCGTAGCCCGGATTGATAACTCTGTTCGCCGGTGGTCCACGGGCCGTCTTCATCAGTAAAAGCTATAGCACAGGCTGTGGATATACAGACGTAAGGAAACCGGATTCGCGATGCATTCGGTCGCACATGCAGCAAAATATATACATGTACACAAACATACGAATGTAGAAATGTCTCCGAAGAGAATTTAAAGACAGGCAGAACAGAGCGAGAACCGTCGATTTATTATACCAGCCTTACAAAATGCTTGACTCGATGCAAAATTATCATAGCCCGTGTCAACAACATTTTTGCAACCAGGTATCGAATAAAGAGATCAAAAGAGTCAGATCTATATTTATCAATGGTTTTGCCGACCTGAACAGAGGGTATTCATAGTACAATTAACCTCATTTCGTTCAATGAAAATTTGTGAATTATTTTCAATTATTTTCCAAAAATAATGGTTCATTGAATTACTCGAGACTGAAAGCAAAGGAAAAAAGGCTAATATGGAGACGGCTATTCAGCTTAAAAATGAAGGTTGCCACGTTTGCCAACCCACCATAATCTTTTTTGCATAACCTTGACACTTGACCCCGATCTCCCGTATTAAAGGGATACAACATGACTCTGGGATTTTTAAATAATTGCAGTCCAATGACTATGATTACATTCACGCCATGTTGCCATTAAACAGCATTTTTTTCGGCGCCTTCAAATATCAGATGCAAATGTCTCATTTGTACCTGACAGAGAAATTCTTCGAAATGCGAGGTTTATATCAGCCTTGAAGAAAACTACAAATTGTACGATTAATAGGAGGCTGGTATTCTAATTAAGATGTTTCCAAAGTTTAATGTATAACGCATATTAAATCGAATCGAAGCGACCGAACATTTATAGTTATGTCGGTTGTATTATTATAACAGCCTTGTAAAAGCGATTTCTTTCATCCTAATGTGAAATGTGAACAAATAAAAGATTATGTTCTTTCTGATTTCAGACCCCAAACTATGAAGTGATTAGCGTTCTTTTGTTCGTTAGTAACCGTCACATATCTATGCGCATATCACGATACAGGTTAAAACGGCCAGGGCTTGATTCCCATGTTTGTGTATTTTTCTTTCTTTTTCGGATCGTCTTGTTCGTCATGATGACCGGTGCCTAATTAATAATAGTAAAGTCCAAAAATAGAAAGGCGGCTCATATCATGCGAAAAAGAAGTCTTCGCTGGACGGTCTCCGATGAAAATGACGGGAGATTAATCGCGGCTCTACTGATCAGAGTCTGCTCATCTTGCTCCATTACAGATGCAACGCTTTCGTTCAGAATGGCAAAAGTGCGAACGGCATTCCATCGACTATAAGGAGTTGGAATAGCAGCCAATCTTTCGCGGATGACGAGAAGAGCTGCAGAATGAGGAACAGGAGGAAAGAGAAGCGAGATTCGCGCGTGCCTGGCAAACGCGACGAGACGAATACGAGTGTGAATCGAATGGAACAAAATGAATGAGAGAATTTCATCCTCAAGTATGTTTGTATATATATGGACATATAATTAAGGATGCGATCGGACAGGCACGAGACTTCGATATATAAGATTCGCAAAACGAGCGCGAGAGCCGCAAAAAAGGATAGAGAAAAGCGAGAGTTCGCGCGTGCTCTGTCTGAAGCACCAGACCTGATCCTCGTATCCTTCCAACGACCATAACATCTCGAAGGATTTTTCGCCAAGTGTTATCGTATGTTTTATTGCCCGGTGATCTCTTGAATCTCTCGCCCGGCAGATGGACCGTGCAAGGTGGAAAGAGAAACAAGTAAAAAAAATATATAAGCTCAGAACGCACATGTATTTCGGTAAGAAAATGAAGCGAGATAAAAGTATGTGCGCGTCGTTTGATGATTACTCGCAGACTCCCGGCTATCATTTGCGGTCCATCGAGAGAAAGAGAGAAAGGAAGACAAAGACCGGCCAGGTCGATCGTATATGGTGAACCCACAGGGTCTTGGGGTCAGCTTCGGGTGTCGAGGTCGTGGATATACTGGATGCACGTCCTTAACCCCTTCGACCTTGACATATCTCATCCGTGATCTCTCTTGGCAAATCTGCTGATCGTACATATTCGAGGTACGCAAATACTCACGCACAAAGCCATAATGACCCAAACTTACCATATCTGGATGTGCTGATCAGGATCTGATGGAATCATGTTCTCAAAACTTATCACGATCAAGTTCTTTCCTTTCTTTGGTTAAAACAAATTCATCCGGATAACTGGTCAAGTCTTGGAGGAGAAAAATATGTAGAAAAGATAACTAAATAGATGCAGAACGGAAATAAATATGTTTCGAAGTGTAATTTCCTCTTGAATGCACAGAGCCAACGTAGAATAATTATCATATTCCAGTCAAATTTGATTTACACCCATTTATCTCGATCCACAAAAGTCATTTCACTGAACCAAAGAGTTAAGCCAAACTTTTCAATATTCATCATGAAAATACGACGTGATAGTTATCTCCGTCTGTGACAAGTGGAGTTTTGAGGAATAATAAAAATAGAGTGCAAAGCTTCAACTCTGTAGAATTGCAGGATTCGGAGCAAGGACGTTATGAAGTCGAGAATGAAAATAGACATGAAAAAATCGGGACAGGACGTATCATTGATTCAGAACTGTAAGGGTGTGTGCAGCTCTCAAAAATATCTGAAGGAGAACCAGAGACGGCACACCGTGTACCTTTGGAAGCTTAAAATGAAAGACTTTTCGCTTTTTTCCTCCTTCGATGATGTTTCATCCACCACCGCAAAGCCCCTTTACAATATGCCGGCGGGTAATTAAACTTATCTCGGATGTATCCGAGATTTCTTCGGTCTTCGGACCGCCAAAGTGTACTTACGCATACATATATATTTATATTTATATTTATATATATATAGATATATAAATGTGCATGGATAGTATGCCTTTTCTTTAAATTTCCGTCTGCGTAGATAACGTTGAAATCCGAATGGTGCGCTTGACTACCAGAACCAAAATCATCGACCACTTGTAGATTATCTTTCGTCTTGATGCGATTTTTCAAACTGATAATATAGCAGGTTGGAAATAAAATAGAATCCGGAAGGATTTTTGTATGTAAATAACTTTTTCTCTTTCCTCAATATAACTTAAAAAAATAACTGTTCGAAAAAATGTTTTGTTCCGTTCGGCAAGTCATTTTCGCTTTTTGTTTTCGTTTTTTTTCTTTTTATATAATTACAGGATCATAATCGTAATCAGTTGGAAAAATAATCATTTGGGAATGGATCATTCAGAATTTTCAATAATCCGAACGTCAATTCGTTGAAAGATTGCGTTGTTCAATAAATAATGGAAATTCTTTTAATTTTTGCTATTATATTATCTTCTGCAAATAACTTGAGTATTATGAAAAGAAAAATGGTTTTTTCTCGTATTCGAGTCTGGTTAGTTTAGTCGTCTACACCGATCGATAATTTAATCTTTTCTTGTGAGTTTGTCGGCTCCGATAAGGTGTTTTACATCACATACGCGTTTAGATACAGAGAATAGTACAATAATGCTGTATTCCATGACGTTTATGAATGGGAGCATTGTCAATGAGTGTGGGAACATTAAAAATGAAAAAGACCAAAGTATCTTTCATATGAGCGATTACTTGAGCCCTTCTGACAGTGAATTTTCGTAATATTCGCACAGAGACTCTCTGTGTGCGACGACGCCGAAATACAAGGTTCGTAACGAGCTGGGGCGAAGAAAAAATCTCTGCAGTCTCGAGAAAGTTCACGTTCAGAACAAGTTATACACAAAAAAAAACAACAAAAAGTCAATGACGAAAAAGATGTAGAAAGGATTTTTGATATCCCGCAGTTATGGAGCTTTTGTTCGCAGCTTTAAGGATTATTCCAACAGACCGACGTGAGCACCGATCGTATTTTAACGACGCAATGTCCAACCACGATAGTCATAATATGCTCACACACAAATTTTTTCTTCTTTTTAATCGCTTTCACGATACGCAGGATCATCGTATACATCATTTATGGCTTTAATCCCATCTGCGAGCGAACAATCGTTCACGCCTTTTAAGTATTGAAAAATGATTCTGTAATTCGTGTAATTGTCCATGAAAAAAGAATAAGAAAAGACAACAATGAACTTCGATTACACGGCCGATCACCGCTCATTTC
This sequence comes from Campoletis raptor, assembly GCA_948107755.1. Classification (NCBI taxonomy): domain Eukaryota; kingdom Metazoa; phylum Arthropoda; class Insecta; order Hymenoptera; family Ichneumonidae; genus Campoletis; species Campoletis raptor. Next base: position 12,913,471 of record OX403623.1, read on the forward strand.
AAAGTGTATCTTCAAATAAGTTCTATACGAGCTAAATTAAAACGTTATAAAGAATCATCCATCATCCTCTTCAATTCCATCTTCAGCATTATACTTTTGAACGACGTTCCCGAAATGTTTTCTTCTCCTTCTGATCTTGCGTACACTCAAGAAACTTCAGGTTTTCAAGCCCAAATGATGACTGCATTAATTCAGAGGTATTTTTTTCATATATTCTTTGCGTATCTTAATTAATTGAGATAATCCAGATTAATCCAAATTTTTATTAAAATTGGTGCATAATGTTATCACCTTTGTAACTGATTTCGAAAGGGAGCTTTTGAAAAATGTATTTCTTGGTTTCTCGAGAAATAACGATGTTTTTTTGTCAAGGTGTTTTTTAATTGTTGGGCACATAATCCGAATAACGAATTAAACATTGATGATTTTATGTCTGATGCTAAAAATAGGTAAGAAGAATATTTACACGATACGGAATACCGCAAATAATCGGTGTTCGAGGAAACAGGGTAAGAATACTGACATTTTACGAGAATAAGACAAGGTCGTGGTGAAAGACAAACTTGTGGACAGCCGGCGCGTGGTTAAACTCGCGCGTGGGAGCACACGTTTTATTCTACGTGTCGAGGATCATTAATCAGAGGAACGCACGAGGGTGCAATGAAGTCTTGTTGATTCGTGTTCCATCGTCAAACAGGTACTCAAGGAACATGGTCAAGAGAAATATTTAACGTCATCATTAAAATTATCATTTTGTGTAACTTTGATAAATAATATTTTGATTACGAGGCGTTGATTATAATCAAATTAAATACAACTATTGGAGTTATCATTAATTTTATAATCAACAGCTTGTGTTATTATTTCAGTAAAATTAATTTACATTATATTTGCTCATCATTATTTGCATAATTTTTTTTTTTATTGTACATTTTAGTACGAAAGGAAGTATATTTATTATACAACAACGTTTAATAGATGTCCATCAAATAAATCACTTTTTTATCATCAACAAGTAAATGCAAAAGCAGTCGATTGAATATCAATGAGCAGCTGGGAATTGAGATTCATATTTACAAAGAATGGCAAAAATAATGCGAGCCAAGAAAAGTTGTTTAATTTCCAGCTCTCGCTAAGCTTAAACGACAACATGAGATTATTTATTTCAAGATGTTCTCATTTAATGTTAATTGAACATTAAGTGCACGCATGCATATTGGGAGGAGCACTCGAGCCCAGTTTCTTTAAATAAAAAACCTGATTATTGAGGACACTGAAAAAAAAATATTAATAACGTAAACGGATCGCAGTGTAGATCGAAAAAATGGATTACTCGAATTCAATTCACAAAACATATATATCTGGACACTCGGTTAACATTGTTGCATACAGGGCGCATTTATTTCGCTGTTGCGTGTTTCGAGGCCAGCGGCTCGACTTTGTGCTCTCTGATATCTTTTCTTTCATGTTTTATTTTTTCTTATTTATTTTTTCGATCCACAGTATTCAAATTCCAATGGGATATTATTTATTTTCGATCGACGCGATTGAATGAAAAAGATTTCTAGTCAATTGACAAGACAAAGGAATAAATGTTGACATTTAAAAAAATATCTTTCCACATTGAGTCCGCGGCATTGAAGAGGAAAACAATTAATAACTTAGCACCGTCAAAATGAATTGACTCCGTTTTTTATTCACTCAACATGCTGTTTCGATTCTTTTAAATTATTTTTTATTGAAGTAATAGTCATTTTAGAAAAAGTTTCACTCACAAGTTCATTTGATAGTTTTGGAACACACTGAGAAAAATTTAAAGGTAAATAAAATACGAGTTCCCCTATCGAGACTGTCGAGAAATTCCAACGAAAAATCCAGTGCACAGTGTCGTTATGCACTGACATATGTGAGGTTCGTTATTCAGGGGGAGAAATTCTCCCTACTCGTGAAAGCCACCCTAATTCCACATTCGATTTCTGATAGAGCGTGAATCTTATTCTCCATATTTAAAACCAACATAAGCGAGTCCTGAAACAACACATGGCAGCAAGCTTTTATGCTACAATAAATATAAAATATTCTCACACTATTTAATTGTCCAACAACACATTTATCTGTTTAAAATTTTTCGAGACCAATCTGATTAAGTAACCATTCGGTGGTCCCTCACGTAGAATATTGTTAAAAATTTCATTAATTACAATGAAAATTCATAGAAACAAAATTTACAATCATAATTTTTATCAAAAACTTTCACTCCTGGTTCTCTAACTCTCTTTCTCTCTCTCTCTCTCTCTCTCTCTCTCTCTATTTCGTTAAAAAAAAAATCAACCCTTTAACAAAATCTGATTTGGATATACGTACATATGGTACGTGTCTCAGTTGGTCCCCCTCGGTACAGGAGATTGAACGAGTAACCTGTGCCCTGTTGAGTCGCACTGTGCATTGGGACAGATGCTAGTAGAGCCTGCTGGTATGTTTTGCCATCCACTTTTGCTCCCGTTGGCTGACGACACCGAAGTATATATTCTACATGCCGAGACGCACATGCAAGTTGTGAAGGGAGAGAAAGAAAATCGATATTTCGGTGTTAACGTGAACTCACGAAGTGACTCTTAAAAGTAACAGGTAGAAGCCCCCTCGTCCATATATGTACATGAGTAAGCCACCTGATTCAGTGAAGTTTCAGGTGAACGACAAATTATATTATATTATGAGGTTGAAGACACTCCATTTTTACACCTATATTTTTTTGTTGTCAATATTATTTACAAAGACAATATTTTGAGTATTTTTATTAACGATCAAAGGGTTTCTCGTGTTTTTATTTTTGTTGAAATAATGGGATTAAGGACGTGTATGGTTGTATGACTTGTATCAGTAAATTCGCAATATGAAGATAGTCGATAGCTCGAGGCTCCAAACTTGTATACATGAAAGTGCATATCGAACACATCGTGAGTATCGAAGATTTCCAAGCCGACGATTCGATAAGAGGGCGCACTTTCTCCAAACGAGATCGAGAGGACTCTTCCTTTGGGTACAGTTCAGAATATTTAACGGCACCCAACTTATACATGTATGCGAGTACATGTCAAATTTACTCTCTCGACACATCGTCAGCTCAAGGTAATTAAACGTCCAAAAAAACGAGATGAATGAGAGACCGCAAACCGTACGGTCTGAATTTGTCGAGAAAATAATAAATCGACAGGAGAGAAAAGAAAGAACGAAATAAAGGAAGAAAGATAATCAAGAACTTGAAGTACATTTTCCCCTGGAAATTTACGCTTTTGTACTCCTTGTTTTAATCGTTTTCTTTTTCAATAAATTACTACTAGAAAATACACTTTGGGAAATTTGTTCTAAAATCAGGAATTTATTGAACACAATATCATTCTTTCTCGTTAAGCAAACAATACTTCCTTTATGATGGTTGCATTGTTGAAATCTTTGGATAAACAACACGAACGATTCATCCCTGCTGTGCACCAATCGAAAAGATTTTTGCTGATTTAATTGAAAGTGTCGGTAAAGCATATACAAATTTTGAAATGATTCGGTAATCTTCTGGGATCATGGGCTTAAGAGCGTCGCGACAAATGGTTTACGAGACAATTGTCGATTTGGTACAATGTTCGACACCACGTAGACGTTGGGATTTTACTTTATTTAATCATATTTGCCTGGTTTTACCCATTGAATTATTTGCAGATTTGGTTTAAAGAGATTATTTGAAAATATAAAGTCGATGAAATTCATAGAATTTATAAAATACAATAATTTCACTGATCGTTGCATATATCGTATTTTTCTTTTTTTTTGTAGAGGGCCTTCCATACATCCGGAGAATCTTGAATGCATCGCTCATCTCACCATATTCGTTAAGCGATTAATTTCACGATAATTGCTATCGTGGATTCGCGATGTGTTTGTACCTTACGAGCTCTTTTTCGTTCGTGGACTCTCTTTTCTTTCTCCCTGTTTTCAAGTCTTTCTTTCGAACGAAAAGAGTTTATTCTTCCGCTCGTAAGTTTCGCAAGGAGCAAATTATAATTACGGTATAAATTCTAGACTTCGAAGTCGTATATTCCACGTAATACCCCCATTACAGTCTCTGAGAGCTCGAGAAAAAAATAAAAAGAACTTTTGTTCCCCGTTGTATAATATAAACTTACCGATATTTTTCTTCTTGTATTCCTTGATCTCGTAATTTTCAGCGTTTCTATCATCTCCTCATTCTTCGTTGCTTCTGAATACATAAATTCTTATTTTACATTCTGGTTCACACGTCAGAAAAAAGCGTTCTTTGGTTTGTTGTGGGAATACACTACATGCTTCATTTGAATAAATAGAAAAATTAAAAAATCATGAAAATCGACAGTTTTTATGTCCGTTGCATTGAGAAGAACTCTTGGTGACTAATTTCCCAAATAATTGCTTTCACGTTTTCCTATTCAAAAACTTTACATTCTAAATTGATGTCAGCTTCCTGAACATTGACTTTATTGATACATTAATTCAGAGAGTAGTGCTACGCGAAAAGGATAATTTTGTCATGTGTTCAAAAGTTCGACAGGAGTAATTAGCAAAAAAGGTTACTTTCTGACCCGATTCCTCGGTAAAAGTGCCCAATTCTCCGTCTTCATGGGTACCCGTAAATCTGACAATTCTTAATACTTATGGTATAAGCGGTACGAGCTTCGGAATTAGCTCTGAAATGTTCGATGGCAATAGAACGAGGAAATACGCGCGATTAACGGGTTTGCTAAGTTTTCATCACTCTCCATCTTTCTCTGTCTCGTTCTTTTTTAATTTCTTTCTTTCTCTCTCGTCTGTTGTTTCGAAGAGTTTTGCGACGACAGAACGCTGCACACAGACCGCCTCCCGCAGCGACAAGTCTCGTAAAGTCTCACTCTCTCCTCTCCTCGGCAAATCTGTTTTAAACCGTAAAATGCTTCGAACAACCTCCCCCGGGGCGATCGACGACAAGTGCAAAACGAAAGGTCCGAGACATGGAACATTATATGGCTGTGTTTTGCGGTGAAAAACTTCGTACAAACCCGGTTAAGACTATCAGATACAAATAAAGAGAATTACCGAGGCAAAAAGAGAACCTCAAAAACTCTTCGAATATCGCTTTTATTATCGTTTTATTATGTTTTCATTCCATTTAGGGTTTTTCCAGGCTGAGTTTTTACTCAAAAAGAAATTAATATGCTTACCTTAATGAATGGGAAAAAAAAAATGATTGAAAAAGATCGCTGTATCCTCGCAAATATATAGTATCGTTCAATTATTTATGATTGAATAAACTTATTGTTCGAATATGATTCTATCAGGTATCGACGAGCAATGGTAGAAGTTTTTCAGCCTGTGGCAATAGCATATCGAAGATATGCGGTGCGTAAAAATTTTTACTTTGTACCTCTTGGTCGAGAAGGGTCCACAAGATTTACGAGTATACTCTCGGTCGTCTTGCTAGCTCGCAAAAGCAGAGGAGAAGAATACTTTTGCTGGGAGAAGAAAAATTTCCTCATGCAGCGCGACAAATTTTCAACCGCAAAAGCAGGTACCGCCATTGTACTTCTTTCGTACTTTGTATAGGTGTACATATAGATATATGTATAAAAGAGAGTCTACGACCCCATCAATGTACGAATGTATAGCTATGTAAGTTTCCCCTATCTCCATGCACCTCCGTGACTTTTCCATTCGTAGAACTCGACTGCCGTTCGAGTCAAATCCAATTCAATTGTACGAGACACGCAACCAAGCCCCTTATTATCCGTGTCGTACCAAATTACCGAAGTTAATGAAAATCATAAATTAAATCCCAAAGACACATTTCAGACCTTTTTTGTAAGAGAGTTTCTTCTCGAGCGATTACCGTCACTTTAAACTCGTTATCTCGGCAAAAGGGATTAATTTATTGCGTCGCTAGTTTATTCATGTTTTTAATATAAAAAGAAATTGATTACACTTAACGAATCATAAACTCACTTCTCAATATAAAATCCAATCAGTTTCATATAACTGTGGGATAAATACCTTGCTTTTTTAAAAGCCTTTCATATTTTTTGTTCCAGACAATATTAACCCTTCGTTGATACCCGAACTTATTTTTTTGATGCTATTCCTCCCTACTCTACAAATATTTTCGAGGGCTGCCATTGCTTTTTCGCCGAAATTAACGATTTTTCCATTTGGATAATGAGCAGAATCCTGTTGTTCAAATAAATACCTGTTTTGGAAATTTCATCATGGCACTGCTTTTTACGAAGTGTATCATTTCTCGTGAATACATCCCCCATTATTGGTCTCGGAAATATATAAATAAATACTCAGAAAACCCTAAGCTACAAAAATCGAAATTTTCGCAGCTATAATTACTAAAAATAAATGACTCATTTAAAAAATAACCACAAAATGTATTATCGATCATAAGAATGTTGCACCGAACGAGAAATCTGGCAGTTATAGGGATTAAAAAATGACTAAAAAATAATCGATATTTAAACAATAACATATCATTTTTGCTGATAGTTTAATGCGTGAGAAAATCGTGCATAGTTCTCACGAGGCTCGCGACTCGTAAAAATTGTTTTATTCTCGCGCAAAACGTTGTTGCATCCCACGTAAGATAACCTGCTCGAAGAAGCAGTGCATGGAAAAGAAGGTAAAAGCTTAAAGAAGAAGAAGAGAGAATGAAAAAGAGTTGCAGAAGCGGATCGCCCCCGTGAGAGACTACTTGATGCTTCGCGGCTTCTCTCGCGCGATTCTCTTTCGTTTCGCTTTTGCTTTTCGTTCGCTTTTGTCTCTGAGTGCCATCCGATTTATTGCTCTTACTGGTAGGCTCGCGGTATCTCTTTGCCAATGTCGTACCGTACCATATAAAGCGACAGAGTGTCTCAGCGTATACACATATACACATGTGACTCTTGTATTATCGATAGTACGCGCGCATTCGTGTTCAGTAAGCGAAAAAAAAGTTGTCTCGATTCGGAACAACGAATTCGCGGCGTCGATTGTTACGTTTGCACCCTTCCTTCTGCCCTCCAATCCACCGGCATCGCGAGAACCTCTTTCGCTATCTTTTTATACGTCCCTTGGGTAACTTTTGCCATTGTTCGAAAACATGTCGCGATTAGTTCGGTATTTTTCTCTTTACTCTTTTATACAATACGTGGCAAACAATCTGACACGAGACTGGTTATACACGAATGGAAAGAGACAGCATAAAATTATGGTTCTTTATAAGATGGCTAGGGCGGAGAGCCAACGACATAATCATCGTGAACATTGTACCCTGAAGGGCCGATATGATGAAGAATTTTTCCAGCATTTTTTAAAACTTTATCGAATTTCGATCGAACGTGTTTTTTAAAACATGGAAATTCTCTAGATATTTATTTATATTATCTAGATGGAAAAAGACCAAACGTAAGAAAAGAGGGATTAGAAACTAATAGACGTTTCATCGACACTAAAAAGGCAGTGTATTGATAACATGTAAAAAAAAAAAAGAATTACCGAGAATAGAAAAGGAACAAATAAAATTCAACTTTTTTCCTCTTATCAGACACTTAGATTATTTATCAATAAATCTCGTCCAATCATAAAATCGGAAGAATCACGGAGAATAAAAAAAAAGTGGAATAGAATAATATGCCAAGGAGGACTAAGAGAGAAAGCGAAATGAAAAAGAGTGAGAATGAGAAATCGAAAAGAAAAAAAATACACGTTTGTATCCGCATATACAAAGAGAAACAGGGTGTATATTCAAGTCAGCCCGCAAGCCAGAAGCTCACGCATTCGCGTATGCTACGAATACATATATATATGAATAAAACCTGAGTCTTAAGCGCACGCTCTGGCTCTTCTTTTCTCTCTTCCTCCCTCCCTTTCTCCCTTCCTCTCTCTCTCTGTCTTTATCTCTCTATCTCTCTTGTTCATATCTAAAGAGAAGAGACAGAGAAAGAGAGAGATCCAAAGAGAGTTGGAGAGCGCGCGCGCCAAGAGTAAAGTATATATATCGAGAAAAGAGATGCTCGGACGGACGCACGCTGTAAGGCCCGAGGCTATATGATGAAAAAGTGGGGATTCTGTGGCTGGTGGTACGGCGCGCGCCACGGTCCAGGAGAAGGGAGAACGGCTCGCGTCTCATCCAGCATCCTCCCCTCGCTCGCGTTCCATCGCTCTCTCATCCATTCTTTTTCTCTCTCTCTCTCTCTTTCTCTCTTTTATATTACAGACACATGGATAAATAATATGTATGTGAGACTCGCGGACCCAGCAAAGATCTCTGTGAGCCTCGTCGGCGGTCCCCTCCGGGGTCTCCCTCCTCCCCTTCCCCACTATTGCTCGCTCGACGAGATCGCAGCTCGCCCGGGCCAAGCTTTTTTTTACTTTTTCTCCAGCGCGGTAACTGTTCAAATTTCGTTGCTTCTCGGCACGCCGGGTTGCTGCTGTTGCTGCCCCCGGTGGGGATGCCGAAGACCCTCTGTACGCACGGCAAAACTGGCAAGTCCCAGTGTCTCTCAAACGCAGTGCCCCGCTCCCAATAATCTTCCTTTTTCAATTCATTCGTTCGCGCTAATTCGCTGTTGGACAAAATTTCCAAAATTTCTCTGATTCGCAAGTTCATTTCGTCAGAATTTTTTTCAATCTTACAACTGACGAATTTGTTGTACAGGACATTCGAACATTTATTGTGCACACAAAATAGCTAAAATAAACAAGTTAATTTTGCAACGAAAAATAACCATGAGGACATTTGATTATGAAAGAAATTTCATTCGGCACCGATGACGATTGGCAGTGAATCAATAATTAATGTTTAAAGATAAACCATTTTGTCGGATGTAATTCAAAGAGTTAGGGAAGGATGCTAAAATAAACTAATCGATATGCCCAAGCTATTTTAGATTTTTGTTCGGTGAAAATCGTACGAGATATGCATAGACTTCATGTAAATCAGGTAAGATTCATTTGAATGGAAGAAATGTTGATTGACTCATTAAGTCGATAATAGATATGGAAATGACAGGGAACCGGTTTTGATGAGAGTAAAACCTAATCGTCGGCGATTCAATGATGAAAGAATCGATTATTGGCATTGACAATTAATGCTCATTCTTAATAAATTTGGTGTTTAAGATAAGCCGCTTCGTTGGGGGCAGCTTCGAATTTTTGAAAAAAACATAGAAGCGATCCTGCTTTCGGCGAGAATATTTTATATCTTATGGGACATTATTAATTCAATTAAAATTAAATTGATTAGATTGGAAATAGGGCAATTGGACCACCCTGAAAACGTGGCAATTTCATTTCGAAGAAGCATTATTAAAGAAAGAATAAATAGTAAATATAAAAGAGTAAGCTGCTCATTGAAATTAATCGTGCAAATTTTAATCAATCCCCCGTCTGTGAGCAACGAAATATATACAGAAATTAAATGCTGCGTAGTAAGTGATTTTTCTTCACAACCCTCATTAGGACGACGTGACCCATCGACCACAACAGAAAAGACGATACGTGTCGGAGTTTCGTCCGAAAATTCGTAAAAAAATGAGAATCTCGGTCGTCTTGTAGGGCCTTTGGGGCAGTGAATGGGGTGGGGATGACGAGAGGGGTCCGAGCAACGAGTCCGGGTAGAGAGGAGGGTGCGAGAGAGCCAGGAGGACGAGAGGCAGAAGCGGTGTTGGTGAGGAGAGTCGAAGAGAAACAGAGAAGGAAATGAAGAGAGAAAGAAAGAAAGAAAGAGGGGAGAACGGGGGTTTAGGGCCCGATCGAGTATACAGGACCCCATGGTGGGGAGCGGCGCGTGCCCGTCCGGCTATATAAGGCCCAGAACCCTCAACAGCAAGGCATTTCGGGAGCCACTTCCGTACCATAAGCATCGAGGGTGCTAAATCGTGTAGTTTTTCTTTATTTGCTTCTCGGCGTCAAGCGCATACGCGATATAAATATATTATCTTTCGTTGTTTTTAAAATTTTTATCGAATAATACGATCGACGAGATCCCGGACGATCGTTAAAAACAACAACAACAACAACAAAAGTTATTGGTGTTTTGATTCACTGCCTAAACGGACCAATTGTGACGATAAACAATTTACGAAAAAATCATCCCGGCGCTAAAGAGCGTGCGAATAAAAGAAGAGAGAAATAGAAGCAGTATATACAAACATAGTAAGGATCGATCGCGTGCCAATCGCGTCAAGGTCCTCGTGAACGCGTGGCCATCAACTCGTTCGCGGTTTGTGCCGCGAGAAGAGGGAAAGATAAAGCCGGAGAAAAAGGAAGAGAGAGAGAGAGAGGGAGAAAGAAAAAAGAATCCAGCAAGATCTCGTATCCCGTGAAACGTGCGGTGGGGGGAAGCGAATTAAAGCCGGGAGAAAGGGTTGTGTGAATAAATTGATTGTGACATGACCTTGGTGAGAACGTTGACGAGAAACGACGAGAACGCATTACCGAAAATGTTGAGCGTACAGCATCAGAATCATCATCACCATCATCATCATCATCACAATCATCACGCAAGTGGTGGTTTACATGGTAATGTGGGTGTGATGAGTCCACTGTCCGGTAACAACGGTCAGAGTAATCGGAGCAACGTAATCGTGTCGACTGGTGGACTTGTATCTACCAATGACATTAAAGCAACGTTACACCAGCAACAACAGCAACAACAACAAAATCAACAACAACATCATCAACAAAATAACAATTGCAAGAGAACGAAGATGTACCAGTCGACACCGTATGGCACTGTGCCGCATCAACCGGCTTCAGTGGCTCGAAGAAACGCTCGCGAGAGAAACCGTGTCAAGCAGGTAAACAATGGTTTCGCTACTTTAAGACAACACATACCACAGAGCGTGGCTCAAGCATTGGGTGGTAATACAGCGGGTACACACGGTGGTTCAAGAGCCGGTAGCAAAAAATTATCGAAAGTTGAGACCCTAAGAATGGCAGTGGAATACATAAGGAGTCTTCAACGTTTGATCGATGATCACGATGGCACGGACACATCGAGTATGATCTCATCATCGTCACCGGCACTTTCAACCTGTGGTTCCGGTAGTGTCGCGTCTTCAAGAACTTCGGATCTCCTTCACGGTGATACGTTACATCGTGAAGATCTTCGAAACAATAGTTCAGATGACTTACATCACGGTATGACGAACACGAATGGCAGGCATTTGAGACAAAACGACAGCAGTCCAACGTCTTTCGTACCACCACCGTGCTCCGAAGCATCCAGCTCACCAACCCCGAGCTTCGTATCTGAGGCTTCGTCAGCTGGTAGCCAGGGATACGGGAGCACCTCAACCAACGGTCCACTCTATACGACACACGGCGATAGTTACGATAATTACGAACCCATGAGTCCCGAGGACGAAGAACTTCTGGATGTTATCTCGTGGTGGCAGCAGAGCCAATGATAATTCGACCACAAACACCAGGACAAACCGGTCGACGGTGCCAACTGTCCGAAACTTGGGTCTTTCGCTATCCTCAAGGTTTGTATTATCGTTGCATTTTTTTTTTTCTTTCCATTATCGATCTCCTCATATCTCTTCCGCACTCAAAAGATCCCATTTTATTTCTAACTACGTTTCTCTGCATCGTATTCCACAAGGTTTCACTCGAATCATCGTTCTTCGTTATTTTTCTAGCTGTCACCGCGATCGTGTTATTGATTTTTTTTTTCTTTTCTCGTCACAATGATTTTCTCTCCTCACTGTGTTTTCCTCACTCTCGTGTGTCCCAACTTTCTGACGATTCATCCTCCATCTATCATCATTTTTCTCACTACCATGCTGAATCTCTATCCATTCTTACGTTGACGACGACAAACTCAGAGAGCCGTAAATTTCGTCACCGATTTCCCCTCCCAACGAATACAACCTTATAGCTCGTTGCCGCGAATCGAGCTAGAGAGAAAGAGAGAGAAGTCCAATACGAGCACACAACCATCACCGTAGGAAGTTCCAAAGAAAATTCTCTTGGCTAGATTTGTGACCTTGGCACGACAATGGGGAGACCCCTCGGCGAAACCCCGGCAGCACACCATTCAAATCGCAGACTCCATTCAACTCTCATCTCTCTCTCTCTTTCACTCTTCTTCCATGTTTTTCTATATACGTATATATATATTTATACGTACTGTGTGTACCTCTTGGTAGCGCTCGCGAGAGACTCGCGTTTATACATCCCGTGAAGAGAACGCTTTTGTTCACGATTTCTTTCACGTTGTCGGTCCTTTCCTTCACGATCGACGTCGTCGTCCTCCTCCTCCACCTCCACCTCCTCCTCCTCCTATTTCTTCTACTACATCTCCGTCTCCTCCTCTTGCTCTTTCAATTTTACTACTTTGCGGCAGAGTACAATCTTCGACTTATTTTCACCAAGAACAGTAATTTTATTTTTTTCAAACCGTGTTCTTTACATAAATATATAAATCGTTGAATTAAAAAAATAATAACGTGTTCTAGAATTTGAATCACTTCAAATTGCTTTAATGATCGCCTATCCATTCCCTTGAATAGGAATAAACACTACTAACGATATTTACGCTGAGATTGAACACTTCACTTATTCATTTCCGTCGTTATTAAATTTTAGAAAATTAATTTTGAAAAATCGAATCGGATCTGTAAATGTAGTCAACCCTTGCTAACAATTCAATTCCCATCATAAATTAAACTCACAATGGAAATCCTCATAATCACCTAAGAATTCGAATTGAACTTGAATAAATCTTGAAACGACTCTAGTCGATAATCCGGAAAGGTTATAATTCGACAATGGAGAGAATGAGTTTCCCGTCGAGCCAACACGTAATCTTTCGAGTTCTTATTGGACATAGTTGAGCCCACCGATGAGGAAGTTTCTTTGGGGTCTTTTCCACCTCGACTTGAATCTTTTTTTCTCCAATGTTAAAAGAATCTTAGCTCCTTTGCAATCTATCTTTTTCTCCGTTTACTTTTATTTTTTTATTAAAGATTTTATTTTTTTATTTTTCTATTTTCGACAGCAGTCTATGTGCTCAGGAATATATAGGTATAGACATATATACATATGATCCTGATTCACTCTTGTCGTTTTTCAACTTTTTTTTTCTCTCTCAGTTGGCTCGACGAGGACAATTTAGTCTCGCGCGCTGCGTTTAACCTGAATGCATCTTTCAGGATATACCAGTCGTTGTGTCCCCTTCTGTACCTCATTTCTCTCTCTCTTTCTCTCTTTCTCTCTATCGCCATCGTACACACACTTTAGCGATCTCCTCCCTTCTTTGTCGGTTTTTGAACCGGTACTCAGTTCTTTCTACTTTTTCTTGAACGTCTCCGCCCGAGGGATCTCCTCTCTCCCCTCGACCCCTCCCTCAGTCGAGTCCCTTCGTAAAATCCGCCCTTACCTGAAAATCATCCCCGTCTATCGCCCTCTCACTTTAAGCTGAGCCTCTACAACACGCACTTGTGTTATGCCTGCGTATTATAATACACATATACCTGTAGCATGATTCCCTCGACCCTAAAAGTCTGGATGATCGTAACGCTTTTGCGACACGATCAATCCAGCGAACGTGAATTCTTCTCCTTCTTAGCTCTACGAGAATAAAACTTTACAACGGACGTTATTTTTTCTCAACCTCCGAATAAACAGTTTGGATAATTTTTTTATTGCAATAGTGAATGTCAACTTATTGTTTTCGTTTCGTATTTGTTTACGATAAATTTAGTTAAATCGCGACAAATCGTTTCGAAAGATTCTATCATTTTCCTATCGTCCATTTCCAAAAACCTTTTCATCAAATTAAACATATTACAAAATAACGCAGCTGTACTAATGTTCGTTTCCTTTTTTGTTTGATTACAGAAATGACCACAATCGTTAAATTAACGAAATGTTCACCATAAGCTAACGAAGCGAGGAGTTCAGCGCCAAGAAAAATCCAAGTTGACGACGATAAATAAAAGATAAACGGCGGCTGTTCCATCTACTGTGATCTAGTCATAAACACTTTCTCTTTCTGTATACGAAAAAAAAAACGATCCGATTGACGAGGTAATCATCAAGTATACCGACAAATATATTTTTTAAAAAGTACCACGTTTTGCAAGAGATCGTTAAACATGAAAAAAATCAAGGATCGAATAACTTTGGGTTCGATACAATAATTTTTTGTTTCAAACAAATAACTGCTAAACAAAAATACATTCGAACGAAGCGTTTTCAACAGAAAGAGAATAGAAGAAAAAAATGTAAATACTTTTATATATATTGTATATTAATGTTCGTTGCTTTTAAGATGTTTTACGACGTTAAGATTCCAGAGATAAAAAAAAAAAGAAAAAGAGAGAGAGAGAAAGATCAGGTGAAAGAAATTATAAACATCACAGGATTCAATGTCCTGTGTACGCAAGGAATCCAACGATTTTCTTGACGTTACAATGCCATGATATTGACTGAGTTTTTGACAAGGAAAAAGAAAAAAAAACATTTATTAAATGGTTCATAATCGATCATTATGGCAGGAAATGCCTAAGGCATTTTCATGTTTTCTTTCACACCTAATCGCTCATTAAGTTATTTATATAAATATATATGTGTGTGTACATATGGAACACATGTTCGTGAACGAACATTATTTTCTCTAGTCCTCCATTTTGATGGTGAGACTAAGGGAGAGAAAGAAAAGTGATTGGCGAAAACGTATCTTATTACGCTGAAGTCATCCTTTATTGTCGACAAGCTTATATGCCAGTGCCTTAGAAGAAACAAAAATCATGTACACTATTATATCGGGTCGATAAACTCGTTAAATATATGAAACAAATATTATACAAACTATAAACCAAGCTTCTTGTCTTTTTATTAAACAACCCTTTCCTCTGTACCTTTCCTTCTTTGGAGACTGCAGCCTGACTTCATGCATGGTCTCTCGATTCACGCGAATATTCCTTCAGAAAATAGAAGTTAACTTCACTTTTTGGTTTGCAAGCAAAAAAACTTTACAAAAAAAAAAATTTACGAAAAACAAGATGAAAATATATACTGAAATAAAAGAAATTATTTCACTCAAAATTTCAACAAAATATTAAAATCAAAAAGAAAACATTTTTACGGTTGAAAGTCGAATTCTAAGGAATTTAAAGTTCTCACTTGCCTCTGGTTTCTAAAATCCCATTATACTTCCAAACGTTGACTCTTCATCCATTCACGAATGCATTCGACAAGTTTTTGGCATGGATCGGAGGATCGAGAGGGTGGAACTCGGAGAAAATTTTAAGGGACGAACAATTTCGTTCGGTTCTTTGACGTTTAAGTGATTCCTAGGCGGAGCACTTGACTTTTGCACGGTCCGACACCAACCGGCAATTCGTAAATCTTTGAAGTTTTTCACTCGTCCGACTCTTTTATATTATGTGTTGTTCGTCATTGCAATTTCTCAGATATACACAATACGTCGGGTGTGCGACCACCGATGATCATCACAGTAAACGTTGTTCGATTCAAACACTGATTTTTTTTTTTTTACAAATAAGTTGTGACGATATTTTTTTAAGATTTTATCGTTGGCCATCCATGCCCTGTGTAAGCATGAGACCCGAAAATCACAGGCCCAATTGCATGTGAAATAATAATTTTTAATCACTATTGACTCAGTCTGTAAAATTTCATTGACTGACAAATTCAGCCATCAATCTTCTGAAAAATAAAGAAAAACACGTGCAAAATATAATCGGAAATTTATTCTAAAAGCCAGAAGAAACGAAACGGAGAAACAAGAACGTCGAGAAAATTTCATGGAGAACCAGTAAGCGCATAAGTTTTATTGCCGACCATTCATGACGGACAGAGATGGGTCGTAAGTCGTAAGAAAACTAAAAATGACCATACCGAAAGAGAGACTTCGGCGCATTGAACGAGGTGGCATTGCACCTTGCTTAATTGCATGGTGTATATACAGTAATTTCGTTTCCAATTGTATGGCGTTACGTCGTACGAGAAATTTTCATGTTCTAATATTGACAGTGTCACCACCAAAGAGAGGAATAGAAAAAGAGGAATACCCAAAGAAAAAAAGAGAGAAGCAATCTCACGATGGTGGTCTTTGCAGCTATGGGGATAAGGCTATGCACAAATGGGAAATTTTATTTATGTATCGGTGAAAATGCAAAAGAGGGATCTCTAGGGCTTAACCATGTCGGATATATTTAGTATGTACACCTGACTCGTAAGAACGAAAGTCAGGTACAGTAAGAGTACCAAGTGCCGATGTACCTGTTCGTGCATTTCCATAAATATATACATATATATATATATATCCATACCGAAAAGAAATGGTCAATTGAGATATACAAGTGTACATTGTTTCTTCTTGGAGATACTCTCGGTACGAGAGAACGTCACGTACAGAATCCTCGAATTCTCATTGTAATATTATATTAGTATACGATTTCTGGACAATTTTAACGGTACATTCACCGAATAACGCGGTAGAACTCCAAAGGCGGTACACGTAGTGCGTGTTGAGCGTTAATTTTTTTCTCTCTTTCTTTCAATCGATCATCAATCGATAGGCACTCAAAACTCAGATCGTTTCGAATAAAAATACGAAATTATTGAAATGGATTCTGATATTTTTTTGTAAGTATGTCTATATATTTTTATGCATTTGGGTAACCGAAATTTTATTCGATTTCTTCTGAAAAATTACTTACCTGGCGTCCAAATTGAAATTTGAGACTATCCTGCAAAGAAATAATGAAAAAATAAAAATTCCACAATTGTGTACATAGTTTTGTAAAGAAATTTACTATTCGTTATCGAACAATTGGGTATTAAGAAAAATCTAATAATTTATAGAAGGATAATGATTAAAATTTGCCAAAATGGTTGATTTCATATGAAACTTTTTAATCGCTAAAACTACTATTTATTCTTGTTCAATTGAACAGACTCGAAACAAAAGTCATTAATTTCGAAATCATGATCAATTTTAACAGGACTTTTCATTCAATGTTAAATTAGTCAAAATTCTATCGTGCTTCAGTAACTATTTAGAAAATTTCCAACTTAGAGCCCTTCGAAAATTATAACGGTTTCGGGACTAATGCCTCAACCCTTAGGACTACAGTGTTGCTACGTGACGATAGTTTTTCTCATTCACTGTGCATGAAAATTAATCTTTTTTTAAACCCATTGAATGCTGTTAAATTTTTCTAACTTTTATACAAAATTGTAAGGAGTTAAATCAAATGGTTTTTCAAACTGAACTGTACTTCGAATAATTTATTTGGATAGATAAAATCAAAGAACGATTCAACACTCACGATAAATTCAACAAGTTCAAATGTACCTGCAAGTACAAGAATATGCAACATTCCATCTGGTCAGGTAGTTTTCGGGTTACTAACCTGCCGGAACCGTCTTATTGAAGCTGATGGACCAGTGGTTGACTGTCTTGAATGGTGAAAATAGAACTTTACGAGAAAAAATTAATAAATTACTGAAATAAAAAAAAATCCTACGTTGAGTAAAATCAAAATTCCATCATGATTCTCATAAAATAGTACATTTATTAAATTTATAACTAATTCGAACGTTTTGTTTGTTTGTGATTCCATAAAATGGAGATTTGTGATACAAAAATCTTTTCGGTCGTATTAAAATTACTACATTTTTCGATTTTTGATGGTATCATTCGAATTTGTTTTATTTGAACAGTGTAATTCGTGGTAAGGGGAAATCTGAACCCCTACATGAAGTCTCTAATAGCTCTAATAATCTCTTTTGCACCTCATGAGTTTCCGTTGACTTCCATCAGTTCCGGAATAACATGTTACCAAAAAGCTACAAATTTCATTCGTTATTTTGTATTTTTCTCTCGCTCTGATTCTTTTCCAGCAAAGTTTAACTCTAATACCGCCTTTTCTCACAGTCCGTCACCTTTTGCGGTCTCAGGAAAGTCACGCGATGACTTAAACTCTGAAATTTTAGTTATTTGACTTGTTTCTTCTTTTGTTTCGATCTTTTTCGTAAATGGTCCGTTTTGGTGAATCTGAGCGTAATAGCCATTATCATATACAGTGAAAGAAATGAATGTCGGGGAAGCTTGCACGAAATGGACCGGAAGGACGACGCTAGGATTTAGACGTCGAAAATCTTTCTTTGCTCTCCTTATTTTTTTCTCTCTTCGTTGCTTCACAATTCCTCTCGTTTTTTTCTTTTCTCGTTTCTTTATAAACGGATCGTTCGTCCCGTGGTGAGACACCTAAAATATTGGGCGTATTGGTCGTCAACGAACGCGAAAAAGCGTCTTTGTAACTTTTGGTCTTTAGAGTTTTTCTCGGTCGGTCTCGTTGCGTCGTCTTTCGCCCTCGATTATCTTGAATTTCGGTGCTTCAATTTTGCCCGACAAAACAACCATACGTGAGGGACACGACTGACAGGGATAATGACGCTTGGACGATCCGGCAGAAGGGCGCGTACGAGGATCGTTAACCGAATTCCCTTTCGCACGAGAGAGAAGAGAGAAATGACCGAGAAAAAAAAGAAGAAAAACAAGGAAAACAAGATGAGGAAGAATAGGGAGAACCCGTTTCTGAAATCTCGTCGCAACGTATATGTATATCGTTAGACGAAAAAACGGAGGAAAATCTTGAACCCCAAATTTGGAAAATTAGCTCCAATTATCCTGCGTTACTAACCCATTATTATCCTTTTGAATATTTGTGGAAAAATCGTTTCTATGAGTTTTTTCGATGACGTAGGAAAACAAAATAATGCACGAGGTATCGAAAAAGAAATTTATTTAACACAATCAGAAAAATTTACTCAAAACAAAAACAAGTTTCTGATAGGTCAATTATCGAACAATAACTCTTCATATTTTATTTTACTTTTATAAATGTCTCAGATACCAAGTAAAACAAAAAAAAATGTATTCGTTGTTGAAATAATACTAATAAAATATTGCAAAGAAAAAGTGAAACGACGTAAGTTCCATTTTGGCTTAAAGAGATAATCATAACGAAAACCAACAATTGATGGCTTTTTTCTCTTTTATTCAGAATTTTTCGCCAAGTGTAGTGCATTATTATAACAGAACGTTCATGTAATTTTCGACTAGAAATTAATTCTTTCATCGAGGGACTTGTCAACAAACCCAGATGATGTTAAAATTGCAGTTCGATTTTTTCGTTCGCATGTGCATACGATTCAACATAAATCGTTCAAACTTTCTTGATGACTAACGCCATGTAATGACGAAGTTTTTTTTATTACTAAGGGTTCCGTGAAGTAATCGTTTCGCTGATATTATAGCAGCGCCGTTGCTCGATGCGGTAAATAATGACTAATGATATTCTTCGCTGAGGATAATTTACCGATCGTTTAAAAGGGAGCGTCCTGAAGTTCAATATGTACAGGCACTTTAATATCTTGTCGTCCTACTTGCACTCTCAAGTTTTTTCAAAATTTATATTTACACGTTTATTTATAACTCGTGATTGCGAAAAACATGGACGATTTAAAAAATGTTTCTGTTTTTTGTAATGAGATTCTAAAAAATATATATTTCAACATCCAGTTCAAAATGTTATATCGTCCCAAAGAAAACCAAACAAAAAAAAATGCTTCAAAGCGTTAAAAATTAAAAAAAAATACACATTGTCGTATAATTACAACAGAAAAGAGATATAAAGCATTGGAACATCCAACAAAATCGTTTCTATTAATTCTGCATACTTATTTCGAAGTCGATTAAACGTGAAATAGCCCATTGGCTGGAAAGTACAAAAAGAAAGAGAGAGTAAAAACCCTCGGTGTGTTCAACGGATTCTCGATTACTCTTTGCACGCAGCGTTATCATTTATTTCAATTACTACGATTTTCCTTCTTTCTTCTTCTTTTGCTTATTTGTTTTACGTCCACCTATATATGTGGCTCGATCGCCCTCCAGGGCTGGTAAATCCGTTTTTTTTTCTTCAGCATTCGATATCTTCGACTCGTTTCCTTCCTTCCCTTCCCTCTTGTACTCTCCCGGTTCCTTTTTTCACCCTCCCGAGTCTACCGCTTCGATCTTAAATTCCCGTAACTTTCTTTGCTGGTTACAAACGCATATGCACACTGTCATATAGCATCCATACCTGATTCACTCTCCTCGACACCCTTCGTAAGCCTTGGGGTGTTTTTAACGTTTTTATATAACACCCCTGTGAATTTGAAAGAAATAAATATAAAAAAAAAAACCAGATAGAAAAAATACATGTGCTCAAAACCCCAATGCACCTCACTGACATATCACACCCTAAAAAAATTCGTCTCATAAAAAAGTAGATTTTTTTAGACTATGTGCATGAGAATCTTTGTGAAGAGGTGATATACTAGTTTTTTTTTTTTTTTCATTCTTCACAAATCTCGATTCCAAACTCGTTTTAACCAAAGAAAGTAAAAAGTAAATGAAAAAGCTTCTATGGTTGAATTATTTATTCTACAAGTAGACAAAGTCCAAAAAAAATGATAAAAACGTCGATCACATGTAACGTCAACTATGATTGTTAATTTCTTCCTTCGTTATTTGAAACTATATAAAAAATCCTGGCTTTTTTTTTAGATTCAGAATGTGATAATGAGTCGGTGGTGTGTGGAAGCACGTGCGCGGTCATTTTGTTAAGCTGATGTCCCCACCGGGTGCTGGCAAACCGTTTAATATTAATCTCAATTTTTCATCATTTCCGTTTCCTCCAAACGCAAAAAAATGCGTTGCATACTGTAGATAGAAAGTTTCTTCAAATATATAGAACACACTGAGCTCCTCGGCTCGAAGGAAATAAAACCTGTGCTTAAAGGAAAAAAAATATTAAAATAAAGCTGAAGCCTTCTAAATCTCCGAAGTATACACGAGCTCAAAGAATATTGAGAACAAGACGATCGAAACGAAAAGAGAAAAAGTAGGGAGAGAGACCTTATGCCTAGTGTGCGAGTGAATGAGAAAAAAGTTTCATTTCATACGATTGTTAAACGAAGACAGAAAACGTAAAAGAAATAAGGGAGCGATAAAAAAGTAAGAAAAGAGGGGGATCAAGGAACGCGCCAGCCACGCGTTGTACAACCGTTGAAGTCGTTCTCGGACTCTTATTCCTGTGTGTGTTCCTTTATAAATCCATAAAATACACATCCACAAATACACGGTTACATACATGCCCAAAATTTTTATTTCATTTTTTAACGTTCCCCCTCGTCTTAAGGTGAAGAGAAAACCAAAACTACCGACTCGCTGAATCCAACTAGATTTTTTTTCACTGTACAAAAGGTTTTTTTGAGAGGGAGATCGCGTATAAAATCTTTCGCCGCGATCAAAGACTTTTCCTTCTACCTTTCTTGTAGACGGATTTAACCCTCGGCCGGTCGATTCCGTGTAGTCAGGTCGATTTCCACATGAAACATCCACCTCGCGCGACCAAAAAAAAAAAATATTGCGGTGCAAGAAACCCAGGAGAATTGTACGCTATCCACGTTTTCGAGATTAAAATGAAAGAAGTTAAAGTTAAAACCACCAACTGTGATAGAAATTGAAATTAACGATAAATTTTAATGGTCTAAACTATTGAGAATTGAACTGAGACGTAGAACGACTTATATACGACTTTTTGTTGCATGTATACATCGTCTTGCGCGAAACTCATGTATATATAACAGACGCTACTCACGTACAAGTGCGTGATGCAGTTTGGCTGCTGCTAAGCCCGCGGGATAATTAGAAAGGAGTTCTTGTTTTATATATTATACGGTTGGGTTCGGGCGCGAGCTCCTGCGGCCACCGGAATAATCTTCAATCCTTGCTGCCCTCGTGTGTATATACATATATATGCATGTGTACGTGTGCCTTCGTGCTCCTGGCGTTCTCCAAACTTATCCCTCTCGAATCCACTCGGCTGCACTTTTTTGCACGTGTGGGCAGTTCTGTTGTTTTAAATTCACGTTTTCAACGTTATTATTATTTTTATTATTATATTTAATACAACCCATTGGACCCTCAACTACAGAATTCAATCCGATAATTTCATGAGTTTTTTAAATATCTTAACAATCTTATTATTTAGGATAGTCCGTGAAATATTCATCGCCACTCGTACAGTAATTACGGCGTTAAAAAAGTAAACAAATTTGCAGATAACAGTTTAAACTTCGGATTTATACGGATTTGAACGGTAACAGAATTCATGGACAAGTTAAAAAAGATTGTGTTTTGTGGTCGATTCGATTCATCGTCATCTCTCACGCCACAAACTTGACTGTGTTTCCGCGTGTTATTATTCTCATCCGGGTGTCCTATGAAAAGCTTTCACGAATAAGACGAAGAAAGAGTCCGAGGAATTTCGAATGATCAACGGGGGGGGAGCGGGAAGAGTCAAATCGTGCAGTTAGTCCGTGAAATACGTAGTGAGCAAAGAAAGAATGATATAAAATAAGAAACAAGAATATATAAATGCGTCCAAAAAAAAGAAAGAAATAGACAGAGAGAGCGAGAGATCTTTTCTCAATGAATAAGACGTCCGACACCTTCGTTCTTCCTGAAATGGAACCTCCACAACTCTCAATGCCGTTGTACACACTCGCCTTTCCTCCTTTTTTCTCCTTTGCTCTCGATTTTACTGACTATGTATATATATATAACTTTGTGGAGAATATCTCGCGTGGCCATCGCGGGTGGTCCTCACACCCCGTGTCTCCGAGATTTTTACTCTGGCGTACGTTTCACGCGAGCTACACCACCTCTTCTCTTCAAATTCATTTAGCAATTCACTACTCCCTACGATCTGTATCTGTCGCATACCAACATATATACAACTCAATATTTTTATTTGTGCCACCTATGTGGTTGTTTAGTACCGGACCTCGCCCCATGATGCCCCTTTCAAATGATGTCGTATGCTGCGGGTATTCTCTATACATTTTGACAGCAGAATCCTTGATTCCGTTGCGGTCGAGTTTCTGATTCTCTTGCTCTCTATATCTTCCTCTTTCTCTTTTGATCCTGTCTCGATGGAACGAAAATCACAAGCGAAATTCGATTAAAAACGGTGTGGCAGTGATTCACTATTGAAGCGTATACAAAGAGCAATGGTTGTCGTTGATTATGAAATTATGAATGTTGTTTTTCATGTCATTATTGATTTTACGAAAAGAATATAAAAATCACAGTATTATCCGGATACAAAACCGTCCTTGTAATATTTCTCTGGCTTCATTGGATCCACTGGCAAATTTATCGTATCGGAAATCACGAAGCGTAAGATGTAAACGCAAAATCATACGATAAGAATAATATTTTCAACTCGCTCTTCTTCTCCAGTGAGGTTTGGAGAAAAGATGAAAAAAAAAAGGAATTCCACAAGAGTAAGCAAAAGATCGAGATGTCAAGAGCTCACGCCTCTCTTTTCATACAAATTTGACACGAGAAGAGTACCCGTGGGTGGGCCCAACTCGAGCTGGACAGTTGACGGTACCAAAATGACAGAAAGGGGAAAGCAAAGAAGAAACCCTCACGCGATCCCTTCCTCTCTTTTTCGCGTTTATTCTCTCGTTCTCTTCTTCTCTTTCTTAATCTTTCGTACTACATAACGTACACATTTTCTCGCTCGCTGGCTCTTACTTCCCTATGGCAAAAGAGATATGCCAGCACGATCGAAAAAGATGGAGGTAAAAAATAACGAACGTGTTTCTTGCCAGAACAAAAGAGAAAGAAACAACCGAAATATTATGTACAACCTGTGGGGAGAGACTTCGCTGGAAATTT
Organism: Campoletis raptor; assembly: GCA_948107755.1. Classification (NCBI taxonomy): domain Eukaryota; kingdom Metazoa; phylum Arthropoda; class Insecta; order Hymenoptera; family Ichneumonidae; genus Campoletis; species Campoletis raptor. Next base: position 12,937,289 of record OX403623.1, read on the forward strand.
TCGTGGCATTCAAATTATTTCATTCTTTTTACACTCCAACTTGCATTAATTTTGTTATTGATGCCAAAGTTATGGGATCATATGCACGCAATGATAATGATTAAAATGATTATTTTTATTCTTTTTTTTGTGTTAATTGCCATGCTCGTTCTGAACTGGATTAAATTTCGATATCCTCTAGGTCCACGTATACTCGATATATTTGTAGAACAGCGTACACTTAACGACAGTAAGATTAACGAGACGAAATTTTTCTGATGGTCTCAGTTAGATCGATTGTTGCTATCGATCACAAGATGAACATCTTTGAAAACACAAGAGCAAAGTATGTGTCCACAGCGAAAGGGTCCATCGATCATCCGACAGCCCTAGAGTTACAATTTTATGCGGAAAAGTTTCAAGAAACAATTTTATGTGTATACGACACGTCAAAACGCGATAGTGCCATAAAGCATCTTCATTTCTGTCTATCTCCTGTTTAGTTTTAGTGTTCGCGGTATCTCACTCCTGTTTCTCCAATGAACACCCTTACGACCATATCGAGCGAGATAGAACGATGCGGAAAATGCATTGGTTTGAGGAAAAAGAACGCTAAGGGAGAGATTTGATCTCTGGCATGGGCGCTAAGGGAGGTCGAAGATCCTCCGCGGGACATCGATTCCCAGGACCCAGTACGACCTCAGCTCGTTTGCTCTTTTTCCCATTCTTTTCAATTTTTTCTTCTCATCTTTTTTTCCGTTTCTCTTATATTTCCTTCTCTTTTTATGTCTATCTTTTTCTTGCTTTTGCTCCACGCTTCAACCCTCGAGTAATTCGAAGAGGAGACTTCGTGTGCGTTATTCTGTTATCCGAGTTATTTTCTTCCTCGAGCTGAAGAGGGAAAGAGAGAAGGAGATCGAGATAGCAAATGAAACGGCGATTTTTCTTTCGAGATGAACCATAAACGTACCACAGCCACCGCGATATAATGACATTTATTTTTTTCGTGCTTGAGGACTTTTTAATCGCGATCACCACCCGACCATCCGACAGATTCCGGCGAGATCAGATCCAGACATTCCTGAAATTTAGACAGCTTGGAATTCCTCTCTGCTTACCACCTACGCGGATTTCTTCAGCGAACGAAATAATGTTTTTTTTTTAATAGCTTATCAAATTGATTTCTTGAAAATGAAAATAAATATCCGCGCGCATAAATTATGGGATTTGCACACTTCGAAAAATAATGTAAATTAACTCCAAGTCTACGTGTTATATTCGAGTAGATTGCTCGTGAGCGATCGTTTTTTGGAATAGAGAGGAATTCAGATTCTCCCCTTGGGGCCACTTAAGAGATCGTTGAAGAATGTTGACATGTTGCTTGCAGCAGCAGGATGAAGCAGACAATACAATTTATCCAAGAGATCGAAAAAGACGCATAATTTATATTAATTTCGTCTTAACGAAGCATTTTGACCAAATTTTCATTTCGACCCACTCTCAAGGGACTTTCTCAAAGAGACGAAAAACTATCGATGTTAGAATTCTCGCGCATTTTTTTTTTATTGTTGTAAATTTTCTTTTGCTCTTACTGGGATAAATATTAAAACACTTTCAATCCCAAATATATTTGTCTTGATGTTTTTTTCCCTAGTGGATTCATATGATACTATCACCGCCGCCACATGGCTCTGTCAAGTTTAAGAACGCGACAGACAGTAGCACGTGCTCTATGAAAGACGATCTTTATCGAAAGGTTGCTCAACAAATGAACAACTGAAGGTTACTTGCTTAATCGATCGTCGCGATCATCAAAGCTGTTAGAAACAAGACCTCTCGTAGTTAATCCACCAACGACGTTGTAAAACTACCTCGACATCTTCTCTGACGCTGCCAGGACCTGTCTATAACGTTGTAAACGCATGTAGCTGATTTAACCGTGAGACGCACTTATTCATACCCCACATATCCTTCATGCCAAAAATTACCTAAAAATTATGGTACCAGTTGAATTTTTCTGAGCTTCCAACCAGCAGAACTAATCGCGAACTTCGCCAGTCTCGGTGACCGATGAGCAGGTCCAGGCAGATCATCCCAAGAGACAAAACTCCTCTATTGTCTTTAGAAGAAAAACCATTGTTTTGCAGCCGCTTGGTATAGTAGAGATTTGGAGAATTATTCAACGCCGGGTTACTATAAAAAGGGAAAAAAAATTGGAAACGGACTCTGTTCCTTTTCGGTTAGACTCCAATTATCAAAGGACCTTTGTCTGTCGACAGTAAAGATCCTTTTCGTTGAGCTTGAAAGTATATGGCACGTGTAAATCTCAAAATTTTTATCGATCTAGGTAAAGTTGTCTAGACTTGAGCCTATTTTTAATTTACTTGACCTGTTCAATACACTCCATATTGGAATGACTTGAAATACGTCGTTGTATTCGTGAAAACAATTTTTCAGACTCATTAATAAGGAATAAAATGCATAAAACATCGAATTTATAAAAAAAAATTTTTTTAATATAACAATGACTATCCATTTAGTGTTTTGTTTTCGAATCCCCTGACGACTGCATATTAAAAATGTCGAAAAGAATTTAAAGAAAAAAACAGGTTGTTTAATTGATGTGACGAATTGAAGCTCACAATTTTTATTCTCGATATATATTCGATACAATCGCATACTAACTTTTTTTGCGTGGGCCGAAAAGGAGGGAGAAAGTGAGGAGTGAAGAGAAGAGAAATAAACGAAGAGTGAGAGATAATGAGCCCTCATTTTTCTTATTCTATAACCATCCTTCCTCCGTTCATGGTATAGAAAATTCATTCGCACATATACACAGAGGAAAAAATAGCTATATATATTTATTCAAGAGTGGACAAAGTCCGAGAGAGATAGTTTGGACGAAAGGGTCGAATAATAAAGTGAGACTTCTTCAAGTAGATACCTGGCTGTATATGATCTTCTCATGGGACCTCGTTCGTGGACCCCACGAAGTGAGATAACGAAGACATCGACTCTTGGCGTACGACACGCTGAAGACAGCAACAGCAGCAACAACGCGGCATGAAACGAGCGCGAGAGGAGCACGTTTTATATACATATAAATAAAGAGAAAGAAAGAAGAAGAGAAATGCTGGTGAATATCTGTTTGAACGAGAAGTGCATGAATGAGAAAGATACGTGTATATGTAGACACAAATATATATACATATAAATAAACTGCGATCTGTATGTATAGTAAGAAAAGCAAGAAGAGGCAGAGAAGACGTATATAAACTGTAGGGAGAACGCCTACTTGTTGAATATACATCGACGCCACTTACTCAAGGGATCGTCCGACCTAACGAACCGAACGCCTTTCGGAGTTAAAAGCGTTGGTGAGAATATATTTGACCCTTTTTAATATATAGATATATATATAGGGTGTCCCATTATAATCATTCCGAGCAAATATTTCCCCAAATATGTGTTGATCGTTAACCACGAAGCATCATCAGTTGTTCGTAAATAATATTTTGTTTTTTCGTCAGGTATCATGTTTTTCAGACCTTGAAAATTGCACTTTGAAAATTTTAGGTTTCGCTAGTCTGGTTATTCGTTTTCGGATGTTCAAAAAATTTGAAATATATCAGGGAAGGGAACGAGAACGAGCTTTTATCATCTTTATGTGACTCGGGATCACACGTTGAAATGTCAATCCTCGATTTCGATATTCTAAGAGTATTTACTTAAGTAATCTTTATACGTGGCGTAGAATGATTTCAAGTGCGTAAAACTGCAGTGCAAAAAAGGCTCATCCTCATTTTTCGGGTTTATGTGTACGGGAAAGAGATAGAGAGAGAAAGAGAGTGAGCCAGCACAAAAAAAATGGAAGAAAAAGAGTTAGGATTCGCTGGATGGTAGAATCGCCGAGGAGCCGATCCGCCGGTGATTATCCGTTCCATCGATACGTATTGTACCACCAGAGGGATAAAAAACGAAGATTACGGAGTGTGAAAGCCCGAGTATGAGAAGTAAAAAGTCTCGTCGAAGGAGCTCCAAGAGAGCAGGGCGCCATATACACGTCGACGTCTCTCCGTTCGGTAGTAAATATGTTGAACCACGCCTGTGATCGGTAAGGCAACGAAAAAAAAAGCATTGAAAAAAGATACGAAAAAAGTCTACGCAGGTACACACAACAGCAGTAACTCCGCGATAACAATAATTAAAGTATTTTTATTGAGCACAGTTGGCAAAAGTGAAGAAAAAACAGCGGAGAAAAAGTGTGAGTTTAAAATGTAGGGGTTGCTGCACCAAAATTGAGGTTTGTTCGTTCTCATTCCACTTTTATGCTTCGTTCGCAATTCCGTCATGGTTTTTAACCTCGTTACCGTGTGGAAAATGTCGGTGGTTACGCAACCGGACTATTCGTCATTGGCAACGAAGTTTGCGGGGTGCCAAATTCAAATACCAGCAATGCGTGGTGTAGACGTATGGAAATCTATGTACTGTGCATCCATGTGGGGGAGATTCATATCCTGCTGGAGTTGAGTTCATCGTAATGACTCCAGCAGTGCTATTGTCGATCGCCCGAGGAACTTCCATCCGCAACGAGAGCTAAAGCCACTATACTAGATATGTTACAAGAGAGGGAGTATGAGAGAAGAAAGAAAAAGAGGGGGAGGGAGAGAGTGAGTGAAAGAAGAGGAGTACTTCATTGTCAGGGTTCCGTTCTTGTGAATGGCGAGCTATCTCGTTTAACTTCAATTACCCCGGACCTTCTTCCTTTTCACCTCGTGCACCCTATGTCCATCTCGGACGCCAGACACTCTTTACGCTGAATATATATTCGGTCTGTTTGTCTGTATGTGTGTATTGCACTTCTCGGCAAGACGTCCACAAATGAAACTCCCCAGGGTCTGCATCGGATCGGACACACAGACACATATACAAATTCGTATAAGGCGTCTCGCAGTCTCTTTTCAACCCCCACGGGGAACGTCTCATTGTTGAAGAAAAACCATCTCTTTAACTGGTGGCTTGACCAGCCTCGTTAAATTCTCTTTTCCGTTCTTCCGAAATATATATACAATAATAGTTACGCTCGTAGCTGACTCCACGACAAGTTTTCATTTGACCTCGAGGCACAAACAGACAACGCACACACCCTGTTACGTTTGCGTCCTTCCACTTCTCCATTGACTTCTTTTTCTCTGATTCTTTTTTCTTTCTCATCGACGTCCTGCTTTTTTTCGTAAAACTGAACGACGCCATGCGGTTTAGAATTATTCAAAGAAATTCACCGTTTCTTCGTTGTCTTCAAAAGTCATTGTGTAACGAGCACGAGAATGGAATATAGTCGAGTTTACCTTCAGGCTATCGAAGAAACTTTTCACGTTGAATTGTTATTGGATCGGTGATCAAATGTGAAAGCATCCAATGGAATCAGAAAATAATTAAAATCTAGTACAACTGGAATGATACTGAAAATTATGAACATTTTCAAATTCTCGACAAAATTACGATTAGACGTTATTGGGAAAATATCAATTTCAATTAATCATGATCATTAGGTTTGGTTCACGATTATTTTCAATGATATTTCATTCAATGCTTCATCCGTGAAGTTAATTTTCATTCTCAAAATTGTATAATGATGAACGATGACGTCTAAAGAATTCAGAAGCCATCCATCATGGGCATGCATTCATATTTTACTCGAAATAATAAACGTTCGGAAGCACATTAACTTTTCTCACTCGTCACTTGTATACGCTCTGAGTTTAGTCCGGATTCAAAGATCGAAAATCTTTACACATACATGTCCCAGGTGAGAAAATTATTCCGGGTGGATGAAGAGGACGTATCCGGTCAATGACGAAGTTGTTTTTTGCCTCTGTGAAATATGAACATAATGAGATTCTCCGTAACAATAAGGGTCTGCGTTTTTAACTAATTCATTCCTAATCAACTGGTCCGGGCTGATCTCTAGGCGCCTGCAGATCGAAACACTCTCCCTTGGTTCTACCCATGTCTATAATTCTTTAGAGGTTTGCGTAGGATGTGACTTTGCCAAATACAAGCGCCATGGACTTTCGAAGGAAAACACAACGCGTTATATAGTATGTTGCTGCCGCTGTTGTTGCTCTGGGCTGATCTTAATCAGAGCCAACGATATTAGCCGCGCTGGTACAACCGATGATGATGATCGTTAGACCGATTAAACGGATTCGTGCCTCACGGACCACCTGGAGAACGATGCTTGGGGGGGTCAACGAATACGGGAAAAAAAATATTACGAACGAAACAGTCTCAGCATATGAGAGCAAGGATAAAAGCAAGAGGGGAAAGAAGAGCTAGAAAAAAGAAGAAGAAAAACAAGAGAAAAAAAATAAGAAAAGCACATAAACCCCCGGTAGTAAGAGGCAGCTAAGTCTACCTCACGTTCGTTCGGTATCCCAGATACGTAACGTGGGACAAACGGAGGAAGAGGTATCGTGAGTTTGGGGTTTGCAACTAATCTAAGAGATCGACAATTATTTTTTGCCTCAGGTCAATTGGGCTTTTTCAAGATTCAAGGTACGATCAAATCATACGACTCTTCAAGATATACTTTTACGTACAAAAATTACCCTACGGTATTTTATTTTCAATCACTTCTTTTTCTCGGATAACCTTGAAAGTAGCTCTGAATCGAGAAAAAAAAATATTGGTGCTCCTGTTCGTGATTCAAATGTTTGGAAAGTTTTGTATTGAATATTTGAATTAAGAGAAATACGTTTTTTTCCGATGATCTTCTACAATTGGCATGCAAATGAAAATTCTATTCTGTGTATTTGTGATCTTTAAAGGTTTTCAACATTGGAAAGCATGAAACGAACTTCCCTGCTTTCCTTACTATGAAAAATCGTTTGTTCCCCATCCCTTCGTATTTATCCTAAAGCTCTCATCAATCCAAACATTTGAGAGGCTTATTCGACCACCACTATACCACGGTATCGTACTCTTACTTGGTACAGGTATCCTGGTACACGTGAGAAATCTTGGACGATGATGCTAGACAGGAAGTGACTTCAAATATTTGTTGAAGAGTCCAATTTCTCAGTTCATATTTGTTGAGATAGTCTCTGCGTGTTAGTTTACCTGTATAATTTTTTTTCCCTCTGCCATGCTTCCGTCGATCAATTGATTGGTAGCGTCGATAACATCGGGGTCTTCAGTACAGTCGAGGACTTCCGGTTATCCTTCTAGTTCATTAATCGTTGTTCCTCTTTCATCCTTTTTCTTTCAGATGCTTACAAATGTTTGTAAAAGTTTGAAATACTGTTCTTATCAAGACATAATTTTATTAATCGCTCGTAAATATCCTAAGGGAACAAAAATGGAATCGGAGACTTTTTACTGTTCCCTTGATACGAGTTACTCTGTTGGCCCAAGACAAGAAAAGCCATGACGTTTTTTAGTAGCTAATTTTTTAAATATTAAAACCCTGCCTTGATTTTGATAAATCCCATGTTTTTTAATTTTTTTTTTTTTATTCAAGACCATCGTCTGGGGTGGATTGTGGTGAACGAACGGTAGGCAATATCGCTGAAGCCAACGCTAATAAGCAACCAGAGATCCCACTAGGGCCGGCCTAATGCCAGCCTAAATATACACGACGAACGGTATATAGGGGGCGGAATTACCGCTTCTGAGAGAGAGAAATAAAAGTGAAAAAGATCATGAGAGTGAAGAGGAGAGAAAGAAAGAGGGAGATCTTAAAAACGCAGGCTGAGATTAAAAAGAAAAGTAGGGTAGTGAGGAGTATGGAGGATGGCTCACAGCTGCATCTAACACGTGGTTTAGCTCTCACGAGATGCATTATCTTTATACATACCGTTTTTTTTTTTTAAATCGCATCGCGAAATTGCTTGCGAGAATAAAAAATAAATAATTGCCTCTAAACAGTCAATTATACAGTGAAATATAATTTTGTGAAATTGAGATATCTCCAGCCATTAGTATAACTCACTCAATATTATTAAATGTTTTTCTATGGGTTACTCAAATAATTGGAAGAAATGGTTTCTCCATTCATATAAAGATTGATTCGCATTTCTCACGTATTTATACACTTCATAAAGTTGTTCATTTGAACATAAAATATCTTCAAAAATAGAAGACCCAAGTCTTCAAACTTGACTGAGTTGCCGAAATTCATGTTCTCCGATATCCAGATTTTTTAAACTTACAAATTACCACCCAGGCTCAGAATTATACAAGCCAATTATCGAGGTACCGTTAATAGGATTTAATTAACCAACGTTTCGAGGTTTCTGTGTCATTTTTTTCTTTTCTTGAAAGATTTCTCTGACCGAATGATTTTCCTTCGATTTCTTGCCTTCTTTTCGTTTACGTTGTCTTCCCAGCAACAGTTGACTTTGCAAGAGGTAGTTCAAAGTATAATGTTTCGATAAAACCAGATAATACAGCGAATACCAGTGAAGAATCGAAAAAAAGAAAGCGTGAAGAAAACCTTATGCAGTGGCTATCCCCAGCCTGTAGGAATATGGAACGAAATCAATAACGATGACACTTTGTGAATAATAAAAGAAACAAAAAATGAAAAATGAAATATGTTGAAGCGCGAGAGCCTTGGCTTTTGAACAGAATATAATGCTATACATATCGCCAGTAAATCGTGTCACCATTGTGTTCAGGTTTTTAGGGGTGTTCTTGGCACGATGCCTGTGAGTTATAAGTCGAGAGGGGCGTGAATTTTCGCAAGTGTTCTCGTGCATCGATACCCCCCATACCCATACAAGTAGCACGAGTAGATTTCGATGGATCATAGGGAAAGAGAGACAGAGATAGAAGATAAATTGCAGGCAGAGTTCTTTCGACACACGCAAGCCAAAATCCATACAAGCGACGAAAGAAAAAAGATTTCGAGGCGTTTGAAAGCTCACTAATGGCAAATTCTATTGAACCAGCTAGAATTGACCACAAGCTATAGGTTTGTTCCACGAACAAGTTCAATATCTTCTCCATCTTTCCTCATTGATTCGAATTTTTAGAGCTTCCCCTACCCCTGGAACCTGCGTCTCATCACATAGGTTTATATCGTTGCTCTTGCTGTCTAAAGGGAATAGGCTCGCGCCCACCATCAGACAAACGCCAAAAGTGTAAAGAAAAGAGATGAAAATGTACACCAAAACGCCCCGTGTATTGGAAGACCCGAGGGTGCCAAGTAAGAGAGAGCGAGAGAGTGAGAGAATGAACAGTGAAAGGACAGGAGTGAGGAGGGATGTGAAGAAAAAAAACAGTGGGGGCGCAAACGCGACAATATAAAACGGGAAGTTCGACCCTGTCGAAGCGAGAGAATGGCAATGGTTTGAATGGTTCGTGTGTTCCAATGGTCAATGCCGTCAAGGCGTGAGAGGTTGAACAACTCTCAGTATATATACGAGCCAGAAACGAACACATACGCTTGGAAACGAGAGAATTGTCGTTTATACAAGTTCTGTTTTTTGCTCTCTCACTCTCTCCGAAACTCGCTCTCTCGATTCTCGGTGAAAATGCGAAACTCTTGAATGGAGTGAAAGAATGGTGACCAAACGAGGCGGGCAACCAGAGAATTGTACTTGTTCTCTTTCTCTTTCTTATTCGTTTGCTTCTTTTACTCACTGGTGGTTTTGTGACTGCTTATAGTGTCTATCGCATGCTTCCACAAACCAAAATTCATACAGGAGGGACACGGAGGAAAAGAGAGGTACAACCAAGTTTCTTTCGTTTTATTTTTGTCTCCATCTTTCCTACTCGAGGTTCCTCTTGCTCTCTCATTCCGTTTCTCTGTTTCTCTTTTTTCTGTATTACTGCGGTCACGATATTCCATTTCAGGACGAAATTCTGTATTATGTTTTGTCCCATGATATATATGCATATATATATATCGCAAGAAAGGCACAAGAAAACAGAGACCGATGACTATGAGAGCTGAACCATAGATCAACTTGACTGTCTCCCTCTCTTTCTCTCCCTCTTTCTCTTTCAGCGACTGAAATTTTGGATCACGTGCTGTCTCGGATTCTGCGACAGAGACGCACACCCCATCGCGAAGGATCGCGAGGTTAACTTGCGATAATATTTTCCTAGGATTCTTTCTCCCCCAGCCAAGTTTTCTCTTCCGTTTTTAAGCCCTCAGGACAAACTCGATGCTTTTTTTCGACCCCTCTTTTTCTTCTTCGCTTTCAGGAATCCATAGTATCCGTAATACATTTTCCTAGCTACGCAACAGTACACTTTTTTTCTCTTATTATTATTCTTCGCGATGTGTGAGAGAAAAAAATATAAAATCGTCAAGCGTCGCACTAACAATTTTTAGTGCCTTTCTCACCGCAAAAGATCCTTTCTAATTCATCAAAGAACAGCAGAAAGCTTCTTTCAATGCTTTTTCGGATTAGCTCGAGTAGTCGATCCCTAATACCTACACTAAATCGTGAGCCCTAAAATCCCTAAGTTTTTTTCTGTATCGTCAATAATATCGTGGGCCTTCGCTCCCCTTTTGAGATCCAGATTTCTGGATCGAGAGAGAAAGAGAGAGCGTAGAGAAGGAGAGCGGAGAAATAGATTATCGATCGCGAGGATTTCAAGATCAAGACCTGAGTCTGCAACTATAAAAACCTTCTTATCTCTCTCTCTCCTTCTACCTGCGTGTGTGCTCATTCTGGATGCATATTTGGGCGCATTTGGCTCCAGAGTTAATGTGAAATGTGAATTTAAGAAATGAGAGAAGGTAAAAGAAATTGCTCCCCGATGTATATATATTTTTTTCTTTTATTGCCATCCGAGGCAGCAATGTGTGTTGTGGTTTTCTTGAAGCACGCCTGCACGTTCGCCGAAATCGCTAGGCGCACGCCACGTGAGTACAAATTTTGCTCGATGGTGGTCGAATCGTTAAAGTAGAAGGAAGACCGATAGGCTTCCAATAGATACAGCGAGGCTTTCGATAGAGGGCGCTCAAAGGCGTATTTTGATAGAACAAAAGATTTTTTGTTGGTCATGCTGGTAAAAATGCATAAACTGTTGATCAACATTTCATTGAGAACTGAGGGTCGATGGTATTTTTTTTATGGTTCTGTCCACTCAAGACTAATCTGAAAGAGAGCAATATAAAGAACAAGAGTCACCTCGAGGGAGAAGGAAGGAGTGAGATGAGAACTGGAGTTGAGATAGAACGAAAGGAAGAAAGATAAGAAGAGAAAAAAGGGAGGAATCACGAAAAGATTCAGCGTAGATTCTCGCTCGCGAAAGATCCACGATATCCAACGTTGAAGAGCCCTTTTGGTCCACCTGCAATTACGTGAGAGCGGCGAAGGAACGCGCGCGATCAGCGTGCCCGGTGCACTCAGAAGCGCAGCGCGCCCGAATATAAACCCGGACAGGTTTTGGCGATGCAATTATTAATATGAGAGAGATGGATATAGGGCTATAGTCGCGGTGGGTCCTGGGCATTGGAACGCGCTCCACGAGAGATCTCTGCTGGATGAAAGCCAGTCCGCAGCAAGATAAACAACGATAAAAGAGACGAAACGGAGAGAGAAAGAGAGAGAGAAGTCGATGATCCGAGAACGCGGCGTCTCATGTTTTTTTTTCTTTATTGCCGTTGAGCATGCGCCAGACCATTGCATCAACATCAAAAAGCCTCGCATAGGCAACCTAATCAGGATCCGTTTATCGAGAGGGCTCCCTCTGGACTTCTATCTTTATTTCTTTCTCGTGCTTCCCCACCTCTGCCATTATCACGAGTAGAAAGAAGAGAAAGGAAGGGAGCTACTGCAGTTCTTGCAAAAATCATTTTATACGGATCTCGAAAGATATGCTGCAGTACTAACCCTTAAAAAAAAGTCAAACAAAACCTTCATCCCTCATAATTCAGGCTTTCGCGATTATGATACGAGATCTCGTGCAAATTTTTTTCCCTGCGTTGCACCATAATATCGGACATATACATATTTTTGTGGATCAACTTTACACTAAAAAATATATTTTTTATGCCCGAACCAACAGTCAAAGGATATCTCAATCTTTTTCGAAATAATATCGCGTGTGTATAAAATCGTACCTGTTGGAACATAAAAAAAAAGTCAGATAATTTAACGAATCTTTCGGCACTCTTGAATCGTGATCGAGAGTCACAACGAAGCTTGCGAATCTTCTCTTCCTTATATACACAAGCCCATATAATACTTATATATGGGCTCTCGAAGTAGAGGTCTCGCGTCTCTCGCGCAAAGTGTCGCGAATCAGGAAACGTGCTCTCGTGCCCACGCGGATCTCTCTTCGCAGCTCGAACGAGAGAACGAAAAAAAAAAAAAACGACAATACATAAGCGTATGTACGTGGACACGTATTTAAACGTGGAGATATATAAGGGACCGAAGGAACCACGTATTGCCGAACGAGAAAAACATGAAAGAAGAGTTGGGCGATGGCTTTTGCGGAGCGAATGTGGACCAGTTCAAATTAAAAACGAAACGTGCTGACTATACGGATTGTGTGTATGAACTGTAACGCCTATATATACTATACATACTTACATACGCTGCAACGAAATGACGAGAAAGAACACGAGTATTATTGAAAGTAAATGAAAAACGAGAGAAAAAATATATACAAAAAGAAAGATGAACGTTTGCACTCTCGTGAAATGTACATCCATATGTATATGTATGTAATGTATGTACTACCTACTGGCCCCGTGGCCCACGGACCTACAAAAACCGCGCGTGCTCTCGATCGCTTTAAAACTCGCGAATTCGAACAACGAGAACAAGCACGTACCATTTCATCTTTTTCTCTCTTGCTCTCCTCATTCTCCTTCGTGTGTAGCACGGTATGATTTTCTTGTTTTTTTTTTACCTCATGTTTCTCATTTTATTTTTCGTTGGTTCCATTCCCGAGCGCACCAATTCTCCGTGCGGTATTACGTCGTCGCAGACCAAAACCTTACCTTCGAAGGTTTACCTGAGTAAATGTATGTGTATTTATGTGAATATATATTGTTTACCTGTGAATGTGAACGAACTTATATACCCGAAGCAAACAATGCCAAGGGGGAATGTAACGAGAGCTCCCAAAGGCATTTTGGAAGAGGGCGAGGGCCTCCGGGGTATAGAACCGAAGTAATGCAATCCCCCGTAAGTGTATAGCCGAACGAGTACGGTATTTTCACGTTTTACGCCCTGTGTGCGCGAGATCTGGAGACATTAAACGCCGAAATTGAATCGCTTGCTGTACACAGTGCTTTAGTATTGGTTACTCTGACCCTTTGCCCTCTATTCACCAATGATGAAGCCCTTTTTTTACATCTTTTCTCTTAGTTTTTATAAACTCGATCATTACACTTGTTTTTTTTTTCTTTTTCAAAGAAAAAACTCAGTGTTTACAGATGTCCGCTTTCACATTGAATAAGACCGAACGACACGAATCAACATTTTGGAAATGATCGACTCGTTCTAAATCTCCTGACAGCTATTGTGTTTGACATTAAGGCTTTTATTAACAACACGAAATCAATAGAAAAACGAATCGAAGACACGTAACTACTTTTCCTTCCGATGAGAGTAGTAGGCAAATTAATGTCTTTTTCGTTCCGATTACAATTCATTTAAACTCACCGCATACTCATTTCCATTCGCGATCCAATTTAGGGCATCCGCGTTTCTTTTTTTCCGGTGACTCGAGAGAAAGACACATTTTCTCAATAATACGCGATTAATGGCCATGCACATGCGATACTTTCGTGCGTACCAATATTTCTTTTTTATCTTTACATTTTTTAATACTTTTTGACCAAGATACTAATTTACGAGATGGCGAGCGATGAAAGCCACGTTCGTGTTGTATGTCTCAGGCAACTGGAGGAAGTTATGATGACCCGTTTGCATATCGCGCGTAAGCTTACATTTTACGTATGCGTGTATCGACAACAGTCACTTGCTTTTGTGAATATATATATTTTATATCATACCCACGTTCTTATTTATTTATAGAATGTTACTGAATATGTATCCACATATATTGCTAGTGATATATCCGCATGCAGGACCAGGCAAGTTTTCTCTTGATGTAAAAAAATATATATAAATATAAATTTGTGAATAATACCCGACGTAGTATTTTTAATTTAAAATTATCGATTAACATATCGACGAGGAAGATCGTCTTACGGTGTCTTTCCATACCGTACGAAAACGTTTTCTCATTTGAAGAGAAGGGGGCACGTGCTCCTGTGTATCACACGCGCGAATGAAAGAAAGAGCGTATACGCGGTTGTCCACGTAGTACTCTCGGTACCGTTGCAAACGATTGGGATAAGTACGACGAGAGAGTGAGACAACCGCATGGGCTATATATATAAATATATACTAAATGCATGTACAAAAGCGATGCCGAGTCTGAATTCTTTCTCATTCGCCGCTGGAACCACACCAAGTACGGCAAAGCTTTGCTCCAAACTCGACTCATTTTGCTTCAGTATTTTTTTTCTTTTACACCTTTATTTTTCTCTTTTAATTCACATCGTTGCGGTCCCAGCTTAAGTACCGTTGCGGGAGGTAAAACCGTTTCGTATCGAGTAGGTTAAACGCGTCCGTAAAAGTACAAGCTACCTGCTTCATGCACTTGAAAAGAGAAAGAGATGAAGGACAAAAAAAATAAAGAGGTGCCAAAAAAATATTTATTGCACGCTGGAAATAAAACTCTGTTTAAACTGAGGGATAATCCAGTCGTTGTTTTGTCTTCGACGTTCGAGGAAAGTTTATTACCTTAATTGCCACATTTCCATTTAACAAAAAAAAAAATCGTACCGGAGTAATAATGAAAGGAAAAAAGGATCGCGTTGACCTGAAAACAAATGTGAACTACTTTCTTCGTTTGTTTGGCAAAGTTTCGTCTACATCGCTAAATAACCTGAAAGAAATCAAACTTTTCCTGCACTCATCGAAAAATTCTATGTACAAATTCTCCTTGTATCGGTTTTCACAGTAATTCATCATAATTATTTGACTGTTTGTACTTTTACGTCATCCAAACGATACCAAAGTGTGTGGTCGTCGATGATTATGCTTTCCCAGATATTAAACCAAATACCCGACTTTAAGTCAAATATAATTGTCTCTTTATTTATTTTTCCGTTCGATTCTTAATACTCTTGACCCAAAATTTTTTCGGATAGCCCATTAATACCGATAAATTGTGCACCAGAATGCGTATAATCGAATTCGACATTACAAAAAAATGTATGTATATAAATACTAATGCAACTTATATTATCGATCACGATGAAAAAATACGTAACGATTCTGGTTGTGGTTGGCACAACTTTCACGCTGGAGTATCGATATATATTTATATATTTCCTTACCGAATGCACTGAGCGTACTACAGTAGTACTGTCTTCAGGAACCGGTGCAGTAAAATACCTGCAGATCTGCCCTTTTCACATATACAAACACAAAAGTATTTCCGTCTCGAAGTTTGTATATGAGAGTATTTCACACGGATGTGGTTTGACTCAAGAGGGATTCTGTCCAACGAGATTGAAGGGACGTACGGAGAGACAATTATATATACATATATACAATTCGGTAACTGAACGATCGATCGGCGATCGAAACGAACCACGTACAACAAGCTCAAGTACACATACACATGTATGTATAGAGAGTGAGTGAGATAAGAGATGCGAAAAAGAAGAGACCGCGTGGTCGCTGCGCGTGCGCCAAAGCGAGTTGGCCACGCGACCGACGTACGCTCTCGACCTTCTCCTACTCTCTTCTTCTTTCTTCTTCATTCGAGCTGCTGTTGCTGCTGTTGCTGCTGCTGTATAGTGCTGCTGATCTCTCTGCTTCATGAGAAAGGCAAGACGCGCATGGGCTTCTTCCCCCCTCCTTACCACCCTCGCCTCTTCGCCATCTGTATATATAATGTGTTATGTATGTGTGCTGTGTATTTATACATATATATATGACGAATTGTCTGGACATGGACCTTCTCTCATCTGTTCGTTCATACTATACTCAACTGTACTTCTTATGTATACTTATATAGATTTGATCCTCTCTTTTTACTCATCCTTCTTTTTCCATTCATCCTTCTCCGTTGCCTTGCATTACTTGCAACAATTTCTGCTCCTCTCACTCGCTCATTCTTGATGAACGGGTACGCATTCCCGGTGCTTCTCTATATACACGTGTGTGAGTCTACCTTTTCGTTCCTATTCCGTCCATAACATCGCAAAGGGATCCAGCATCCCGTTCGCTTCGCCCTCCGGCGTATCTCGGGATACGAGCATGCACCCTCCTCCTCTTTTTCTCCTCCTTCGCTTCCACGCGTCTTCCTCATCCTCTTGTTCAACGTCATTTTATTTTTCTTCATCTTCTTCCTCCTCCGCGATAGGCCTCCGGCACTCTGAAACATGAGAGATGAAGCGCGTGAGCCTAAGATTCACGGAAGAGAGAATGAGAGGGAGAGAGATGTTCTTCTGTTACTTCTGTTGCCTCGCAACAGGCAGAAGCGAACAGCGGCAACGACTTCTCAGGTTCCCACCGAATCTCACATGTGTGTAGATTTGGAATTGTGTGAGTTCATGTTTGTCTGTGTACAGCCTACACTGCCTCCGGTCCTACGTCGCTCATCCCTTCGAAAAGACTCTCGAACATCTTCTCATCTCCCTCACTTGTGACGCCGAAGGGCTCACTGTTCACTCGATCGTGTGCCTCTACCTTCCACGCGGTTTTAAAGCGCGCGCGGACCCACGTGAATCGCTTTTTCGTATAACCCCTTCCAATTTTTCATACAGCCAATCAACTACCCATTTGCTTTGGAATTTTTTATTCGTTTCGCTTTACGTCCATTTAATTGTGCCTGTGAAAACTCATTGAATTGCAGAAGATTTTCTTTCTCACTTTTAAGGGCTTCAAGATTTTCTTTAATTGCACAAATTAAAAGATAAAGATTGAACACTAAGGAGCGCTAGAACTTTGTGCAATTATATGTTTTTCTTTAAAGCCACATTCAAATTGGAACGGCTGTAAATAATTCCTTACTTCTTTTTTGTTAAATATACTCTTCAAGTTTTTTGTGTGTCATTTCTTACAATGCTCGACAAAAACTGGATGTTTAATTCATACAATAACAAATATTGCTTCGGCTTCGATCAAATTTCGTTGCAGATCCACTGGCTCTCCAGTCTGTCGTCAAAAAAATTCGAAAGAAACGAATAATAAGAATACGATGAATTTGATTTATTCGATGGTCCTTTTAAAATTGATACCACACACAGATCAAAACTGGTTCCGCAACCCCCGTATAGTCATTAGTGCATTCTCATAAGTTTCAAAAATTATAGACAAGGCCACCGGCTTATTTTACGTAAGATTGATCTTCTGAAATTTGATTTTGCGTCGGTGCGATAAATCGCTATCATATTCCGCACTTATGCATTTTGGATACTTAAGGGTTACTCTTTCTTTCTCTCTCCTTTGTCTTTTTTTTTCGTCTTCCAATCTCTCCTTTTTTACTTTTAATTTTTTTCTCTCCCGATTGCTTCTGCCTCGACGTGCTTACGTTGAACCTGAGTTGGAATACCTTTAGAATAAAAAAAAATTTGGTGCTCTCAAGCTTCGCTCGTGCACGCGTACGCGAAAGAAATACAGAGAGAACCGACAAAGTAAGAATGAAAGAGCGAGATCGTTTCGTGCTCGAGATTCAAGGTAGAGAGAGAGAACGCACCGTCGAAAAGCTTGCCAACTCTTTCTTCCTCATTCGTGAGTGAGATCGGCCTTTTTGGATGAGATGAGAATGACCGGGGGCAGCGCACGCGAGTCCATAATGATACACCGTCCACAAGAGAAAGAGAGAGAAAGAGAGAAGGAAAGAGGAGCTAAAAAAGAAAAGAAGAGGGTGAGAAAAAACGAAGACAAGAGCAGAAGGGTTATACACAAAGAAAAAAATCCTGAATCCTTGAGAGTGCATGGAACTTCTTGATGTCGAAACTATAAAGCGTCATATAGTACGATCCAATGACATGTAAACAATATTTTATTTCAAATAACCCCTGCAATTTCAAAAAAGCGAAAACTTTGGCACATTTCGATAAAAAATTTTTTTTAAATAAAATAGAAAATAAAAACAGATTGATTATTGAAAAAACGTATCGGAAAATAATCCGCATCATTGACCTATGGATCGTGATCCACAATAAAAATCATGAGAATATAATATTCTCTATATAAGAAAATTGTCCATATTTTTTTCACGAATCATGGTAGAGATTCATTTTCAATTTTTCTCTTCTACGTGTTTTCTAAGAATGCATTCTACAAATATAGTCCACGTGGAGGTATAAATCGTTCGAAAAAAGATCCATCTAGCACCGTATCCACCCGCGTCCTTTTTATTCTTCTTGCTCATCTTAAGTTCTTCCCGAGCGTGACAAAGGTGAGTTGACATACTCTCGTACTCCTCGAAAGGTTACAAGACACACGTCACTCGAGAAAGAAGTAAGGGAGAGTCGAAGGTTAGGTAAAACATAGAGTGGGCGAACATTCCTTTTTTTTGCTATAATCTCAAAGAGGGTGAGAAGAAGAAAAAAAAACGAAGGAAGGAAAGTTCGTACCCGTGGCGCTAGTGTGAGGGCTCTCGGTCTTCAACACACGTGGCGATAATCGAGATGATCTTCATGCGATAAGTCCCTAGAAACGTGTAGTACTTTTGGTATACTCCCTCGAGTTACAAGCCTCTCGTGATCTTTCCTCATAATTTTTTTTTCTCCCAAATGGCCACCGTACAACGAACGAAAGGACTGAAGATGGGGTTAGCAACACAATCGTGATAATAACGCCCCGCTGCTAGACAATTTAACAACGGATTCTTCATCTTTGCCCCTTTTTCAAAACTAAACCCCTCGACGAGCTCTTCCCTTTCATTCTTTTCTAACTCTTCACGTCCTTCTGTGACGTCTATGCCACATTTTAAGTAGTTATACGTGCCTAGTAATGTGGCTACCTCATTTATGTATCTACGTTTATCACTTGGAACTTTTAATTCTAATCGATTTTTTTATATTCTCCGTTGGGTATGAGCAGCTACATGAAATATTTAAACTACATAAAAACCGAGGATCGAACCTGATTATAAATTATTAATAAAAAAAACTGTATACTTCGACAGACATAAATATAAACATAAAATAAAAAAATAAATAAATGGAAAAAATGAGTTCTTACGGAGAGGGTGATTTAATTGCTGAAAATTTAATGATTGAGATATTTGTCGATAATTTATGCGAGCCTCGCTTATTATTTTTTAACTTAAAATTAATGTCATCCATTCACTGGTTGGTTTACTCTATCGACCAAAGTTGCTTTACAGCGTACTTCAAAGGAAAATACATTTTGTCCGTATTAAATATTTATTGGGGAAGAATTGGACACAAGACATGACTAATTTCGGTTATGGATAAAATAAAAATAAAAATTATTCGGTGGAATCTGAAAAAATTTCGTAATGACACGAATGATTGAAGATTGTAATTATTTAGAGTGAATTGTTAATACTTGACAATCAATACACATTTTAATCTAAATAAATGGGAGATTCGAAAACCTTATGTAATTATATGAAAGACGAAGGATCAAAGAGGAGAGGTTAACGTCTTTTTAATTCCGAATTTAATAATCGATTATAAGGGTCTAATATATTAGATGGGTGATAGCGAGATCGAATCGAGGCGGCATAAGGCTGCTTCTCTCCTGTGTAACTCAATTAGAGAGAATATAAATTCTACAAGCGAATGAAGGTAAAAGAAGAGAAATGACAGTATTCTATAATATCGCTGTAGCGGCTCGAGCCAACTCTGTAATCGAGTGGAACGTTCGATAATCTCTTTTCAGTCTTTCTCTTTTTCTCTGTCCTTCCATTTGGTTCCTTCTCCATTTGATCGAGAGTCTTTTTGTAAACGGTACGAGGACGAATTCCCAATGTTCTGAAATTCCGTGATTAGTGGCCTCCGATTTTCAACGAAATATCATCTCATTCGTTGCAACTCCCGCTTTTTTATTCTCCAAAAAATCTCCATTTAAAACGTTTCAAAAACCACAAACGTACAAAAACACAAAAGAATTCTTTTCTTTTTTCATTATTTTAGCAAACTATTTTTCCAGATATAAGGCTTGGAATTTCCAGTCATCGGACAGTATTTTATCAAAAAGAAAGGAGCAAATAGAATTTATTTTTTCGTGATTCCAATGAGTTCGAAACATAAGTCATATTTTTACTTCAGTTTTAGTATTTCGAAGAGAAATTGATGTAAATTCATATTTACGACAAATTAAATCGATTTGATTGATTCGTTCAATCGTTCTATGCATTGAGTGCATAAACAGATAATAAATGTTTGACACGGAATGTTCAAGCCCAAACAAAAATTTCTGCCAACAACATCATCGACTTTTATTGTACGCTGCGGTCAGAATTTGCAGCGAAATTACCCGAATTCGATATAAGATATTTGTATGTTAAAATTTACGTTGAAAACAATTTTTTTTATGTTAAAAATACAATTTATTTGTATCGCGACTGGACTGACATGAAGACCACATTTTATGGGTATTGTCCGTACAGTCTTTTTCATGTCAAAAACTCGGCGGTACCTTATACAGTAAAACACCGAAACCGGCAAAATTCTCGCGTCATCATCAAAGTAAAATAAAAACACAATCGGCGATGCACTTCTGAACGATGTACATACTCGATGGTGTCATAGCCAGCAGCTTTATAAATATTCTTGCATATATCGTTCGAATTTCGAACGCCTTGTCCTTTTTGCACTGAGGACACGCGTTTCATTGCTATATACGATACGCGAACTCGGAGCAAGTCCAGAGAAATCATAAAGCCGGAAAACGACAACGATCGTCGACTCTTAATGACGCATAAAATGAAAAGAGCATGAAAAAGCAAAGGGACTAAGAGGGAGGAGAAGGAATTAAACGTGCGTGTGCTATCGGAGCCTCGCACCAAATGAGCCAACGTTTCATCGTGTGTAACACCGGAGAATTTTTATGAAATTATAATGCCGTAAAATTGAGAGTAGTTTACGCTTCGACAGAGCACGCTGCGCCGCAGGCCCTTAAATGATCGTTATGTGCTTGTATAGATATGTTTGGTCTGTATTTATGTGTATAGTTTATACTTGTATTTGTTTTTTATAATATATATAAAAAGTTCGCTAACGTCACGCTGCGGTAGCGAAGATTATGTCGAGGAAGTCGTAGGGAACGAGCGCGACAGTGTCAAATGGATTTTCCCCATTTATATCGTCAAATTCCCATGGGAGAAAAAAAATGAAGGCGAAGCTGTCACAAAGCGTACTCTTAACCCAGAAGTTGAAAGTCACGAGACAAGACTCGA
This sequence comes from Campoletis raptor, assembly GCA_948107755.1. Classification (NCBI taxonomy): domain Eukaryota; kingdom Metazoa; phylum Arthropoda; class Insecta; order Hymenoptera; family Ichneumonidae; genus Campoletis; species Campoletis raptor. Next base: position 12,958,706 of record OX403623.1, read on the forward strand.
CAATATCTCGTCAGGTTTCCATTCTAAATGATGGAGATCCGTCGCGTCATTTGAAATTTACCCCTTTTTCCATTTTTGTCCCTCGCATACAGATTTATCCGATTTTACGTTTTCTTATTCTCCATTTAAATGGCGCTTTCGTTCCTCTCGTGAGACCACCTCGTCGCTTAATTTCTTCGTCATTCAAATGTATCTATTTACCTTCATTTTTGGTCGTGGACATCATTCGTTTCGCATTGAATATAAATGTCAACGCAGCATCATAGATTTTTCTTCACTCATGTCGACGGCAATGCAATGACCGTGATCGGAAAAATCGCACCCTCTGTTCTCCATAGGTGGTCCTGTCAGTTTTTCCGATTCATCTTTACTGTGAACCAAAGTCACTTTAGTCACTCTGCAACATTCTCCAGAATTAAAAAAAAGGATCCTCAATTTCTAGACTTTCGTTTTTTTCTTTTCGTTAGATTTGAAAATTAAAATAAACGTAAAGCTCTGTATTGATAATGTTTTAACAACGACGGTGTTTCGACGCTTCTAATTATGGTTTTATATGTTAAATAATTCAACTTTTTAAAACTTGATTATTTTTCATTGATGTTGTGATTTTTTTACTAAATGTTAAAGAAAAAAGATCATAAATCTTTTTATAATTGCTATTGGATGTTACCCGAAAGAAAAGAAAATTAAAAAGTCGTAAATAATGTTGCGTTGTTAGTATGCCGCCTGTGACTGGCAAAATTTTTTTATCACCGCCATCGATTAACCGAGTGCGCTCCACTTTTAGGAGGTTCCTGCACTCTCGCTCTTTTTTTTCAATACTATAGTTCTCCAGCGTTTAAAATGCACATTTACTTTTCTTCAACCCTGTAAAATGAGCATGTTTGCTTTGTAATGGTTTTAAAAAAAGTTCCATTTTTTTCAATAACGAATTATGAATTACGTCGGTAGCTAATTGGCCTCTGAAATATAAAGAGCTCTTGAAAACTTGAGTTCAAAGGAAACAAGATTTTGCACAAACTTTTTCACTAAAAGTAAAATTTTACTTTCCTAATGTTTACATACATGGAGGTAAATAATTTTTATGTACTCATAATGTACCATATGTATACGGAGCTTGCTGTACCTTTCGTATGTATGTTAACGAGTACAAAAGTCTTCTCGGTCCGGCTCTGTTTCGCTTCGGAGACTGAAAATAACGTAGCGCGACATAACGTGTAATCGGCACGATATTTTCTGTCCCTCGTCGTTGGATACGAGCGTACCAATATTATATACTCTCTTTAACCGTGGAGAAGCTGAACAGTGCAAAAGAGTGTGCACTATATGCATGATGAAGCATTATAAATACATATAAATATCATACATATATATAACTACATTTATAGACAGACAAAGAAAGGCGGCAGCTCTTGCAAAAGCTGCAAAGGCGATGCTCGCGCGAGGAACTAATTACCCGAGATTTCAATTAACCCACCTTTGGCAATTAAATTAAATTGAAATTCTTTTGCACTTTTCTTTCACTCAATTTTACTTTTTTTTTCTCGTCCCTCGTTCTCACGCGTATAAAAATATACGCTGCTTGCGAGATATCTCGTTGCCTCATTACCTGATTTTTTTCCACCTCATAGTCGTAGTTCAGTAAAGTTGATTTGATTTGCAAGAATTTTAGTATAGACATATTTTACGATCGAATGGTTTAAGCAACTTTTCAATTGAACTTCTTTGTCTTCTGTTCAGTTCGATTTTTGGAAAAATTCGGTGCGACAGTTCAGTCCTTCCCTATCTTTTATTTTGTTTATCGTGCTCGTCGGAAGAAAGTTGAGCTAACGAGAAAATAATAAACGATCCACGTGGATTAAATACTTCCTTTCGGGGGTCTTTCGTTCTTCTTTCGTTCCTTTTTTCGGTCCAAGCAATATGACCACTACTACCTCGATAATACATTCAGACGTTGAAAATAAATCTCACAGATAAAGATCGTCGAGCAAGGCGAGGTGTATCAGACTTTTTACTTATCTTTATCTCTTTATCCGATTCCGAAATGTTATTTTCTTGATGAAATTCGATATAAATGATAATGAGCAATTTCTATCCCTCTCCCTCATTTTGTCTCGCTTTCTCGACTGATGACGATATTATTTAGCCAAAAACATCGAAGACTCTGTATTTTATTCTGCGTTGACACACGAGTATCAAAAGAGATAAATTTGAAAGAGTGTTTATATCGATTAAATTGGTTCATAAGCAAACGAAGTGGGACTCTATCAGAAAACGTCTTTGTCATTTGGAAATTGGTGGAAAAAAAGAATACGAAAAAGTACGACAAAGATTGCCACCGACGACCGCAAAAATCCGTTCGCCAATCGCTTGCGGGAGGATCTTTGGAGGCGCCCCTGGATGCTGGTCCCTTCCGGCTTAGGATGTTGGACTGGCGACCGTCCATCAGGGGCCGTTTCGACTTTTATTGCGTTCGAAGCGAACTAGATATACGAAAAATGAATGCGTTAATGCTTCGACTTAAAAAATTAACGAAACGAGCCAATCACAAGCCAAACCCTTCGAGCTACTAATCACAAATCCTTTTCCCCCTCACTCGATCGTCTCATTCGCACATGACAACTTAGCTTCTCACGAACTTTTCTATAATCCCAGTCGTTCGATCTCCAGTTACTGGAGGGACACTAAAAATCCATTTACTAAGAAAAACAGGCGGGGATCTTACAAGCTGGGTCTAGGCAGAAGTTAGTTTCGAGGATTCGTGACACGTGCCATCCGACTCCCTTTCACTCGTTTCCCCCTTTCATCCTCACGCTCTCTCTCTCACTCTCTCCCTCATATCTTCCTCCCTATTTCTCACTCGCTCTCACTTTTTCTCTTGGAGCACACGCTCACCAAGAAGGCGCTCTCGTTATCGAACGACGAGTGGACGTGGTCCGCGAACGAGCCTCAGAATACACAGTGTGTAGCTTACGTTTCGGCGTGTGTAGGAAGCGAGACGAAGAGACAAAGACGAAGCTAGAAAACGAGAAAGGTATAAGGGGAGTCCAATGAGTCTGAGAGAGAAATCTGTATGAGAGATGCACCTGTCTGTCGCGAGAGAGCAAGGTGTTGTCCGCGTTAGGTATAAACGTGTATATTATACATATACACATCCATATACATTCATACTAAACGCATAATACGTATGTATATATGTATATATATCTATATATGTATAACACTACATAATATAAATGCACGGTTGGGCCTGAGCGCGTGCGTGAGCCAAACGAATGCCGATCTTTCGGTTCGATAGTGAGCTAATGAGCTACGAGCACGCCAGTACTCTGTATACTATGTATATGTCTATATGTGCACACACACATATATATAGAACGAAAACTCTTTCTATATGTACTCATCCTTATAAAAGCGCGTTTGCTCGCTCGCTTGCGCGTTTCGTTCGTTAAACCGACGTGTGCATGAGACGATGAGGATACGAGGCGTGGTCCTATCGGCAAACTTGCACCGATCGCATTTTTCTCAACGCTATGACATGGGCCCCAGCTAAAGTTTATACGGTGTATATCCATAAGGAATAAGCAGTCACCTTACGTCGCTCGCTCATTTCCCTATCGCTCGCGTAGAATCCCTTTACACTATATTTCTTTCCTGTCTACCTGTCCATCGCTCTTTGTATTTTATAAATTTATATGCGTGCGAGTGAATGCACATTTGATGCAGTTTGAACGAGACGCAACATCGTTTCGTATCCGCTTATCAGAAACCTTCCACGAGAAAGTTTCATTTTCAAAGACTTAACGTTTTCCGTTGTCCCGAATTTACTAGAAGTTGTTTTAGTAGAGCAAATATTACACATCATTACATCAAAAAGAGTTGTTCATTTTCTTGATATGTTTTAATTTTAATGGTCGAAGGAAAAAACATCTTTAGAACGATCCTGGCAAATGGAAGATACGTGTGTGCTTTTTTCTGTCATAGAGAAACATCAAAATTTCTTATAATTATAAAATCATCATGATTTTTTATAAGAAACGTCAATTCAACACGAAATGCCTCATATGCACATATGTTTATGAAATACGGAGAGAAGTCTTGATGAGCGTATACAAGTGTATCATGAGAAAAGAACGCGAGAGTAATGGTCTCGGTGTGCATTCGGTCCATCGACTTTCGCTTCGACGAAAAGTGCCTGTCGATCTTTGCTAAATGAGACTCGAGCGATCCTCACACTCGATATCGAAACATCTATCTCTCAAGTGTTCTCTTACAGGCACGGAGTTCGGAGTATTGGTGGTTTTGATGTTATAGTATGTTGTTTGTTATCTTCAGATCGTTCTTTCTTTATTCATTACGAATTACGACAGAAAAACAGGTGAACGATATTTACGACTGGTTCTATTTTACATTTAGTTTTTTTTCTCAGGTTTCGCTCGATTACCATCATAGGAGAGTTTATGTCTTTGACAGTAAACTGTGCTCGATAGAAATTCAAAAATTGTACCGATCGTGCTGCAGCTTTGTTCTCATTCGTTTTTATTTTATTTTTATCGTAATGATGGGAAAATCGCAGAATTAACCAATTTCAAAGGCGAAGTAAGAGCTGCTATTTTGTTTGAACCGCAATCTTGAAGTGTTCTTCAGAGACCGCATCAGAATGAGAGCACAGCCCAGCGGTTTTCGCACGGTTGGCATGTCAATAATTCTGAACGGGTTTCGGACAGCCCTCAATTAGAACGAAATTCGGAAGTGAATGAGAGTGAAGGCCAGGGATGGATTTGTACACGCATGATTGTGAGTGTGAGTGTGTGTGTGTGTACGTGAGATGGGTTGGAACCATCAAAAACTGAGGAAAAAGTGAAAAAGAAAAGGATCAAGATGATGAGCCGAAGAAGGAAGGAAAGAGGAAGAGAAGAAAGAAGAAAATCAGACGAAAGTGGAAGAGTTCTCCCTCTCTGACGAGAAGTTTTTTCAGACTCTGTAATATCAACGCGTGTATGAAGAGGTCGTGCACCTGCTGTTCGCACGCCACCCTACAACATACTATACTACCTCACTAAATTTTGTCCCTTGCGCCTCTTTCTTAACGTAGTTTTCGTTTTCTCACTCATCCTCTCTTCGTTTTATCTCTTTCATTCTTATCCACATTGTTTTTTTTCCTTGCGTCCTCTCTCTCTCTTTTTTCCTCACTCTCGGACGTCAACAAAAAAAACCGGATTGATCTTCGATGTCACTCCCGGATATGCTGCTTCTTCCTTTGGTCCATGTGCATGAGCGAGCAAGATGCAACAATGTGGAGATCAAAAAACGAGATCAAGAAGCGCCGTGTTTGTGTGCGTGTCTCGTGTTTCCCATCAAAACGAAGGACATGAGAGAGTGAAAGAGGAAAAGAAGGAGATTGGAACGAGTTAAAGAATGATGAACAGAAAGTGAGAGAGAATAAAAGTAACATGGCGCGGACGAAAAGAGAGAGAGAAAAAGACATCGGACGTACGAGACGAATGAGAGCAATAAGGAGTCCACGAGCGGGCAGTTCGAAAGGAGAAGGTGGGTAGGGCGCGTGCCGTGCTTATTAACTTTTTTCCACTCGTCGCCCTCCCGTCGTTCCTTCCCTCCTCGCCATCGTGTCTTCCCAATCTCCCCGCAGCAGCATTAAACTCCCTCCGTGTATCGGCGCACTTTTTTCTTCTTCCCGCTCTCTTTATCACCGCTCTTCCATTAAAACGATGCAACAGAAATAACGCGAAAGCGGCTCTACTCCGGTTTGTTTCACCTTGCCGCGGCGTCTATCAAGTTCCACACACGCCGTGGTCGCGCGACCACTCGCTCCCGACAAGAAGGGACTTTACGGTGTAACCCGGAAAAGTGAGAAATTAACGCACGCACATTTGGCCCACGTGCAAGCTTCGTTCACTTTTATCAATTTAGCTAATCGCTTTTTATTAAAATGCTTCTATTAAACACCCATCTCGAATTTTCAAATTTATAGCACAGGCTCATAATCAGGGGCTCCAAAAACCTATGAGTATGAGTTTTCGTATCGAATCTTCAAAAACTTTCGGAGATTATTGCAAATCAAATCAAAACTATGCCAAAAAAGAACGTGTTTCATTTTTGTTATTTTCATCTTCTAAAATGCCCGCGAATATTAAGGGGGGTGATGAGAAATCGTCGTCGGTAAAAAAATCCATATATTATAATTATACTTGAACGCAAACATGAATGTTGTCTGATGTATTTACGCATCTGTCTCGTCGTCGATGTCGTCATTGTCGTGTTGCAAAATTTGCCAATTAAGTATTGCGATACTTGGAGACAAAGTCATCTCCATACTTCAATATGTACGCAACGTACTTCATTTATACGTATAACGAGAGAAACGAAGTTCGGAATCGAGTTTAAAAAAAAATGATTTTGAACGGCGATAATTATATAGAAACCAATAAAACTTAATGAGAAAGATACAATTTCTTTTTGAGCGGAGGGGGATTTAATACCCTGCTCGAAATTATTATTGCTATCCTCAGGTGATTCAGATCGGTTAAGTTTTTCAACATTTTAAGATGAAATTGGACGTTATGCCAGTTGTATGAAAGAATCGAAAAGGACATTATCGAAACGATCTCGTTATGTATCTTTATGCATGGACATTGAGCGCACGTGGACGCCGGGACATCTTACAATCGAAACGAGAAATCTTTGCACGTAAAAAATACAGACGTATAAAGACGAATATTATTTTTGCCGTCTATTTTTCTTGCCCTATTATCCTTAAATAATTATCGATACATCGATCTTTTCTTTCTCACATAAAGATACTCATCTCTCCTCCCTGTTGTCTCGTCTTCCTCTCCGGCTTCTTTCTGTTTCTCTATCTCCTTTTTTCTTTTTTCTCGTCCCACTTAACAGCCCTTTCACTTAGTTCACATTGTGTTGTTGTTTTTTTTTTTTCCTTTATTCTGTTATTTTATCTTTCGTATACTCTTACTCAATTTCTGCCTTATTTTCTTCCGTTTTTTAACGATTAAGTACAACCTATTAAGTTGGTGGATTCGCCTTTACACTGTGGACACATAAAATGCTTCTTTCTGCCCAGAGGGCGACGTAATACGAAACAAAAACACTAGCAGTTTAAATACACGCACTGTTTATACGCATACATAAATTTCTAGACACCAAAAGTAAGCAAACGACGCTGAATTATTTTGAAAATGACTCTGGATTCGAATTTTGGAATTTTATCTGTTGATATCTTTGAAATATCTACCGGTGTATATGCGCCGCTTTCGAACACACTTCCTTTTCCCTGCTGGCTTTTTTTTCTCTCTCCTCATGTAGCTGCGTGTACCGCTCGTTTTTTATTCTTTCGAAATATAATTGGCGGTGCGATGCACCTGTCTCCCCTCTCCTCGTCTGCCCCCGCACCCGCTAACGGGGGCCGTGGAACCCCATTGCCCACGGTCCCTGCACCCTTTACACTCCCTCTCTCTCTTTCTCTCTTTTCCAACTTCATCAAAACACCCGTACACCATCTATTACTATTATTTATCGATACATCGATCTTGGAAGCTTTTTGTACCGTCGGACCGTGCCACATCCGAATTGCAACGTTCAGTCGAAGTAAATCTTTCTACAAAATCGACTTCAAACGCGTTGGTTATAATACTTGAAGCAACTTGACTCTATCTATTTTTCAAAAAATACACTTTTCTCATCAAGAATTTGAAAATGTTATCCAATGGCAATGCATTCTCAGGTGATTATCATTGCTCGATATCGATAAACTCACTTTTTTTCATCAATCGAATTTGCTGCGGCGAAAAGTCTTCAGATCTCAATATCGACATTTTTTTAAACTTAAAACCCAAAGCGAAGCAAGACGGAAGTTGTCACAGCTATGCAAGCATCATTTGGGGAAAAAAGTAAAAGCGTAAACGCTGTACTTGTGGCCCCATGATCGCATGTTTAGCTTTACTCAGTTGATCCAATGTTCAAACAACCAAATCTATCGCTACGAATATGACTTCGAGGTGAAATCCGGTATCCCGAAGGTCTGTTCTTCTCAGCTATTTTCCTTCTGTATTTAGGAGGCTGCTGAAGACTCAACGTCTATTTGCTTTTTCCTGTGACAAATGTGCTCCTTCTATATTCGTTTTGTTGACTGATGCTTTAGACCGTACAACTTTCCTCGTTTCGATATGTTCGGTCGATTCCAAATCAAGAGGATCAATGCCGCATTGCGCTTAATCAAAATTTTGAATTTACGACTTGTCGTAATAATAATGCACGTCTCGCTATAAGATAATCTCAAATGAAGCAACTAAGCTGTATAAAAAATGTTTGTTGCCACTGTTATAACAATTGTCGCCAAAACATATGGTGAAATCAGTAAAATATTAAAATATTTTATTTTAAAAAATACTGCAACAACGTAATAAATCAAAATCCGTCCAGCTTCGATTCACGAGCTGGCGCTCAAATGTCAAAAACGGCAATATAAAAAATTAGATAAAAAATGATCGGCCAGTAGCCGACAAAGTCAAACACGATTTTGGTAGGACGCGCGCGCCGAGACAAACAGATAATCGAGTGTACAGTTAGCATCAATGCAACGTCATTTATTTACGACGAAGTTTCAGAGGGGTGGAGAACGAGAGACGTTGATGTTGAGAGAAGAAGTCGAGCGTCACACACAGCCACCCGGTAGACCGTATAGACTCGATCTTCTCTTCACGATCTTTTACGGCTTCTTCCCTCCTTCGCTTTTTTTCTTATAACATCCAAAGACTTCGCGGTGATTCACCGAAAAGACATGAATTCGAAACGGTCCCCGTGCCTCGATGATTCGGGAACCGTGCCAGGGTTTGCCTACGAATTTTCATCTCTTTCTCTCTCCCTTTTTACATATAAATCTATTCGTCTTACCATAGCTCCCGTAGATCTTCTTCACATTTATATACCTCGTGGACTCTCTGTGATCTTAGAGCTAGAGCTAGCACGGGCCCTTTTTCTTTCATACATCTCCCGAAAGAAATCATCGAGTTTCTTTTGAGAGTAACCCTCCGTGACGCGTGGATCGTCCTCTTTCTCTTTCTCTCTCTTGCACTTTCGCTTCCTTCGCGTTTTATTTTTTCTTTGATTATTCAGCATCCTTCACCGACCACCTCGTCCTCCATCGTCTTCTTCTCCTTCTTCTATGGTCATCACAGTCCCCCACGCGCTCACTCATGCACCATTCAATTTTTACGTTCACAAAAAAAAAAGAAAAGAATGGCCCAAGAAAACGCCAACTATTGGCCGCGTCAGATATGAAGATTTATTTCCTTCCTTTTACTGACGAATAGATTTTACTGCGCTTCGTTCTTACACCACCCTCCGATCAAAGAAGAATAAGATGGTGACAAAAATAATGAACAAAAAAACATGAAAATCAAGATTCTTTGATCTAACACCACTCTATCGTGAGCATCGATCGTGTCACACCGATATCAGTTTTTTTTATTCTGTCACGTACACAAATCATTCTAAAACCAAGTGCATCAATGTTAACGCCGGTTCTGTACTTAACGCCATAAAAACTATAGGCTTAAAGAGTGTTGGCAAATAATACATTAGGTTTTTAAGTGATGCCAATGGTTAAACGGTGGAAAAAAACATCCATACGTTCAAACGCATGACTGAGATAATAAATAATTATTCGATTTTAAAAGAAAGGTTTCCCCTAGAATGCCTGCGGTTTTCTGGGCATTTTTGTGTTTGATCAATATGTTCAAAAATTCAGATGAAGGCAAGAAGTCCATAGGAAGTTCATTATAATCGGTAAATAGTTCAATGAAAGCACAACATTCACACTAATGTTTACACACGTAGTGCACTGCGTAATGTTAATGAAAGGAACGAAAATGCTCTTTGCTTCAGCCCTCAATGTTGTCATTCAGAAATAATTCTTTGCATGGAAATCCATGATGCGTAAGTACAATGATTTATTTAGCGTGTGCGCGATGCCAAATGTGTATCCACTACACATGTATATCGTACTCTATACATAAATGTATAATATATAGTGAGGGGTTTAAGGATGCACATACGCAGAACGCGCAAATTTGGGGTGTGTAGAGTAATGCCGAACGAACGGACGACCAGCTAATCTCAATTTGCATTCTGAGAGTTCGACTCGATCTAGAACCTGACTGGTCTCGTTTTCTCGCTAAGAGCCTCTGGCTTTTTTGGCATTCAGGTGGCATATGTCGAGAATAAGTATGAGAGAAAAGGAGATAGAGAGAAGGGCAAAGAATACGCTGAGCGTATGTCGGAATACATACATGAGTTTATATAGATGGGAGACCGCGGAGAACCGTGATCCGGCCTAGCTGCAGTGATCTCGTACTACTTGAACGTTTCAGGGGTTGTCATTTTTTCACCTATTAGAAAAAGAAAAAATATCATTAAGAGCACCTAATCTTGTAAATTGCCAAAAAAGTGTCTTTTTTTTAAATATATTAGACGATGTTCGTTCGTGTAAAGAATCTTTTGTGCCACCGATTCAAAAAGATTGAGAGAGAGAAATAATTTTGGAAAAATGGTTGACAAAATTTTGAGGATTTTGATTTAACTCAAGCGTGGAATGAGAGTCATCGTATCCGTGCGAGCGAGAACACATGCGCAGGCATTTTGGCCATCGACGAGGGGTTGTTGGGGCACCCTTCGCGAGGGCACGCACCAGCGTGCGTCCTGGAGGGGCATATATAGAGAAAGAAAAATACTAGAGGTATTGAAACCCAGAGAAAAAGAGAGAAGAAGAATGTAAGACAGGGTGACAGGAGAGGCGAGTAAAAAGGAAAAAAAAATAGGGGGAGATGAAAAGAGAAGAGCGCGAGCGCCGGTGCGTGCACGGGGTCGAAGGGACAAAAGAATATCGTCGCATGCCACTGGGGCCCCTCCTGTACCCCGATTCACCCCTAAATAAATTCACTCTTCTGCGTGTATGCGTCTGTGAATGTGTATGCGTTGGCTCGCTTCGATTCTCTGCAAGGTTGCCGCATACCCCCTTTCATACCCCGTGCCTTTTATCCCCTCGTATATACCGATAGAGATTCGAGAATTTAAGTGGACGAAAGTCGCGCAGCATCGCAATTCGGCATTATATTTATATTTTATATATTCCTGCTCTTTCGAATGATTTTCTACGAAAAGTACATCAGACGAAAAAAATAATGAATCATGAGGCGATTGCATGTTGTCTGCAGGTCGCTTGCGCTTGTCGGAGAAGTCATCTAAAGAACGCGACACTTTTAACCAGGTAGCAACACAGCCCCCCTCCGCCAAAACAAAAAATTAATATCTTGTTGTTTCATTTTTCTGTCTTTTTCCTTTACAAATGTGTTTCTTTCTTTTTGTACACGCTAATATGAGCCTGGGTCATTAGTCAGAGTACCAAATTCGGGTACACACGTGCAACCCTCTACGTGCACCATAGGTTTCATACAGACTATTTACAGCCAACCCTTTGAGACACCAGCAACCGTAAAGAAAAGAGTGGGGCACGAACGAAGAAATAGCTTTGAAAAGAAGTGTATTAGAGTCACGTGGTGAGAAAACTACGGGATATAATAAAGCTGGGTGGTAGTTGAGCGTACAACAAGTGGTTGGAGTAGGTCGATCCTTGATGCAATACTTCGGACTTATACGAGTGCATGAAAGAACCAAAGAGGGAGAACGTCCTTTGACCCTCGAAGGAATGATTTTTTCGTCTCAAGCACGCGAGCCTACGCACGCTAATATTTTAATCGTAGCCTCTCAAGCATTCTGTAACAATTTTACTTATTCTTCTTTATATAAAATTTTTAAGGGTAGGGGGATTCGAATTTTACACGCAGTTCATCTGAATAGAATTTATGGAGAAAAATTTCTCACTTTTCGCTTCCAACTTGACCTGAACGCAAATAATTTAAAAAAATTTTAAAAAAGTTAACCGAAGGGCGTAATCGACGCAAAGTAAATTTTGCATCAGGTTGATTTATGCTGTTTCTACAGTCAATAGCCGACATCAAATTTCTGAAATCTTGGACCATCTTTTTACAAGGGATGCAGAGAACCACTGTACCACGTTCGAATCGAATGGATGCACATATAAAAATTAAGTAGAGATGTGGAAAGAGCAAAAAGGACAAAAAAGGGAAAGAGAAATTAGGAAGAGGAAGAAAATAGTATGCAGTGGTTGTCGGAGCTGCTTGTAGCTATTTTCGAGGTGGTTACACATACGTGCAACCACCTTGAAAATAGATTTGTGTACAGTCGTTAAGATGAAACTGACCGATTTAACACACTGGCTATTAAAAACAACGTGTCGGTAAAACGGTTTAAACCGATCAGCTTCATCGTACGAAAAGGATCGTTGCGTTTGACTGACTGAGGAGGAGAACGAATTCGGATGGAGGGTGCCGCAGGGTCTTTTTTTCGATCGAGCTGCTGCAGGAACGTGAGGTACACAGTAGAGAGGGTGGAACGGTAGAGTGCTGGTGCGGGCAAAGAGCCAAGTTCCGTGGTTCCAAAGAACGAGTGATAAAGATGGAACAGAGAAACAGAAGATAATGATGCAAGAGAGTGCAAGCGAGAAAACATGAAAGCAGATAAAGAGAGATGAATAGAATTTACGGTGAGAGGGTCAACCATCTGCCCGCATATGTTATATCCTCCCCTCTCTAAAGCCAGCAATCGGCGTGCTCCCTCTCTCTGATGACGTAAAAAAAAGGAACCGCAAGATAGAGGGAGAGAAAAAGAGAGAGAGCGAGAAGGATTGTATGTGAGGTTGTTTGTTACCGTGGAAGTCCGAGGAAGTCGGAAATGGGTCCCGTGGGCGGGGAACTTAACCTACACCGACCAACATACCATAGCCATACGCTTGGAGCAAGCACTGCACCATCGAGCGGCCAAGTGAGTAATCCAGAGCCGAGAAAACCCCTGTTTTCGTAATTAGCCAAAGGCATGTGTGAGAAAGTATAATGGAAGGGAAAATTTTCAGAACAAAAAAGGCGGAAACCTGGAGCTAAAATAATTAATGAATTCCGACGATTACTGGTTTGAGGGCCGTGACACCATCAGACTGTGAACACAGACACCGATTTTCGGAGTGGAGTGTACTCCGTGATGTTCATTGTTGATACTACATCGATGCAATTGATTGAAACGAAAAGTCTTTTAAGGTCTTCTAGTGAATTCAACTTTTTGATCATTGAAACGTAATAAATTCAAGCTTTCAATTCTATCATAAGTTTAGATTTGTAAAAATGTGTTCTAATAGAAATATGGCTATTACTTGACTTACCGTAACTTTGCCTAATTTAACTTTCAAGAGCACCGAAGATTCTTCTTTCACCAGCTCATCGAAGCTCCGATTCATACAGCCAGTTACAAAAACATTTAAAGACCGTTCCCTTTAAAAATTACTCTCTGTCCATCATGACATTGAAGGACGAGCCATCGACAATTACCGTATTGTCAAACGTGATTCGCCGTTTCGTCCAAACACTTCTTCAGCTAAATAGGAGTACGACCAGAGAACCCAGAAGGGGCAGCTGGACGAACGCGTCAGATGCTTCCAGCACACACTTCGTTCTCGCTGCTCGATGAATCTCTCTTCTCTTTCCAAAGCAATCGGGAGCACCAAATTATATCCTTCTTTTCCGTCCCTCTTCTCTCTTTCTTTCTCTTACTTTTACCGTCCAATGCTGTGCGCTTGCTGAGAAAGAGCATATAGGACCTTTTGTCGTTCTCGAGTTTATTTCGTACGAGTGAGGGAGGGAGAAAACGAAACTCCATCACCTGTTTTCGTTCTTTACGTACGTACGGGTGCACCCAAAACCCTGAACGAAAAGGACCACGCTTCTGCCACGCGACTCCAATACCCCACCCGAACAATCTGGAATAACGAGCGAGATGCACGAACCAAATGCCAAGAGAATCCTCATCAGTTGGAATTCATCGCTTTCTCTCTCTTGAGATTTGCTTAAACCATCGTTCGATATAATCGTACACAGAAATCTTGATTTTCACTTATGGATCGTACGATCTGTGTCAATACTAAAAGATAAAACTTATCGGAGATCAACAACGACAAAAATCAAGCTACCGAATAGCCCTGAATCAACTGACTAACGAACATCATTTGATTATTCATCAACGACCATATTAATTTCTCAATTTTAGGCGCTGATTAAAAATCACATTTTTTTATAACATGTAATTATCGGATTGACCATACATCCTTTTACAGCTATACGGAATAGTTGGTCGGGTGGTCCTCAAATCGTTTGAGTATCGCCAGTTTTAATGCAAAAAAAAAACGTATTTAATTATGTAGTGTTTCCGAAATGCCTGTTAAATGTTTTCGAGTCGGAGATCCGAATCGAGATTAGAGATGTACATCTCTGATATATCAGTATAATTATCGTGCGAAGCTTCCACATATTTCGAGAATGAGAAACGAAGGAGAGCGGGAGGAAGAGGTTGGTGAATGAAGAATTTACGATTACTGTCGCTGGCTATTAGTCAGATGACCATTCCGGGAATACTTCAAGTTCTGGCTTCTCTTTTCAGACTTTATTTTTCTTGCTTTTTGTTTTAATACCCTTGGTATATATTGCTGGGTGTAAGTCCACAACATCCGGACCCGTCGTCTTCGAAAAATTTTAACGGCAAGCAAAAAAAAAACGAAGACGCATGGAGAACGAATCAGGTCACAGTTTCTTCGATCTGATGTGGTGGTGTATGTTTGAGTATACAAGTGGATTTCGCATGGTCCTAAAAATAACATAGTGAGATCATAAAAAATTGGAGCATCCTTGTTGAAAAAGAATTTCTTGTGTTCCGGCGCTAAGAGAATCTATTTGTCACTGTTTTACTCGAAACAGTAAGGGAGACTCATCAGATCGAAATGAAAAACAGGAAACAACAGAATAATATTCTGGATCAAAATGGAAAAAAATTATTATTTGCACTATTGTATGCTTACCGTTTATTTACGTTTCAAAAACTATTGCAATTAAATTAATTTTTTTTTTTTTTTATTGTAGTGTTCTATATTCACTTTAAACATTATATTCGTCTTGCTTTCATTATATTTCTCTAACAAGAAGAGAACAAACAAAAACTATTTTCTCGATAAAGCAACCCGAGACATAAACGACTTCCGGTTAGATTTTATCGATATCTGATGTTGATTGAGATAACGCGCGTAAAGTAACACCTATGGTACACTCATCCACGCACGTCCAATGACAGGAACCGAACAATGACAAAACTCTCATTCGTGAGGAGACTCCTCAAAGCGCACGAACTGCTCTGCTCTTGTAACTGATCTGGCCACACATCCATGCTCTTGAGACCTCAAAAAGACACTGAAGCGAGTACGAATTTTTATAAAAAGTTTTTCTCATTTGTTCCAGTATTGCATATCATTATTTACCATTCAGGCTCTTCTCGATAAATATATTTGTCATTTTCATCGTAAGTGTTAATTCTTTGTCAAGATTTATAAAAGTTTTCAAGTTTTTATAAAAGACGATTAGAAAATGTTTCGACGAAAAGTGTTTCGATGTTTGGTGAATTCATCGCAAGAACTCGTAATATTGAAGGCTGTGGCTACTCGTCCGGATAGTTCGTATACGGGTAGCATGTCCGGACGAATAAGCAATCCTTGGTCGTCCGGGTAAAGCGGATATCTCATTGGATAAAGCGTATCCGGACGAATATTATTCATCCGACTATCCGGACGACTAGCCACTGCGAATATTGAATACGTACTTTTTTGTCTGTTTCGTAAATAACAATATGTGAAATAATTGTTATAATTCGTTCTGTTATGGATTTAAAATAAATATAGTTAAATATACAGAACAATAAACTTTGTGTTATAGATCCTTTTATACAGCAGTATCGAAATTCATGTCGTTGGCAGGGTGTTTTGTCGATGCTATGACGCAACGAGTGCCGGAACGTGCGAGCAACACCATAGAAAGTACAGTAGCAAGTCGTACATACAAAGTAAAAAAGAAAGCGACTCTTATATACATATACGTATGAAATTCAGTATATATTCAATAATATATGGATCGTGTATAATTTTGCACATTGTATGTGCTATTGAGGCCACCCCCAAGGGACCAATTTGGATCGAATTGAAAAAAAAAAGAGAGAAAAAGAAGGAAAAGCCTTAGGCAAAACACGATTTCAAAAGCGAGTATCGTTCTCTCGTTCTGTCTCCCTTCATCTCAGTCTCGTTCATCTATCGCGTTCTCTATATTATACATATACACATGAAAGTACAGAGAAAATAAGAGAAAGAAGGGAGACAGAGTGATAAAAGGGAGTAGAATTACCTTTCGTAAATTCAATGGAGGGAGAGCACCTACGTGCTGAGCACGTTATGGGGTATTGCTACCGGCTATATTGAGGGTGCTCTGTTATATATATATATATATAAATATAGTTGTGTACAGACTCAGGGCCTCATTCTTCCGTCCTCGTCAGACCCTTTTCTATTCTGTGCCCAACTATATTCTATATTCACTTGGAAGAGTGACGGAGAGAGAGAGAGAGAGAGAAAGAAAGCCAGAAAAAACGTGGATAGTGCGTAACAGAAGTGCGTAGGCATTGGTCGTGCACACGTGCACGGGCACGCGCCCTGACAAAGGGCCCGCACCGACCCACTCCCTCCCTCCCGCGATCCCATGCTCACTATTTTACCCTGCGTCTTTCTTTTCTTACACACAAACTCGCATATAATGTGCGCATATTCATGTATCTGTATATTTTATGAATGTATGTGCGCTAAAATGTGCCAAAGTTTCACATATAACTTCCCCTCTTTTCAGCAATAACCCCACAGGTTTTTCTCTATCACCCTTTGACGTTCACCTCGTCACCCTTCGATGCTTCTCGTACCACCGGACCACCATCATCAACTCTATTACTATATGTTTATGTACATATATCGAAATATGGACTGACAAACAAATGGGCGCAATTTTTATATATTGCCGAGCATCGATTCGCCCGCCTTCAACACTTTTCTTAATCGCCCCACCAATCGCTATTACTTTTCACAAAGACCAGGTACGTTTCGCAAATGCTCGTCTATTATCCTCTCACATCTCTTCCACCATTTTCCTCCTCGTATCGACCGATTAACGCTTTTATTATTATGCGCTCAAACTCCCACTGACTTGATCTCGACGATTTGCACACAGGCGATTGCTCCCTATGTCATTCTCATCCTCTATTCTGTTCACCGTTCCCCCAATCTGTATGCTCATATGAACTCACGATTTATACAATACAACCAAACCGGAACTTAAATTCACGTGGTCCTACAACGATCTGTAAACAGGATTATCAGCTCCGTTTGACGAAAAAAGAGTTTTACTTCTATTTTCGTGACAAAGGGATTTATGCAATATATGATTTTCTGTTATTTTGTGCCCTGAGCAAAAACAAATTGAATTTAAAATATTGAATAAAGAAATTATTACTAAATGATGTTTCAATTTTTCAAAAGAATTAACAAGACTATTTTTAGGTAATTGTGTTTTTCTTTAAAAAAAAAAATTCTATAACTTTTTGAGTTACTTCTCATCTGACTTTTTACAAAAATGAACTAAACCTTTAGTTATCAGCTCAGGTCAAAATTTATTTCTGTCGGATCATGTATAGCAAAGAATGAAACACTTACTTTTAGTTGAAAAAAAATCCTCCCACTTATGCAGCTTTAATGGATGTTTATCATTTTATTTGAAGCTTTTCAGCAGAAGAATAAATATAAAACGAGAGTATATGGAAAAAAGAAAATCTGGTATAAATGAAAAATGATGAATATGAAAATGTCGTGCCTGCGGAGATCATTAGAATAAGGAAATATTAATTACATATGTTTGAACTTTTTTGGAATTTTTCTTGAACTATTTCGAACTGAAATCCATTAAGGATGTGAACTGTTAGGGATTCTCGTGTTTTACTTTAACGGGAAGAATATTATTGTGGGATTTTTCATTACGGGGACCAGATGATGTCCACGAATATTGGTCCCTTGGGAATTTTCGATACGTCTGTATATATACGGAATCGTGAGACAGAAAAAAAAATAAAAGTTTTGCGTCAAAATCGTGTAGTGTATATAAAACATGACTATCGCGTATTTTTCTTTCGACTCTTCTCTCAATGAGGTTCCGGCGCGGATGGTTAGCACGTGGCATTGGTTAGGATGAGATATTAACGGGGTCTCTCTCTGTCTGTCTCTCTCTCTCTCTGTCGTTTTCGTTCTGAGAGAAGAAGGAAGAGAGGGAACTTGGTACATGCACGTTGTGATTTATGAAATCTTCGTCAACATCACACGTGTTGCTTTCTGTCTCTATAGAAACGCCTTTTTCAATGTACCACTTCTCCTTTTTCCTCTTTCTCTTCCTTTCTCTCTTCTTCTGTCATATTCTTTTTTTGTCTCTTACGCACTTTGAAATTTTCTTCAACTGGTATCCATTACTCGCACATTGGTTTTCATGTTACTTTTCCTTTTTTCTAACCATCAAACTGTCAAAAAGTTAAATACGTGAATGGTAAACCGTGAAAGTGAAAAAATATAACGAGGTGAACTTTTTTTCCTTCAACAAGTATTCGAGGTTAATAAGCCCTTGAAAATATTTCCTGTTTCCCGAAAAAGCGTTTTTCCATCCGGCATGAAATGGTTGATCCAATTTTTCAAATCTCTCGCTTTGAGTTTTCGTTCTGGAGAATCGAGATAAAAGAATTGAATTTTGAAATATTTCAGTTCGTGACAGAGTCACGTAATGTAATCCTCGAAAAAACGTACCGTTGGTGTTTCCGATTATCCCTTAGCGTAAAAAACACAGCGAGAGCGAAATCTCGTAGCGTAAAGCAGTGCATCCGGGGTCCGGTTGGGACCGAAGAGAGATTAAGCCTCGTTCCGTGCTCTGTCACGTCGAGGGTTCGTTCATTTTCTTTCGCGTGTGTTCACGTATGCCATCTTTTCAGCCCACATTTATAACCATATATATATGAGTATAAACCAACCCCCATGAGCTCACTCCATATATTTTGTATTATAAATTCGCTCGAGCCCCGATATATACGTGGGCCAGCTTAGTACGTCCCAAATATGGCTTAGGTATAAACTGGGTCTCTTCATGAGCACGAAATCCCTCGTGAAACCTTTCTCCCTCTTCGTATTTGCCCGTTCTATTATAATAAAACAAGTAACGTGGTGGATATACGCGAGAAGACACCCTTCGAATTCGCGGTACTCGTTTTCATACCGCGATTATTTTAATACGGGGCGTTCCAGGTTAAATGTTTTTTGAGTATTAAATATGACAATTTTTTGTGTGCAGGTTATTTCAAAATTCTTAGATGTAAGAATGAGAGAAATAGATTTCGAAAAAATATAGATTACGTAACCATATTATTTGTATTCTCGTTTCCACGATGAGTGGACAGACACTTGGACAATGTCTGTATAATTTATACTGAGAAATAATGTTGCAGATCGAAAAAATATTAGTTTTTTGTATCATATTTGCAGTACCATTCCATTTTATACCTAAAATTGCGTTAATATGCTTTACTGAAATAGTTAAAAAGCTCTTTTGTAGATTTTAAGCGTCGAACGACCTCTACAAATTTCTATACGCAGATAGGCATATATAGGTGGTTATGCCATCATAATACAAAATAATAGATGCACGCTTTAGATTCTACATACATACCTGTATCTGGTTCCCCGAATGTTAATCGCAAACTCGTAAGGGTGAAGCTTTGATTTATGCCCCTGTACTGGCATTCACCCCATTGTACACCTCACCAGAATCTCAGCACTCTCATGATCTAATTAAAAAAAAAGGATGACAGAAAAAAAAGCACCGAGTCCGGAATATCATTTATTGAGGTAAAAAAAAGAGCGGGTGAATAAATTTGGCTGCTTTCTATAACCAGTTGTGTCGAGGATGCATGAATTCTCTTTTTTTTCGTTTACATCGCCAGAGAAAAAGTCGATTATGGCCTTGCGATGAGCCTGGGAATTTTTTTGTTGTTTTCTTCGCCTACGAAATTCATGTGAGTATTTTCTTCGGGTTTTAGAGCTTTTTTTCGACCAGATGAAAGGGGAAGCAATGCAAGGCGTTGCTAGAATTTGTGAAACACCGCGTGAACATCGCTCGTTTGCGAGAAAATCTACTCGAAGAAAATGGTGACGAAAAATAACAACCGATGTTTCTCATTATCGATGGCCTAGTGTGAAATCAATATTTTTCTTGTTTCTTCTTTGCTTTCTTCCCTTTTAAAATCTACCGTTCGTACGCATACGACGTTCAAACTCCACGCCCACGGTTCCGTCTCCCATTAACGAGATACACAGCTAACCAATGTGCCCAAAAGTTTCGCAACTGTATAAAGAGACCCCTCTTGGAAAGCAGCGAACTTACGAAGACACGATCCTCGATTCGATCGACGACAGAAAAATGAGTACGTGTTGCTGCCGTCCGTATACCCCGGAACTCGGATCTCTCACCGAAGACGTTCTTTCGCATTTTTACCCGCCCTCCCAGAAACACGAAACTTCCGCGTGGCCCATACCGAAATTCATAATAACGACTTTCCCAACAACGTGCTACGTTGCAACGTCCATTTTCATAGTGAAGTATGACATTGAAGTACAGTTTTATTCGATAAAAGAAATTCAGCGAATGAAAGAAATATCGAGATTCGTATTATCCGGATATATGATTATGACGAGGAAACGAGAATCTCGGAACTTTAGATCAATTGGAATATATTTCTTAGATATTGGTTTCATATAAAGCGAATAAAAGAATTTACAAAGAGCATACGAAAAGTTCGATCTATGCTCTTCAATGATTCTATTGATGTCACAAGAGGAAGGGCAGAGATCGAAAAGAAATCCTGTCGATCATTATTTTTCAATTCTATGATTGATCGAAAATATTATAAAAACAATTTATTCGAATTCCACATGTTGTCTGTGTATAATATTATTGTCATGCCTTAAAATAACTATTAAGGTTAGCTTGTTCTTCATAACGTACTTTCGATGGATTGTTCACTCGTTTCCATTCCCTTAACCCATGAAAAAAAACCTGCTCAGAATAATTTCTGAAAAAAGTCAATACATCACGATTATTAAACCATTCGGCATCGAACGTAATTTTATTTATTCATGCGCGTAATTAGGGCGTTGTGTCTGTGACCCTTGGAAGAGAAAAAAAACCTCGCCGTGACCGTGGGTTCTCGTATTCCGATGGTGGCTGTACCTGCAAATAGCATCAAGCGAATGATCCACGACAGAAGAGAACGAGACAGCGCAAAGCAAAGAATAATATAAAGAGTGCAGGGGAATATCCAGTGCAGGAAAAAATGTAAATCACAAAACGCAATTTATTCGCTTTTATCCACCGTTGAATCTCTTCGTACTATCTTCTCGATCGACGCTTTTTTTGAGGTTTCGCAGATGATCGTAATACAATGACACACACACGAATAATATATTTAGACAGGGATAGCTACATGCTTTAGTCTCGTGTTAAATGACGAACAAAAATACGTTCGATAGAAGTAGAGTCATTAATTAAAAAACTGAGACTAGGCTAATACCACATTTTTATTGAAAAAAAAGTTGTGAATTTGCAATAAAAAACAGGATTGAAAGTCAACAAGTATTTGTAGGCAAACGAATAAGATTGCGGACCTATCTCAATGCCTTGGAAGAATTGTATGTTCACAGAAGTATGTTCATTTTTAGTTACAACCAAGTGTAAGAAGCGTGTGATCGTTTTCTTCATCGCCATATGGCTCGCGCGCGTTTTTCGACGTCGACCCACACCACCACCTTGCCAGCCACCGGTAGTTCCGGGGATCCTGGGTTGAAGTGTATACATATTTGTCTGTATACGTGTGTGTGTGTTTGTATGGATGTGCAAGGGCTGTATCGCTGTTAGGGCGACGAGAACGAGGGGGCGAACGCGCGCGGCGCGTGCTAGAAATCCCCCACCATGTACCTCGTCGGCACGCCGGCAGCATGCCCCATAATCTTTTTTCTTCGTCCTCGTGTATGGTTTGCTCTTACCATCACCGTCGTTTCACATAGCCACCACTACTCGTTCCTTTCTCTCCCTCTCATGCCGTTACAGCTCAAAGGATCGGGGACTTCCTCCCCTAAGTGCTCTCTGGGTTTGCTGCTACTGGGTGTACCGTATAAACCCGCGGAACTCCACCAATGTGTGCTCAATGGCAAAACCCGCAGCGCCATCCCGTACCCCCAAAGTCCCATACGAGAGAGAGTGAGAGAAAAAAAGCTGTTTGCGTGTATGCGTGTATTCTCTATCGAACGTCCGTTCTTTACTCGTCTCATTCCGAATGCGGACGCCATGCGGCGCGTTGCACGCGGCGTTTACCATTGCTAGTACGATCATTGGCAGACTGTCTCTGTCAATGACATTCATGTAGAACAATTTAAAATTAAAGAGAACAAATAATTTTACAACGTATTACGTATCGTTTCGTCTTATGTTATTATCGAACAGTGAAAATTTGTGAAATTTTTTTAAACTACTGTGGATTTACGTATTTGTGTGTGCAAAGTTGTTCCTGTTTTGATCTTGTCGTAAGAAGATAGTGTCATAGCCAAGATCCGCGACAGATATCGTCGAGATCGACGGGTCTTTAACAATACTATTCTTTTGTTTCTTTTTTTTTTCGGTGTTCCCGATTTTATTTAGTTAAACATTTTACACTAGAGTTTGATAAGATCGAGAGTGATTTGACCGTGATTTTTTGTTGTTTCGAAAGTGTCTTACGACTGCTGAACTTGAAAGAATCATTAATGAATGATTGATAATCGAAAAAGGATAACTCAATGTGATTTCAATGTTACGATCGAGCGGGACCACGGCCTTGGTACATTTTAGTTCGAGCAGAGTCGACGACCGTTGGGAATAGACGGTGACCTCATGCTTTACTTAAGCGTGGTCTTACTGGTTGGAAGCACGTTTAACGGCGCCAAAGAGAGCACGACAAAAACAACGACGAAACATCAACTGAGACAATTGGTGTCCATTGTCAGCAGAGAGCTCTCGATTTTACCAGCAGAGAAGGAGCCTTCCCGCGCAACGAGAAGAAACTTATCGCTCTTTCTGCCTGGCGCGTGAATGCCAGATACGAGAAAAATTGATTGGCATAGGTCTGAACGTTGCGAGCAATGTCCAAGAAAAACTTAAATCCAGTAATAAAAGAAACAAGAAAAATAATGTCCAAAATTTAAGTCAATACAAAAGAGATTAACTCGCAGTCTACTATTCGATTCCCTGTAACGGAGATAAATCATTCAATAATTATTAACCTCGCTGAAATCAATTTTCCATTAATCCTCAGTTGAATGATCATCAGCTTGAGTTGAGACTTTACGTTCATACATCTATAATTGTATACATACAAATGCAATTGACATTTACATGGCGCAGGCATCGTCTTCGAGTAGAGTGTTTTATTTATAAGACCGTGGAGTAGTAGTGCGGGAGAGCATCAATTAGATTCGTCCTCGAGAGACATTAGACTCGATGAGCCATTTGAGAATCGAGCAAGTTAGCAACGAACGCGATAAGCTCTTGTAAGTAGTCTAGCAGTGATACAAATCTAAAAGTTTGTTCAGAGCATCGATCTTATCGACGAAATTAAAAGGACACAAACGTCTCAATTTCAACGAACGGTTTTTTCATCTTCGTTGGGAGTCTAAGTTCAGACTAAAATTGCTCAAAAATGACGACAATGGGTGTAACCGTTTATTGCAATCGTGTGCAAATAAACGGTAATGATCAAGAACAATTAATGCTTTTGCGAACGCTTCAGGATAACGAGAGCAACATATTGGGCAATCAACCGCATTTGATTGTTCCCAAAAGTGTAACCGGTACTATTACGAGTCACGTGACCAATGCTGGAAGCGTACTTCCACCCTATGATCCGTCGAGGCTCAAAAAACATGGAAAAAATGGGCAACCACCGCCGGTAGCAGTGGCGAGAAGAAACGCTCGTGAAAGAAATCGCGTTAAACAAGTGAACAACGGTTTTGCGACGCTCCGTCAACACATTCCCAGTCACATAGCGGCGGGTTACGGCGATAGGGGAAAGAAATTATCGAAAGTTGAAACCCTCAGAATGGCTGTAGAATACATCAGAGGTCTTCAGAGATTGCTCGCCGAAGCGGATGGCCTCGAATACGATCCGAACATTGGTCTAGGACACAACGTGCCATCACCGACCAGCAGCATCGTGTCCTCGAGCCACAATGGTTCGGGCGAAAGATTAATCCTTGAGGACGATGGGAACGTCGATGATGACGATCCTGATGGTCTTCACGATGAGGAGGAAGACGAGAGACTTGGCAAATCAAGAATAATACTCGCGACGAGGTAAGTTTGAACTCTTCAATTCACCGAATAAATAATTAGAAAGGACAGTTTTTTATAATCATTAAAAAATTTATTCACATATGACACGATTATATTCATATTTATTCCGTTACCTGTCACAACCCTCAGTAGTTGCACTCTCTTCGCAAATATTTTCAATACATAAATAGCTTATGGAAGAACAACAAAAAATGTCACGTGAATACGAGAAAGAGAGAGAGAGCGAACGGATGAAGCCCCTGGGTTTACGGATCGTTGGTACATAGAACGAACCCCAACGATCCTTGCAACCATATTTTGTCGACCCATTAATTCCTCGCTCTCCCTGTGTATCTCTTCTCTCTTTCCCGGTCTCTGTCTTTCTCGGCATAATGTTTTATGTGATTTATGTACCAAACGTATTCACCAGATTCGAGTATAATCGTACATACACATAGATATACAAGATCGACCACGTGTATGCTCCCCTGTTGCGCATGTACATTCAGTTCGAGCATGTAAAAGATCTCATCTTGAATAAAATCGATAATAACATTTGTTTTTATACTCATATCGCTATACATCAGAATATGATGAATAATCATTGGATATTTAAACCGTTATATTTGAATACCGATTTCAGACTATCTTCACCAAATCCCATATCGACGACGACGTCCTCACCACGGGATTATTACGCCCAATCGATCGGTGACGAGGAAAATCTTGAACCGTCTCGTACGCTAAGCTCACGAGCGAGTCATAACGTACAAACGTATTCACGTCTCTCACCGAACTCAATAGCTTCGCCAACCTCCGAGTATTATCAACAGAACGAGGAAAATCTAGAACCCCGAATAAATTCACCTTATAGTGGGGCTGGTGACAGCGAAGAGAGTGGCACTATTTATGCTGCTAGTCCCGATGCAACAGCCGCTGCATTTTCCGGTGCCCTCTATTACAAACAGGAGATTACGGAATCTGGGGAGTTCATGGATGTGGTGAATTGGTGGGAACAGGAGCAGGGAAGACTTGTGCATCATACGCAACAGCATACTCAACGGTTGGCCCATGTCTGATCTCGTTTTACGATTCGTCATCTCTCATACACGCATCCACACCAACACACATTTCGGCTCTTTTTTCTTCTGGAACTCAACGAAGCTACCATACTGTCTGAATGGTTGTTTGAGGCTCAGCGTTCACGAAATCGAGAAACCGGTAAGATATATACAACACCAGCAACCACTACCCCAAAGCAAAACTGCTCTTTACTTTGGCTATACATACGTACATAGTTGCATGATTGTTCTCTCCCGCTCAAGAAACGCGAACTACCGTGAAGGGCGAGAAAGAAGAAGGAGGACGAGAAAGGTGACCGAAGAACATTGAACACACTCGTCCTCATTCTTCCTTCGCGACGTTACCACTCTACTCTTCTTCTTTCTTTTTTACACTACCCTTCACTGCTCTCGTTGTTTATGAACCAAGTACTCTGGTTGAAAAAATAAAATAAAATGCTTCATACACGGTCTTTACCAACTCGTCCTTGCCAACTGGCAAAGTCTGCTCATTGAAGAATTCACATTACACATATATGTATCCATGCCCAGAGTCTCCTTTTAAAAAGAACCAAAGCTCAGAAATATAATCGCGTAGACGCAAAACTGGCTCATCTCTTTTATGCTCGATTTTTTTTTTTTTACCTCGCGTCTTGGTGCTTTTCATTGTCGCCAACTTTTACCAATCCCAAGTCTGCCTTGTACGAGTGTGCAGGGGCATTTTTTTACAAAGGGACTAGACGATGAACGTTGAACTTGAGAGTGCGCCACGTTAAACACCCTTTTTTTACTTTTCTCTACGTCCCCTTCAGGTTGTTTTTTTTATCTCTCTTGTCTCGATGTGAAATTCGATGAGCTATACTACTATTGAACTTTTGGCGATGCTGCTTGAGTGATTTTTATATTACTCGGATTTACAAGTTCTACTCTGTTGATTCTTCTACTTGCCATCAATGATTTGAATCACAAAATCACTGATGCCTTCATTCGTTACATTATTTTTATTCAAAATTTGAAATCTTCTGACGCCTTGTACGATTCACAAAACTGATGAAAATAAACATTAGTTCATCTTCAATTCGAAGTCAACATTTATAAAAAGAATTCAATGATTGTAAATATAAATACAACATTTTTTTCGAGATTATCAATGAAACGGTTTATTATTGCGAATAGAATAAATGGGAAATTAGAAAACGTTTAAAAAGCATTAAATTTTGCAATGCACGTGTACCGTACGTTTTATAACAGGAAGAAAATTACCAGCGTCGTTGTCGCTAACCAGAAAGAAGAATAGTTATTTAAAAGACGTGCACATAGAATTATCGTTGTTCTTATTGGTTGAACGATGCTCCAGGTCGTTGTCATTGCGCGTGGCTCGAAGCACATCGTCTCGAGCACGTGATGGCAATGCCGAGGAGGAAACTAGCCGAGTGAAAAAGCGTGTTCCCCTTAAAGAAACATGGGATATCCCATACTACACAGTCAGAGACACGTGGTCGTAGTCATGTTGCGAGTTTCATTTTCTATACTCTCCGATGTCTAAAATAAACTTGTGGAGCAGGATGAACCTAAAACCACTTTGCGTTGACTGGTGTCTCTCACGAGAAGGCTAAACCATTTTGAGTCCTCGTTCACAAGCTGCTCATACTCTTCCAACAGGATTATTAGATGATCTCAATTTTTTTTAAATTCACTTCTACGAAATTTGGTCGCACAGTTTGCGTCAAATAATATAGCAATAGTACTTATTTTGGTATAACTTTGTAACGAGAAAATAACAATCAATACAAGAACAAAAACTAAACGTGTTTTAGGCGATATGCCCTAAAATTATTCAATACAAATGGACACGAAATAAATTAGAAAAATTAAAAAATTTATTGATTGAATCGTTAGTCGAAAGTTGGGGATTCTGATCAATGTAAAAAGTTCTGTTCTCTTACACGCATGAATATTCCTACGAAAATGTCAAATTCGTTGGAAATCAATTGTTAAGTCTTTCATATCGTATCGAAAGCACCAATTATTATGTACGCAATTTTTTTCATTGTTTGTTCTTGTCTTGATGAAGACTTAAGCCTTCTCCTGTTCAGTTTTCAATGGAAAGGCTCAACACACCTCCTTTCGTCTCGCGAACATAGCAAGACGAAAAATAAAGGGGAAAAAAAAGAGCGAATATCGTTCTACTCTTCTGTGTGACCGGAAACCCTCGTCGAGATGTCTCTCGGCTGGCTGGCCGGTTCCGGCTCCCTCACGAATCATGTGGTTTTGCCTCTTCCTCCTACTTCTTCTTCTCATTCTTCGCTTCCTCCCTCTACCTCTATTATTCGGCTCTTCCGTTCCTCGGTTCAAAAAACTTCCCTTTCCAATGAGTCCATAATGTGAATGGTACCGAATGTACATAGCGATTTGCGAAATACTCTTGACAGTCATTTTTATTTAAAGTATATATATTTTTTTCTATGTTGACATTATTTGTCATCTGCCAGTTAAATACTTATCCAATGAACTAGAATTTTCATCCATTTTATGTCATTTCTAAAAAAGAATCTATTTTCGTGACTCAGAAAAAATTGAAAAAAAGTTTCGGCAGTCTAGCCGATACACACTTATTTATGGGGTGCCTTTCTACCAACCAAGATTCCAACAAATAGCTATATTTGGCCCTCCTCGGAAAACACGCAGTTCGTACGTGCCATACGTTGATATAATATCAGAGTGGTCTCGAAGAGAAACGTGAACGAAATTATGAGTGAGCTCTTGGCGCGACAGAAGCTCTTTCGTGCCATATGGACGGCAAAACGCGATCTAGAAGTTGGGCCTCTCAAATATGGTCTTTTAACTCGCGGGAGTGCGATGCTCGCCATATGCTTCTTCTTGGTTCTCTCCACCGAATCATCAAAAATGAAGAAAACTTTCACACATCATCTCGATCCTGATGAAGTGTTGTCGTTTTTTCAACATTGACGTTCCATCATTTTCATTTTTCGACGTCAAAAATTCTTCGAAAAACCTCCACGTTTCCGCGACTAATTTGAATTTTTCGTAACATTTGTTTCGATTTCTCAGCAAATTGAAGAGTAATTTCCGTATCTAAGGTTATCTTTACTGCGATTTATACAATTTTTATTCTGTTGGCTTTAAACGTTTTAGACCAAGAAGTTTTAGTGATTTATGGAATCATCCTCCATCTAAATTGGACAAATATTTGGGAATTTTCCGACATAACGTTGACGTATTTTTTTCCCTAAAAAACAGCCCAGAAAGACGACATATCATGCTGGTAATGTATATTGATAAGATAGGAAACGTTCGCGATCGTGCATGCTCGTCGTATGTGTCATTTGAAAACTCTCGCGAACCACGAATACAACCGGTGTCGGTTAAAACGTGTGACACATGCGGGTCTCCACCAGCATGATCGACGCAACTCGATTCTTTTGTTCTACGAGAATTCTCACTATTATGTATGTTCTGTCATTAGCTCGACGTTCAGTCGTATACGAAGCTTATTTTCTATTTTAACTTCTTTCCACTGAATTTACAAAGTCTCGTACACATTTAGTGCTAGTTGATCGGAAAATAAACCTTCTTTTTCAAACAATTGAAAATTCATTACAGCAAAGATAAGTTTTCGCGAATAATGTTTCAACAATTGATCAGTAAATGTTACTTTGGTTTTCATTCTGGAATACAATGACAAGTAACGAAAGAAAAAACAATTTATGTTTTTCCACAAATTGCTGAACGTTGTATCCTAAATAATACGAATCTAACGTTTTGTTTTTTAATAAATTTCATGCTGTTCGTGTTTTTCTGATAATTTAAGAGTTTTTTAAAACATGATGTAACTTTATTATTCTAATGGTTTGGATAGTATGTTTAATTCCCTCTGAATCGAAAGACGCTGAGCACGAGGATCTGCAAACAACGATCTCTCGCACTTATGAACCATTTTTATAATGTGTACGATATAAAGTATGTTTTCTACGTGACCGGGCGGTAGTCGAGTGAGGAATTTATTAAATTAATTTGCCACGACGACGCATCTCGTAAACTGAGTAGATGACCTCACTTTATAATTGTCGTGAATTACTATAGTCTTCTCCGGGTCTCTTGCTCAACAGCATGAACATAAGGAGAAACTTATATACGAAAGTTAATATATAAAGACCCTTTGCTCTATCTATCGCGCTTCTTCGAGTGTGAGACTCGCAACTGTCATCATACATTGTCCACTTGACTACATTGTGCATCTCGTTGCGGCGTACCGACACTACGATTTTTACAATTTGATGACCTCAAAACTGTCACAAAATAAAAATATGAAAAAATTAGAATTAGAATTAATCAGGGAATTAATTATAAAATGAAACTATGATCGAAGTTATACTGGTCTCGAACGTTCGAGATGCCACCTCGTCTTTTCTGGAAACTCGTTTCCACGTGATACAGTGATTATTTTTTTTTTTTTCAATGTCCATATGTATCTGGAAAGTTTGTTGATTCAATGTTGAAATTTGACGTCCATGTCAATCAAGTATTTTTTCCCCGTTTGACAGAACAACATATTTTTTTTCCCTGTGATATGTGGAGGTCAAATAAAAAACGTGTCGTACCCTTGAATTCTAGAACATCTGGCAGCACGAATGAGGGACGAGCCTTGAAGATTAGAAACTGGAAACATCGGGAGACTTGGGAGGAAAAAAAATAAGCCAAGTTTGGGGCACGCGTTTTTCGTTCCGTTGATCTCGCGCATTCGTGGATATGATAAGAAAAACTCTGAATATGAATAAATCTTACGATTATCCGTACGACAAGGCAGAACTTTTGAGATTAAGAAAAAGAAAAAAAAGTAACAAAAAAGAACTCGTCCCTTTTTCGGAAACACTTGCGCTTCCAGATGGAAACTCGTATTCCATAAAGACACCCACTTTTCCTGGCAAAGGATCCGAGAGAGGACACTCTCGAATCCTCTCTCGGTTCGGGAAGTGACACTCGAGATTTCGAAACGAAGAGACACACATAAACGCCCGCGAGGCGTGGCTGCATCAAAGCTCATCGTCTCTTCTATCTCACTCTTTTTTTCCTCGAGACCACTAAAGAACATCACGCACTCGAGACAAAAAAAAAGAAAAGAAGTTATGCCGACGAATATACTATATGAGATGAGAGTGTCGAGCGTGTCTTTATCTTCGCCTGTCGTCTCGCTCTTTCATCGTTTCCCGCTCTCTTATATCTCTCGCTTTTTCCCGAACCGCGAAGAGCGATCAAAAGACCTCGTTGTCACGAAACTTTTCAACACTAAAGAAATGTAATCCAAAGAATTTTCGGTCAAGTAGAAACCAAGGGGTGATAAAAGAAGCAAACTTTTCAGGTCATTCAAATTTTTTGATACATTTTTTATTCCATTGAATCATAAATCAGGCATTAGTTTTCAAATTGAAAAAGTTTTCCTGGAAATAGCACCTAACTTTTTCGGCTTGTTTTGATATTGTCATTAATATCATCATAAGTGTAATGACAATTTACACTCAGCTGTCATACGCTTCGTGTTAGCGATACAAAAAATGGCGAGTTCAATATTATGGAATGTTGAATGAGTATCTTTTAACCATGAGGGTAATAATTTTTAATAAATGACCCTGAAGAAGCAGCTTTCACAAAAAAACATTTTCTTCATAGTTACAAAGGGAAGTTTTCACCTCGCAATGATAAAGACAAATGTACCAAAAAGTTTCTAAAGAAAATACATCACAGTCTTTATTATTTTCATAAATAAAGCTGCAGGCTAAATGGTGCCAATGTGATGCATTCACGGGTGAAAAAATGATAAATCGTGTTTCAATTTCTGGAAATTAATATTATTTTACACGCCTTACAAACGTCGGACTAGACTTTTTTTCCAACGAATCACTAAATTTTTATTCTAAAAATTCGTTCTATTAGAATATTCCCACAATCCATCTTTATACACGCTGGCGCCCCCTTGGAAGCTGATGAAAATTTTGTTGCCAAAAATGGGTCACACAGTCTCTTCATCTTCTCTTAGACGGGATTTAATTTTTCACGTAGTCCAGGTAACAATCCTCGCGCGATCGTCATGTGTGCTCCCTGGATTTTGTATCGCACACACGTGTTTTATTTTGGAGCACATAGACACACATATAAAAGTGTGTATATGCTGTATACATTCCGATACAATGGGAGGGTGGACAATGGAGGTCCCGTACAACGTTACAAAAGTATCTTCTTTGGAAAAGACACGTTCGAAGGCAGCAATGGAGCAGAAGCTTTGCACACAGAGGATGGAAACTCTGAGAGGGGAAGATATCGAAGATTTTGGGGTGAAAAAGGGCTTCTCTGACTCGGAAGTGAATATCTTCTCGGGATATTTGCCCCCCTAAATTTTTGATGGAAGACCTAACGGTTTTCCTGAAACACGTGAATCTTCGAACACTAATGCAGTGGACGATCTATCTTTTCATCCCTTCAAACTTTCTTTCTTTTTTTTTTTCAATCTCACCAAAAACGAACTGGGGTGAAAGACTTTTTCGTGATTCCATTGCTTCAATCCGATATTCCATATCTTAGTGTGCACGTTTATGTGAATACAGTAAGCATGAGATTTTCAATGAATTTTGTATCTGTCGTTCTTGCCAAATTCGAGAAAAAAAAACTGTTTTTTTTTTTTTTTCATTCCTTACAGAGAGAATCTATCATTGACTAGAATAAGAACCATTTCTTTTATGGCATTATTACGAGCAACAACACAATCGTATGAATGTCTCAACTATTCTTACTTAATAATATTTTGTTGATAGAAACCATCAGATTATTAATTATTTGAATATATTAATTCCCCCTCTTCTCTTTTTTCATTGAAAAATGATTAATAATTTAGTTGCCAATGTATTGCAGTAAAAACTCTTCCTTAACTAAATCTTTTTTTTCTCTGATTACAGATACGTGAGAGGTACGAAGATTCGTAATTTTTTTTCGGTTTGTACATATGATCTCAAAAAAAAAAAACGAACAAAAGAATTACTCCACAGAGGAATGATTATCAAAAAGTGTACTTACTAAGCCGAAGGTTTTATACTGTACAATGACGAAATTACGTATATTTATATTAAAAAAAGGAACTGCAAAGGAACGTGGTTGAAAAAAAAAACGGAGAATAATAATAAAGCGCCTTGCCTGTATGTCGTGCCCGCATTGACGCGCACGGATGCCTTTACGATATGACAATAACGATAGTGATAATTCCAACGAGAATTTATCAAGAGAGTTCCTTCTTGTGAAGGAACAAGCGATTGAGAAAAAAAAATATATGTATGATTTTTTCTCTTTTTTTAAACGTACAAAAATTGTACTCGATGTCTTTGGAAATCGATTGTCCAGCGTAAGATTGTACGCAACTCTTAATTACTTTTGTAAATTTAAAGACTTTAAGATACGTCATCAAGAGGATTATATATATATTTATGATGTGTTAAGGGCGAAGAATAATTGTGAGAAATGTTTCGTTGAAGTGAAAAAATCATGTTACGATCCACTGTTTTATTATTGCTGCCATTCCATGCCATCGAAGTATCAAAGCCATACAAAAATATTCCAACTAAAATAGTTTCTCCATAATTCAATTTTGATACATTAAATGGTACCTTAAGAATTTGACGGGTACCACCTCTGATGCAAATAATAATATTTTCTTACGAGTACTGACATTTGCTCAAAAAGAAGGCAAATTGAAAAAAAAAAGAAACAAAAACTTCGATCTCGTACAATCGAAACAAAATGTTTTTAAGCTACAAAAAAAACACAATCAAAATTTATCACTAGCGTCATTATTAATTTTATTATTATAATGTACATATCAGTGCCTTAATCGTTTAAGATGACGAATACAAATGTTAAGCTACGTCGAGACTATTTTTTCTACCTGTAATTTTTTTATAAAATATTTAATAAAAACAAAAATACATTTTACTATTTATACTTGAAAAAATCGTACAATTTGAACACTTCATTTTTTGCAGGGAGTTTATTATTCCCTGTGTTCATTTTATTTTCCCTGATTCCTTTTTTTTCATCGGCTGGCGTGAGTATGGTGCTGATTCTGAAATTATTCTCAAAGCAATCTGTTGCTTTGTGAATTGCTCGTGTTCATAGTTAGCATTGTCGCAATTAATTACACAGTCAGACGACATAATTAAACGGAAAGGTGAAAAATGCAAAAGAAATGACAATTACATCCCTCAGTAATTTCACGATTTTTTGTCGAACGGATTGATTTTCTTTTTAACGCAACAAATTCGTTATCTATATTTTCGTGCCTCAGTGTCGTAAAAATTGTT
This sequence comes from Campoletis raptor, assembly GCA_948107755.1. Lineage (NCBI taxonomy): Eukaryota > Metazoa > Arthropoda > Insecta > Hymenoptera > Ichneumonidae > Campoletis > Campoletis raptor. Next base: position 12,992,597 of record OX403623.1, read on the forward strand.
TCGAAGCTGACAAAAAAGAACGACGATTTACAAGCAAGTTTCATTCCAAATAGCCTAACGATTTATACTGAACGAAATAATAATAAGAATGAGTCACAACACTGTCGATTTGGCTTGAATAATTCTTTATACATGAAATAAAAGTAATATCGTTATATCGTTGCTTAGTCAAATTAGACTCGCTCGGGTGGTTCGTTCTTTAAATTTATTTAGCCTCTCTGTTTCTCGTACTCCCTCGGGTTAGTGCGGAAGACTGAAGGGTCGATTTCCGGACACGTTCCACGCAGGGGGTGATTGCGTTGGCCACGTCACTTCCGTTCGACCGGACACCTTTCCGGTATATGCTTGATGATGCACTGTCCGTTACACTTCAACCCTCGCTTCGGCCAACCCTTCTATCCGAGATCTTTCCATTCGAACTTAATGAGGATATTAAAATAATATTTATAACGATGAAAACAACATCGAAAATATCAACAACAATAATAACGAAATTCGTCATCATTATCGTGATCAGAATGGGGTGCCAGGTAAATAAGGATGAAAACAACGGATAAGAGCAGACAATGAGTACGAAAAATGTTGTTTACAACGACATTGATTAACGTCAGGAACAATAAAACTTATTGACAAATTTACAAGTATTTCTTACTTATATTTTTTTCGATACGATTCATTCATTCAATTGCTAATCTCCGCTGAACACACAACATGGATTTTCAGGTAAAGAAATACTTATCCGTTTTATTCAGTGATTTCGTATTCTCAGGTCGCTGAGCTAAAGGTTTCAGTGAGTAAACAAGCCCACGTGCGTCGTACTCGACACACATCCTGGGTCGATCGATAAATCATCACAAAACATCGAGCCCAATTCTGAATTTAAATTGACGTCAATCTTTTTTTCCCAGAAATAAAAAATAAAATGATGGCAAACTGTCGAGAATAAAATGGCAATCCAAAAGTTCAGAAACTTTAGCTCTAATGTCAAATTAATTTAATATTAGTATGCAATTTTTATCAACGTAATTTACCTTCAGGGCTTTTGAAACATATTCGGAAAAAGTGACATCTCGTACAAGTTAGTCGCCACACAACGGTGCTTATATTTATAATTCATGTGTATTTGACATATTAAACCGTTTGTTGTGGATATTGACATGTACGTCAGGTTATTCTCTAATGTTGATTCGCATCGTTATCATTACATTGGAAGATAATTGCCATTTCATGTGGATAATGAGGATCACTGAACCCTTGATTTCCATAGTAATTTCTTGTAAGATTTAAACAGGTAAATTACACAGAAGCAACTGAACGTTCGTTCGATTAAAACGACGGCCAATTTTGACAGTTCCATTTATTATGATATTCAAGGATAATAAGTTTTCAAATATCTATAACCACATAAAACTGTTAATCGAATTATGAATCTTACTTTGTAAAGCCTCGACCCCGAGAGTCTGCGTACCGGAAATTCATATCTACGTCACTTAACATTGAAACGAAAAACATGAATCATTGATGAAGTGCATCACATGAATAGATCACTGACCCTGTTATACGTTGTCGTCCATTCCCCAAAAACGTTCAAATATGCTTTGCAACAATGTTTTCGAAATTATCATTTAGAAAAATACATTTGGATAAAGATACATTTTTATTGAGAGTGTAACTGAATCATTTAAACTGAAGATTCATTCAAGAACACTGGAAAAAAAAAACAACTAAACAAATAGAACATTTTCGGCACGTGACCGCGTTGTACGTTGCCTTTTTTTTGCATTCAAAAATAAGAAGAACTACTGTGTCTACAGTGTGTCCACTCTATGATTCACTTCAATTGATTCCAACAATATAATTTTTCTTATTCCTTTATTTTTTTTGAAGCCAAAAGGAATATGCATAAAAATGAATTTAATTGAATAACACCGATTCTGTTTTCAAAATCGAACGAAGAAACCGACAACAATTTGCGATGCTAAGTGTTTCTTCGGGCGCAAGCAGGTCAATGAATTAGTAAGATAAGTTTCGTTTTTTTCCCATTGGCCTCTTCTCCCTCTAACTCTGTCTCTCTTCGGTTCCTACACCGCGGTTATAAAAGTAATTGAATCTTCGTGAAAAACCTCATTGTCCCAACAGTTATCGACACAGTCAAAATTTTACGAGAATATCATTTTTGGGGAGGAAATTTAGGATTCAAACGATTTAGCAATCAACAAATATACAGTGTTTCATAAAGCAGTGACGGATTTTTTTTTGCTCCTTATGTGTGCAATTTTAATAATTCATTAATATAGGACTAAGTACTTGAAATAATCGAAAATGGACGTCGTTCCTATTACAACGTCTTATTTTCCAACTACTGTCGTTTATCCTCTAATTTTTTTTATCACCACCCTTTTTGTCATACATTTTTATATGGAAAGTCTCAGGATCGTACAAATGGGTAGAAAGTTGCCAGGTGTGTTGAAAATTCTTATTTTCCTTACAATTATTTTGTAAACTTTTTAAATATAAATTCATTTATTTTTTATCATTAAATTTGATTCTTTATTGAACTGATTTTACGTTACGAGTAATACGTTTCTGTGATAAAAAATTCAAAGCGATTGATTCGTTGTAAACCCTCATTCTTATGTTAATTGCAAATCCCTTTATTTCAGGACCTCCCACTGTACCGTTTTTTGGTAACGCTCTTATACCGCTCGGTGTCCATCCCAAAGACGCTCTCTACACGTTACTTCAGTATGAATCATACGGGAACGTGATCAGAGCTTTTCTCGGTACAAAACTCGTAATTTTTATAATGGATCCTCGTGACGTCGAAATTATACTCAGCAGTACGGTGCACATAGACAAATCAGCTGAATACAGGTAAAAATTGAAATTGCAATCATTACCTTCCACGCCTATTACAAAAACGGCATTTTTATTTATTATAATCATCAGAGTCACGTGCAGAAATTAACTGACCACTTAATTGTCCGGAAATAAATTGTCAAAAGTGTTGATTTGTTTACAAATATCTTATCACATTTTTCTTTGTGATCGAGAGAAAAGAAAAAAAACAGTGTGTACAGCTACACAATCTTTAATCGCTTATATCTCAAATACAAGATAGTAAATGTTTTTGAAGTTTTGTACATAGTTTCATAACAGTGTCCCAAATATATTCTTGAACTTTGAAAAAATTTATTAGACATTTGCTTTGGCTACACTGCTGCCATGAAATGAAAAATATTCTTCATTCCATTTAATGTAAATTCAAATGATTTATTCAATTTTTCCGTTTCATCGATCAGGTTCTTTGCGCCTTGGCTCGGCGAAGGTCTACTGATAAGTACGGGTGAAAAATGGAAAACACACAGAAAATTAATTGCACCCACTTTTCATTTGAACGTTTTGAAAACTTTTGTACCACTTTTCTACGAGAACAGTCGTGAACTTGTGCTTCGTTTGCGTCAGGAAGTAGGCAAGGAATTCGATTGTCACGATCATTTAGCGGCTGTCACGGTCGATATTTTACTAGAAACGGCGATGGGAGTTCGAGGCCGTAAAGACAAAACGGGATTCGATTACGCAATGGCGGTTATGAAGTGAGGATACTTTTTTGAACGAATACAGTTTTTTCATATCTGTATTTTTCTTTTTTTTTTTTTTGTAAAAACATTTAACGGTATGAAACGGAATTCCTTGAATTTGCTGTAAAAAGTAATTTATTGGAAATCAATTATATTTATGTTCAATTGAAATAAAAAAACGATCATTTTTTTAATTCGACTATTCATGGTTATCCCTAAAGAGGATTTTTAAGTTAATTTTCCCTCATATTTCTCTTGTAGGATGTGTGACATTATTCATCGCAGACAATACGACATCCGTATACGCCCTGATTCGTTTTTTAAAATGTCGAGAGACTTCAAATTGCAAGAAAAACTTTTAGGTATTATTCACGGACTTACAACTTCCGTTATTCGCTCAAAAAAACGAGAGTATGATAAGGAACACGAAAACAGAGGTTCGGAAGATGAGCTTCAGGAGAAGTTGAAGGAAGAAGTAAAATTAGAGAATACCAGAGAAAAAACAGTAAATAATGAAAAAATGCGATACGTCAGAGATGATTTGGACGAAATTGATGAGAACGATGTTGGTGAGTCCAAAACAGTTTGATATTTGATTTAAAGACTATCTGTGAAAAAACCATTCGAAAAATATGAACCATTATTAAATTATGATATAATTTATTAAAATTAATAAATCTGAATTGATAGTATTATCTGATTGTATTCTTCTTAGGAGAAAAAAAACGTCTAGCTTTTCTCGATATGCTGCTTCAACTGGCCAGGGACGGTGTAAACCTCACCGATGAAGAAATCAAAGAGGAAGTGGACACAATAATGTTCGAGGTGAGAATATTTGACGCGAAAAACTAGAAATCATTTTAAAACATTTAATAACACTGATTTATTTAAAGGGTCACGATACGACAGCTGCTGGATCGAGTTTCGTTCTCTGCATGTTGGGAATTCATCAAGATATCCAAGTAAGTCGAAAATATTATATTTGCATTACAATGAGGAATGATTCGCGTCAATAAATATAAAGCTATTCTTGAAAAAAGAATCGCAAAAGAATTTTTTTTTTTCAACAGCCTTTAAACATTTCATTTCAGCGTTTTTAGAAAGGCGATAATGTCACTTCGTTCTTCGGGTTTTTTCAAACCAGGAAAAACCATTTTTGTTCCTGGCACCATTTTTTTCGGTATTTCAAGATACTCGTCCAATGTTTTTTCGTCCCAAACTACACCTTTCTTCTTCATAGGGTCCGAGTAGTTAAAACCCTCGGCCTCTGAGAACGCCAATCCACTCTTTACTATCTAAGATCGTCCCTTGATCAAACTTTTAGAAAAAAAAACTATCATGAAAACTTACTTCCACAAGCATTGCCCATTATTCCAAAGAGGTTAGGTCCGATCTTGTGCTTTCCTCCCTTGTCAACATTGTGACAAGTTGCGCAAATTTTCGCGAATAATTTCTTTCCTTTAGCTGCATCTCCCATGTTTTTATTCCAACAGAAGGATTTCCACTTCAAATTTAATTACTTTCACTTAATTTTATCAAAAACTGAAAGCAATAATTCTCTCGTTGGGTTTCACCCGCTGACAGAAAATTTCATTCCTTACGATGACGATGATGTGGGGTTAAGTCACGTCACAATAGTTGTTTATTATTATGAAGATATCGTCGTTTTTTGTTGCATATTAAAATCCATTTAGAAATAGAAGTTTAATATTGCCAGAAAAAACGCTTGGATAAAATTCTTTGCTCCATAAATTGCGATTCACAAAAGTTTGAAAAATGAGTAAAACACAGAAATTTACAGAAAAAAGAAGATTTTTTTTCATTTTTATTGAAATTGTCACATCGTCTGATTTTGTATTCAAAATTTTTTTTCTATTTTTTGCAAATATTCAGAAGGTAAGAATTGAGCATTGAGTGAAGGCATTCACTCAAATTCTGGATACAGTAATTTTTTGAAATGAGTAATTTCACAGGCTAGAGTATGCGAGGAACTCGATGGTATATTCAACGGCTCCAGTCGCCAGTGTACATTTCAAGACACTTTGGAAATGAAATATCTCGAAAGAGTTATTATGGAAACACTACGACTTTTCCCACCGGTGCCAGCTATCGCTCGACACCTTAACGAGGACGTGCAACTTGGTGAGCTTACGATGACAGTTGATGAGATTTTCGTTGAATTTTTTTTGAATGAAATATTCAATTTCTTTAATGAATCTTTATGAATTGATTAAAAAACTAGAAAAACGATGCTCAATTTTTTTTTCTTCGTTTGTCAAAAGCATCTGGTAATTACGTTCTTCCGAAGGACAGCACAGTGGTCATTCCACCATTCAAAATTCATCGACTGCCGGAATATTACCCAAATCCAGAAATTTTTAATCCCGACAACTTCTTGGCTGAGAAAACTCAAAACAGGCATTACTACGCATTTATACCATTCAGCGCAGGACCACGGTACGGGCATCGATAATAATATAATTTTTAGCATAAAAAATTGTCTACATTTAAGTTTAACTGATATTTTATCGATCAGATCTTGCGTTGGACGAAAATATGCTATGCTCAAGCTTAAAGTACTGCTCTCAACCATTCTCCGAAACTTCAAGATTCTCTCCGACCTCACTGAAAAGGATTTCCGCCTTAAAGTTGACATAATCCTGAAGAGAGACGATGGTTTCAGAATAAAAATCGAGCCAAGGAAAGACAAGGATTTCGTAACTCAAGTCCGTTAACCATAACACGACGAAGAAATGATCTATTTGTATTTATCGCTATTCACTCGAGTCTCAATAAAGTCACTTTCACATTTCAATACTCAAAGAAATGATTTCATTGCTAATATTTATTGATATAATGATATGAAGATGAAAAAAGGTAATTTCTCCCTAGGATAAAGAGAAAAAAAATGAAAAACCGATTTACAAAAGATACATTTATTAATTTTTTACTCGAGGTTCAGGATTTTCTTTAACATCTGAATTGTGTTTCAACATTTCTATCTTCTCTTTGGTTTCTTTCCTTTCTGCCAAAAAATCCATGCCCCATGGAATGATAAACACACAGTTCAAACCGATCAAGACTAATTGACATACTGGAAAACTGTCAGTGACATCTTTGATGAATCCTGTTGAGAAAACATTGAAGATATGATAATTTATTGAGGAAATTGAATTAAATTGAGGTGAATGATTTTGCTTGGGTCTATAAAATTTGACTCACCAATGACAGGGCCAAGGAAAATGGTGATCATTCCACTGACGACAGAAAAAATTCCATATGCAGCAGCATATTTTTCAACGGGAAAATTTTCCACGACCACCAATGGTTGAGGAACGAAAAGACATGATCGTACCATTCCAATGGTTGCGACTGTGATGAGAATTCCGGATAGTGTATGATCGCAGTAGAAAAAGGCAATTTTTGCAAAAGCCATGCAAATCATGGCGAAAAAAAATAACATTTTTGGTCGTGCATTGACGAATAAAGTAAAGACAGCTAAAAGTATTCGAGAAACGAGTTCAGCTGCGGCTGCTACGGTAATAGCAAGTGCTGCTTCTTTTGTGCCATAACCAAGATCGGTCATCATGAGTGGCATCAGTGAACTAAAAGTGAAATCACTCATGAAGACTAAACTTATTCCCAGACTCATGGTCATGAAAACTCGATCCTTGAAGAGCGATAGTTCGAACAAGTTGCTCATCGTGGCGCTATAATAAAAACTTTCATAAATACAGGAACGCATTTTCCATTTACACGAGTGTAAGGCTAGAAAAAGCAATATCTTACAAAAGCCCCAACTCTCCCGTTGCTGCTTTTTCATCATTTTCTTCTTTAGCAACTTTTATTTCTTCCTTCTTCTGCGTAATTTTTCTTTTCTTTTCCATAATACGTAATGGAACTTCGGCATAAGTTGATCCAACGCCAGCGATGTTTCCGATACTTGATGCGGATATCCCTGACATTGTGTTGGCCATGTGGCGGCGATGAGTTACCGATGCCGAGCGCAGACGTATTCCGTTTTCGACATCCGAGTTTGAAGCAACTCTGACCTATTTGAAAAATCGTATATAGCTTCAATGTCTCAATAAAGAAAGCTCGTCCGTCGTCATCGTCGTCGCCCTCTCCCTTTATAATGTCCTTTTAATGCTTAACAAACGAATTCTAAGTGCTGCTTCCTGGTAAAGAATAAGTTAAAAAACAAAACAAAAAACAAACAAACAAAAATACGCGCATTACTTTGAGAGTTTCAATGAGAAGAGGAACCTCGCGTAGTCCACCCTCTTTTAGACTTCGGAGGCTGCTCCACCTGCTCGGTTTTGCGAACACCTGGGCAGCGTGAATGGTCGAGCGACGATTCGCGAGTACGGGATGTACGAATTTGCCTGCTGAAGGCTTTTCCTGCATCAGCCTCTCCGACATTAGTATCCTGCTCTCCTCGGCCAGACGAGCCCTCTCCATCCGGACCTCCTCCGGATCTCTCCTGTGCCATTCGACCGGATGCATCAGCATCATTGCGCCGATGCAGTTTAGACTAAGACCAGCCGTGAGAGCGGCGGTCCCTGTTTAAATACCGAATAAAGAGACAGAGCGTATGAACTACCGAAAGGATTGAGAATAATGAAAATAAGAAAATAAAATAATAAGTCTAAGGAAACAAAGAAAAAGAGGGCCAAAAGTTGAATTTAACAGGCTCGTAATAACATTCACATATACTTGGGAAGCAAGTACAATTTGAAAAAGAAACCAATAAATGTTGTTCTTATTTTGAAAAATTCAACCATTAGGGTCAATATTTTTTTACGAAATTGCTCAAAAAAAAATCTCTAATGTCAGAATTTATGAGATGTGTGTCTGTCATAAGAATATGACAATTTTTTGATCTTCTGATCTCTATTGTCGTAGTGATAAGGAACTATTACGATTTTTGCAATTTCCAACGACTCGCATTCCGTCTGTTCGATTTTTAAAACAAAATAGTAGCAATAGAATAAAAAACGAAAATGAAATTTCAAACCTACCTCGAAATCCGTACATACTCATGAACTTTTCTATCGTTATGGGATACACGATACCTCCCAAGCCAATTATTACGTGAGCTGCACTCATTACCTGGAAGAAAAATTCATCTCCAGATCGTATTCGACTGTATCAAGAACAAGAAATTTTTTCGCTTCCTAATAATCACACTTACCCTCGTACGTTTCTTGACCCAATACGAATTGAAATTTGCGTTACATATATTGTTCATTAATCCTAGTCCTATACCTTGCACAAAACAGATGGCAACGAGATGCCAAATATGAGTTACGAAAGCTGACAAAACGTTTGGAACAGCGAAGAATAAAGCTGCTGTTACTCCTACGGGTCTCATCGCATATTTTTTTAATAATGCTGTCGTTAATAGACCTAAAATATAAGAATTCAACAATCAATATCTGTGAAGTATTTTTTATGACTTGTTATGACCTCTACGTTTGAAATTACCCGTTTCAAGGATCCCCAAAAGTTGTGCAAACTTTTCTCAATATTTCTACGGGTGTGTCATATTTCATTTGTTATCGAAATTTTAATTAGACTGGATGAATAAACAATAAAATAAAGGTGAGATTTCAATGAGAGAAAAAAAAACTTACCCGATAGCGAGAAACTGATCATAAAAACGGAATTTAGAAGAGTCATGACCGAGCTAGCTTGTCCAGTAGCCTTAAATATTTCACCGAAAACGATTGCAAACGAGGAGCTGGGGCCAGTAGTAACGACCTTAACATTTATTTAATCAACATTTATTTTTCATATTATTATGTGTGTGATAATACAATTTAATTCGCACCAATTTCTGGGTTTTTCGATAACGAACAAAATGATCTACGATAAAGCTGCATTTAGTAAACTTTTGATTATGAAAACTCTAAAAAACGAGAAAAAGTTGCTGAAAGTGCGAATGGGAAGACAATTTTTCGTGGAATAACTAATTACTCGGTCCTTAAGTTCGAGAGTTAAAAAATGTTCTAATTACTTATACTTAGCAATTATGCACGACAATTGAACGTTATTAAATAATTTATTAAAATTGAAAACAATTTGTGGCGAAATCCATTATCCAAATACAATTATATTGAATGAAAATAATAATCGATGCAATCACGATCGAAATAGATAATGCATTTTTTAATGTTTTCATATTCGAAGTCTTCAAATACATGTTTTCGTAGAGTGTGTTCATTTCTTATCTCGATCACTGACATTTCGTTGGTTCCGTAAAATGATTCCATTAAGGCGGTGACGATGCTCATTATGTCTTGAAAAAAATATTATCCAGATGTCACATGACCGATTATTTTTGAAACGTAATCAAAGGGGAGATGAATGTCAACAAATATTAATCGAAGTAGACTTTCTTATTAATTGCTGGTCGATTAGTAGCTGTGGATTATTCGAAACCAACACCACGAGGACAACAACATGATTGTTAAAATTTTTTGTGCAAGAATGAGAGTTAGGACGAAACTTGATGCTTTTTGCCCTGGCGTGCATTACTTTTTTATTTTTTATTTGAAATCTCTTAACAGAATTATCTTCGGCTCGATACAAAAAGAATTATAAAAATTATTTTAGTTATTTCGTGTTGTATAAATTTTTTTAATACCTTTGAATTTAAGACGCTTTCGCACGTTGATTTATGTTTTGTGCATACTGGTCTTCTGATAACGATTATAAAAGCAAATGCCAGTAACAGATATTAAACAATTCACTTTCATGGTACCGTGCAACCTAAATATTTTTATACGGACAATTTTTGATGGAAGTTTTATTTTTAGACTCTTAAAATAAATTGGCCTGCTATGCATGGATAATTATATAAATGGACTATTGTTTTTTGTGAATAAAGGAAAACGTTTGCTTCATTATTGGTCACAAAAATTTTCAGACATCGAGTAAAAAAAATCGTTCTATTTTTATCATAATTCACAATAATCTTTTATATTTTATACATTTAGGCCATGCTTTTTTGTAGCAGCAGCCCCGAAAATTCATTTTTTGTTTTTATAATTGCACTCACAAAAACAAGGACCATAGAGATGGCTATAATCCATCCGAAGCCACCATCCGGTGCAAGATCCTCCGACGTAATTTCTTCCTCAACCTCCTCGTTCATTTCCAGCAATTGTAAGCTGTTTTTGCATTGATTGCTATCCTTTTCAGTAAACTGTGTTTTCGTCTTCATATTTGTGATTGACGCTGGCATATTAGAGTCGTAATATATGTCACTAAAATTGTCGAATATTACGACAACAGTTTATCACAGAAATAAATCAAAGCAGCTGAGATTTAATGATTTTTCTTTGTCGAAAAATGCACGTATTTGTCAATACTCGGTGAACACTTTTTTCCCAGACCTTACGAGATGTTTAAATAAAACTCAATGATTTTTTTTTTTTTTTTTTAAGTTGAATAAACACGTAAATAGTTTTACCAATAACAAAAATGAACTATCGTCAGTTTTTGTAAACTTTTCAATTATTCTGTTTTCATGATTTTTTTTAGATTCAATTTAAACAAAGACTTGATTCGTCGTGAATGATTTTGGGCAAATGAACGTTAAGTTGACTACAGCGAAATAATGATCGTTATTAACTCTCGCTGATAATTGATCATGCATGACTAGAAAATAATTCTCTTATCTTACAGACGCTTTTTGGTTCTTACGATCTCTCGTGGAGCCTCGGATACTGTTGAGCTTTTCACGTCTGAAGCAGCCGTCGCCGTTGTAATTTATTATGTTTGGGTGTGTTTTATCGTAAAATGGGAGCTCTAGATCCTCCAATGTATACATTGAAACTGCTTCCTCTTTATTTACCAACTAAATACGTAGCTCCAACACATATCTTCCAAATACGATGTATATTTCGTATTTCCTCGTGTTTTGAAAAATCATGGGATAAAAAAAGAAAAATTTTACATTTTTGAGATATCTCTCATAGATATATTATACCTTGATTATTCATTGGCTTAAAATATTATCAGCATTATTTAGGAAACTTCTATTACACCAATAAAATGAATGTCAAGTTGACCTCTCAAGGTTTCGTGTGACAAAAACAAGGGTATATCACTTAAATTATACATTCTTATAAATATGTTAAAACATAATAAAATTTTACTATTAATAAGAAATTTTTTATAATTAAATACAACCGTTTGCCGTTCATTTCATTTCTATATCGTTGGCAGCACTTCAATTAAAATACTGACAGGTAAATGGATGGCAATGTTTGGAGTTCTGCGCCTGGGTATATATCAACCCGTCGAACAATGATGCCGTACTGGAAGACATTTCACAGGCGTCTTCATGAATTTCATTCTGTCTGCAACTGCAGCGCAGACAGGCTCTCGCTCAAGGCGGAAGACTGAGGCGACCACGGTGGGGACAGCCACGGTGGGGACAAAGAAAACACACGGATCGCAGCGAGCCCGGGGGCCCGGGATGGGGGGGGAGTACCGATAGGATTGATTCTCCTCACCGCGCGCGCTTCCCGCTCACCTGCGGGCCGTTTCATTCAAAAATTCAATTAAAAACAAATTTAAATTCAAAAAATTGAATCGATAAAAACAGAAAAAATTTGCTACTTACAATAGTTGGCATTCTTTTTTGAAAATCGAAATTTCGGAAAATTATTTAATAAATAGAAATTGTTTTTTTACTCCCCTCCCTCGTAGCCTTCGTCCCCTGCGAAACCCGTGGCCGATTTGGACAATGTATTTATTGCCTATTTTATCAAAAGCATTATAATTATATTATTCATAATATGTCATGAAATAACACCCACGAATATATATTTCAATTTTAATTTAATGATAGGCGAAATATTAGTAGGTTATGTACCGCGTCTCTTGATACACCTGAAATACACATGTACATGCTGATTATAGTCATAATGTAACACCCTATCTCTAAATATACATTGAAACATGCCATGACCTTGAAGACGATTTTTGGAACGAGTATCTTAAAAAGTTCCTTTTTATTATTGCTCTTTTAATATTTATTTTTGTTATCAAAAGTTCAACAATATTTGCCAAATAGATTTCGTTAATAATTACGAATTGTATTTTTTATTGCGTCAATAATATTTCACAATCGCCCCAAATCTTCTGTTCCTGAGCATTGACGAATATTTTCGTGTGGAGAACCTGTTAACAATCGGTTTATCACTGTAATCATGACTCAAACGTCTCAGGCGAATCGTTATAGCGTTTCGCGTATGGATTATCGGAAATTTCCGGCGCCAAGAACTTTGCAAGGAAAATTTTTTAGTCAGAACAATCATATGAAATTCTTATTCATGGAAAACCCATGAATGACTTGCACCACATTTATTGCATGATCCACAATGGATTCATTCTTGGAACGTAGGAATATATTACTGGCTACTAGAAAACTATTAACTCAAGCATAGCTTGGAAATCGTTGGTTGTACAGCAATCTCGATGTACGCAGCGATCGTGTGTCCTCGAATATATTTTAACATCTGTTCATCGATATCGCGGGGACCGACATATTGACGTATTCTTAAGTGATAATCGATAGATCAGGGAAAATAGTCTGCGAAAGAATTGTGTCTGATGACAGTCCGGCACGCGAACTCGTGTACGAATCGCACAATTGTGAAAAAAATTTCAATTAAATTCGTTGAAAAAGCAAAAGATTATAAAGTGATACATATAAATTTTCTGCATTTAGTACATTTATACATATTTTTAAGATTCTGTCGTTTTGGAACTTGAAGAAAACAGAGCATGCTGATTATCGAATGTAAATCATTAACATTGCTTCGTTTTATCAAATCGATTCCGATTCAAAATTCTTTTATCTAATTCAAAAACCATGAAACAGCCCATGTTTTTGCCAATGACGACCTTGAATCTGGTAATCAAATGATCGTTCAGATCGATAGTGAAATGAAATGACGTCACAAGACCAAGATTACAGGTTAGCTGAGACTTCAACCGGTTCCTAGTAATGGCTGCATCGGAATGAGAGGCTCGTGCGCGAATCTTAGAATTTTATTAGTCCATAATTAAAGTGTACTCTTGTAAGAAAAGTGGGAGATTATCGATATAATAATCTCGAGGCTCGCCTTGTCTCAATTATCTCGAGGATGATGACAAGCGTAAAAAGTGAGAAATAAAATGCGGTAGCTGTTATTGATCATAGAGTTCGGTACGATCGAGCATTAATGAATAACATGTCATCGGTTTCGCATGTAACATGTGGTGCTTAATCTTTTTTTTCTTACGTTTCTTTTTTCAACGCTTTTTTCGTCTGTTATCGTCCAGTGCTTTAACCTCTCGTGATTTTTACGAACGAAGATGAGAAAAGACTGAATAACAAAACGGACCGTAGTATTCATCGACCATAGATTTTTATTGTGTGAATATAAGTGGGGGCAATAGACACTGGAAGTGAGAAGGAGACCGTGAGAGAAAGGGAGTTTATTTAGCCGTTGTTATAGGGTGAAGATTACTTATCTTTAGGTGTCGCACAACACCGCGAGATAAGAGGGAAAATCCATCATACGGTCAACGACAGAATCGCAATTACAATATAACACAGTGAATCTCCTTGGGTAACCATTTCAGTCTCGTGAGCATCCCGACGTGTTTGACCACTCTGTTCAACCGGTTCTTTTTTATTTTTTGTCATCTATTTATTAAAACTAGTTAAACTTTAGTCACGGGATGAAAACATCAAGGAAAGCCCCTGATGGAGGCTGGGGTTGGATGGTGTGTTTGGGCAGTAGTTTAATTACGGTGAGCATTTTTTTTCTTCCATCTTGACTGCTCAAAATTCTCGAAAGTTATAAAACGGAAATCAAAGGATATAAAAATTGTGAGTAACTCAGCGATTCCATAACAGTTTTCTTTGCGAGCATTGGATCCATCGTTCGGATTAGTTTTTCATGATTTCCTGCTGGACCTCAAGACTGATTCTACGGAAACAAGTGTTATAACGAGCGTCTTCGATGCCAACATGAATTTCTCAGGTATAATTATTTATATGACACAATTCAATTTTCTTTTTATTATTTTTTTTTTTTTTTACAAAAAAGAAAGAAAATTATAATTACAACTATCTGGAGTCTGAATAAATACACGAATATCTCAGGCCTCTTCGTGGGACCTTTGCTGAAGAAATTTACGTTCAGAAAAGTCGCTTTTGCGGGAGCAGTAATCAGTTCAATCGGTCTCATTTTAACATCCAGAGCCAGCAGTATCACACACATAGTTTGCACTTACAGTGTTTTGGGTGGTTTTGGGACCGGTCTCGCGATAGCTGCATCATTCGTTGCCTTGAATACATATTTCGACAAAAAACGCAGCCAAGCAGTCGGATTTTCCATGGTTGGCACAGCGATAGCGATGATGCTTATGCCACAGGTGAGATTTATGTCTTTATACGATTTATTTTTTATATATCATTTCAACCAGGAATCACATGGTATTGATAATGAAAACTAAAACAACGTAGCTCAAGTTTTTGACATAGATAAAAAATAAAATACAGATAAAATCATATTTACACGAGTTTTGAATATAATTTAATGAACTTAGATTTTAAATACCATAAAACGGAAATCTTCTTATCGATCCACCAAAAAAAAATCACTATGAAGCGTCGTGGTTGCTTGATCCAATTGTGTAATGTTGAATCATTTGATGCGATCATTCAGTAAATCAACAAATCACAGGTTTTATAAATCAATAACAATTGCATATCGTAAAATCTAAAATCAATTATTTTTTATCTGATATTCACCTTATTAGATTTACAAAATGATTAAAAAAGATGTCACGATTTCATTATCGATTGATTGGATTTTATTTTCCTGTCTAACAAATAGCTGGCTCATGTTCTTCTCGATGCTTATGGATTTCGTGGCACGATGCTGATTATCGGTGGATGGGCGATGCATTCCATTATCGGTAGTTGTCTTCTTCGACCGGTGGAATACACGAGACAATGCCAAAAGGGCACATTGAAATGCAAAGTATCCAAAGACGTTGACGCGTCTTGGGGTATTCCTGATGTTCAAAACAGAAAGCAAAAATCGTAAGATGACGTTTTTAAATTCATCGATAAGTTTCCACTTTAAAAAAATGTCTTTTTTAATTTTATTCATTCAATTTAATTACAATTAATAAAGATATTCAATTACAATGAATAATTGAAAACGCAGGAATGCCCCTCACGCGATAACTCTGTCATTGAATTATCGACCAAAGCAACAATTACGAGAACAGGCAATTTGAAAATATTGGACAAAAACAACAGCTATTAATTTTGCAGACTATGACATCTGTAAAAACAGAATCCAATGGCAAAATTGAAGACACGAAAAAAATCCCCGAAGCCCAAGAGCTCTTGAAAATTTCTTTCAAACCTGATGACCACGACGTTGAAAGAACTCTGCCATTAAAAAATGCAACAGTTCAAGATGACGATGTTGTTGGTGAGAACGAAAATGAACTGGGCTGGTTCAAATCGCTTCTAAAAGCAATATCGGATTTTTTGGATCTTGATCTACTCAAAAATTCGGTGTATCTCAATGTCATTATTGGATTAAGCTTGTTCAATGTGGCTGAAACGAATTTTAAACTCATGACTCCATTTTTCCTCCGAAGCGTTGGTACGATTTTGTCGTAAAAATTGTCAGACTGAATATTTTTTAAATTGTAAATTCATGGGATTTATCGTTTTTTCCTTAGGCATGACGGACGGAGAAGTAGCTTTTTGTCTTTCTCTCACTGCCGGAACTGATATCATGGCCCGTTTGATTCTACCGGTAATATTTGACAAAATGGGCACTAAAAGGAGACGAATTTTTTGGATAAGTTCTTTGGTTGTTGGAATTGGTCGATCCAGTAAGTGAAAATTAATTGTCCGATCCAATTTAAAAATAGTATGAATACAGAAATTGATTGAAATCACTCATTTGGGCTGAAAACTCATTAAAAAGACATTATAACAAACATAAAGCAATAAATCATGAGGGTTCGTGTTCAATTCGGAACTTTATCTTCTCAACATTACCGACCATTTCTACACTCGATATAAATATATTTTTTATCATGAAAAGATATGAAAAAATAAGCAAACATTTAATACACAAACTTTTCTTTAATATTCTCAATAATAAATCGCACTACGCCGATTTGGTGTCATACATACTGATTCAATTCTGCAAGTAATGCAGAGAATTTTAATTTAACTTTTCAATTCTAAAACTAACGACAGAATATTGTCTAATTATGAATTTGAATGTTTCTTCGTTTCTCAAGCTCTAGCTGAGCAATCAAAAGGAATTTTGCTGATGGTCGTTCTAGTCTTCATTGGATTTATAAGAGGTGCAGTTATTCTTAATATTAATCTCTCGGTCTCGGAGTGCTGTAGTCTAAAAACATTGCCACATGCTTATGGACTATTCATGGTATCAAAAGGATTATTTTCTCTGGCACTGAGTCCTCTCGTGGGTAAGTATCTCCAATATTTTCCAACAATATTCTACGGGAAGAAATAATTTGCAAAACTCGATTCAATTGTTCATTCGTTTGTCAAGGTTTCGTTAGGGACTACAGCGGCAGTTACAGGTTGTGCATTCATGCGTCGACAGCGTTGATAACTCTGACTTTTATTGCGTGGTCGATCGAGTTCTCATGGAAGGCCATTTGTCAAAAAAACAACAAGAACGATGGTGAGATTGAAAAAATGTCAACGATCGGCAAACAATTAGCGTGATTCACACTATTTTCATTCTGAAAAGACAGTTTCAGTTTCTATCTTTACGAAAGTCGAATATACTTCAGAAAATTTATCGTCTAAGTCAATTGCGACAGGTTTTAAGTGCTAATTTGATAACCTGGAAGAATTTCGATCTCCAGTTGATTTTTATTTCGAATTAATCAATTATTTGAAGAAAAAAAATCAACAAATGCTCTGCGAAAGATATCGAATTTTACGTACATACTCAAAAATGATACTTTTTCCTTTTTTGTTGTACATTCTTTTACTCATATATCTTTCGCATGACACACGTGATATAAATCTACTCGATCTCGAGCCAGAGAAACATTAACAACAAGTTCGAACTGCTGAGCAAATAAACGGGGATTTCGTATCCTTGTATTACGCGATAAATTGTAGAATACTTTAGTAGAGTTGATTGATAATTCTGCCCTTGCAAAATTGCAACATTAGAGCATTCTCCGAACAGTTAAAAGATAGAATTTACCATTTTAGCAACAAATTGTAGTCTCTAAAGTTATATTAAAACGATTATTACGAAGATTCGTACATTATACGAGAATACAAAGAGGGCGTGAAACATGCTTTGAACGACGAGTGCATTGGCCCCATTGTTTGTGAGATAACCAACGAGGATCTATCTCGACGGGCAAAAATGTAGTGCAACTGCGTATTTTTGCTACTGAAACTTGTATTCCAATTTACAAAATGTTCCATTTTTTTTTGAATATTATTTAATTCAATCTCGAAGATTTCACTACATCGAGAAAAAGAAAAAATTCACAATTTTTCAAATTGTTCATTTTGTTTTTGATACGAAAGCCTTTATTGTTAACACTAACGTAAGTTTAAGAAATAATGTTATTTATTACATAATAAAATCGGTAATACAATTATAATAAAGTGAATAAACCATGAGTGGAAAAGATGATTTTGTACAAAAATGTTCTCCATAAACAATGCTATTTTATTTACTTTCCATTATTATCTCTGTATCACACTAAAAAAAAGTTTTTATCGCCGTTAATCATCATTACTAATTTCGTTTCGTTCAATTCTTTCTACACGGCGTAAAATATCATTTTCACAAAACACCAAATCGTCACATCTCCTGTTAGAAGTTTACATACGCAATCAACAAGGTTCCTCTTTATCAACGTCAAAGCAGCTCATGGAAAAATTGATAAAAAAAAAAATGACTCTAAGAAAGTAGCATGCTTTGAAATATTCAGTCACTAATCGGTCAATCATCGGTGTCATCGGTACATAACTGCCTCATCGTCAAAAACGAAAATGAAGATAAGAGGTTGGTTGGTGATTAGATTGGTCAGACCACGATGACAATTGCAAGTTGACTGACTGAGCAATGCGTGGACATGAACTTTTGTCGCTGCTTCTCTCTCCTCTCTCTCTCTCTCTCTCTCTCTCTCTCTCTCTCTCTCTCTCTCTCTCTCTCTCTCTCTCTCTCTCTCTCTCTCTCTCTCTTTCTCTCTCTCTTTCACTCTCGTTTATCTCGGCAGTGTCTCGTCTCGGTGTTTCGAGAGCAGTCAGATCGGAACCCTCAATTCGACGTCACGGTCTCTCCACGCTTTCATCGTGAATTCCTGAAGCAGCGGTAGTATTTTTATTGGCCGGAAGCAACATAAAAAAAGAGTGACACAAAGAGACCTCTTGGTGTATGTGAATCAGGGGTATCAGCTGAAAAATGTGTGAAGCGCTCAGGATAAAAGACAACGAGTGACCAAAGTTCATTTAGTCATTTTTTTTACCTTTTTAAGCGTTAGTTCATAAGTTAAACAATTCACCTAAAAAATGGTGGAGAAGAAAATGATACCGCCCGATGGTGGATGGGGCTGGGTTGTAGCAATTGCCTACAGCTTGAACAACGTAAGTGATCGCTATTCACACGTATCTTTAGTCTCTGTTACACGTGAATTTAGCTATAAAAAAAGATAATAAAGACACTTGTTTTCAACGGTCTCGTCTGCCTGTTCCAAGAAGTTTCTTATTCGATAAAAAACTTTGGCATACTTGCAATTATAGCAGGAATGATTCAAGCTCGTAGTGGAATTAATTAATTCAATTCTGCATTAATTAAGGTCGCGAACCAATCACGAGCGAATATTGAGATTACAATTGTAATCTTTTCTTCGTGATCTTAGACGATAACGTGTGCTAACTATCTCCTGAGTTCACGTTGATGTACCGTGTAACATTGTTTGAACCCATGTTATTTACAGAATCGATGAATAGATAACGAGAACATGTTTACTCTCACATTTTGTTTGGTCTCGTTGCACTGTGCATATGCATTTATCTCCATTTTTCCAGACTTGATTTTCGAAGTGATGACTCTTTTCGGATACGTTAATTTTTTTAAATACGATTATTAAAAATTGAAAGCTAGTCAGAACTACTGGAACCACTGGTTGCCAGTTTACAACTTAATTTTCATTATGTAACTCAAAGATTAATAGTTTTTCAATTATCCACATTACGAGACTGTCGTATGTGTTGATAAATGACTTCTATTTTTATATATGGGATAAACCTCAATTTTCTAAAATAAATTAATGATACGAGAGTATTTAGTTATTTTCATCGATCTTTATCAAGTAGACGTAAAACACTTATAATAAAGTTATTGCAAAGACTATAACAATGATAAATAACGAATCAGAAAAAAATGTAAATAAAAAAAAAAACCTTCGCTAATTTGCATGAATACATTCTTTCCACAGGTAATTATGATACCAATATTGCAAGGTTTTAGTCTCGTATTAAAAGATGTATTCAAAAATCTGAAAGTACCTGCAACCGATGCAACGATAATACTCAGTGTGAATTCAGCGTTTGGTATGGGAGTTGGACTTATCCATGGGCCACTTTTACGAAAATTTGGATACAGAAAAATCGCTGTGTTTGGATCAATATTATTCACGATTGGAATTACAGCAACAGCGTTTGCAACGACCTTCACCCATTTCATGATTACGTATGGGTTAATGTCTTGTAAGTAAATCGTTCGAAATAATGATCATTTGAACACTACTTTCCGACTTTTCCTTCTACAAATTTAAGACAATTTCGATACTTCATTGTGAATATTAACAATGCATTATTGTTCCTTCTTCTTAAGCCTTCGGGGTTGCACTTACGATGTCAGCGTTTTCACTGGCGGTTAATACCTTTTTTGAGGCAAAACGCGGACGAGCTATTGGAATGGCGATGACATTTACAGGCTTAGGACCGATATTAATGCCTCAATTAGTATCGTATCTTATGTCATCGTACGGCACTCAGGTATATGTCACGTGATCCTGCACAGAATTAGAAAACTTTTCAACATCTATTTAGACCAGATATTTTAGATGAACAATAAATTTGGCAATGATAACAAAAATATTAATGCGGGTGCTTTCATCAGGGTACTATAATAATTCTGGGAGGTATGACACTTCATTGCCTGGTAGGATCGTTGTTACTTCAACCAATCAAATGGCACGCTACTTGGCAGGCGATAGAGCCACAAGACAAAGAATCAAATTCTATTAAAGGTGATAACTATAATAAATTCATTTACCGAAATTGTCACGTCAGGCTGATGTAGAAAATCAACGATGAACTTTTAGATGTCGAGCTGAAAGACATAGAGTCAGCAACCAGTAACGAAAGGAATGTTATGACCGATAGCGTAAATGAATCAGAGGAAAAGAAATCCTTGACAAACGTCGATCAAACCACCCGCAAGAGGAATGGTCTCGGTCGCATTCGATCAAATACTTTTACAAATTTAGGGGATCACTTCAACTCTGAAAAACGAGCTTTACCTTACAAATGGTGGAGTTCAGGTGATTCTTAAATCTCAATTAAAAGATGCGTCTATTAACTCCATTTGGAAATTGAAGTCCGTAAAATTGCTTGTTAACATCTTCAGGAAAGAGCTTGGATCTCGTGAATTTGGGCAGTTGCACGATGCTTTTTGACGAACCAGTTAAATTCGAATCTGTAATGATCGAGGAAGATCGTGGAGCAGAGAAAAAATCATTGACAGAGAATCATGCTGCCTCATCGAAAGAAAGGTCTTTATTACTGGCCGATAAAGAACTGCTGGAAAAACAAATTCCGGAGGATTCAAACGTTCGAGAAAAACCGTCGGTAATAGCGTTCATTTACTTTAAAAATAAAATTACAAGTTTTGTTACTTTCAAAATATTTTGTCAACTTTTCTTCAGCGCAATTTTCGATATTGCAGCCTCATTTTTAACGCGATAGGCTCCATTTTTTCCGTAGGGCTAAAGAGAAATCAGATGTTTCTTGTTGGAAAAAAATATTACGAAGTATCGTAAATTTTTTCGACTTGAATTTGTTGCGAGATCCAATTTACGTTAACATGATGCTCGGCATGTCAATAGCCATGTTTGCTGAGATAAACTTCGCCATTCTCACTCCTTTAATTCTGGCTGATATGGATTTCACTACTGACAATATTGCAGCGGTTATGAGTACATTGGCTGGCGTTGATCTGGTTTCTCGTGGCTTGGTGCCATTTATAGGTGAATGGCTTCGACTACCAGCGAGGCACATGGCTCTGATAAGCCTTTTTCTTCTGGTCTGTTGCCGATCAAGTAGTGTATCGTTGCTCTCGAAAAATTCATTCGTTCGTAACCCTGCTCTCCTTTCAATTTATAAAGAAAATAATATATTTTTTTTATTCCCACCCCAGTCTTGATAGTGACGCAAAATTTTTCACTGGTGATTATGGTGGCAGCCGGGCTGGGTTTTGCGAAAGGGATTCGTTCAGTGAACATGTCTCTAGTCATTCCAAATCACATCCCTATCGAAAGACTCGCATCGGCCACAGGAATTCAAATGGTCGTTAATGGAATAGTTCTAATGATGCTTGGACCGCTTCTCGGTAAGTAGAGAATTTTTTACACATCGCTAGAACTTTTGTTATAATTATTGGCCAACTCTTATCACAAAATTGTCGATTTTATATTGGTCTCGTTGTTTTGTGCAGTAGAAAATAGTAAAATAACGAATGATCATTTAAATAATAATCAACTTTCAATTTTTCAGGTCTATCGAGAGACAAGTTTGGTTCCTATGTTCCAAGCTTGATTATAATAAATTCGACAACATCTTTGACAATAATAATGTGGGTCACGGAGATGTGTTTAGTACGTAAAAAAAGGAAACAGTGCAAGCCAGTCCAAGAACCATTGGATGTGCGATAATGACGTGGACAATATTTTTGTCTGTTATTTTATATTTTTTATTGAAATGAAATAGTATTATCTGTTATTCGTTCTCTTCTCTCTGAAGCATGCAACAAAGAATACATTTTCGTTACCACGATCACCACAAACTTTCTCAAAGAGTGTGTTACACGATGGTTCATTTATTGCGGCGAATTTCTCGCTTGCGCGGCCTCATGATTCACGTCACAAGCAATCCTCATTAAGGTCGTGTCCTTGTTTGATCCCATTTTGCCACTGAAACGGATCTAATTACAGAGGGAATTCTCGTGCTCGTTACAGAATCTTCGTATTAACATTTGCGAGTCTCGTAATCTCCGATGGATCGTGAAATAAAAAAATTAATAAAAAAAAAAAAACAAAACGAACAATGCAATGTTTTTCCGACCTCTCTCATGGTCTCGTGTAAATTCCCACGGATTCTCCGCTATTCTTTCCTACTTTAGCTCATCTGTACAGCGCACCGAGCCTCTTCAGCCCGAGATCCATTCATACTTCGAGAAAGCCATGACATTGACACGGGAAAAGCAGGAGAAAAATAAAATAATAAAGAGGCCAATGAAGATGAAAAAGAAGGTAGAGGACAAGGAGAAAGAAGGAAAGGAAGAGTTGACGCGGGAATGCGACCTCGTCAAGTTAATCGTTAAGACAAAAAGGAATGGATGAAGAAGGAAGTGAAAGAAAAAATATATACAGAGAGAAAGTGCCTTTGATTCAATATCAGATGATATTTTTATAAATTAATTACGAAATAACGAAAAGAACAATGCCGTGACACGTATTTTGCAAATGACGAAACGTTAATTGATGAATGGAAATTGACTTAAAAATATAAGAGCAAATCGAAAAATGTTATTGAATTTCGAGCACTTAACAGAATGACACTGAAATTTCAGTAGGTAGTTAAATTGATAATTTCAATTTAAAAAAAAATCGATAATTCTTTGACTTATGATTTTATCGTTCCAAACGCCCAATCCGACCTTGAGATGTATTTTTAATCCACTTTCAAAATATTTTTCATGTCGTGAATATTGTAACAGTTTCTTTGCAGAGAAACGTACAAAGAAAAAAAAACGACGGAGGAAGAGGAAGAGAAAGAAAAGGAAAAGTTTCAGAAGCCTTGCATGAAGCAAGGTCATATTTGACTCAACAAGTTAGTGATATGTCGCGTGGAATAATCAATGACCGGTCGATGCTCCGCGTCAACAAGAAAGTGATCGACGTCGCGACTGTTTTCACCGGTCACGCGCTCCCATATATCGGCCATAAATTTTATGGCAATGCGGTTCACGTATTTGAACCAGAACCATACGCATAAAAAGAAAGGAATGAAAAAAGCTTGCACTAAAGCAAATGCGAAACAAATGAACGTCTTCGTATTCATTAGTCGTTGACTGGCTCGAATCCATGTTTGCGAAATCATCCTGGAGAAAGCGAAGCACGAAATTCGAAAATGTACTATCGAGAAAAACGTTTCGTTACAAGACGTCAAAGGAATACGAAAAAAGAAAATTGATATTTAGATGATACGTGCGAAGTATCGTTTAATTCACTTCATTCATTTTCCTCTCGATTTCTCTAAAGGAATTGTAGTTTTCTGCTTCTTTTAGTACATCAAATCTATTTCCACATTCTTTCACAATCTTATTATTTAACACACTTAACACACTATTCATACAATACACATTTAAATCAAATTATCCATAGTATCGAGGCTTGTAGCGTTCTGTCATTGAGCCTTGAACGAAAAAGCAAACTGGCCGTGCCGACTCACTTGAGAAAGATTGACTATAAATCAAATGAACTGGAAGTGATTGTAAACAAATTTCTACAATAGCCAAACGATGAAAATGATGAATAAAACAAAAATAAACTTGCAAACGTCTTTAAAAATTGTCGTCACTTCCAATTCATCCAATATTGTCAAATCTCTTTATCGGCGTTTTCTTTTTCTCAACTCTTTATCTCTTATTATTCGATATATCGTTACTTACGTAATCTACACTAAGTTCCACTTGCGTATATACTTCATATTCACGGGTTTGATAACCCGCGTGGCTCTCCCACAGTTCAAACAATGAAAACACACGCTCACGAAAAATAAAAAATAAAAAATCAGTCGTCGTATACCGTGCACACTGGAATTAATGAATACATGTACGTCATAAATATTGTCTTGCAGTCTGTTGATTACACGGGAAATGTCATTATAAATATTCTTGCTCAGCATCTCGGGTTATTTCCGGGCTGAGGACAAACGCCGTCATTGTCCCGCGTGTGATACCTTGCAACAAAAAAATCAACTATTAAGTCAATCGACCTAAAGGATTGATAAATAATATCATTTTATCTGATTGAATAAAAAATTATTCAAAGTGCTGTATTCGGTTCTTTGATATTTATATTTTTTTCATTTCATTTCAACATGATGTTTTCCTGCACTCCATTTTACACCAATTTGAGTGAATTTGAAAATAATTCAATGGATTATCAGTACCTACGAATGTAAAGCAACACTAAATCGTAATTTATAATATTATAAGAGTGCGGTCTCGAGTGTACGATACGCGACAGAACTTTGTATCCACGTTAATACTTGGCTTTTTGACACTTGACTGTGAAACTCTAATACGTCTCTAATTATTAAGATAAACATGATCGTTGAAA
This sequence comes from Campoletis raptor, assembly GCA_948107755.1. Classification (NCBI taxonomy): domain Eukaryota; kingdom Metazoa; phylum Arthropoda; class Insecta; order Hymenoptera; family Ichneumonidae; genus Campoletis; species Campoletis raptor. The sequence goes on from OX403623.1 coordinate 13,017,916, forward strand.
AAAAAACATTAATTACCTTTGAGTGCCCTGCGTAGAGAACCGGAACATCCGGCGTTGTGTTATTAAGGTCCGAAGCATATTTTTCGTGTTCCATAATGCCCCACAAAGGCATAGTGGCTGGTCCAGTGGAGGCGACGACGAGATTGTTAACCGCTTGAGGTAAAACTTGGTAGGCTCTTTCTATTGACTCAAAATGATCCAAATCTGGTTCGGTTTTTGAAACTTTCGTCGTTTCATTTGTCATGGGCTTATCGTAACTTTTGTTGCGTCTCGTTGTGGGTAAAGTTGAAACTGACTGAGGCGTGACTACGTAAACGCGTTCCTTATTCAAGGGGGAAATTGAGACCGGAAGTTCTTTCCAGGTATCTCGCCCGATCGTCGACGTCATGACACTCGTTGACGTAGTAGTTTCGACGATTTGAGGAAACACGGACGAAACCTCGTTGATGTGAGACGATACCTTAAATAAAGTTGAAGAAAATTAAGAAAAATTATCAAAAATCATAATGAAATCATTGATGAAATGAAAAAATGTGATTTTCACCTGAACGTGAGAAATGTCAACCTGATCACTGGCAGATCCTTCGTGTTCAAGATCGTTGAAGCTGAAGCCGGCGAGTACATCCTCAATTTCTTTTCCCGTTTCCTTCCCCATATTTTTGGATGAAACGACCGGTTCCGTGGTCGTTAGGTACTCGTTAGGAATTTTTTTAGATGGCGACAAATACGGGCGTGAAAACTTTGGTACTTCGGTACTGGCAGTTGTAGCTCTTGAATATTCCTGCAAGAGTAATAAACACTGAAATACATTGCTCATCAAGCATTTGGAAGAGGTGAGAAAACGCTGCTGTGTGCTGGAAATTTTTATTTTCTCCAGTACTAACGAAACTTCGTTACGTACCGACTCGGTAAAACGCGCATAAAAAACCAACGTTTGTCGTCCCACATACCTCGTTTATACTCGTGTACGTGCCTCTTTTGCCTTTCCGCGTTTCAAGATGCTTCACACTCTCTCTTCTATTTCTTTATTCAAAATTCTCGCGGTAAATTTGAAATTTTCTCCTTGTTGTGTTTTTTTTTCTTTTTTCATCGTTTCCGAAGCTTTCGCACTACAATACGATTATTCGTAGCACCTTCACTCACGATTATTTCCGCGTCTAGCTGTTCATTAATCAACGAGAAAACCTCGAAGAATTGACGATGTAATTCACGTACACACAATAATTCTGTTGATTCTCTTTGACTCCCTTTCTAACTAACTTCATTACTTTATTCTCTTTTCTAGACTCAAGTAATCTATTATTAGCTACGAACTACTCTGACTTGTAACAAGTTTCCCATAACGCTAGCTTCTCGTTATCATTATTTCATTAATTTTTTTCCTCTTAGACAGTTTTCCGTTTTCTAACTGACTAATTGGTTTATTTTTTATGTAAAGTTTATATCGATACAATGATGATCTATGGAATATTTTTTAATTTGCTTATTGTTATAAATGTTAGAAAAACGAGTTCCTGATCATTCTGAAACGTTTCATTTAAATTTATGACTTTCTTGAATTTGACGCAATTTGTATTACACAAAAACTATTACCTGTATCGTCCAATTGTCAATGTTCTTTTGCAATCGCAAAACGTCAATAGACGTATTCGCTTTTGCTCCATTCGGTGACCTCGTGACATCTTTTGTTCTTGAAGAATTTTTCGTCAACTCTAACGTCTGCGAAACTTCGTTCTCAAATTTTTGAGTCTCTTGGGCCAGATAATTATGATGAGAATCATAAACAGGTACTTTCCGGGCCTGCGTTTGCGAGGGTGAAGTTTTTGCACTCCAGTCCTCCGGCAACGGATGGAAAGGCTTTGGAGTGTATTGCGAGGTATAAGGAATTATTATCTGTACCTGCAATATTATGTTTTTTACTCTTCATATTTCTCGATATGTTATCGTTGAGGATCGTTTTGATAATATATAACTTTGAAAAAATTCAAACCTGCTTATTTTTTTTAGCTCCTTGTTGTCGATTGCTGGTTTTAAATTTTCCTTCGCCTGAAGTTTGTCCACGTTGTAATTGGTCCCGAGAAGGTTTGAAACCCAATCCAGAGTGAATCTGTGATGGGTCGAACCAGATTTGTCGATTGCCCAATTGAGTTGACACCTGATCATTGCTCTGTCGTGAATCTTTTTTAAAATTATTATATGACTTCATAAGGGCTTTGAGGAAAGGTTCATCACTCGCAGCCCCTTTAGGAGGATCCGGAAGTTTGAATCCATAACTTTGAGTATCTTCGAATCGTATCAAGCCGGGATAAAGATTCAATAAAGCCTGACCTCGTTTTTTTAGAGATTCTGGAATCATCGCTAGTTGGTCAAACGAGAGTCGCGGGGTGTCAACATTCTGGCTTGGTTTAGTGTCGTGATTCTGCTGTCCCGATAGAATCTCTTGTTGTGAATTCTCAAATTGTTGTTCTTGATTACTGGAATTATTGGGCAACGATTGCTCCGAGTATCCAGTGAAACCCGGTTGATTTTTTTGAGCATTCGATGCAACGTTTTCATTTGACGTTTCAAAATTCTCGGATGTCAAGCTTGGAATGTTTTGACCAGAAAATTCTTCAGCCAAAGAGGACGTAGTAACTGGTGTGATATTTTTTTCATCATTATTGCCATCGGGCCACACAGTCCTCGGTAAATCCTCGGCTGCCCAAGTAGCATTTATACCATAAGTTCCATCGTGATTTTGAAGTACCACAGGAGGATCCTCGACCGCACCAGTCGATGTTGATGAAGAGGCACTCGAGTCATTGGAGTTTTTTTGTCTCTTATCATCTCCGATTGAGGACAAGTCAATAATAGGTGACTGTTCGTAATGAATCACATGTTGACCATCAGAGAAAACTTGAGACCCATGGTTCGCAGAGTGTGGATTGCTTTCGGAATCCGTTCCAATATTTTGGAAAAGATTTTTCTCTACTGGTTCCGAATTGACGTTAGAAAATGGATCTGATACTGTGCCTGACTGTGATTGATGATCGTTGGATGAATTTAAAGTATCTCTATATTCCGAATCGGCAGCACCATTAGCACCAGCCTGATTTTCATTAAAGGAATTGGGCGAAAAATGATCATTGGATGCGGCAGGAACCGTTTCAGCGCCTGGTGGCAATTCTTCCACATAACCCTCATTATTCAATGATGCATCGGAATGATGAGATAAAGTTTGTTCATGATCGTTAGCAACATTTAAAGAAGTTTCAATGGTCTGAGATTGTTGCTGCTCGAATGGATGATCAAATGATGGATTGAATGCATCATTATTGTGAGGCAACTGCTTATTTGATTGTGATTCAGACAAGGGAGCACTAAGCTCTATCGAAGGTGAAAAAGAAGATTCTGCTAGGTTCGCACTACTTATGTGTCCATCTTCGATACCACCCCTGGAGAACGACGTTTCCGGTTGACTGTAATCAACCGAACTCTTCGGAGGATCCAAAGACGAATCGATACCGAGTGGCTGCGAATGGAATGGCTTGGCTTTGAAAAGTGGTGGCATTGCACCAGGATATAAATGAGGATTAGGAATAGGGCTGCCAAAAGGAAACCTGCTTTCAATTCGAGCATGAAAGTTTTGGTTATAATTGTTGTTGTTATGATTGTTATTGTTATTATTATTGCTGTTTAATTGAGCTGAAGACGCAGATGGTTGGTGATTTGCATCATGGGCTGGCGGTGAACCGTATCCAAAATCTGGTATTTGAACTTCTTGTGAAAATGAGGATGCATAATGAATGTTTGTTCCTCCGTTATTTTTCTGTGGGTTTAACACAGGCTCTGTGGGTTCTGGCAGTGCCAGATTAGTAGACCCCGCTGCGTAACGTGCGTCCTCCGTGTTAACTCCTTGATAGAGAGGTATCCAAGGTACTTGATTGCAAGGGTTACAATTTCTCGATTTTGCGGGTGGAAGGTAAGCTTGGCCTCCTTGGGGTGATGGAGGGCGTGGTAACTTTTCCGCAGGAGCGTGACTAAAAAATATATATCATTCAATTACTCATAGCAAATCAAATTCACGTGATGACGTGGTTATCTCTTGAAAAAAAAAAAAACATTCATAAGCTTTTTCATTGATCCCACAAAGTACTTATCAGTAATCTTTTCCTGATAAGCAATAATTATAACGGTAACATTTTCACCAATGTTTCCCGCATTGGAGCATTGAATGCGACCATTGGTCGATCTATTTCACGGCGAATTGAAACTGCTTTGTTTATAACTAATCTTACTACCGGACTACAAGTCGAACCGATAAGAATAAGCCGTGCAAGGAGATGCCGCGCAATTCCACTGACGAAGCGAAAACTGTCGGCAAGCTTATAAAACCCCAAGGCTTAAGTGTTGGCGTTCGACACACACAATATCACGTTTACGACCAACTCTTAAGATTTCTTGAGATATAACCTTATTCATGGCGGACACAGTGCAATTCAATAGAACAGCTTGTAGCGTGGATGAAAAAAGAGAAAAAGTATAATGATGTATTCTAAGAAACTAACCCATGGTGAGGATTGGTCGGTGGACCGTAAGATTGGGCTGGTTTCCCATAAGATGCAGCAGATGGTCCAAGTCCATTGGTGGATGGTAAGCTTTGCTGGTGCCCGGAACCAAATGTCTGTTGGTGAACATTATCAGAGTGTTGTTGTTGAGGTTGTGGGGGACGTTGTGTCGTTGGTCCTCCAAAAGGATTGAACCATCCCATCAATCTCGCAAAATAACCGGGCGCTTCAGTCGGCAACGGAGCTAATATTTTTCCGTTTCTAAGGGGCGCGGCTGGAGGTCCAGATCCATGTGGTATTTGGGGTGGTGGAGAACCTCCGTGGTACGGTTGATTACGTGCATGACGAGGAATTCCTGGTCCTCGAAAAGCTTGAGCATTAGGTGGTGCAGGGGGTGTCAGGTACTCGTTCAACGTTGCTCTTCGACTTTGACGACGTGGCCGGACCCCATTGCTCGCTGCCGATACCGATGGCGCTTTATGGCACCAGCAGCATATTAACAGGCCCAAGCACGCCAAGCCCTAAGGAAAATACAATTATTTCGGTCACCAGGACAAAAGAAAAATCTGATCGTACATCGTTTCATCAATCGACTTCCAACTCTAGGGGATCGATACTCGATCAAATCTGTCATTATTGCTCTCGAAAAAAATCAACTTTCTTCTTATATTGCAAAATAACTGCCTCTGAGTTCAATCAACATATAAATTCACCAAGTTCCCGACTATAACGTGACTTGAATGATAAATAGTGATAAGCATCGCCCGGACATACAATGCGCGCGATTTCTCTTCTTCGTGATTGTACTACAACCATATAAATATAGTTATATCATTAGGCTGCAAGACATACGCTTTATACGGAATCATGCATGCCGCACAGGCTTCGTAACCAGAGGAAATATGTGCACTATGACGGGAAGTGTGAACGGAAAGACATTTTCTCTTATTTGATGAAATAACGAATGACTAAATACTGTAATAAACTTAATTACTTTGTACGGTTGTGGAATAATTTCTATGCGACAGTATTTATGTACTTCTGGAAATATTTTTAAATAATTGAATAGTGAATCGAGTCCTTCTAGACTCTCGACATATCTTTAAATTTGCGTTCGAACCCGTGCTCAAAAAGACGAAACCGTTAAACTAGTTATAGCTAAATTTATTCTGATAAACCGATGAAAGCGCCCGGGGGTCTGGCAGAAAATATACAATATACCAGCTCTATTAAAGTGGTGTTGCAGTCAATGGCACGAAAACGCTACACACTATACAACGTTACACACAAACCAAAAGTGGGTCGAATCGTGAGAATTATTTTATATCTCATCACCGCGTGGCTCCATGAACCCGACACCACACGATGTTCTTCTTTACGATACAATTTTTAACACAACTACACTTTCGTCATTTTTACTTAATTTTACAATGAATATAGTACGAGGTTGGGAAAGGAAGAAGTAATGAATTAGACACTTGAATTTATTATAGACCGTTATTTTTTCTTCATTCCTATATTTCATTAGGATACTTTATTTCTGTGTTCCTTACATGTCCAAAATAATATAGTGGCGATCTTAAAATATCTATTAGGTGAATGGTAAAGGTTCAAATAAAGTGAACGAATTCATTAATTTGATTTTAAGATGAATGAATATCAGCGCAATGTAATACCGAGACTTTGATTTAAATTTGAGAAGTTTTACGATACAACAAATAAACTCATTATTGGCTAAACTCACAAAGGTTGGTAAAAAAAACCGATTATTTACCTTTTGAAAAATTCAAACAACTCTGGAACCTTGTACACTACACTATGGCAATGATTTACCCATAGCAATCACGTAAAGAGGCTGTTGTTTGTATCAAGACATTAATTAGGGCAAGAAAATCGACCTCCTCAAAGATTCTCCCTTTGATCTCTCAACGTAATATTTGAGATTGAAATAATATTAATTACACGTTGCGCGAAGATGCCTCGGTGAATCGTTTTCATTATTACGGGAACCGTGACATTGAGAGAGAAAGAAAGAGACAGAAAGAGAGAGAAAGCTGTAAGAATATACTTTGAATGCTCGATCGAGACAGACCGTCGCTCCAGTTCACGAGGAATGATTCAAGAGAAAAAGAAGTGCGAGTTAATCTAAAAGCCTGAGAAAAAAAATCGTACTCAACCGGAAGAAACGGCTGGCAATCGGTCTCTCTTATCTTTTACAATTACGACCGGATTTTCTTTCGCATCTCATGGCGCTAAGCGTGTTTCAGCATTTTATTTTCAAATACTCATCGTCTAATATTCTAAAGCATTGACAGTAAAGCTCCATTTGAAACAAGATTAAGGGGAAACGAAACAGACTTAAAACCGGTAGAGAAAATAATAAACCAGTGGAGCAAACAATGTAACGTCATCTACGAAATTGATTGATTTGTTTAACCTCCAAATGCTGCTAATGTGTATTTAAATTATTGCCACGAATGCTCATTGGCACAGGAGGAAATAAAAAGAGGAAAAAATCATTCGACAAAATTAGAATCAAATAAATAAGTGCCCGGAGATAATGACACCAATTTTCACGCGTGAGCACTCCAAACGAGCGTGCTCATAAAATTACCTTTTGAAGGCGTCAAGCGAGAGAGGCCGGTAAATATTACTCCGAGGAAATGTATGTGTTTAACCAAAAAAAAATAAGGAAATCCTTTAGGCTGTCGATGACAATCCCGACAACTCCCACTGTGCCAATAGCGTAAGTAAACGAAGTCACGTTGAAGATATACATTTACTGCTGGAGAACATGAAAGAGTGAGGAGAGCCGGAAGCGACCGTTACCTCGCGGCCGTAGGAAAGTAAAGAGACTTTGTTCTCCCTCTCTCGTCCTCTTCATCTTTTGCTCTCGCGCAAAACGCATGAGACGTACGAGACCGTACTCACGAATTTAATCTACCGTACAGTTTACTACGACAGACCTTGCGTATTTCTATACTACGACAATTGTAGTACAACTTTTTAACTCCAATTCCCTCAACTTGACCTTCTTCTTGGTAGACTAATTTTGAAAAGAAAACGAAACACGTTGTAAGTTTAACTGAGACCATTGTAAATTTATGAAAATATCAAAAAAATGAATAAAAAAAGGTCAGGGTTGCACGATTTAAAAAGTACACGTGAACCCTTTGCATATTTAATAAGAAAGAACGATATAATGTCCTTATACACATCGTTCAAAGCGACTTGAAGCATTAGATCGTGATATATTACTTGAACCAAAGTTTGCTCACCCACGTGTACTTCCGTTCCCTTCTTTCATAAAGTACTATACAAATTTAAGAATGTATTTGTATACTACATTGTGTGATACGTACAACATAGTATTCACGCGGAATTTCTCTCCCGCGCTTTCCTCTTTCGCGCGTCTCGTCTTTCCTAATGAATCGTGCATCTCAATTCGTTACAAAAAAGAAAAGAGTACATTGCTCGCGTACTATAGCCACGTGTGCAACATTTATTAGGAGCTCCACGGATAATTTGTAGGTCTCGGGAAATAGTTATTTTTTATTCTCTAACACATAATCATTCATATTAAAGCTCATTAATGAATTATCTATTAATTCAGAGCTTGAAGACCTTGATTTCATGATAAGATGTGTTTTCGCTTCATTCGTTTCCTTACAGACGAGTAGAAAAAACAATTACCATCCAAATTACTTTAATTTTTCCTGTAGTTGATAAAATCAAGATTGAGGATTCCGGTCAAAATCTGTTGTTGTAACGAAAATGAAACTCCCTAAATTCGTCAATACTTCGATTTAATAATTATCGACGGTAAATCCCACGTGTAAAGTCCAAGCAAAGAATAATTTTCCCCCCTTCTCATCAGTAAAAAACCAAACTGACATTTATTGATAATATGAGCAGAAATGGATTGAAAATTCTTTTTTTGGTTGACGTACACAATAAAATTGGGCCCCCACATTTTTTATACGATATAAAGAATTAAATACAAGCCTTCGACTAATAATGTTGGATTTTCCGATCTAAATTTCTCTTGGCGAATTGAACCGCTGAACTAAATTGACCAGGTTAAGACATAGAAAAAATAGGAAGGAATCACTGAGTCGTTGGCGTGGAAGCGGCGTTGTACGCTGGAAACATCTCAGGGAACCGCATTTCGAGCTCACGAGTTCGCAGTATGGCATCGAAAGTCGCGAAGAGCGATGTAACTCAGATAATGTAGGTAAGTGGGCTGTGGGGATTACGAGAGTCGACCCATGAGCACGAGCAATCGCTTGACGATGCATATGGTGATGCTGTGTACCCGCACAAATACGTGTCCGTGTGCGATCGAGTATTAACATTCATAAGTGTGTATTTATATACGTAGATGGCACGTGTATGGGGTTTACCGAGTGTATCGCTTTTATACACATTGATGCATTGGATCGTCAAACCACACATGTTGCGCGTTTCGCTTGATTGAATTAGACGTGAAACTGTGATTTCCTGATCGACTTAGACTCGAATAATTTTATTATTAACTCTTTAATACAATCAATATTAAAACTCTCGAAATTGGCTTAGTCACAAAAAAGAAAATATAGAGAAAATAAATAGAGTTTAATGTTTTTAAAATTTCTTGTCGAAAGTTATATTTAAATGACAAAAACATTTTTTCAAATGTAATTGTAATGCAAAAAAAACGTGTCAACGTAAAGAGCGAAAATCTGACTACGAATCACTAATGGTTTGTGGGTAGTAAATCCTGAGTTTCCATCATTCACGATGAAGAAAGTCACCCGAAGCATCCATGCACACAAGAAAATCGATCTACAGACGTTTTTTTACTCTTCCACGAATGAGTTCACGATATTAGACACGGGTGTTTATGATCAGAGTATTCACGAATGTTTATGCGAGGCTCTTAAGCCAAGAAAGTAGTGATTTCTTACCGTCGAATCATCTATTCGCTTTTTTTTCATCATTCCATTCTTGTCACGAGAATAAGCGTTGGGATAGTAAACATAAAATCTAGAGTGACTCGATCATAAGATACGGTGAACTAGATTTGAGGACGCTTTAAATAATGAAAAGAGATTCACTTCTAATTCGAATATCCCTTTTAACAGACACCGGTTATCCGGTCTCTTTCTCTTCCTCTCTCTTTCTTTTTCTATTCTCCTTTTCATCGCATTTTATCTAAGATAAGAGTCCCATGGGAATAAAGATAATTGGGACAGAGGATGTTTGCCACATCTCCTCGACGTTGTAGTTGTCTTCTTCCAGAGATCATCTAACAGCCCGCCCAAAACTATTATGAACAGCATGATGCCTGTCGAGCCAGCAAAAAGACAATGAGGGGAAAGAAAACGAGCAACGTGCGTATACACCTATGAATATGTTATTATACCGTACGACTATATTATTTCGCGAGAGTGAGAGCGAAATACAGGGACGAAAGTTTAGGACGAAGAAATCATTTTAGAACAGAGGCAAAGCACGGGTGTTCTGGTAGCTGGGAATTCTGTCATACTAAAAAATGTACAGCATATCGTGAAGCATAAAAATTAATATGAAAACGAAATTAGAATAAGATATGACACATTGTACTGGTTAATGGTTTTCGAGGAAATTATCCGTACGAACTTTCTTTTTTTTTTTATTTTTAACAGAAATTCATTGTTTCAATGTTAGAACACCCGAGCCGAAATTTATCATGAACGGTTCATATATTTTGACATATTAAAATGTTCATCGACCAAAATAGATTCAAAAAGTTCTAGGAAACATATGAAAATGGCAACATCGTTTCAAAAATTCAGGACAACTAGAATTGTTACTTTCGCAATTTTTTGACTTCCAGTTCCATTTTTTTTTGTTTCCATTGCTGCAGTTTCATTATTACGCGATAACATCTTTGTGAGTGCTAATTTAGAAACAGGATTTAATCTAATGTAGGATACTCTAGGGCCAATTCGTTTGAATAATTTTCGTAAATTTTACTTGAAGAATCGATTTCTTGGTTCGTATTTCTTAGTAAAAATTTCTTATTTTCTTGTATTTTAAAATTCAGGATAGAATTTATCCTGATAATAAAAAACACATTGTGTCAACGAGCTAATCCGGCACTTTTTTTGTTTAAATTCAGTGAGTAAAAAGCACTGAATACGAAAGAAAATTTTCACAAACGTTATTTTTTAACAAGCTTCACTACAATTTCAAGCTATTATCGTGTAGCTCATAAAAAAGTCTCATGCCAAACGTGCGATTCACGGCTGCTTTTGTTGAAGAATTTTATATATATTATTTATAACTAGAATCCTGCGGAGCTCTTGATAAAAAATAAGAGAGAATGCGGACTTATAAACGAGTTTTCACTTAACGACTAAGTAGGTATTATTATGAATTATTGTTAATAACTGGGCTACCGCAAAATATTTTCAGGCTAATAGTATTTCGGCTACATCTTTCTACACGTACGATTCATACTTAATTTCTTTGTACATACTCAACGGCGTTCGTGGTCTCGACACTATGCAGTATAAAAATACACCACCACAATGTATACTTGGATGGCTTTTCCCACGTTTCAATTTATACTTATATACATAAACTTGTAGACAACGAAGTCTGAGCTTTCATCTTGGAGAGGCATACAACTTCAGAGACTTAATGTATATTGCAAGTACTCGTAGCTACGTGGGTATGCAAAGGAAACACTTGTAACATTACTTGTAACACTTGTACAGATACATATAGTTGTATATTCAATTATGTACTAGAACGAAGTGCTGTGCAAATTCTCGAAAGTTGTAAATAAAGAAAAAAGAGAGGACTCTGTGGGCTGGTAAAAATTAATGTCGAGTTTATCAGCTGTGTGGTTTTACAGGATTCTGACCTACATTTCGATAACTTGTTCTAATAACTGGATTTTAGAATATAGTGTCATTATCAATCGATGTGAGAATCGAATATTTCGTCCAAAGCTTTGACAAACAACTGGAGCAGACAGTTGTTGAATTTTCAAAACATTCTATTTGTTTTTTTTTTTTTTTTTTTTTTTTTTTTTAATAAATGATGCTCCTTGGTATCCACCGACTGGTTTTGCCCCTGGTATCAGATTTTCCTTACGATCGAAATTATGATCTAACTGTGCAATTACAAATCAACATTTCTTCACTACCGGTAGCCAAGAGATGGAATTCTCGCACGCACGCGATAAGAGCAGCTGACCGCACGCTCTCGCATCGTGTTTCCGTTCATTAATTAATCGATCGTGTACCGCGACACTCTCGCTTCTTTCAAATGGATTTCACCACGTGGATAACACACGAGCGTAAAAACTATTTGTTTCTCCATCCACATTGGCTCGAAATTCGATCAGTGAAATTAAACAATTACATACTCTTGATAGTAAGCATCATTGTAATTACAAAATTAGTTCGACTTAATAGTTCAATTGTACTCACGAATCGAACGTTCATGTCTCAGTCCTTTCTTCTATGTAGCATTACACTCAACGGCACACTCGACAAGGGCGAGTTGCAGTAGCACACACCCAATGAATAATTATGAAAAATAAAAAACTAAAAATAACAAATAACCGGAGTATCACACCTCATTGACGACGTATTTCCAAAGTAAGACGAAGCAACGATGAGAATTAATAAAACTGTCGCGAATTAAACCAAACAGCATTAAAACTTGTCGTAATGTCGCATTGCGATTTTTAAGGGATGCACATGAGGACTATTTAGGGTTTGTTTTTTGTTTTTTATTTTTGCGACACGCGAAACAACAACCAAATTAATTTCAAAGTAGATGTGCACTTGACCAATGTCAAAGAGAGAGTCCATCGGCATACCGTGCGCCCGGGTTTCTTATATTCGAGAGGCCTTCTTCTCTACTTCGTGTGGCCTTACCACCATTCACCACCTCCAATCCTCTCGACTCATTCGTTTCTTTCACTCTTGCACTCTCAGCTGTGCGAAGCTTGCTCCTTGTTTTTCTACTCTCTCGCTCTAATGTGTTGTGTGTACGGGGTTAACCATACTCAACTCCGATGCACCTTTTGCTCAACGTGCAACGATAGAGAGAACGTGTTCTAGCCAAAGTATACACGTTTTGATTCATAGCAAACGAAAGGACTTAGCCCGCATTGCTTTTTCTGTCAAAACGTATAATTTACGAGCGCAACTTCCAAAGCAGTGTATCTATACGTCACTCAAAAATCTAAGGTCTTGGACTAGAACTACCTGCTGAGGAAAATCATTTTTTGCCCTCACTCATCATCTCCGCCTACTCAGAGGCAATCTACCTGTTTCCCAGCATCCATCATATCATGGTCTTTTAACTTCAAAAGAAAATGCATCGAATATAAATCTGAATTATAGAACATTTACAAACATTTATAGAACGTTAATCTTTTATCAATTTTTATTCAGTTTCTACTGCAAATTTTAACATTTATCTGCTGTTCGTTCATTTAAGCAAACGGTTTTTCCTTCGTTTTTACTTTTTTTCCTAGGAACAGTGAACGAATGTTCAAGTCAGTAAATAAGAGTATAAGTTGGATATAACATTTTCTTCACCTTCTTTCGTGGGGTCCAATAAGTGAGAAACAGAACGTAAATTGAAAATTGCCCCATTTTTTATTAGAATTATATCATGTCGGCGATTAATAATTCACTGTAGATACCACTTCGTAACAAAAACACTGAAACATACGTTTATGACAATGATGTTTTTATTATTAAGATGTTTAAAAAATTTTATGTCGTACCTAATGATTTTCGAGTTTACCTACCACACTCCAACGGTGTAATTATATCCTCTGAAAAATGGAGGCTTTTACGAGCGATGAATTTTAATTCGTGGATGCAGCTTCTCCAGTGCTCTTCAGTTTTGTAGCTTCATTATCTTCGACTTTTTGTTTCATTCATACCTGAAGCCATTCACGGCTCCGAAGTGCTGGATTATTTTCGTTTTTCTGTAAGATTCCGTTTCTCTTTGCACGATTCTCCTTCGAGCTCAATGCTAAAGGATATTAAGTTTAGAAAACCCTTGACGGAATGCTTATTTCGAAAACATTTTTTTAGACTTTACATACGTCATTATAAATAATTATATGAAATTCTTATGACGATTAATTTACTGAAAAGCTACGAAATAGAACGAGTCATTCATCCTGTAACTCATGGAAGTGATTATGTTACTTGGCACTTTTCTTTTCAAAAAAATCTCGAAGCTCCAAACCCGAGAAAAAAGGAATTTTTACATATAATCACAATACGTTCGTGAGGCGGGTCAAATGTGTTACGAAGAATGCAATGGAGTTACAAGTTTACAAAAGAATTCCAACAGTCTGTGTGAGGGTGAAGCAAAGGCCCATCAGGACGCCTTCAAATCTTCAATCTTGTCTAACATCCATCTTCTGTCACAATGACATTATTTCTTCTAGCAGTTGGATAATCGTTCATCTTTTGCAGCCAGAAAACATTCTGCGTTACAATAAAGAAAAATCTCTACGAGAATCCAAACATCAAGTATGGATTTAAAAAAAAATTCCCTACCCTTCAAACAGCAGTAATCGTTTTCACTATTCACGAGTCTCTGAGATTGGGAAGTTTTGGCACTAATCGTATATTTCTTATCCATAAGAATCGTACAAACAAATTGCATATGCAATAAATTCAAAGCGCGATCACCGCATATCAATTGCCAACGTTGTGAGCCTTGCAGCGAACAGAGAAAAGCTTTTTATGGATCTCCTTTTGAAATAGATGTCTTGCACATATCCAAGTATATTTCAAACTGTTGGTGTATTAGTCTACGGGAGTTGGAGAGCGATAAATGCGTGTGGCTCTCATACATTAGCAATGAGAAACGTGCAGTCTTCGTTCACGTTATATACACAGAATTTGACATGTCTATGTGGAAAAAAAACATGTGTGGATACGTAGACAGCTATTTACTACTGTGTAGAACGTAACGCAATGTGTTCGTTCTTACAAGGAGGAAATCGAGGGTGAATCTCCGGAATACAAAATGACCTTGCAGAAAGCGACGAGAAAGTCTGTATGACCGGGTTTAACGTCCATGCGTGCGTCCCCGTCTTCATATCGTTTAAATATCATATACATATAAACGTCTGAAACATATATACGCGCGTTTAAATGAATAGCAGCATCGAAGTTTCGAACATGAAACGATCTATGCTTGCATGGTCGATCAACGTTAATAAAAAAGTTAATTCCTTATTTACTCCAAGATCTCGATAATCTTACCTTCTCAATATGGCAAAAACCAGTGAGAGATATCCTGGAATACTTTAATGACTTCCCATTAAAAAACGAATCTCTATCAAAGAGTTTCAAGATTTTTTAAACTCTTCTGTATGCAGGATAAATTATATTGTATGTGATCAGGTAAAGTTGTAAACGAAATTGTATTTTAATCCGCAGATTCTTGCTTTCTTATCAGTTGTAAGTAATCTCAGTTTTCAAGCAACGTAAGGAGAATTTATCAGGTGTTTTTGTCAATTGCCTTATTGCAACGTCTCATCTCGCTGTTAAATTCGAGGCAAATAAATTCGGCGGAATCGTGCAACTTGAACTCCAGTTGTACTCGCTCGTTGCACGACGAATCGCTGTTACTATAAAACCTTCTAAATAACATAAAGGTACGCAAGCCTTTCAAAGACTGTTGACTGCAGCGGATATCTAGAAGAAGCTCCATCGACGACAAAAAATTCGCACGGTCTTCACTTCCTATTCGCACCTGAACATGGCTAGGCTTTCGCCATTTCTAATTGTTGTAACGTTGTCGTGTCTTTGGATGACGGCATCATCATACACTACTCCGGCTTATACGACGGCCTCACCCTGTATAACGAATGGTCGTTTTGCCGATCCCAATGACTGGCGGTGCTTACAAAAATATGTCATCTGTGTCTGGAACTCCACTACTCACACATTCATGGAAAGACCTATGAAGTGTCCGGGCCAATCGATCTTCAGAAAAGAGACATCAAAATGTGAGAAACGTTCGTGTTCACCTTTACCTACAGGGTGCTGAGCAACCACATCCTTTGCTTCAAACTGTAGTGAATTTGTAAAAATGATTATGCGTTATCGATAAATTTACTGTGAAATAAAAAGAGAAACTGGGAAAGTAGTCTAATTTCTTATGTCCAAATTAGTAAGGTTTGTTTTCTTAAAGTGTGTCACTTTAAGCTTAATTTTTTGTATTTATTATTACACTTGTTGCCATTACAATATTTATTGCATATGAGGTAATAGTCAGAGTTCATCTACGATCCTAAATGAATCCTCCGCAGATCATCACTTGGATCCTTCATTACTTGAAACTCTAATAGACTTCGAACTCGACCACCATCCCCTGCCATCACGAACCTCTCGTTTGACCATCGACCTATCTCTTCGCCGTTCACTGGATGATCTAGTTCTTTAAGCGGCACGTCTTTCACGTTGGTCGCCCGTTTTCGCCTTCGAGAATGGACCCTTTTATCCCCGGGATTGGCCAAAATTTTCATGATCGTAGACGTAGATGATTCCACCGATTTGTTGCCTGATTTCGGTGCTTCACGATTAAACTCGTGAGATATTTCACCAAGAACGTGACCAAGACCCTTTTGGAAATCTTCATTGACCCCGGGCAGGCTTTCCTTTATCGCTTGTACCTTCGTTGCATCAGTAATATTCTCTGTTTTGTTTCCGATTTTATTCAAACCAGAAATATCCCGTTTTCGGCGCGAAGAAGTCTGATTCGATTTACTTTCACTTTCATCCTGAGGCTTCAATGTAGACACTTTTTCCAGACCTCCTCCGTTAAACTCCGTCACGTGGCTAAATGTCTCTGTCAAGTTGTCGAAGTCCGTAAGATGGAAGATCGATTTCAATGTTTCAATGTTCATAGAGTTGTTCAAAGATTTCAAATGCCATACCAAACTGTGATTTCCATGCTCGTCAAGCATTTCATCCAAGAGGAGATGCTTTTCGACCTGCACTAATTTTTCTTTTTCATCTTTTTCGTTTATATGTTCGAGCAAAACTTTAATTCGCAGTGCCAATTTATGCTTTCCTTCTGGTTCTTGCGGCAATGCAGATGTAACCGTAGTACGGCGGGTTGCAGTGATTGCTGTAACGTTATTAATATCGGTTGAAAAGTGTTCAGCCTCTTGTCCTGCAGATTCCGTCGTTGGGGTTATCGTTTTATTTATTAGCTCGTTTGATTCGATCTGCTCTGACGATTCACTATCCGCACAGTTCTCACTCGACGAGTCTTCTGCACAATCCTCGCAACTATTGGTTGATGTAGCATTGAGACATGGTTCGCTGGTATCATTGCAGTTGCTGTTTTCGCAGCTCTCAATGCTGGCTACAGAATTCGTCAATGATGAATCACTGGGATCGATAGCGCTTGTGTTGTCTTTCGTGGGACTACAATCTTCTGAAGACTCGCAAGCTTCCGTTGTGCCTTCAACATTCTCCAATACTTTGTGAGTCGTGTCTATTGACGAATCCTCATTGGTTAATGATCCTTCGTCTGTTGCTGTTAGATTATCGGGTAATTCTGTTGAATCTTCTATCCATGGAATCTCCGAAACCGTACCCGTAATTGGTGTTGACGTCCCGGACAAATCAACTAAATGCGTGGTGTTCTCGGGCTCGTCGGAAGATGTTAGGTGAGTTGTGTTGGTTGATTGAGGCGGTAACTCCGAAGTCACATTATCGGCCTCCAACTTCATCCGATCTGGTGATCCTGTTGATTCGCAACTCTTTCCGGTAGAATCCTGTTCGCATGAAGAATTTACTTTAATGTCACTGATCTCAGTTCCATCTATCATAGGATGTTCTTCCGTAGTACTAAGTGGTATTATAATTTCGGTGGTCACGGAATGTTCTTCTGGATCTGTCGATGATTGGTCCATATCCTCAAAAGGCGTTGAGCCCGTAGTTACACAATCTTCGGATGTTGGATCGAGACAAAATGGAACTGTTGATTCTGAAAGAATCTCAGTTGATGCTATGTCTGGTGTGGAGAAGGATGCATCTGCGACAGTTATATTTTCAGTAGAACTCGTTGTGGGGACTATATCATTCTGTTCGGGTGAGGTTTCTTTGTCATCAACTGTAGACTCTTCAGCAATTTCGGTATCGTTACTGACAGATATTGCGGGACTGATAGTATCTTCATCCTCCGATGAAGATATCGACGAATTTGAGCATTCCGAAGACTGGCCGTCGCAATTAGTATCATTATGAGTTATCTGAGGCATTTCTATTCCAGACAGAGTCGTTGGCTCTGTTACTTTATTCTCAACTACTAAAGAGTTCGGTTTCTCTGTAACCTGATCCAAGCATGATGATCCCCTGCATTCACAGGACTCTGATCCTTCTCGGCATTCCTTGGTGCCTTCAGTTATCTTTTCCTCCTGCGGAATGGTTAATTCTTCATCACTGGTGCAATGATCGTTAGTACACAAATGAGCAGACTGGTTCGTCTCTTCATCAGAAGTTTCATAGGAAGATTCTGCAGTACAATCTCCTTGCGAACAATTCTTAGAAGTCTCTGTATGATTGGAAGATACTACAGTACAATCTCCCTGCGAACAATTCTTGCCGCTCTCTGTATAATTGGAAGATGCTACGGTACAATCTCCTTCAGGGCAATGCGTGATAACACTTCCTGCGTCATTGGATTCAGCAGTACAATTTTCTTGAGAACAATTCTTAACGGTCTTCGCGTCATGTTCGGAAGATATAACTGTTTCTGGCTCTGTAATGTTTTTTATAGTATTCGGTTCATTCTGTGTACCTCGATCAGGAATCGGTGATTGAGGTGTGCTAATTATGTTTTCGGGTACTAAAGTAGAAGCGCACGTGTCATCCTCGCAAGAGGTGGGCGTTTTTGTTTCATTGCAAGTGGCGGTGTCTTCGCATGACTTGGTTATTTCGCATGACTCCCCAATAGGACATCCGGATGCAGGTGGTGACGTTACTTCGTCCTGAGAGTCAGGGCCAGCTTTTTTTGGGGTACACAATGAAGGTGCTCCATCTTTTTCATGATGAACATTTTGCACCGATGGTGCTACCTTGATTTCCACTCGCTTTTTCGGATTGTCAGTACCATCGGGCCATTCATAAATGGCTTTTGATACTACATTGCCCGTTGCACATTTAACCTTTTTATACTGACGAATGTTGATTAAACCCTCTTGGTTGACTTTTTCAGTTTCCACGACTCGACTTCTTTTCGTGTCATCGACGATTACTTCGTCGAGAGACGACTCGCAAACAGTTTTTTCTTCACCTGGCAATATTTCACCGCGTATCCTCGAACAATCCATATCTTTTTCCGGTATCGTATCAGAATTTTCAAAGGAAATCGAAAATTCTCTGGTTACGAGTTTTTTCGGTGGATTGGATGCAGGATCTTCCCTAATCGTTATTAGTTCAATCCAGCAGAGAGTTATATCTTCTCCGTTATAAACGTTGCTTGTCTTCTTAGCTTCCGCCTCAGTCGCTACTTTAAACTCGCCTTCGACGTTAATTGGTGGTCCATCCCGGGAAAAACTTTGACCATAATCTTTGTCACTACGACGCCCGCTGACCGAGCACTTCTGAAGTACAGGCTCATCTTTTTTAGACAAGTTAATATTTTCTTCATTACGGCAATGTGCAATTTTATCATCAATATCCATTGAAGAATCCATGATATTCGTGCAATCATTTTCTGCATTTTCCGGATTGCCTAGAGTGCTCCAAGGCATCTTGATTGATGTTACTAACCCAAAGGGATCAAATGAGTTCCCCCCAACATTTATGTTAATGTTGCGGTTACCTTTGGGCGCTAATTTCAATAATTTATCGGACCAATCAGACTCCAACATAGAAGATCCTTCATCTAATTCAAACGATCCACTAACAGGTTCTGAGTTTTTCGTTGGAACTGAATCTTTCAGTTTCCATGATGCGTGCGGAGGAGCTCGCTGGAATTTCGAAGAGGTTTCATGAGATGGGCTAATCGGCCACTAGGGCATATCATGTAAGCAGTAATGATAAGAAGAAAAAAAACATTCTGAAAACCGTCATTTCGGAGTATATAACACGGCAGCTCGCGGGACTTTTTTTTAATATCGAGTGTCTCTTGATATGGTTAACGATGAAATCGAAAAAATTATCAATGTTGCATGTTGCATCTCTATAAATTGTAAAATATTGGCCGAAAAAGTATGTCTAAAGACACGAGCAAGAATTGAGAACTTGCGAAATGCGAATAAAACAATGACTACAATATTTTCATGTACCTTTTGATCGGTGTGTGTTCCATAAGGAATAGCATCATTGAAGCCAAGCCAACAAACCTGTTGACATAAAAAATAAAAGAAGAAAAGTAGATGGCGATTAATTTCCATGCAACGTTGCGACTAACAATCACCGAATCGTTAAAACTGCAATACATGTTTCAGGGCGTGTGGTATCGCATACACTTGTCCAAATTTCGGTTACTATATACGTTCATGAGAAACGCATATACTTGCGAGCTTTATATTTTGTAGGTGCATATACGGTTGAGACATTAATATGTGGTAACGTTAACCAAAAGCTGTTTCTACGAGCCAGGATGGTCAAGTAATCGTTGCAATCCTGATAACACGTTTCAATTAAATTTTACAGTGATAAGAAACACCCGATGCTTAAAATGCTTCGCACGAACGACTCTGGCCCACAGCTGAGGAATCGACTCTGCCACCTATAGCGTTTATAGATTTCGCGTATTTTTTTATTGGCTTTATTCAACCAGCCTGAACAAACGAATATTGTTAATTGAACTTGATCGCCTTTTTCGAACGCGATCATCAAACTGATGAGAATATACCGATGATGTAATAAAAGTACATTGGCCGAAACGATTGGAAAACCATTCAACGAAAATGAAAAGGATTTAACTATCCAATTAATTTACATCTTAAAAAGAAAATAGTTTTACCGGAATACTGCACGATTAGAATCGCTTTAGACGGAAAAATAAAAGAAAAAAATTAGGTACGTTGGCTCGATTCCAACCGTCACGGTATAACGAGCTGAATAAAATATATATTGGGACAAGAGAGAGTTAAAACGCGATAAGAAGAACAATGGTGATCGTGTCAAGCAAGAATCCATCCGCTTTTGCATGCTCTTGGAGTTTTCTTTGCATTAAAGATTTGGGTTAACGCGTACGAATGTTTACTTAATACTTCACATTTACGTGCATATTATGTCCTTTGGAACAGAAAAACTTTATCTTTATTTTGACAACTCATTGTACCAAGGCTTGCGTCAGAGATATTCATAATTAATTTTATTACTTAGCGACTAAAATGCAATAATCCTGTCCTATTTTGTAACTCGAGAAAAATACATGTACTCAGGTTTATTGCGAGTTTACGATCTGGAATTCTGACATCCCTAGCTGTTATTGTTCCGATTGAAAAGTCTTGAGTTTTTTTTTCTCGTATTAAGAAGAGGCCACTAAATGTTATGCTCTCCATGCGCAATGTACAAGACACAATCAAGTCTCGGCGTTGACCGAGAAGAGGGCCATGTTCGATGGGCTTACACTAACGTCGCGGACAATTAATTTTTCCCTGGTACAATACTCAAGAGAGCAGAAAAAAGAGCGCGGGAGAGAGGAATACAGTCTGCAAAGCAATGCGTTATTGACTTAACGACCTACGACCGATGGAACTCGTGTTTCCGACACGGTCACCGAAACTAAACAACGAAGGAAGAAAAGAACCCAACATGATGATAAACAGGCCAAAATTGTATGAACCCAGCCGTGATCGCAGTTGAAATGAATAACAATGTGTAAAATAATGATTTCGGTAGTGTACTTAATGCTTATTGTCCTGAATGCCCTTACCAGGATGACTTGTGTTACTCAAACTCACCAATATGATCGAATAGTATCTCCAAAATGAATTTTTTTTTGGTAGCATCGTTATCGTTGAGTCTCAGCTAAACTTCCGGTATGATCTCGTTTTGGCATTCACTGTAACCAAATTTCCCATTCACTGCGGTTCGCTTCTGTCCTCAGCTATTTGGAGTTCTTAATACAAACCCTCTTGAAACTTTTATTTTTTGCAATCTATATGTTCATAGAGCACTCACTGTGTTCTCCAAATAAGACACGACGAATTGATGCACAGGAAGTCAAATACGAGGGCTTCTTTGCACCCAGTGTCGTTTCTCTGACGATGGAATCACGACGCTGTACAATTTCGATCAAATCCCTCAAGTCTATCGTTGCTTGATCCAATGCGTCTTCTCCCACCACATTGATCTGTCCACTAAAGTTGATACCCCACCGCAAAAGCTGTATGGACCTCTTCTCGTTATTCGTACTTATATTGCCTCGAAACTATTCGATATAGATAAGAGTCACTACACGTGAATGTTTTTAAGTGCGATTTAACCAACTCTGGAACCAGTCAAACCCCTACCAACGACCAAACACCTGCCATAGTGGGAAACATATTTGACAATTCTTATAGAATAACAATTATTTCAAATTAAACCAATTAGGGTTTATCTTTCATTGCTACATCCTCATATATCATGAATATTCAAAATTTCGAGATTTCCAGTCGTATAGTAGCGAAAAGGATCAATGGTGCTTCCAGATCGAAGTAAATTTGTTTCGCCATCCGTTATCGCACGATTTTATTACAATCATTCGGTTATTCTTTCTTGTTCTATCTTTCTTTTTTTCGCCCGTTAACGCATTGAAAATAATGGTACTGACACCATTTCTATTAATCTATAAAAATAGATCGTAAAAACTACATAAACAAAGTCGAAGTTTCTTGATCTCTTCACAGAATGACTATTCAAATTATTCATGAAAAATAAAGGACTAGCTTTATGTTAAATAAAGAGCCAGTTTCTTGTATCATTGATTCGTCGTCACTGGATGAAATTGTTGAATGAAATTGTTTTTTTTTATTGTGTTCTTAAAGTTTTGAAAGAAAATAACCGGTATACCAAAAAAAAGATTTTCTGTTAATTCTAAACCCATGTAACACCTCAACGCGATAATTATATTTGTCACACACGTCGTCCACATAATGATCGTTTTGTCGATACACTTAAGAAGCGACGTAATAGCTCATGGTATTTCATTGCATTATGAAAGTCAAACTCGTTCGACAACACCATAAATTTTCAGTGTGTAAATTATTAACTTCGCTAATTCTTTCGAATCCGATATACGTATGTCAAGTTGGCACAATTTGAACCCTAGCTGTCACAAGTTTTAGACACGTAATCATCATATAATGGGCAAAGTTGTTGCGAAAAGGCCAAGGACCCGCTCCGGTTAGTTGAGAGTTAAGCCATTTGATGAAGGAATACCAAAGTTGTACGTACACTCGCGGTGAAGGGGAGGGGGCAACAAAATCTGAAATTGCATCATAAGCCAATTCACGTACTATTAACCGATATAAACTCAACGATAGGTAGCATTTATCGTACTTCTAAAATTGCACGTTCAAGAATAACGACGCATTTGCTCGTTTTCGAAACATTGGTATCCCCCTCCGAATGTACTTCCGTCGATGTGCATGAAGACTCTTTGCCAATGTACCGCTATCGAGAAAGGTGAAAGCGTTTCGCTTTTCGGCTCCGAGACATTACGATGGTCGAAAACTTCGAACAGTTTATAGCCGTCTCTTGAGACGGTAGTACTTAGTTACGCGGGAAAAATATTAATTAAATTACAACAACTAGTGACCGATAGTAGTCTTCGGGAAATCGAACGATTTTGGTTGCTACCAACATATCGCAATCTAATCAATAAAAATGATGTGGTTTCTCATTATATGTTTCGTTCTATTGCTGACAATTAAAGTCGTGGTTGACCTCTACAGACCGAAAAAGTTCCCTCCTGGTAAAATTTATATTCTCCACAATTTTTAGCATTTCAATAATTTTTTATCGGATTTAAAGTACAGGCTAAAAGTTTAAACGTCAAATCATAAATTACACTCTATCGTGTATGTTCTCAAGGACCCCGGGGATTGCCATTCATTGGCAATATATTGGACCTTAAAAGAATAGTCAAAAAAACAGCTTCCCACGGCAGAGCTTGGTGTCTCTTGGCGAAAGAGTATGGACCCGTAGTAGGTCTTCGTTTGGGACTCGCAGATCCTTTGCTGATCGTTTCAGGACGCGATGCTGTTCTCGAATTGCTTGGACGCCAGGAATTCGATGGTAGACCAAATGGTTTCGTGTTTACTCATAGAACTATGGGCGAAAAACGTGGTGTTATGTTTTCCGATGGAAAAGTTTGGTCCGAACAGAGAAGGTACGAAATCAACAAAAATAAAAATAATAAATCAATGAATTCAAATATATCGTTCCAATGTCCAGTTATTGTTTCTTTTTTTTATCTGTCGAAGATTTTCCGTTCGTAATTTGAAAGTCCTCGGTTGGGGTGGACAAACAATGGAAGAAATGATTCTCGACGATGCTTTTAATTTCACGAAAATCATTGAACGGGAGTGTAAAAATGGACCGATTAAGAATTTAAACACTTTCACGTCACTCGCAGTTCTCAATAGTTTGTGGTCGATAATCAAAGGATCGAGGTAAACAATATTCGTCCTGTAAAATCTCAAGATATAAAGCAACCTTGACTTTTGGGATTTCTCAATCGTCATTTCGATTCTCTACTCATTAGCCGCTGACTAACGCTTACTCATATGTCACGTTTCACGGATAAATTATTCGCATTTGTTCATATCTTTACTCATGAAAAAAACTTGACTCGGCCCCTAGATACGATTTGGAAAACGGAGATCCCAAAGTTATGAAAACGTTAGAAATGATGAATCGAGCGGTCAAGGGTTCAAACGTAACTGGTGGAATTCTTAATCATTTGCCGTTCCTTAGACATGTAGCTCCAAAATTTTCAGGCTACGCTGAATTGACTGAGCGACTTAATCAAACATGGATATTTTTTGCTGACGAAGTAACAAGGCATAAGGAGTCTTGGCAACCAGGAATAAAGCGAGATCTCATTGATGTTTATCTGGAAGAGATCGAAGCTCGTAAAAACGATCCAACCTCAACGTTTAATGGTGATAATTATTTCTCATTATTATTCTAAAACAATTAACCAATTTATCAACTCATTAATATTTATTCGAAAATTTGTATTTTCAGAAATGCAATTAGTCGCTTTGCTCAAAGATTTTTTCGCTGCCGGCATCGACACGACCTCTAATAGCATTGAATTCACAATTGGCTACATGACAGTCCGACCGGATATTCAGGACAAAGTTCAAGACGAATTGGACAGAATTATAGGCCGAGATAATTTGCCCTCTCTCGCATCTAGAAATTCGTGAGTCAGTTTGGTTGATCATTTCCAAGCGGACATTTCGTGTAAATATAACGGTTTTTAAAAATAAACTCAACAGAAGAAAACTTCATCATAATATCCAACATTCAGAAAATTCAAATGCCAAAAATACTCAAAATTTATCCTTCTGTTCTGGACAAAAACATGCAAATTTTGGTTTTAATTCAAAGTGATTAATTTTTCTCATAAATTGAATCTTTTTTTTTATTATTAATTCTTGTTGTGTTTCTGGTTTTGAATAAATAAAGCATTTGAAACTATTCATGAGAAAAAATTAGTCATCGTGTGACCGACGTTTGCAGCCTGAATTTTTTTTTTCAACAGATTACCCTATTTGAATGCTGTTTTGAAAGAAGTCTTAAGAATTAGTAACATCGGACCAACAACCATACCCCACCGTGCAACAGTCGATTCAACATTTATGGGTTATGAGATAAAAAAAAATTACACTGTTTTGCCGAACCTGATGAGCGTTCACATGGACAAAGAACATTGGGGTGATCCAGAAATATTTAGACCTGAAAGATTTATCGATGAAAATGGAGAATTCGTCAACGACCCATGGGTCATACCATTCGGAGCAGGTGACTAGAAAACCGCATCGTATTGAATGCCAAATTTCACAAATGTATTACGATCTTAACGTATTCTGTTTATCTTCAATATTGCAGGTCGAAGAAAGTGTTTGGGTGAAACTCTGGCCAAAAATACACACTTTCTCTTTGTCGTGTGTCTCTTGCAGAAATTTCGTTTCGAGCTGCCGGATGGTCAAGAACCACCATCAATGTTGGGAAGAGACGGTTTTACCCAATCACCGCCACAGTTCGATATTGTCGTGACACCTCGATGAATCAGACTATTAAGTTCGTCATAATATTTAGCAACGTTTACAAAAATACAATCGTTATTTGTTAGATTTGATTTTTTTAATGAAAATCATTTAGAGATTAAATATATTTCAATGTCTTGCATTTAAAAATAGTTTTTTTAAAAACAGTAACAGCTTTTTTGCGTTCCATGTTTGTTTTCTTCGGAGACAAAATACAACTGACAGGGTAAAAAAAACAATGCAAGTTTATCGATTTATTTACATTGATATTCTGGATACAATGCTGCACTTCGGACAATTGACCCACCCGTGAAATCGACCAGAGAATGCGTGAAAAATCAGTAACAAAATAATATTTTTTTTTTTCAATTTCTCAAAATATACCATATCGTTAACGCCATTTGTAAATTTTTATTTACATTGGATACGCATTACTTTTTTAATACGTATCTCATGGTTGTAAATATATAAAAATATATTCGCAGTTATTTGTGTTCAAGCTTGAAGTTTTTCCGTCAAAAGTTTTTCAAGTTTGCGCATATCAACGGCAAACTTACGAATTCCGTCGCTAAGCTTGTCCGTCGCCATTTGATCCTCGTTCAACAACCATCTGAATTGTGCCTCGTCAAGATGAACTTTTTGGAGATCGGATTTCTTCGCTGTCTCGACGTTCAGAACTTTGTGCAAGGGCTCGTTACTTTTCTCGAGTTCCTCCAAGAGCTTTGGAGCTATTGTCAAATAATCACAACCACCGAGCTCTCTGATTTCACCTAAATTTAGACGGAAAGAAAAATCAGTTAGATTTCATTTTTTTGCAATTATTTCCAATTTATTTCAGAATCAAAAAACGAACAGCCAATTAAATGTTTCATAATTAACGAAAAATTAAACGAAATAACAAAAAAATGGTATCGTTATCGTTCGAACAATTGTCATTTTGTTTGATTCCAAAAAACAATGCTTTATTAGTAGTAAAAAAAAAACAAGGAATCATGAAAAGATTACAACCCATTTCTACCCTCAAATTTTTTAGTTTAATTTCATCATTTGTCACAATATTTTGATATCAAGAATGAAACTCACCAACATTACGGAAAGATGCACCCATTACGACAGTTTTGTAGTCAAACTTTTTGTAATAATTATATATCTTGGTAACAGATACAACACCAGGATCTTCCTTCGATTCGTAACTCTTTTTATCAGTGTTCGCGACGTACCTGCATAGATAATATCGTAGATTAAGACACGATGAAATATTGGTTCGTACACGTGTTTGAAAGAAAGGAAAAAAAGTTGGTTACCAATCGAGAATTCTTCCAACGAATGGAGAAATTAGAGTTACACCTGCCTCGGCACAGGCAACAGCTTGGGCGAAAGAAAAGAGGAGCGTCAAATTGCAGTGGATTCCGTGAAGTTCCTCAAGTTCCCTGAAGAAATTTTATATTGTGAGAATTTTTATTCTTCGTTTTCTGTGCATGAGATGAAGAGACTTGCAAACATACGATCGTTCATCATTTAATGACAAATAAAACGATACGAAGAAAATTTGATGTTATCCAAGTTAAAATGACGAAAAAATAAATTGAAAAGTGAAGATTTTAGAAAATCGACAACATTCTCATTTTCTCAATAGTCACGCCTTGGGTACAAATGAACTTGAATCAAGAATTATACAGACAAACATCGCTTTTTTAGGAACAAGTGAAATTTTTGAAATTCTTGCTCACTTGGCAGCTTGGATTCCTTCCCAAGTTGAGGCGAGCTTGATGAGAATACGATCCCTGCTTATTCCTGCTTCCTCGTAAAGATCGATGAGTTTTTTCGCCTTCTCGATACTTCCTTTCTTATCAAATGACAACCTAGCGTCAACCTCGGTCGACACACGACCAGGAATCAGTTTCAAAATTTCCTGACCGAACAACACGCATGTCATGTCAATAGCTGCCTCCAGTTGCTCATTGAGATTCCTACAGTTCAACAATAAAATGCCATTTGTCATATTTTGTACTGGAACAGTTTTTAAAATGTTTTTTCAGCACAAAATTAATTAACTCACTTGTGTTCATTACATTTGTTATATAAAAATAATATTCACATTTATACTCGAAATTTAGAAGATCTTTTGGGGATTCCTGAAAATCGATTTTTTTTAATATTCCATGAACGTAGAAATAAAAATTATTTGCCCATATCGATAATTCATTTGGAAAAATATAAAAACTTAACAAAACCGATAACATCGCGATGTTTTTGAGAGAAAAAAGTAAACACAAGTCGTTGTTCAATTTGTTTACCCTTAAACATTAATCGTTAACGTTAATAATTAATAAATTAATTGACTAATTAATTATTGTAATGTCAAATAAATATACTCACGAGCTGACTTTTTTCGCATGATGAACAGCTTTTTCGAGCAAGTGGGCATATTTTTTTTGATTAGCAGCAGCCAAAATCAGTGATGGATTAGTCGTTGCATCAGTTGGTTTAAATTGCTCCATGGCTGGAAATATTATTTGTTAGATTGACGGCCATTTTATGGGATTAATAATATGTTATGATGAGGTGATAAACTTGAAAAAGAATCCATGATTATTTGGCAACGATTACATAATTATTATTCTCGAAAACAAGTAAACATAATGTAATAAAAATTTCAACATTCTAATCGTTCTCGCGAAGGCCATTAAGTTTCTTAGCTCACGTTATCTCGGATATTAATAGAGACCTTCGTGACTCGTCGCGATATAATAAAAAGAATATGTTAAGCCCCGTAAGCTACAAAGTGACGAGCGAAGAACAGGATAATAAAATACGAGATCCATATAACGTTAAAAAGGTACGAAAAGCATGAACACGTGTTTGAAAAATTTGAATTTCGCGGGGTCTAACGATGAGTTGCGCCAAAATTAAAGTTTGCCTTGACCTGCGCAGGAGCCGGCCGGCTGTCGGAGAATTTGCGTTGTGAAACGGCATGGTGATATATTTCGTCAGAGATCATAAACTTTACAGTGGAATTTTTTAGAAATTGTGAAAGAAAAATCATGTGATTATCATCGTATTGTCGTAGTCTGAGCAGCGACGCTAGGTAAATATGAACGTAATCTACTGTGCCCGTTCGACTTGCACTGTAGTACTGTACCCCCCTCTTAAAATCATCCGACTCGTTGGTGAACGTTGATAAATAACCTTCGCCTCTGACCCGTTTCCCCACCATAGCGAAATATAATGAGAAACGAGAAAATAATAACGAGGGAGTAAAAAATGAAGAATAATTGTGTTTAAACCCACCGTGAAAATCACCGGTATCAGCAACAACAGTTGTCATTGATTTTAGTTGATCGAGAGAACTCGTCATTTTAGTTTTCTTTACTTGTGGTCCACTCATTTTACGATTCTTCGAGTCTCTCGAGTCTTGACGAATGCACAACTGACGAAACGAGAAACACGACTCACGATCCACGCAAAGTTAGCCACACGAATACTTGAATCCAAGAGTAAGGAAAGAGAGAGAAACAAAGAGTTGCTCCATCCTTCTTTTCTAGATGGTCAGGCTTACCACTCGCTGGTTGATAAATACATGGCGCCACTTTTCGTGACGACACAACTTCTGCAAATTTGAATTCGTTCCCCGCGCTCTAGAATATCGATATGTTTCCACTAAAATGTTTTTCGTAATCAATGCAGATAAGAGACAAAATTGCGACCTAGAATTTGTCGAAAGCTGCACAAATATGGGTAAAAAATTCTATTGATTCACATGTGGTCAATTATGAATTATTAATCTTTTTTTTTCACTTCTCTTTGTACACATAAGTAATAACACTTCACTAAATAAATAATAATAAAGTTCTTCAACTATCAATGAGATATTTTGTTTGCGAGCTGATAATAAAATTTGGCACAAAATAAATTTCGTACTCAGGTTAATAATTGTTAAGTGAACAATGCTTATTTTGAAAGTATTGTTTATTGATCAAACTGAATATCACCAGGTACAGGTACAAGGTACACATGGGTCTAATTTGGATAGTGAAGTACAAGATCCAAATGAATAAAAATCGATTTAAATACGTGATTATGTTAAAACATGTGAATTTCTGAAACGGTGACCCTTTAAACTATTAATGAATTATATCAAAACAACGGGTCAGTCCTAATACTTTGTCAGTTTCAGTTGCACAGAATATGCTTTCAGATCATTAGAAATTATTTAATATTTTTATATGTTTCACTCTTCATCCTGGCTATTTCAAAAAGAAAAAAGGAAAATCGATTTTTCTACCATAATGGGGTATGTCTCGATATTTCAGGAAAAAAGTACTTGTAATTATACATGATGATCTATTAATATGATTAATTACTGGATCTTCTTCCTTGGATGGGAAGTGTACGAAAATTTGACAGAAAAACCTTTTTTAAACACTAACAAGAGATATTTTTTTACAAAAAAAAAAAAGCGATTTTATCAAATCTGTGGTACTTCCTGTATCCGGCTATGAACGATCTCAGTCTAAGAGCAAGAGAGCTCTTTTAAATCGAATGAGAAAAATAAACGTTAACACGTGCCTAAAATTTCCGGGTTCAGACTTTTTCCGTCGCTGTCTTATCATGCAGGATTGCTTTTGGCTGATAACTGTACATAAATATAGAACAAATAACGAGCGCAGCACCAGACGTAAACTGAACTGTTAGCTGAAAGTCAAATAAGTAGATCGACGCTACGCAAGATATAATTATTGCGAGCGAGGTAGCGAAACCTTTGAGAATATTATCCGCATATTTGACGACCATTGCCACAACGAGGCCTCCACCTGCTTGGAGTGCAACCAAGTACCAAACAAAAGCGTCGTAACCGATGAAAAATCCTCGACTCTTAATAATAGCTCCGTCATTTAAAAAACAAGTAGCTAAGCCAAAAGGCAGCGAGAGTAGACTCAATTGAACGTTTCTCATCCAAATTGATATGTCCGAACCTTTGAGGATTTTTTCGAAGTATATGCCCGCGAATCCGGAAAGAAAACAGGCCGTTAAAGCAGCTCCAAAACCAAGTAAATGATTTTGCTCAAGTCCTGAAGGGCCCTTCGCCGGACCTCCTTCAGCCAATTGAACGAGTACGACACCCATCAGTAGAAGGCAAAGAGCACCCCATTGCATTCCGCGAAGTGGTCTCCGAAGTATTGTTACCGCGAAAAATGCAGTTGTTAAAATTTTCAGTTGATAAGTCACCTGCGAAATGTAACTTCGATTAATTCACCCACTAAACGGTTGCAAAGTTCGCAGTATTGCAATGGAATGGAATTTTTGCTTGTTCATTTTTGTTTTTACAGTGCCAGCAAAAAAATTACGACCATTTCAATATCCAATTGAAAGTGTTGAAAGCTTAACATTTTTTTTTTACAATTTTAACATATTACTTTAGTGAATTGTGGCCAAATATCAATTTTAACAAATTTTGTCACAAGCACTACAACGTATTGCTGAATGGAAATTATTTGCATGAAAAAAAAGCTATTTGGATTTTTGACACATGATTTTCCTTCAATATTAATATAATTAATGGTATTTGTAACTCGATTCAGACTTACCTGATATGTAGCGGCATCCAAATTCGATGCAGATACATACAGTAAATTATTCTGTATAATATACAAAAGTGATGGCACGCAAACTTTTAAAGTATCAAACGGTTGATTAATTATTGTACATTTCAGTGAATTCACGAACTGAGCAAAGCTCTTTTCGTTGTTGTACACCAGAATTAGACAGGTGATCAGCTTTGTTAACTCTGACATCAAAACAGCTGTAACAATATAAAATATGCCATTAATTCTAGAGTAAAATGGAAAGAACTGTGTCTTGTAAACAATTCTTATCTCATTATTGAAAAGTCTTCCACATTTCAAGGCGTTTGTTCATCAAACATATTAATTTGCTATATAAATTGAGCAATGTGTTTAAAGAAAAATGATAGATTTTACCTGTCGATGAGAGGAACATGTCGCCTGCTCTGGTACGTGCATAACGCATACTAAGACCCACCAAGGCATTTTGGAGCGTAAGAGTGAGGAGACTTATGTATTTGAGTGATTGAATATTTTCTGAAAGAATATTGTCCTTTATAGATCAATAATACACTCGATGAAAAAAAGACATATAAACTAGAAAACTCGCTTACGTTTCTGTTGAACTGTCATATCGTCGAGGGGAATGATAGTTGGAGTTTGCACAATGGACGATAGATTCAAATTTGTCATTCACATATTGCTAGAAAAAAAAAAACAGACAAAGTTGAATTGAGTAAATGTGTACATGTTTGTGTACGAGTCGTTACATTTTTTATCGATATTCTTACACTCACTTTTTTGACATAGGTTCGTATTGTGTGAATATTAAACGAGACAATACATCGTAAAATATATATGAATATAAATTAGCGAGGAAGTTTGAAAAAAGTACGATAAAAGACAGACGTAAACTTTTCATTTATTTGAAACTCGCACGCATTCATGTGCAATTATCAATATATGTATGTATACAATTATTTTCAGTGTTTATACATTGCAGGTTAAGATTAGTATTTTGTACATTCAATTTTAATGTTAATTTCTTGAATTAATTTTTAAAGACCCACATACTTTCTTTGTACTTGTGGGTTTGCTGGAACGTACCACGTTGACACAAATTTTCGGACTGTCACTTTCACGTAGGTTAGCATAGCCAACGTACGCGGTAAATGTGCCAATGTAAAAAGTCACATTTTAGTTTGGTGTTTTACCTGGTTGTGAACGATGTCGGGAAAAGAAAGAACTTGCTTCAAGTGTCAGTGCTGCCTCGTATTCTCTGAGAGACAACGCAATTCTCTAGAATACCCCAGATGGAATGTGTAGTGAAGTTGCAGTTGTTTTCTCGTTCAAAATTGAAATAAGAATTTATGAGCTTTTCGAGTTGAAGGATGAATGATGACCACAAAAATTATACAGAAATACAACAATTGATTTTTATTTTTATATGAAAATACGAAACGAAACATGAGGAAAAGATGTCGCGATATAGTTTAATGTAATGAGATCCATCTTTATTGTGAATCAACAGACTTTCGTTATTTCCTATGCAATTTGTAGATGATGGCAGCTCTCCCTTAGCCTTATAAGTGGCGTTTATCATAGTTTGCAGAAAATATCAAATTTCTGTCATACCCATTTCATCAAGATAATAATAAAAAATAATAAAAACATAAGAAGAAAAATATAATTGGCACATCCCGACAGTTTGAATTTAATTCATGACATAGCTCCATACACACGATTTTTTATCAATTCTTTATTTTTCCATACAAATTATAAACATGTTTTTTTTTTTCTTCAAATACTGTACATATACTGAATTCTATAATATTTTTAAACCTCTAATTTAATGATATATCATTTCATTTATTTCCATTTACTCATTTTTTAAATCAACTACTTTGATCCTCGTTTCGTTTCATTTATAATATAATATACAGGTAGGATTTTCTTGCATTTTTTATTTTTTTTATTTTTCCGCTCTTTTTCATTCATGTTTTATGATCAAGCTCAATTCTCTGATATGGCAGTTCCAGGATATGGAAGAATACAGATCGAATTTGCCCAAATCAAGTATCTGCGTTTTCAAGCATGGATAGAAAAAGTTTATTCAAAAGGGTTTCTACATTTAAGTCGGCAAAATCAATTTTTTTTTTTTTTTTTAATTCTTTTTTATGTATCACCAATGTGAAAAAAATCTCATCGAAAATCTGAAACTTAAGATATATCGCGATGAACTTGACTCTCATATTAAAAAAAAAAAAAAAAAAAAAAATTAGTCTTCGGTGTCGAAAACAATATTTCCTCACAATTGTATTATTTAAATCTCAATGTTGGTCACCACGATGATTATTCAAGTAATTGCACAACCACTTTTTATTTTGCGATTTTCGATACGATTTTTTTTCACTTCTTGCGAAAACAGACTTTATTCTGCACAAAGAAAAACGATCGCTTCAAAAGGATTTTATTCTAAATGAAAATGTTAAGTCATTCAAATATAATCCAAAATCAATGTGTCCGTATTTTTTTTCTTTTGAGCCGACATTGACGCTGCGAGACCAATGCACTCTGTTTGAGTGAAACTACTTAAAGATTTCGAAAAAATCGGCGCTTTTGGAAATGACAACAAATTTTTTCGATTACAAGTACCACTTGCATGTTAAAAAAAAAGCAAACTGATCGTCCGCCTTATGAAGCCTACCGATCGGATGAATTTGTGATAAATTTCCGGAACTTGAACATTCTTTTTAATGGTCATTGCGTGTAAGTTATTTACAAAGATATTTAACAAATGTGAATGCGCTGTTGATTTTATCATATATTGTGTACAATTCGAGCTGCGTATAGTGTTTTTTTCGTTTTTGTTTTTCATTTTTTTTTTTTTTTTAATCAAACTTTTTTCTTTTCATCTTAAACTACTCCTGCCGTTTGTATCTTTGCCGGTTTGCCGAATTTCGATATTAACAATATAGAGTGAGAGAGTACTATTTTCTATCTTCACAGAAGACATAGATAAATATATATTTTCATAATCTTTTTCCTTATAAATGTAATTCGCTTACGATAAATTCATTAATTATTACTGTTTATAATCTTAGTATCGGTGCTCCTTTTCTTACAATTTCATGTACTTCTTTCTTTTTTTTTGTTGTTACTTTAAAAAAATCCTGTAGTTGTGTAACAAGTTTCCATCGGCATTATCATTTTTTTCCCTTTATTCTCTTTTAACTGTCGACAATTTTGTGTTATCGAATAATGCACAACCAGAGAGATGCTAAATTTTCTGTAGCTATAAATAAAATTCCGAATATCATTAGCCCGTGGAACATGATAAACTTGCTATCATGATCTCAATGGCTTTGATAACAATCGAAGTCAAAACGAAGAAATAAAAAAATAAAAAATTGAAAGTCCAACAAATGAAAATTATATCGTCAAAACTGTGACAAACTCCAGCCCAACTTTCTTGTTGTGAGATATAAATATATGTATTCCATGAAAAAAAAAAAAAAAAAGTAAGAACAACTAAGAAGTACAAAAGCTGCCAATTTGTTTTTTCATCCTCCTTTCAACCGAAATTTAATTAATTATCAATCAAATAAAATTCCTTTCTTATTCAAAGCAAAACTATCTAGCAATTTCATTTTTCTCACCCATTGAATAAAAAAGGACATATTTCTGACTAAAGAGAGATCAAAATACATTGTCACTTGGTTTCATAAGAGTTAGTTACAGCAACAATACGGTAATTAATATTAATGTATTCTTAAAGTAATGTGTATTTCTTCAGTTATGTTGGTGTTTACTGCTCGGTAGGCAAGTTCTGTTTGCTTCGAAGGAAAATCGAAAACAATAAAACAAATGTGAACAAAAACGGATGAATAATTCAGAATGATTAAAATGCAAAAAAAAAATATTTTAAAACAACACGTTAATCTGTACGATATATTCGATTTGAAGATACCAGAGGATGAGAGTTTGAAGTATGGTTTACGAAAACATTCCTACTCGAAAGATCAATTTCATTAAATTTGTACACGTCGTGATGCAGCTAAAGTTTTAATTAAGCAACGTTTTTAAAACAGTTGAGAAAATAGCTTTTCCAAGAATTTTTCTACCCCAAAACGAATGAATTGATAATAGAAAATAGTTGAGCGAGTTTTTGTGAATTTTTTGAAATTCCATTTTGGACATTCTTCACTGTACGAATATTTACTCAAGATCAAAATTTTCGACTCTTCCTATTAATATGTCTTCTGCTTTTTTTCATTTGAAAAGTTTTGATTATACTTATTGAGTATCGACTCCGGGTAGGACTGTGCGCGTAAAACATGCTTAAACTTCGGATGGGCAAGTTGATTTGTAAAAGTATCAATCAGAACAAATGGTCCCTCCGTTTAAACGTTAATATTCGTGTTTTTAATTTCGAGGATTACTTTAAGTACGATATTCAATCGGATGGAGGTATACTGACTATCTCGTTCTTAACAAAGAAGAAACAAAAAATTCAAAGGAGAAGGTGTTACGAAACGGCAATGAGCCCCATACACAAAATAAGTAATTATTTTTCCCATAAAATTGCAATAATGTTATGTTAACAATGGTTACTGCTGATTTTCGTAACAATTAATCTGATTTCGAAATCTGCATAAAAACGTTCGAAAAATTAAAAAAAAGAAATAAAATCGCTGATTTATCTTGCGCTACGTGATTGTCGAACCATCATAGTGGTATTTATAGCATTGTAAACGATAGTAAAAAGTTAAAAACAACCTGTACGCTAAGTAAGAAATCCATTGACGTAATATAACTAGAAAAAAGGGGGGAAAGCTTACAGTACAAAATAAGATTGATTATAAGAAATACAAACACATCTCACTAACCTATACTTTGCTGCTTAAAAAGATGGGAAAGCCCGAACATGGGTGCAATTATTGCGAGTTTATCATGTTTTAGCATCAATCTGGACAATCAAACAAACAAAAATGAGAACTTTTGCATCAAAGAACCCCATAGGTTTCCATATGTCAACTGTATAAAAAAAGCTTTTTTCTATCAGTAAAAACTTGCACAACTTTTCATCTTTTCTCCCCTCTTTCTTTCTTTCGTTCTCTCTCTCTCTCTCTCTCTCTCTTTTCCTTTCTCTTCCTATTAGCAAAAAATAATAGTAAAATAATAAAACTTCAGGAGACTCGCGAATCGTAATGGCATCCTTTTTTTTCAACTTTCAATCTCTGGTTAAAAACTTAAAATCACTTTGATAGCTTTATACACGATCATTTTTTAGTAACGATGTAAATCGTAATCATTGCGTTTAATATTTAACATATATACCTCTTATTCGTAATATATGTATAATCTGTTTGTGTGGATGTCTCGTCCGATCTCTATTGCCTAGTTTATTTAATAAAAACTATAATACTAATAGTATGGTGTCCGGTACTAGCGCTACTCCAAGATCACAGTATTTGCTTTCACTATTCACCAGGAGATAATATATTTTTGAAATAAAAATCGTACATGGGGACACACGATACTTTAGGCTCCCAACGTTATTGTCGATACTTTGCGGTCCTCTGTATAATATATATATATATATTTATAATTTACTTATATTTTTTTTCTTTTCCAACTCAGGAGGGGTTACACGATCGGAAAACATTTAATGTCTTGGACCAATTTCGCTCGAGATTTAGCTGCATTTTTCTTTTCTTTTAATATATGATAAACAAAACGATAAGTTTGCGACACGTGGTCGCTAGACAAGAACGCGAATCGAGTGTGTGAATAAGCAAATCTGGAGCTTGGACTAGCCCGTACCCTCGTATGTCTCTTGTCTTTTTAGCGTGATCTCATCACAAGAAAGATCGCGTGAATCGTCGATCCAAAAAAGATTTTATCGTCAATTTTTTTAACGTTTTTCGTGACCAAATTTTTTCAGTAGGATATTAATATAAAGTATTTGCAAACACACCTGTATAGGGTGAGTTGCAATGTCCTCTGTGGTTATAATTTCTGTATACACAGATTTATACTGGTGTGTTATAAGTCTGGTAGTAAGTCGCGTAATTGTCGAGTTTTACTTAACTGTATAAGTGTTTTTGTGTGTTTTTATATGTTTATATATATATATTTATATTTATATATATATATATGGATGATTTTATATGGTGGTAGGCACTGATGGGGGTGGATGGCTGCATGGCGAGCAGATTTAATGATGCTAGTCCTTGACCAGTCTGTATATGTGATGTTGAGCACCGTGCTCGGACGTTGATACTTCGAAGACATATGCCGTGCATAGTAACGTCTCTTCCGTATCTCTGTTCGTAACAACCTGAAAACAAATAATCAAATATGAATACTGAACTTTCCTGCAGGGGGCAACGATCAATTCACATAATAAATTACGTTTTTTGTTTTTAATTTTATTTACGTCGTCAGTTTGTAATTCCTCAATTAGCATGATTATTATTTGCTGATTAATGTTAAATCTCATTGAAATATTAATAATTACCTGGAGAATAGTGAAGTTCTCAAGAACGCTATTCATCATGTATTTCTCAGGCAGGTGCTTAAGTTTGTGAATAAAGTTGATCATGTACTCGCACATTGGTGAACGACTGATACGATAAACGAACCTGCCGTTCTCGAACCTGGCATACTCAGTCTCCACCTTCTCCACCACGTGTTTACCAAACGAGCATACTTTCGTCGAACACGATATCGTCATGTTCTCGTTGCTTTCATACCTGCGGAACGAAATTTTTCACAATTATTTCAATTCGCCCCAAGTTTTTTTTAAATCCAAGTTTTTCGCCCAAGTTTTGTTTAAAACTTCATATTTTCTTACTATTATTTTTAAAAAATTTACGATGAAAAAGAATGCATGCATCAGCTTTAATGGTTTTGTAGAAACAAGGGTTTTTATAATCGTGGAAACGGCGAAAAACGTGACCAAATACATTTCGTGCTGTCGAAACGTCACAACAAACGAATGAATGAGCGAGAAAAAAGGTTTTTGAAAATTTTCAGTCGACTTACTGGCTCGTCACGCCATAAAAAGCTCCAGCTTCGTCCTGGATGTTCGTGTTGAGATCAGCCCAGAATTTAACAAGAAAGAAGGCCGCCTGTGGTCCCTTGTCGTAGAGCTCTTTGAGGCCACCATTCTTTTCTGGAAATTTGTCGTATATCTGCCTCACGTCTACAGCCTCGAGGAGAGGGTCAGCGTATGTCGTTGAACCTCCTATGTGGACGAATAGATGTTTGTGATACTGAAAAAATCGAACAAATAGTAAATAAGAGTTCAGAACCATGGTTTGAATGTTTGAAAAAATGTCTTATATATTATTTCTTGATATTGAAAAGACTCAGATTGGAATTATTAGAGTCTGCAGAAAAACAAAAACAGAAAGTTGATTTTTCAAGTACTCACAATGTCCTGATCTCTGTGCTGTTCCATGTAGGCTGAGAACTCGACGAGTCTAAGTTTGTGAGTAGCGATTGCTCGTCCCTCCCAAGGTGGTGGTGGTTGTGCCTGCACCATATCACCGCTCGAAACCGCTGTCGCTGGTTTCCCGGTGTACGTCGGTTGTGGAAAAGGTTTGACATCTTGCGACGTTCCTGGCTGTAAGCCCGGCTGCCAAAAGTTCTATCAATCAAAAAATTCGACAAACATCAAACAATGACTTATTTAAACAAACATTGTAGCACTTCTTAATTAAATCTTTGTACGAAATTTTTCATACGAAAATGATTCAGCCGAAAATTATTTCAATAAAATTTAATAATATACACTATCTGCATGAATTCAATTAAACGAAATGTTTGAGTGTGTCAATGTTTCGAACACAAAAAAGAAACAAACACATAAAATGACACAATAAATAAGAATTTTTAATTCAAAATAACTTTTTTTTTCAACACAAAATAGCGACATCAAGGTTAAGATACATAAATGTTTTCATAAAATATTTGTGTTATGTGTATGTGTGTGCGTTGATGTATAGGTAATTATGAGGGAAAGTGTATTAATTAATGGATTGTGCATAAAGTGAGCGCAAGGACGATTGAATAATACACAACAAGATCCCCCAGCTTGGGCGAGTATCAGTGGAGGGTAATAAAAATCAGAGAGAGTTAGTTTTTTTTATTACGCGAAAGCTTTTTTTTTCTGTTGCAAAAAAATTGCATTCTTTTTCAGCGACAATTGCTCTTTAATGCCGTGCAAATTTTTAATATATTCCAATATTTGTATAACAACAATTGCAAATTTCTGAATACGTAAAGAGCAATTTTATAAATCGAGGCGATTTTGCAATAAATAGCGGTACTGCTGCGGCACATAGCAAAACACGAAGCTCACTTTATTCTCTTTTATTCGCAAAAAACAATATTTTTTTTTTCTGGACAATTGGGACTTACCGCTCCTGGATAGGAGACGGGAGTGCAAGCATGAAGGGCCAGAGGCCCTACAAAGGCATGGGGCAGCTTGTTGTGTATCGAACTTCCGGTTGACACTATCTGGGCACTTGATAAACTTGACATTGTCTGTAGTGCTTTCTCCTTGGTCGCATGGTCCTATTGAGTTATTACAATTTTGTTCAATTATTTTCGACTTCTATGGTCGCATCGAACAACAATGTTTTTTCATTTCCAATTTTAATAATTGCTTGAAATTGTTTTATTTTTCTTTGTTCGTGTATGATTGGCATGAGTAACGTTTATAAATTAGAGAAGAGCTTCAAACATTCAGAATGATTTTTTTTTTTTTTTCAATAACACAAATATTTTATGCACAAGTGATCGACTGCATTGTAATGAGACATGAAAAAAGTTTAAAAAGTATATTCACATGAAAACTCACGTCGGTAGATAAACGATTTTACAGGGAAATAAACGAATAGGACTGTGAGACGTGACATGAAATTTTAATTTAGCTCCAAGCTTCAAAATTAATTTCCGGACAAAAAGGCGACCTCTCGTAAAAAAAATAGAGAAGTGTGGGCACACCATCGATATGTATTTGTGTATATCTCCACAGGGGTTCAAATAAACGCGTTCTATGGACTCAGTTCCGTTATCGCTTTCATTGAATTCGCCCCGGGCAACGAAATGTAGGATCAGAAATATATATTTATAAATATATATACATATATATATTTTTTTTGTTTCATTTTTTTTTTCATTTTCCAACCATTCCTCCTGTTTATTCGTCGGTAAATTTTTTTTTCAATACATTTGTTCCCTATGCACACGAGTATCGGTTACAGTTGAGTGATGAATCAAAGTGATATCAAGCAACCATTTGTAGATTCGTTAGTGATTTAACCACGCATTCGGATCGATTTCATGCGCATGAAATGCATTAACGCCCCTTCCCTTACGCAAATAAGTGAAAAAAGAGCCCGGACCGATTTTACCGAAATTTTACACTTTGTAAATAAATCATCCAACAAATGCAATGTTTTGAACAAAAATTACCGTAGCACCGAAAGAATTCCATTAACAAACCTTGAGTTTGTGTCAAAAGTCAGAAAAATGGGAAAGACGTACGTGGCATATATTTTCATGCTTCAAGTTCGTTAATACGAAAAATAAGTAAGATTTTGTTTTCAACAACGGCGCTCTTTTGAGTAAATGTTTTGTTCATTATTTTTGCGTTGAGAATGTGTTCAGACGTTATTCGAAGTCCTAAACATCAGTGTTTTAAATCCGTGAGAAGTAACAAAATAGGACACGAGTTTATAGGCAGGAAAAATGTTGATGTTTCAATAACCGCATTTCGAAGCAAAAAGCAGCGAACTTTGTTACAAACTGCCGGTAAAATTTACTCGGGTTTTTGCAGATATGTTTATATATGAGATGAACAAACAAAAAAGCAAAGGTCAC
The DNA here is from genome assembly GCA_948107755.1 of Campoletis raptor. NCBI lineage: Eukaryota > Metazoa > Arthropoda > Insecta > Hymenoptera > Ichneumonidae > Campoletis > Campoletis raptor. The sequence goes on from OX403623.1 coordinate 13,059,180, forward strand.
GTTGTGGATTGGGCAGAGAATATTCTGTACATTTCGATATTTATGTACGTATAATTATACTTCTGGTAGCAATGAACGAATGGAAGGAGAAAAGCGATCGCAGGGGTTGACGAGAGGCTTTATATAACTATGGAGTGTCCACGTGGATCTCCAGGTGTCCGTGCCCTGTTTCAATCGATATATGTAAACCAAAAATTCGTTGATGTATATGAATACTTTTAAAGGTATACATATACATAAATGAATACGAGCCGCATGCTTGGAGTGAAATTCCCAACTGGGGATGAAAATGCTCGTTGGGGTTTGCGCGGCCAGTAGTGAATTTCATGGCGCACCGTGCGAGAGCTGTATAACCACTTCCCATTCCCCTTTGAGCTACGTGCAACTGAGTGACGTCTATATTTATTGGACGTACATTGCTGGCTGGGCGACCACGTACAGAGAGCAAAACCCATGAGAGAGAAAGAGAAACAGGAAGGAATATGGTATACAAAGTGCACTTGTACGTTCGGGTTTGTGCTGTTGCTGACGCTGGTATACATGCCAACCCCCCTTTCCATTTCTCCCACAACCCGGAATCGATTCGTTTAATTGAGAGGGTTTCTACGCTCGTTGTACACCACCACCCACTATACTTCTCGTTTCGAGTGCGTTGTCGATTCCATTCTCTCCCTCAAACACTCTTTTTTTCGTTATTTTTTCATTTTTTGTTTTTTTAAATCCACTCTTCGAGCGTTTGTTGGTTTTTCCAGTTTTGTATTTTTTTTCTCTTCATTTTCTGCTCGTTTTTTTGTTCCTTTTTTTTTTTTTTTTTCAGGGGATCTGGCCTGGTATGTCGAATTTGGTGTATACTGCCCCGCGGTGGTTATTGAGATGGAGGCTTTTTTTTTTCGGCCACGCGCTCTCTGTTGTTTATCGACATTCTGCCGGATGGATAGGGCGTGCAGTATGCATTGATAGGTATATATGCAAATATAGATGTTTCGAGGGATCGTCAGAACGACTAAAAAAAGGACTCACTCTCGCGCGGTCGTTCGCGTAATTGGAAATTTTCCTTTTTTCACCGTTACATCAAAAGCATTGATTACCCCGGGAAAAAAAAATGGTGGAATGAAATTCCTCCGGGTAAAAAAAAGGGACGTTAACGGAACGTGATATTTCCTATCGGTGAATGGTGCTTTATTTTTGATTGTTCACATTCTGGAACGTGAAAGAAACACCTCTGTTGTATTTCGACTTTTTCTAATACCAACGATCCGCTTTATCAAAGCATTTGGAAATAACAATGAATATTTTTCTTCTTTTTTTTTCTGGTTCATTTATTGGTGAAACTTTATCATTGTGTCAACATGATAATAAATGTTCTAATTGGAACTTTAAAAACGCCTCAGTTATAGGATATAGAGGTTGGTTTATACCAACGATATCGGATGCTCTCAACGCACACGAGGATAAAGAGAATTCAACGCCGTCTCTCGCCCCCGTTTCTCTTCTCTTTTGCCTGGATGGTGTATATATCGCCACCGCTACTGTCGGAAACGGAAACCAGCAAATTACGTCACACACGCGGGACCAGGGTGACCAAGGGAAAGAGGGGTTTTCGGCCAGGTCTGGCATCGGTGAATAACGTTCGTGGCATGCGCCACTGCGGTAACAGAGGCGATTCGAACGGCAAAACGCACACGAGTATAGACAAAAGCCCTCTCCTCGCGGCCTGTGTGCTTTACTCTCTGATCCTTTTCTCTCTTTCTCTTTCTATCTTTTACTATCTCTCTCTCTCTCTATCTCTCTTTCTATTTCTCTTTCTCTATCATGCTAAATTCCCTCACAGTTCTCTTTAGATAATATATAGAGAGATAGAGAGACGAATAGGGCTTCTCATGGTTATCTATGGCTTTCGTGGTGCCAAAAATACAAGTTCGTGTAACACGTCACCGACCCATACATGCACACATTTCGTTCGAGTGATTTCTGGTACAAGTACTACATTTGTGGTGCCTTGCCACATTCAACTTTTTGTTCTAAGCTTTGAGTAGGACGAGAGTGCTCGTTCATAATACAAGCGATTGCTAATCAAATCCAGATTAAATTTCCTCATAGAGGAAAACGTATGGTATTTCATTGGTTCATGAAAATCGTGATAAATAGCGATTACGTAAAAGTAAAACAATATTTTTGATGAGAAAGAAAATAAGAACGTAACTGTATCATGACTTTTTAATTTAAATTCAACTTTTTTTTCTTTCAAACACTCGCGTCGAATCTCAATGAATAGAAAATAATTTGCATGTAGTCTCGTTACAATATGGATGCAGACATTGGCGGCTATCTATCGAACCGGACGAAGAATAGAGAGAGAAAGGGGCTATAGGGAGACTCTGATTTATTGACCACGCGTTTTCGTCCGCGCAATCCGCGTCCGCGTTCCTGCAATTGTTCACGAAACGTTTTAATAATTCAGCTGTTGATTAAACGGAGCGGAGTTCATTTTTACGAGTAATTTATTCGAGCTTATCGAGCGCACAAACCCGCCGGCATTATTGCGTTATTACAATCGTCAATATGTTATTATAATAATTATTATATTTATTAGTACGTTAATAATTCGAATATTTTGTGGTAGAACGATCAAGCGTGACGCGAATTAATTTACCCAAGCTTTTATGTGGACATCTGTATTTTGTATGTGCCGCAGTTTCGATTCGTCTGAAATGTCGCGGATTTGGAGGGTTCTCAATTTAGTAATTACCCAGATAATTGGTCTCAATTGTTGGAATAACTCATCGATATTTTCAAATTCTCGTTGCGCAGTAATTAATTGAAATTAATACACACAATATTTTGTGAAAACATAATGAATTTTCTACATGCCTTTGTTCGAGTTGATTGTTTTTTTTTATGTCGAAAGAGTGTTTTGGAGTTGAAAACAAAAAACTGTCAATCATCAATCGTTGAAGCAATAAATCAATATTATCAAATTTTTGTTGTGCAGTAATTAATCGAAATAAATATAAACGAAGTACTAATATTTGGGAAAACAGAGCGAATTTTTTCTCTTCCATTGTTCGTGTTCTTTTTCATTTCCTTGTCGAACGAATATTGTGGCGTTTTATTAAAAATTGAGAATTATCAATTATCGTAGAAAATTTTGTACAACATGTATTTTATATTATGTTCTATATTATGACGAATTCCGGGTCGCACGTCGAGCGTCTGTTTTCACTAAGCGTTCGGTTATTACTGCCCTTATCAACAAACCCCCTCCCGCAGCAACACGGTAATTCTGTGTTTACCGCGTCGTTCCGAGAAGTCCCGGTTGCGTCGCTCATCCCTTCCCTTACCGCCTATTCTATCGCCCCGCGGTAATTCGGGCCCGTTCTCTTCGTATTTTTACATGTAGTTTTAGAAATATAAACGAAACTTACCACTTTGAGTTTAGCCTGAATTTCCCGAAGTTTTCTCCTCGCTAGGACCTGTATGTGCGAGGAAACCTGCTTTCGCGTTCTAGTCTTACCGGTCCTCAATTTGATGTAACGGGCGATCAACTCGTTACGACCTATAAAATGTAAGTAAAAAAAAAAAATGTAAATTACAACGAATCGATAAGTAAACAAACGAATGTAAAATTGTTTCATCAAGAAACTGGATATTTGAGCTCGTAATTATTTTGGTGTGCAAATAATTCGTGGAATATTTACTGGGAAGTGTGTGTTTATTTAATCGCTAGATTTTAACGATTTTTAAAATTCGATTCGACCCATTACTTGAGTGCAATTGAAATAACGATCAAACGATCGCGATTGGAAAGATCACACAAACGAATACATGAATATATTACGATTATTTCATATCACGATACCTTACGTATAAGAATTAAGCTGGCCGCGATATAATCGCAATTTTATGCGCAATATGATCGTTTATCGGTGCATAGGTGATTCCGCGTCAGCGTTCTTTGAAGCTGCTTCATTTTATAGCACTACTTTAACAGTTGACTCGCAACCAAGAGGAAATATACGCGCCAGATATCCGACGTTAGTATCGTGAATTCGATGGTACTCAAAATTTTATCACCGCCGAACAATACTTGGGGCCGTCAGATCTGATTCTTGTAACGAAAAAAAATCAAATAAAAAAGAGAAACATCGAAGTTCTTATTGTGCGAAAGTTGTCGTTGACATATTTTCTCAGCATGGATTCATCGAAAGTGGCATTCGTATAAATTTGTCAATATGTGCATGTCACATATTGTAGAAAGTGTGAATGAATCAACAAATAAATGGAAAAGCATAAAAGTTTCTTCAAAAATCCGGTTCTCCTGTACGCCGATGAATCTATTTGATCGGGAAACCGCATTCTGTGTGTGCACCACTTATATGTGAAACTTATATTTCACTGTCGTTGCATGAGATTTTATGCTCGAGAGAGCAAGAATCGTTAGCCTCCAGACAGTTTCGGTCTACAACGGAATTGCTGCCACTGCGATAGCCATTTCTGACATAATTGAAATAAAATGAAATGAAATCTACGCCTAATCTCAATGGAACCAAGAGGCGAGATACAAGTCTTTTTGTAACGTTTAAATCGCATTTACTGGTTATTTTGAACTTATCATTTATTTGTTTCCCCCTAAAGATGTAGGTTGAAATTTTTAGGATTTTGTTCCAATGAATTCGTATTAATTGAATCACGATGAAAAAAAATCTTGGAAATCTAGTGCCTTACGAAAGAATGACTGTGAACAACACTCTGAGGAGTTTCGGTGGAACACGAATAGGTAAATAAACAGTGAAGTAGAGCAAAATTATGGGGTCAAGGTGATGGAATGGGTTCGTAAAGACTCGCGAAAGTGCACGTAGAAACGATAAAATAAAATAAAATAAATAAAACAATGAAATTCTGGAATGGACGTTAAAATATAATTGTGTAGTTGAATGAAGAATAAAAGGATATTCGAGAATGTTTTTGCAAAAGCTTTATATTTGATTGGAAGTTGATCCAAGACATTTCAACGATTCTTAAATAGATGAATACCTGGAAACTGATTTTCTGTAACAGAGAAATGACTAACGCGTGTTTGAAAATTAAACGAGAGTAAAGCCAAAAGAAAGAAAGAATGACGAAAAGAAAGAGAGAAGTTTACGCTTTCGTGGAAATTTAATATTCATCCATGAGTTCACAAGTGAAAGAGGTAAAGAGAAAAAATACAGAAAGAGAGACTTATGCGAGAATCTCTATGTTGTTTCGTTTCTGCAGCTTTTTCTTTGACGGCGTCGCTGGTTCTCTTCCTATAACAGTCGTCAGCCTACGAAGAAGTCTTTTCTTTTTCTCTCCTTGTCTCGAGAGTGTCTCTTTCCTGTTTTCTCTTTGCTTTTCCGTAGTGCTTTTTCTTCGTGCATCGACATCCTTCGCTCTTCCTCTCTCCCTCGACCTCCACTCCCCTGTATATGCTTCTCTCTTAGTCTCTTTTGTGCTCATCGTCTCACGAACGTCGTGTACATCTTGCCTCGTCTTCAAGAGCAGAAACCTCTTAATGAATTTCGAGGAGATTGCCCGGGTGAAGAACACCGAGAAGGAGACCTCTCTCGTGCATCTCGTAAAATTCATTAAAGTCTAATCGTAGCGCGGAAACGGCCGCCCCCCTTCCACTTTCTTGTCGTTTACCTCACCATCGCTGCTTCGTCGTTGCGCTTTTCGCATCAACCTTTCGCTCGATCTTCGTCCTCGATATATATCGATTTCTCAACTCTCTTCGCTTCTGCGTTTTCTCTTCTCCACCGATTTAATTTCACTCGGTTGCATCGAGAGATCAGCAAAGCCATGCTGGAACAGGCCGTCTGGTCTATAATAGCGAGAGAAACGCACAACAGCGAGGGGGAACAGAAAAGACGAAGAACGAGGGACAAAAACAAGGATATTGAGCTCTAAGGAAAGTTCATGAATGGCGCGAGATCGAGCGATCAACTCTACGCATAAATTATTTTATCCTCACGTTTCGGAAACTTAAAACCTGAAACTTTACTTAACTTTTCAAGTTTTAACCAAGAAAAAGTTTCGAGATCCCGGGATAAATCCGGTTTGTATATACATTTATCTATACCAAGTCTAAAAGATTATCCAGTTGATAACGAAGTACTTTATTGCATTCCATAATATGCAAAATCATTTTATCAAAAAGTTGAATTTGTTATAATTTTTTGATGGTTTTAGATCAAAATGCACGATTCTAACTCGTCATTTTGCCGTTGAAACCTTTGATTATTATGGCTCGGAGGGTTCTGGCGAAATGAAAAAGCGAAATGTAAATCTTACGCTACAGTGATTTTGAATTACGGTATTATTCAGAATTTGTGATTGAAATAAATTTATCCTACGTACAAAATATTGATTCGAATGAATATCATGTCTAGATATCATAATATTGACGAATTTTCAGTCATCGTGTATTTTATTCGGTCAAATGTTTTCAAAGCTAACAGCAGACCGGTGTGCCATAGAGAAACCGTAATGAGAGTTCTGGGACCCACGATAAATATATCAGCAGTGACTCTCGATGACCTGAGCGAATACATTGGAGCGACTCAATTCCCCCAGGGTTAATTAAAGAATATAACTCGAGTGGAGTTTCAAACGAGCCAGTACTTGACCCTTTTCAAGGGCTCGTTTAAAAAAGCGAAGGGAGAGAAGCTCATGTGAAACAACATGAAGGGGGAGAAACATTCGCGAGATGAGTCACAAGAATTCAACGATCGAATGGTATGGGAGAATAAATTAAAAAATGAGTTTATTATTTAGAAGGAGAACTGAGATTTCGAAAGATTGTGTTGGATCTCCAGAATCAGTTATTTTTCAAGCATCGTTTCTACGAATCTTTTGGTATTGCGACAATGTGGCCAATATATTAAGTTGCCTTGCATGAGAAAAAAAAAACTGTTAGAATTTTCTCGTCGAGATATTCCGCGGTTATAGTCGAAATGCAGCAAAGTAATGGAGAAATTCAGAGGATACGAGAAAACACCGAAGGTGGATAGAAGGGGAAAGCGCTTATCGGGAGGAAAATATTCGAGATTCCGGGTGAACCGCGTGATGACTCAATTCTCCGTAAAGACCGTTAAATGGCTAGCGCCATGAACCTCGCCTGAAGCTTCCATCCCCTGTGTGTTCGTCGTTTTCTCTCGCCCGTTCGCTTCACCAACGGCAAGAGAACTTCCCGTGTGATCGTCACTGTTTTTGAAAGCCGAACATTCTTGGGGAGATTGGTTATATAAGCTATAGCTCTTCTCCATCTAAACGTATTTTTCTCGAGTGCTGATAAAACAGTTTGGGTCTAGACGACTCAAAAATACGCACAATTCGCAGATATTTTCTCTAGCTGCCGTTCATTTACTGATACTGTCAACCCAATCGGTACTTCAGTTCCGTTTACTAAGAAAAGAATCTCCACCCAAAGGATCCATACAGTAAATTCTATTCAAGATTCGTTTATCATGCTCGGGCGATCTTATTCAATTTAAAGTTCCCCCGGAAGTGTCGTGTCTCAAAACTTTAGTCCAAAATTCGGTTAACTTACATTCAAAAGAAAAAAATATATCATTTTTGTATTCTCTGAAGCGTAGACTACGAGTCACCAGATCGTCAGGATGGAAAATGACACATTTGTGAAAGTTTTCAAGAGATTTTCACTTTTAAACTTTATTCGTATACGTTGCCTGCTTTGAATAATAATTTCTTATCATTTGATCCAAATTATTTCCGTCTTGGAAGCAAGGACTTGTAATTGCTTATAATAATTTATATTCGTAATGGTCTACATATTTTCACAAAAACCGATTGGTACAAGAAACGAGATAGTAGCAAAGATTCGGTTTTGCGTTGTCGTCTCTCGAAAGTGTATTCATTCGTTCATCAGGAAATTGTGAAATGTGTATGAAATTGGTGGAATATGTGTTACCAGGAGATTTGCGAGACGGTCAAACGTCGAGAAATAGCCGGTCGATTGAGAAAATCGAACAGGCTTTCTCTTCCCCTTCTCTCTCTTTCTCTCTCCCACTCGTTTTCTTCATCTCCGTCAGGCATGTTCAATCTCTTGAAAGAGCAGCGAAACGTCGAGGATCCGCGCAACCAAGACAAGCGTGAAGCCTATCGAGGATGCGACGCGACGGGCAATCAACGTAAATCACTTGGCTGATGCTCAATTTAACAAGAAGGGCCATTATGATCGCGGACTCAAGTAACGAGCGACGGGGAGCGCCAAGTTGTCTACCCTCTATATATTTCCCTCCCTCTTTCTCTCTCTCTCTCCTTCTCGTACCCTCATCGATGAGGTCTCGAGTGACAGCTACGTGAACCACCTGAACTCTCGTTTGTACGGAACTCCAACTACACATAAAGTTGGCTAGTCAACGGAATTGTAAAGCTATCCTAACGGTATTGTTGAATGAATAAATAAAAAATTCATATTGTTGCAATAGTTAATTATCAAGAACTTTGTAGTCATTTTGAAAGAATAAATGACTCGAGCAGTGCGATATATGTAAAATTGCGTTACATGATGTATTGAGAAACTTTATGGACAAAAATGACAACGTTAATCGTTCTCTGCTGACTTCATTCGAATTACCGAAAAATGAGTCATTTCTAAATGCACCGTGAATCATTTCGCGAGAATATTTTGAAAATCGATGGAGATGATAAGACGGATAGAAGGATTACGAACTCAGAGTATAGCTTTTGCGTGATTGAATTATTGATACGACGAGGCGAACCATTAATTTATTTGACCGATGAATTAATAACCTATGAAAAGCTGTAGTGGAAGAGAAGGAGAAGAAGAAGGTGCTGCACAATCGATGGTCTTGCTCGAATCGTTGGCGGTGTATAACGCGTAACTTCACGGCGCTAGTGCACACAATCTGCTGTTTGAACGAATGTATAGACAGCGAGCATATGGGTACTATACACAAATGCAAGAGCGTGGGTTTTGCCTCTGTCGTGGGAAAGATTTTTCTTTGAGGATCGTTGAGACGCGTGTGGAACGCTCGATGGAGCCTGTAGAGAACGCACGGTACGGCACATGTACGTTTGTTATGCTCGCGCGATCTTCGCGTTTTCTATATGTCTCTCGTTTTTTTTCTCTCTCATACTCAACAGAGATTCTTGCCGCTTGAACACGACCGTACGAATAGCAAGATTCTTATCGGAACCTGCTGCTGTGTGAACCAGGATAACGGTCTTTCTTTACGTTATAAGTGCAAATAATCGTGGCAGAAATATATGTTTCTTCGCCTCTTAGTTTCTCTCCTTTAATCGAACATATAAGAATGTTTCGTTTCCAGGATCTTTTCGCGCGAGGTTAACTATTCGGAGGTCGATTAACGTTTTTTTTTTGTTTTCTCTTTCTTTCACTATTTCCAGAGCTAAGACTTGGCCAAGAAGGATAACAAACTTTATACCGAAAACTCCGGACTTGTTGAAAACGTCTCGGCGAACAAAGAGTCCGAAAGTTTAGTGTAGAAGATCTGCTCATCACTCAGTCGGATGAACATCTTCGAGATTCACTCGAAGGATCAAGTCTTTCGGGAGCTCAATCGCATTTCAATCCGTTCGTGACGAATGGACGATTGAGAGGATTGACTAAAGATTTTCTTCTGGTTTCCCTATCGTCCCACTGGTTAATATGAGCATATCCGACACTTATTCCTGAGATCCGGGCTGCGGGACACACGAGTAAAGTCCTTGAGGTTATACGGTTTATTCACTATCAGTTCTCCCCAAGGGATATCGAGCCTCGTAGCGCTCGAAGTACCGCGTTAATCGATGGTACACAAACACAGTGGATGAGGGGGGCTTTTTGGATGCATGAGGAAGGACGAGAGCCCTAGATGCTTACCCACTAGTGATTGTGTTACATTCGCTAGCTCTCTCGCTCCCTTCCTCTTTAGGTCTATGCAAGGGCGTTTGGACGAGATCGGGCACATTTGCTATAGATACAATAGAGGGTAAGCGGACGGTTGGTTAGTCTTCTCGTTAGATCGGTAGGAACCGAAGTGCGTTCGAGCTCGTTTAGCCGATTAGTAACCACCAAGAGAACTAGAATGGAGAACAGCGGTGATAGGAAGAGCGGGGAATAGGGAGAAGCAGACAGAGAGAAGGAGAGTAAGATAGACAGTCTCTACACAATCCTCTCATACCTTTCGGGTGTTATCCTCAAGAGTATATAAGCACCACTAAGCCAAGTAGTCTCCCGGATCGTTGTTGCAAACGTGCAAGTCTTCGATCAACTATATACATACGTAGTTTTGGCCACAGGTACCAGACTAGTAAACCCTTTGGCTGGAGCCGGATAAGCGATGACAGAGAAGTATCCACAATCGATCTTTGAAAACACTAATGGAAAATCTTTTGATGAATAATTTAGTAGCTCTTTTCTTTATGCAGTTGGAAAAGGTATTGAAGATGAAATTTACCGATAAGATTTATATGTTTTTATCAGGAATAGACTCTCTTTAGTATAAGCTCGGACGAGACAAAAGAAGAAAAAAAAGACAAAAGCGGTTGTTGAACAGGGCGAGAAAGTTTCTGATAGAATGAATAAAGCAGAGAGTGATGTAGCGAAAAAAAATGAAAAGAGTTTTTGAACCCTCTTTCTTTTGCTTGCTCGACTTACTGCCAAGGATCTCGAAGACACTGGTGTATTTTTCAACTGTACAGATACATACACGTGTCCTGTGACACGGTGACCTCGGCTAGAAAAATTCAGGCTTCCTCTTTCCTGGCTAACCCTCCATCGTCTCACTTTCTCTTCAGTAACGAAACAACCCTTGGCTCTTGCGTTCCTATCATCGTCAAAAACAAGAAAGGGATAAAAAGGACGAAAGGGGCGACAGAGAAACGGAGGACAGCAAGGACCACGCGGCGTCGCATACCCTGTTCCATTCATCTTCTTTTCTTTTCATTTTCTTCACCAGAGAGAGAGCAAGAAAGCTCTGCTACACAGAGCTCAGAGCCGTTATGGGTAAAAGGAGGATATAATCTGGAAAAGCGTCGAATACATATATATAGAGAGAAGACGAAGCCAGAAACAGGGAGAGAAGTAGTCGAGAAAAAAAGAGAAGCGAACCCTTCGCTTCGTCCTCGGTTCGAGCAAATCCCCCTCCCCCTCGCCCCTCAATTCCTCCTCCCGTAGTCGTTCTTCGTCTCTAGCAACCACCCTCATCGCGATTCTACGCCGCACCACTTCGTCCTTCTTCACCTCTCACCCCGCTTCGCTGAACGATGCGGAGAGAGTTTGCTCGCGAGCGTCGACGACCCAACTGGCTCATCCCCCGACCCACTCATTTCGTCTCTATCTTTCCCTATCTCTCTGTCCTCTTCTATCTCGTACGACCTCGCTCTTCCTCGCCACTCTCTACCGTTCTGTTCACTAATTGCACATTCTTCGCATAGTTTCGCCACCCTCTGTGCATGATGGGGTTGGGAGTTTGTCGGCATCGAGGGTTGGTGTTCCAGCCGAGTCAAGCAATGTATATATATATATTTATATATATAGAGAGAATATATATTTCCTCTTCCTCAGCTTTCTCTTCGTCTCACTCGATTCCCATGTCCTCTATACGAGCCGCCTACATCTTTTTATTTCTGTCTTCATCGTTCTCTGCTCTCTTCTTCGTGACCTTCTACCTCTCATTTCATCCCTCTAAAAAACTCTATGCTTTCTGTCTCACCTCAACTATAGGTTTGCTTCATCGCTTGGCGAACATGAACTTTTCCACTCTGATGTTATTTTTTGGTTTTTATTCTCTCCTCGTTTTTATTCTTAATATGCACTTTTCTCCAAGCTGACGCTTTCATACGAGACAAAGATATGGTTTGTGCAATGTTCTATGTCATACGACATAAGGTCCGTCTGGATCATTGAGCTCTACAAGAGACTTATACACCTCCGTCCATTTTCTTTAAAGAATAAGTCTGTGAAACGAACGTCCAAGGACACTCTTATTTTTTACAGTCTTTCGTGTTCACACTTATAACTTTTTGCTTTCTTTTAATTCACCCATAACTCAATAGCAAACGTTAAACGTAATTATATCCGTAGAAAATGAGTGTCGTCGTTGAATATCTAATCGCCCACATCAAATATCTCGCTCTCGTAATATTTATCGTCCCAATAAAATCGCCATTTTTGTTTTTTTTTTTTTTTTTTTTTTTTTTTACTACCACCGCGATTGAGCCGTTAAGAAAGTCTAAAAAAGCTCGAACGGTACTACTATCGGTTTGCCATTATCCACGTTTCGAAAATCCGCAATATGGTAACCCAAAGAGCCACATCGTGACGGGGGGCGCACAGTGGAAAGTATTTCGCCGTTTGAATTCGTGGGGAAAAGAGGCCGCAGCCGCATGCTCGTTGCACCGTAAAACGCGTCGTAAAACGAAAAGGGATTAAAGCCCCCGCGGGCGATGTAAGCGCGTGAACGTGCCTCGCGGCACTGTATTCACCAATTTACGAGAACGATAAACGGGATTATGCGTACCATAAACCCTCGAACGATCTCTCGCGTACGTAGTACATAGTCGAGATGACAGAGTGAAAGAGAGAATAAGGAAACTGGAGAACGCAACAAGACACCTAGAGATCGTGGTAAAAGCCTCCTGGAGCGCAGCGTGTGCTCTGTTCCGCTTGTGACTTTCGTAAAACTTCCTATCGCGGGGTAGTTTTGATGCGTGAGTACCACAGAACGTATTAAAACTAATGTATAGCTAAGAAAACTAGCAGTAACGGCTTCACGAGAGACGATGAAAATCTCACGATGAAAATACTCCCACGAGAATTAAAACAACAACAAAATATAAATTCTTTACGGTATAAAAATAGCAACTAAAATATAGAGTTTGGTAACGAGTCAGAATTCATGAAAATTGAAAAATGCTGAAGATTATGAAGATGTCGATGTTTTTCTTTTTTGGTGTCGATCATTATTAAACCATTCGTTGACCTCTTCGTGGGTCAATGTGACCCGGAGTGTACTGCATTCGCTTGTCATCAGCAGCTCTTTGTTCATTTTTTATCGAAAAAAACTTGGTGAATACTTTGAAAATTCCTCAATATATATGCACCATGCAAATTGGTTAAATATAAAATGTAGTTATTTAAACAAAAATTTAACGTACAGTTTTGAATGAGTGAGCATTTTATTAAAAAGAACGTGCTGTCATACCTCGAAAATATTTCTGGGACAGTGGTAATTAACACCGAATAACTAGTCTGGGTCCAAATGACCCAGTGTATAACCGAAGGATTCACAAAACAAACTTAATAAAGTGTAAAATGATGTTATCCTGTCTGAGAACGTGAACAAAACTCTTCAATCAAATTTTCGACGTCCAATCGTTAACAATTATCGATGTCCATGTACCGAGTTCTTATTTTCTCATTCTAAAAATACTAAACGGTAACGACTTCTCTTTCTCTCTCTCTCTATCATAATTATGGTCGACAGTCTTTAAATATATTTCAAATGTCATAAGAGTGACGCGAGTTTTCTTACTGCGTCCAACTGTTGTACGTTCGAATTTAATTAAACTCTGAGAGACGTCAAAGGACCTTAAGTCGCACTGACAAGACGGACAATGCACGGACACCAGATTATTACATCACCGAGTGTCTCAACACTGAGTTCGTATCCCCTGTTCAGCTTCGTCACAAGCATTGCGCTCTAAAGCGCAGTATACCGAGCTTGATATCCGGAGTATGATAAATACACATGTATATCTATATTTAACATGTATATTTATGTAGAATTCGCATCTGCAAAGCTCCTTGAAACTATCAAGCTAAACTGGCACAGGTTTTGAGTTTATCCGTGTATTTGTGTCGTTTGTACAAGATAAGGTGATGCTTTTCTTGTACATGCTACGTTTCAACATCGCAACGTAAGGTAAATAGGTATTATGTGTTGTCTACAACTGTGGCTTTTCTCTACAATAAATACACGGTGTATATCGGAGTTTCGATATATATACATGCTCGTTTCAACCGATTCTCAAATGTAACTGTATCGATATATGTAACAACCGGATATGCATTTCTGGACGATGTCAAAACGAAAACATTGTGTCAATAGTAAAACTCATTATTGAAGATGATAATGTGAGGTATGAGTTAGCAAAATATTAAGAAAAATGTTCGTTCAGATAGCAATACATTTCTCTTGAGTTAAACTCGATTTTTTAAAACTTTCGTCACATGCGTAACTCACTGTATGTGAAAAATAGGATTTTTATAGTCGATTTTTAAACAGTTATTAATGTCTTGCGAAAAATACTTTTAAGCGCGAATATCTGGATTCAAATAAGTGCAACATTTGGTGGTGCACTGAGCTAAAAAAAATTTAAGAATCACCGAGATCTACTATCACCTTAATTTGAGAATTATGAGTGGACAGTATAGAAATAAAGATTCGCGTCTCGTAGGAACGTTGAAGGATCTTTCTGTACTACTTTGAAACGACCCGTTTTCATCAGAAGGACACACGCCAGAGAAAAATATAAGAATAAAGCGAGAAAGATTGGAAGAGAGGGAGAGTCGAAAGAGCGTTGAGACTCCGAGCATCGCAGAGTCTCTTTCCGTCGGTCAATAACTGGACACTGCCGTGTTCTCGTGGTACTTTGTTCACAGACACACCGACGCAACTACCACCTACACATTCTTCTTCCTTCCTGGTTCCCCTTGCCCACGAACATCTCCTGACCCTCGAACCAGCAACGTCCCCAGGATACGACCCTGTCGCCCGGAAGATTGCATTGACTATACACAGAGTAAGAGAGTAAGAGAGACGGAGGGAATGAGAACGAAAGAGGGAGACCCATACTGCGGCTTGACAACCCTGCGACTCTTACCCCTCGCAACCCCTTTCCGGAGCACTAACCGGACATGCAAATATTGAATTTCTCTTCTCGATTTCTCTCTTCTTCTCTCCCTCGCTCTCTTACGCTTTTCTCGCGCAATGTACAAGCGCATCCTTATTCCTTCGGTTTCCATAGACGACATTTATAACTGAAACAGACATTTCGACCTCCGAGAAATTGTTCGCTTCCCCATTGAATAAAGAAGAAATCTATTGATGTATTCGTACGATGTTGGAACATACGTCGTTCAATGTAACAAAAAGTTTGATCATTTGAAATATTGAAGGGAGTTCAAATAGTGCAGATATTTCTTATAAAACATAAAAGTCCACAGCGTGATATTGTGACACTTTTTTTGCTTTCAAATCTCGAGGTAACAATGTCAAAAATTATTTCGAGTCTCCAAGATCTTTGGCACTCTTTTCCGATGATTTTTCGTTTCAGGAACTTGTTTTATTCCATTTGGAATACTGTTTTTCTGTAACATTATAGATTCACGACAGTGTATGTTGATCGAGTGCGAAAAGCAGTTTACAAATCCGACTATAAAAAAGCGGATACGACCAAGACATTTCGATTTCACCTCATTGGATTAAAAAAAAAGTGTTGAATGATGAGTTCTTTCCGATACGACTATAATGTGCGTCACCACACAATTCTTGAGGCATGTTGACTGGGTACTTCGAAAGACACTTTAACACCGAGTTTTCGTAGCTTCTGAGTTGCTGCGCATTGTGCTTGTTCTTACGTGTCTGTTTCTTCTGCCGAATGACCTATAAACCAGGATGCAAAGACACGCTCTTCTCGGTCTACTCGTGATTGTCGTGAAGGAGAAGAAGAAGAAAAAGAAGAAGGAGAAAGCCAGCGAGGTAAAAAGAAAGAGACAGACACTCAGGGGACACGGGACCCCGAGAATGTAGCAGCACGAACGGGTCGTAACCGAGAAAATAACAACAGCAGGGAGCTCAACGTGTTACCGCGATCGAATAAATGCCACGACGCGTTGCTTTCTGACTTGCTTTTTTTTCCTACGCTTTAACTTGTCTACCTTTTTTGCCCCTTAACAATCGTAGAAAAGTAGTGATAAGCCAAATTGCTCTTTGTCCGATTCCTTTACACGAGACGCACCAATTTATGCAAAAAAAAACTCTAATTCATTTTGAGTTGAACAATAAATTTGATTGAGCGTGATTGTTTATGAAACGACATAAAAAAAAGACTCTTTAAACGAATCCAATAAACTTAAAGCTCGAAGGTCTGTTTTCCTTCATCCGCGTTAGTGTTTTCACTTAAGATTCTGGTTGTTAAAACATTCAATTTTTGCCACTCATTCACCGGATATTTGCACTTCATTTTACTCATGATGCCCTCACATCGGGCTCTCAGTTATCTTTGATTTATTTCTCTCCCTCTCTCGTTTACGCTTCTACTAGATTTCGAGTGTCTAATGTGTTTGTATAGGTGAAACGGTGCAAACTATTTTTCGTTATTGGAGCTCGTTCAAGTGCAATCGTGAAACACCGGTTTGAAAAAGCGAAAAAGAGAAGCAGTTCGAAGAAGATACGATCAGTTATTTCTGGTTGGAGATTTTCACGCGAGAAGCTCAAGAGAAAAATACAGACAGGGGGAAGAGAACGAGAGCCTCGAGAATTCTTGTTCCACAACATTGCAATGAAAACAAAACGCCCGAACGATCCATAAGGAAAAAAAAACAGATATATAAGTGGATTAGGAGAATAGGGATGTGTACGTACTGGAGCAGGTGTACAAGCAGCTATAACGTCTACGCCAATGGGCCAAGAAAGGGAGTTAGTACGTTCTCACTCTCTTATACTTTTTGCAGACAGGAGCTCAAACGCTTATCGGTTCTAGAGAGTCGTCACGGCCGGTAGCGTTTGTGTGCACGAGTGCATATGTATTTACGTACACAAAATCTTTATATACATTTTGATGCTTCATCAGCAATGCAGTAGGATAGTTTATCGAGTTATTTGGTCCGAAGACGAAGAGGAACCGAAATTTTGTGGGAAAGTCAGTGAGCTTGAACGTCAATGTTAAATAAAAAACGATCCTTTGTGTCTCACAATTCAAGAGAATCGATTGAGGAGGTATTGGTGAGTCTCGAGTACACAACGATTTCAGTGAAAGACATAAAGTGGATTTATCGTTGAATTCATAGTTTTGTTTTTACAACAATCGTCAAGATTCAATTTCCAAAGAGTAGAGAATAATAAGGTAGCGAAGATACGAATTAAAAAGTCTTTTACATGAAGCTGGGAAAAAAAGTGGAAGGGTCTGCGAAATAAGTTTTCCCTAGTATTAGCATCAATGGGCAATAGCGTTAAACGATCCTCTCTCAACTCGTTATCTTTTGTTTCGCTCGACAGAGAAATAGAGAGCCAGCTATTTCTTAAGATATACATAGATATATGGATTAACAAGAAGAAAGACAAGTGGAAGAGGAACGAAGGCGAAAAGACTGAACGTCCCAAAGACGAGACTCTCGTATTCGCTCTTTTCCGACTTTCTCTATCAACGTATTAGCTCCGCCGGAAGCTTTATTGCCATTTAAAGTTCGCGCTGAGAGATCGAAGGCCGTCCCCGCTCCACAGCCATTTTCTTGAAGTCGAAGAAGCTAGTTGTCTATATAGTCTTATCTGTCTGTGAAGGCATCGGAGCTGACGAAATAAAGGAAACAGAGACGATAGATACGAGTTTGGGAATTCCGTGAGATGTCGGATCCTCTTCAAGTTGAAATACGGAATCGATATCCTAAGGAGCTTTCGTAGTTTCGGTGGATAAAAATAAAATTAAAATAAAACAATGGGTGAGAAAAGGAAGAAGATTGGAAGATTACGAGTCGAAGAAACAAATAGTGATGTAGAGGGATATAGAAAAATATATTTAAATACAAAACGGAGTAGATTTTCCGAGTCGAAGAAGATCTTGGAAAGATGTACTCAAGATGAGAGGTGGATGGACTTTTAGAGAGACAGTGGTAACGGCGGCAGTGAGTATATAGAGACGATGAGCCTTCACAGTGTCCGAGGCGTGGCGCGCCGCAGCAACGTTATTGCTTCGGTAGCAATAGAGAGAGCGAGAAAGAGAGTGATAGAGATAGAGATACGTCCACGCAGCGGTGGTTATAAGGTGGTGATGGTAAACACGCTCGTGGTATGGGAGGCAATATCGAGGCGGTCACGTAGACTGACCTCAGGACCAAGCAATAACGACGCTCAGCCTGGCCACCGCTTTGCTCCTTCCGACTGCAACACTACGTTTCAGCTGTGGTATATACTATCGCAACCACCGCCACCAACGGCACCCCCTTCCCCCGCCTGCTCAACGACTCGATCTTTTATTTCTACCGTCTTACGAATTTGGCCCTCGATTTACATCCCCAGAGTTCCATGGAAAAAATGAAGGATGAGAACCAAAAGAAATCCTCGTAACGATTGAATAAACGTCGTCATGGTTTAATAATTATTTTCCAAGTCTTTCGTCGATGCTTTGACTCGCGTTTTCGTTTTGATATACTAGTGTCGACAGAGCTGTTTATAAATGAGTAGTTTTTGTTGTTGTGCTTTATTATTATAACTTACCATACATCTTTCCCTCGTCGGACAGAATAATTTTCCGACGCCCACATGGTGGATAAATGGTGAGAGCCTCTTGGAAGCTTTGTTCGATATCTGGAGACCAGACGCCTTCCGCATCCGCCGCCGAAAGGTCCTTCTCGTCCTGGCAACAAAGAAAGACTGAGTCGTAACTTTGTCCGGAAAGCTTTTCTTTTAAATTACCACATTAGAGATTACACAAAGTCTCAGGGCAGCTTTCGTGTCCTCAATTTAATCAGGATGGTTGCTATATCACGAGGATCGTTGCTATTATTCTAAAAGGAATGAGACAGCCGTAAAAATTGTAGACTTAACGTTTATGTATTGGATATTTATGTATAGAAGTTGGTGAGTGCAAACCAGCCAGACGAGAGATAGCTAGTATCCTTTTGTCTCTGATTTAAAAAACACTGGAACGCGCAAGGTGTGTTCCCGATGCTTGGGGAACGTACCGAGTCGCGGGTGCCTTTGCAAGGAACAAAGGAACCGGGAACATTCTTGGCACGCCATCCACCGAAGAGCCAGAAGGGTAGAACGAAAACGGCTAAGAGACGAAGCCAAAAGAGAGAAAGAGAGGAAGAGCGTACAGGGAGTGAAACAAAACCATGTGTGTATGTGTGTAGATGGAATACTAGCGCTCGAACAGCATGAGAATGAAGGGCCCGGAAAAAAGGGACGAACAGAAGAAAGTAGGGACAGCAAGAGACAGAGAGAGAGAGAGAGAGAAGTCTCTGGCGGTTTTTCGCAACATGTGCCAATCTCTAAGATCTCAGTGGCACCGACCACGAGGTTCCTCTTCTATATATCCTCTTACTTCTTTTTACACTGGAAGGTTATCCACGAACTCGAGACGGCAAAACCGTCTCTCGGTAGCGCGGAGGACATATCCTGGAATTCCGTGTCTTACTAAGAATGAGAAAGTGCGATACCGAGACACCGGCAATAGCCGGAGCAAGACGAAGAGGAGAGTGAGAGTTCGTGTTGCACGAAAGGCGAGAAACGAACGATCGGTCGAAACATTAGACACCAAAAGAGAAAGAGGCAGAATGAGAGAAAGAAGAGAGAAATCGGGAAGAAAGGGAGAGAGTAAAATAAAGAGAAAGAGGAAGAGAGATACTGGAAATAAAAAGAGTGGCTGAGGCTTCCTGGAATTCGAGTCACGTTCGTTAGCTCGATATAATATCGTTGAGCACGCGACTCTGTCCGGGTTCCTGGGGCTTCCTGGCAAGGACATCGGTAATAAAAGCGGGAAGGGAATCTGCGAGGGATAATCATCGAGAGGATCAGACGTTGCTTCAGGAAAAGTATAAAATTTGCTGTCAGGTGACCGCAAAGAAAAGCTCTTCATGAGGAAAAATTCAGTGAAACGGAAATACGAGAAATGGCTGCTCATTCAGACATAAAAGAGAAGAAAGAAAATTTCAGAGAGAAAGACTCTGAATCTAAAAAAGGTTCCTCTGAAAGAAAACTGTCGTTTATCGCCCAGTTTCCAATGTTCCTGAGGAACACAATAGACTTCGATGATCTTTAAAAAAAATTATAGTAGAGCAGCCTCGTATTGGGTCAGGCAAAATTTCGATTGTTAAAATGAACAGACAAAGCTAGTTCGGCACAAATTCTGGTCGGGAATTTCAAAGACATGTGGTTACAGACATTCTTCTATAATTAAAAAAAAAAATGAAAAGGTGCCACGAATACGATAGGAATCTTATAAAAAAGTTGTAACTTTTAATTTTTACGGGAAGTCTAATTTAGACCTGTATCAAAATTGTGACAAACTGATGTTTCAGAATGATCGAAACTTGGTAGACGATGAAAAAAATAAACCAATGAATGAGGAGATAAAGATAAAAGGTCGAATGCGCCAGGTTCCAAAAGGTGCTTTTTATTCAATTGACACATGTTCATACTTACATCGCTGATTTCGCCAACGTCGAGGTTTTTCGTATCCGAGCCGGAGCCGTTGGCGTCGGGCGGCGGCCCGGAACTCGCGGGGGTCCACGGCGAGGAAATGGTGTCGGCTGCAGCCACCGCACTGCCTATAAAACGAAAGATAAAAAAATGATCTTTTTTTTCATACTCTATATGAGAGAAATAAACATATTTTTCGATAATCACGATATGTAGTTTCTCTGTATATGAAAATATCCGCATGCATATTGTGAAAGAAGAAAACAAATCAGTGAATGGTTTAATCGTTTAAGAGAACGCGACTGAATCAACTTCCGTATAGTTTCCTGAAATCGAGTTTTTTTTTCGTTCACGAGTTGGTACAACCCAAAGTACTTTCGTTTCTGCAGTGGCAAAGTTTTCTGTTCGAGAAAACTCAGACGAGAGAATTCGGAATATTCAGGGTCGTCGACGGTGTGGTTTTCAGTGTTATTATTGAGATGGAAAGGTGGCGGAAAACGTGTTTAGGGGTGGGACAGTGGAATGAGAGAAGGAAGGGAGGAAGAGAAAGAGAGAAAAAAGCTAGAGATTCTATGGACTAGAAAGTGCAGTGAAAAAAGAAGCGATAAAGAGAAACAGAAAGCAAAAAGTGAGAAGGGGCAAGAAAAATCAGCGTGTAAAAAACTAGGAGAAGGGGTCGATGCTCAACAAGTGGTTGCTGATATCGCGTATCAGTGCTGTTCCACGAGGTAGAGGAGGCAGAGAGTCAGAGTTTGCCCCGCCTACTGAGGGTGGAGTGCATGCGCTTAAGCCTCCGAAAGCGCGCCTTTTCCTCCCTTCCTACCTCGATACATTCATATGGATATATATTATTTGTGAACATACACATATTCAACACTCAGACGTATTTGTACTCTACATCGAAATTGCTGTATATACTGACGTTCGTATTTGCCAAACCAACCCCTGAAGCTTGCAGGATTAACAGTACGATACAGCTGGACGAGACACTTTCCTTCTCTTTCCCTCAATCCCGTTCCAACTCTACACTCTCCCAAATTCCCTATAAATGTGTTTTCAATGGAATGGTTTTGCTCTATTTTACAAGAGTAAGTTGACCATCGTCACTTCCGTAATTGGCTGTAATCCAGTCCGTATGTAATTTAGCAAGTCTTATGGAATTACTACTTCTTCACTCGATCTGCTAAAATACAGGGCCCCTCAATAATCTCACAAAGTACTTCGAGTTATTTGACTCTAGAGGCGGCCCGTACAGTAATGTCAATGGCTCTATCAATCATTGGTCATTGATGGTTGATGGCTAATTGAAACAATAAAGCAAAGAGTAAATAAACTGTGCACTTGGATGTGAAAAAATGTTAATTTCAATTATTTGTATTTCCAAAAAATGATGTGTGAAAACTATGTTATGAAAGGCTTTCATTGGAACGATACTTGAAGTCTTTTTCGCTGCTAAAGTCTTGAGAAAAGGATAATTGGGTCAATATATTACTACTTGATCATTTTATGGAATTTGTGTAACTCTCAATATTATTTTAACGAATTCGTATCATACCTCTGGAAACTCTCTTCATTCAACAATTCCCTAGACCCCATTCCGATCAGCAATAATGTTCAACTGTTTGAAAGCCGCGATTAAAATTGCAAAACCTGATAGCTCTTTTGCTAATGCAATGGATCCAAACATTTTTGATGATATTCTCATCATCAGGGCTGACTTTGGAGAATATTTGCACGAATAGCAAAGCGGCTGTGTATTTGAGTTATAATGTGCACATGTATGCGCAAATAAACGAGTAACACCATGAGAGAAAAAGATACAGAGAGTGCGAGGGAGAAAAGCACACACCCGAGGGGCTCGATGTTCGCCAGTGAAAATGATCGTGCGTGGCTTAATAGAGAAGCGAGTGGGCGTGATGCACACAGACACGGATCTCGACCCGGACATGTGCACGCATAAATACACAAATATACACATTTCCTTCGTTTTTCTCTCTTTACCTTGTTTTTGAGCTTAAAAACGAACTAGAATGCTATATATAGCAAAAATTGTGAGTTTAGAGAGACGAATTCAAGCGTCGGAGGTGGTAACACGGAGGTCGCGATTGGGAGAGAAATGGTGAAGGTTCGTGTGCGTGTTACTCGCAATCCAGACATCCAGAGTAGCGAACGGTAAAGCCACTAGCGCGGCAGGATGCATAGATCATGGCCGACGACGCATGGTTGCATTCAACGTCGTGCGATGTCCGTCTCGATGACTGCAAGAGGGTAAGTAGTAAGCAAGAGAGATGGAGCAGGAGAGAGAATACGAAATTCAGGGTGGGTGGAAATGTACGGATGATGGATAGGGAATGGTCGAGCGAGCAGCGATAGGGAGGAAAGGGGGCGTTACGGAATGCCAGAGCAAGACCGCAACCGTCTAACTACGGGCGCACGAAGCGACCGTCTCGTCATAGTGTGTACAACACTTTGCAGGCTAAACACAAATGGATATGTATAAACATATATATAAATATAAATTATATATAAAATGTGGATGGTGTGCAAGTTGCTGCTCCAGCCACAGTGACTAGAAACTCGTAACTTCGTTAAATT
Organism: Campoletis raptor; assembly: GCA_948107755.1. NCBI lineage: Eukaryota > Metazoa > Arthropoda > Insecta > Hymenoptera > Ichneumonidae > Campoletis > Campoletis raptor. The sequence goes on from OX403623.1 coordinate 13,082,207, forward strand.
CACCAAAACTCTACAACTGCAACTCTCTCCGGAGCGGACCAAGATGTATGTTGTGCGCGTTCAAGTCTCGGGATCCGTGAGGGTCTCCGAGAAATCAGTGAGAGATTCTGTCTAAACTATACATTTACGTACTTAATGCGATGTAAGAAGAATGCGGAATAGCCTAATTCATATTCCTGCTGAATTATGTCCCAGCTCATGATCATTACCTTATTCAATGACGTACATCAAGTGATAATACTAACTCACTCCTAAAGTTATTCTTTTTACACCAAAATCGTTTTGTCATGCATCGAAAAAGCGATGGGATTTTCATAAAGAGTTTAAACCTATCTGAAATAGACTTATTGAAAAATCATACTCAACACGTAATGAATTATCTACGATATTAGGGAATGTGCAAATTTTGAAAAAGTTTTCGTCTCCGAAATACTCGAATGGAGTTCCAGCCACGGAGGATATTTCGTCAATGTCGGATATCCGGGAATATTCACCGCAGCTTTTAGAACAGACTTTGACAGTATGAGACTTTCTCGAGGCCAAATTTACGCACACATTGATAAACGTGTACGTGTATATGTAGTTGGTGACGGGGGAAGAATGAAGTTGGTGTCAGGGTGTATGTACAACATGGTTATAACGACTACTATGGGAAGAGGATTCGGAGGTAGGGGGTTGTAGTAGGTGAGCTGTAAATTTGGTGTATAACTATTGGGGTCGGGGTCGATCGCGACAGTATGAAATGGATAGAGAAGTAGAGGCAATGAGAGACAGGGAGAGGGAGAGGAAGGGAGCGAGATATGAGCGAAATGGTGAAACCGACGAGAGGTGGATGGTCGTTTAGAGTTTCCCTCTGAGGCGTAGGGATGCGAACAGTGTGTGGTGTCTAACGCGGTACGCGGGGGTGAATTGTGGCCTTCGAGTCTTCGGCGCTTCGTCGACGAGTTGCCAGGGTATGAGGATTTGTCGAGGCCGGGGTTCGCCACGACGAAGGCGACAAGGAAAGAGAGACAGACAGAAAGCAAGAGAGAGGAAGAGAGAGAGGTCTCCTAGAACGCAGAAGCATTCATAGCAGGGATGAGAGGGTGACTTCGGTGGAATGCGTCCCGTTTAATATCGCAGAACATTATATATCGCTCTGGCTCTTGTCCCTACGTTATCCGTGCTGGTTCAACCCTACAGTCGCACACACAGTCTCTCGCCTCTCTTCGACCACTACCGCTTCTGCTTCTCATTCTCACAATAACCTCCTGGCCACACGCCATACGCGTGCTGTACGGGGACTCGGGATAAGCTCCCTATATACATACTCGTCCAGGAAAGAGATATGAGACTTGTGGTATATACATGCACACATATATATCCATTTATGTTCGATTGTATGCGTGAATGTTCAATTTTCGAGATATTGAGTCGGGCATATTGGGAATTGCCAAGATTATTAGAGTCGATTAGAGTGACCACAATAAATGGATCTTTGATCGTCAAGCTGATAATTTAGATGCATATATGAATTGCATATGGCTTCTACCGATTTAATTGTGATTTACTCTCTTCCTAACAGAAGCTTGACGTCCGGGAGAAATTTTCAAAAGAACGTCTCTGGACATTTTCGTACTTTCATCGATTCTATTAATTGTTTTTGTTGTTTGGGTTTACATATCGATAAATCTGTTCGATTTATAATTATTTTACACATTTTCTCATACGTTCTCTGTGAATCATTTTATTTTGGCAATTATCCTGAATTAATCTTTGGCCGTCGAAAGCTATCGAGACCCGAAATACCACCAAATGTTTGTATTCAATGTACTAATGGAATCTTCCAAACTGTTTACTCGAATAATTCTCTTCATAACAGCTGGAAAGGATACCTTTTGTCCTCACAGGTCACTGTTTTCTTGGTTGTCAAAACAAGATTCAGTAAGCGTAATCGTGAGCGGATATAGAACGATAAAGAAGAAATTAATGGACGCACCAAAGCGAAATACAACCCTGTAATGCGGTGAGTAACGAGAGACAATCATGGGGACGCGAACCTCCTCCTTTTTCTTTCTCTCTTTCTCTCTCTTTCTTTCTATCTCGTCCCGTGAATATGAAACAGAAGCACGGTGGAAAAAGACGAGCCAGAAGAAAGAGAAAGAGAAGGGGGGAGAGCGATAAGGAAATGGCGTAAAATTTTGCTAGCAAGTAAAAATTTTTAGTGAGCGAGAATATTGTCGAGCTGTGAGAGTTCACTTGAATGAAAGATTCTGGAAAGAAAAGCGATTGAAAGGATGTTGAAAAGAAAAAAAATAATCCAAAGAAACAAATTCGTGTAGAAAATTAAGAAGAGACGAGGTGCTCTTTGGTTCTATCGTCACTAGTACGAACACCACGACAGACTGACGCAATTAATCTCTATGATACTCCGTGCTGAGCTGTAGGACGAATGAAAATGAGGATACGACTGCAGCAGAGAGGCAGCCGTGAAAGATTCACCCAACGCTTTTCGCTCGGAAGCATACACACACGAGTAAATTCGTTCAGTTTCGCTTTATATCCCCTTCCGTTTCCTTTTCTCTTGCACTCTTCCTCATTTCTATAGCGATTGAAAAACTAACGGGATACATGGAACATTGCATCGAGAATGATGCACTCGTCAGAAGCATACACACACGTACGACATTTGAAAAGACCACGTTTGACTTCGTTTCGCAATTGAAAAGAGACTAATTGTGAATGTCACTGGAAAAAAAAAAGAAAACTTGCTCGTGGATGAAAAAGCAAATAAATGAAGAAACTCTAATATGATGATACGAAAGGCCAATGGAGGAGAGACGCGAGAAATGGGGTTGAGCGAAATTAATTGTCCTGCTAAATTCACGCTCAAATGATTCTTCATGAAGGTAATCTGAACAAAAAATGTTCACCTCTTGATTTTATATACTGGAACGAAAGTTTTTGTTATCGAACGAAAATGGTTATTCGTAGATTAATAGCTTGTTATTCGCCTTTTTTCAGGGTTCAACTGGCGTTATACAAAATTTGTCGTTTTTTCATTATATACAAATATCTATTTAAAACGCGGGAGCTTATCACTCATAGAAACAGCCATTGGGGAAAAAAACAGCAGGAAGAAAGCAAGCTCTCGTTTGCACTGTTCAACGAATCTCGAAGCTTTTACTGACAGCGGAAAACGCGTTAATTCACGTGAGCACAGCTTTGCACAAGGGATTTGAACGCCTATTGAAACACTCTCCGAGTTAGAGGTAACGTAGCAAAGATTAAAAGACGAATTAAGCGTAAAAAGTAGCGAGTTATTAACGTTGTTGGATCACGAATAAGCAGAATCAGAGTGCAATGAAAAGTTTATTCGCACTACATATATACGGTGCATTAACTTTTTCAACGTTTCCTTTTCACGTTTCGCTTTATTCGTCATTCTTACTTTAGCTCCGGTGCTCTTGTACAAAATAATTGCAGACACGCTTATACTAGACAAGGAAATAAAACAAAACAAAATAGCGTCGGCAACGTAACGAGAAAACATATATATAGATTTTTTCAAAACTATCCACGTGTACATAAATAAGAGTGCAATTAAAAATGATGAAAATTCTGATTCAAACTCGTCGTTCATTTTTTTTAAACTCAATTTTGTTGCCAACTTTTTCTTCCTTATTTATCAACTGAATGTCATTTTCAAATTCATCGACGAATCATTTTTTTTTTCTTAATCTCGTGTAAAGCTGATCAGATAACATTTTTTTGTTCAAGTGATATTCTCTTTTCGTATTTACAAGAAACCGAATATTGATATTCAGTTTTAGAAAAGAGTTTCGGTAAACTTTGGGAATTATAGTGCCTTAATTAGCTCGATTTTTAAATTCCGATTAATCAAGTTTCACTTGCAATTACAGAGAATTGTAACATTTTCTTTTTAATTACGTCACAAAACGCCCGTTGCTCGAGTATTGAATATTTTGGCCAACATTTCTTTAAATTTGTTACGTAAGTAAAAGTGTGGATTGCCAAGAATCGCCAAGTCCGGTAGGGCAAGAAAAGAAGAATATATACGAAAATATCTAACATTGTGAGGATGAGTCCTAACGACAATAAAGTGGACAGATCTCTTCCATTTTCCTCTGTGAGCGCGATCCGGCTCCATAAAGTTTTGTCGCTCGCAATTAGAGGGATTAATTTACATACCACCGGATTAACCGTTTGCCAATGCATTATTCAAGGCTATGCTAATAGCAGAGAAGTAGCACCGCCACCATAGCGCTCGTTCGCGACTGGAATTAAAGTCAATAATTGAATGCTTCGCGCAGGATTTAAAACAAGGGTACTAAATACATCAGTTTGCTGATGGATCTCAGCGTCCGTAAGATTAAGTAAGGAATGAAAAAATCTAGACAAGTGTGTGAGTGCAAGTTTGAAAAAAATATTACTGTCGCCCTTCACCGTACGGTTCAGCCATTTCGTTCGACTGATTAATTTATTTGCACTCGTTGCTTTAGTACACAAGACTACTTCGAGTGTCTGCGGTTAGACAGATCTTTTCAATGGTCCGATAGGTCCTCCTTGACTATGCTTTTGCATCCTACTATACTTCACTGAATTTAACACATACAGATGTGTCTGTGTGTATTGGAAATTTCGAACAGCACTATGGGATGAAACAAGGTAAAGAACTGAGAGTAACGTGGTTGACCGCAGTAAACCTCTATCATCCGGTGTTCTCCACTCCAACGTAATTGCGTTGCAAATCAGATTCCATACAAAAATGGAACTGATTTATTTTCTGGAATCCCAATATTCGGAACAAATTAGTTTGAACTAATTAAGGGTTTTCGAGCACGATAGCATCGTCGAGTTTCATCTTTTAATATTTTCTGAATAATGTTCGAGTAATTTTGACCGAATTTTCGAACTTCGATTGTGTTTTATTATCATACCAGAATAAAAATCAATGTTTCATCATTTGGGACGATGTATCATTTAGCGTAGCATAAAAAAATTTAATAGACAAATTAATATGAATGTGCATACTCGAAAATATAGCGTGAAGTGATAAGTACGTGTATGGGAAAGTTTCAGCAATGAGAGAATCAAGAGATGCATGAGGATTAAGAATTAGTGAGAGAGGAAAGAAAAAGGCGAGAGACCTCACTGAGGCGGCCGGAGATCGTCTGCCCGACGCCGACACACAGCTGCCGATGCCGAAGGGCAACCGGTTTCTCTCTGGTGCGTCTTTGGCCAAGATAAGGGGCGACAAAAAGACGCCCTCGACAACATTGCAGCTGTGGAGTTTCAGGTACACACCACACATACACACACACGTGCTCACGTCATATATGTATATAAATATACACAGACGAAGAAAGACACGGCGACTGAGGAAGACAAGCCAACCGAAACCACTAGCGATTCCAATCAATGTTGCTTATATACGTACGCTCTGTGGCTCCTCGAGATGTTACGACGAGAAGCCGACAGAGAAACGAACCTCGGTAACATCCGTTACACGACGCTTCGGCTTGGTTATAGAGGTAAACATCAAATTAAATGTGACTTGTACTGTATCATTGAAACGCAGTAATCGGATCACGATTCTTGCAAACAATCAAAGCACTCGTAATAACAAGCTTGAGTGAGTTCATAGCAACACCGAGTTTCGTAATTGTACAGTTATCACGAAAACAAAAAAAATCAAAGCTTTATACGAAAATCCGTAAAACTTAAGATACATGAAGCGTTAATAATGAATAGATGATTTTCGGGATGTACAACAACAATTGTGAATGGTATCAGTGTCTTCAGCACTTTTTCAACTCGCATCAATGTTCCAAACTGAACATGATAGCAAAATGAAACTTTTAGCTTCACATTTGCGCTGGCTGTTCCAGTGACTTCCCTGCAAAGCTTGTAACTTTTGTCTGTCGTTGTGCAGTTGTAAAGTGGCTCGTGAAAACTAACTGGGAACCCCTGGATCCGTGAGCCTCCCAGTTGTTGTCTCATTTAGCCACGACTACGGAAAGTGAGAAGAATAATAATATGAAAAAGAAGAAAGTCGATAAGGAAAACTGTGGAGAAACCTGGGAGCGCAAAAGAAGCGTTGCAACCCTTGCAGATGATTCAATAATGGTGGATGTAAAGATATTGGATGAAAAAGTTCGAAACTCAATGGAATAAATACACATATGTATTCGTACAAACACGTAAAGAAAACCATTTGTTGTACACACAAGAGTAGAGTGTGTGCGTCACGTATCTCCTGAAGATCATTTAACCGAGATAATTACCAAACATTGTTTACCTTGTTAGTAGAGTAGCTGACTGGTAAACTTGGTGGGATTTCACGCTCGTATAAGAGAGGGCGCACTCCGCCTGTACACAAAAAGCAACAGAGAGAGAGAGAGAGGAAGGGAGGGAACGAGACAACCAGGAAAGCAAAGGAGGAAGATAGAGTTGAGTTAATAACCAACCTCGAGTGCGAACCCGTGTGTAAATTGGCGACTTCAATTTGTAAGACCTCGCGTGACTGGCTTCGCTATATATACACGACAGGCGACGGAGTAATAGCAACGATGTATCCAGAGTACAAGAAGAGATGCCAGTCTATAGTGGTATATACAGTGAACTAGTAAACATCGTTCTATGGCGTTGGCACGCGTTCACATGCACTGACTAATCTTGAAGTTTGGAGGAAACCGATACACTTATGGCCCAATAGGATGAAGGAGTATGCCAATAAGTCCAGAAGCTTGGAGAGTGGACGGAAAAGATCGATACGTATATGTTTCATTCATGTACGCAACATGGGATTAGTATGGACGAGTATTAGTCACTATATTGTTCGGATCTGTTGGCGCGAGGGTGTTAAGAGAACTAACTCGTAATATACGTAAGAAGTAACTTCTCGAAGTGAAACTTTTGTTCTAATGATAAACTTGATTCAGGGATTAAATTTGTTTATATATAACTTTTCAATTCTTAGTTTATTTCGCTTTGGTATCTATGAATTAATGATTTATTTCGATCATTTTTATTCGTCAATATATGATCTCGATCCTATCTTCAGTCAATCTTCAACACGAATCGTGATCACATAAATAAACGAAGCAAGAACGATCCGATAGGAGAGGATAAGAAAGGGCGATGATGCCGGATCGTACACAAGAGCACAGCAAAACTGCGTTCTTTGAATTGCCCGAACGGTTCTCTCTCGTTGTTATGCCGGAGTAAGACTCGTAAACGACGGAGCTCGAAAAAGCTTCTGCGTGCTTGGGATCCACTATTTTCCCTTTCCTTCTTGCCAAATCGACCTAAGTTACTTTTATCGTCCGAACTTTATATACGCCTCGGACTCTCTTGTTCCTTTTTCATCTTTAATTGGTAGACACTCGCCGACATTACCTCCAAAAGAAACAGATTCCTCATTGCTTGTATGCATCTACAGATACAGATATATCGAAACGTTATATAGGGACTCTGTACCTGGACTGGACGTTATTTTCGGACCTCAACTCTTTGGTAAGGTATGTACTGAGGTATATCATTGTAAAATGCGTTCAAACCAATGCCAGAAGGATGCCTGGACTAAAATATCACGATGCAAATACCTTCAGCTTACAATTATAATTTACCGAAATACACTGAATGGATGACAGATTCAGGTCGAACATATTCAGTGAAGTTTTTGTTGTTGTTGTTAAAACCAAGCCAACTATACGATGTTTTGTTTTTTTCTAAATACAATGATGAATTGAGTGATTATATGAGAATGATTTTGAATAGTTAGTTCTCCATTTCAATAAGAGACGCCTTTATCACCACAAACATTGAATTCCGCAGGATAAGTTAATTTAAATTCGTTATGCTTGAATTGATTGAAAAATGTGAAAAACGATTTCTAAACGAGCCCTTTATAGTTCTTCCGTCTGGGATCTCGTAAGGCAAAAAGAATTGTGTCGAACAAAGAGAAAGAGAGAACTATATGGAAATGTAAAATAGCGCTGAGGGTAATTAAGGCGAGACCCGGGCGTAGAATGGATTCAAACTGCAAAGCAAAGTTAGGGGTGAGAGTGAGGTGGTGATACTCTTTCTCCTTCTCTTTTCTCATTCTGCTTCTATCTCCATTTCACTTTCTCTATTCGGCTCGATCTTTCTCTCTCTCTCTTTCTCTTTCTAACACACGCACATACTAAGAAGAGAAGCGTGAATTACACGAGCGGGGCAAGCGAACCGGCAGACAGGCTCATTGTCCTCCGCTAGTTTAATTAATGCAGCTCTCTCTCGCTGTGTAATCCCATCCTCTCCCTCCCTCTTCACGCTTCCCTTTATCTCGCTCTCTTTCTCTCAACTGTTTTGCTATATATCTCCATAATATTTCTCTTTCTCTCTTTTCCCTTCCTTTCTTCTCTATCCTCCGCGTACTCTCATTTAACGTCGCCCCCGCACTCAAAGCCTGCAGCCAGGAGTTCACGGTCTCAAATTCGAGACACATGGTGTATGAGTGTGTTGTGTATGTGTATATGTATAATTCACCACCCTCGGGCCAGTTCCTCTCTCTCCAACCTCTCGTTTTTCGTCGTTCTTTGGACACTACCCCGTATACAGCTCATGACCCAGCTCACACTCCACCACAACCCCTTTCGACCATCCATCTCGCCTGACTGAATGCGCATAATATTCACAACGCTTTCATTGCATTATACATATATATAAACGTATAGAAATATATTTTTCTATACTCGTACTATTAAGCGGCAAAGAGTGCGATGATGGGACGACGAAAGGGTAGAGAAAGAGGAACTCTTCACTCGACACATCCTGACTTCCCCCTATTCACTCAGCCATATATACGAACAACCCCTAAAACTTTTTTTTATCATTTTTTTATTTTTTTTTATAAACTCGTTCGACGATTGTGACAAGCCTTCTCGAGCTTTTTTTCAACCCCCTCAAATAAAGTTACTGAGAATTCAAGGGATTTATAAACGAGAAGCACAGCGAAGTTTTTTAATTAAATTTTCAATGGCACAAACACAGAGAGACTATTTGCTCTACATACTTTGTTTATTTATTCTTTTACTTTCGAACCTCATTCGGTGTTGCCAATTCGTGTTGTTTTTTTTTGTGTCTATATACACACTACGTGTAGACATAAAACGATATAATTTTACATTTGTATAGAACGTGAAAGTAGGCATGCCGCGAGAGTAACATTTTTTATGGAAGTTACAATTATTTGCATTATTTCGTTTTTAGTTTCGAATGTTTATTATTATCATTTTTGTTGTTGTATTTCTCAAAAACGTTGTGTACATTTATTAAAATGGTCAGCAGAGATTAATGATTCTTATAGATCTGACGCGAATAAAATGATTGAGAACCACGGTTAGAGTTCTTTCTCTTCTCCATTCGATCTTGAACTCTCTTCTTGGGGATGCAAAATTACGAACGATAGAAGAAAAGAGGAGATGAAAGACGACGGTACAAGATGTGAAGGAGAAGGAGAACGCGAGCTTTTGCGTTCTCGTCCTCCTTCTACTCATATCCGTCCCTTCTCCCTCGGCTCCTTTAGCTTTGTTCTCTCTTACTCTAAGAATGAGGGAGAGAGACGAAGAGAAAGGGGGAAACCGAAGAGGTAAAGCGAGAGAGAAGGAGAAGGCGAGATCGCTAGGGGTCAAGGTGCCGCTCTGTTGCCGCTTCTCTTTTCTTGGCTCGCCAAACACGAAGAGGCTGTTTCTCCTGTTGCTGTGTGCGAGAAGATGCAACAGCAATACAGACGGGAGAGCTGCTGTGACTATTTTTATCATTAATATCAACACAGATTAGAATCAAACTATCGTTCTATTTTTTTTCCTTTCGATACCACATTCGCAGTTGGTGGCGATGAAGTAAATTTATAATGACAATTACTCACGCAACAATTGTGATTGAACAGCCCATAGTTTTTTTTTCTTACTAACTCTCATCTCCTTTCAGAGTTATCATTATAAATCGAAGGATATTGTAAGTTAAGGATTGCTTTAACGGTAATGAATTGTCATTTGAAGAAAAGAAAAAAAAAACATACTGATTTATTGGTCGACGATGACCGGACGGAGTCAAAAGATATTCTACTCCAAATGCGTACGTATTACCGGGAGGAAATGGTCGTTAAAGTTCGATACGCCTGTTATCTGTAGAGCTCTCACGTGCTATTCACTCTTCGTCTTATTCTTATTACTTTTCTTTTTTTTTTCTATACCTATCTGACGGCTATTGCGTATGCATAATGCATTCTTTTTTTCTTTTCGTCGCCGTGGGGGCCTACAGAACTCCGGATGCGTGCAAGACAACACACAGGTGCGGTGGACTCTCATGATGCGTGAATAACCGCGTGCACCGATAAAATACCTCTGGCTGTTTGCGTATATTTTGTCCGTGGATATAAATATAAAGAAAATCTCTTTTCGTTGGAGGCAACATGGTCGCTTCAACTTTTCGTTTTGTTGAAATTTTGGTAACTTCGTTGAACCCAAACATAAAGATAGTTGGACCCGCCATTTTTCGGTCGACCAATTGAAGTTTTGGGTTTGCCAATAGTTATGGGGATTTCACAATTCTTGCATCAAAGAATTACAAATGATCAATAAATAAGATCGTTGTTTTTACTCCCGTGCAACAAAACTTGTATTTTATGTGCATGGATTGACAATATTTATGCGCGCATCGATCAAGCATGAATTCGAAATATCCATTATTTTTTTAGAATTTTCATATGTCGGAGAAGTGAAAAACTTGTATTATTGAGCTGATTAATTGACGTAGAAAGTTCCGTATACGATATTTATGTAAAGATCAACCACGAACGAAAGGAACGATCGACTTGGGTATACAGTAAGCGTTCGTGCTCTTTCATCTCCATGCACAGTTGCATGAAACGGGTTTCAAAAGCGCCATACAGTAAATACTTTCGAGTAACGTATACGAGATAAAAATATGATTGAGTATACACACACACATAGTTTATATGGGAAATATATATGAATAAGTGAAATGTCCGATAGTCATAAATATTTATCAAAACGAAAAAAAATAAGGGATAAAAAGTTGGTTGTACATATTGCGAAGCTTTGAGCGTTCAAAAGCGTGGCTGTACGAATTAAATTCGTACTACTCGGAAGCACCGAAGGAAAAGAGGAGGCGGGCAAGAGGAAAGGACAATTAGGGGGATGCCGAGCGTTGCAACCCACTTTTGTGAGACGGAAAAACCAAGAGAAGTGACGAAGGAGAAAGGGAGAAAAGAGAACAACGCACGCGACCCTTCGTGACACGAGGTCATACTTAAAGCCCCAGCTCACGTTTCGTCCCAGTCCCGAGAGTGCATTGTGCATGTACGAGTCAACTTTAATATGACTTGTGTACCAAAAGAACGACAGATTCAAAGACAAATCGAAAGCAAAGTGAGGAAGGAGAGCCAATCCATAAGAATAAATACATTGATAAGTCTTTCTCTTTTGAATATTATTTCTCATACATATCTCTGGAGAATTGTAAGCATTTTTTAAAAATAAAAACTATGGTAAATAGTATTTTTTACGATTATATATTGCATACGGTTAGAGTTTTGTACTTGTGCCATATTATTTGTCTCGTGAGTCAGTGTGACAAACAAATGGCAATGCTGCAGGTTTTATTAATAAACGATAATCAACATATGACGGCAAATATAGCGTAATTTATCTGTTGTATGAAACGGAGCAAGATCGTGCCCAGGACGGTAGGTTGCATTATTGATTTTGGCATACCAGACACGCTTCTTCTGCTTTCTTAGTGATAATTCGCCAACTCTCACCGTCGTCGTTGTCGACGACTGCGTCAGAGGTTCAGAACGACGCGGTCGTAAGAGGATTTGGTGCCTTGCGATGGTAGAACGCGCGACCGACCCTTGACTCGCCAAGTTCCGTAAACTTTCCGGACTAACCCCTTTTCCAACCTATATATGAAGCTTTTGCTCCTCTTCCTATCCAGCAACTGTAATATACATCCCATGCTCGCTTCTCTACCTCACGAGATTCGTGTTGGATTATAAAGGTATCCCCGGACGGACTTCCTCGATGAGAAAGCAAGTGAGAGGAAGAGAGAAGGAGAAAGCAGGAAGCAAAGGGTCCTATAAATTTATGGGTCGGCGTCACGACTCGAAACTTAGTATCGTACACTTGTTCGATAACTTACCACCTCTTGACGAATTATGCAAACCGATTGAGGTTCAACTATACGCGGTTGAGTTCTGTGGTGATTTCGATAGGAAAAAGTCAATTCCGTTATGTTCAATTTTTATGAATAATCAATAAAAAAATTAACTTCGATAACTTATAAAATATATCAAAATACGTTACTGGCTTCAATTTCTTTCATGTTCAGCTGTACACACACACACACACTTGTCTGGGCCAAGCCTTTTTTTTGCTACACGTAACGGACTATAAATTTGTTTAGATCTACGCCTTTCATTCATTTTTTTGTTTGGATTAACGACTTTGTTGACACTTGGAAAATAAAGGTGCATTGAAGGCGTTTGTAATGAAAAGGGGAATCGCGACAGACAGCTGTTAGAAAAAAAAAATTCTATGGTACAGAAGAAAAATTGTAGACACGTGTGTAAGCTTCGTCAGAGTGGCTTTTTGCACACGCCCACACCAAGATTTCCTTCTGGCTTTGAGTGGTCACTCGGACCTCGTTAGAGATCCTATTTACGCAAAGAATTCTAAAGTACAAATATCTGCTTTTACCAAGTGAAAAAAAAAACATTCCACCCACGTAATTTTACTCCTTAAAATCTATATAGTTTGTGCCGGATTACTTGCTAGCAATATTGCACACTTGACCTCAGGATTCCTGTAAACCTTCAATTTGCCCTGACCATTATCGACGTTAATGCGTTTTTTTTTATTTTCTCGATTTTTTGAAGATGTCCTTCAGATTGTTCTTATTCGTTGCCATTTAAAACTTTAATAATTTGTGGCAAAATGGCCCCTGCCACGGGACTAGAAGGAAGTTCCTCTGAAATCGGAGAACTCGCTAACGGGGAGAATCATCCTCCCGTCGAAAGGCTGTTCAAAAATGGCTTTCAGAGCTCGACTGACACGTGCTTGACATTCCTCTTTAAGCATATTTTGCTTTTGCCCTATTTTTCTCTTTCTTTTCGAGTTTTAAATAACTTCCTCGTACACATGAGGCATTTTGGGTAGAGACGGTAATTCTATGCTTTATTCATGAAAAGAACGTAAAAATACTCGACGCTACAAGACATTCATAGCACAAAGCTGGTGCACTTTTTTATTTTGCGAAGGGATGTTTTGAAACGAGTGTACAATCTTTTGCCTCCGTTTTGGCACTCGCCACTTGTTCTCTCTGCACGCTCTCGAGTTCAAGAAGCACACGCACACACACTACGACACACTTACTCGACCAGCCACTTCTTTCACGCCTTCGTCGGAGAAAAGGAGAGGAAAAGGCAGGGAGAGAAAAAAAAACTTCTGGCTCGTTATACCACAGCCACACGCTCTCGAGTCTCGCACTCTCGACTCTGCTCCTCTCTCGGCTAACGAGCGCGTAAGCTATAGAGTAGCGCATCGGCGGTACAACACGCTGTTGCGCTTACTCTTCTCAATTCAGTTGATAATGTCTTCGAGACTGAAACTCTAGCCAACCGTCCCAAGAAACGTTAGAACCCGAGCTAGAACAGCTCTACCGTTTAGAAATTAAAAAAACAACGAACATGAATAAGAACGAGATGAAAAGAATTCCCGAAAGGAAGTCGAACATTATACGCCTTACCAAACAATTACGGAAAAGACTTACTTTTCTACACAAAAGTTTATCTGGTTGCTTACTCTCCCATGTACAGATTCAACACCAAATTTACGAATTTTTAATCAAAGAAGTTGTCTCTCTTTTTCTCAGTATTCTAAGCGACTCGACTAAATTTGCACGTGTTGAATTTTGAAACAAAAATAACATTATTTTTCGCCCATAGAATGAAATTGAATACAACTTTATTATTTTCTATGAAGTTATCATTCAATTCCAGCAATATGAATAAAATAGTTACTCGTAATAATAGAAAAAAAAGTGAAAAGTTCGTTGAGTTGAAAATTGTCTCTATGTCGGCTCCGCATAGAACAACCAGTGCATACAATTTTCTCAACTCCCTGGTGCGAATAATTCGTCTACCGATAAAAAGAAAAGAACATGAGTGCGCCATAAACACAGACACCATTAGACGCACCACAAAACGACTATAAACTCTCCGGACACTCGAATGGTGATGGATGCATTATTATCGAGAGGTTTTTCTCCTCACAACAATTTGCTGATGTTACTTCGAGCTTGTTACATTGAGTCTATAGTTTAAAGCAAGACACAGGATATGAGAGAGAGGAAGGGAAAAAAAGAAACAGACAGCGGCGGGAAAAAGAAAAATTATGGCACTGAGTTGAGTACTCGCGTAGCTTAACAAGAGAAGTTTTTATCCAAGCTACGTAATAATAACAATTTTGTACTTGCGATAAAAAAAAAATTTCATCGATTCCCTCCCCCCGTACAAGCAAAGTTTATAATTTGTATACAATTATCGATACTTTGTGCGTCTTCCTTAGACTACTTCTCTATGTCGAACAATGGAATGCGAGAAAAAGGAAAATAGGGTACACGGTAAATATTTACAGAAGTCAATATTTTCCTAAAATTGACGATAAAGTTTCTTGCACTTTTTTTTCATCAGCCAGTAGCGATAATAATGTTAAGAGAGGGGTGGGGGCGAACGAAATTAAAATTCAATGAATATCGATAACAACTTCGTAATGATTGCCGAAATTTACGACTAATTGACTGCCTCCGAGTGTTTGTATACTAAAAACTTAATCTTAATTCTTCATAAGAAATGAAACGCCGCAAAGAACTTTTCTGCGAATTTATAAAATCTGGTTAAAAAATATGTCTATATTTCAGTCGTTTTATCTACTCCTTCAAGGTTCAAAAGTCACAAAAAATTATCAAATATATTTCAAAGGAATAAAATTGAATCTTGAAATACGTTTTGCGGGTATCGAGTCTCCTTGAAGATTGCCGGCAAGACAACTGGCGCTTGTACATTTACACGAGTGGTCGTAGCGACTCGAGAACCGGCGGGATCGTGTCTGTATGTACGAGCGCGGGAATCGAAAATGGAGCAGACCCAGAGACACACACAACTAGGGA
The DNA here is from genome assembly GCA_948107755.1 of Campoletis raptor. NCBI lineage: Eukaryota > Metazoa > Arthropoda > Insecta > Hymenoptera > Ichneumonidae > Campoletis > Campoletis raptor. The sequence goes on from OX403623.1 coordinate 13,097,444, forward strand.
AGAGAGATTTATTTGTGTGTTATCACGTCGGATCCAAAGTGAAAATGAACGAATGGTACGAGACGGATGAAACGTACTACAATATTTGTATATATATATGAATATATTCATGTGCAAAACGAAAAAATGAGAAAGACAGTGCAAAAGGGATGGTGAAAACGGAGGTAAGATTGAATAAAAAGAATAAGAGGAACAGAGAGTAAGGCAGCAGGGGGATGCCGACGGGTTGAACGTCCGCCGACTTTCGAATATAAATAGCGCATCTCGACACTCGACTGTTTCTATACAGATCTGAGTCCCTCTTTCTCTCACTCGGCCGTTTCTCCTTATTTTCTCATTTTTTTCTGCCAATACTTCTCAAAGCGAAATCAATTACTCTTTCGTACTTCTCTACTCAGTTTTTCCGTTTATTGCTGTGCTCTCGACGATGAGATGCCAATTATACGCACGAATAAATAAAAATTTACAGGGTGAAATAACAACAACGACCAACACATGTCCCTCGAACGTAAAATCTCCATCGAATCTTTATTTCCTTGTGTTGTGTCTTCTTTTTTTGCTTTTCTTTACTTTTTTTCGATATAAACATAAGAAGTGTTTCATAATCACTTTCAGGAAAATTTGATGAGTTAATTTTTTCATTTCTTCCTCGTCTACGATACCTGAAGTTTTTTTTTCTTTTTTAAGTCTCTTTACCTTTAACTGATCTTGCGGCCGAAGACCCTTTTGAATGGCTATTAGGGCCCGTCGTGTTTGTTCAGACTTTTTACACATAGACACTTTTTAAACGCGCGCCATTTTAATATTTTGCGCGCGGGAACTTGGGGAAAAAGCGCACAATGCGAGATACTTGTTCATCATGTTCATCATATTTTACGGGGCTCAGCATAGAAGAATTGCATATACAGCTCGAAGAGACGGAGGGAGAGAAAGAAATGAAAAAAAATAGAGCAAGCGAAACTACGCGTCTGATTTTGCTGCTGGTTTCAAATGAAAGATAGAAAAGGAGAAAGAGGCCGAGACGTGAAATTAGATTTTCACGGGAGGTCGACGCACCCGTCAGGGCGAAAAATAAAATCGACCGGAACTTAATCCCTCTACCACTACTGATGCACATTGCTCTGCGAAGAGTGAGGCTGCACTGAGGGGTGAGAGAGAAAGAATGAGTGAGGAGTGCGAGAAAGAGAAAGAGGAAGGCATTAGTGAGGACGAGCAATGGGAAACGGCGAAAGAAAAATGAGAGAGACGACCGAGAACGAAGATAGAGGAAGAGGCGCGTATGTGTACGAAAGGGAAAGAGGCGACAAGAGTGTATAGAGAAGATGAGTAAAAGCGTGAGCTTAAAGAGATCGCAAGGAAGATGACGAGGCGGGCGAAACCGAAGAGTGAGAAGAAAAGACGAGGGAAAGGGTATCCCCGGCCGTAATTAGAATATATTCAAGAAATAATTCGGCCCATATTCGTGATCTGATACATGCAGGGGTCGAAAAAAAAAATAACCATATTTTTGGAAAGAGAAAAATTACATTTCATCAATGAAATTACATTAAATTTTTGATTAGTCAACGCGTTTCCGTGTGGCTCTAAGTTGTAGTTAGAGAATAATCGAAAACAGACTTTTCTCGAAATAGGCGGAGGATCATGACTTGTGGCTTTAAAATTTTCTTTCGAGTAACTACATGGCGCCGAGACTCTGCCGCTTCTTTAGATCCTCTTCGTGGAAAGGGCTGGGAGGCCTGCAGCGAAAAAGATGCAAAAAAGGATATGGTAAGAGAGAAGGAGGAAAAACGAGCCCGCGGAGCATCATTCGTTCATCTCTTGTATTCGATCAGTTGTTGGGAACATTCATGCATCGTAACACCAGTGGCAGATGTATAGAGATCCCAAAACTCGTTGATAGTTTAAAACGAAGAATAAAACTAGTAAATGAAGTGCCTGTATGAGTTTTTTCATGTTTTTTTTGTACTCTCCAACTCTCACATAATCGAGTTGAAAAAAATTAAGCAAATAAATATCATTGACTCTTTTCACTCTTTACAGCAGAAAATAATCAAGTTTAGAAGATTGTAATAAAAACCATAATAAAAATGAATTATCGAGAGTTTATAAATCAATAGTACATTCTCTTCTCTCAACATTTACAATTATTCCGATGCATAGTTGATTATCAACGAGAGCCGCAAAAAAAAAAAATCCCATACAAAAATAAAACAATTATACACGTTTTTTTTTCACATTTCACTACAATTATTGTACCATTAATGAATAATGTCTGCGTCCAGAAATTTACTTTAAAATTTTCTTAACTTTGGCCACTCAAATACTCTGACTAATCGACCAAATTTTGTTTGATCTTTTTGGGTTTTTCTTTACAATGGAATGTAAATTATATTCAGAGCTTCTCTTTATCGATGTGCGTGTAAAATATCGTACGTACGTATGATGAATAGCCAGGAACACATGCGAATGGCCATGTGTAAGGTGGCGAACGAGAACCAGTTTGTGAATGTACAAATGCTATGTGTGGTGGATGCATCGAAGAAAGGAACCATCTTCCTCGAGCACTAGTTTAGTAGCTCTATATTCATTATATAGATATATATATACTTATAACAGTAAAATGGATTCGAGTATACTGGACTTGCGCACAGCGCAGGTGCACTGAGAATTGCACAGAGTCGTTGAAGCCAAGTATTTATATAACGATATATATTATTCCGCGTGTTTGCATAACCCAGTAACCGAGGAAGTTCTCTTTCACTAATTAATCTGAACCATGTAAACCAACGCCAAACGTACAGCCTCTCACTCTTCACCCTCTTGCCGCGCTTTCAGTCCACCAGGAAACGAAATTACAATTTTAATATCTAACTTTATCCCGCGAAGAACTGGCCGAATTTATTTTCCAACTGCAAATCATAATGTCATTGGTCGAATGTAGAAAATTTCTTATTAGGCAACAAAATTCTCAGTGGAGAGCGAGTAGAAAATCGGTTGACGATCGCTGAGAACCTCTAAACGAAACGATTGAACCCAAAGACATTGAAATATCTGTGCAAATATATGAGACATTGCGCAGGAAGTTTCATTTTGAAACCTTGACCATTTTTGATCGATACTATTTATTATTATGCTTTTTTATAAAGGAAACTAGTCGATATGTAATTGAAGAATTTGAATTCCTTCGATTTTTCCAACCACTTGAAATGGTTCAATTTTTTATGCTTATCCTTTAGTTTCGGCTGTAATCGCTCGAGAACTAAAATGAAAATTGTTCAAAACTCCAACAAAGTTTTAAATCACTTTCCGATTTATCTGTCATAACAATAGGGAAAAAAAAACAGTTTTTTTTGGACGTTATATTCATTATATTTACTGAGCGTAATTGAAAAATTCGTATCAACACAGTGAACCATGGTCGGCATTTAAAATGTTGTTTTCATATGAAATGCTTCACACGCACCTGCACCAATGCACATTCAATGCCTTTCGTAATGCAGTGATGGTGGGGGGTCAAATGGTACACGGTGACTCACCGTTCCGACTGTATAACGTAATTTCCAATGTACGTTGCATAATAAATAAATAAATTTCTTGCAGTTCAATGAGATTGGTCAGTGTATTTATTTACGTGGTGACAAAAGAGCGTGGAGATATTTTTGAAAATCGTTCGATTAGATTATTGGCAATCTATTTGAATAAAAAATAAAAAACTTCTTTATTTTTTTATATTTTGAATGAAATCGATTCCTCATTAACAGTTTTCTTCTGTAAACTGAAACACGTTACTATAAGTCGAGAAAATAAACGGCACAGGAAAGAACCGCGGTTCAAAATTAGTTTCATCCAATAAAAAGCTACTCGGACGACTGACTCGTATAACGTCGTAAGTAATTCAATTCGATTCGAGTTAAATTACATTACATTACGAAGTTCCTGTTACCAGTCGCTCCCAGGAGTAACTTTTTAACCCTGCAGCAGTCAGGTCCAGTGCAATTGCGGAGGGGAGTGAAAAACAGGTGTATGCGTGATCTGCTATCATATCATAGCAACTGCTTGACGTCATGAATCCCTACGGCACTCTGGGGAGTTCCAGAGCCATTTCATTGGTGGTTTTTTTTTTCTTCAATTTTTTTTTTAATTTGATGCAACGCGACTCATCCGCTGTCTGTGCCTCTCGCTTTCCTTTTGAGCCCTTTCTGCTCCCAGAATGGAAGTCTGAGGGCAAGCACACGTGTATATTCTCCAGGCGGAACATCGGTGGCGATGAGAAAGAGAGAAAGAGATATAAAAGAAAAATGAGAAGGATGAAAGAAAAAGAAATAGAAAGAGGGAGCGAGGTGTGCGTAAGACCAAGAACGGGGAGAGTCTCTCGTGTAAGCGATGCTCTCTTGGTCTTTATAGCGTGTGGCTGCTTTGCTGCTGCCGATTCCAAGAGCTGGTTTCAGGTAAAGGGCCTCACAAGGCGACGTTGCCGGTTACTCAGACTCTCAGTGAGGCCTCGTTCCCTACACCATCACTCGGAAACCTCCTTCTTCCTTCCCTCTTTTTCTCTTTCGCTCTCTGTATTCACAGACTCGACTTCCACTCACGGTTGAACCGTGCACAGAGATCAAGAAGCCAGACCTCAAAGATCGAGCCTCTACTGGACACAGCTGTGGAGCCTCTGATGTGCGCTAACGGGTGTTTCTCGGATCTTCCGTTTCCCTTCAACTTTCATCTTTCTTTGTCTTTCTTTACCTCTTTAGCTATCTTTCTTCCTTTTTCTCGGTTATACATATACCGTGCTTTTATTTTTCATTTCATTTCCTCTCTTCCTTTCTTGTGGTGGTGAGCACAATATCCTGTGCTCATATTGCCCGAGGACAACACTCAATGATCGTTTAACGATTCGAAGCAGACCACTGCCCGCGCGGTTCTTTTCACTTTAATTTTTTTTCCTCCTTTCACTTCTCCTGCTGATTCATTGAATTCGAGAGATGAATGAAAATTTGAAGGGGGACTCTCTTTGCTCTCGTTCATTCGTCAGAACCAAATTTTTTTATATCAACTTTACTGTAAACTTTTCCGTAAATGAGTGTTTACGATTATTTCTTTATTTCATTATTATTATTTGGATGTTATTTATTTAGTTATTGCTTATAATTCGTGCGATTATTAATATTGTTGATATTTCTTACATTCGTTGTAACACTGTTGGTTTGAAAATTTGTGCCAAATCTTTGTTGAATACATATGTAAGTGTATGTCGTACAAGTATACCTATGTATACATATAGAGAAGTTGGAGGATTAAATTTCGATTAAAATCTCGTTCAGGGCTTAGCCTGGCGACACATATACCGATCGTTCACGAGTTCGCAAGAGCTTCTCCGAGTTCTCACATAGTCTTCCTACGGGAAAGTGGATTAACGTTGAGAGTCTTGGAGAAACTAGAGATTTGGAAGGCGAACTAAGTATTCTACCTAAAGTTTCGTACGGCTCTATATGCCTGTGTATGTGTTCGTGTACGCACACTTACGCTTCACACATACACACAGGTGCTGTTGAGACTAAATTGCCAAAGATTAAAATTAATAGTTTATTGCTTTTTTGTTAAAATGTTTATCCTCAACAAAATAGTTCACAAGCATGTGCGAAATATGTCTAACCGTTTGGATTTTGTGCTAGGTACATTTTTTTTGACTATACTAACATTAAAAAATATTAACTCGAAGAGAGCGGATCTGGTCGACATACAGTAACAAAGTTTTCGACTTAAAATTCGGTCCCCAACTTACGTTTACGGAAATAACCATTTCCCGGTGGTATATCCTGCACATTTATGTAATATGAAATCTGTATATGTATATACACAAGTTGAATGGAGGAGTAAATACGTCAAAGCAGTAGCAGCACAAACGTTACGATGGTAGTAGCAGTAGTGGTGGCATCGCAGTAGTAACGTGAAGTTTACGAACGCTCGAGGGCCAAGTGCGAGGATGGAAGAGAGGGAGAGAGAGAGAGAGTGAGGAAGGGAGGGCGAATTTTCGTTCTTCTCGATTTCTGGCACGGCACATACAGAGATTCACGAACTACTGCTCGAAATTCAAAGTTATCCGAGAGCTCGAGTCTGGCAACTATCTTGGGCACTAGGGGGTTTACGTTTATATGCAATGCCTCGAGTTCTTGAAAACTCTGAAGTACGCGTGGTACGACGATTTATAAACAAGATTGAAAAAGAAACATAAGGCTATCTAAACAGGTCCTTGAATATTTTGCAGTCTCCGTAACTAATTGAAGCATCCGAAATAATTTTGTGCGATATTTATAAAATCCATAGAAAAAATGAAAAAAAAAAAATTGCACGAAAAATCGTGAAGATATTTGCGAATTTTGTAGGTTTCAAGACTCATGGGATTCATTGACGAATATAGTAATTTTATATGAACAATATGCTCGATTGTAAAGTTCAACGATCATTGTAACGATCATCATTTTCTTGAGATAGTTATAGAAGCTCGCCGTAAAAGCATCTTTCGGAGCACCAGTGAGATAGAGAAGAAAAGAGAGAGAAAGGGAGAAAGAGCGACCGGAACTCGACGCGCCTTGACAGAAATAGATTCTACCGGTCATTCAGTACTGGCGGATAGGATATCGTTGAGCCAGCGAAGCAACGTACTTATATACGAAGATAACGTACTTGTATGTGTGCCTGAGTGTTCATGAACGATTCTATAGAGAGAAGGCATAGTGATAAATACATCCTCGATGTAATGAGATCGACGTGATTTAATGGATCCGAGTGGAACAGTACACTGTGTGGAGTACTCTTCGCTCTGCCATTATGTATACATAGATGTATGTATCCTATAGTGAATATGCCTTACTGTATATTACAGTTGTATCAGAACACCTATAATAGACGTCCAGGCACAGCAGAGTGATGCCATTGAGATATTTCCCGATTGCCGTAGCTCTCTCTGCCTCTCTCCTCTTTCTCTATCTTTCTTCTTCTCCCGTTGTCCATGCACCACATCCTGGTACACTTAATTAAATCGTTTCATGATCCCCCATTATTTATTTCCTACCACTAGTCTCAAAGAACCCTGAAATACTTTCGTACATTCCTCATCATACATATTTTATCTTGTTGCCATGTGTACGATCGTTAATTCAAGGCAAAGTCCAGCCATCTATAACAATTACTGATTGGGAAGAAAGATCACTTACATGCGTTTGCAAATCAATCCTCTTACAGATTATCATCCGTTCTGTCGAACCAAACAAATCGGATGTTTATTCATTGGGATATTTAACGAATATACAGAGGTATTTCATGTGGGAGTTCATTTTGAAAGAAAAAAAAAATTGACTGTGTTGTTGATCAATTTATAGGGAAAAAGATGCTCCTTGTTATTGCCTGAATGTGGCACGATTCTCGCAACAATTTTTACAAGTTTTACCAAATATATTACAAAGCTATCACGTTCTCAGCCAAGTCGGTCTAATGGACTCAGCGATATTTCTAATAACGTTGAATAAATTGTTTATCATTGATACGGTATCGTACAAATAAGAGAATTCTTCCCAAGGGATAAATGTTCAGGCATCGTCATGAAAGTCCTGTTCGAATCATTACGTATAGTATCCCTTTTCCAAGTACCACAGCTCCGTGTTTCACGTGCATTGTAACTTAAAAGAAGGATGAGAGGCAAAGAGAAATGGGTGAGGGGGAGAAAGAGGGAGCGAAAAAGTGTAATGCCCACGCCTCTTCACGATTCCTTTGTACTGTCATCCGAGCTTCACTCGCACTCTCGTCTCACAAAACACACGCCCTTACCTCGTCTATATACACTCGCTATAAACCTAACCAACACCAACGAAACAACCAAACGTTCAGTCTACCGATCCACCTACGAATCCCTTCTTCGTTTTCATACACGAACTTTACCCTTTTTCTTCCTCTTTCTTCTTTCCTTCCCACCCTTTCTCTTTTCTCTTTGTCCCTCTTTTCAGCGGTTCTCGCACGTGTACATATGCCCAGAACATAAATTTTGTATCTTTGAAGATTCGAGAGACTTCTATATCTTTGAGAAATATAACCACGAGAAAATTACGACTCCAATCTGACGTTCTATATGGGCAATTTTATACGGAAAAAATTATCCTTAGGTTCGTTATGCGATAATGTCGAGTTGAACAAGTGAAAACTAACAAAGAGGGAAAAAGATTAAGCAAAACCATTAGTAATATCAATTGTTTTGTCAATTAATTGTGATACAGCCTTGCGCTGAAATCCGACGTGCATTCTGATGGGATAGCGTATGAAATCGATGGAAGATAATGAATAAATATGTTAACCACGCTTTCCTCATGTATCTGCATATGTATGATTCGTTTCTTTCAGCGTATTTTGCTTTTTCGTTTTTTCGTTTGTTCAATTTTTCTTTTTTAATTCTTTCATTATTTATGATTCTCCCAGCATGATTGCACAACGGTTCAGCTATGGAGTGTAGAAAGAAAGAGGGCGAGGAGCACAGGACCAGAGTTTCTCGGGCGAAGACAATGGACCACAGGACTATACGCACACACCTTAAAGATAATATATCTGTATCACTGTTGCTAACACGATGATATAACAAAACAAGTAACGGGTGGCCGAAGTATCACGCGTAGGCCTTTCGACGCATTCCAAACTCAAGAAACACGTTTTTTTCATATTCGATACTATAGGAACCTCTTGAATCCCCTGAACACAACAATTGATATGCAAAAATACATTTTTAGTCGAGTAGATTCATTAATCACAAGTATAGTCAAATAAATCATTTCGCTTTGTCGTCACTTTGAAAAAAAACTGTCGACATTTTGTAACTATGTATTCATTTGTATTCGATTGTGCAATAAACACGATATCAAGAATAATGTAAACCAGATTTACAACTTTTTTTTTCCATCATACTTAATATTGTACTGCACATGTTTTCGAAGAAAAAAAAATAAAACATAGTTAAGACGAATTATGAATTATTTTGTCGTAATGTTCATGGAAGGCAGTGCAATACGGCAAAAGTCTGTACTGAGTTGTGTACCATCAAAAGCTCGGTTGATATGGAGAGAAAGTATAGGTTAACTCGGTGCTCTCGCACTCGCGTTATATGCTAGGTAATATATTAGTAGGACGCTTGATAATGGCTCAGAGGTAAACGCGTGTACGTCGTGCAGCAGCCTCACAGCATCTTCGTTCGCACGCGAGACTCTTTCGTGCTGACTCTGCAACACCCTTTGGTTAACGAAGAGAGAAAGAGAGAGAGAGAGAGAGAGAGGCAAAAGTAGAAAGTAAGAAAAACGAGGATAGAAAGCATCCGAGGCGAGAGATTCAACAAATTATCTCTGCAAGCAACTCTCGGGACGGTCTTAATGAGCAGATTAATAAGAGCCGTTTCGCAAAGTTACGTGCAGAGACTTGGCAACAAACGAGAGAAAGAAAGAACGAGAGAGGGGGAAACTTATATAGTTATTTTGCAAAAGTAGAATGGAATTTTCAATTTTACAAAGGACGATCTCGAAAATTATTCATTTTAAGATTTCCCTGAGATTATCACGTTTGAAATAAAAAGACGGCATCTGTACAAATGTACCGTAGAATTTGGAACAAAGATCCTTGGCGTGAATGTTGTTTAAAACTAATCCAAGAAATTCTGCAGAAAATTAAAAATTAACAACGTTTTTGTGTATTTTAAACGTACGATTAATGTCTGCGAGCAAACAGCAAACGAGTGCAACGGATCTTATAATTTTCAAGATTTTGCGACATGTCTGACGGAGATCGGGGAATGAAGAATGAAAATAGGGAGTGACTGAGCAATCATCTTGCGGTTTTGTCTCTAAATAAATGCTGCTAATTCAGCTCTTAATGCGGAACATCCGGTGGACACTAAAAAGAAGTTTCGAGATGAGCGAGGCCAAAGCTTTCGTTGCACACTGTACATGCAAGACTGAAGATAAATGTTTTACGAACAAGCACGTTGATTCTCCGAAGACCCCACAGGATAATATCCGTTTCTTCTTGTTAGACTCACCTTTGTATATAATGCAATATCGAAGGATCGAAATCTGACTATAATTTATTGTGGTCGAAAGCATGTTGCGGAGGAGTAAAGAGGAAGGGGTTGTAAGGTATGTTCTACGGATTCTGTATAGCCCCCGCGTATTTCTCACAGTCACAAATAATTTTTCGTCAGGATAATGCAGTAGCTAACATGTTGAAGGAAACTCTTGACACTAATAAAAATTGTTGAGATAAACTCATTTGATTTATGACGCATGATCATTTTTTCCAATACCAAAATGGAATATTTTACATTAATTCAACATCCAATTTCTACACTTGTGTAAATAATTGTATCATAAATTTCTTATTGTTCCTTTTTTCACATGTATGACCGTCTAGTTTGGAAGATTTTGATTCTTACCCTGCATTAAATTACAATTTGCTCTCAACGAATAATTCTTCACAAAACAATGAATCTGCCAACAATAAATGGTTATGGTTACGACTCATTTCGGTACCTCGGGGATGGCCTGAGGTTTCAATTTCAGAGAACATTCGAAGCTACACTGCTCTGTGAATGCGGTTTGTAGTGAAAACCTAGGTTATAATTTTGAATGGTTAAGGTAAATGGGTCTGTGAAACATGTTCGATAAGTCTAACGTCCGTATCACAGTGTATACAACGTTAACTATTATTTAGGTATTATATACATAAACGTATATCGTATGTATATCTTTGTATTATAGCCAGACGCAAATAGGGTGTCGTATGGGGAGGGAAAGAGAACAGAGTGTGCGACGGTAGCCAGTGGTGTTCCCGGTTTGCAATCTCTATTATGGATCGGATGATGTGAGTGTGTATCAGCCACGACCACGATCGCGAGAGCCTCGCGGACAATGATAGATCAATGCGACACGCTCGAATTAATGGGAAACGCGTATACTCACACTCATTACAAACTACACTGTATATCTTATGACTATATTGATTGTTAAAGCTTAGTTAGCTAAAGGCTTAAGCCATAGGATTTAATGTACAAACTAATGGGTGTTGAGACCTTTCGTTTTACTAACACTCTATAAATATATGGGTTATACGAATGTATGTTTTGTATGAAACGATAGGTGGATGTATACATAGGCAAACTCGTATTGTAACTAACCCAGTACGTAAACGAACATTTCTCTCTGATTATCAGTGTGTTCGCGAGCCCTCGTTGTCTTCCCTCTTCCCTTTGCCAACCGAATTGAAGCACCGAACAACGAACATGCGATACAGCCGTGCGTTTTGTTGCTTCGCGCGGGTACGGTTATCGCCCGCTCGTATTTTCCACGTCCCCGCTTCCTGCTATTTCACCCAGTGGATTACATACCTACGTCTATTAAATTATACGTCTGTATATACACGTTATAACTATATACCTTCCTATGATTTAGGACGTTAACGAATGGCCAACCCTTAAAAATCTTCAGCAAAGATTTTCAGAGGCCAATTATTAGGATTGATCTGAATCATAAACGAGTTTTATGTTGAGTGTAACAAAAAGTATACCACCAAATGCAAACCTCTTCAGGGACACTCGTTGTCTACAGGAAATGCATAAAATGTCGATGATTAGATAAGCTTCGTGTCGAATTGATATTTTCAATCAGATAAATTTCTATAAAATGTAGTAATTCATTGTGTCAATGATTTATGAAACTGACGTGTAATACGAGGGAACGAAACATAACTTGAAAACTTGCATAATAAATGACGAAATTGTGGTTGATTGTTGCCATTATTTGGACCGTTACTTATCCGTATTGAAAGAAATTTGTAATTATTCTTTACTCGTTTCTACAAAGCTGAGAAACACTGTCGCAAACGTGAAACGGAAAAGGAGTGAGAGGACGAGATAAATACGAAGGTAGAAGTGCAACGAGAGAAGTTGGATGTTGCTTACGGATGATTTATCATGCGAAGTCTGTCGTGTCGGCGTGCGAAACCGACCACGACACCCGTTGCCTCATTTCACTTTTGCTGAAGTAAGAAAGATCCAGAGTGGATAAAAAAGGAAAGAGAAAAGTTGACGAATCGTCAGGGAGCAAAGGCACCTCGTTTAGCCTAAGTATAAATACAGATCGAGTAACAGCTCAAATCGTTGCATCGTTCTTGTTAACTCACTCAATTATCTCGTTGTCTGTGACACGATCGATCTGCCTTACTTATTTAACACGAAATCTCAACGAATTAACGCTCAGACGTTTTGTTTCAAAGTAAAATCAGTTTTTACTTTTAAATGCAAAGCAAATTGTATCACTATAATTATTTATTGTTTTCGATAAAATCCATACGACGCAAAGACCAAATAAAGCTCAAATGGGCCCGGAATACACATTTCCAGACCCGTTGATAATTTATTATTTTAGAAAAAATGCTGATTTAAAGTTTCATTGAAATTTATAAACTTTGAGATGCATAAGCTCTTAGGTAGTTATGATTATGGAAACGATGTCAATATTAGGTTTTGGGAAAGTGAAACGATTGAATTTTTTGGAGGTTGAGGTTTCGAATTTGTCGAGCATTCGGAATGACATTGAGAGGATCGGATTGACCGCAATGTGTATCGCGTAATCGTTGTATCTCTCTCCATCTCGCTGTTTCGTTATGAAATGACGATGAGAAATGCCAAAACTCTGCACCACGATCGTTGACAAGCTCTATTACGTTGCCTCGTTGTACGTATAGACGTTGCTAATAGACATAGAACGCGAGAGAAATTTGTACGACATAGAACAAATACGGCTGCTGCTATCCCGACGGGAATATCGGTTATGGGATCGCGAGCTACCAAATACCAAAAGCTCCAACGTCCGCGCTCAGGAATTATTGGATCTCCCAAGCGTTTCCTCCAACTCGCGACATATTCCTGACGTTAGTTTATCGTACATAACTGAGTTAGTCAATTGTCATGGATATCGTCCTCTCATTCTCTAATCTCTGCCGTCCTACCGTTTGTCTTGAGAAATCGACTTGCAGAGTGTATCAAACATCTCGCCGTCAAACTGACGATGTATCGTACAACGTCGTTTCGATATTCTATCCTCGCTCGGACGACCCCCCGACTATAGAAACGTCTCAAATGCCGTACAAGCTTATGACACCTTCGAGGAGGAAATTCATAGGAAGCTTCGCGAAACAATGAGAATAAGAGAGCGAAAGATCGATATAAAAATCTCTTTCAGCCACAACTGGATGTGTTTTTTTTCGCAATTAATACAGAGATCATTGGACGTCAAAATGTGGCTGATAAGCCAGACAACAAGATTTGCTAGCATTCATTGTTTTTTCGTGTTGTCGAAAATGAAAAATTCGATCGTCAATTTAGTCTGTGCAGCAAAATGGTGGTTTAATGGAAAAAGATATATGTTCGAAAAAAAAAGTAATAATAGAAAAACATATTTTTAACAAATAGCTGTAGAGAAATATACCTTCATGCTCCCATATGTGGGTGAATATAATACAACAGGCAGTATGGGTAATACTATAGTACACGTTTCACGAGACACGCGCGGTTTTGACTTTACTACATCCGATACTATATAAACGTGAACGGTGACACGCAATCAAAAAAAGAAGAAAAAAAAATCTCGGTTCCCGGTTCAGACACATATACCCGACTCTTGGGTATCGATTACGATACAGGATACCTCGAGTGTTTTTACTCGCTTATGTTCACGGTGGGCAGGATATTTATGTGCGTCAAATATTTTCTCATTCAATTAATATGATCACTTGATTAAAAAATTTCTGCAGATTTTCAAAGACGTAACTGTAACTATACAGAGACGATGAAGTTTCGAGTTTGATTTAGAAATGAAGTTTCGTAAGAACTTAATAACGAGTGAAGAGTAAAAAAAAAAAGTGCTCTCTAAGATAATGTGTAAGTTCATTTGTTTTTCGACAGAGATTTTTCCGAAAAATAACGCTGTGCCGATGAACGTATACCTCAGATACTTTGAACAACGCAAATACGAATCGAATATGTCCTTAGGTCCAAATTAGTACCGTGTCGCATGCATACACGTATTTACATGTCCATGTTCTCTCAGCATGATCTTCCGTATCCAGAGCGAACTGAATTAACCAACAGCTAGTTTCATTTCTCGTCCAAACATTTATGTGTGTGTGTGTATTTATAGTTGTATCTAGAATACAGTGAACAGACCGGAGAGAACGTCGTTACAATTGCCGTTGCAAGGATGGTATCGCTCGTATTCTATAGATAAATATAGATGTATATTCCACCAGAGTGCATACGCATCGCGGTTCCTGCATATGAACGGACGCGTGTTGTATAGTTTGGGCGTTTGCAATATATTACTCCGCGATGTCTCCTGCAATTTACGTACGATTATGCAGATACCCGGAGAGGAACTCACGCGCCTACGTGGTCCAAACAGAGAGATGAAACAAACAAGGGAGAGAGAGAGAGAGTGAAGAAGATAGCGCATGCATTATATCGCGTTTCCAACGACGTTTACAGGTAGAGAAAGAAAGAGAGGAGGGGAGAGAGAGAGCAAGAGTCGATGTATTATCTGCTATGCACCCTTCTATATGACCAGAAGTCTCTCGCTTGGCCAGACGGCGAGGAGTTAGGTTGGCTGTTGCAACCGCGAGAGCACGACTCTAACCCTCTCTCTATCTCTCTCGGCATAGAGCTTACAGTTTACATAGCCAACTCCAAAAGCCTCTCCTCGTTTCTACTCTCGTATTATTATCCGCTACCTATAGCGAACATGCTTTCCTGCATGTACCGGATGTCCCAGATTGAATGGTTGATGATGTAAACTCAAGTTTAGTACAGAATTTTGAATAAGAACGCTGTAATACTACTTTTACCTCGAACTCCCTTCGGATAAGTTATCAAAAATGGAAGATTGAGAACTTGTAATGCCCTACAGTGCCACAAAGGTCAGAGATAAAGTAAACATGTATAGGACCATTTTTGTAGGGAATAAAATGTCCTACAAAAAAGTTGTTGACGGCAGTGTTTTATCTTCAATACTTAAGCCCCAGGGACCACTTAAAAAGTTAGATTTCGAGGGTTATTTTGCAGATCTTTTTTCAAACTGCTCCGATTTCGTTCACAAAAAGGTTCGCAATCGAATTAGATATCCTGCTTTGCGGTAGCAATCGCTTCGTGGGTACTTTGAAAAAATGTACATACCACACATTTATGTAGACCATTTTCTCCTGTATGACTTGAGTATATATTTATGTGGAGCTTAGTGAGCGTTTCAAGAGGGTTGAGAGTCACGCACGTTTACACGAATAGCAACTGTGCATTAGTTAGAGGAAAGGGAGGCAGGGGGCCAGCACTGAATGCTTCTCTGCTCGTTGAATACACGGATATGTAACGCACCCGTATGTAAATACGCGAAACACGTATTATGGGTTGAGCATAACGGCAAGAGAATTCAAAGGAGAGGAGAGATTTCTGAACACAACACCGCACGATTATAGTAGTCGATCTATTTTTAATGTTCGAAATCACAAACATTTGTTGCATCTCATTAAACTGCAGTAAAAATACTCCTTCTGTTAATCTTTAACATGTATAAAAATTGTGTATCGTGGTTACAATTTTACGAAATGAGCAGGAAAAGTAACTTTGTAATAATAATAAAATTATAGTAAGTGTAAAAAGCAACATTTTTAATTATAATCAAGAGGGATCACGATTAATAACAACAAAAAGTGAAGCATAATAAAAGTAATGTCGTCTCAAAAGACCTATATAAATTGTATACATTCTTTTCGGTTTACCGGCTTAGTTGAATTGGCGCTCATTGCTCAAGTTGTGTATGAAAGGTCAACGATCTTGCTTCCCTAACATTACAGCCATCGTTCGAATAATAATGGGCATAATTACGTGCGGCCAGGATGCGATTTCTACAGGATCCTTCGTCATCCCTCCTCCAGACGCCATTTACTTTTCATTTCGTAAAACTTTTTTTTTCTATTGTCCTTATTTACTCTTCTCGATTCGCCTTATTATTTATTCGTGATCCATTGCATTTCCTTGAGGCAATATCATCGATAAGATTTATTTATATTCGTGAGGAACGGAATCACTACGGCAATGATCGGTAGCGAATAATTTCCTTCTCATAAATAACATTGAATATGAATTTTTTTCAATGATGGTAAACTCGTGAATGTTATTGTGTTATTTACAAACGTAAAAGCTTTGAACTTTTATCACATAATAATTGAATACAATTTTGATACCGTACGAATGCTCTGAGATAACGAGGAATATTACTGTATTTTTTCCGTAGTATTTTCATTTGTTCTTTATTGATATTTGTTCTAATGCCATTCAAAATATTAGAACAAAGTGCCAGGGGATTGTATATTGAAAAGGGTACATTCCATTACGAATAAAAACTGCGCGTAGATCGTTCTCTCCTTTTTGGGTTTCATCTTGAGCGATTTTTTATTACGGTACTGCCCTCAGCATAATGCGGTATATGAATGGAATATGTGAAAGAATAATATCCATCGCGTCGTCACCGCGGGCCTGCGGTTATGCTAATGTACGAATTGTAATGGCTAACGATCGAAGACAAAGAGGAGAGAGAGAGACAGACAGACAGACAGTCGGACGACCATCTTTGTTCTCCTGCTGCCTCTCTGTTCTCTCATTCGTACCTGCTATCTCATTGTACTTCATTATCTGATTGCACGTTGGTATAGATAATTTGATTGATAAAATAGGATGTGGACGGAAAACAAAAATAGAGAGACGTAGAAAAATGAAAAAAATCGAAAAGTCGAATCGAAAGTGGAATTTTGTAATTCCGTGAATAGAACGATCTTGAGTTCCGAATAAAAAGGCAAATTTTATTATTAATTCTCAATCTTCTTCAATGGATTCAATGTATATTCAAACAGAAGCGCAACGCGTATGAATCCTGAAACTTCATGTATATAAACGCAATGAACCCTTTAGGCCCAGTAGCCAAATGGAATTCAATCCATTTCAATGAAATGTTCGCATGAATAACATACATTACAAAGGAAAATTTGTTGATCCAAAAATGACGTGAATAGCATTGAATAAATGATAACCTGCTTATTTTGAACTCTCCTATTCACTTGTCGAACCAATTGAAATTCGTGCATACCATAAACAGCAGCTTTTGAAAGAATAGCCCTCAAAAATTTTAGTGGTGAATGGTTGTGACTTTCCAGTTAAATACATTCAATATTTTTGAGATATTGACATGAATATGTTTATACAATCGCTATTTCCTTCTCTTCCGAGTTATTCATCAAAATCATCTATTTTTCCGGAATTTACCAAAATGACACAACAAAAATGTGGAGAAATATTCAAACGTTAAGAGCATTGAAATGATAAGTTATTTAAATTCGGAATATAAAAAATAAATGTGACTCTCCTGTTGTAATTAATGTACATAATTAATTTACGTTATAAAAACGTTTTAAATGAAATTGCATTGTACTATGTAATTTCCAATATGAGAATGTTACGAGAAATTCAACCGGAAATTTCATTCTCTACGAACTGTATCGATCCTAATAGAAAAGCATTTAACCAAAAAAATTCAATTAATCAAGAACTACGAACACATTGGAAATTTATTAAAACGAACGACTATACAGTGAAATACATTTCGGAATTCGTGAGACAAAAAATTTGGTTTTCGTTAGGCTGATTCATTGATACGAATTTGATCTAATTTTGTTTTTATTTCTCGTTGGATATTTATTTATTACTACATCATCGCTCGGCCACGTGACTGAGCTACGATGATGAGTAGAAAAATAATATTTGTTACTGCACAATGAGTACGAATAATTTTTTGGCCTAAAAAATAAATAAACAATCTCTAGAGTCGAATGTTCCACGAGGAACGTGTTGCTCGATTCGAAAAAGCTCTAAATGTTAAATAGATATAACGATAGCAGTGGAGCCACTTTATTTAACGAAACGTTTCCACACAACAAACAAACTCGCAGTATTCTCTGTGACCCCATGCAAGAGAATGGATGTATTTTTTTTTCTTTTTTTTTTTCAGTAGTCTCTCTTTCTCTTTATCTGTTTTGTTTTTCAACTGTTATATTGAGCACCCTCAGGGTTGGAATATCGGTTCGCCGTGTATTTGTATATTGTGGATCGACAGACACGAGCTTTAGTTCGAAACGGCCGGTCTGGCGTTCATGCTCCATTCAAACGATTCGTGTTCAATGAGACGATGACGAATCCGCAGTAAATTTACGGCCTCTTGAGCACGAAACATCGAAGGGAGAGAGAATGATATGGGGAGGGAGAAAACGCATCATGATTTTCATTAGCGAGGATTATTGTAGCGTGTGCGTGAGATGTACGAGTGTTGATATAGTGAAGAGAGAAAGGGGGAGAAAGAGAAAATGGAGGGGAAGTCACGTGGCGAGTCACTAGGCAGTAGTCCCTGTCACGCTTCTCTTGCATTTTTTTCTGTGAGTGTATATCTTTCTCCTTTCCTCCTGCTACTCTTTTCTCTTTTTATATTCTGTTCGCTTTTTTTCAGCTCGTCCATACACTGTCACATCTCAAGACCCCATTCGTAATGTCTTTTTTTTTTTTACACCAACAAGATTGACGCAACGAATTTATCAATTACTATTATACCCTGGAGGCATTTGTCACACGATTTCCAAAGCAAATTTTGTGATTTTACGCTCCAGCATATGTAGGGCGAATGAAAAGTCGTTGAAAATAATTCTTATGCATATTAATGTTCCTGATTGAAAAATAATTGCCCTGGTAGAGTGACAATTATAAATACTTATAGATATCTGTACACAAAATATTATTTCCAAGCTATTAAAGCAAGGAAATGGACGATTCGAGAAGGTTAATTAAATAAACCACCATTGTTAATCAACCTGCCTCGTCAGAGGCATTAAAAAGTAATATTATCTCCACTTAAAAATTATATTCGTCACTGCAGAAAAAATAAAACTACCTTACATGCGCCAATGCTCATTGACTACGCTTTTAATTTCTTCTCACAATGAAAACCACATATGATCGATATGTTCAAAGACTATTTTCATGAATATAAATGTAAAAACACTATGAAAAGTGTGACCGCATGGTCTTTGGATTAATTCAAGATATTTGAGGAGCTGACCAAAGAAGGATCGTATTGTTTGCTTTTCCCATAATGACATGAACGCGCAGAGGTCTTGGAATGATTCTGGAGGGTCAAGGTAACGTGGTAAACAGAGAGAAACTGAAAATTTCATATATTTCATGAAAGCGCGAGAGCGAAAATAAGGAGAGAGATTGAATATATGTATGTATGAAGCTTCAACATTGTTTGTAGCTTGTAAAAGAGGGTTGAGAGAGGGATAATGCAGAGAGCAAGCAAGGGCCCCGGGAGCGCTTGTTCCGCCACTTTAGCCACCTATTCTCTCCCAATTTCGAGCGAGTGCCACGAGTGTTGGAGGTTTCCGAAGGGAAGGGAAAGCACGAAGTGGAATAGAAACAGGGCGGTGGTTTGGCAAGGTTCGGCACAATGCTATCCCCCGGAACAGAAGCCAAAGCTTTCTGTGTGAATATATATGTGTTTGCGAATGTGTACGACGAGCTTTTGGGGTAGTTTGGTAAGCGAGCGTTGACGAGGGGTGCGTTGGAGGATAAGTTATGTTACGGTGTGTCGGGCGTCGCGGTAAACGCTGTTTTCGCGTCGTTTGCCACGTTCGTA
The DNA here is from genome assembly GCA_948107755.1 of Campoletis raptor. NCBI lineage: Eukaryota > Metazoa > Arthropoda > Insecta > Hymenoptera > Ichneumonidae > Campoletis > Campoletis raptor. The sequence continues at coordinate 13,117,246 of OX403623.1, forward strand.
ATAGACGGCCATGAGAGAAAGAGAAAGAGACTTTGAGAGAAAGGACATTGCTTCGTATAACGGTGGCAAGGTACATACATTACATTACATAACATCTATGTATATAACTTCTTTATTGTTAATCGTTCGTCCCATAGTGAGGTTTACGTTGTTCCACCTTTTTTTTGTAGTTTTTTAGGAACGTTCATAAATGTAAAAAAAAAAATTCATCTCCTACTCAACTACTATATAAACGTCATCAAAATGGCCATTTTTTCACATACATTCTAAATTACAAAACTTTAACTGCCAAGTACCAAAAAACGCGACGAAAGTTTTCTGGTATTATTTTATTCGAACTTTGTTTAATGTTTAATTATTAGTATTTTTTAATTCTAATTTTGAGCTCGCACTCGCTTTGTCAGAACGAAATAATTTTTCTAAGAATCGAAACATTTTTGAAATTGATTAAAATCGTTTTGTCCGACAACAGAACATGAAAAATGTATGACATGAATGTACATAATCAGGACAGATCGAAGCTTATACGATTGCATTTATTTGCAGTGGAAGTAAACGATAAAAGTGCAGACACTTCAGCGTCTTTGGACTCGTGCTATATATTTAGTGTCTCTCTCTTTTCACTTCATATTTACAACATCGATTATGAAACTGTCTAGAGAGCGTGTGGTGTTTGCGGTAAATCGATCTCGTCTGTCTGAGACTTTTCGTATAGAAACAAAATACGAAATCACGCGGGATGTGATCGATAAAAGATCGTACGGACATTCGATCGAATGTAGGTAAAAAAACGATTGAAGTATAAAAATATAGGAGTATCGAAGATAAAAGAGATTCGTGACAAAAAATAAATAATCGCGCAGATCAATAAATCGAACGAAAGTATAAATCGTGTGAAAAAAAAACTCAATTTGAATCGGAAACGTCGAATCATTCGTGTGTCGTTTGCTGATCTAAAGTACTATTCACGTGAAAGAGGATTCCCGTTGCATGTAAATTTATCGACGAGTTGTCCTGATATAGAAAATATTTTGACGAAAAAAAAAAAATTCAATCACTCCGACCTAATTTCTTCGATTTTCATGCAATTTAATGAACTTCCATTCATATGACTCTAGAAACCATTTCCTGTGACGAAATTAACGTAATTCCACCATTTTGTCTTATGACTGCATTAGAGAAATTGCCCATACATTTTATTGAATTTTTTTTCTACTTCTTTCTAATTCAACTTAGTATTGAAGCACACAGAAATAGCAGCTAAGTATAGAGGGTAAGAAGGAAAAGAAGAAAAGTCGAGAGATACATATCGAGGTGGTCGCCGGATATCGAGGTCGACCGGTTCTCCAGCAGCCGTCGCGCGCGCCCGCGGGGCCGTTAAGGGACATTGCGACACGGGGACCGCACTCTCGTGCACGTTGCACTCACACTCCTTCTCTCTCTCACTCAATGGTTATAACGCTCTCGAGCTCCCCGCTGTATAACAGATCTCTGTCCACCGAATCTCTCTCTCTCTCTCTCTCTTCATCTCTCCTCCGCTCGATCTCTCGTCTCAAGAACTCCAGGAATTGCAAATAAATTATTATTAGTCGCATGCGACCGCGGTGCGGCCACGATTCGACGCTGTTTGTACTCTACACTGTACACGTATGTATATATATTCCATACATTATACTTGAGTATAAAATAACGTCTCGGATAATACATATATATGTATATATACATATATATGTGCGACACGACTTGCCGACACCGTCCGCCGCTTCGTGGAAAGAAAAATTCGCGACTAGAATTATTATCGCGAGCTTGAGATTGACGAGGGACCTGGTAGGACTCTCGTGTATTATAATCCTACAAATATGTAAGTCTTTCCGAGTCGAATTGATCAATCCCATTATATATATACTCATCGTCTGCAATTTGAGATAACACGTGAGTAAAATTATAATTTCGTAAAAACGAAGAATAAATGAAAGTTCAATGAATGAAAAATCTGTCGTACTTCAAGCAAACTCTAGGCCGATCAATTTTTTGTAAATATGAAACTGGAGTATAAGATTCTCTGGACCATGCATCGTCGAGTTAATCGACCATCGACCTCAATTTGAAGTCCTAAATGCATTGGTTCATAGTTTGAAGCAAACATAAATCATTCCCGATAATATGGAATTTTGAAATTGATTAGAAAACGTAATTATCAACGGAACAAGCGAAAAGTAAATAGCGTGAGTTTAATCAAAACGCCCCATGCGTGTTGTAGAAACGTAAGCATTTGCTACGTCACATTCGACATATTCCACCGATGCAGTCTAACCAGACAGACACGTTTTGTGCAATGCTCTGTTATTTTATTTTATACGATGTTATACTTTACTCGTCACTTATCGATCATCCTCGTACATTTAACATTACGAGCAATGTACTTATAGTTGACTTTGTCTTCTGCTCCAAATTATATCGAAATAAAAATAAGAAAAAAATATCTTTACTACATTCGATAAATCAGGGCTAGTGAAGTCGCTGAGAAATGTTTTCAACGCTACAAAAAGAGAGATTATACTTTGTTGAATACGATTGTAAAAGAGAAAAAAAATCTAAGCATAGAAAACGGTCTATATTCGTTAACGATTGGAGACTTTGCTCACATGCCGAGTATTCACCTATAAATTACGATAACTTTATACAACTTATAAAACTTTGTACTCAAGATTTAACCGCTACACTTTTACAGCTTGTGAAGAGTTACATTTTTATACACATATTTATTAAAATTAATCTCGGTCTTGAATAAGGAAAAAAAAACGCGATCGTTAGATTCACCGATTGTTCTTTCAATTAAACAGTAGCAACGTTTGAATATCGTTAAATTTAACGATCTTGTGAATTGACGAAGGTAATCTCATCGGTAGCTATTTCGTTCGACGTGTTAACTATCATGTAGCGAAAATATAATGCGCGCGACGTCGTTAATCGTCGAAATCGATAATCATCCAAAGCATTTATATACGTACACGTGTTCATACAAATATACATTACAATAAATATGTGCATGTGCGTGTGTGCGTGCGTGTGTGGATAGGGAATTTGTATAGTTGTCGATGGGTCAGACGTTAATTCCGCGATTAACAAAGTCACGGGGCACACACACGTTTCGATGCACAGCACGTAATACGAACATTATACACGTGTACGTTTGGTGAATAAACATCAAGATTATTGCAACTCGCGTGACCACCGACCGGAACTATTGTCCCACTCGTAAATTTGAATCCGCATTTATACGTATATGAATATATAATCGGGAATGATAATTTTTGTTAACATTTGATCGTGTGTTGGCGAAATTATTGATAGCTGCTAATTACCGGACCCGGATGAAAACCACGTTGTTTCATGGTTCACCCGGCAGACAAACGTGTGCACACTTTGTGGGTATTCGATACGGTAATAACTCCAAGGGAAATCGAAAGTCGTTCGAGGATTTAAAACTGCTTTGCCACACGCTATATCGCTATATAACACACGTGTGTGTTATTCTCTCTATCTCTGTCAAACGCCGTAACTAAACTCACCAGAGCGTTTCCACTGGCCGATTTTGACACAACACTTCTGTGTACTCCACTATATACGTACGTGCCAATTACAAATTTATAATTGCTAGCTGAGATAACGAGAGACCGGTTATACAATATGAGAGCGAGATATTCCAAAGATTCTCGATGATTCAACGAAAGACTTTCGTAATTAGTGATTGGCATAAATCCCCGATGGATACGTGAACTCTCGAAATAACAAACTATTTCATTATAAATCATTTGTTTTGTACGTTATTATTATTAATTGTTATATTTTTGTTGTTTTTCGTTTACGATTCACGATTATTATTTCAATTCATTCGCGACATGACACAGAGAACTCTTTTTTTGTTTCCCTCCCTTTTGCTCTCTATCTCTACTGATTTTATTTCAATTAACGTTTCCTCTCATTAAAGTGGCATTTTCGATTGCTGCGATATAACGATCGAACTATAACGGATCAAGATTGACTTTACCACATGGATCTAAATTAATTCTCGTGAAACTCGCTGCTTATTGCGATTCTCCACTCAATTAAGGGTTTCAGCGTCGAGTCTTCAATCTTCTCTTTTCATAAGTCATTTTTTTCTTTTTACATATATTGCGCAATCAGCAACAGTGGTTACGCGATATGGTCTAAAATTTCAAACACGCGACTAACCACGTGAAGTTTCAATATATATATTAAAATATAAATCGATAATCACGTGAAACTCACCATTCACAATAAACATATTGCTTTCTCAAGATCTATGGAAACGCATGCATTTATATAAACTCTAAACCACCACCGTTATTACACAATTCAATTCCCAAGGAAACCATTGACCATCGGCTCCGTGAAATAATTCATCTCGTTTTTCGTATTAACGCGATATTATCACAAAAATTCAGCGAAAAGTGAAAAAATTTGGATGAAATAAAATTCATTAAAATTAGATAAAAATAATTGAACTCAATTGTTCAGATAAACACTGAAGGTAATCAAGAGAGTAATTCATTCATCGAATCAATATTTTCTTCAATGTGTATCAACAAATAGAATTTGTTTCAAACAAGATTTGAAAGACAAATGACAGAAGTGATAGAGAAAAGATTGAGAGACTCAGTCGATTCAAGAACATAGCAAATATATATAAATGTACGAGAATAATTGTAGAAAGAAGAGAGTAAAGTAGAGAGAAAACTACATGAAAGTGACGAAAATATATTTTGTTCTTTACTTTGAAACTGAAACAAAAAAAAATCAAATTTCTACGATACCGATGCTATTCTGAGTACTGAGTTCCCAGTCTTTCATGAGGATTTCTCGGGCAGGTCAGGATGACGTCGACGTGGATGCACCTACAATGCAGAGAGCGTTCGTACATATTTATACACATGTCTTAAATTTATAAAAACAAAATAAAAATAAAACGAAAATATATAAAGATGGAAGTGAAACGAAAAAAAAAAAAAGAACGCTGTAGTAACAAATATTTGCACGGAAATCACGAAATATATATAGGCATGTCTTATAAACGAAGTGCGATAATAATGAGAGGAAGATGACGAGAAAATACTTAATCGACGACACGTGTAAAAAGTCATATAGCCCGGAGGGATTTATTATTTTGTCCGTTTATTTGCGCCAGGTAGACAGGATGTCCTGAGACTTTCACGCGAGACACGTTGGTGAAATCGCCCTCTCGTAGATTAGTTATAACGCGCGTAAATTTGTTATAACGAATATTATAAAAATTGCGACGATCAAACGTTGCGATTTCGAAGCCGCCACACAGAGAAGGTAAGGCGCGTGAATCGGACGTTATGCTTCCGAGGATCTTCGGAAAGCGTGAACGAAGCGCAGTTTCGGTTTGGTGTACTTGGTTTCAATTTTTCTTCATCCTCATTCCCTCATCTCTCTCTCTCTCTTTCTTTCCCTCTCTATCGCTTTTGCGGAATCCCTTTTCTCCTCATTATCATTTGAAAAAATTACGTGAGAATGCGAGACCCGAGTAAGCAAACATAACGATCGCGAAACACAGACACAGTTTCATCGCGGATTATTGCAATGCTCGAGGATTCTCGAGTTCCTACACGCAACGTTAAAGTACATTTGTTTCTTTTTTTTTTTATATTTCAATGATGGTATGTAGAGGGAGAGAAGGTTTGTTTCTTGGGAGGCAACGCGTTATGCGAATCGCTACTCATTTTTGAAACGCCTCGATGCACATCTTGCATTATGTTCCACGATTTCCTTCTGTTTTTTTTTTTTTTTTGATAACTCTATGTACACTGTCTACTTCAGTAATACCGAGTTATTACACCGAAAGCATTAAGTTATGGACGATGTATTAACACGCAATTATGTATACGGGTGTATATACCGTAGAAATTATATACCAGGCGCGTGGGCAACAGAGAATCGGATCTTGATCAAGGGTAGAGGCGGACACGGGTCTTAGCACACGTGGAATCGCTATATTCTTCCAACATGAGTCTCGTTTACGACACCACTGCGATGAGCTCGGATGTAACATTGTTTCTATCGTCATTTATTATACATATATTTAGTGTCTTTAGAATGAGCAGTTCTTAAATCCGTACGGAAAATGAAATTCATACGCCAACGTTCGACATAAATAACACAAAAAGTCATTCTGATATGTATAAATATACATATATTTTTTTTATTAATTAATACAATAGTGACCTATTAGTGAGATCAAGTGTACAGAGAATTTTTCTAAATTGGGAACGTCGATTATTTAATACGTACGACTTAATATTTTGCGTTGATTACAATTTTTTTGTCATTTCAACAGTATTTTTCGCTGACGGTCTCTCAATAGAGCAAATCTGTTGAAATTACAAAAATGATTTTTGAGTATCGCGACACATTTAGTCGTGCGCATTCGATCAAATAATTGACTTGTTCGTAAAAAAAAAAATCAAAGTTGGTGTTTTATTTTTTCCCTTGGACCATCAGCTTCGAAAAAGCCTGTTGAATTTTTCAACAATTACCTAATATTTTCAAAGCGTGTACAGATTTATAATGACACGTTTTCAAGCAGCATTCAAGGACAGACAAATCTTCATTATTCCAATAAATGGTTAATGCATCTTCCAATAACCCATTCCATAGTCCACGTCACCAAGGTAACGAGGAAGTTGGTTAAAGATTCATATAAAGACTCACGTATTTCCTCGCAACCTTAAGCACTTTCTCGCTCCCTTGATTCATACATAACATATATATTTTTTCAATTCTGCAAAACATACTTGGAAAAAAACAGGGTAAAATCCTGTCAAAGTTTCCGGGTTTTCCGCAAGTATTTAGTGGAGGTCGTCAAAAGAATGTTGGTGTTTGTCACGAGCGTATAGTGAAGAGAAGAATTGTGAAAAAAAAAAATGAAAAAATGTCAGCGAAAAAAAAAAACTCGAAGAGATTTTAACGCGGAAAAGAATCTCGAGGACTCGCGAACGAGCATCAAGGAAAAAAGAGGAAACGTCTATATGCAACGATGCCCGAAGGCGTTTCGTGTGTCAAAGCCAAAGCAAGCGAGCTTTCTGTCCAAGCATTTGGAAAAATGTTCCTAACCCCGTAAAATTAACAGGGTTTACACTTTTGAGGAAAAAAATGGCCAACAAGTGAGCTCTTTTCATCGAATAAAATTTAGTGGAATTATACCAATTTTGTCTACGTTGTGTCAATATTCACATTTTTTTTTGGTGATTAAACTGGAATGAATTAATTTCGGCCAAATAATAAGAGTTTTATCAACAAGTGCTGTTTATCATTCTATAGAGAACGTGGTAATAATGAAAGATTGAAAAAATTCATGGCGAAGATGAACGCTGAAAAACTGGCGTATAACGAAATGACTATGAATGTATAAATAATGAAAAAAACAAAATATCACTATATATAGAAAGAAATATGATTGTTAGTACGAGAGAGTGAATGAAGCCAGTGCAAATATAAGAGACGAAAGAGAGCAGTACAAAAGCAGAGCGCATTCAATTTGCAAATGCAGATTGGTTTTTATTTTAATATAAATTGTTCGAAACAAAGGCAGTAATTATACCGTGGTTGGCCTTCCCTCCGTTCCCGATAGTGAGTCGAACCACGGCGGACTCGCTCTGGCTATTGCTCCATACCTTTTGCTATATATGTTGAACTGTACCTTTTTCTCCCATCGTCAGTTATTATTCGTTATCGCGATGACAAGCACAAGTTTAATTGACTGCACTGTTTTCATACAATCGATAAACAATATTGAAATTTTTTTTTTTCAGGTTTACTATGATCTTCCCACTGGTTTGTCAGAGAAAATGAAACTAGTATGAAATTGGCTAAAAACTTGTTTCTTTTTATTTCGTTCTTTGTGGGCTAACAGGAAATACAACTGCGTTTATTGGTATTTGCAGCGACAGTATTAAAATACTTAAAAGTTGTCGAGCTTGTGCCGAATTTTGGTTTCAAATAGGATTTCGACGAGATTCAGAATCAACGATCAATGTGTAGTAGTGTATTTTTGTTACCGGAAAAAAAAAACTACTTTAACAAATTCGATGAAAATTGCGACCGACATACCGCATTGCTTTTCCGCCAGTCGAAAGAGCGGATGAAATGACGAGAATGTGTATGTACTAGAAGGAAGACCGCGGGGTTGCATTCGCAAAGGCGAGTGAATTTGCTCGGGGGCTGAGGGTAGCCGGAAACGCGTCGGGGCTTTTCGTATCCGGGAACGATGCAACACTCCGTATATACGTCAGTCTGGGCTCCGTCTTCATCCCAGCGATCGCACAGTAACCCTGCATCATCGAATAGGAGATATTCTCAACCCTTTCCTCCCTTCTGTTGGACCTTCGGACGACGATACTTGCAGTCACCGGTCAGTATCCGAGAGTTTCTCCCTCGCTACTGCTTCGGCAATCTGTACACAACGGAAATATGCTCGGAGTGAGCTGGAAGATCGCGCTCCGAAAAGAGAATGAGAGAGAGAGAGAGAGAGAGCGGGATGAGCGAATGACAGAACATGAGATAGTGAGTTTGTAGGTCTGTAAGGGAGAGCAAGAGAGTCAGAGAGAGACGAATGGTGAGAGGAACCAGTCAAATTCCTAGCATACCGCGGGCCAACTGGTTAGCGAGCGATTTACGATATTGTAAACCGATCCGACGGCGGGTGCCGAGACCGCCGAACCTCAATCTAATAGTGGCGACTCTAACCTCTCCTTCCATCTCTCTCTCTTCTCTATTCCCGATACGAAGAGAGGTTGGCCAACGGTATGCCGAGATAGTACATTGCTGTTCCTGATACTATCGTCGACTGGTGCTTTCTCATCCTCTTCGAACACTTGCAAGAACGTTTCTCCCTCATCTTTCAAGATTTCAATGCACGAGACATTCACTATATTCCCTATAAAATGAGAAACTCTATCAGATAGTAAATCCTTGGGATCAAGATTGAGGAGACTTTATTCACTATGGCGAAAAAATCTTTTCGCTAACGAGCATCGGTTTGCGTAGCACAGAAATTTGTGCGGAACAATTATTCCGAGTATATTTTCGTGACCTATCGCTCATCGCTCGCGTTACATTCGCAATACTTTTCTGCCCATCGGATTTTTCCGGAATTAATAACGAAAATGTATTTTCACAAAAGACTGCACTCGATAACTTTACCATTCAACATTTGTCGTTTCATCTACTCGTTAAACGCGAATATAAACGCGTAAGGGAAACTTTGTTATTTCGTAGTGGGCATGCAGTCGAAAGAGAAGGAGAATGGGAAGGTTGGATATGAGAGTGATTCAATTAGCGAATATGCAGAGTTTCCAGTAACATAAATGCGATTCTACCCCTGGGGTTACGCAAAGGATGGGGTGGCTCTCATTTGCTCAATGCGGTATTTTCACTGTGTGTTCCTCTCCCTCGACTCTGTTTAAGTAAGCCCAAGGTGTAACGGAAAGAGAAAGATAGAAAGAGAGCGAGAGAGAGAGAGAAAGTAGTGTGTTGAGCGATAATGCAGTTCCAGTAGTCAAGAGAATGGAGAAACGATGATTGAGCGGGCGCAAACGCGGGAAGCTATGGAGGGTCAAAGAGAAAGACAGACGAGGGAGTGAGAGGGAGACAAAAGTAGACAGACGGGGAGCATCGGCCGGTCGCGCGTAATAATTATATGTAATCATAGCCCTGCAGCGGTCATAGCAAATCCGACCGTTCTCATTCTGTTGGCTATTCTCACTGCAACAAAGATATCCTCCGATCCTACTAGAAACATGTGGATCTTACCATTTTCAAAACAATACCACGAATGATAAATATTGCAGCATTTGACAAATCCCTGCTATGACATTGATCTATATTTTCTGATCCATTGAAACAATAAAAAACAAAAACATAAACGCTACTTCGTGGTTAATTAAGTATTGGCGTAATATTAATGGGTTCTCAGCTCGGCTAGTCGAACTATTGTTTTTCTTGATTTTGTTTAAGCGCATCATAGAAGAAAAAAAAGATTAAAAAAAAAAAGAAACAAGTGGTTGCTACATAAATCTGTGAAACTGTGAATTCGTTTGCCAAACGAAATTGACTTGTACTAGAACGACGACAGCAATATCAGCAATGTATGCATTGGAGTTATAGCATAGAAGTGTGGAGGAGGAGGAGGATATGCACCAATTTCGAGGTTGGCGAGATTGGGACGTTCGGCTAGGTCATTCGTTTATTCGTTTCATTCGGGCGAACCAGTGCACAATTCGAGCCAATTCATCAAGCGTTGCCAAGGGGTGAAGTGAATGTATGTTACTACCTCGCATTTTGTGTGCACGAGAGAACGAGAGAGAGGCAGTGAGAGGATGTGTTGGTAGTGAATCGGAACCGGAACTCGGCCACCCCGTTGGGGCAACCTGATGCACTTTATTTTGCCTGTACAGTTACATTTTTGCGGTCTCATCGGTAACGTCACTACTCTTTTTCTCCCTCTCTTTCATCCACTCTTGTTGTGCAGCATGTCGCGCAATATATTTCCAATATACTCGACGTGTGCATTTCGTCTCATTCTTTTTTCCATTATCTTTCTATCTCTCTCTCTCTCTCTCTCACTCTCGTCACTACTAGCTGATCTGTCCTAATCCATCCTGCAAAACTAACTGCACGTAACACATCTACTTCATACTAGACTCTTCTTTCTGCAGTAATATTTTATTCCAATACTAACGCCACACAGGTTGCGGTAAATCCGTCCGTGATTACTTTTAATTCTGGTTTTATCCTTCTAACCACTTCCCCTGTTCCATGTCGTGATCGAGAGCATCGCGAGCAACCTGCACTTTTGTGTCCACTTCGTGGTTAACCACGTGCATCGATACTGTCAACACGTCATGACGTATGAGTAATATACCAACAAAACGAGATTATCGTCTATAGATCGCGATCCAATTTCCCCTCATGCTATTTCTTCATCTCCGATAGTATTATTTATACTTTTATTATCATAGTGATCGCGATGTTCGAATTTGATATTTCCAGAATCTCGAAACTCTCGATCGTTAGACTTACGCGTACACGCACATGCACACACATTCATCAGTCTATCGAGTCTCTTTCGTTAAGTTTGTATGGTAAAAAGGTTTAGAAAGGAAACAAGTAATTCGGGCGGTACAGACGCAAAAAAAATGTCGTGTTTTAAGTTTCTGAACGGACTCGTACAAGCAGAACGCTAATATGTGTGTTTAGAGTCCGTACCTTATTGCGGGCTTGGAGAATCGCCAAAATAAACGGCGATGACAAAGTTGTGCATGCGTAAGACTTTATAGAGAGATTATAACGGTCAAGTTCTAACACGGAAATGGCTATAATTTGTGGACATTTTTAAACCCTAATTATCGAGATGTAAGTTTAGCGACATATGGATTGTAAATTTATAATATAAATATCTTCGAAAATCATGTGAAATACAACAAGACACGTAAGAAACAGCGAAATTATGTAATAGAACTTTGTAATAAGATTTTTCAAGCAAAAAACGAAACTTTTCGGGAAGTGAGTTTTAACGACAGGAATTGTTCATAAAAAGTTGGGTGCACCTTCGTAAAAGGAATTTTCGTCACAAAGGTCGGATGAAAGCGTCAAAAAAAGGAAGGAACTTGAAAGCGAGCAGAGAGTGAAAAAAAAAAACAAAACTGAACAAGTACGATGTGAAAATGAGGAAAGTAAAGTTCAGAGTTTTCGGTTTGGAATAAGCAGAGAAAAAAGAAGAGAGAGAAAAACGAAGCTGTTGGGTATCAAGGGTTGTGAATTTCTGCAAAGCGGGTTTATAAAAATTCCACAAGAATATTTATTTGCCGCTCGAGGACGTCCGAAAAGAGAATGGTGAGGCAGATCCGGGCTTTTTTCGCACTTCGCGACCTCGCGAATGTTTTATATTTATAAAACGTGAACGACAGAACGCCACACGTTCTAGAACGTGAATTAAACGTTTTATACAGTGTTCTGACCAATGAAATTTCGCAGCTAATGAGAAGCAACGATAAAAAAATTCGATGGAACAGGAATGAACGAGGAATTATTCGTAATATAATAATAACAAAAATTGTACCCACTTGTCAAAATATGACGATGGGTCTACATATATTAATATATCCATAATACAGAAATTGATAACGCAAAAAGGATCGCAAAAAAGAAATACAATGAAGACGTCCATCTCGTAGGATAATAAAATTAAGCGTTAAAATTTCATTCACTCTCGATTGTCACTGTCGACGAAGAGATTACCACGGAACGTGAACGACCAGTCGAGAGTTTCAAGAGATGTGATCGAACAAGGGAGTAAGAGGGAGAAAAATAAAGAGGGTAAAAATGAGATAGAAAGTCCGGGCGGTATTGGAAATTTTTTACTACGGCCGAGAATTTATCGGGCGTTCGTACGGAAATATTTCAGAATTCCTCCTCCCGACGTGATAGGTACATAGACATGCATATATACAATAACCGCTCTTCCCGCGTTGCGTATAGTGAGAAAATGCGGCTGACTTTGGCCATGAAACGATGCAGTGAGATTTTTTTTGTTATTTCACATATTTAGCATACAAAAGACGAACGCGTTACGCGAACGCACGTAATATGTCGAAAAAAAAGAGATAAATGCGGTATGTGGTATAAAAATCGAAAATTCACTTCTTCGTTAAGGTTAGAATGTCATTTATATTAAAGACGTTTCACTTCTTTTTTATCGATAAGAAAAACTAGATATATGTTTACGATCTGATCGTACATACCGAGAAAAAATTCCACGACAAATTACCGTGTGAATAACGCACTAAAAATAAAGTTTTGTTGAAAAAAGATCGTCATTCATTTTGTTGAATAAAATCAACAAAATATTATTCGATAATATTCAATAAAATAATTATTTTCTAAATAGTACTGAGGGTTGAAATTTTTTATTCAATGAACACAATCCATAACCGTCCCATACACATGTGAGAAAATTATATTGTTATGTATATTTTATTTTGGAATTAAAGTATTGAGTAGATCGAATGCTTTGTTGTGTGAGAGACTGCTTCGATGTTGGAATAACAAATTTTTATATTGAGGGAGACAATTAGAGATAAACACGATCTACTTATAAAAGCTTCGCTGGACATTCTCGTTAAGCAATGGAACCCTCTCACATCTTCTTTATATTGCGAAGAATATACGGGATGAGGTTCAAACTCATATACACGCACATGCATACTTTTCACGTCTCTGATGGTGGAGAGACGACAAGTTTATTACGAGGGAAAAACGAAAGACACTCTTGTTCGCATCAAGAAGAGCCGCTCTCTCTCTTTCTCTCTCTTCCTCTCCAAAGCACGTACGTAATAAAGGTGCCATCCATCACGCGACAGGAAAGTCAATTCGAAAGGGCACGTAAAGTGTATAAGTTCTGTCAGTATCCTCGAATAAATGCGTTGCTGAAAATTGCCTGTACAGGTCTCGATTATACGTTCAAATAAAAAAAAAAAAAGGTAAATACACTTAAATAGTCGGGTCTACGACCTTAATATATTTCTGATGGTAATTTAATGGGAGCCGGAAAATTTTATTACGTCACATTGCTAAGAGTATGGCGAAACTTAGACGTGACTCATTTCATTGAAACGACTTATTTCATTTGAAAGTATCGCTTTATATTTTGTCTCCGGTTTTATTTATTCATTAGTCACATTATTATTGTTTCAAGCAAAACTTGCAGCGTTTTCGCAAAGAGTTTAGAATAGTAAAATCAACATGTTTTCTATTGAAGTTAAAAAATGTAGTTTTCAAAATAGTCATATTTTAACAAACTCTTATTTCGCTTATGAAGTTGGAAATCTCTTTTTTTCTTTTACTTTTTTTTTTCTTTTAAACTATATTTAGAACGAAGCCCGTCCTATTAGAGCACGTTTCTCGCGTAAAGGATATACCCTCGATGTCTTCCACTTCTGAGGATTTTACAAGCCACGTTGTACACGCGACGAGAGATGCGCGAAATTTGATGAGAGCCACTCGGCCGCGGGTATTGCGTGCTTTCCATCTCTCTCTCGCTCTCTTTCTCCCTCCCCTCGCCTGCTGTGCTTCGTGACACTTAACCTACCCAAGCAAAAAGATATCATACTGAGTAGGAGAGAACCAGGAGAAATACAGAAGAAAGAGACCATTTCGAATTTATGTAAATATATATGTATAAAGAGGGGTGTATTAATTATAATTAATTTATTTTCCAGCACGAGAGTCTTAAGTCAAGAGCCTGTCGTCACTTCAAATTCTGAAACTGAACCCTCCAACGGTGATTTTCCAACGTATAAATACACATACATATGATATACGTAACATTTACACTTATACGCTGTTTCTTAAGTAAATCTCATCCATACCTGGTACTCGGATGATTACTCGAGAATCACTCGAATATTTGTCAAGCTTGCTCTTCACTTTGTTCTCTCAAATTTATTTGTGTACACACACACGAAAATACGTGCTAACGAAATGAAATATTCCACGAATTTAAATTCATGAAAATTCGTAACATGTTTGGCGAGAGCCAACAGTGTCAATTTTATTATTAATAATTAATTATTGAATTATTTAATTATTGATTCATTAACAAAATATAATTATTAAATTTGTACGGTATTCGGAACGTGCATTGTCCGCGGTAAATTGAAAAAAATTAAATGCTTAATATTTTGTTTAACAAAATAATCTCAGACGGAAACAATTTGCAAGGATCAATTTGAACTTGTCTCAATATATCTGTTGACCGGAAGTGAATTGGAAGTATTGGGGAATAAAAAGATTGTAACATCGATTGAAAGGAGCGATAAAGTGTTGTGGGTGCTATGAACCTCAGCCAAGATAGTTATATGGGAAGTGATCGGTATTGCGTGGGAGGGGCGAAGGGATATTCCAGAGAATATCGTATAGAACACAATCCTCTTGCATTCCCTCGTCCAACATCAAAACATACTCGCTCG
The DNA here is from genome assembly GCA_948107755.1 of Campoletis raptor. NCBI lineage: Eukaryota > Metazoa > Arthropoda > Insecta > Hymenoptera > Ichneumonidae > Campoletis > Campoletis raptor. The sequence continues at coordinate 13,132,317 of OX403623.1, forward strand.
TCAGTGTAGAGGGAACAACGACACCCTTGAAATCACACTTGTTGCTGCAGGAGGTGGTCGAATCGGTAAAGTTTTGCTCTGTCTCTCTCAGTCTTTTTTTTCGCCCCGTCAGTCTGTCGACAGGACAAAAGGGGAGAAATAAAAAGAGCGTGAAAACAGCAAAAGGCGCAAAGATTGGGAAATAAGTGCCAGGAAGTTAGAGAACACCTTCACATCAATGTGATATATGTATGTAAGCACTCTAGAAAAAAAAAAACGAGTGGGTGTCGAAAAAAAAGTACGAAACAGTCCCGGCGACCGAATCGTTCGTGAGGCGCTTTTTGGATGCGAGGTTAGGACGAATCGTCCCAAAGGAAAAACCATTTTCACCCTCCACTATCTTGAGCTCAAGGCTCAGTAAATCTTATCACAACACTTAAGATACAATATACATTCACTTACGAGAAAACGAGTGTTTTTTTTCTTCTCTTATCAAGATTTTATGCACTTCACTACTGCGAATGCAGTCATAAAAATTACTGCTTGTTGTAAGAGGCTACTTAACGAGCACATGCAAGCAACAATTTGAAGAGAAAAAAAAGTTTGACCCTCATTTAAAGTTCAGGAGTGTCGGTAAAAAAATTCGAAAGTCCTTCCAAGTGCCGCGGGTAGTTCAAAGTTCCAGTTAGCCAATTAGTTTATCGCAATGTACTTTTTTTTTCAAATCTCTAAAATATATGCAATGAATTTCGGAAAAAATTTCATGTATTTTTTACAATGTTAAACTTCTACATTAAACCTGAATATTCTGTTTTTTTTTCTTCGTTCAAGAAAATGCAAATATACCGAAACGGAAGAAGAAAGTATCCAATCGTGAAAAGTGCACGACAATTCAAGTCGCCTACCGTGTGTACTTGGCAAGGATTGAAGAAGAAGCAAGCTTTAAAGTACGGAGTCAAATAAAAGCATTTGGGAAAATCGTATAGATCGGAAATGCACGGCAATTTCGGGCTTATCGATTTTGTGGCCCCCGTAACATAGGATGCTGTATATATAACATGACCCCACCTCCTAAGATCCGTCTTCACCCATTCCAACCGCCCTGGTGCTTTTGCTCTTTCGTGCCAGAGGTGGAGTTGGCACTTTCATCGCAGCGCGCGTAGCACACCCACCCCCGTACGACTCTCTATACTCTTCGACTATTGGCGAAGCGATAACTCGGGACGCGTCTACCATAAATCAAACTGCCACAGGAGAAGAGTGTTCTCGTTGCTCCTTTCTCGCCTAGACTCACGATTCTTCGTCTTTCCAGAGCTCTTGTTTTTCCTCCTCACTTTCTTTTCTTTCTCTCTCTCTCTCTCTCTCTCTCCCACGCTCTCATCCACACTTTTATTCTCACTATTCTTTCCCGTTTTGCACTCGTGCTATTCATTCTTTTCACACTTTTATTTCTCCCACTTTGATTCTTGATCTTTCCTGCATCGGGCTCGTGCACATTGTGAATAACCGAACGTTTCGATGCTTGCTCCTGCACTTTTATTTCAACCTTTTTTTTTTAGTCTTTTCCGAACGCTTTTTCCTCCGTGATTTTAAGAGTATGAACAACGCATCGAAGCAAAATAAAAATGGCATAGTTATATCGTCGCCGGTGTATTGGAGAACCGAAAGAATGAAAACACGTAGAAATATTGTGTCAAAATTATATCAATAATTTTGATGATTCAGCGCTAGTTTCAATTGCAAAAGTTCACTTCGTTCGAAAGTGTTTCTATTTGTTATATAAAATAAGAGCAAAGCATTGAATAAAACATGAAACAGCAAGTATTTGGAACTATTTATTTGCACCTAATTGGAGCATATAATCGGTCATAGTCCTTTCCCAACAGTACGTTAAATGTTCACTAGAAAGTTTCATTCAAATCTCGACTTCCAGGACGACTCAGAACTGCGCATTTGTCAAAGTGTGGTTGTGTTCATTCAGTGAAAGACCAGAGTAAAAAAGAGACACTACGAGCGAAAAATGAAGATGTTAAAAAGAATAATGCGTAGAGCAAGCAGAGAGCACGGGAAAGAAAGAGAGAAAAGGGAGAAGGGGAGAAAAGTGAGGATGAACGACACACAGCAGGGCAGCAGGAAATGCACTTGACGCGGTGAGTTTCTACGGTCTTCTCGTCCACCGTTTGGTCAGGCTGAGCGAGTTCACCGATGAGTCATCAGAGATACGGAAAACCGGTTCGCCACGGCTCCTCCAACAGGGACAGACTGTTTTCTCCTCTTTTCTGCTCTTGCTCGTCTACCTTTTATACCGCGCCACACACAGTCTCATCACTCCTCGTTTCTCGTCGTTGATGCCCTCGTACACACCGCGAAGTGAAGAGCTGCTTGTTCGAAAGCTCACTCTTTGGCCATGTAACCGGACAAGATCGGTCATCTTTTTCCTGCGTCACGCTTTACCTCTCTCTCTCCCTTTCTCTCTCTTTTTCTCCTCTTCTGTTACGTATTTATATATAGATTGTAGAACTCTTATTCTTTCGTTTCCTTTTTCTTGGAGTCACGTTCGAAGTCATCAAATCATAGAAACCCAACCAAAGGTTCCGCCGAGCATGGTCGACTGTCACTTTATCATTGGTCACAACTTGCCGCCGACCCAAGTATAAATTATTTATGTCTCTTTATACATCCCATGTGTTATTGCATATATTTATATGACTACGGGATTATTCAGTATTTTAACACTTTCAGTTATGTTTTTTTTTCGGGACGTTTTATTTTCCAATTGATCGTTTAATGGCCACTGTTTTTCCGATATTTTTGTTCTTATTTTGTTACTATTAGCTTCTTCCGTGAATGTCTGGTATATTTGAAAAATAAAAAATTCGTAATCGTTGAACAAGACCTTGCAACTTCGTTTTTCATTCTTCTTCATTCTCCGTCTCTCCTTCTCCTTGCTTGTTCTCTCTTTTCTTCCCTTTCTGCGACTCTGGAGCGCGTGAGATCTCGTACGTGACTGTATCGAATGTGGGTCGAGATATGGCTGGCGCCACGAGGGGGATCACTCGCTCGGTTTGCCTCTGTATAATCGTAAGCTTATGACCGCGATGCCGCTGGGAAAGAGGAAACCCCGTGTGTGACTCCATCTCCCCGACTCGAGGATCGACTCGATCGTCGAGATCGATCTTCGATATGAAAGATCGTCAGGGCACACAACGAGAAGTTTTCATTCGTCCCAGGTCGAGTCGAAGCTCTGCAATACGGAGAAATCGAACCATTTCATTTTCTAATCTTTATTTTTTTTATTATTCCTACGTCTTGTCTCCACTTGCCGCATCCTCCGTTTCTTTATACTTTGTACGTAACGTCTTAGCTGCTCTTGGAATTGATGACGATGACAAATGGACAAGGATTCTGGACTGCATCCAAGAGTTATGGATAGGATTGTTATTCTTGAGAATTTATATATGATTTTTATACCAGAGGTATGTTAACCGAGCATCTAGCTCGAAAGCTAATATTCTTCGATACAATCTTCGCTAATTATAACGCATACTTTTTAATTAAAAATCGTAGTACTGAATAAAATGAACAATAATTTATTCCGTACTCTATTTCAAAAGAGAAAAACTAAGTCTACGATTATTTTCAACTAGCAGATAAAGTGAAGCTGAGAAAGAGTGAGAAAGAGTCAGAAGACGAAGAAGAATCGCACTCGGACGTTAATTACCAATTACTTAACGTCCCCGACAGCGATGAAGGCAAATTCATGTGGGAATTTCACTGGACGTGTGCGCGCACCGTTAATGGTTCTAAAAAGAAATAAAATGAAGAGAGAGAGAGAGAGATGGAAAGAGGAGAGAAAAAGAACGAGGGATGCACGATTGCTGGCTTGAATTTTCAACTTGCATTGGAGCTCTATATGAGACGAGGTGGAGAGATGGGAGAGAGAGAGAGAGAGAGAAAGAAAAAGAAGAAATCAGGGGACGAGTGATGCAAGGGGAGACCAGGAAAAAGAGGAGTCATGGGGCGGGGGCGGCGAGGGACGACGCGATGGCGCCGTCCGTTTGTGTCGCATTGTTTCACGCACCTCGTCGACTTTATTGCTCTTACGGTGCACTGTTTCCCTGCAGTATAATCGAGATTACGCATCCCTCTCGTCTACATCGTGATATCGACTCTCCTTTACCGCGCTTGATCCACGAGGTAAAATCCATTTGTTTTACCACACCGGGAGCTCGATTAACTTTTTTTTTTTCAACAAATACGCACTGTTGATTACACGCTCTTATAAACGATCAAAACCACGATTCCGTCGAGAGCGAATTGACTCAATTTTGTTACTCAACACAATAGATTCATTTATTAAAGCACGAAAAATTGTTAGTCCAATAGAAAGAAAAAAAACAGTTAAAGATAAATAAACATAAAATTATTTCCGTGTCGTACGTCATCTGTTCATTAAAATAATTGGAAACGAAAATAGACGTAGAATTCTTATCATCAAACGGGTATACGATTCATAAGAACCACTTCTTGTTTATTAAACGTACAAACTAATTAATTTGTTATAAGAGAGAGAGAGAGAGACAAACGTATGAACAATAAAACCAACGTTCTTTGTCTGATTCTGTGTAAAAAAGTGTAAAGAGTAGAGACTCGTATTTGAAGAAACAAGACAAGACTTCGAGAGGGTAGGCCGCGTATAAATTCTCATCGCAAGGAAAACTTATGTTTTTGTTCTTGCTGTACTTGGCCAGCTCTCACTCCCTCACTGGCGTGTGTATAACGTTGAAAACGAGACGGGAGCAGCGTGTCTTTTGCCTTCTGCACGTACGAGATAATTAAACCGCGCGGAATGGTCGGTATAAAGTAAAGGCAAAGTCAGAGGAGAGAGCGTCCCTTTACCCGGTCTCTTGAAAGGGGGTGAGCAAAAAAACCTTAAGTTTCATGAGCGCAAGGGAAAAATTCCGGGGATTTTATAGAGAGTTCCGAGGCTATTGAGGTGGCTTTTGGTAGGGCGCCTATTGTACATGTGTGTGAAGCATTAACGTATTTTTATGCAGGTATGTATGTGCTGACTCTTTGCTCACGTGTGCTGTATGGAGGGATCGTCCCGTACCAAGCCACAAACCGACCGCGTAATGTAACGTCTTGCAATACAAACATTGCGCGAAAAGCAAGAATTATATTAGCAATTTTCTCTTATTTTCCACAGCTTGTCTACAAGAAAACATATATACTTAACAATATGTAACGTAATAATAACGACTGCGTATATAAAGCGAACGTATAGTCAATTATTTCGTTGGACGTTAATTAGTTCAGCAATTAAGTAATAAATTAATCAATCAATTTACATCGAACCGTGGAGCAGGATCAAATTTTGTCGCATTTATTAACTATATGCTTTTGTATTTAAAAAAATATTCACTATCAATCGCCCATGGGTTCATTAAAACTTTGACATGTCATTTCGTTACATTTACGAATAATTTAATCAGCCGAATTGATGCCTCAGTATTTTCAATTAAAACTTGTGAAAAAGATGTTTTAATTATTTGATAATTGAATTCATTGCAACAGTAATAAAATGACGAATCCATCGAATTATTTGACTGCCAGAATCAAGTACAACACTGTAATGACGATAAATCGGATGATAGAATAATTAAAAATTTGGATGTCAATTGAAATACTTTGTAAAATAATTATCCAACATTATCACGATGAACGAATTATTTTATCACATTAATCAATGCGTTGTAATAACGTTCATAATAAAAAAACTTCACATCAAAGTGAAAAATTCTATCGAGAGTATATCAATCGACAAATATTTCGTCAGATACGATGAACAAAATTATTTTGTTTGTTATCCGCGAATGATTTTATAGAACGTATGTTTTGAACCATTTACAGTTCCAACAAAATCCGGCATTTTGTGTAAGTACCTGAAAATTTTCTACCGTGAAATTGTTTCACTCCAACACGTGTAAACGTTGTAGATAATGAAATACTTCAAACAATATGTAGATGAAAAGACGAATATGGCAAATGTAGCGTATTATCGAAGAGGGACACGATAACGTGGTACACACGTTTCCATACATGCGTTTCGTCTGTATATCTATGTATATAAATATCTGTATGCACTTATCCATTGTTCAGAGCGTACAGAAACTCTCTCGAGCAAACGTAATCCTCGACCAGTTAGACTTCCTATTTGTGAACATAGATATCACTATATATAAATATATATCTATATATATATTCAAATTGTTGGATAATACAGTTACAAGTTGTATGTCTGTATAGATAATGCTTGGATAGAATCGGGTTGTCTCACTTCCTCGTGGGTACTCTGTTGAACGGAGGCGATTGGGCGCGTAAAGTTACGCCAGTATAGTTCCCCGGAGAGTTCTCACCGCGTATAATTCCACGGCTGGGAGAGACAATCGCATGCACATGCTACGATTACTCTACCAAGACATTACAATGATGGAGCATGATACGCTCAACTACAACCCCTAAATTATCTTTTATATTGACATTAAATCGTTTTATTTATTTTTCATTGATATATGAAAAAAATTAAGACTTAATGAAAATAAAGGATGATTTTATTGAATAATCTCGTGGGTTTTGTAGATGATTGAATTATTGTCGCGGCGGAATGTGACGTTTTTGTGTGAATGGTGAAAATGTCGAGTCAATCGATAGTACATTTTCGTGTTTAACTAATTCTCACTAGAGTTCATGATTAATAATACCGACGTGAAGAGGAGAGATAGATTGGATTAGATTTGGAAAAGACAGTTCGATACATTGCAATGACATTTAGAAGATGGTCCAGCGTTCAACAAATGGGCTCAATGGTGTAAAAGGTCGAATGATGCCACACGCGAGAATATCGCAGAATCCACGTGCCTCATCTTTCTTAATAGCTGGCTTTTGACGTCCTCGTTTCTTTCTCTTTCTCTCTTTTTCTCTGGGTTAACCTAGACAGTCGTGTTAGAAGAAGATTCGCGCAGGTTCGTGATTTTGTATATTACACTATATTAGCATGCTTTTCATTTCTCCCAGGGAATAAACAGTGGGAAAGTATGAACAATAGAAGGTCAACAGGTTTTTGCGGACATTCCTCGATCCCTGAATCTCTCTCACCGATTATTACGAATACGAACGGACTCGATGGCATTACAACACGTGGTTATGCATAAATATCAGAATTGTCCGACCTACAAATGTTTTTATACAAAGAAATTATCGTTTATGATCATCCCAGTAGACAAACGAATGATTCACTTTATATTGATTAATGAAACTTGAAACCGCGATCTATATCGAGACCAATCTCTCACCTCCAATTTTTTTTTTGTGGTTCTTTGCTTTTCGATCTCCACTTCTTTTTTTGCACAGCTCTCTCCTCTCGTTCTCTTATTTCAATCCGATCGCGATCTTTCATTCGGCGAATCCCTTTGTTCGAAGTGGACGCCGCGTTGTGATCGTCGAACCACGAAAAAGGAACCGAAATAAAGGATTAAGAGTGAGATCTACACTCGATCCAGTCGTGGCCCTTCGCCGTCATAGTCACTCAGCCCTCGTCCATCGTGCCACTCTTTTCTACTGTTTTTCAATTTATTTTTACTTTTTAACGTTTTTACCCGGGCATAGTCGTTGCAAGAGTATGCGAGGCGAAAAGAGCATAAAATAAGAAGAAAAAGAGTTTCGACCCCTTTCTCTCTTTCGTTTTCGATTGCTATGTGTTCGAGATCGGTGCCCTGTGGTACTCTCGTCGTCCACGACGGCACAAAACATTGGCTACTCTTGCGGACACTTGGTCGGCACAGCTTTTTTCAACGCGATCCGGACATGCCAAATCGCCAAAAGCAGCCCAGCTCGAATGTGCTCATTCTCACTCTAATACGCTACTCCTCTCTGTATCCCATTCCCAGTCGATTTTTTTTCCTCGTGGCTCGATTAAACAGAATTAAACAGCTCGGATGTGGCTGCATATACGTAATGACAACGAAACTTTCTGATTGAAGTGTTCAAAAGAAAATTGGATCTTCACGCTAACCTCCAGATTTGTCTCTCATAAAATTTTTTCCTTACTTCGTAGACGCATCGGAGCCTAGGAGATCATGATATTCATGTGTTTCGAAGGGAAATAAGTACCAAAAATTTGTGCTAATATTGTTTTTTGCGTTTTGCACTCTATTTCTTTTCTGGAATTTGAAAGAAAAAAAAATTATCCTCTCGAGTTTTCCTGTCAATACCTTTATTGTTCTTTTTTACCGTAAAAATTTGGACTAATTTTTCTGAAAAAAGGCGGAGGTTTTGTTGGGAAAATTAAATGCTATCTTTACAATTTTTGTTAAAAGAGGGAGGAAAAAAATCTTACGATTCGAAGGGTTGCAAATAATAAAAAAAAAAAGTCATGTAACCTTGAAGAAACTCATCAATCGTCGTTTCTCTCGTCAATCGACGGGAGAAATAGGGATCGAATGTTAGGTGAGTTAGCGAGAAAGAAGAGGGAACCGCGAGAAGCGAAGCGGAGAAAGCAAGATTGAAGATGTAAGCTTTCTCGCAGGGACAGAGGTAAAAGCGATGGCGTTCACGAAAACTAGTTGGAAGTAGGGGATGCGCGAGACGTGATGGATCGTTCGATGCTTTTCGTACGTGGCAAGGGACACTCGAGATCGTTATATAGAAGGAACGTGGAGACGAGTTCTCGCGGCTTTATACGCCACGGCGACGACGAGAATGATCTTTCGCAAGGATCTTCCTTTCGAGGTGGTCGTCGTGCTACAGAAACACGACTCAAAGATATCAAAGCATCTCGAATTTGTATGATATGTTATTTAACGATTTTATCGAAATAAACTCGTTTGCTATAGAAACTAATCAATCATTTCTGCATACTCAACAAATTGTTTTATTTTTATCTTTTATTCAAACTTATTATGATGCACAACGCAAACTCACGAAGCTAATGATTGCTTCGCTCAATGTATATCTAAAGGATTTTGAGTGTTTCGGGTCAAGTAAGAAATATCGGAAAGGTAAAAAGGGACCGAGTTGAAGGTTTTTTTGGTAAAAATTTAAAGACTCCTGGCGTCACGTCATCTCCGAACGAAAGAGAGTAAGAAAGAGGAACAAGTTGAGATTTTGTTTCGTAACTTTCAGGGCTTTTTCTTTGGTCGTGTTCTCTCTAACGCAATGGGGTTCCTTCGATTGAACACACGGCAAAGGACTAAGCGTTGTAATGTCTTCGGGGATATATCCCCAAACGTTTGCGACGTTCGATCCCACGCTTAGGGCTAAGCTTATATACCTGAGGAGGAAGAGAATCTTCGGTAAGATTTATTGCTCTCGTGTCCACGAGGAAAGAGAAAGATAGAACATTAGAGATCGAAGGAAAAAGGACGATGGGAATAGAACAAGAAGAGAAACTCTCGATCGAGATTCGGCTTCGAAGGAACACGCACCTGGGATTTAATGGTGCGTCCGTTTAAGTATATATGTATTTGTATGGGGCGTTTACATTCGAATCGAGATGTCAACCCTCTCGAGCCTTCGTGACTCTAACATTCACATTTAAAATGTTCGATAGGCCCTTGAGTTGCCCGTATACGTGGCCATTTTTTTCCATATACATCTCAATCTTTTTTTGTTTGTTTGCTGTTAGGAAATACCGACGAGACAAGTTGAGCCAGGTTTAAGTCGGCCGATTGAATAAAATCGATGACGCGATCAACCGACAGATCGAATTATCAAACAATTGTGTTACGGATGTTTGACCACCGGTTCCATATAAAAATTCTGTGGTCTTTTTGTTTCAATTTAACTTCTTCAGGGTTTCTTGCGCCCAACAGATCGTAAACACCTTACGGAGTAAATGAGGGCAGTTGGTTTCGAGAAAAACGATTTGTTTGATTCAATGAAACTATTCGACTTCGTTCATTTAATCTTCCGATAAAAAGGAAAAAAAATTAAAGAAATATGATTGAGAAATAATTCATTGAAAGCAGTATCGATGGTTCGAGCGTCTAATTCGTTGCTCTTCGAATCAACGAAGTATTATATTCGCCGTAATATTTTTCACCGTGTTATCGATTCAGAAAAACTTCGACCTACTAAACTAAATACTTTTCTCAGATTGTTCAAATATTGATTAATGATATTTCATTATAGCTGACCTGCTAGGATAATCATGGAATGCATCGAGATCGCGAGATTATTTGAGAGAACGTAATGTTGACTGTTGACTTACCTGTAACAGAGAAAAAAAAAGAATTCATGATCAGAAAATATTGTATCCCGTATCGAAGAACAATAAATTAAAACAAAAATTGAAATAAACCATTGACAATCAATTAACTCGTTCATCAATCTGTCGACTACTCATTAATTTCACAGGCCATTCGCACCAACGAAATGAATAATAAATTGCTAATAAATATAGACAATAGAGTATCGTGTAAGCGAATAATAAAAATAATTTTTTTTATTAATTGGATCAGTTACGCCGACGCACTGAAATATTGTATCGCCACATGGATGTATACGTGAGTATTTGTGTATTTGAACCTGCGTGTGAAAATATGAATGAGCTTAAGAACCCGATGGATACCGCTAATAAACAATTCCAACTACGATTGGATAACTGAGCGGGCTCTCGGTTTCCGAAGTTAATCAATCATCTTGCCAGCTTTTACGAGGATTTTTATGCTATATGTATATGTGCACGTGTGGATATACAAACGTACTCGTTATTATAACGTATATAAGTGTGTATTGATGTTGGTACGAGCGCGAAACCCCGTGTCAGCGATTATTTCTTACTTTTTTTAAATCTTTTTTTATTATTTTGATTTTTTTTATTCGCGCACACGTGGAACGAAGAAAATATTTGCTACGAGATGAGCGAGACGAAAATCGCCCGGAGTTACATTATAACGAAAGAACCGAGCAGATACGACAACTCTTCGCTCTTTGCCTTATGCTCTGTCTTTCTCGACCAAGACTTTTAACACTCCTTTTACGCTATTCCGCTTATAACGCCCACGATCTTTGCAACTCTCTCGATCTTTCTCACTCGTTTCTTGGCTCGCGTCCAACCGTCCCTTGGGCTCTCATCTCGTTGCGGGCGCGGACGATAAAAACGATAATAATATCTCGGATCGTTCCACATGTGCCTGATTCTGAGCTTTGTAATTTACACCTACATTCGCCATCGTTATAACTCGGGTCTTTAGATTTGAAAAAAAATTTAACTAAATTTTGGACAATTTCTCGATATTCTATCGAATGTTGCACAGCGTAAAGAATTGGAAGAAAAAAAATGAACAAAAAAGCTGACACGAAGTAATCCATTTCAGATTCTCAAGTGTTTTTATCCCGAAATTAAAAATATTGGAAAACTCAGCTATAAAGGGGAGTTATTGAAAAACATAAGTTACGAAAAATAAATGTTGAATTAGAAAAATAAATGACTTTATCACAAATTCGCCAACAGCTCATAATTCAAAGCCAAATTTTAGATACTCCGACGTATCTGAGAAGAAAACGAGAAAAAAAAGCAAGAAAAATTGGACGCCGCATCTATTTTAAATCGCGGACCATTGGGGAGGGGATAATCTACTCCGAGAGTGTTCAAATTGTACCTCGTAAAATCTTGATTTTTAATGCAGACCACAGTTCCCAGTGTCCGGATGTTGAAAACGTTGTATCGTAACCACTTTAACGAGGGATTAAAGAGTTTCTTAGAAATCTCAATAAATTATCTGATTTTCTGTCTAACTACGTGTACGTCGTATTCATATGGGACGGTTCAATGACCAGGTGTACGATCTAATAGTTCGATCTAACGATATAGAAAGCATCGAGATGCACAATATATTTGATCATTCGAACTGTGTATTACTTCTTTGAGGCATCCACAGGTCACGTGAATACTTGGCCACAAGTTCGTTCTCTCGCACTCTCTCTCTCCATCTCTGGCACATATACAGATTCAATACATAAAATACATGGTACGTGCTGTGGCTCGAATATCCCTCGAATTACCTCCTTCGAACCGGGATCGTCCAAGGTTGATTATCGTAAATTGCGTTTTCGTAGAGCTTGCAAACAATCCCTCTCTCTCTCTCTCTTTCTTTCTTCCATTTTTTTTCTCTCCTCCGTTTGGGCTCTCATTTTATCCAACTCCCCCTTTCTCTCGATGTTTCATACATCGCAATATACCAAAACCTCGATACCAGAACGTGGGTGTCATGGGTGGGCGACGAGAAACTCTTACCATAGTTTAATACACCGAGATTCAGATAATCGCGAGCTAACGCTGCAATAGTTTACGGGTATTACATACTGCGACATTACTGTACAAATGAATAAATAAATAAACATATATTTATGTTTTTAATTAATTATATACACGTACAGAACAAGCCGAGTCTAATCAAGAAAATCATGCTCCAGGCAATTGAAACATTTATTTTCTTGACAGAACATGATAAAAAGTCTAAAATGATTTTTCTTTCTCTCGTCAATCAATTTTCAAATTTTTCGCATCACACAGCCTCAGAACGAGAAGATTCGCCACAATTATGATTCGGGAGAGGACAAGTTCCAGAAAAGTTGAATTAAACTGAATTGACTGCAAAAACCTAAATAAATGGCTATTTTAAAGGGCATATTTTTCTTTGATAGAAAAACGTATTTAAAATTTCGTAAAGGGAAGAAAGATCACTTGAGAGACGAAATAATACGAAAATTGTCATCCTAACTGCCTTTCCTATACCCATGAAAAATGGTGAGATTTTCAGAATTTCATTTTCATATGAAATGTTTTACGAATATACATGAATAAATTGACGAATGGTGGTACACCATAAAAGCGAATTCGACGATTGTATACATATAGCTGATTCTCGATATGGTACAAACTAGAAATTAAACCTACGCCTATGTATCGTGTCATACCTCCCCCGCGACACTAATGGTATCTATAAATTTGCATACATTAACATTATACATACACAAAGTATATTTATACGTTAAATCGACCCACAATACGATGTCGGGTTTTATTATCGCAAAATTGACAAGTTCCGTATTTCCTGGTAAATCGATTAATCGGATTTACAAACCGGAAGATTATTGGTGGAGGTGGAAATACGCGGGTGCTGAATTATGATGTTGAACTTAGCAATTTTCATATTTGATGGAATTATGAAGTAAAAAATTTTGAAGTAAAAAGAAAGTTTTTTTTTTTTTAATTCCCGTCCAGTATTTCCAATTATTTGGTTCGGATTTTCGACAAGTAAAAAATATTAATTTCATTGTACACTGCTGAGTAAATAATCAACGATAATAAATGAAATTATTCTTTAAGCAAAGTAGAGGAGGTTTTTATCACAAAGTATTTAGTCTTCAAATATAAATACTGATTAATTTGAAAACCGTTTGAATACAGAGTGTATAATTAGATTACAATGATAAGAGTCGATGAAGAAATTTCGTCGAAAATGTATTAATGTTGAGGCCATGTGTGGAGGATAATTTTTATATAGTAATATCCGCGAATACGAATATCTCGAGTGAGCCAAAAGTAAATAGTAAACGAGGGGAAACACAGAGGAGGATTGGACTTGGCTCGATTCATCGCTTCGACGTTCTTTCTTGCTTTGCCAACGTATCTCTGACTGAATATCCTTGAAAATTCATTCATGTCTCTCGATTTTTCCGTATACGTATACGAGAAAATTTTACGTGTCGTCTTTTTCGAAACGTCAACGGAGATATTCGTATTGTGATTAGCTCGAAAAACATTTGTTCGTTAAATAGACGAGTATTTCGAGGTAAGAAAGAGATGCGAGGTCGTTTTACATACAACGTTGAATTTTCATCGTCTTTTTCATAAATGAGAAGAATATCATCGCGAGCAAAACATATTATAATTTTGTTGGTAGTAGTGCGAAACGCGTATAACATATACGTTTGAATGTTTTAGTCTCTCTCGTCTCTCTTACATCGTTCGAATACGTAATGCGCAAAAATATACCGATGAGAATACTAACACGCTTGAGATTATGACACAAGTACGTAAATATAGTCGGACAGCACGTAAAATGCCTAACGCTACTACTAAGTTCGCATGTATCTACATATATTCAGATACCGGATAATAAAACCAACTGCTTCGTACGTTTGAGCTTTTGTGTCTATTGCGCGTTTAAATATGTGAACCGTACGGAATAATTTTGCAAAATATTACAAAAGATATTTTCGTAAAGTTTGAAGTACAATCGAGTGGAATGATCGTACGTATTATTAACCTTTTTACCAAACGACTCATATTTTTTATCTATCGAGGAAACTCGACAAAATTGTCGATTCGAAGTACGATTGATTTCACAAAGAGGTTTTGTGTTTTTTTTTTCCTCCAAGATCGCGCGAATAATTAACGAAAAGATAATGTGAAGGAAAAAAACTCGTAAGACCGGGGCGTTCAAGCGAAAACTGCGAGACAATAGAAGACGAAAAATGATAAAGGAGAAGCTAGAGCGGAAGGAAGATTAAGAATTAGAGAAGAAAAGTTTGCTCGCATAACTTGATGATGCCCTCGCGAAAGATGATCTCGCGGTCGTCTCAACGCCTCTTCGTATTCGTGGTCGTCTTACATGCGATAGTAGACGAGAGATCTCGCGGCCTTTGGCCAGAGGGAAAAAGAGTCTCGTCGACTATTTTAACCGTGAAATAACTCAGTCGTTCTGTGTCGGCTCTGCGAGCGGAGGTCGACCGAGAGGCCGCGTCACCGTCTCTCCGGAGGAAAACCGCGGCCGCCATGATATGTGGATCCTAAAGATAGAGCACCCGAAACAACCATAAACTTCGTTGTTTCTTTTTTCTTCTTTCATCAACCATTTTTTTTCTTTTCTTTTCTGTTTTGTCTTCTTGTTCTTTTCTCGTCTCTTTCAAGCTACCGTACTCTCTTTCATCACATACACTCTCGCACTTTTCGCCATTTAACCTTCCAACGGCTTACACGTATGTGAGTATTTCGCCCTGTACGTCGTCGCGACGTCCAATTTCGTTCGGGTCGTGCGCTCGCACTCGCGACAGCTATATATCTCTCACTTTCGTCGTAAAGGATAAAATAAAAAATGAAAATGAGAGAAAAAAATAAACTAAATGAAATGAAACATAAAAAACCGTAACGAAGAGAAAGAGAGAAAGAGGGAGGAGTGCGAGGAAAGAGACACTTTTTACAGCATGCGAAAAGAGTCTCGACTATAGTGCGTTTGTGATCTGTTGATGTATATTTTCGTTGAGTAGTTCGAGTGGCAAATAATATTTTTCCAGTGTTACTCAAGCGAGTAATTTAGTAAAATGATTTTTCTACTGCAGTATATATAAATATAATTTTATTTTTCATTCGTATCCAAGGAAAGAAGTCGTTTCGAGAATTCAAATATAAAAAAATTGAATATCTTTCTCTTGCTCGACATTTTTGAGGGTCCGAAAATATTTAGTTGAATTATTTCAAAGGTAAAAAGAACAACACAGTGTCTTTACGTTTTTGGCAAACGGTCGGTCCACTCGGTGCAGTAAAACCAATTAAATCAAACAAGTCTTGCAATCAAGATCGTAAAGCAAGAGATTCACTAATAAACGATTAAGGCACCGGACACACAAATAAAAATATACGTGTTACATCTACACGGAGAGGTCCCGCGATCACAACCAATTACCGTTTGACGCCGCGGCAATTAGTCAGTTGTTAACGTTCCCTCTTCTCGATATATTGTAAAATAAAATCTATCAAATCCTTAACTAATCGATTTTTTCCCACGTGCGCCATTATCGAAAAATGTAAAAAATAAAATAAAGAGAAGTCGATTAGATCGCGAAAGCACTATTGAACATTGATTGAAGCTTTAGTTTCAATATGCAGAAACGATTGAAAGCTGTAAAAGCTTTTGATTCGAATATTGTTGTTGGGGAACCACAAAGGGGGAAGGACAAAAAAAATCTAAAAGAAATACAGAAAACCATCAATGTTACTTTGAACGTCTCCTTATAACGAGACAAATGATTAATTCAGAAAATCTGTAAGTTCTGCGGTTTCTCAATAAACATTGATTGAGCATATTTAATGTGATCGTTATCGAGGATAGAAGAAATAATAATTGAAATATAGGCACACTTTTGCTCTTTTACTAAGGATATAGCTTTCGTAATGACTTCGATGTAGTCCTGGAGAGTTCCCGAGACGCATTAAGCCATTTTGTAAATCCGTAAGAGCACGTTTATTGGCCTCCCGGGATCTAAGACCACCAATTAAGGGTCCGAGAAAGAGAAAGAGATGAAAGGGAGAGAGAGAAAGAGAGAGGGAGAGAAAGAGTGTGGGTGGGTGGTTTGCAGCATATATACAACGATTTCTCGCTAACGAACGTGTATCAACGAGACTCCAAGATAAACGAACGAGATGAGATAAAAATCATCGGACTCTCTCCTCCCCTTCTTCATTCGTATCTATCTCTGCAGTCTCATCAATTTAAAACGTATTGAGAACCACTGCATCGCGGATGCACGTAACTCATAAAAAAAATAAGATAAATGAAGGAGAGAAAGTGACTGAAGTTCTTATCTCGATATATACGAATTGCTATGCAAGTTCAACCCAAATTTCGAACGATATCAAGCATTTTCGGGAAACAAAATTTTTTCCATTTTTCTATATTCCAATTGATCAATATCCTTCATTGAAACATTTACACTACAAAACTGATTTCGTTACGTTCACTTCTGTTACATTTTCTTCACGATATGATAATAATAATTATTATTTTAATTATTATTACGATACCGTAGTACGAATTAGAATTTTTCAGAAATAAATAGGTAAAAAAATAGCTTTACATAGTACGTGCATTTTTTTGCGCCGTTTTGTAGCTCGTGGGAGTTTTAAAAAGCGGCGAATGTAATAATACTTACAAGGTGTCAGGTTTCATGTCTCTTTAATTTCTTTATTATTGCCTGAGTGAAATAAACCCGGTTGTCCAGCTCGAGTTTGCCCCGGAACTTTATAAACACACACGAACACACATACAAAAACGCAAACGTGCACGCGTATCCACACATACATAACTCTCTTTCTCTCTCTTTCTTGGTCGCACATTTTCTCGCTGTCCCGGGCATTGCCACGAAGAAAACCACTAGCAGCTTCCATTCATCGGGCCAAGTTGGTTGAACGAGAGATCGAGCTCGCCCGCGAGTTTCGTTATTATGAAATACCCGACACCATCGTCGTGGTTTATTAATATATAGATATATATATCGTCTTTGTGACGTCAGCCAGGTGTGGCTTTGCTGTCATATTTGCTCTCGACCTCTTCTCTCGCAGAATCATAAAGTACCCTCAACATACTGCAGCCGCTATCTCGTATCCAAGATTCTCTTAATATAATATCAGAGCGAAAAGATAATCGAATTGGTGAAAAAAAACGTGTTCTGCACGTCAAAGTTTCGATGACGATCGAAGATTGAAAAATTGCGTTGTAGACACGTTCGTTTATAAAACAAATATCTTTCATGGTCAAAAATATTTTCGATCTCAGTATCAAGGATCGTGACTACGACAAAAAATACTTAAGTATACGTAAATCATCGAATCGTGCTCGTCAGTACTTGGCTGCTTATTGCACGTTTTTTTTTCCTCGAAATGAAACATTCCAAAGGATTCTATCATGAAACAGTCATTAGCAATAGTCATAAAAACCAATCAACAATGTTGTCAAAAAGACATGATAAATTCATGTCATTGTTTCATTTTCCCAGAAGCTAAATTCACCTCGTAACATTTCTATCTTCCCAACAACAACAAAATCAAGTCTTTTATGTAGTAGTGTTGAAAAAAGAAAAATAGAATGATAATTTTGACAAAATAGTATTTTCTGTAAGTACCAAGACGAAATGTTGATAGGACAAAATATCCGTCCATTTCATAACTTTAGAGAAATTCGTAAATATTTTTCCCGCGCTTTTGACTGCCTCACACCTACGGCAAAGATCGCTTCCAAGCAGGCCACTCGAGAACCCGTTACGTGTGCTTTTTATCACTTTTTTCTTCCAAGTTTTCCCCCCTATTGCGAGTTGGAGGCATTAGAACGAGTCAAGAAGTTGCTGAATCTTCCATCTGTTGTTCCGTAGCTGTGTGCACAGCGACTTACTCTTCTCGCCTTCGTTTTTCGCCCCCGTTTCAAACAAGATCACGCGACGTTCGCGAAGCACGTATATGTAAAGCGACCAAGATGGAGAGGAAGATCGAGAAGAGTCTGTGTCAAGACTGAGAGTTGTTAAGAATATGAAGCAAAGAGAGAAATGAATAAATATAGAGAAAGGGACAAACAAAAGATTGACCTCCCCAACTGAGCGAAGTCAATTCCTCATTACGTGTTCTTTCCATCACGTTTAATTCTCTTCTGTGGGGTGCCATACCATCAAAATGGTTTACTTTCAAAATGTAGGAATTTAACAAAAAATAGGGATCTTTAATATTTGTATATAAAAATCGAACAGAAAATAAGAAAGAACAAAAAAAGGTAATGAAATGTGGAGAACGAGAAGTATCGGAGAAAAGATAATAAGATGAGAGAAAAGACCGCGAGAGAAGTGAAAAGAAGATCTTTGGAACGAAGAACAATGAGACGACGAAAGTCTTGGAGTTCTCTTCGTGAGATTGCCGATAATAATTGCGAGTACGGGCCACAGGACGTGCTCTTAGCGCACTGCTTTTCTCTCTTCTTTCTTGTAACGAACTCTGTCTCGCATCTCAAGCTCTTAGCGCTTAGTCCTAGTAAGAATGACCGAGAGGGTCGCGAGTTCTGCTGGAATGAGAGCTGTATAGATATCGACAATGAATGTCATGTTTATAACATGCAATCTTGATTGCGCTCGCTATTCTCTTGTCAAGCTCCGTAACAAAAAAAAGTGTAAAAAATGGAGAATTTTGATTAAGAATTTACTAACTTTCCAGCGATTTTCAAAAGATGCTGAATTCTTCAACAGCAACATTACGTATGCTTATTAGTGTATAATAAATTGATGTGATAAATAATTATGAATTTAATTTGAACCTTTGAAGGTACTAAAGAACTTCAAAAGTTACAGATACTTCTATTTTTAAACGACTTCTTAAGGATGTCAATATTCCTGATTGAATCAGCAAACTCTATCGTCAGAATAAAAGTTACGAACGTTCATACAAAATGTTCTTGGATAATAACAAGATTTTAGTCATTTCAACAGTTTGTTTGAAATATCAGCAAAAACTTTTTGTTATCATGCGATAATCCTTTTTTTTTTTAAAGCGTATTCAACGAAATAATCGACCTTTCAAAAAGAAAGATTTTCAGTGTACTCTGGAAATGTTCGTCTTCGTAAGTAAATATTTGTAAATTATAGAAACGTTGATGAATCCATTGAAGAGAGTTGAATAATCGAAGATTTTAGCTGGTATACGAAGTATGTTTTTCATTCATTGAATTGTTTCAAATCACTCATCCGCAGAATCGAGAAGCGCTAGTGGCATTGTGAAAACGTAGTTTTGATGAGAGTAAAAAAAGGAAAGTCAGGAGGTATCATCCTTTCAGTTACATGCAGTAGCCAAAAAGACGCTGTTCTCGGGATTCGCGTATCGCGAAGAAGAAAAAAATAAGAAGGTATGAGGTTGAAGGCAAAGGGAATGACGAGAAGATGAGATGAGACCACGAAAGCGAGCGTGTCCCCTTTCTTTGTTCCCACGCCATTCGAAGTCTCTATCTTCCTCTCTCTTCGTTTCTCTTTAGCTCTCTATTCTCTCTTATTCTCTCATCCCTCCCGCCTTCTCTTGTCCAGGCTCCACGCCCCGGTGTCAACTCGGCGGAAGAGTATCTTCGCTCGAGAGATTCAACCGGACAAGACGCTGAAAGAACACAAAGGGACGTCGTCCTCTCTTCAGTGTCCGACGAGAGGCTGCCAAAGAATTGCGAACATCGACAGAAAGGCGGAAGGAAATAAGAAAGAAAAACATATATATATAAAAAAATGTACGAAAGAGAAAAAAAAATATTGAAAAAGAAGATGCGCAGGAGTATATATAAAAATGAACATCTTCCGATTACTGAATATCCGTACAAAAATAATAATAATAATAACATCAACAATACAAGCAGCATAATAATAGTAAAAATGGGACAAAAAAATTAAAAATAATAACTCTACTGCAAGGACGTTGGTCTGTACAATAGTGAAATAAAGTTACGTGTCGCAGGAAAAAAAAATCACATATATATCAACAACGCGTTTGAGGAAAGAGAGAAAAAAGTGCGGAGTCAATTGAACGGTACAAAAGGGTTCTCGTGTGCCATTGCGTACAGTCTGACCGTCTTACCAACAGATAATTCGGAGTCGGTGCAACGGCAAAGAGAGAATAAGAGAAAAAACAGGGAGACAGAAAGGGGAGAGAAGAGCTAAAGAAAGAGAGATGGAAAGAGAGAAAGAGAAAGAGCTCAAAGGACCCCGCGGCACGATATATCAATGGCCTGCTTGGTGAAAAATTCGAACTATTTGCGATACACAAAGAAAAATACCAAATCGAATGCCTGGGATGGCGGGTAGCGTTGGGAACACAACCCAGAGCCCTCTCGTGGTATGATCTTTCGTCTTTCTCTATTCTCTGGCTATTCCTCTTTCCCTCATACCACTTGATTAAACCCTCGCAACCCTACCGCGTATATATACTCTCACAATAACGATAAACCTCGAGCCCCTCCGTGCTTCTTTCTCACTCCCTTGCTCTCGCTCTTTGCACTCGACCTTCGTTTTTCCAATCGCACTAACATCTCGTCAACACGTTTTATCGCGATTAAATGAAACATAATAGAGATTGCATGTGGGTTCTGGCTAAACACTCTTTTTGCGGTCAATATACATTGTACTATGAAAATTCAAATAACCGAATAAAAACATCTGCAAAAAAAATCGATCAATTTCGTTATTTTGCCGAGTGTTGAATCGTAACCTTTTAAACAAAGTCCGCTGTCATTCCTTTCAATAATTTTCAAACATATTGAAACTTTCAAAACATATAGAAAAGATCAATCTTCTTGTTGTCTGAAAATTTTGTAAAACAACCGCAATGACTCGAGACTCCTAGAATCACAAGACGAAAAAATCTAAAGATTTGCACATTTACACAATTAGCTCTTTTACGAAAAAAAAAGATCTAATAATGTGAAGTCTTTAAATGTCAAAGCATTTCAATCCACATATTTAAAAACAAATGTGGATTCAGTTCTCCTTGTAGTTGCGGGTCCAGGAACGAATAAACTTTGAGCTACAGCATCACAGAGGATGGAAGAACGAAGAGGTGCAAGGAGAGTTTAGAAGTGTAAATGTGTATGTGTGTGTGTGCAGTGTCGATAGTCGTATGGTTTATATCTTCGTATCGGGAAAACGTTTAGCGCAAAGCTGTATCGTGGTCGATTGCAAATATTGGCAAGCCCATAGGGAATGCACGTTAAGGGGAGGCGAAACAGCGTGATGAAACCTAATTGGGTAAGTCTTTGGCCTGGCTTTGTGCCAAAGACCTCGAGCGACAAAACCAACGGGGCAAAGGGAGTTTCTCGGTATTGCACGTCCTCCATGTCGTGCGACACATGTGTGACAGCATCAGAGGGACGGAATCATCAGCATCGCAGAAGCATGAAACGACTAGCGAGACTCATTCGTCCATCGAGATTCGAGTGGAGAGTTAGATCGAGTCAAACAGCTCTGAATATACACATAACCGAAAAGCCTTACTTATGTACACAATGGACATACATATAAATGTTAATGCACACGTAACAAAATTAGTTTACATGCACTTCGGTATAACAACCTCTCGTGTCCTCAATGATTTCAAAACGATGAATCCACGTCAAGATGATGAAAGAGAAGAGGCTCTTCAATTAGTGCGACAGAAATTGAAACGTGGACTTTATTTCGACAATAGAAACGGACAATAAATTACAAGTTCACATGAACAGTTTTTATTCTCACGAATATCTCTTTCTTCAAGTCTTATTGATGCTCCAAATTGTTCATTCAAATACACTCAAATAATTACATGTTTACAAACATACAAGTCGATAAATATTGCATTTGAAAATAATCAGCAAGGAGACAATACAATTTGCTATATTTTTAACGAAAAACGAAATACAAGAATATTTAAGAGACAACATAAAAAATGGAGTTTGTAGTTTATCGCTAAGTAAAATTCTCAGGAGAATATAGGAATCGAAAAAAAAGAAAGAAAGATAGAGAGAATAGTGTCGTGGCTTTTTTAAAGTGAATATGAACCAGCATACAAGAATAAAATTAGGACGTGACTGATTAACGTGTTTAGAGGTACGACTTAAACGGAAATCATGTAGCTTTCGAGAGGAACACGTTTCGTACGTCTTAAGTGAAACGATTCGGTAATATAAATCCGAGAAATCAGCGAGGAGTCATAATACATTATTCAAGAAACATTTGCCAAAACTCTCATTCTCTCATTCTCTCATTCTTTGCTTTTTCCAGGCTGAACTTTCTCACTTTGTTCTATAAGCATTATTTCGTACATATTCAGAATTTTCGGTGCTATCAATCGACGAAATATAAAAAGATAAAACAAAAATTACCGACTAATTTTTCAATTCAGAACTTAAACAAAGAAAGAAGAAAACAAAACAAAACAAAACGGTTCAAATAATCAATTGATAAATATGCTTTACGTGTTAACTCAAAGTTTACAAAGACAGTGCAAGATTGTGTACTTTGAGAACAGATAAACGAGAAAAATACGGTAGGTCGGAGCGAAAGAGAAAGAAAAAGAGAGAGAGAGAGAGAGAAAGAACGGGAGATAAAGTTGACTTGGTTTGCTGACGAATGAATCATTGAACGATCGACCTTCGGATAACACTCATTCAAACTATATTTATATTATGTGTGTACGTAGACATACACATAAACACGAACACACACACACACACATGTTTATATCGACGCGTGTGCTGTGGCGATATCTACAAACATACAACTACTGGACAAACTCGGACATGCGTGCCGTCAGAGCTCGATCCCACATGCATAAAATGCCCCGAACGCTGCTGTAATAGTTCTTTCCGAACGGGACAGGGTGAATGAACCTTGTCGAGCTTCATTCTCGACTGGCACAAGATAGAAAGAGAAAAAGAGGCGGGAGAGACTGACCGAAAAGGATAGAGTGAGAGAGAAAGCGAAAAAGAGAGTGTACCGCCTTTTTGTCGTCGCTGGATGCATCGCGCATCCATAACGAGGGATCGGGTGCAACGATGCAATGGCCCTCAACGCAAAACGCTCTTCACCGAGTGTTTAACGCGGGCTTGGGCACTCTGTACGTCACTTCTGCATATATTTTAAAGCGTACATACATTAGTCTGTGCGTGTGTGTGTGTGTGTTTGTGTCTGTTTGTATGTAAATACGTACAGCCCCGACCTTACAATGACGCGCGTCCCAACTCCCATACGTTACTTATTATACGCTCACATGACAATTACACCGTGAGCGTATCGAACACCTCAAAAACGTGACTCGGAATAAGCCAGAGATATGAATACTCCGCGCATTATGGAAGCCATGAAGAATGCGATTTATTATTCTTTGATTAATATTATTTATTCATCGTGGACAAATATGAAAAAGCTACTTTGTTAAAAATATTTTAATATTCTTAATTTGAAATTGGTTTTAAGTGCGTAAATATCGGTCACCCTTGACGAAAGCAATACGCCAAGTGTATAAGATTTGTGAGCGGGAATAAAGGGGACAAAAAGAGCTTTGGCATTATATAAATTATATCGTACGAAGTATAAAAGATGAAGTGAGGAGTGTATAGATATGAACACTCTGTAAATACGATTCGCACACGTTGTACAGAAGGAAAAAGCAGTGGAGCAAATATCGGCGTTTACGCGAAAAGAGTAAGGGCGAACCGCGTGTAAAGCAAGAGGGTTTCTATTCGTTATTTTTTATGATTTTTATTTTTTAGTACACGAAGTACACATACGTCTTTGCATTGTCGAGGGTTACATGGATCGTCTACGTATGTAAAAGCGTTCGTCCAAGTATATATTTCCGATGTGTGTATAATGTAGAAAACCGCAAAAGAAGGGAGTAGCTGGTGAAAAAGTGGAGGATCACGCGAGGTGTGGTAGAAAGACGCGCGCGAGCTTGCTTCCCAACGGCTCAACGCGTTTCTTCCGAGATGAATTATTCATAACTGCGAGTCAGAAAGATGGATATACATACATGGATATACATACATATATCTATTGCATGGAACGAATAGAAATGTATGTATGCATATATATATATGAGTCGATGCCTCGTGAAAGGAGTAAGATGACATTACATGTGCGCGTCTCCTCTTCTCTTTTGCTCTTCTCTTCAGTCCTATATAAACCTCTATCCGGTGGACTTTTGCCTTCTCTTTTACTACACTAAACTCTCCTCATCTTTTCTTCATCGCTCTCTTGCTTTCACGAAGCCTTAAACAGCCATAAGAAAATCATCCGTTGCCGCATTCATCTCTCTTCTTCTCTAAGTCTTCATTTTTTTTCTTCCGTATCTTCCACATAATAGCGGAGCTTTTTTTGCCATTACACGGCCATTACACGCTTTGATTATCATACCCTTATACCCTCTCTCTCTCCTACTTAGACGAGGTCGTAAAGAAATGTGTATACACGTCAATGAGACCCGCGGGAGTCCAAATTTCCGTAAGTTGAGTTTAACTTCGTAATAAAGATCTTTATCGCAGGATATTTGCAAGTTACGAATTATTGAAATTGTATTTGTTCGATCGTCAGACTCGGATTGAGATTAATGACTGTAATGGTAATGAATGTAATGGTAATGACAATTAGCAAACATGATTTAAAAAACTCAACGATTCAAAGTGTTCAATCGTGTTGAAACAAAATCCATTCGAATAATCATTTTTGTTTGTACTGATACATTTTATTTACCGGGAAATATAGTGGGGGTAAAATTGTTTTAATTTTATTTTTTTATCAAAACCAAATACTGCTCGTATCTCTGCTAGATATTTAGTGGGAAGCTATGGACGCAAAGATGGTAAATAGTTAAACAATCTTTCAGCTCCAGTTCTGTTGGCTATAGGATTCGTAATAACGCTGAAGTAACAGGTGATATGTAAATTGTATATATATATATATACATATATAACCATCTACACACATATACGTATATACATAAACCAATCTACACAAATATATCTCTTATTTCTTCTCTCCCCTTAACCCTTAGAGTATATTTGACGAAACCATTACGCTATTTCCCGATGGCAAATAGAACTCTCTGAATTTCGATATCCAGTTTGATTATATATAACACTATACTTATAACCCTAGATCCGAGCTACCGGCTCTTTCGAGTCTGGTTTGACAAGATTCTCTCTTATTGTCCAGAAAACTTGCGGGTGGCCTAGCAACCTGGCAGGATATCGTAAAAATACTTCGTTTTCTTAAATATATATTTTTTTCTCTTTTGGTTAACAACGTCGTTGCGCGATCAGATATGGGAAACGACTGGATTTTTAAGAAAAAATTCCATGGAAAAGAATTCCTCGAAGAAGATAATTAATAATGAGCATAATGGAGACGATAACGAAATGTTATTTTACAAACTCTTAAAATAACCAGTTGAAAAGTTATTCGGAATGATTTTTTAATTTGTATTTTATAAAAGTCAGGACTAGAATTAATCGATTATTAATATTCACCGCGCCTTTCCATTGATTCAATTGTTTTATTAATTTGACAACTGGATGATTCAATTATCAAGTCGGAAAAACATGAATCGCTGGTTTGATGGACTATAGAATATCAACGTGAAATTTTAGGTTAACTGCGATGACGAATCTTAACTTTATTTTGAAAATGTAAAAATCACTTGTTTCTTTATTTTTTATAAGAAAAACCATCGTACGAAATTTTTTTGAAATAATTCTGTTAAATGTCATATTTGTGCAATGAATGAATAACGACTGTTCGTTGTTTTTATACATTTATAAATGTTCCAGGGAACAAATAGAACCGAAAAAACTGGTTTTTGAAACAATAGTTTATCGATTTGAAAGAATTGCAAAAAAATAGATGAACCAGCGTGAAAGTCCTCCTATGACTGAAAGGGTTAAAAAATTTCTGAACCATAGCAAAAACTTATAGAATATTAGAAAAAGATAGAAAACAAGAAGCAATTTTTCAAATGTACATAGTATAATATAGTTGGTGAACACGAGAACGAGTTCGTTTAAAGATCGACGAAGAATCCTCTCTCGTTGGGTTTAGCCAGAGCGAAATTGAGGCAGTCGAGTGGCGGTAGTGCGGAGAATATTCGTCGACGGATGAAAACGTGGTGAACATACATACACATAGAGGACGGTTGAGAAGAAGGCAAAAGAGTCGGAAGAATAAACGTGAGAGGGAAGAAACGGTGCGTCAGCTCCCGCCAGAAATAACACGGGTATACTTAGACGGCCCTCCGTCCAAGACCCAACCAAACCTCAGAGACTTTAATATGAGAGCGAGAAAGAAAGAAATTCGTTTCTGTACGAGAATCCTAATGAAAAAAAAGAGACACAAGAAAGGCGAGAAAGAAGGAAAGAGTCGTCAAAAAGTGCTTACCGCGAATTAGCATGACGAACCAATAAAGTAAAAGAAAAAAAAACGTACAAGCCTCATACCGGGTGAATCACGATGTGAATAGTTTGAAACAAACATGCCTAACGACTCGTAATAATAATAATAATAATAATAATAATAATAATAATAATACTAGTAATGACGAAATAAAATAATAAAATCTAGTCAAAGTTTTTCAAAGGTGTTTTCAAAATTTCGCCTACGGATTCTAAAAAATGTATCAAGGCCTTCGAGAAAAAAAATACAAAATGATATCAACATTATGCAACAGCGTAGACCCAAATAATTTGTGACGAAAGTTCTACGAGTGTTATTCAACGACAATCGGACGCACAGCATTTTTACAAATAAATGTCAAGTGTATTAGGATCGAATGAACATTGAGGACGAACAAGAACAACCTCGCAATCAACAAAGATGTGTCTAATGTTGACTGTTATTGAAAGTAGAGTCTGTATTTGCCTCCGACACCCTCTCTCTCTCTCTCTCTCTCTCTCTCTCTCTTGTCTTCTTCCTCTTTCTCTCGACGCGGTGGCAGATGACCGAGGAATATATATTCAGTCCGTTGTATGCATAGAAACGAGAACCTATGTGTACATAAATTTATATACTCTCTGTAAACGTGGACATAGAAAATCGAGGAAAAAAAGAATGTGTGACAGTACGAGAGAGAAAGAGACAGAGAGAGAGATAGAGTGAGAGTATTGTGTATAATATTCCACAGAACAGAAAGCCGTGGTTAGCGGCGCTAAGGAATATACTCTGGAAGAAGACTGTGAAGACGAAAGGATGAAAAGATTGGTAGTGAAACGAGAAAAGCTTTTCCTGAGGCTAGCACGGACAACGAGGCAACATGCAGCCCGTTAGAGGGTCATGTTGTGGATAATTTAGCAACTAGATATATACTCATACCACAAAAACACACACTTATCCATGCGCGCGCGAACAACTGCACACATTTCAACGCACATATAAATGTGTATCTCGCGAGAGAGACGTGGAACAGACGTTAATGACCGTTTCGTTAATCTTATCTAGTTGACGTAACGATATCACGTCAAAATGTCACTTGATTCGAAGATGACCATGTCTCCGTATTATTAAAAAAAAAAAAAAAACGATAATCATTCTTATAACGATAATCATTTTTATTGTAATTGTCGTTCAACTTTTAAGAATTGCTGTGGAATACGACGAATTGAAAAATGCTGTTATAAGTTACAATTCACTACTACAGATTCGTCAGTCAAAAGCAGTCTTTCGTTTTATCGGTTTATCAGGTAAATCCAATTTCGAGAAAAATGATATTAATCGCATATTACTTTGAATGATTAAATAAAAAGTCGTTCTTTATTACATTTTTAAAAGAAATTTCCGTTCGAACGATACGAAGAAAACGATCGGACGAACACAATTAAAATCGTGAAATTTAATCAACGGGGAAACTTCAAGGAAAAAAAAAAGAAACTCCCACTTTCATCCAGTTCAATAAACGTACAACGTAAAAATCTTTACTGCATCTTCGGAAATAGAATGAAAACGTCACATTAAAAAATCATTGAATCAAACGGCTAAGAACGTTTTCTGCAACTTCAGAGAAAATGGCTTGGGCATAGGTGCACCTAATATACTTGTACGATTCTTTCGCTCGTCAGTGATGAGAACATTATGCAGTAGCTTAGAAAGTTGTGTGCGTCTTTGCAACAGGAAGGACTGGAGATATTCGATGAAAAATAATTTAAAAAAATGCGACAACTCGTTTTTCTTTACTGCGGAAAAATACCCATAGTTGAAATGATTGATTTAGAAAATAAAAATAAAAAACAAAAAACAAAAACAAAGGAGGATTATACAAAATTTAAAGACTCTTGATTTGTTTAACTATTACGAATCACCCAAAAAAAAAAAAGTCTTGAGATACCAGTGGAAAGATTTGACAAATTAGTACTCGAAAGATCGATAAATTTGAGATAAGATTGCGGGCATTATTTTTCCGCAAACTGGTGCTCGATTGATCTGCATTTAAAAAAAAAGCTTCGAATCCTTATTGCATTCTTACGTTGAGAGTGGAAAAAAAAAATAATAATAATAATAATAATAATAATGCATCGTTGTACAGAAAACTCTGTCGGGAACGCGATCGAAGCATGGCATCGAGAAAGATTTCGCTTAGTCACTTAGAAAGTGACTGGAGAGTTGAGATGATTACCGGTTAGTGATATCGTCACATTCGTGCGTGCCGCATTAGGTCAAATATATTTGTACAACTGTGTAAACATCTAAATAGTAAAAATACAAATGAGTACAAAAAACAAATGATGAAAATTAGTGATGTACGTATTGACGTACTCTATTTCAACGGCGTAGCGATAAATTGAACGAACAAAAACAAAAACAAAAAAGTAAAAATACAAAGTACCGCGTATTCAGAAAAATACGAAAAAAACCGAATATCTTGGAAACCATCAAGAAAAGAGTTTCGATCGACGAAAATACAAACGTGACGAATAGATCGAAAAAAAATAAAAATAAAATATAGTTAAAAGGGGCGTAACAACGCAAGGGTAGAGATCGTTTGGTGAACCCATAACTCTTGACTCTTCGTCAAGGATATGCAATACCGGAAGCGGACGGTAAACCCGTAGTTGCATTGTCCGTAAGTGTGGCTTAAACTCGCGTGGTAGGAAACGATTCGGCCATAAACGCGAAACGTCAGTAGTGCGCGTATACACGAGAGATTCTATATGTACAGGTACATTGTACAAGCATTTACAAGTATGTATGTAGAACATACTGTTGTATAAGTAAAGAGGAAGTACAGAGAGTAAGGGAACAAGAGAGAAAGAGAGAAAGGTATTGGTGAGAAGAGTAGGAACGTGGCGATGGGTACGGGAACGACGACGTTGATGGTAGATGACCAGGACACAATTTCCATTTACGCGACGAGCTACCGGTAGTAATACGACCTGTGGGCACCGGGTAAGCTCTTTTTAATATATATATATATATATATATATATATATGTACGAGCTTTTGCACGCGAATAACACAAGAGAGCAAGAGAGGAAGAGAAAGACCATCGTCGTAAACACCACCTCGTAACTGTAAAACCCGTTCTAGGACGCCAGCCACCTTGATTAGGAGCCTGCGTGCGTTATAGTTGTACAACAATGTGCGAGAGGAGTTCTTTCCACTTCTACCTGTTTATTGAACTCAAATATGTTTATAAACTGATACAAAGAATAAAGAAAAATATATATCTTTATGTCATTCCAAAAATCCTTAGCATAAAACATTTTCTGTCGAGATAGTCAGGAGTTGGTGAACTCAAAATGGAACATTTCTAAGGAAGAAATATATTGAAAAAATTGATTTCATTCATACATTTTGAAGTATAGAAACTTTGTGATAAAAATTTTTCCATACTGGGAAATAATATGAAAAATTGAAGGTTCGAAGATAATCGTCTGAAAAGTGGCTCATCTTAGGAATAAATTCGTAAAAATATTTGATCAATGAATCATTGACACCGAAAGTAATGAGTAAAATGTTTTTTTTTTTATTGTTTTTTTTTTCCTGAGCATGTTTGTCGAACCGGACATCGATCGATAAAGTTTTTTTTTTCGTTCGGATCTAAAATAGTAATTGGTACACGATGGAGAGATATAGAGTGTGAGAGACCTTCGTTACGTGTACTGGCTCTAATAATAATGATCAGTAAGATTGGGTCGCCAGAGGGTGAGGGGAAAGGAAAGAGAGACAGAGGACTGCATCAAGCGGGTGGACCCGCCAGAATGAAGTTGTACTGTCTTGCGAAGCCTGTGCAATAGCAAAACAACACACACCAGAGCAGTCGTAAGTATCAAAATATATAAGCAAGTGCGTCGAACGTTCTGTCTATCTTTCTCTCTTTCTCTCTCTTTGCCTCGCTCACCCTCTCACCCTCTATGGCAAGTTTGCGCAATAACGAACACGTTGACAAATAGTTTTTAATAGTAAACGCCCACGTGCATATATAAATCCCACACAGGAAATCTGGGAACTCGATTTCTCAATTGGCTTTTCAGTATTATTTTATCGCATATAACATTTGTGTATAGATATGACGATTGAGTTTACGAACCGATCTCGCAGGTTGTAAACAAGAAATAAAATATCCCTATCCTCGTACATAGTTATATGTGTATGAGCATTGTAAAAAATAAATGCTCAATTTATGATATTTTTAATGACAATATAACAAAGCTACTAAATGAAATTCGAATCGTTCTGTGCTCAATTTAGTACGATCAATAGGCGTATGTTAATACTTTCAAATATCTTTGAAAATGGGTTCATTTTGTTTAAAAATCAATGATACACTTATCAATTTACAAAATTATTGAGAACGTGAGAACAAATCCGTTGAATCTTTCCACAGACTTCAAACGTTTAAAATTTCGCGATTTTCGGAATTTTCAAAGGATACGAAGTTTCGAGAAATTTTTACACGACTTCAGGTTGGTTTAGAGGTTCGAGTAAGTAAATCAAAAAGAATGCGATTGAAAAGTTGCTTTCTAACAAAAATAGAATCGCCATGAGTCGAGTGTGGAACTGAGCGAAGGAAACAAACTGAAAACAGGGAAAGAAATAGCGAGGGTACTTTTATGTAGTTCGGAGCTATTTAATTACGCCATGAATGTAGTATTATAATAAGGCGAGAAATTGGTGATAGTTTCGTTGGATGCTGCAAGACGAAAAGAGAAACGGACGAAAAACTGGCAGAAAACGAAAGACGAAAAGAATGAAAAAGAGTAGAAAACGAGTTGCGATTTTTATTAATTTTTTCCAAGCAATGCTGTTTGTTCGTGGCTCTCTCACTACCGGAACTAATAGACCGTAAGAAAATAGTGCCAAGGTTGTTTTAGGACGATAGATCTTTGCATAGAAACGCGAACATACGTGAAAGTATAAATGTATTGAAAAAAAAAAAATTTTTTAAACTAAGAATCTTCGCAGATAGTTACCTTGAGCAAACAACAGTCAACGGATTGAATAAATACACCGTCGTGTGTCACTTTATTCCATATTATATCCGTCCTTTTATATTCACTTTATAAAATACGTAAAAATTCAATTTCGTCATCAATTTCGATATGACGTTATACTTGCGCACCAGGCATTCGATTTATAGTATAGGGTTCACATTCAAATATGACTCTGTATCGTAATGCTTTCGAGAATTCGCGATAAGAAAAGAACAAAAAAGAAAAGAAAACAAAAGGAAGAACAACAATTATGTGAATCTAATAGTGTGAAAAAAAGGAACGAAAAGAAATTTGTATTGAAGAATTAAGGTGTTTTAAGCAAACTGTTTAAGTTTTGGTGTAGATTTTCTAAGATTAAAGAAAAATACTATCAGATAGTGACCATTTCAACACCTGCAATAACGGCCATGAAATTTAACGATATAGTAATTGATATAGTAGTAAATTCGGAAGTATTCTCGTCGTCTCGAACTAAAAGAAAAAATTAAGTTACAATGGAGGAGAGTTTAGAGGCAATAAATAAAAGGATCACCGCTCGATAGACTGGGAGACAAAGAAAGAAAGTTTCGGACGTCACGGCGGCTTATCGATAATTATCGTAACATAATATCACGCCTATCCGATAGTTCGAACCAATAACACCACGCGGTTTAGCATTCGCTACGCTAAGGAACTACGTCTCGAACATTGATTATTATTCGTCTTGCATCCAAATACTATAAATTTATTAATAATAAAACTAACAAACAAAAACGTAAGCCAGCGTTGAAAAGTTGTCAAGTGCAAGTTGGTCATATAAATGTGAAAAAAAACCCCAAAATACTCATTTAGTAAAAAAAAAAGAAACTGAAATAATCCTTGAGAGTTTAAAGATCACATCGAAAGAATTGAGACCCAAAAACCTTGCAAACATGTGTGTAAAAAGGATTTTGATACCCGCTTAAAAGGACAGAGAGTATTAATGCTTTTGGGATCGAAAAAATTCTTATTTAAAAAAATATCCTGTAATTTCCGACGATGAAAAAAGCAATTGAAAAATAATTTATTGATATTCGTATAAATCGATTACGTAAATAAAATATTGCGTAGATATAATAGAAAAAAAAGGTGAATAAAGTGTACGCGGAGATTATTACATATTGCAAAATGTATTCAAAGTATATAAAATTCGTATAGGTGATGTCTGACTACAGCACAAACGGTGAGAGCACTCACTCCCTAGTACAGAGTGCATTTCTAACATACTATCATATTATTGTTGTTATTATTATTTTTTACCATTATCATGATTATTATACACGTGAGATATAACACTGTAAAGCTTAGGAAAGGCGAGTATATGTTAGTGGCAGTAAGCAAACGGCACGCAAGAAAGGGGCTTCGATCGGCCAGGTGCAGGCGCGTCGAGGGACTCCCCCTGATTTTCCGGCACGTGAACCCTTGTGTGCTCTCTGCAACAAACTTACCGAGACTGACTCTTTTTTCTCTCTCTTTCTCTCTCTCACACACACACAAAGTCTTTTACTTTTTCTCTCTTTCTCACACAATCGAGTCCCCTTTTCCAAATAGAAAAGAAAGAAAGAGAGAGTATAAATGCATTGGGGCCCTGGTGCAACTCGTTGCAACGACATGCAAGCAAACAGACTCGAACGTGATGCAGCAGCCTTCGCGCTTGGTAGATTATAACCACAAGCATATGTGGACGAGCACTCGTGTTAATGTGGGTGTGTTTTTTATTTTTCCAACGAAATAGCAATCGACCACTTGAGCTAAATTGAAATAAGTCTTGGCTAATAATTTGAGGAATTATTAATTATCGCTGCTATTAAAATTTTCATAGATTATACGAATAGATTTTTTTTTTTTTTTTTTCAATTATTTTCATGCAGCGCTGCACATTGATTGACAATAAATTCTGACTCACATACGAATATATGAATGAAAAATCTAGAAAATAAATATAACGAGAATAAAAAATACGAAAATGAAAAGAGAATTTGAATAACGTATCATCATCAGTCGTGAATTAATCATTTCGATCGAATATGCCAATATGATAAATGTATTTGAGAATAAACTCGTCACTCAAACGGAAGAGCTTCAAATTGAAAAGTACACCAATACCACATTTATATTCGTAAATGTGTTTAATAGAGGAAGAAGAAATGGTTGGGATTTGATGCGTGAGCTTTTAGAGCTAAACTCGTTTGGCGAGCCGTAAATTTAGTTGGCGATGTTTTCGCGCCCGAATACGACAACGACGACGACGACCAAGACGACAATTTGGCACGTGTCTACGAAAAATAGTAAAGCACGATAGTCCGAGCTAGAATGAGACGAAGAGACAAGAGGATTAAGTGAGGAAGGAAAACCAGAGGGAAAATGAGGAACAACGAAACGGCGAGAATGAGAGGAAAAGAGAAAAAGAGAGAAGAGAGTACATACGGGAGAATAAAAGGGAAACAAACAGACGGACAGACAGAGGACGGATGACACGGAGGAAAGAGAGAAGTCAAAGTTAGTATGTAGTGGTTGACGAGAGAAAAGAGGCTTAACGAAACTAAAGAGAAAGTTATGAGCAACAACAAAAAAAAAAGCAACATTTTTCTAACTGCATTGGCGCTGAGAACCACGCAACATTCTACAGTTTGTCCTCTTTCCTTTTCGTCCTCTTTCGTTAAGTACAAACCGAGCTTGTATCAAAGACATAAGGAGCGAGAGAGAGAGAGAGAGAAAGATTTCGAGGAGTCTCGCACACGCCAAACTCATGGCGCCTATTTATATCGTGAAGAAGGGCGGTCTTAATGAGTCTAGGAACTGTCACACCGAGTGAGATACGATCTTCAGTTGGAATATCCACGAAAACGAAGATTGTGGAAGGAAGAATCATAAAGGCCATCAAATAAATACAAACAAAATTTGTGCACGTACTATTTTTCAAACATCTAGAGAAATATTTACTGTATAAAACTTTTCATCAACCCCAGTCTGTTAAAAAATCATAATTTGATCGATGCAAATAATAAACATTAGTAACTTTGAAACATTTATTTTCTCCAGAACGAAAACAATGAAAATTCGATTAATAAAGCAAACGATTGAATTGAATAATTACGAAAAGCGTTAGGAAAGTACAGAACCCAGACACTTGATTTCGCTTCAAATCCCGATGAATGTTATAATCCTGATTAGTCAGAAAAGTACATAAACGAAAATATAGATGTAGAGATAACTTGACAATAATTTGTCAAATTACAATAATTTGTAACGTCGAACGAACGACTTAATCGTATTACTGTTTCAACAAACATCTGTCCGTTCCATTCAATCAATAAATTCTCATATATAATTTGTTTATGCAAGTTATCATTACACAAAATCTATCATAAACAATGCACGATGAGTAATTAAAATAATTCCCATAACATTAATAATGTTCAAGTATAATTTAAATGTTTACATTGACACTTGCAACCAACAAAACTTCACAATAAAACAAAAGTAATATTTACTTCACGATACATGTACAAAGTACTAAATTAGTATGAATGAGACGGATAAATGTCGAAAAATCTGAGCTGATTTGATCTTTCAAACGCAAGTGTATCAACAGCACATATTACACACGGCTTGCGAATTCTCGTCACCGGAACTCTCTCTCTCTCTCTGTCTGTCCGCCTCACTCTCTCTCTCTCTCTTTCTCCTTCTTTCTGGATCTTGAAATAGAACGATTATAGTGATCACGTGAGCGTAAGTTCGCCTCGTCAAGAATTTCGAGAGAGGACAGAAAGAAATGGGGAACCCTTGGCCCTGGTTAGCCGACGTGAATTTTATCGAACAGGTGTGTGACGGGACATAAATTTGTTATTTATTTTGTAAATAAAATGGAGACAAAACAATCTCGCGATTCGTACTAAATATATATTCTGGGGGTAAAATTTTTGAAAATCGTTTTATCAAGTTCAGGAATAAATATATTTTATAAACATACAATTACGTCATCTCGAAACATAGATATTCGGCAATGTTTGCAGTTGTGTTTTCTTAACGTTGGTGAGAAAACAAATGGATTGAGGAGACACCATTGGTTTCTCGGGATCAAATTAAAAAAACGCCCTCAAGTATTCTAATTTATTTCGATTATAATAATTATTCGATTATTGAAATATCGTGGTAATTAATAATTAACTAAAGAATAAAATAAAAACTAAAGAATAAGATCACAAACGACTCGGGAATGGTAGAAAAGTGAGGTTCGGTTTATCAACCGCATCAGCTGTTACACGTGTCCGTTTTGACCGAAAATTAAAATGAATAGCAAAATTGTAATAATTCAATTTTCGATGAACTTTGACAATGAAAAACCCTTGACTTTTTAATAAAAACGTCGCGATGATCGTGCCTTCTTAAATAATACAGATATTATTTAATTTCGGACATATTTAATAAAATATTTGATTGATTGAAATAGTTGATTTTCACGATGACAAATAGCGAAAATGTCCGTACAATTAGAGAAATGAAATCTTATCGAAAATTTCCATTGTGTATTTATAAAGTTCGAGATAATAAAACGTGTCGTAAAATAGACACGTGGCAATCTAGAAAATTGTAACAGTGATAGCAAAGATTGGAAAACGACTAGAAATAAAAAAGACAAGAATAAAAGTAAAGATAGGATGAAAGCACGGCGGGCCACATCGAAGCAGGCAATTCTCAAGTGTTGAGATGAGAGAAAAAAAGAAGAGAGTGTGACACCGGTTTTGTAATAATACAACCAGAAGGACGAGGCCAGCGTGGCCAACCTGGTCAGCTGAACGACAGAGCGAGATTATTCTTGGATCGATGACTTATCAATAGCCGGAAATCTCTTTTTCTCTCGCTCCCACTCTCCTGACGCCACTGGTAGCCTGCCACCGGTTGCTTCGCTTACGAATATTCCGCTCGCTCGAATGAATAACAAAACGTCAACAAGACATCTTAATTATTATGTTACACTGCCCTCTCATCCGCCCAAGCAAAATAAAACTCTTCCTATTTATAACGAAATTATTTTCGTACTGAATTTTCCATCAATTTTTTTTTTTTCACCGTTTGATTAATTTGAAAAAAATAATATATTACACAAAGTTTGCATCACCGAAACTCGGAAATATTTTATTACAACATGAGACTAACGTTTTTGATTAATTTTACAAAATACGAATACCAAAGGTTTTGAAATCTTGTTACAAAAGTAGAAAATCAAATTAGACAGAACGTAATTCTTGTGTAATTAAAAAAATATGAAACGATTGCTGCTCTTCATTTACTGAATTATTCTCTGAATAATTCAGTGAAATAATGAATAGTGAAATGAAATAAACGACGAAAAAGAATGTTTTGGAAAATCCGGAAGACTTTTCCCTCAGCCTTTATTTGCTGAATCTTAAAAATGGGCTCGTAATTTACAACTGCGAAATAATTCAGTTTAGACGTGCCAAGCAATTTACGATATAGTGTGGGCTGTCATTTTTGTTAGCATCGAACCCAGTTGCGAGAATGTTGCAACGAGTGGGAACACTCTATCGACAGGAAGAATTCCAATCGAGAAATAAATAGAACACCTGGCAAACGAGCATACACTAAGTGAGAGCAATTTTTGGGGCGTGAGTCACGAAACTGTGGATAAAAAAAAAAAGCGATTTCACCTGGGAATAGGGGGAACGAAAGAAATGTAGCATTTTAGTAAAATTGAAATATTATCGTCGTTCCTCCTAATTGTAATTCATTGAAAGTAAAAAAAGAATTCTGTGATAATATGACGTGGAAAAATGTCGTACATGAGAAAATATTTCGAACCATGTAACCGGATGTTACGAATTTTTGTAACTAAAATAATTGACTTTCGATTCTAAAAATTTTTGCCCAAGTCGACAGATTCTTTTTTCTACACCTTAAAAAAAAAGTCTCCATAATTGTATAAGGCATCAAAAAAATGGTTGAACTAACGAACCAACACAAGTGTATCGACTATTAATAAGCATTACGAAACAAGTGAATCATTCGGTACAAACATTTGAGAAGACAAATAATGAAGGATGATATTATCATAAATATATCGCGTGTACAAAAATACACTTTGGATTAATTTATGTATCAAGTGTTTTTCACACGAGTGAAGATATGCGTGGATCACGATGCGAAAAATCGGGGTGGGAGAAAACGTGGCTTTTTCCATTGAAACTTATTGTTGCTCCTGTAGTTTGGACGATTTCAAACTTAAAAAAACCATTGAAGTTGATAACGACGTTTGAGCACCAGCAATGACGTTTCTTTTGCGAATCCTAATTCAATTCTCTGATAAAATCTATAATTGTGTGAATTATCTATAGAAACATGTGGACGGGAATACTCTCTCTGTGATGAATATATATTACAGAAATAAAGAACGTCTCATAAAATCGAAAAAAAAGTTCACATGCATCAATCCACGTAAGGGCAGCCTGAAAGGAATAAAAATTATTTTCAAGAGTCGAATTTGTGATGAAAATCGTTTTTGCGAACTTCACAACATATAAACCATAATTTAATTAATATTTATTAATTTAATTAATAATTTAATTATGGTTACGGTGAATATGTATTACTTTGCATAGGCAATGTTGCTGGTTGAAAGATAATGTTCTGATGTAATTCTATTCGGTCTCGAGGAAGCGCGCTCGTCAGTTTGGTGACGCGTAAAAAAGGTGACAAATGTGTTTTCTTTTTTTCTTCTCTCTTTCCTCCCTTTCACAACAAAAACGTGGCACGCGTTTGCGTTTAAAATCGAAGTGTAACTGAACTCGGTGCGCGTGAAAAACACGAACAGCTAAACGCACACTCGCATTTGCGGACTACGCAATTCTATCATTATGATTATTTCTATTTAATTAAGAAACCGGTGTCGTGTGTGAATTGAATGGTGCTCGATAAATTTACTGTACTGTGAATTTTCGCGCATGGCGTAGGGTTCGTTTCGCAAGGGAACAATCCATGAGTGTTCTGTGCTAACAGACTGCGTCGTCGAAACACAACGAAATGCTTTTTATATTTTTGTTTTTATGCATTAATTAATTAATTTTATCGTAGACTCATAATCTATCCGCAAACTCAGTCTTCAAATCGCAACAAAAGGCTGACCAGTCAGTGTGGGAGACAAAGTGTAAATAAATATCGAGCAATCTTAAGAAACAAAGAATTTAATCGCGTTCCAACGATGCAAACATATGACATATTTTCAAAAATGATCAATTTCTTTTTTTTCACGTACAGTAGACTTGAAATTTGGTACTCGATCTTTTGAGGTCTCGCTGATTACGAATCTGAACTCAGAATTCGAAAAATGCAAAATCGATTGTTAATAAAAATAAAAAAAAATACTACAGGATGAAATTTCTTTGAAACAATTCTGTAAAATTTCCATCCATTTTTAATGGAAAATTACAAAATTTGCGTATTTATTTGTTTCATATTTATGAATGTTTTAGGGATCTTGTGCAACAAAAAAAAACCCGGTATTTGGCTATTGATTTATTTTTGGCGATTATGAAAATGTGTATTTAATGAGCGTAACGTTATGAAAATAAAATGAAAACTACCGAAACGTATAACTCGTAAAAAAATAAATGTTAAAAATAAAATTGGCATCATAGCGAGAATCAATTGATATATTTATTTCGAAGTTCATGAGAACGTGTCAAACGTAGGTCAAGTTGGCTCGAGGTAGCCCATATTTGTGAACGTAGTATGTATACCGAATAGTGATTGTTTTCGAAGCTCCGAGGCGTTCGTAGAACTCGATGTGTTTCGTTCGCTCTCTCCATGTGAATCATACGTTTCTTCCCCCCCCCCCTTCCCTCGCGCCCCTTCCCAACAACTCCGAGAACCTCGGCGACAGAGAGATTATGCTAATCGAAGGTTTATAAACCCGGAAAACGAGATCCTTCCTACTGATATAATCGCGCGCCCTAATATATACATTATCTATACATTCGAGTGCATAATCTGTCCGACAAAAATGAAAAGCAATAGAAAAGTGCTATTAGTCACCGTTGTTGCAATGCTGAACCAGTATTTCAACTTAATTTCGCTTTTTTTCTGTCTTGTTTATCATTTTTTTTCAATCCCACCATGTCCCACTATTCGGGTGAATGATTTTACATTTCACTGACTAATTATCGTTATTCGAGAAGGAGAACTTGAAAGGAATTAAAATGGCGCACATTGTGAAAAAACGATAGCAATTTTTCGTAAAATCGATTTTTTTTTTCATCTTTAAATTTGTAGAAAATGAAACTTTCAAACGATCAAAGGGGAAGAATTGCTAAAAGACTCACTCCAAAAATAATGCACAGTATCCATCCAAGTCTGAGGCTTTGTAGATCCGGCTTTCCCGCGTTTTTTTTTTATTCACCGAAAAGCAACACTATCGAAGGAAAAATCGAGATCTTCCGCGTAATTGTCGATTATTTTGTTACTGTGTCCCCGTCAAATGAAATCACGACGAGATATCGACTAAAAAAAGCTTCTAAGGACCTTCTCCCTTCGCTTTCAGTCAACGCCGATCGAAATTTCACGTGAGGTAAAATCCGTCGACGATTATTCCAAAGAAACTTTCGTCACGATAAACAAAAATCACTTTTTTTTTTTTTGACACACAGTACACGCTTCTACGTGTTGCTCGCGCCCTTCTGTTTCTTATTCCTGCGTTAATTTCCAATCACACACTTGTTCAACACTGGAGTTAATTTTTAGAACATTTATAAACTTTAATATACTTTTCGTAGTTAAAGATTTAACTCTTTATTTTCGATTTACCTAGAATTTACGAATACAAATCGTGATTACAAGTTATATAAACACTGCCGAATTAATGAAAACGACGATATAAGAGACGGAAAGCGTCACACGACTCGTTTACATCGCGCGGAACGTCGCAACATTTCAAAAACAAAAATAACGAAATTGGAACAAAAAAATTGCGCAGTCGATCAACACTGACTAAACAAATTTAATATAAAAAACACTCGATTTTTGCGAAACCGTTGAATTTTAATTTTCATACACGAGGAACAACACGAGAAAGGATTTAAAAACTGCTTGACAGATAAATTGTGTTTTAAAAACACACAACAAAATGGCGTCGAACTGTACGACCGGCGGTAATTTTCGAC
Organism: Campoletis raptor; assembly: GCA_948107755.1. NCBI lineage: Eukaryota > Metazoa > Arthropoda > Insecta > Hymenoptera > Ichneumonidae > Campoletis > Campoletis raptor. The sequence continues at coordinate 13,173,295 of OX403623.1, forward strand.
GAATCCGAAAGAATTTAAAACTTGCCGCGCACAGTATTTGAATGATATTTTTCTCCTTTTTTCAGAGCAGAACCACCGAATAACAGTTCTGGGAAAAATGTTGTGCGGCACACACGCACCATTCGCGGTAGCGCCGGTAGCGTAGCTACCGCCGTTTTCGCCTCTTTGCTTCTTTTTAAGCCAAAACCGCGCGCGCGACTTTTATTCGTTCTTCGCGAACTGCGTGAGTACACTGACACGATGATGAAGAAGAGAAAAAAAATGGCGAAAAAGCCAAGTTGAGATGTTTTTTATTTATTTTTTCTGAGAGCGAGAACCGCGCGTGCTCTCGTATTCCTTGTTTACGAGAGAGCGAGGGAGAAAAAAAACTCGCGCTGTTGCTTCTCTATCCAGCCGGTAGCAGCGTCCTCGCGTAAGTGTCGCCGGGTAGAAACCGCGTCGTGTATACAGACGATGAAACACACACACACGCACGCGCGCGCGAGCCACTCGCTCTCTCCCTCGAGCGCGTTGTGTGTTGGCTCGCTCACTCGTCAAAACTCAACCATTAAATGTAAGGAGAGAGACGGAATGAGAAAGAGAAAGAGAGAAAAAAAATAAAGTCGCTTTTTGGCACGACCTATGGCTCTCGATGGGTTATGTACAGTAAGTATCGTCACGATGCAAGAGAGCGTACACCCGTTTTCGCCGCCACACGCCGTCCGGATCAATAATTCACCATATATTATCACCCCGGTAAAGTCGAAAGTGAGACAGGAAGAGATAGAGAGAGAGAGAACAGAGCAGTAGCAGCGTGACTTTGTGAGGAGCGTGGTCTCGTGAATCGAGAGGACGCAAGCAGCCGGTGATCAAAACTTATGTACTAGATAAAGAGACAAAAAGAGAGGGGGGAAGAGGAGAAAGAGTGAGTAATAATAAAACGTGTGAGCCGGCACGAGCGATGTGGACGCGTGTGTGACATGGAGTTGGAATCGAGTCGCGCGTAAAACGAGAGAGCGCGGGATTTGCTGGTCCAACGGGTGCTCATGAAAAGTGTTGATGTTGGTTAGGGGGGAGCGAGAAAAAAGAAGGCGGGGAGTAGAAAGATTTCGCGATTCCGAAAATAAAGATCACCACGATCGCGGATTGTCGCGTTATTTGTTGCGAAATAGCGATTGGTTTTTCTTCAACATTAACGAATATGTAGAGAGACTGGCACACGTTTATACTTATATTAATGTGCGTACGTGTGTGTGTATATATTGTAACAGGTAAAAAAATGAAATATATTGTTTTCGACTTAATACTATTATTATTATTGCCTTTGATAGATCGTAGTTTTGTAGACAATACGACGACGTCGGTCAGGACGTTTGCAATGTGAAGAAACGAAGTCGACGGCGATCGCGAACGACGTTGCCGGCTCGTGTCGACCCTTGACTCTCTCGCGCGCGCACCCACCAGGTTGTGTATTCGCGAGAGTCGCCCAGGCGAAGAAAAACATGGGGCCTTGGTAGGCGCTCGTTCTGTTGCGCGCGAGAGCAAGAGAAACAGCGAGTGAGAGAGGGAGAGAGAGCGAGAGCGAGAGATTGCCGCACAAGCGAAAGGAGAAGCACATACAGCTATCAAGCGCACGGTGTATACGTCAACCCCCTTTCCCTTCCCCTCCTACCGTCGGTAACATGGCACACGAAAAGCAGCAGCACACTCACACGCTTCGAGACAGCACCACCGAACTTAGCTCAACTACTCTCTACTTCATCTACTGGTGTAAATTTATTCTATTTTTCTTACGTTTTCTTCTTCTTTTTTTTTTTTTATCTCGTGGATTATGTTCTTTTTTTCCTACGTCACCTGTCGCTTACCTCAAACGAGAAGATAAAATTGATGATTATCAAAATACATCGAGGCAAAAGATAAATTGACAATTTCATAGCGGGATGATCGCGGCAAGCGCGACTTGCGCTCAACAGTCTTTCGGCCTGTTTTTTTTAACCGTTTTTTGCGGGGCTTTTTGAGTTTTTACCGGGAGATCGGTACAGAGATAAAGGAAGTACCACCAAAATCCCACGAATAAAATTTTCTGGTGGCTACGTCATTAGAGGTTGTGTTTTATGAAACGATCATTTTTCAAGGCACAAACATGATATTTAAAAAAAAACGACACGATTCTCTTCTGCAGAAACCTCGGCGCTCTACCGGGGTTGCCTTCTCCGCCTGTTACAATCTCCGTTCGTACGACGCGAAAAACGCACACATATACACACACGCACACACACTCACTCACTCACACTCTTAACACGCTCACCTGCTTTTTTTTTATCCCAACGCACACTGTGGATCGACGATAACACGGATTATCGATAGAGCTGTTGTTCTTTTTGTTTTTATTTGAATAAAATATTATTGTACTTACCACTGGGCGAGCTGACGTGGTTAAGAGAGGCCGGTTAACACGAAAATTTTCGTACGTTTACACACAACGGGGTCCGTAAATATGAGAGAGGAGAGTTACTCTGTTTTTGGTATGCCAGGAATGGCACAAAGAATCTAGACAACGCACACGCCTGCTGCGCAGCCAGTCTGCGCACACGCTGACACCGAGCGGCCGCGGGAGAAACCAGAAACCGAGGCCAGCCGAACGTTCACGTAACCAGCCGAGCTCCCCACTTCCCCAACTAACTCTCCCACCGTCCCTGTACCACGTGATCTATTCTCCCCACTTTTCTCGTCGCCCGGTCTCTTTCCCACTCTCACACGCTTGATTCTTCCCCTCCCTCGAGATTACACACACCCGCACACGGACAATCCCGCAGTCCGAGTACTGCAAGTCGTGGGCAACTCATACGAAGGGTTGCCTCATTTCGTTCTTTTCTACTCTCTTCTCTCACCATCTTCTTCCTCGCTCGATCGCTCTCTCTCTCTCTCTCTTTCTCTCTCTTGCTCTCTCTTTCTCGACAAAGACACAGTGAGAGGGAGAACACAAGAGTGCTCTCTTGTGCACCACTGTACGAAACTCCTCGCCACATACCCAACCACCACCGTTTCATTTCAAACACCGTGGCACTTGTTGATTTTCAGCCGACAAAAGATTTCAGGTGTATTCCACTACTTTCGGCTGTTTGCGTAATCGAACGATTAAAAACGATGGTGATACGAGGAAGAAGACTGGGGTCATTATCGATTATTCTCTGATGGAATTCATAAATTTCGTTGAATTTCGTAGAATTATAATAAATATTCATTTTTTAGTATCATCGAGAATGAAGTATAAATTTTTATGGTAGAATTTTTATCATTTTTTATTATTCAAGCGGCAATGATCATTTATTTCGTATTTTTCGTTCATTGAAATATACGAAAATTATATTTCTGTGGAAAGGTATTAAAACTCGTTCGGGTCATTGAACGAACAGTTTCGTAAATACATGAATTAATAATCAGCAAAACTCGGTCGGTCTATCTGCGTTTAATCGACTAACCACTCGCCCTCCTCCGCACAGTATTGCATTATTCATGCAAATCTCATACATTCAATAGCCGATATCCAACATTTATTGTTTCCGTAAAAAATCAAAATATACAAACAATATATAAATAATTTCATATTGTACAACAACAAAAATAAGGGATGTATGAATATCAGTTACGAATTATGTGAGATCGATCGTTCGGAATCCGAAACGTACAGAAAATGTCAAATTTGTGCTAGACTCGTTTTTAGTCGAATAAAAAGCTGCTTCGATTGAATTTATTTAGTTTGTCGATCGTAAAGTTCGAATGCAACATAAACAACTCATAATTCATTGGATAAACGAACGAATTCTATAAATTTTTGATTCATTAATGTTTCTAAAGTTTTTCATAATGATTGTTTACGTGGGTAAGTACCTGTAGTTGACAGTCGAGCCAAAACAATGGACTTGAGTGCTTTACAAATCGACCTTTAAATCCGATCTTGCAAACACTTTGCCCAACGGAAGGGCAGGTCAAATATATTCTTACGTTTATACAGAAGAGAGGGGGCTTTAATACGAAGACGTCTGTGAAGCTTCAGGGAGGGGGGGGCTGTGATCGGATTAAAAGTACGGCGAAAAATCAACAAAAGAGACTCACGTCTTATGCCTTACGTATGCACTGATTCAGGATATTTTCTTGCTACCTGCTTCGGGTTGTGTATTGAAAACTAAGAGGATCATCCATCAAGCTTACCGAATAACGTTACGTCATATTTTACCGACTACAAACCCAAAATCGCATTTAAAAACCGAGCGGAAAACGCATTCTTACGTTATTTGTCAAACTTCCAACTATCCACTTTCTGAACCTTTACTAACCAATTATTATTGGATAATGAAATGTTTGTATAAATTCGATAACGAGGCTTGTAACCTAATACCTCAACGAATAATGTGTCGTCGATATAAACATCGTTATGCAAAACAACTGACTGAAAACACAGACAATAGCTGCTCGTACGATCGGCAGCGCCGCTGTCGTCAAAAATGGAAGCTGGAAACGTCGCGATCGGAAAAACGAGTTGCATCAAATAAAAGCGCAAGTATAACTTACGTGCAATTAATCTCGTTGAAATATACATTCGAAGTGTCGAATAATACGTGAGAATTCATTAAAGTGATCGTTCGATTCCACGCGGATTCATACGTCAAAAACGTTGCTCAATGATATTTTATCGCAAATGTTCTCTGTACAACTCTTTTGCTCTCTCTTTCTCTTTCTCGCAATTTCTTCGGTTAAAGAGTGAGGGCGTGTTAATACCATTAGTCGACTCGCACTCTGCCGTTATAATGGCAAGCTTTGTCGCTTTCTTATTTGCATCAGCACAGTGAACAGGGATAATTACAGTTACTAGACGACCCTTGCGTGGCGTCGTATGCCTATGCAAACTTGCATATCCATTAGTACACGTATCCACTGACTGCTGGAAGATGGCGCTCGTAAACAGAAGCAAGAGAGAGAATAAGAGAGACTCCGCGCGTGGCCTCCGGAATGGCCGTGCCCGATTTCGTAGCGTGATATTACTTAATTAAAGTTAACGCTCGATCCCTATTCCCCGGGTTTCGCAATACGCTTTGTGGCTTTCCAGCGAACTAAGTCGTTAGTTTAATTGCAATTTCGTATGTATACACCAAACAGAAAGAGAGACAGAGAGTGATGGAACAAGAGAAGGACACGAAGAGAACCTCGTTCCTCGAACAAGTACACTGTAGTAATATATAAATTTACGTATTTATATGTATATATATATATATGTAAACACTGTTCAGTGGAACGTAGATGAAAGCAGCTGTGAGAGCATAATGCGTACGGGGTTGTGAACTAAAGTTGCGAAGCATCGTGGGGGTTGTTTTGCTAGCATCGTTCGTCGTTAACTCCTTTGGGGATCTCGACTTCCCGAACACTTTGCAACTTTGAAAAAATATCTGTTACAAACTATTCCAGAGTCTTCAAATCAGGCGCAAATATTGCATGTTTATATAAAATTCATAAAAATTGCGATGGTTATCGAATCGATTTTATTATTTTATAAATCATTTTTAACAATTTATTTACACAATTTTTTCATCGGGCACATCATATTCCGGAATATTTACGAAATAAATTTGGGTTTTTCATTTTTTATGAAAAAATTTGTAAATTTTTTTTTCCTTTTCTGCTAAAAAAAATCCATTAAAAAAACTTTCTTTGGTTAGCCGATGAAACGATGAGAACAAAAATACATAATTAGTTTTGAAAAAAGCCTCGGAACGTATTTAACGAAAAAATATTGGGATTTTAAAAATTGTCCATTCGCCTGGATCTAATGTCTTTGAATTCTGGCCAAAGGTATTGTCGCATTATGCAATTGCAGCGTTTTGCATTCAATGCACCCAATGACGTGTGTGATGTCCGCAATACCAGGAAACCGGTGCAGGTTCATCGACACTCACCCCACTTAAGAGTCGAGACACTTAGTTAGACATACGTGGAAAACGAAGAAATTTGAACTTCTTATGAGAAGAAAATTCACAAACTTGTGCGATATGAATTTTATGTCACAATGTGTTTCATGTTTTATGCGGGACTCTCTTTTGTGTTTCATCGACTGCGAGAACGAATTAACGAGTTTGCAATTTTTTGCATCATCGAAAAAAATCGTTGTTTTGACAGGTGTGATATTTATTGCGGGAAAAATATAAACACGTTAATAAACGAAAAAAGATACTTTCTTTCTTTTCATTATTCGTAATGGAACAAACGAGCGAGTACAATTAACGAAAAATTCAAACCTCCGCACGAAAGAAGAACGAAAACCATTCTCGTGATACATCCCTCTCTCGCTTTTAACTGAAATTCGTAGAATCCTGCCGAATTTTGCATAATTCTGGGAGGCATAGCTTTTAGCAAATATTGGAAGAAACAAGTGGCATTGAGAGTACCATCGAATTCAACCTCCCCACCAACGTTGTGCATTATTTTCTCGGAAGCCCCCGCATAGTTTCACCGATCGTTTTAATTGGACTGATCAAGCGCATCGTTGGCGCTTGGAACAAACAACCGCCAAACGCAGTCGATATTGCCCTCGGTGCGGTCAAACACTCCAATTTTCGTCGAATATTCGAGTATAATGCTTTCGATCGCACCATCGAGCTTTGAACACTCGCGCAGCCTTGTTTTTTTTCCTCTATTTCGTACTGTTGTTGTTTTTTTTTTCACATGTCATAGCGTTTTGTATGCAAAGCATTCGGGTTTTAACAGACTTTCCTTGAATTATTGACCTTTTTTTAAAAACTTCTTCACTAAGTTAATTATTTCCCAGCTACTGTTCACTTATTCATCGTTTTATTTCACCCAAAATGTCGATTTTTATTGCATTATTTGCTGCTACGAAAATTCGTTGTGAATTTTTATAAAATTGTAGAGTTATTTTTAATTTTATGGCAACACGATAAACACGCTATGGATCTCTTATTTGATTTCAAATCGAATTAATTTTTTAAATAATTATCTGACTGACCCGAAAATTCGTAAGTATTGAAATTTGCGGTACTTGACTATATTTTTTCACTCAATGGCTCTTCCGTCGGCAACCAATGGAGACTAACATTTCCCACCGCCAATATACACATGTTGCACTTAGTGAAGAATCGACTGCCGGTAATACACGCATTTTTTCTTGCAGTGAAGAAACTGCACCAGCGTTTGGGAATACTGCACTTGCAATGACTCACTCAATAGATTAAAAAAAAACCCACTAACTTAAGCACAAAAGATCAAAAACTCAAGGGATCGATATTGAAAAATTGAAAGAACAAAATTTATTCGTCAAAATATAGATTTGGCAATAGTTCAAAAATAGTCATAAAAATTGCGTAGAGTTCAAATTGAATTTAAATTTGAAGATGAAACAAAATTATAACTCGAAAAATAGTAAATTTTTGTTATTTAAAATCCCCCAGAAACGAAATGATTATTTTCTAAATATTAAATTAACTGAATGAATGTTATCGTGAATTTCGAAATATAATCAATTTGGTATTAATGCTTGTTTGAACTTATTTTTCGTTGACGATATTATCATAAAGATCGTCGCCAAATTGACTGAAAATTCCTTCCTTCCTTCCTTGAAATTTCACCACACATACTTGCACACACCCTTTTCACCCCGAAAGAAAATAATTCCATACCAAAAATCTCGGTTTGCATTCTTGCTAAAGTCGTGAGTACACAAAAATGTTCTCTCGATAAAGCTCCTACCGCTTAACGATGAGAAGAAAAAAGTTCTGGAACGTTCGGGATGCCTGGTTTTCTCGTAGGCACCCCATGACATTTATTATCACGCGCCAAGTATTAAAATATGCTGCCAGTTTCTGTTTCAGTATTAAAAGAAATATCGTTCTCCGAATGGCACAAATTTTTCTTGTGCCTTCAAGATAGTAAACAAGACAGTGAGAAACACGGAGTTTGGGGGATGAAAAGTGTTGCGAAGACTTGAACGAACCTCGGTGAGGAATCTCAGTGACAAAACTTTGTAAGTTTTTGTCGAAAGCCTTTAAAACTTGTAGCACATTTTCTACAGATATGAAATCTCAAGAAATGGTTGAAATCCAAAAAAAAAAAAAACACGTTAATTATTTTCCTCTACTATTTCAAGCCATTAATGTTTTCGTGATAAATTCTTGATCAACGAATTAATTCGTGAGAAATTTTATGATGCCAACCACTCGGTTGGGAAAAATTGTATTTCGAAAAAAAAAAAGAAAAAAAATCAAGAAAATGTAATAAAATTATTGCATAAAAATGTTTCCACACCAATGTCGGACATATTTTGAGATGCAAAAGAGTTTAAAGAATACACTTTTTATTTTAATTACTTGATGCTGAGACGTCGAGATCCGTCTCTTCGCATACAAGTTTACTATGAGGGACGAAAGCATAGCTTCGCGAAACGAGCATTTTCATCGAATTCTTTACGTCAGGAGGAATTTCAGGAGTATGCCCGAGAGTGATATTATTATCCGGGATATCAGCGCGAAGGTACGCCAGGATTGCGAAATAATACAGTTAGACGTATTTGCCTATTCAATGGAACTCGGCTACAGTCGTAAATCTCATAAAAATCGGATATTTCTTTCACCAGTTATTCAAAAGCTCGCAATTCTTTTTATATCTTTAAATATAAATTCTTCAATTACTTCAAATTTTCTTTAGTTTCGTGTCAAATTACAACAGAAGAAAATTAATCACAATATTTATATGAACAATTAAACAAAACGTATTCTCGAACCAAAAATTCAATCGTAACCTCTATTTTCCAAGTTTTTTTCTCTCTTTCCATATAAAACACTCAATTTCCATGAAATGGAGACCCTCGTTTACTTTTTTTAATTCTTAGAAGTGCTTACGAAGAATTATGCTCTTGTTGATTTTTTACTAAATATGTCAAACGTTTATTTTTTTTATTCTATTAAACAAATTCTTTCAAATAATGTAAACACACCTTTTGTAGTTGAATTGCTTTGTGTTATTGGCCAAGGATAACTCGTGGATGAATTTTAGTCAGTGATTAACCTCGACATGTTTCACTTGTCATTTTTACAGTTCGTTTAACGCAGCATGAGAAAAACTCTTAACCCTTTATATATATTTAAAAACATTTTTTTGTGTCAAATATTGAATTGCCTAATTCTAAGAGAGCTTGAACTGTCTCGCCCGTTTATCTCGACCATTTTTCTCGCTTTTTCTCGTCTCTTCCCTCATATTCATATTTTATGATACTATTGTACAAGATGCTACGGAATATACGTATTTTCAAATTCCAGCCGAGAAAAGCTCGTTATTCCCTCAATTCACGAATATCTTGGCATACCAAATATCTCGGGAGTAAATATTTCCTATTTTTCTGTATCTCTCACGGGAGGTAGAATCTTTTCAACCATAAAGTAACACGCTAGTCCATGCCTCGGTCTCGCGCTCGGTATTCGTGTTTTCCGAGACAAAACTTGAATAAAAAAAAGGATATATTACATCCGTGAAAACGAATCAGATCATATGTTTTGTTACATTTATCTGTGGCATTCAAGGCTCAATTATTTTTAAGTACAATCATCCGTGCGATTGATCACTGTTAAGTTAAAACGAAAAATCATGACAATAATTTTTTTTTTCTACATAATTTCATTGTGAAGGAGAAAATTTAATAAATGAGACAAAAATCCCAGCAAAAAGTTTATTCAATTCTTGAAATATCATACGTGGTTTTTTTTGCTACAATACGAATTTTGTGTATGGTAGAGAAAGAAACTTGTTCGTTATATTTTTAAGCGTTCCCATACTATGTAAAATTATTTGTACTGGAAAAATGTTCGAATCGTTATATAAACGAAAATTACCCTGTAATTCGGTTTAAACAATAATATAAGAGGGATTCTGAATCAACATTTGTCTTCGATCAAAATAGTTTTGTGCAAGATGAAAAATAAAAAAAATACTGAGCTGCTTATTTGTGTGACACTTCGATTGATTCGTCACATTTCACGTCGAACATCGACAGTCGAAGCATCATCGCTGCGTGCTCGTCAAGCCTCCACCAAAACATTGAAACCGACACATCGTATCGTGTTGTTTATCATAATAGTGGTGGATATGCCCTCGGACGACGAAGTGATTGAGAACATGAACGATATATTTGTGAGTGCTTTGGGACTGTTACACTCTCGGGAGATTGACAGTGCTGAGAAGCTTAAGAAAATGTTGAACTCTTTGATAGAAAAAAAATTGTCGATTGTTTCGGATCGGGAACGAAAAAGATCGAAGCATTTGTTGAGTGATCGTAAGAGCGAGATATTTGTTGACAGTGTCGTTCAACCCAAACTGAAGAAGGGGCATCAAATTGACGTTTTTTATCATCGTCTCAGCGAAATTGATTCGTCGATTGATTCTCGTCGACGTGAGAAGGATGACGAATCGACTAAAATGTGTAGAATCGAGCTGAAGAACGAGGATCAATCTCCGGATGAGAATATCGACGTACCGCGAATTTCCATACCCGAGGAAACCTCTGACGACGTTAAGGTCGTTTGTAAAATATGCAAAGGTGACAAACTCGGTCCTTTGATACTTCTCGAGTGTCAGGAGTGTCAAGAAACTTATCATCCGCTTTGTCATCAACCAGCAGTCGTCGAGATCGACATTTACGATCCACGGCTGGTGTGGCGATGTGGAAAATGCCTCGAAACTAACGACAGGGCGAATGAACATTTTTTCAATAAGAAATCACCACTCGTCGTAACTCTCGAGGACGACGACGACGACGACGAGGACGATGACGTTACGGAAAATTTGATTGGTGACGTTTTTCGGAATATAACCACCCGGATGACGTTGGATAAAATCGATAACAAAGGAACAACGAAAATTCGTAACTCTGGGAGCAGAACAAAACCCAAAATGCAACAATATTCTCGGAAATTAACGCCGAAAAATTCTTCAGTCAAATTGAGAAAACGCGTTGGAACGAAGCTTACCGTCAATCGGTTATCTCCGCCTTAACAAAAAAAAAATTTATGGTTTCGTCGATTGTACATTTGTATATGGTACGTTAAAAAAAAATGTTCTTTTTTTTTGCTTTTTCTTCATGAGATTGTTTTTATTCTATAATAATCGATCATACAATATACAAGCTTTTTTTATTTACGTAACGATTAACTATTTTTTTTCGTAAAAGACTTTATTCGGTGTCGGAAAATATTCTTCGGATAATCGAGAGTTTGCGGGGCTTTCTTTGTATTCGTAATATTTTCTTCCTGTGATTCCATCAGAAGATTCCATAAAGAAAGAAGAATCGAATAGTCAACGATACGACGATTTGTTCGGTTGTACGCTTTGAGCAGAAATCTACATTTGGAATCGCTGTTTTTTTTTTTTTTTTTAATTTTCAAAACCAAGAACACTATCATACTGACTGTAAAATTTAAATATTAAAATAATGTAAATAAAAATATTGATATTTTGTCGATTTTTCCATTGTACGTATTTTTATTTCGAATAAAAAATATGAAAAATATTGTAATCTTGCTTTTGATTTTTTTTTTCAATAATCTGTAACTCCAAAGTGAACAATTTACGAAAATATAAGAAATTATTTACTTTCATTAACGAAAACCTAAAATCAATCATTTTTGAAAAATATTTTGTTCTCTTCTCAGTGTATTGTAACGACTTAACTTAAATATAAATAAATTACTGTAAAACTTTGGCAAAAAATAATGAAGAGAAGCACATCGTTCGTTTTGTGAATACGAACATAAATAATACATGACGGCACGGCAAACTTCCATAGCTCTTTTTTTCTCTTTCTCCTCTCTTTCTGTCTTGTTGCTCACTACAAATATTTTAATGAATTTTTGAATTTTCTATTTTCTCTTTGAGCAGTAATTAGTCCTCTCGATCAGAAGACGAAGACGTTTAGCTGCGATTTTCTCACCCCGGCAGTTCGTCCACACACTAGACGTAGTGTCTTCGTTACGATGTTTGGCCTCTATTAAGGTCAAACGAGTTCAACTACCTCGACTAGTTCTGAGATAGTCACTTTGAACATCACTCACTTCGCCGATAACTCTCACACGCTGTATAATTGATTGAAATTATTCAATAAAACATGAGTCTCAAAATTGTCGTTTGAACCACTGCCAAGACAAAATCTAATTTGTCTCAAATGGTGTGTGCCAACGTGAAGTGTACATCGTTTTTATCGAAGAAAAATAAAATAACCTCCAAATATTCCGTACATTCAGTATCATGATTGCGAAGCTTCATTTTTTACTCGCTTTTTTCATCATTTTGCAAAAGCATAAATATCTTCAACAATTTTATTTGTAATTAATAATCTGCCACTCTTTGATCGAGGAAATCGTTCGAATGAACAAACAAAAATGAATTTCTTATAATATTATAAATAATGTATATAAAAATATATGAAATGGACGTTTTTTTTTTTTTCGTGCCCAGACATTTCGAACAATAATATTATTTTTATGTTTGTTCCGACAAGTGTGCGGAGTTGTTCCTTTGGAATGATTATTTAAAATTTTTATCGGACTTGTATAGAAATATTCGGGTCCTTAAAGATTTTGGAATCACAAGGAATATTCATTTTAGAAAAAATAATTAGTTATTCGTGTATAAATAAAATTAATGATATACTTTGTTCCTTTATTCGAACGACGACTCTTTCTTATTTGATTGTTTATGATTTAAAGAATAATTCTTGACAATTCTTTTGTACTGACCCACGTAAAAAATACACGAAAAAAACTTCGCATCAGTTTTATTATTATAAATTATTTTCGGTCAATTTATATTGTGATGATACGTGCTTTAGGAGTGCCTTCTATCTATGGCGTAATCGTGCCAAGTGGCTGCACGAAATAAATACATCAAGCTCCTTGTAACGCGTGTCAAGGTTAGCCAAAAGTTTGAACGTTGGAATGCCAGCATTGGAAAAGTTCACGCAGCTTTGATCAACGAGGCTGTTTTATTTTTGACGAATTTTGCGAGAGGTGAAAGAACGTGATACATAAGATCGAGTTAAATTTTGTTAAATTAAATAAAAAATAAATAAGATCGACTGAATTGAAAATGCATTTGAATGACTTTTCCACTGTATTTCAATATTGAGAATTGTTAATCATTCGATCAATGAGAAACATTATAATTGAAAAACAATGTAATTGGTTGGTTGAAAAAAATAAAATAAAACAGTAAACATTTCAATCGATGCTTCATTTGATTTGGGGAGATATTTTTTATTTATCATGAATTAAAATTCTCTGCAATGAAGAATTTGTACAATCACTGAATCAATTATAAATCATTTAAATTTGTGCGACGAAACAATATCTTTCGAAATAATATCGATAAAGAGTCTTTTGATTAGTTTGAATAAAATTGACTAGGATCGATGGATATTCAAGGACGATATTTGTAGAAATCGACCATCGATCAAATATATTTAAAAGAATTTCAAATTATTGGTAATTCGACTAGTCGACTAAATTTAAATTAACTCTACGATTACTTGTATAAATAACACAACGTTACTTCAATTGAGAGAAATTTGATTATGATCGTAATGAAAAGCTTTGAAATAGATCGAGTGCATTTATAAGGATGAAAATTTGTCTCAAAATATGTATCAATGCAGATAAAGTATCGATAAAATTCATGTGGCCTCGTGAACAGCCCAAAAATGTCGTAATTAAAATATTCATTTCATTTGGCTCGATATCCATTTTTTTGTCTCGATGATTTTATGACGATAAGGGCAAGGATTAAAGAACCAATGCACTAAAATCTAAATCCTAAAAAGCAGTAACCTACGTCTATTGAGATGTGAATGTTAAAAAGTGCATATTTCATGGTGTTGTACTTTGCAACATACGTAATGTAATTTGTCAGTTTTTTTTCATATCTGTAATCAAAGACCTTAAACAATCAGCACAAAAGTACTGTTTCCTATTATTTTTCACGATCTATACAAACTCTCGATCATTTTTCGAAGAAATTCTCTTACTTAAGGATAATCTCATATTTCGGTATTTCTTTTGTGTGTGTGTTAAGTGCATTCGTTTTGTTCGAAAGCGTGCATTTTGTCGTTTTTTTTTCTTCTTTTTAGTATATCACTTGGCACGTTATTACATTTGGATAGCGATATTATTAACTGTTAATGTTCGCGTCACCTTTATCATTTTGTTATCGCTCGGAATTGGGTACAGTCATTTTTAATTACATGATCGCGTCTTGTAATACAGATTCTTACATTTGTTGTGGAAAAAAGAATAATAGGACAAAATAATGTTCTGCATTTGTTCCTTTCTCGCTATAGCATTGGGGGCACTTTATGCAAACAAATTTGCGTAGATTCCAATTGCTAAAATCGGACTGTATTCACATTTTCGACTCTTGAGGATTAACAGTGTTTTTTTGTTAAATATTATGGAAACTCACTCATTCGCTAAATTTTCGTTTCGTTTGGCTGTGCACGTGGAATCATCGACGCTCCAAGTCAGTGTCATTATGACGAATAATCGTCAGTGATAATGCTCACATTTCAAAACTAACGTTAGAGCATTAGATTCTTTCCTTATTCTTCTGATTTCGCGTGTAAAAACGTGCAAAAATGATTATTTTTTTGAATTAGCGTGCAAGAATGTCTACAATAATTCTGATTTATTCGATCGTAAAAATGAATTTCTTTCTTCTTTGGCGTTTGGTTTTGCAGTAATCGTTTGTCGGATATTTTGTGATTCTGTTATGAGTTCTCAATTTTGATAGAGAAAAAAACTACATACACACGTATGATCTCTCGGCACTGTTTTTAATTATCTGTGCAAAGGGCAAAATAATCATCTTTTAGAGCATAAAATTCAAAATTATAATAAAAATAAATATTCTTTAAATTATATGCAATACGAAATAACATTATTTTATCAAAATTAGTCTTGCCCAAAATTGAGACTTCATTCTCTCGGAATTCAACATTTTTCGTTTTCCCTCGATCCCGAAGAGTCAACGTTTTACTAATCGTCGTATAGTCTCTAAGAGTTTTAATGTTCTAATCTCTAAACGTATCTGTACGACTTTTTTTTCTTCATTTTCTACTTTTATCTAAAAAGTATATTGCCAATTGGGAGACGTACGAATCTCAATTTCCTTAAAATACCATCATTACCCTTGTTTCTTTTTTTTTCTGTACGAGGCCTTACACGCCACCTCAAACACCTGATTTTAAGAATTTTTCTCTTCTGATGAGTCGTTCTAAATGTTAAAAATTTGGGCATATTTAATCTTCGAATTTTGTAATTATTACTGAGCAAAGTTTTATGTTCTTTTCATGAAAACTTATATCTTGCTTAGCAATAATGACAAAATACCGAATCATCACCTCACTACTGTTGCTGCATGTTAACTTTTTAATTCAAAATATCTCTATGTACTAAGAGGCTTTAAATTAACGTAAAAATGCCTAAATCTTGATGATAAAAAAATATATATTTATCAAAAGAAAATCCATAGACCATTTTGAAATATTAAACGACTCTCAAGGAAAAGAAATTCAAATACCAGGTGGTCAAGTGGAACGTCCCAAATAACATTTTGATATATAACCATTTCTGTGAGTCGATATAAATTCGTACATCCTTAGAGTCAACGACTTAGAACTAAACGCACGTACAATTTCTCTCGATGCGTGAGCACACAAACAGAGTTTCTATGAATTAAAAAAAAAAATGCACGCATTTCATGAATGCATTTTCGTGAAGCAATAAAACAAAACAAATAGGAATACTCCTGATATCGAATAAATCTAAATGATTTCTAGTTGCAATAAAAGTTAAAAAAAAAAAAGTATTCATAATAATAATCAACACGTTAATGCTCGCCTGGTTGTTGAGAAACAGGTAAAGCCATAAATCGACTAGAAATTTTTGTCGAACGAGTTGACTAGAAATCTCATTCTATTTTAAAATCGAAAAATTGTTATCAAACAATAATAACAATGATTAATATTATATATATCATATATATACATACACAGACACGTGTACGCAGGTTGAATTATAATCTATCTTGTACGATCAGACATAAATATATCGAAAATAAAGAAAAAATAACAATTTACGTTCGGATTGAACGAGAAAACAATATGAGTATACGAATTGAATGTTTAGTTGAAACAACGTTTTTCCCGATTGTTTTTTTCTCGTGTACAACTATTCTACTTGATCTTTCGCCGACGATCGTGACGATGATTTAAAATTAATAAAATAATATCATTACGCATTAATCTCGAGGACGAAAGATCGTTGTTTTTTCTTCACACGATTATTAACGATCCGGCAAGTGCCCAGTGCCATATGTTGGAAGTGCCAGATTAGAGAATTACCGAATTCTCTCGAGTGCCGACGTTCAGCGACAAGAAGAACATCAAGTTTTTGTGTTTCTGTGCTTTTTTTTCTAGTTTTTCCCAACCAAATTTCATTTAAAACGCCGACACGTATTTTTGTTCATGCTTCAAGTATTCGTCAATTTACAAGGAAATAAAAAAATATTTTGACGCGTTGAACGCGTTAATTTACGGTCATTTGTTGCTTTTTGTTGTTGTTATTTTCGTAATCGAGGATCAAAAACGAATACGAATAAGTGTTGACTTTTGAGAATTTTTCCATGATACGAGGCAACGAGGACACGACTTTATCAGCCCCAATCACCTTGTCCATGATTAACAGGCAATAGGCACTTTGAGACAACGAGGGTAAAAGGGAGGAGCGGGATAAAAGAGAGGTAGAAATGATTTTTCTTTTTCCTCGTAGTAACAACTTAATCGATTTTGCTCGAGGGTAAACCGTGGCCTACGACTAACTGCTCTTTCGGGAAGTCGAGAATCACTGTTACGTGAAACGCCATGTTTGCAGCTGCTATGATGTATTCGCAGAGGGAGAACCAACTAAAAGCTGAACAAGCAGGAGAATTAATCATCTATTAACAAGATTTTTTTTCTATTGTTCGAAGCATCATTTATTTGTTATTGTTATTAAAAAATTCAACCATTGTCTGTACGAATTTTTCAAATACGAATAAAATTCAATGATTTTAATCGAAATAACTTTAAAAACTTTTCTAAACCTTGTTATTGAAAACGATGTACACGTCATTCCTGGTTCAAGTCACCTGAGAAATTGACTTCTCATAAGAAAAAGCTAACGACTCACCGACTCTTCGTTTCATAAAATTTGTTGGGTTACTAGATATAAATAATTATGTAAATATTTAGTTTAAAAAATGACTAACGAATAAGCAAAAGTCTCGATTCAACTATGCGGGCAAAACCTTTTTTTAAATATGATTTCTTTTTTGAATGATTTTTTTGATTGTTGTAAAATTACTTGTTTTTCGCGTTGGACGATACATGCATTTTCGAAAGAATATTCTTCCCCCTCACCGATAAAATTTTTCTTGTAAGGATGCATGGACTTACCTAAATCGTGGCAGAGCAGTCGGTGCTTCAAAAAGAATATAATCAGACCGATGGTACTGGCCATACTTGTTGCAAAAAGAGCCTGTTTATACTGAAGACTTTGTGCATTTGGTGTCATCAGACGACCTAATTTTACGGCTGTCAGCATGTACGTCAGCGAGCTGACCATGAATATTATGAAGATTTTTTCGTGGACCGCTGAAAACGACAGATAACACACTGTTATAGAATATTTTTCTGACAAGAATAAAATGTCTGTCAAATATCAAAAGAATTTTTCATCAACTTTTCAATTACAGAGAAACGTTGAAGTAAGTTTTTCAAAAAAGAAAGATTATAATTTTGACCAACTGATTAAAGAAATTTGTAAATTCATAAAATCATACCAGAATAAAGATTCATGGAGTAAAGAATAGTTATTGAAGAGGAATAATGTAACAAACTTAGGTTTTTTTTTTCGAAAAAGCTTTGATTCAATGAAAAAATATTAAGCACGAAACCTTTTTGACACACAACACGAATATCTTGGCTTCAATCTCGTCATATGATAAGTGATCTTGATATATTTTCACGATAAAATGTACTTTGTCGCTATAAATAAATAAATCAAAGGTTTATAGAGTAGCGAATAAGATTGAATTGTATCGTTGAAATGTTATCAAATTCATAGCTCATTCCATTGGAGGTAATTGTGTCGATCAATAGAACAGAAAGGATAGTGGTGTGGTATCTTTCAAGGTTACTCGAAAGAATAGGGTCAGCTTAAAGGTCGCCGTCAAGGCCGTCGTAACAATAAATCGGGCAGTGAACGACGTACGAATAATTATCGTGAACACATGTTAATTAAGTCAAACATGACATAGGGATGCTAACTTACTCGACCCCGAAATTAGCGCGATTAATTCTCACAACAAAATTACAAATTATGGCTCGGAATAATATCTGAAGAACATATTAATGTTTCGTGACCAAAATGGGCTTCTAGAGGAATTTTTTCACTGTCACCTGCTTGTGACAGAGAAAAACGATGCAATTAGTTTTTGAAAACATCAATAGAGTCCTTCGAGTTTAAAATACTATTCCATAGACATGTTAATATGTTTGTGGGAAAGAATAAACTTACAATAATTTTCTCTGTTTGAAATGTACGTTACTCCGGAAAGCGATGCAATCTCAGCAATGTTGAGCCAGAAACACAGATTCAGGAGCCTGCAGCCGACTATTTTTTTCGGTACATCTTCCATGGCTTTGAGTATTTTGCGATAGTACGAGTAATATACTATCGCGATCACCAGTCGAGGTCCCATATGTAGGGCTATACTTATACGCCAGAGATAACGCTGCGGCGATATACCCGTGATTGCCGAAATCGACGGCAGAATGTTGTATACCTGGAAATCATTACTTTGTTATGTTACATGTTTCATTTTTCAATGAAGCTAATTATGTAATATTCAATTGAATCTTCATATTTACAACGTACATGGAATCATTTTTGTACACATTTTTGTGCACAACTTGAATAATTTTGCTAAACTCGCTATTATTTTTTCGTATTTATCGAATCTTTTTCATTATAATCCTGCTGAATATTAATTTTAAAAGTCGCTATTGTAAAAATCAGGAAATCTGCGTAATTGTATAAAATTGACATTTAAAAACGTGGGTATAAAATAAAAAGGACCATTTTTCTAATTTGGTATTAAATTATTTTTTGAATCAAGTTATTTTACGAAATATTAGCTGAACCATCGAGACACTGTGATTATTGAGAAATTGCTCATTTATCTTTGTCCTTTGCATAGTTGAAACAATATTTAAAAACCTATTTTTTTGTTCATAAATTTCTTAATTTTTTTTCAATTATCAAATTGTTCTCATACTCCTAGTTTTGTGGCGTCTATAAAGCTACATCCAACTTCTGTAGGTTTAGAGTGCAAAGATACAAAATTCAACTGAGATAGCAAATAATAATTATAAAAGTGTGTATCAACAGTCGCAAATGATAACGTCTATTTTTTCGAATTTCTCAGTTTTATCACCGCAGAAAAATGATATAAATTGAGTCTGAAATCTTCAATATTTTCTATAGAAATTTAATGACAAAGAACAAAATGTTATTTTAGTTTTTGAAAAAAAAAGAAGATGGAAAACTTACACGACAGTGAGTCTCGTGAATATCATCCTGTTGGAATATGTAAGCAGTAACGAAGCAAATCAATAGAGTAACCAGCGGCAGACAGACAGTAGCGATGCACAATTTTCTGAAGGATATATCGAGATGAACGTAACTCTTGTTACTCCCAATATTGTTGAGCTCCATTTCGAGTTTTTACTTTGACTAAATTTTCACTAATTATTCAGGAACTAAACGTCATTGGCAATTGACCAGAAGAATATGACTGAGAAATATGTCCGTTGTCACACGAAGAGCGATAATATTCAGCGAGTGTTGGCCCATGGCGTAATAAGCATTTTAGCTATCACAATATGCCTGGAAAAAAAGTCGAGTAAAAAAAAAATATTCGATTGTAGTATCAAGTAATTGTAAAAAAGCGCGGAGATTATCGACGACGTTTAATGTCAAAGATCAGCGCGTTCTTGG
Source organism: Campoletis raptor (assembly GCA_948107755.1). Classification (NCBI taxonomy): domain Eukaryota; kingdom Metazoa; phylum Arthropoda; class Insecta; order Hymenoptera; family Ichneumonidae; genus Campoletis; species Campoletis raptor. The sequence continues at coordinate 13,193,418 of OX403623.1, forward strand.
CCCCGAATATTTGACCGTGACGCAACGACAAAAATCTCCCGTTCCATAAATAAACTTCTGAAATCGGAAATAACTTTCCCAACACAAACGCACTATTGTTAAAAATAGTTTCGTCGCGTTTCTTTCTTTATTCTGACGGATGGATTATTTTATAAATAGAAAATGATCATACTCGGGCGCAAGACCGAACATTTGACGTTTCGTTGTAAAATTCACGTGCACGGCGATAAACACTGACAGACTGACGAGAAATTAAACCCGATTTTGGTGCGAAGCGAAGAAAAAGAATTGTATTGTACAAACAATCGTAAAGCAAGTTCGTGCGTGTGTATCGTCGAGCCAACAATTAGGGGCAGTGTTTTGTCTTGGAAAAAATCATTCGCTCGATAGTCCCCTTATTCACCATGGTTATTAAAAATGTTATTTATGATATTAATGATTCCAGGATTCTTTAATGACTAGGAATTATGTTTTACCCATAAAACTTTCATTGAAAAAAAGGGAGTTGCAAGAAAAACAACGAAAGATCGATTTACCTTGCTGCAGGAGTAAACGTAACGTCTGCTATTCCCATTGATATATCACGCGATGCCATCTGCCTTGATTTTCTGGCAAAAATACAGAGGAGGGACGCGCGCGCGTTCCTTTCCCGGTATACATACCAATATTTCGAACGACATATTGAAATATTACTGCGCAAGCGCCCTTTTGTAATAACGGAATCGTTTTCCTTTTAATGTTAAACCCATCAACATGATATTGCATATTACTGCAAGATTTATTAGTAACTAGTATTAAAAAAATTATTATGCGTATTAATATATTCTTTCACGTCACTGTTTGTGCGGTTCATATATTTCTTTTAAATCTCCCAGCATCCAAATATTCCCGAAACTGAGTCGAGCAGTTCGTCCAGTTAATTAGCAAGTTCAGTCGGAGATATGCATCATACAGTCGTTCGAAAGTTTTTTAACAATATTTATTATTCCAACTACAAGAATTACACAATTGGAATAACAGAAAATAGTTCCCCAGAACGAAATAATTGGCGCTTTTCTATGAAGTTACTGCGCAAGCGTGAACGCTTGCTTGAACCGGAACTACTTTCCTAAATTGTTGTTGATAGTTTTGTAACGGTTTTTTTGAACGCGAAACTCGTCAGTTTTTTTCAAATGTAATCACTTGCTGTCCTATCGGTAGGAGAATCACTTTCTCCGATAATGTTTGATTTATGTCAACTGGTGTGCATATCAACGTTATCAGAGAAAGAAGTTTAGTATTTTCTGGGAAAACTTAAAAAAAACTTTTATTCGTTCCAATTTTCGCAAATTTTGTTAAGTCCTCTGAATACTCGCCCATGAATATGCCAGTGTTGTTTCATTTTGTCATGAAAAGAAAATCAGTGCGATACCACGAAAAAGTGATTGCGTCATTTAATTAAATGTTGAAAGTGAAAAAAAAAATTCATTTCGTCTTCTTTAGACTATGGTGCAAAGGATTTCGAAAAAATTTCCAGTCCAAATACTAGGCGCCATTTTTTCAGTGCTTGGAAATAAAAAATACGGTGAAGTGCCAACAGTGATTGTGATTGTGATCTGATTAAGTGAGAAATCGATTTGGAGTTACGGTTCAAGTGATGGAGCATCATGGAAGAAAACGCGAACAACGATTATTTTCAAAAAGTAAATTTATTAACGATTTTCTAGACACGTAACCTCTCTTGAGGTTCTGTTTCAATTTCGTATTCGATTTCCACTCGCGGACGATCGCGTTTCTTTTTCGATTGATCTTTTCTTGACGATTTCTTTGCAGGTGCAGATTTTTTACTGGTTGATACGCCAGTGTCCTGAAAAAAAAAAAATTTTCAATATTATTCATTTTATATTATTCTCAATTTAAATTTATTTCTTAAAATTTTACTCCAAATGTTGATTTAATTTATAAAAATTCTTCTAAAATTGTAAATAGTTTGTTCAGAAAATACGCATAAATTTCAATAAATGCAATTTTGCCAAGTCCCTTATTTGGCAAATTATAATCTTTTTTAAATACATATTTCTAATAGTTATTGAGAAATCACACATACCTCAATATCACTTGCGTCTGATTCAAAGTCATCGGATACGTCGATTTTCTCTCGTTCACCCGAATCGCTCTCAACTTCCTCTTCATAATCATATTGATCAGTGTCATCATCGTCGCTGTCGGCTGCGACATAACGATGTCCACCACTCTCAACTTCCATTTGGTCATTTTCCAATTCTTTCTCCACTTCCTTCTCGATCTCTTCCTCCTTTTCCATCTAATGATTTTGTTGAAAATAAACCAATTTTATGCAACATTCTCGATATTTCAGTACTCTATCTTGGTGGATTAGTCATTATCAAAAAAAACTAACCTCGGTTTCACTCTCGGCTTCGCTTTCACCCTCCACTTCAACAGCTTCGACCGCTTTGTCGAAAACTCTTTGCGGGAAATTGTAGATGTCGTTGTACTACACCGAAAAATTACAATTTTAATATTTGTAGAAATTGTTGAAAGTATATATAAAATTCTGGAAAAAAATGGTCTATCTTACCATTCCTTGTTTCAATCTTTCCATCAGTTGTTTCTCTATAGCCGTTTCCAGCTTAGCAGCAACAAGAGCTTTCTCCTCTCTTCTGCGCTCTCTCCTTTCTATCTTTCTCTGCAATGGTACGAGCTTTTTCTGACGTCTCAGTCTCAATTTCCTCATACGTATCAAGTATTGTGTTATTTTCAGAAATCTTTGCTTGCATTTTGACTTTATAAAACCGGGCCAGTATAACAAATTCTCGTTTATCTGATGTATGGCTTTCTCAAAGTTTCTTGAAAGTTTAACTCGTTCCCATTGTTCCTTTGGTGTATGTATTCTGTAAATTTGTTAAAGAACCAGAATTATTACATAGTTTTTGTTTTATTCAACATTATGAATAATTGATATGGTTTTTTAGTGTAAAATTACTAGGATGCAAAAATAATCTTTTCCATGAAAATTTTGTCATGGAACAAACAACCATTTGCAAGCTGAGATATTTTTAATAATATATTTCAAAATTACCTTTCAGCCGTTCTCATAAACAGATAAATTATACCATTTTCTTCTCGCACTGTTGCATATTGACTGTTTGCTAGCGGACAGGACGCCCTACTGCACAAACCCGTCAGATTGTATTCGTTGCGGCAGAATCTCTGGGATTTTGTGCTGTAAAGATTTTTATTAATGAAAACTGATTCCGTTTTTGTCATTTTTGTATAACTTTGACGAATTATTGAACTCACTTTACTTTGAAGGAACAGAAGGATTTGTTAATGATACTCCAGACAACCTGAAAAACCGGTGGAGGTTATAATTTCGCACGAAGACTTTTTAATCATGATTTTTACTATTTTTACTCACATCATCGTGCTGCATTTTGTTGCTGTTGTTTTCGACACAGAACCCACGTTATTTTGACCTTACTTGAGATATAATTGTCAAAAAGATGCGATATTTTAGAACTTGCTTTTTTCACAGATACACGACACGTGCAAGTGTTTTCAGTCAATCGAGTCAAACATAAATTCGAGGAGCAACTGGGCCAGCAGCAGACACCGTGACACAAAGACACATATTCGGGCAACTCAAAGCATTGGGAATTTGGAAAGACACAGTCGGTAAGTTAAAATTCTCCGTAATATTTTCTACGTCTATACTTCTACCCGGACATTCCCAAATAATCATCACGAGTACTATTAAGTACAAGATTCTACCACGGTACTACTACGCTGTACGCCGTACTCCTACGGTGGTAATTTGAAACTATTATTATTTTATTTATCCATGAATTTTACGGGGTCATCATTATTCTTACCGCTTTGATTATTCAAATGATTTAGACAATCCTGTTTCACCACCTTACAAGGTGGTACTACAAGTGTATTTCGCGCTACGCCTATCAATGTAATATAATTCATTTGATTCACATTTATTAAATAAATTAATACGCATGTCTGGTTATGCGCCTTGTAGGTACAAAGTGCGGGAAAACGCTATAAAATTTATTTGTAAATAAACACAGATGTTAGGTGTGAAAATTTTCGAAATCAAACTTCATAGTGCGCGGATTGTGATAAGTTCGAGTGCTAATTAGCCAAAGGAGCGTGAATAAATGACTAATGCGTGAGATTAATTTAATCATTGGTGAGGGATTGACTTTGATAAGTATTGAACAATCATTATTATTGAATACAACTTTATTGAATATGGAAGGGAACAACTGAAATATGTTGGAGTGATAGAACAAGACATCGAACGGTGAGTAAATCAATCATTTGAATAGCATGAAATAGACGGTATAAAAAATTAAGAAAAAATTTTAATATACTTTCAGGTATTTTTTATTGAGTCAATTCATTCAGAGAGTACAACGTATTACAGTACAACGTATTACAGTACAACGTAGTACAGTACAATGGGCTACCAGTACGAAATATTTCCATCGTACTGGTACCGTACGACCTTTGTTTGCTGAAGTTTCTGGTATAATATGATCGCCTTCCCTTTCGCCTCGGTCGAGACTGCAGATTCATGTTGTGGTGTTGGGTTTCTCGGGTTGGGGTGCTGTAGACTCAGTAGACTGTAGTGCAAAGTGCTGCAAAGCAGTTTGCTCTCCCCAATCTTTCTGATAGAAAATCAAATACAAAAAACTATTTATATTGTTTAACATTTCTTCATCGTGTAGGAACTTGAAAAAAAATACCGATCATGTTTATTCGGCATTTCAATTTCCGTGCACTGTTGCCCGGTAAGACATATATTTTCAAATTTCTACGTTTGTTAGGTTATGCAATGGGTTGAGATCGTCGTATTCAGTGTGACTTTTTTCGAAACATTAGACATTTTCTTTGAAAGAAGATGTTTTTCTGGAGGCATCTACGTTGAACTCTTATATACCATTAGAGTGATTGACATTTCTATAACTTTCTAACTTGTGTGAACTATTTGATTGGAATAAATTGCAGGGAGAATGTCGGTAGTTATCACTCAATCTGCAGGTCTCAAGAATTACAAACCACCTCCTGTATATCCAGGTTAGAAAATTTTTTCTTAAAAATGAAATAATTATAATAAAGGATTGCAAATAACTTTTCATAATTCTTAGAGATTGAATATCCGGAGCGTAATAAATTGAAGATATTGGAAAAAGTACCGCAATATCCAGCGACAATGAAGGCATTCAAAATGCAAAAAAGGTTGAAGTTTATGCGAGGACCTGAAGAATATCATACAACCTTCCTTCACAAGCAATTCGGCATCATAGTATGTTCATTTGATATTAACCTTATTTTTCAACACCTCAGTATGAAAATCTCTTGGTTATTTGATAATATTAAACTAAAAACACTAGAATTATTTTTACACAAACTGGACACTCCTTATTGTCCGTTACGTGAATTAAGATTTGTTCAGTGAACCTTCTAAACACTTGCAAGCATTGCAACTTAGCATTTTCCTGCTCCCAATGATCTTGAGCTAATTTTCAACAAAATAAACACCAGGATAACGTTACAATATCGATTGAATCCAATGGTAGTTCAATATCCTTTCAAAATAACATAGCTTGTAAAAGCATTAACGCTTATGAATGAATAGTTGCGTCCAGATAAAGAGACAATGCGCAAAAGAACTATATAAAATTGAATGAATTAAGGCAACCGGAGGCGGAAGACTCAGACACGGACACTTTGAAATGATTCGTAACACGCTTGGACGAAACATAGATGTGAAAAGAATGTTTGGAATGTGGAGAGTCGATGCTCCATGGCAGCCAGTTACTCGAAAGGTAAAAATACATTCATTTCTCTGAGAGTACCATTTAATATAATGATATTTTTGTAATTTCAAAATGTACGAAAGATTTTGCTAAGTTTTCGAGACAGTTGTTTTCCTAGCAAAATATGTACTGAGAAAAAAATGTTTGGGAAAGAAGTTTAATGTATGTAGAAAACCCTATTGAATCACTTGAAATATTATAACTATTTTGATTTAAACTACCGATTAGTACTTTTTGAAATGATTCGAACAATTTTTCTCACGGCATATAAAAATTATGTGAACCAACGAGTTTTTCATAACGTTATGCTTATACGCGTTTCAAAGGGACAAGGACAACGTATGGGTGGCGGAAAAGGAGCTATAGATCATTACGTCACGCCAGTCAAAGCCAATCGCGTTATAATCGAAGTGGGTGGCGAATGTAGCTTCTTCGAGGTAAAGAGGTTTCTCACCGAAATAGCTGATAAATTGCCGTTCAAAGCGAAGGCCCTCTCCTATGAACAGTTACAGTACATGAGAAAGGAAGAGAAAAGGTTGGAGGAGACCAATATCAACCCTTGGACGATGAAATATATCATACAAAATAATATAGGCGGCTGTCACGACTGGATTTCGCCCGTAGACAAAAAATGGTTTGGCAAATATCGGTAACTCATTGAAGTTCACTGGTTTTCAAATTTTTGTATATAATAAACAAGTCGAAATATAATAATTGTTTATTTATTATTGCTTCATCAGTGAATCGTTGTAATGAAATTTCTGACAAAACAGTTTTCATATTAACCACGATTTGCATCGTATCATCCTTTTTTTCGAATTCTACAAAAAAATTTCATTTAAACTATAAATATTTAGCCCATGAGGATATTTAGGTTTAGAGAATTGTACTTAAAGAAGAAGAAGAATAAGCCAGCAGTTTTCGAACTCGAGTAATCATTAGTGATATTATGGAGGAAAAGAGAGGGGCAAGATCGCAATCATTGAGAAAATGTAAATGAGAAAAGAATAACTTCTTAAATGAGACGTCTTGGACGATGAAACCTGGCAATCTGAAAAGGTCGTCTTATCAAAATATATTTATTTTTAAGCCAAAGTTATTCCTCTGCGAAGAAAAAATACATCGTAAGTCGATTTCTACGGCAAATAGCTTCAAAATATAAAAATCGTTTAGGTTGTGTTATTTTTGAAATAACGATAAATTTCCGAGATTAGGAAGATGGGAAACAGATTTTGATGGAATTATGAATTTTATTACGAGCAAGCAACCAACTTTTTTTTTACTGAAAGTCTCATGGAGCCAGTGCTGATGGGTTAAGAACTGTCAACGTTGTACCTCCGCAAGCCTCAATGAGAAAGAATTTTAAGGGTCCCTGTTATTTATACTGAAGTTGAAAAATGCACTTATTACAGTGGAAATTGAATTTTTTCACGCGAACGAATCATTTTAAAATTGGAGCAAAAACGAAGGGCTGTGAAAATGGGAAATGGACGATTAATGATTGGATCGAGCAGAGATCAAGAAACACAACCTCGTGCCGGTTTATGGTACAATTACATTTTTTTTTTCCTTTTTTTTTTAAATATCTTTGATGACGGTTTGGTGGTAACAACAGGTAAATACTATATATTGTACATTCAGTAGGCGACAGTCGTATCTTAATACTTATGCAGCGTATTAGAGAAGGGTGACGATTTGATAATTTGATGATAATTATGTGGACGAAGGTTGACAATGGTTTTCTTTTTTTTTTTCCAATTGCCCTTATGCGAATAATATATGATATTCGTTGATCTCTCTTCTGTTCTATTTTCATTAAATTTCTTCTCTGATTTCCGTCACAGATTTGACATAATGTGCGTTCAATGACATTGCATCGACGGAATTATATTATTCCTTATTTTCAGTTATTTAGCAAGCGGTTTTTTCCGAGCGCCTTGACGATACAAACGCACCGCGTACAATGTATTTTTTTTTCAAGCATTCCATATACTAATGGGTTCTACAAATATAATTCTCATTTTGTATAGATGTTTTCGGTTGTTTTCTTTTTCTTTTTCAAGCGTTTACGTGTTTGTGTATGCACAGGCCAGCCCATTTTAACTTTCCATCCAAATCTCGTTCGAATAGTTTCAATTAAAAAAAAGTCATAATAGCGTTTCTACTATTTCGTGAAGGTCATCCTATTATGCATTCACAATTCTCGTCAGTAGGGGCTTTGAGATTTCACGCCGACTACTTTTCTCTGAAGAGAAACTACGTTTTATTTTTTTACACTCTCAGTATTGAATTAGAGCTTTTCATAAAATGAATAATTTAATTTGCCTAATATTTCTCATTGTCCGGGCCTGTGTCCAAATCCAAAGTCATTCCATTAAAGTAGAAGATCATTATTTCCATGAGATTAAATATAAAAAGGACTGACATGTGTGGCATTATCAAATAATCTTGGAGAAGCAACATAAAGAAAGTCGAATGTTACAAACTGGAAAAAAACCATAAGTCGTCTTGAAATCTCAGAAAGTCGGCTCCACTTCCAGAGCCCTTATGTTCACAATAAGATTTTCAACTCGAAATAGTATATGCTTCAATAATTTGTACCAACAACTGATAGTTTGGAATATATTTGTATGCAAAGATTAAAATGGGAAACCTCGTATACATGAATGTATTTATTGATACGGAGTATGATATAATATTCGTCGTGTAACGCAATTTTTTAAGTCCTTATGCCCATTCATATGTATTCAGGCTGTTCATGAAGTCAATAAACGAATAGTGTCAAGTGATAAGTGAGGCAATTGAAAATAAAATTTACATGTGTTTATAACGATTAAAAAATATGATTTTTTTTAACGCATCTTTTCATAAATTTTTTAAATTCATTTCACTCGTCCTAATGTATGAAAAATGCAATGCTCGTATGAACGATGACTTCGATCTACTTGTATTTCTTTTGTCATCTTTGTGTACTGTACCGTTAACGATTGGAAATTTCCAGCTGCCCTTTGTACGACCCCTGCGTTCCACCCAAACAGTAGAAATACCGTAATGATTATGATCAGCAAAACATATGCCAAGTTTCTCTAAACCGACGAATGAAATGTCCGTAGAACAAGTTATGAGTGTTACAATCATTTGAAACGGCATTTCATTTCTAATTAAAAGAGAAAAAGTGTTGACAAAGAGATGTTTCTTTGCTACATAATGACAGAATTTTTGAAAAATGTTATCATGCAAAATATAAGTGCACCATTCAGAGGCATGATTAAAAAAAATTAAAAAAAAAGAAATTCAATCTAAAATACTCGTATTTCTTTCTATTTTTCTTTCATTATCAAAACTTGCAGCAAAATGATAAAAATTTCGACAACTTTTGAATGGTGAACAAAAATTCTGTAGTGTATGGGTATTTCGGGTTAAAATGATCTCGTCCATTACATCTTGGTTCGTCTGATCAATGAATTTATGAACAGCCTTATACATTACATATGTATTCATTCACTTACATATTTGCGAGTGATATATCGTTTTGCGATGTGATGAAAAATTCAACGTGTGAAAAAACCGCAAGATTTTGAGAATAATAAACAGGGAGGCATAACAAAGTCAAAGGGAGAGCAAAAGGTATACAAAATATAGGTTTATATGTACGTATAGCAGATTACGCGTCGATTGATTGATATTAAACGCCCATTTATAAAGACATTATACCAAGGAAGGCAAGGGGATTGTGACGTTCATGGTGATTTGAGATGGGGTGAAGGAAAAAGTGGTTTCGTCACTATTGGTTATTTATACACTGGAAAAAGTTATATTAGCGAGGTATACATATGCTACAACGAGGTAGAGGAGACAGAGTGCATCCCTAAGCGAAAGTTTAATGACAAACGCGGGAGATGGTTGTAGACTTGTTATTTTATTTATTATTAGTGATATTATTTCGTTATTTCGTATATTTTTTTTTCTCATATAATCTTTAAGGAATTTTCAGTTGCCAAGATTGAGTATCTTGGCAACAAAACTTAGGCATGGGAATTTAATGAAAACAATTGACTCGATGCTGCTCTTTCATATTTTTATTATTGTACTATCAAGGACGTTGTCATGCTAGCAGAGGTAAAGGCACAGGAAAACGATATTTCGGTATAATTGAATTCAAACAAAATATTCAAGTAGTATTTTCCATGGGAATTTAATTCAATATTTAAGGCTGACAATTTTTTTCTAAAAGCACAAAATAAAATACGACATTCCAATGAAATATAAATATATAAATCACCACGGAGGAAAAAATAGACGAACGTGGTGGAATTTCGCGAATGATAAAATATCACGATTTTTGGTATTCAAACAAATAAATAATTTGTGTGTCGTTGCACAACAACGTCCTTAATGACAGTATTATCAACTCGAACGAAAATTGAATCTCAGATGGATCGACGAAATTATAATGACAGCGAAAAAAAGTTTTAATTGACGTAAATTTGGATGTGTTGATTGTTATTTTGGCGATCCATCGAAAGTTTTTCTGTTAAATTTTAACGCGTTTTCAAGATTAGTCTTTTAGGTACCAGCCACAAGCTATTAATCCCGCAGTCTCAGGCTACTCGTATTAACGTTTAATCTTATTTTTTAAGTATTGGACTAGAATGTTGATGGCAAGAGATGGGCAAACGTATCGACGATTTGTGTGGGCTGCTATTTGAACAAAAACCGTTCCCTCCAGAGGGCCTCTCGTTTTAACTGCAACGTCGATACCGTTGAACCAGAAATGGGCATATTTCGAATGAAAAATAAAACAAACGAAACAAAACGTTTTTTTATATTCGAATGTCGAACGATAACGAATAGTTGCTTCGAAAACAAGAGTCATGGCTTTTTTTCCTTTCTTTTTTTCATAATCATTCTTTACAATTGTTCCATAAAGAATCGTATGGATTTGTTTTTCATTCGAATACTCATCATCTCTGTGTACTCGACCCGCTCCGGTTGAATCATTATCGCTGTATCGTTTATGTGCCGTTTCTTTTTTTCTTCCTTAATTCTTAATTCTTTCACAAGTTCATACCACTACATATGCTCCTCTACGTTAATTTTCCTACAATGGCGCTCTAAACATGTAAATTACGGTTAAAGGTACTTATGAAATGTATTCCATACAAGCTCTAGATAGATGCTTACATTCTACATGCTTAGTCTCCTCGTACCGGTTCCTCCGTTCGTTTAAAACTTCCTCGAGGATTAATCGTCGGCATTTGGATCTTAAATTACTCGTCTTTCTATTTTTTTAATTTTTTTTTTTTGCATATCAGTGTGTGTTTCGTATTAGTCTTCCTTTGTCCTTTGATCGTTTGAGGAAACCTCGACGCGTCGTTATAAAAGCTCTCGCCCTGCATAATTAGAGATCATTCAGAAATTACCAACAGTCATATCGTCCTACGTTGTTTAAACATTCGGCACACTGACGTCCAATATTTATTTATTTTAAAAGTTAAAGATCAACGCGCCGAGGATTAATTTTGTGTATTTTATTCGTGTATGTGTAACAGGACCATCCGAAAATTTATAATCGTAAAAGTAAATTCTAAACATTAAAAGTGCCGTGTTCTGTGAAAATTTAGCTTGTTTTAGGTTTCGAATTGATCCGATGTTAGTATCCCATGCACATTTTTTAATGCAATTCAAATAGAATATGGAGAAATTGGTAATTTTTTTTTTCATTCTTAACAATCAATTTCCGGTGTGAAAATGTGCTATTTTCTGAAGTCTTTTTTTTTTCAACTCTCGTATTTTACACTGTACTTTTTAGTAACAAATTTGATAAAACCAAAAAATGATTAATTATCGTTTCACGCATACTTCAGCGCAAAATTCCATAAGTATTTCATTCGGTGCCAAGAACACAACATTTTTACACAATTAGAATTTGATTTAATACAATTAGTCGATTTTTCGTTTCACCGTAATGCATATTTTTCATAGCCCAATAATAGACTGCCAGAATTCCCATCATATCGAATGGAAATTCTCGCAAGTTTGTGACGTCTTATTCGATCGAAGCAACATATTTAACGAATATGGTCAATAATAGCATGACGACCACAAACCTTTTTTTTTCCTGTCTTTTTTTTCTCCCATTTCGTTACACGCTCGCGCTGATAATACATTTACAATAATTAATACGTTATAGGTATACCTTGTACTATTTGCGTAACTATAATATATGTACAAAATCTTACAAAGTAAAATTTACAAACTTGATGACGTCAAAGTCAATCGAATAAATATCTTTACGAACATAAACTATAGAGTATTTCTGATAACGCAAGTTGACGTTGAAACGATTTTAATATTTTCTCCAGTTCTCTTTCATTTATAAAAAAAACCAGAGCATTTTGTTGTTGTTGTTTTGTCCGCAAAGTAATTCTCGTTAACGAAAAACTCGCGCTACAGGGAATACCAAGGTTGACACTTTAACCCAGGACTGGTAGAGTCAATTGTGCTGGCACGTTTAAACTTTAATGTATATGTGTTTATTTATATGTGTGTGTATGTATTTGTGTGTGTGTGTGTGTGTTTGTGTATTATGATATCGTAGCATTTTAGCTGACAGTAGAAAATATACGATATTTATTGCAATCTATAGTTTTCCGCCGCTATTGGCGATACTGATATTATAATTGAAACCGCAACTTTCCTCTTTTTACTCTTGAGTATTTGTTTTTTTTCTATGGCTGATGTGACGGTTTCGTAATGTATTGCGCTATTGTCATAATCGGAGATATGCTTTCACCAGCACAGCTTGCAAGAGCGAGTATCGTTTTAAATACTATTTAATAAATATTTTTCATTCAAATTTTATATTCTCGAAGAACGGATTAGAGGGGCTCTAGAGGAAGGACTCGTTTGTCTCAATGGTTCGTAAAAAAAGCTACGAGTTTCCATGATTATGTCTTTTTTTTCTTTTTACACAGTTCTGACCTGCGATAAGCACACGGTCCTTCGATCAAAACTTTTACCGATTCATTCGCTCGGCGAAAATAATTTATTATTAGTCTTTTTTTTTCGATAAGCAACACATTTCTAATTAAGTGTGTATTTGAAGACTCAAGTATTCAACGATATCAGTCAAGTAAGATATGGGGCTGAAATTTTAATTTCAATTATTGAAAAGTTCGAATGAATTCATTCAATTTTTTAAATATTTTATACGCTACCGATCAAAAGCTTGGAACAGTATATTTCTCTCGATTTTCGAATTTGTTGATCATTTTTACGTATTATTTACATTATGGCACTGAAGTTCTTTCTTGTCTTTTGTAACGTAACAGCGGTTGCTGTCAAACACTTTTATACGATATTAAACGAATTGGATACGTTAGTACAAAAAACAAAACAAAACAATTGTTCAATAAATAAAGAGTAAAAAACCTACTTATAGTCGTTAAATTATTCTTGCTTTTTCAATCAAATCAAACGTTGATTAGTTTTTTTTGCAAAATCTATGCTATTTTTCATCTTTGCAATTACATTATTCAATGTACATAATCTATTTATCGTTTTCGACTTCATTTTTCATTTGTTAATTAATAACTTACGTTTTTATCAAAGTTTAAGAGCACATTCCAAACTTTTGAACGATATTGCTAAAAACTCTGGATCGCTGGTACCTAGACGTATCGCTTTGTGGAAGTGGTACTAGAGTTTTGTCGTTATAGAAAAAGCTGTCTAATACATGGTTCAAAATTCCCAAAATAACGATATAATTTACAAAACGTGTGACTTTTTGTCTTCTTATTTTCATTGAATGAGAAATTATGAGAATACTCCAACACAACATTGATGACTACTGCGTAACTCACGAACGAAACAAAACGATTGTTAAATTATTTGATAACTTTTATAAGAAGCAATTATTCTTTGTTTACCGTACCGAAAGCGATACGTCGAAGTACCAATAACCCTGTGTGTGTAACTGTGCGTGCGTGTGTATGTATGTAGATTGAATTTTTATTTCCTATCGCGTTGTGATTGATTTCGAATGATGTGAAAAGTTGGCCCTTCCGGGGTCGAAACCAACGGGAATATTTTTATTTACACACAAATGCGTTACCATATACGTAGATGTATCGCGTGTCGCACCGATTTTGTAAGTAATTACCAGTGAAGGGTTAAAGTCGTTAACATTTGCGTCAAGTTAAGTGCTGCTAGGAAGCTGACTAGAATATATATATGTACATACAAGGCGTTCCATTATAATCTTCCTATGCAAATATTTTCGGAAATATACGTTGCCCGAAAAATTATTTCGACTACAAGTTACATTTTCAAGTTCATTGTCTTCAATGTATTGACTTTCGACAGTCATTTAATGTCGTTCCCTTCCCTTCAAGATAATTGTTGTCATAGTTTGTAGTCAAACTGCCACCGAGTGAGGAATATAGCAATATCTCGTGAAACATTTGAATCTTGGAATAATGACCATTATAACCCTTCATTTTTATGTAGATCAACTATACAAAAAAGTACTGATTGTAATGGTCATTATTTTGAGTTTCAAACGTTCGATTGGAGTGGAATGTCAGTAGCAATTAGTTGCATCCTATTCCGCTTGGTGACATTTGATAAAATCATCCGCACATTATGCTCATCTCGAAACGGTTTAATTTTCATCTCAACAGATATTTCGGAAAATAATTGCACGGACAGACAAAGGGAAATCCTGTATACATACACACACACGCGCGCGAGCGCGCACACACACATACGTACACACACACATACACACACTCATCCAGACACATACATTGGACCGATGCAAAAAAAATTGTTAATTTACGTGCAGCCGTTTGTTTTTTCACTCAGATTCGCATGAACCAAAAGTACTTTTGATCAACAATGAGCGCAAGTACACAATTTTCTTAAGTTGCGATTTATTTTTTTAATTTATCGTTCACTCCGAATTGTGTGCGATAAATCTTCTGCCACTCGAACAAGTAATATCAATAAAGTACAATGAGAAACAGTTTTTTCGCGTTAATTAAAAACATGGAGAGACACTGGTGTCCAAGAAAAACGAAAGGAAGAATTTATTTCGTAATTTACCATGATAATCGATAATATTTTAACTGTTTTTATGGCAATTAGAAATTGGAATCGCCTAGAAAAGCTAAAGTCAGTATCACGCTCGTGACTGACATTTGTTTCATCCACATCACGAGAAAAAACGAATAACTGCACGAAATAAATTTGGAGAAAAAAAAAAGTTTGCATCGATCTAATTTACATACAATTACGTAAAGCATTCCACGACTCTTTCGGAGCATACGTGATATATGATTTATGTATACCTTTGACCGAATGTAACGATCTTAATCTTTCCGATAAATCGGGAAGATGATTTTTACTGTCGGTACAATATTTCGTGGATTATAAATACTATCCTTGCGCAAACGGTCGATGAAACGCTTGCGAAAGGAAGGAAGGACTTTAGGAAGTTTTCTCGCTCTTTTTCATTGTTAGTTGTTAGTTAGTTTGTTTTCCTTTGTTTTTTTTTTTTTCATCGAGACTCGACGAATCGCAAACGTATGATCTCCGCATGTGTACAATGGCGTTTTCTCGACGTCGTTCATATGTCGAAGGAAAAGTATCCCGGGAAATATTGCAAATTTCTAGTGACGGATGAAACAGGAAGGGAATGTTTTGGATTGGAGTACGTTAGGAACAATATTTGATTGCACCGGGCCTGGGAATCTTTTCATCAATTCAACCGAATCGCCCACAATCGAACGACGTCGAGATGCTCTAGGCGTTAGATTCCTTCAGATTATCGAAATATTGCATAATCTGATTGTAATCCATGTCTAGATTGAGATCATCCATTGCGACAGGCTCCTCGGTCTCATGACACGACGACGAGGATGACGATGATGATGAGGATGATGACGATGACGACGAAAACATTGGGTTACCGATTATCGTTGCTCTCTTAATCTCCTTCGATTTTCCATCCTTCGTCGTTTTATCGTCTTGCGAATTTTGCCCCAGTACGAAATCACTTTCCGTCTCAGAAACATTTGGATGTTCGTTCACTTGTGACGAAATCCCAGCTGTTGTTATTTGCTTACTTTTGCTCGGATTTTTCGCGTGGTGGTGATGATGGTGATGGTGCTTAATATGACGATGGTTACTTTGATGCCCACCATTCGATGCTCTGTGGTGTTTCTTCGGCGTTTCTGGGGGTCTGACCATTACCCCCGTATTTCTGTGCGGTGGTACTGGTGGCTTGTAGTCCTCGTTACCGTTGCTAGCCGCTGGAATCGTCACTGAACTTCCAGCCGGAATTCCATGGGGTGGCAGAGGTGGCGGTACATCCGATGTAGATTCCTCCTCATTTCTATAAAAAAACACAGTAATGCGGTAACAGTACTTGTACTTGTGTGTTGGAGGGGCTCCTCCGTCAGTACTTCAGTCGATAAGAATCCTGCTCTACATTTTTCTCCGACACAATTAGGTTTTCAAGGTTTACAAATGATTTTTTTGAAAGTAACGGAAATATAAAAAATTTACCCGTTTCTCTGAGTTACGTTGGCCGTCACACCTGCATTATTGTGAGATTTCCCCGAGCTTCCCTTGGTATGTTTACCGACCAAACCTCGTGGTGTTTTGTTCTTTTTGCAATAAGTTGTCGTGTCGATCGGTACTGAGCTTGCTGACCAACCAATGGATCTCGTTGCCGTTGGCAGTTCTATGTGATTCGGGTTGTCGAAACTCGTGCCAATTTCCGCTATCACCGGATCCACCTCATCCTCACCAGCCAATGGATTGTTGGTCACTCGAACCTATAGTAGAAAAAAAAACAAATAATTTTTTTTTAATTTCTCTTTGATATAATGTTGTGATTATAATTTCTCTTATTTCCCCGTTTTGCGTTCTCTATAATTTGCGAACAATTATAAACAAAGTATTAATTGTCTATATTATGTTCATTTTGCTTTTAACCAATCATTGAAAAGGAAAGTAATTGATACTTGGATTTACTTGCAATGCCTCTGTTAAGAAAAACTCAAAAAACCTCAATTTTTACAAAACGTTGACCCACTTTGAATGTGCAATTGAAATGATTGAAATTGAGTCCAAATTTGACATTAAAATCAGATGATATTCACCTGTTGAGGAGCGCAAGCTGCTCGTTCCAGGGTTGCACGACCAAGCCAAACCCAATCATGGGCGTTGGTCGTAGATTCACGAGGTCTCCGTCCCATTGCCAATTGGCTAGCAGCCGCTCTGGCTCTTGCTGCACCAAGAACTGGGAGACTCGGCAACGGAGAATCACTCGGTTGAGGTTTAAATTTGCTTGCGTAAACGACGCACGACACTACTGAGACCACAACGCCGAAAGAAAAAACGGCTAGTAGGAAGTACATTCCGATCTCGAGTGGTGTCATGTCCGAATCATCATGTTCGTG
Source organism: Campoletis raptor (assembly GCA_948107755.1). NCBI lineage: Eukaryota > Metazoa > Arthropoda > Insecta > Hymenoptera > Ichneumonidae > Campoletis > Campoletis raptor. The sequence continues at coordinate 13,210,723 of OX403623.1, forward strand.
TCCTCCCAGACCACCCATTCCACCTGAGGATTGTTTATTTATCAAATTAAACGTGAAACACATGATTTTATTTTCCCTGAAATGATATGTCGTCAACCATCGAGAGATCCGAGATTTAAATCTCACAATATGCAATTTTTTAAATTGTTACTGACCAAAATGCAAAGTTTTTCATTTTGTATACAAAAATTTACTCAGGATAGCTTAATTTATGAAATTATAACACTGTACGAAGAAAATGAAAATTAGAAAACTGACGTTACAGCAAAAGCGACGGGAATTCTAATAATGAATTTTCATGAAAATGGAATAAAATTTCGCGTCTAATAAATAAATATATATATATTTTTTTTCATGAAAATTCATATTTTGCTTAGTAAAATGACAAAAGTTGGAATTATGCATCCCTCCTGTTGCTGATATAGTAATTTTTCTGTTTTTATTCTCTCGGTACATAAACATGGCTGCAAAAAAATTGAATTCAAGCAAGCAGTCCAAATTTACCGATAATAATATCTCGAAGATCCGTTGAAATTTCACGTCCTGTTTTTCGTTCACGATGATGATGAGACGATCCTCCTTGTACTGTACCACCACCGTCATTCTGCACAAATTCAGGACGATGAGGAAGGTCACCCGTGGCAAAATCAACCTCGACGTTGGCAGATGCGGTAGCAAGAGCAGGCGAGGGTACGTTTGATCTTGTCGACGAACCCTTGAACCTGCGACCTCCGCTAGGTGGGAGTCGGCAAACATCAGCCAATTGTAGGGTCACTCGTAACAAATCACCTCGGCCTTCACCGACCGCGATAACCCGGGGATGATGGGCCGCGACCATCGGTGCAAATGCCACAACCTCGGGGTCGAGGCTCTCAACGACAAGATGGTAATCACTGACAGCAACTTCCCTCAAAGGAGTTCGAGTGTTGTCCGAAAATTCAATGTCAATGTCCAACAGTCCTTCCTAAATATGACAGAAAATAATACAATTATTTTTATTGGAAATTTGGGGTATAGATTTTTCATAAAAAGTAATAAATGCGTTCCAAGCCTTAGGGAACGAGAGAATGAAAACAAAACAAAAAATAAGATTCTCGTGCAATGTAAAGTCGGTTCGTGTCGTCGACACGCAATTTTGCGGCTTATTAACGAATCTGGAATCGTGTAACTCGTTGTACACGTTCAGAAGTAGGTGATCGATCAACAACCCTCCACCAACCACCATAGACTGTATTACGCAGTAACAAAAATTGCGTCCGCATGTCTGTAGATCACAACTCCGTACAAACCCAACATACGCTCGACTCTTATTTTTTCTTCCATTTACTTCACCCCACAATGTCAATTTGCATGCTGTTCTGACAACGACTATAATTTTGTGTCCGCTTCGAAAACGCGAATAAGGGTGAGTCGTTGATCACGTTCAACATTTTTTATTCAGGTACGTAGCGTGCCAGGTTTCTGATAGTTCACTAAGCAAAGTACGTTGTTCACTTCCTAGTCGACTTCGTTAATTCAACCAGTTGTTTAAATAAATGAAAAACTGTTTTTACAAGTTAAATTCATCTTTTTGACGAATAAGTAGAAAAAGGACACTTTTTATTATTACTATCGATTCGATTTATGTTCTAACATTAACCATAGCCCCCTGTTTTTGCTTCGCCACAACGAGGCAACTGTGTGACTTTCTAATGAAGAATTTTCTATGATTAAGAAACCCCTGAATTCCGTAAGGCTTTTGCCGATATGGATATGGATTGCCCTGGCTTCAGAAATAGTGGGATGAAAAATTCGAATAATGAAGGGAATCTGAAGCTTGATAATGTGTGAAATGTTGACACGATAACCAAAAATGTTTTTCAGTATTAAATCCAGTAACGGAAGGAAGATAATTCATAATTTCAATTGAGAAAAAAACTTTTTTACGTGAAATTTAATAGAATTTTGTTTTGATAATTTCATACCTGATATTGTGCTGTGAGTCGCCTGGTAACAAAAGTTCTGGCAACATATCCATTCTCTATAAGGGAGTCAGGGCTGATTGTCAGCTGTAAGCCAGAAACTACTCTGACGGACAATCTCGTGATAGTGACGCGATCGTTGCCGACTCGTATCTCTTTGGCACCGATGACACGTCCAGTAATTGGTGACAGTACTTGGACTTCGGTCCGGCCAACTCCACGTCCTTGGACAATTCGATCCTGAAGAAGTGTCGCAATCCGAGGATCCGAAACTCGCAATAAACCGACGACAAGATCGGTCACCCGGAGCCAGGTTCTCCGATTAACGAAGTAACTCTCACGCCCTGAGTCGTGACCAGCAGCTAGAAATTTTGCATGTACCTCGACCGGACTCTGTTGAAATCGTAGTTTACAGTTTAGTTGAAGAGGACTTCGATCTATCGAATTGACTGCCTCCCAACGATCGTCACCACGAAATCTTTCGGTATCAATGTCATCTTCATCTTCCTCATCTTCATTGTTGTTCTCCTCGACAGTCTGTGAATCTCTCTTCATTCGAGAATCCGTCTTGGTCGTTGCTCGCCCGTTTTCTTGCGTTTCGTTCACCAAACTACGTTTATTCTTCTGTAATAAATGCCCTTCCGGTACTCGCCAACCTTTGACCTGGCTCAACCTCGAATCACCGACTGTCACTTCCAACGGAAATTCTGGCATCCAAACCGTGAAGCGAGCCAGACCTGTATATGTTCCATATTTAACGAGAACCGAAGCGTTACTTGAACCACGGATTTCTGAACCATCGACGTACACGCTACTGCATGATGACGAGACCTGCCAAAAAATGATGTTATAAGAATTATTATTTCCAGGGCAACATTTTTACATGGTCTTTGGCTACCAAAATTGGTATAAAATAAAAACAATGAATAGCAAAAACGTTTTTCTTTGTGTTTCAACATTGGAAAGTGCAATTCAACGTTTTTATATAGCATCAAAAGCAAGGATATGCCAAAATAATAGGAATTGATGTAAAATTATTGACGTTTTTTTTTATTATGATGCGAATCCATGCACTTTTACGGCTATTTAAACACTTTATATCATTCTTAATGGAGTGCCTCCCTCGACAGTTTATTTTACTTACTTTAAGAACGCTCTCGTCTTCGGAATGACAGGAAGACTGAAGTGTTACGTCAGCCACGGTACCAGCTTGGCTAACGATGAAAACCTTCATCGCCTGGGACACTTGACGACCCGTTAGTACAGCCGTATTCATCACTTCCCAATTCTGTAACAAGATGTACCAGTAAATACGAAATTATACTCATGATTATTTTCGATGTTCTTGTCAATGTCATTATTTTTATTAAAAATAATGCTATACAGATCAAATGTAATTTTTAACAATGTCAAGCTATTGTTTGACAGTCAGAATTATGCTTACAGGACCTCTTTAAAGACTTCTGAAAAATTTCTGACTATCAGAACTACGCTGGGCAGTGGTTCTGAAGGCATTTTTTGTAAATAAACTTCTGTCAAGACTCTTAAACAATGCAAGTAGATTATATTAAAAGTACACATTGTTCTCTAAAAATTAAAAACGTTGCAGTATTACAATTTTTTCACATTTTTTATGTTTCTGGACTGCAAAGTGTGATAACAGGGTGAAGTTAAGTGCATTCTTAACTGAATTTAAAAGAAGTCGCCTCAGCTCTGCTTCTTTATTTTGTACACTCTCAATGAGAGACTTCATTGACTGCACAAGTTGGACTCTGAGTCCGGCCGAGTGCCAGGTAACAGCTCATTGAATTAAGTATTCTCAATCCCAAGCACGTGATTTGTAATGGAAGGGAGTGACGAAGACTCTTTTACAGGACACTCCAATTAACTGCTATCAATTTTATTCTGAAAATTGAACGATTTTATTATGCTAAAGTTTGCATCGTTGGTATACAACGAAGTTTCTCCTTTTTTAGAGCTCGACATTCATTTAGAGTGCTGCGACAATTTGGAAATTATTATCCGGCACATAATAGAAACTTAATCTATGAAACAATTGAGACGACGATTTGTCGATAATTGTCAAAATTTACAAAGAAACTCAAAAAACTTTCTAAATATTTGTTTGTGAATCTAATTTTTATTGCATCAGTTTTTTTTGTCGTTTTAAAACACAATGGGGTATTGATATATTTGTTCGTTTCATAAAAAAAGACTTTTATCACTTTCCACTATTGATATGTACCAGAAATACCATCGATGGTACATTTTTTATTATGGCAACTTCCATACAATCTTTTTTTGATGTTTATCGGTCGGAGCACTATCTGACCCGGCAACATCAATATTGATGTCTGTGATCTCTACAAACAAACTGTTGGCGGAACGCGGTCCTCGTTTTTTGCACACAACGATGCCTTGGGCAACTGGTCTGAGCTCCTTTTTCCGCGGTTCAGTATAATTCTTTCCACTTTGTTCAACCTTTACATGGGAGGGCAGGTGTGTTCTTTTCTCTTGCTTGTTTAGAGCAGTGCACTGCTTATGTTAAGTCGAGATGCATCGCAGGTAAATACTTTCGAATAATCCGGTTAAATTAACATCTGTTACCCGTACAATTTTTTTTTCGAGGGTGACTTTAAAACCCTGAATAATCTTCCTATAGTAAATTGTCGGATTCAGGAATTCTCATATTTATAAAAAATATTTTCAAGTTTTTCATGTTTCATAATGTCGTTGAATTTTTGTTGTGTTGTATTTCTCTTTGAAATGCTTCAATCATGGATATAATTTATAATAGGAAATGAATTATATTTTGAATTGGATTGAAAATTGAAATTAATTTCGAAATTCCTCGATTTTTGTGAGTAATTTATTCCGAGCCAGCATGGGAAATATGAATTTCGTAAATGTGGATTCCCTGAAATGAACACCAATGATTTTTTACCAAATTCTGTAATTTGGAACTTAGGTAATGTGTAAGATTGTGGTACACGAAGCAGGAAAAGCTTGTGTATAAAAAATTAACGTAGAGATAGGAAAGGTTGTGAAAAAGTCGAAAGAGAGCGAAGGAATGGCTTTTTTCTGCCTTCTCGCAACCAGAGATTATCAAGGGGTGCGAGTCTGTGTTCTTAACGTTTCCAAGACTTCCTAACTAGTTTTCACTCGACTAAGACACGCGAAGAACTTACGTATTTCAAAGCCTGCTCATCCTGAGCCAGCGTAAGCGAATTAATTAACGAATTAATAATCAACGATTTCCTTCTCTCTCTCTCTCTCTCTCTCGCTCTTCTCACTTTCTCTTGGTTTTTCATATAATCGAGATACCAAGCTTTACAAGGCAGACTTGAGCTACATATATGCCTGCAGATAATTAACTACTGCATCGAAAACTTGCAGAGTCTTCAGTTTACTCGTATGTTCCAAAATGCCTAACTTTATCATTCGGATTTTCGTGTATTTCTTGCTAATACAAAGCGTTCCGTTCGTAGTAATTATCTTACCAATGCCCCCAGGCAAGGATTTAAAAAGTTTTTGAGTTTTTGAACTTAAGTTGTTTGATCCGAATCAAATGGACAGATCACACGAATTTTCATTTACACGTTTCCTTCATTGCAACGTAATGTTTACATTTAAAAAATTCTCCATAATTATAGAGGTTAATGTGAATGGAGGTTAAGTCAAAAATATAAAAAAAAACCATATTTTTCAAACCACTATCCATTCGTCTCCCAGAAACTTTCTACACAGTGCAAAAAACTCTTTAAAGTGTTTGAAGAGGGCTTTGAACCGAAAGTTTTTTACTTAATAATTTAGCAAATATATCGTTCCAACATTACGCTTACAGCGGACAATACGAATCTAATATTTCTCCAAGAGCTATAAAATCTCAGACAAAAGAATGTTGGCTTGGCTCGCATACTTTAGATTATTACATATGACAACGTCTTTCGATCGTATCTATATCAAATCATCACAAATGTTTATTTGCTAGAAGTTTCATGTTTATGTATCACAGGAACGAAACGGTGAAGAATCATTTTTCGAAAACGATCGAAAACCTGATTGTAAGTTTAGATACATTTTTAATTGGCGTTGAATGAAAAACATTTTGTTTGCCCTCCTCCTCCTTCATCGCTGTTCAATCTCATTCTTCAACATATTTTCAATTTTTTATCGACATTATTGTCAGCGTGGCCCTCAGCGGTTTGCTCTCCGCTATAATCTCGTTTGGCACAATAGGCGTGTAAAGTCGGTTCGAATTCAACGCTAAGTCACTCTCTGGCTTATTCGCAGTTGTCTGGATAGTTTCGTTGCAGATTATTATTGAAATATTCAAGTCTATTTTGATAACAACGATGCAGCTCAATTTTCATTTGGATGTTTGTTGTCAAGCTATGAAATTGAGATATTTGTGAGTGTTTGGTTAAAATCCAGCGTGATATAGCGGCAATGATTTCTTTTTCAAAAGGTCTTCATGATTCGAAACTATAGAAACGTCTTTAAAAAAGTCGTGATTTATTGAGGAATGTGGAAAATGAATTTTAATGGGGAATTGCCAGCAGGTACGGTTGGCCGGAAACGCTCAGCAGGTAGCGATCAGTGATATTTCCATTTGTAGCCCAGTCAGCGGTCGCGCTGTGAAATTTTTTCTAAAACTGTTATGAAAAGTATTCGAAAATTTCAAACGACAAACTTTTGAATATTTTTCTATTTTTTTTTACAAATATTGAAAAGTCACAAAAGGATGAAGCAAAATTATTCTCAAGTTTATCAAATGAATCACTCGAAACTCTATCCATGAGAAAATGACTTAAAATTTGCAATAAAATTGTAAATACATTTTCGAAAGTGTGAGAAAACCTCTAAATAATGTTGTCAATAAAAGATTCTTTCTCATTTCGAAATCACCACGCTATAGGCGAAAGCAGTCAATTTTTTTCCTCGAAAAATATCGATTATCAAAAGACCCTTGTAGAATGGAACACTATAATTATAAATCGATTTCGTGGAAGCATGGAAATCGATATCCATGTTTCGTAAATATTTTTTCTGTCTGTAAATCACTACGTTCAATATATAACTGGTGATAAACTCTTCCATAATCGAATGAAATGAAACTTTCGGCGCGATTAATGTGTTGGGAAGAAATTTTTTTTAAACTGCACCATAATTTCAGTATCGAAAAATATTTCCCTTTACCAATCTAACCCTAACGCCAAGTTTTCAAAATTCTACATCGTGAATATGGTGAAGTTGTGGAAAAAGTAAATTTTTTTTTTTTTATTGAAACGAAGTTTTCATTTAGTTCCGTTATGAATTTTTTCATTGTGTCTCGTTGAGCCGTTAGTTTTGTTTGGGTGTATCTTCAGAGATAACTTAAAAAATAATTCACGTACGTCTAACAATAGAAGTCATTGACCGTTTAGTACCTTCGAAATGGGTAGAACAGCTTGGATATCGTCTTTTTGTATCTCCAGTCGTGCTTGAAGCTTCCTTCTCTCGATATATGGACGACGATGGTGATGTTGTTGTTGCTGTTGTCTCTCGGGTTGAATATCATCGTCGGTTTGTCCAGTTCGCGATTGCAGAGCAGAATCGCCTTCCAAGACATAGCGAACGCTCCAGGCGATACGTCCACCGTCCCAGCTACTGCTGCCAGCACCTTCCTCGCTAGCTTCCAATAACATTGTCATAATTTCCTCTGCCGAGCTGCAAAAATATTGCATATATAAAAAAAACATATAATGTCAATACTTGTAGAAAAATGTTGCTAAGAAATGTCAAATTATTCATTCCAGTGGGTCATTTATGGCATTTTTAATGTAACTATCGATTTTTTTAAGTAAAAATAATCGAAACGAAAAAAAAAATGCATTGTAACACTGTTCAATAAGAATTTTTAGATTGTCAAAGGTGTGATTTTCAATATTTAATGATTGTTCGTTGCTGAGTCCCGGGCATTAAAAATCAATACACAGATCGCTCAGAACCTAAATTGAAGCTGAGCAGAGCTTACAGGCTTTTGCTGTTCAATTCGATATCCCACTGGATAAAACATCTGGCTCTGCGCACACCTCCAAAAATGAATTACCATATTGTCATGTCGTTTTTCGTACTAAACTTTCAGGATACACACATCCAGGAAATTATGAGCGGTTCCAAATAATACTTTAGTCACCCATTACACGCTCGACAGTCATTAATAAAACTGGCGACATACTGAAGGTGGATGATTGACCGACTGATGAAACTCCACATTGACATCATTTTTCAAGTAATCTGTTTGTCTGAAGTGAACCGAAGCCAGACTGGCCGTGTATTGGGCGCCTCAGTAGTATGTCATCGTATTGTACTTATGCTTACGTGTTTGGCAGCCGAGGCGAATTTTCCCGTCGTCTTATCGTAAACGTAGCCGCTGTATTTTTGACATTTATCTCTGACTTGAGAATCCAATGTGGACTGCTTGGTGCTGCGTCTAAAATTCGTACTCCCGACTTGACCTTAGCTCTAGGTAGAACATAAAGAAAAATGTAAATTTTGTCGCTTCATTAATTTAGTCAATATAGTCTCACTGACAAAATAACCCTCACGGATTTCTTTAATTATTATTATTTTTTAATTAAATCCAGCTATTTTCAATTCATTTGAAATGTGAGAGTCTATTGAGTGGCGAAATATGAAATTGAATTTCCAATTCGAAGTTTCGAAACTACGTGTTAGTCACATTTTACAAGACGTTGAAGTTTGCATCATGGCAACCCAACGAAAATTATTTTTTTATTAACGATATTTAATATTCTGTAATCGTTCCAACTTTTCTTGCAAAATTAATTTCAGGTCTCAGAACGAAATTTTCTCATTATCGTAGCCAATGACTGCGCATAAATTTGCTGCTGTTGCTGGAAAAATAAGAAATTCTGTTGCATTCCAATGATGCAAACTTCAACATTAGATTTTTGCGTCACTTGGTACACGAGGATTTTTTAGGTCACGATAGATACGACTCTGAACATAAAATATACGAATATCGGTTCAATCAGTATAAGACTGCATGAAAGTATAATATTAGTGTTTACTGAAGACCTAGAATCGCATGAAATAAAATGAAGTGGAAATTTACAATAAATGGAAAAATATTAGAGCTCGGAATATTTCAATGGAAATGACACTCGTCGACTTAAAAATTTAGAAACTGTCTGTTTTTTGCTGCAACTGGTCGACCGAATGAATAAAAAATTGATGAAAGACCTTTAGCCATACTGAAAAATTGCACGGTTACTAAAATACTATTTTTGGTAGGTTATTAGGTTATGTGGTAGGAATGACGAGAAATTGCTCTCATCAATCTGACAAATATGTGAATTCAGGGTAAAGGCTTTACTCAACGTATTTTTATTTCCTCACATACGTTCTCAGGCAAAAAACAAACCAAAAACATGGAATATTCCTCCAGACTAAATATCCTGTTAAAAAAAAATCGAAATGAAATGAAAATGTGTGTTTGTCAGAATACGGTCAAAACCAAATATATCTCATATTCCGAAAAAAAAAAAAAAAAAAAAAAATTATCCATCAATTTGTCATCGTTTGTAGCGACAGGTATTCTTATAGTTGGCTGAACCGCGATACCAGATTTGTAATGTTGAGTGTCAAATTTACCGTCTTCGATTCGTTGTTGTCACCCCAAAATTACTTTTCATACCAACTTTCGTTATAATCGAATAACTGATGGTATTTTGGTACACCATATTGAATTTCAGGATTGTTTTTAAGTTTCCGACTGTCTGGACAGGTAAAAAGCCGGGAGTTATGCATATGGCAGCTCCATTTCTTTAATGCTTTAATTGAAGGCAGGGATAAACGAAGAGTTGAAAAATCGTCACAAAATACCGAGACTTCGACGACAATCAATTGCCCTATGCAACTTTTTCTCACGCTCATTAATACGATACATGAGTCAAATATCAAAATAAAATACCAATCCTTTTAATAATTATCCTTGTTCGGTTTAGGACTCGTAACCATCGAATTGATTTGAGAAAATAAAAACAAGAAAAAAATGGTTTTACTAAAGGTGTTGATTAGTATCGGTTCTAGTACTGTAGTTATAAAAAGATGTTTGAAGAATCAATGCATCGTAAATATTGAATATTCTCATGAAAATTTAATTCCCAAATTATGATAGATAAGGTCGGGTTCTGACGGTTTGAAAACCCAAAATAACATGTAAGAGAAAAGGAGAGAATAAATACAATGTACTGGCTGAAAGTAATTCTCTTACGTCACAAGAGCACATCCATAAGTGAAAGCCGATGCCCGAGTTCTAGAAATAGTACTCCATCAAGGTAATAGCACGGGCTAAATCGATAAAACCAAGAAGCTAGCGAGCAACATACAAGGAGAGAAATATTTCCAAAGTAATTTTTATGAGTCACTGGCTAGACACAATAATAAACATAAACAGTAGGAGTAAACATGTATTTCAAAGGAAAAGAAGATTTGCGGACGTTGAGAAGGCGAGGCTAGAAGAAAAAACAAAGACGCACCTACCTGAGAATAACCGTAGCAATGGAAGTTCCAAGAGTAGTCTGTCGCTGGGAGGACATGCTGGCCGATGATGGAACTGTCTGAGGGTGAAGAAAAGCTGGCACGTGCAATCTCGATCTTGGATAAAGAGGTCCATGTGGTACCAAAAGCGTCAACGAGTCATCAGCTCGCAGTTCCTTATAGTCTGATCGATTTGGGGCAAGAGGAATATTGCCGAGTGGGGTTTCGGGTTGAATTTGAACTCTGGGACGACATCCACCAACGGATGAGCTGTCGACTTGACTCTGCATTCTGGAACCGTTGCCAGAAGCGTCAGCCAGAGCGTCTCCTTCTGCCATTGCGATGGTTCTTGGCTCGAGAACAGAATAAGCAACTTGAACTAATCTCGGTGGCGTTTTTGTAATCTTGACTCTGCCCGAGGCATCAGGTGCTGGTAATGGTGCCCACCAATCGGCTGGTATAGTGATTTGAGCCAAGCAAACTCCATCTTCGCCGTCAGGACTGCAAGTTGCTGTTAAAGGAGTCTTTCCTGGCAAGGAAGCGTGCAACAGAACGCACACACGTTGATGCCGCGCAAGTAGAAGTTGTCGACGTCCACCAGCTTCGCTTCCAGCATGGAACAGAACTCTGAGAACTGGTGAATCTCTCGGTATGTTTGAACCGACCAAATGCGCTGACATATCAAGATGGCGAGCTCCTAGCTCTTGAGCATCCATCAGAGCAGCGCTGGAAGATGCGGTAATGTTTCTACGCATTTCTGGCCCCGGCAGAGCCTCCAGAGGGTCGGGGACTATATACCGCGCCGGCACGGTCTGTTTCGTGCTAAATGGACCATACGTCGCTCTGACCGAGGCCGGTTCACTCGTTTGGAATACTGTGAATTTGTCAACCGACAGTAACGATCCGGGTGGTGGCACGATCACTGATGGCGATGAGCTCATCACGTCTGCTGGTATTGCAGGCATTTGTGCTGTCCCTGAGCCTGTCGAAGACAGCGGATCTGATCTCGATGGAAAATACTGCTTCGGTGTATGCTTGAGAAAAAAGCCACCGTCCTTGTTCTCGAAATGAACCTCGACGGATGTCGTGACATCTGCGAACACATACAGATCTCCTTTTAGCTCTCTACCTCGAGTTTAATTATTCAAATGAATTTCAGTACATATTTGATGGTGCAATCTGTCTGCGTCAATCAATGATTCTTATTAATTATTTCAACCGACTGCAGTATCGCTACTTATATTAAAAAGTTTGTACAAAGTGGCAGCAACGAAGTATTTAGGGGGGGGGGGGGGGGGGGATTCTTTGAAGTGCGAGCAATGCCCATAAAAAATACGTGTCACGTGCTCGTTCAACACTAATGGAGCTTGGATCGATAGAACGCAAAAAAAATGTTTCTTTTTTGTTCATTATTTTTGCGATTTGTATCGTACATTTAGTTTTTAACGATTTTTTTTCTGGTTCATTTTTACAGCGTATTTAGTGATTTGAAAAATGTGCAGAGAATTGAATTACTTAGACGGTTAGTTCTTGGATTTTTTTCTCGACAATTGCCATTGTCGAAGGAAAAAGTAGCGGTACTAGTTCCGCATCCCCGGTTCCCAGTAAATCTCGGATGTGTCAATGGAAACAAAGCACCCGATGAGAATGCGACTCCGCATTCTAACGGAAGCAAATAATTCATTTCCCAATATGACTTTCGATTGTTCGAGTCATCGCCTTGACGTTGCGGCATGGGAAATAATTGTGTGTATTGAAAACGTCCCTGATCTTATTGTTGGCGAAGAGCGATATCTTCGCTTTTATTGAAATGACATAAATCGCCATTATTATTGATGAATAATAAACGGTTCGTGTCACCAACCGTTTTCACTGCTGTGGTTGTGTGCTTGAGTAGCGGCGCGAGCAGTGCGCGCGAAAATACTCCACTCACACAAACGCGGGCACAACAATGAAACTTACGGTCACATGAACGTCATCCGTCATGTATGGGCTGTGCGCAGTCTCGCAATAGCTCATATCATAAGAACCCTCGTCCATGTCTATACAAAAGAAATTTTAAACCTTATAAAATGGTTTTAAAAGAAAAATATTAACTCCCGGTTGCGATAATTGGAGATTAAAACAGTATAAAACAAAAATGATTAATCAGTAAGAACCAACCAATAAAATTAGCAGAAATAGGGCTTTATTGAAGTTTAATCAGTTTTATTTTATGTTTTCCAGAGACCTCTATCAGCAAGAAACACAGCACCACCCTCACGAAGGAACGGGTTCAGTGGAAAATGTGAAAGGTGAGAACTAATTTTCTTGTTCCATTTCCATTGGTCCGTGTTTATAAGTTTATGATACGACCATTTACGTCATTCTTTTTTGAGTTTACTGTTATTTTTTTGGTCAGAAAGATTTTCGTTGCTCAAAGTTATACAAACGTTTTTATTTTCTTTTCAATTGCTCGGAACTGCAATTTTCATGTGAAAACTCCAAAAACGTCTATTACCACCGTGCAGATTACGTTTTCGTCGTATTGAACATTTACTAAATTCATGTTTGTGAATCAATAAATCAGGTCAATTTATAGAAACTTTATTTCGACATATAATTCACACGTAAAGTAGTAATTTTTTGTCGAATACTGTACGTTTATTATGTGATACATATGTTATCTATTGGTACATCAATTGATTATCGAGCGTTGGAATGAACGTCTGGTTGTTTATAGGATGCAATGATGAGCATTGCAATTTATTTCACCGATGCGTCAAGCTTCTTATGTGTGTGTGGGTGTGTGCGGTAGTGGTTCCGGTTTGGGTTTATTTGGGAAAAAAAACAACTACTCCTTCATACTCAGTTCTGGAAATCCTTCCTCTTTGATTCCTCTTGCTTCCTTCTAAACTACTACGATGGTGGCAATCAGTAAAAAGGAACGTCGAACCATTGGTAGATTTTTGGTTGGCTCTCGTCCAGCTCGTACTCGAGACAACGTTTCGGGTAGCTAAAGACAGACATCATTCGATATATGCCATATCTTATATCCGTGTTTATATTTATATACAAATGGAAAAGAGGCCAAGGAGTAAACAGGAGGAGGGAAAAGAGCAAAATGCTTCATTCCAATCTTTCTCTTCTCTTTCCATCGATCTTTGTACTCATCTTCAATAATTCCACGCGTTCTTTGGTCTATTGACTTTCGGTCCACTTCACCTTTTACCTCTTTTTTGTGTTATCTTTAGGACGTTCATATTGTGTTCGTAAAAAAAAAAAAAAAAAAAAAAGATAAAAGCAAACTCCTCTGTGCTCCAGGGACGAGAAGAGAAAACTTACTTCGTATGTCGCTTGCAGCCAAGAATGGGGTAGTCGTTGCGAAAGCACTTCGTGTTCAACAGATCGAAGTATACAGTACCTATCTGTACGCCTGCCTTGTCCTCCGATCTGTGCAGGCAGTCGTAAAACTTTTCATCGCACGAACACTGTACCCTGCGATCAATCAGACGTAAATTCGATCAATTTTTCAATCTTTACTTTTGCCTTATCTTGTGGACAGACGAACGAAGGTGTTGAGCTGCGAAGACTCTCAAGAGAATATATGTCTCCAGGCTATTGTGTTCCATTCAGAGCCACGAATAGCTGTATCAGGACTATCCTACTATTGGCAGCGAGAAAAATTGTATCTGGCACCGATATCAATATATCTACAGACGAAAAACTCTCTTCATATACACAGTTCATTGCTAGTTATTTTAATTATTGACAGAAATGATTATTTACTCAATTGTTATGAGCGAATTTTAAAAAGCCATTAAAACCCGGAAATCGACTCAGGAATTAACGTTTTATCATCCGGACTACGTAATCGAACTTTTTGTCTTATGAATTTAATGGAAAAACAATCATTAAGATTGCATCTCGTGAGGTTTTTCTTTCAACTTCAAAATGTCGCTACTAAACACCTTGCAAGGAAGTTTTTAGTGATTTATGACCTGGTGAATGAGCTCGGATTCGTGAGATTATGCTTAGTTCGCATGGCTTCAATAATATCGTCACATTGGTCATGGTCTCGACAACACGCATCCGTATCAGCAAAATGACCCAAGTCTTCAGGATTTTCAGCAATGTTACCACTGCCGCACCATTTTGTTCCTGTGTACATTTACGTTTTATTTAGTAAGACCAACTTTCATAATGAAAAATAAAAATTAGATTTACAAAACTTCCTATATACGCGTATAACAGCTCGAGTATTTTGGAAAGTAAAGAGTTGTCGTAGACAAAACTGGTGCAGTAGTCCGGTTCCCGAGCAGCAGTCAGACAAAGAATTGAAAAATTTGGTAACGTGTTTTCACTATTGTTCGGATCAACCTATCACCAAAACCAGTCAGTGTGATGCACGAGCGGACGGTGTGTGACTTTGGGAGCTTTCCGTAGACGATTCTTATCGTGTGGATTGTAGCCCCCTAGCCGTCCACTGGCTATCGCGCCTCTGGTGGTGAAGCTTGAATGTATTTGCACTGCCACACCCGCGGGATACTTAAGTACCGGCTGCATTGGTCACACTTTTTTTTTTGCAGTTTCTCATTACCTTTTACAAATGCCATAGAGTGGGGTTAAGTCTTCTGCAATTTCCCAAGAGGGAGCGGCGAAAAAAGCGAGGAGATTGAGACAAAAGTATAGAACTCATTCCATCACTTCAACCCCATTTTCGTAACTTACTGTTTATGTGAGATCCTTCGGGGGCAACTATTTCTTAGAGTATGGCATTTGCACGAGGGCCAAGGGAAACTGTAGAAAACGTGACCGATACAGACAGCTATACATTTTTACTGCGTTTCAGTTGTTAGCAGCACCAGAAATTGAGAAAGAACCGTCTATCGGTTGAAACAATCATTGCGTTAGTTGATGCACAGGTAAACGGTCATCCATCCAAGTATCGACTTGTCACGAGACTGCTTAACTCAGTACATCACCGAAGTCATGCCCCAACTGAACATCCATTGCTGACGGTTTTATCAAACTTGTTTATTTATAATAAAAATTAAATTTCAATTAAAATTTGAACTTCAATGCAGTTAGGGCTTCGTTCTGAAGAACTTGATCAAGTTAAACAATAATACGCTGGGACAATGGATACTGGCATACAATTTGTTCTTTGTCTCTGTTCGTTTGGGTTGGAACAAAGGAATCTTTAATAAATCTTTAATAAGTACACTTCAGAGATAACATTCTCTCGAAGTGATCAAACGGTTTGTTTTGTCTGCCGCGTTCGGAACGCCGTTGATTCTAAATCTCTTGGCTCCTTTTGTTATTTCGGAATCTTGCTATGCTCAAATCTCACCTGGGAAGATGAGGGCAAAAGGTTCCCCCTCGGGTTCCACTTTGTGATTTCCTACAGGGTCTTTCCCCACGTTTGAATTAATCTTTATGGTCCAGCACATGGAAGTTCCGACAGTCACGGATAAAATTTGAATCAATAGGCGTTTTAGAATCATTGTAGAAGTGATCAATAGCGGTAAAAAGAAAATGCAATGATAGAAGCAGAATGAAACTTTGGAGACGAAACTAATTCGAGCAAAACGTTGAATATTTTTCGTTCTTTTCTTCCAACAATGCCTGCGTACACTGAGGCTCATTTCCGGCTATTCTTTTCTTATACACTCTTATATCAACGGCCACAATCAACGGCACGTAGTCCAAGTGTAATTGGATAAATCATGATCGTGTATTCAAGCATTTATGGTGTGCCTTCGTTCTTCCAACAACGCTGCTATCAGCGAGAAACTGATAATCCAAAAAAAGCTAAAAATCGTATAATTTCTTCATGTGCGTTCTTTAATCATGCGATTAAAAGTGCAGAACGTCTTTACATGCTCTGCATCACCAATGACTTGTTCATACTTCCTTCTGCTCTTCTTTTCTTTATCGTTTTTACTGAATAAGTTTTACGGACGACCATCCTATCTGAATAAAGGCGAGATAAATGTGTTTATCTTAAGGTTTTTTTCCCTGTCGACGTACCCACTAAAGCGTTTGCTTATTATATCTATTGGGAAATTTATGCAATTTTACTGCATTGCTACTGAACGTACAATACTCATGACAAGAAGGCGTTCTTTTATTCACGATTGATTCATTTCATTTGTTTCCTTTCTCAAATCGAAAACCACGGGGTTAGTTGAAGAATATTTAGACCGATATTGTCAAGCCTGTTTGGTGTTTCCAGGCCTCAAAAACGGTTTGGGGCTCCTTTGTAAGACGTGAGCTTTCGGATAAATAAGGCCGTCAGCTGTCACGTACTCGTAATTTCCTTTCTCGAGCAATCGGGGAGTCGTGCGAGTATGTTACAATATATGATGGTGCGATTCATTTCGGAGGCAGCCGTGACATAATCTCGCACATTTGGAAACGGAACGTGCGAGCGTTTTTCCGCAATGCCGCGGCGTTGAATTCGGGCTTAACTGAGAAAATGGGGAATGAGACGAGCGCAGCAAGAGCGAACATGCGGATATGTGTGTAAAAACTGAGGTTCTCTCTGAATTAATATGTCATTTTCCAGTCTACACGTGGATAGACCAAATCGTTGCACGAGACATTCCAGACGTTAATGCATCCAAGTAGAGTAATTATTCCTCGAGATAATCCGGAACAGCTTGATGTGCACGGTAATCTCGGAAAGACGAAATAGCATCAATTTCTTTTGAATTTAAAAACGATGAATGGAAAACCATATCTGGGGAAAAAAAAGATTTATGTATAATCGTTGAAAATCAGGTCGTTTCTGAAGACAAAATCCTGCCTCTTTTTGTGTGCTCCGATTGTTCCTTTACAAACACAGTTTCACGCATCGTATTATTTTGCCATCATTATCAAACTCGACATGAACATTTTGGGGGATAAGACGGGGTTATTCGTGATATGTAAAATCCTCAACGATCAGAGGATTTTTCCCATTTGTATTCACGTTCTAAACATTTTTCGTTTTTTTCATGGGCCCGAATTCTTTGGATTATGAAAGTGAAGGAAAATTTATAATCACGCTTTCGCCAAGTCATTGACAGCCGATAATTTATCTAAGTTTAATGATTGGTAGCTCATTAGGGTTCAATACGAAAATGGCATCGGATTGCTCACTTCCAATTCGATCGCGTTCTCAAGGGTTGCGATTGCATAACTCGCCAGAATTCATCGTGAGTGCGAAAACGAAAGACGAATTCACACAACCGATACTTTGTATCAAGTTTCTATTATAAACATCGATTTCAAAACACCCTGTGCATTGATAAGCTTTGTTTTTCTCTCCTGCTCGATTCTCATTCGCTTAAGCGAGGCTTGCAGGCAACCTCGACGCTTTTGGCCTAAAGAAACAAGTATCGGCGGAAGTTCCAACAGAGAACAGAGGAATGGTAAGGGGGTGGCGGGAATGTAGCGGACTATCGTACGCGTCGATAAATTGAACGAGGCGACGAAACTACTGGTAGCCTCCCTATGCTCTTTCCCCCTCTTGTTGTACGCGCAGCAGGGATCGCGTTTACGGCCTCGCGAGCAAGCCCGAAAGGAAGCAGAAGCCACACTATGGATCGATTATCACCCCCAAACCTTTGTAAACCACACGATATAGTAAAATCGTTATACGTTTATATGTCAATGAACATTAATTTCTCCAAAAAAATGCTTGAATAATAAAGCTTTTGATAATATTGTAAAAAATAATTAAATTCGTTTAAAAGTGAAGCCATTCTAAAAACAATAAAATCTGGAACTAAATGAATTCCAACAATGTTCATTAACAATAAATTGTATAGGTAAAAAAATTGATTAATTTCTTTGATTTATTGTTCTACTTTTTATTCTTTGAATTGAGACTTTTGCTAGAACAGAACTTTTTGTATTTTTTATTGGACTTTTACGATCGAATTGATTGCATCAGTCTTTATTAGATGAATAATTGAGGTTCAAAAAAAAAATTGAAGAATGTTTTTGGAAGAAAGTTTAAGAACTTTCTGGTTGATTAAAACTTGTAACGATTCGTTAAGGGTTGAGTTTCTTCGGAAAATTTAGCCGTTCATCTTTACCGCAACTTTTCAGGCTTATAATTAATAATTCTCTGAATTAAATAAATCAAGCTTTCCAATAAGAGGGATTATCTCTATTGTTAGGATCAATGTTTTTCCAAAATTTACCGGAGCTCGATAATATAAGAAAAAGTTCAATGTTCTCGCAAGGGGATTATTATAAAATTTTGTAGATTTTTAATGGTACAATAACTTTTTGGTGAGATAGTAGACTTGCAAAGTCGTATTTTTAAGGAATTTTTTTTTTTTTTTTTTTCAAATTTCGAGGATACATCCATTCGAGGATTCATCGTCCCGTATTTGAGATATTGGCAAATCGATGATTGCAAACTTTTACGCGCGTTCTTATGGGGTGCAGTACAAAAATTGACATTTCACTGAAAAATTCCGAAACCTTTCCATAGACTGTTCAATAAATTTTTATAACGATTAAAGGGGAACATATCACTAAGTTTGTCTAAAAAAATCAACAATTTTCATAAATTAGTCGCAAATATATTACAAAGATAACATGGAAAAAGATGGTCGTTCTTTAAACTTTAAACTTCACACAAAGCCTTTTTTCCGAAAGCTTTCATGTTCATTTTTAACAACATTATTAAATTGTTCTCTGAATTATATAAAAGTTTTGAAAATACAACGGCAAAGTTAACTTTTGAAGGTAACTGTGGCGGGACCATTATTTTGAGATCTATCTCTATATTTGGTCATAGTTAGAATTTTAATCTTTTTTCACAATATTCATATATATATTCTGAATGTTTTGACACAGTTGTCTGGTGAAGAGTCTTAAATAAAGTTATGAAACGTTCGTAGTTAAACATTTATAAACAAATACAATATAGAACCTTCAACAGTTTATATAATTTTCGAATAGACTTAAACTAATTTGGGAATAGTTACTCATAGTCTTACGCCACGAAATAATCTAGAATCTCATTCGCACGAATGTACGTGGTTTGAGGAGATTAGGTCGTATCTAGTGTGTACATGATATATTCTGTATATTGGTGCGCAAGTCTCATCCTGGCTCGACACACCGGAAGTAGAACCGCAAGTTTGTGGAGGATCCATAGGTCGTAGATATCCTGCAGAAATTCATCGTGAAACGAGGTCTCAGTAGTTGCCCTTTCCATCGACCTCCATATACTTTTTCTTTCTCCCTCGCTACCGTATAAACATAATTTCCCAAAGCTGACAGCATATATGAAGGAGGAAGAAGGAGAGACCTCACGTCTAGCGACGTTACTCTTACTTTATACAACACGTAAATGGGTATATACATCACCAACGTCTAGTAGTACCCGTCGCAAAAGCTCAAGGTGTGAAATATTAAACTCTCGGAATACCAAGAGGCTCCTCTGTTATCGTTTCTTTTTTTTTCTTTTTTTTTTTTTACTGTCTTTCTCGTTTTTGTCTATTCCCCGGAGTTTCTAAGCGATTAGACAAATACTCGGTTTGCCCTGTTCAGCCTGTCAGCATTTTACGCTGGATGCTGCCCTCCTAACTACTGGCATTGTTGAGATGAGTGCTGCCACTCAAATGTCAAGTAATGCACCGGCTGTTGGCACAATTTTAAAAGTGGGATATATTGTTTATCGTGGAAACCATTCACCGTATTATGGTAATTCTATGATCTTTTTTCCATATTTACAAAAAAATTTGTCGCCTATTGCATTCTCACGTCTCTGCTTTTATCAACTGATGAATTTTCCAATCTATTAATGTAATAATCGCTTGATAGGTTCGATATTTCAATATTTCAATAATTTAATTAAATGTTGGATTAATTATATGAGGCTGTAATTTATCAATGTGTTCGTACCACTTATTTGGATCGACGAAATTTGGTTGAAAACGGCTATTGTATTGTAGAAATTATGTACTCGATTAGTCTATATTATTTGGTCGTGGTACTTCTGTTACTATGTATTGAATATTTTCATCTGGAATACCCTGTCAAGAAGAAGAAGAAGAAAGGGAAACCTTTCTCCACAGCGAAAAATGCTTGTTTCACAGTAACAAGTGAAGTTTGCATCTTTGGAACGCAACGAAGTATTGTCTTACTTATTATTTTTTTAATTTTTTGTTTTGTTGCATTTCAGCGATGCAAACTTCACCGTCATTCGTTTCTTCCCTTTTTGTTTATGAGAATGTTTCTTTTATGCAGCATGAAATACATCCTTTCATTTCTGCTAAAACGTTTGGAACACGAGAAGCTCTCATTACTGGTCTTTTAAAATCTTTCAAAATGTTCTCTCCATGATGGAAATTTTTCACGATCTCATGTTGCATTGTTAACTGAGTACGACTCAAAACTTAGAGCACTTTTTCAGTTTTTTTATTATATGTGTGCTTTTTTTTCAAGTAGTTATTCTTTAGTTTTATTTTTGTTATATCGTTAATCTTTCGTATGTCAGAATTCTTTTCTTGAGCTTTTTTTATGCGATATATGATCGTATCACTTGTGATCGTACAATGTAATATAATTTTTTTATGGCTTCTAAAAAGCGTAACAATGTTGAAGTACATGCGGAGTAAGTAAAACTTTAATGGTGCGTCAATTGTGGTTAGCACGTCAAGCTCTCGATGCTGTTATATTTATTCTCCGGATTTTTGTCTATGTGTTGAAAGCTCATGTTTCTCCGACAATACCTCCTTCACTGTTTTCCAGAATTGTTAAGTTCAATCTTCTTTTGTTCTTACTTTATGTACTTATGTTCTTATTTTATGTACTAATCTATTGAATGTCGGAAGTTGTTTAGCAGAAAATGAAGAACAACAGTAACATCTTCAAGCCTTTGAGCTATATATTGATCTTTATGGAAAATTGACGTAAAATTCCGGGAGCATAAAACTTCAAGATTATGAATCTGAACTCCAAATTTGGAAATTCATAATTGACTCTTTCTTTATTTTTTTTTTTAAACGAAAACGACTTTACGAAAAATTTTGAAATCATTCTGCCAAATTCTCTGAGCATGGAGTTTGAGAAAAAATTGTTATTCTGAAGTTTATAGTAGTTTAGTGGGAAAGTACGAAATTGCATGATTTGTTTACCAGTAAATAATGACTGTTCATATTTTTTTACATTCATGACTGTACCGGAGACCATGTACAACGAAAAAATCCGGTATTTATTATAATAGTAATTTGATAATAATTAAAAAAAATAGATATAAGTTGGACGACGTAAGTCAGTCAATAGCTCGTAGAGTTAGCACAAATAAACACACGTTTCCTATTTGTATAGTTGGTTTGGTTTGAAGGCATTGAAACAGGATCAGAGCTAAAGGGATGTAAATTGCATGGGTTTTCAGTTACTCAGTCTCTCTGCATATATGTGGAATGCTTGCAAATTTGGATTGGAAGCTAATTTTGGGTAACTATGATTAGCGTATATATTTGATTTGCTAGTTTGCTTGCTTACTCCGGTGTCTACGATCTGAAAATGCCACGAAATATGTGGTGTAGCGCTTGAGTAGTAGCATTTGATGAGCAACGTGAGTGAATAGCATAATTCAAATAAAAGTTGATATAAAAGATAAAATAATATATCCACGAAATGTATTTGTGAAGTTTCATACTACAAATTAGTTTGTCGCGATAAGAAAATAAATAAACACACTTGCAGCGTAATTTTGCCTGAAATATGGAGCTCAAAGAATGGCCTAATTATACATACACTTTCGTGTATCCCATTGCGATAACCGTCAAAGCGAAATTCAAGGAAAGCAAAAGCCCAACCTGTCTAGTTTTCCATGCAAAATGTCAGCGTTCCAAATAACATCACTTAATACCAACAAAACATTGCAAAAAGTATTTTCATCTATAACAATT
This sequence comes from Campoletis raptor, assembly GCA_948107755.1. Taxonomy (NCBI): domain Eukaryota; kingdom Metazoa; phylum Arthropoda; class Insecta; order Hymenoptera; family Ichneumonidae; genus Campoletis; species Campoletis raptor. The sequence goes on from OX403623.1 coordinate 13,233,137, forward strand.
GTTAGGCAAACATCTAAGGATGGTAACGGAATTTCACAGGGTATTACACAATAACTTAGATGTATAGAGCCCTGTAAGACGAAAAAAAATCGCAGGTGATTCTCTGAAATAGTGGAAAATACGCTCAAACGATCAAAAGTTTTCCTCTCAACATGTTTATCCCATTCAGGAGATTTTCCAATAAGCTACAAAAGTTCTTCAGATTTTGTTCCATGATATCGAATGTTTTTGAATTTTACACTACATCCTATCGGCATTTAGAAAACTTTTAGAAGTTCGATATTTCCGAACACAAATATCAAATAATATTCATTAATAATTTCCATACGTTCGAGTTACGCTTTCAATGCAAAAAGTCGATTTGTGGTAAATAATTGCAATTCTATTTCAGGAACGACGAAGTTTATTATCGTTGCTGACAAAAAAGATCGTCAATTACATTAAATAAATATATATATATTCATCTGTCAGTAGTGAAAACTCTGTTTTAAGTGGGAAACGGATGGGAGCGGATGTTTTCTCTAAAAGTAATTCTCGTAACGAGACTTGCCATCAAGGTTCGGGCACATAAAATGCCTCAAGTTTCGTGGTCCAACTTGGCCCTCTTGACGTCGTGAACACTCTGTTAGCCAGAGACCAACCGCTGTAACTGTTTCAGTGCTCACAGGAGGCCCGATGCCAGGTATTTCCGGTAAAATATAGGAGCCAGTAGGACACTCGGTAACTCTCATCCTCTCGAAAAACTCAGCAACGGGATCAAGTTTTCGAGTTGTTGATAATTCTTCTGGTCGACTAGACTCTGGTGCGTTGCTAAGCTTCCTCGTCTCCTTTGTTGTTTCCAGGCATTCGCAAATACCTTCGAGAATATTCTCCAGGCCAATTGTCTTGTACTTTACCATGTCCTCGAATTCCTCGCCATCGATATTCTCATTTCCGTCGAATGATTGCACGCCATCGTGATCTTCCGGATTCACCCGAATTCCTTGGTCTCGTTCGATCCCTTTTTCTCTCCTAGCTTTGACTCCCTTCTTTGAGGTTTTCTTATCGTCGTTATATTGTGAAAAAGCCTTTTTCGATGATGCGGAATCGTCATCGTCGTTCGTTGTTGATTCGTCATCCTTACGCAAATAAAAATTGCTGAACAAAATTATTCAGGCGATGTTTATTAAATTACATGACAATAACGAAGACTGCAGTAAAGATCATTTTATAGATAAATCAACTAATACTGTTTTCAGAGTATTTCGAAAAAATTAGGTTTTTCTTTAAATATCTCTCTGGTCACATACACTAAGATTAATTACGAAACCCTACTTTTCCAAGTCCAACTCACAGTTGATTACTTCTTGATGTAACTTAAGAAATGTGAGGGTTTCACAGACCGCAAAAATCGTACGTCTGAAGAAACCGAGTCTGCTAAACGTTGAGCACTCTCAAGGGAACTCATCGCAGATTCTAACAAGATATGTTGAGCCCAGCATGAGCGCGAGAGACGTCAAACTACGAGAACAAACATTCGCGATTCTCACACAGTACTCCCTAGAGTCGATAAAACTAGTCCCTCATTTACTGAAATACCTTCTTCCAAACATCACCGTTTGTGGAGGAAAAAAAATGAAACTCATTATTTTTATCGTTGAAAATTAGAAATAAACTAAAAAAATGAATTCAAAGCTTTTAATACTAGTTCATGCTATTTGGAAGTCGAATAATAAAAATATCGCAACATTTGTTGCAAAATATGCAACGTTTCATTGCACTTGAGATGGAAAGACAGGCGAAAAACGACCGATAAACAGCTCATGAACGCTTCACATTTCCTTCAAGACGATTTACGTTTAGGGCAAACGAGAGGGCAGTCTAGTACCTTATCGCAGAGCAAAAGTATCCTTTTTTGTTTCAAAAAAATCTATTGTTCAAAAAAAAAGTTGGAATATGCATTACACTAGTGACGGCACAGTCTGTCTACCATTTCCGCTTAAGATCTGATGAAAGATTCTTGATCATAACTTTCCCGACTTTTATGAGTTCACTGAAGCCAGAATATAATTAAAGTGCACGCTTTTATTTCCAGCAAAAAGCTATCACGATGATTTTTCATATAATTTGCAGCACGTAAGAAAATATATCAATTTGGAGCAGGATCAAAACATTTTCGATGTAAAGTTTGGTCATAGTTGTTAATATAATTAACAAGAACTTATTAATGAAACAACTACAAGTTCGGATTGATCCATAACTCGCTAACTTCTCAAAATTCGCAAAAAAGACATGAAATGCAGCAAATTGAAATATAAGACGTTTCATAATGAAGAATATCTCTAAGCAATAAGTCATATCTGCGTTTTACAACAAAAGCATTTAGGACTCTCAGTCGCCTCAAAGATCGTATAAAAAATAACGACACTGGACGGGTAACGAGATTTCGTAAGAACGTTGTGGCGAGTGACAATATCCGTGAAGTTTATTGACTGTGCCATAATGACGCCGTCGCTATCCCCTCTGCTTCCACCCCAAACTACCGCCTTGTTCTCTTGAGATGCGACCGCCAACTCGCTGTATTAGCAATAAAGTTTGAGTGGTCACTTATCGCTTCGCAGATTGTAAAGCTTAGGAGATTGCCTCATACACAATAAGCCAAATTTGTGCTTAGGATATCTTTCGATTACAAGGTAAAGATATAGTGTAATTAAACTAATATGTGGATAAGTTTGAGTAGTCGAGTAAGCAATTTCGTTTTCAAGACCTTCCATTAGCCTACTAGTAATCAAAGGAACCATGAAAACGACGATATAACTATTTAAAACAAAAGTGACTTCATAGAAAGACGAATAATGAGACTGAACTAAAGCAAACATCCAAAAATACAATGGTAATTAGAACTGGTTCTAAAAAAATGAAAAATTAGGGAGAGCAGGAAATACTCTCCTCTTAAAGTGGTCTGGCAATACATCACCGAAACACGCTCTTATCCGTCTGTAAACACCGCTCCGGAAGTGCATTTCAAAGACAAACACCAGTGACACAAAAAGCTTAACGTCGATATTCACTTTTAAAACGCCATACTACTGAAAGCCTCAAATTTCTTGTCAAACCAATCTTCCCTAGTAACCGCAATTAATTTCTTAAGCTACTGAGGCTGCTTCGAGCGAAGAACCTCTCCATACGCTAGATGTAGTATTTTTTCCTCGCCACCAACCACAGCAACGATAACCTCTACCAAGAAGACGTAACATACTCCGACAATTGCACAATAAAGATAAAATGCACGCAGGAATTAAGCGCCACTCGCGAAACTGTATCATACACATCCGCCATACCAGAGACCACACAACAACAATAATCGATACCACGTTTGATGAGAATTGACACACAAGCCTGGCTCGCAAACTCCACGAGAGAAATCCTCAACGACATACCAGCCCATACAACCTGGAGCTGAACCTTACAGCCACATAAATGGCTTAGTTTCTCGAACACATCGCATCATTCAACCCCAATTCCAAAATGAGCACACACTTGCTGTAAGCAACAATCTGCCCACTGTTCACAACATACACTGTCGAATCAAGTGCCTGCACAAAAGATCTGATCCCAAAACCCAAATCATACCAAAAATTAAGTATTGAAGAAGAGCAGACAAAGTTTAAAATCCCAACGGGAGAAATCAAATCATAGAAGCTGTCACAATGTTAAAATACGTCTCCTCCACTGAAAACGCGGCTCGTCTTTTCTATAGCAGGATTATAGATTTTGTGCAAATTATCAAAGTTTTAATGTACGAGGTAATTAGTAGTTTTAATGGATATCTAATAACTTGTAACCATGTATCCTTAATTAGGCGGCGGCTGATCTTATTTTAGTTCGTAAGTTACAAACATTTTGGATTAACTTTGCCTGCCTCTACTCCACTGTGAAATGAATTCAACGTGCAGTAGCGAATAAGACGGAGGATTCCATTCTTACCTCAAGTGCATCTTGTACAATTTTCGTGCCATCTTCATTTTGTTTCTCATCAAATGTCTCAACGTTTCGATGGTCGACTTCATGTTGCTCAGTCGAATGTCGTACATCACTGAGAATATTCTCATTGAGATCATTCGATAGTGACGAATCATTCGGATTTACATCCGCACCACCAGCTTCTCTGATAACTTCGGCAGATTTAGCCTCCGATGTTATATCAATTTGTTCCAACTCTTGGCTCATATTCATTTCTCGAGTAGCTGTTTCACCGGCTCCAACATCTTCTCTACTGCCGTTGTAACTTTTACCTGACATCGAAGGTAAAGCATCGTCACGAACTGAAGAGGCGGACGAGGTGAGATTCAGTTGGGGTTGTACGATGGTTTTCATCTCGCCGCCAACCGCTGGCTTTACCTTTTCTGCTTTTGAGTGCATCTCGACGTCTCGACGTTGTCGACGTACCTCTTGAACTTTCGTAACCTCGGTCTCGCCACCACTGAGTCTCTCGCCCGTAGACTCCTCAACTTCCAACTCCAACTGCTTCTTATTGTCGTGTATACTGTTCTCACTCGTTGACTTTAGTTGAGGTTTTATACTTTCTGAGTATTCTCCTTTTCCACCACTTACGCTTGTTTCCGGTTTTGTCCAAAGCCTACTACTGTGCGGTTGTGTCGTACTTACATCCGGAGTAATCCTCGTATTGTGGTTGGTCTCTGTTTTTGACGCTTTTTCAATATCCGACAGTCCTTTGTTCCCCTTATATGAATTTATATTAATTTCAAATTTTGTTAAAACAAGATTGCCAAACTTTTCGGACGGCAAATCTACTTCCGATTGAAGAAATTTTCAATTTATTGGATTTTTTTTTTTAGAAATCGACGATTTTTTCAATATCATTTCATGAAAGATTAATGATCACTGTCTTTATTTGTTCATCAACTTCAATGAGTTGTCCAATTTCAATTTATTTATTTATTTTGGGTCAAAATATATACGTTTAGGATTGCTTTGTGTAAATTTAGTCGTTGGAAAATCGTTGCATGCAATATAATCTGCTTTTGGATTGTGTGAAGTAAGTCTCGAAACCACACCCGACATTGGAAAAGTTAAATTCAACTGAATTACCATTGGAGATGACTTTGTGGTTAAAGGGTTTACGAAGGGGTATTTTTTTCGATAAAAGATAAAATGGTACAGTATTTAAATATTCAAGAGGCGTTAAATCACCTCGGAAGAGCAAACGTCTTCTTCAGCGTCTGTGTCCTCGTTTGAATTATCCGAGCTTTGCCAGCGTGTATGTTCAGTTTCTCTCACGCCAGCGTATCTGGGAGAGGGAATCACGGGTAATGAGGAGGAATGAGTCGATAGAACGAGGGACTCTTCGCCTTGATCGAAACCCATAGCACTTTTGGCTTGCACCAGCGGGGTTATCGATTGGCTACCGGAACAATCGAGATCGGCAAGATATTGGTAAAGATTCATGAAGATCCTAAACGATATTCTGGCGGAGCCACCCTCCGGTTCTTTCGTCAATAATTCGCAGATGTAAATCATAGTCTCGTACAGATTCTGCTCTATCAATCGTCCAGAAAATTTGCCAGTGCGTTAATCTTATATGAATTCAAAATTATTCTCGAATGAAACGAAATGTGACGGTAATGATTATTTTGTTCAACATATAACAAAGTTAAATTCGTTTATGTTTCATTATAAATTGCCGTCACCAAATTCACGATTAAATTAATTCATATTTTTCATCGAATTAAACTTTTCGGTTTACACGGGGAAGTTAAAATGAATTTAAAAAAAAAATGGTCTCAGCTTACAGTCTTTATATTTTTCTGAATTCGGGTAAATGTTTTCACAGTTTTTGCAATACGGTATTTCGATTGTTTTCAAGATAAAGGAATAAGGAATTTCTGCAATTAAAATGAGCGAAAAGGTGAGAGTAATAATCGATGGAAATCTGGGCTTACGTTTCCCAAGAGACCGCATGCTGTAGCGAGAAAACGATAAAGATCCACATTCCAGATTCGAGCATCTCCAGATAAATCGTACAATCGACCGGCCATGACAATTAAATACAGAGTTGTGTCCTTAAGGGCCACACCACGCCAATGTCTCAAAAGAGACTCAAACTTAACGGATATCGTCCTAGGCTTTTGGTCGGTCGTTAAGTTCAGCTCTTTCGAATCTTCATGGTGACACAATTGATTTAAGAGAATCTTGAGAAATCGAGGAGTTATTCCTGAAGGATGAACGTATGGCGGATATTCGAGACGTTCCTGTAATTCAACCACATTTACGTGCAGTAAAGAAAAATGTTACTGGTCTGCAAGGAACGATTAAACAGGAAATTAAATGCGAAACTTTTGAGGCAGTCAATTTAGGCGTTTCAATAAGATTTAAATGGAACTGCAAAGCGAACAATATAGTTCATTGGGTTATTATTTTAATCAAAATAATAACTAAAGCCTGCAATGTCAAGAAAAATTCTAAAGAATTGTTCCCCCACAAAAAAAAATATGACAAACTTTGATAGGAGGCACATCGCCGTTGGCTAAAGCTCCAAAATATGCAGCAGTCCAACTCAAAAGATCATAAGGTTGTGTACGAATTGCTGCCTTGGCGTAATCCTTCAAAATGCTCGGAAACGTAACAGGAATGTCTATCTGTTCGGCAGAATATATTCGCATCTTTTGGTGATCTCTACAATCAAAGATTTTCGATTGAAATATGACCAGTATACGATTTTAGGTTTTAAAAGTGTCAACATGTGATAATAGACGTAAGATGCGATTTGAGGTTGGTTCAGCTTTATGGTAAATTTCCTTCAACTGAGAGAACTCGCTTGGGAGAAGGGAATTGTAACCCAAGAGGGACAACGCCCGTCTTCAGAGTGATAAAGCGAAACTCGAGGAAGCCCGTTTTACTTCTCTCTGACTATGCTTCTTCGTGACTCGACTGCGCGAAACGAGATAGACAATGACCTGAAGCAATTTCATATGTCACTGCTCAGCATTTGGTCCATGATGAAAAAACAGCAGAAGAGAGAACATTGACGTGTTGGAAAACGAAGGTAGATTTCCAACGATTTCTTGTTAAGGGATCTTCGTAGTGTACAAATTATTTTTAAAACCTAGACTTTCAGAAAGGTCCTCTAGTAAATGTTGATCATTCGAATTTTCTGGGTTACTGCAGCAGCATTCCTTGTAAAAAAGGGTTCGAGCGGCTGCAGAAACGCTCGAAACTTTTAAAGTGTTTTTCTCCATACGTTGCTTTCTAAAATGGTGGACAATTTTCATCGACCAGTTTTCGAGCAATTCCTATCGCATTTTGCCACATAATTCTTCATGACATTCCTCGGCAGGCTATCTCGGCTATTTTTTATATTGAAATTTAATAATATTTTTCAATAACGAAAAACTGTGCAAAAAAGGGTTCCATTTGATATTGAATTTTGAAATGGCCGCCATTTTGTTAATTTTTATCGAAAAAAGAATCCTCCTAGCCTCCTTAATTTTGTTATACTCATTAATGAATCTTTATGGATTTTTTACTTCATAAAATTCTCGAAAGAGTATGAGCGTCTACCGTCAGACACTTTTTTTCCGGCAACATTTCGGAAGAGTGAAAAATGTTATTAAAAAAATAAATGTCAGACATAAAAAAAATTACTTGACAAAAAGTACTTGACGAATGCGGAACATATTTGTACATTATACTACCAGTTGCCACGGGTTTTATAAATCATGTAATACTTTCTTTTATCAGCGTGAAAAAAAATAATAATAATACGCTGCTGAATGACATGAAAGCAACACAATAGAATAACGAGTCGATGATGCCGCCATGAGTGATGATGTGTTCACACTTGTGACACGTGTAACATACATCTGTGGGTTTCACAACTACGCGGCTGTACTACGTGGAAAAATGCTGATTAAATTTGTTCACATAGTTTTTTTTTTCGTTTATTCATTTTTTAATTTGTCATTTTTAGATCGAGACGATACGGAGCCGTAAACCATCCTACTTGGTAAGTTATTTTTATTAAGTACCAACTTAAATTATTTCTTCTTCGTACCATTCCAACGCGTTAAATGTTCGATTATTAATTTTTCTTCAACCCTTTGGCTGCAGGCCTATATCGTCGTGACTGTTAAAACGTCGAATTTTAATCGATCATGAGTGGTTTTCAACCCTCAACATTTTTTCAATTGTTTCACCATCACCAAAGGATAGAAAGGTAAAATTATGATGTGTAAAAAATCACGAAAAATGCTGAATTGGTGGTGCACATTCCTACCAATTTGTGGCCGGAAAGTTAATCGAAATCGAATTTTAGCTTCAAAACGATTTCCTGAACTTAAGACTTTGTTAAATTCAATAATTACGAACTCATGAAAAAGTTTAATAAAAAAAATTATGTTAGACTTTTCGCTTTAAAATTGTTGACCATGAACTTATGGTTTTGGCGATCGTCAGCGATGGTAGGACACCCTGTAGATTTGCTAATGCGATTACTCTGCGTCCTTCACGTCTCTTCCTTTCTCTATCTCTATATATACCTCTTGATGTGAAGAGCAAAGAGGTGAACGGAAGTGACCTCCTAGTATTTTAATGGAAACGTACAATTGATGCACCGCATTTAAGCGATCAACAAGTCCTTCATAACGATGCATGAATTTCGTATTTCCATAGCTAAAGTAGTGGCTAAACCAAATGTCGCTGGCAGCGCACATACATTTATTTTAGAGAGGAATAAGCTGTGGAGAACGAGAACCAGTGGATGAATAGAATGAGAAATATCCTTGAAGCGAAAAAACAAAAGGGAAACAGGGAAACCGAAAGTATGAAAAAAAAACAATATTATAAAAAAAATATTATTAACAATAAAAAATAGTAATTCACTAGATTTAAAGATATAAGTGATATTCAGTCATGGATAATACTTTGAATGAGGTTTTGAAGAATATTATCCAAAGATCGTTGAGAAGTATGTGAAGGAAACCATATAAAAAAAGTCGTCAAACGATAAATAATTGCAAATAAAAACGAAATAACAGTATCGGGAGAAACTCCCAGTGGAGCAATTGTGGTGCAACTTGCTGCACATATAATTCCGGTTGCACCTTCAATGAACTCTGTGAAGCACTCCTACAAAAATATACGACCACGGGGGAACGTAGTGGACAGAATTTCAACTAATACCTTGCCAGAGTAGACTCTGTCCACATCTCGAAAGATAACCGCTGCTTCGAGGCTAGAATTCTTCGGAGACAGCCGCAACCGAGTATTTTAGAAGCTACATCAACCACAGATGTCATCCGTTATGGGCTCGAATACAAGCCCCGGTGTAAGTGAAAAATAAATTCGATCGTTATATGTGAAACCAATCGAAATTCCTATAAGAAACGAAAATTCACATCTGAACAGTTATCTTATGTAGCAGATCATGTAAACGTGATTGAGAATTTTTTATTATAAATTCGTATTTTTATTCCTATTCACGAGTTTTTTTTTTGACACAAAATGCACGTACTTTGTTAAGGGTGCCGAGAATGTGTCCTCAAAATTTTTTTGAATCAAAAAACAAAACGGTTTGGCAAGAACTTGATCTTTCGAAGCTTTTAATCAGAATGTCTCGACACTCGCAGTAGAATGAAAATAAAAAATGGGCAGTCAAGGAAAGAAAACTCAGATAGAAGAGCGAAGCGCAGAAAAACTTCCTTATCTCATTTCACGAAGGATGCAACTAGTTTTTTAACTAGTATACTTTAATGTTTTTCAAATGAATTCTCATTCTTGTACTTTTATACTTTCTTTTTTGCGCTAGCAACTGTACATCTTTCAGATAACGTTGTCATTGTAAATCACATCAATGAGTCAAACTATCGGAAACAAGATAAACGACATCAGTTTTTCGTACGTCATGCATTTTGCCTGCCCGATCACATTATTCATCATTTTTGTAACGTTATTTTTCATTTCGAAGGATATGCTAGAAAATTCCATCATATAAATATCAAGACATGATCGCAAGTACCGTGAACGATAGGAAAAATTATTGTATTTTTAAAGGATTTTGAAATCCAAGAATTCATTTAATCGGAGTAACTATTATATTTCTCTCCGATTCTCATTGGATATTTAACGTGATCGGAAAAAATATGTATCGTTTCTATCGAGATAATCTGTCAAGGTTTTCAAAAGAATTTTTTCCTTCGAAATACTAAACTTATCCTAGCGTCAATTTTCATTAAAATTGCCATATGTCGATTACGTTTATAGATTTTTTTACATTTTTGTGGACGAACATAATTGAAAGAACAAAAAGCTATTGTTTAACGATGATTTTTAATGTTTTTTTTTTTTTTTTTTTTTATTGTCAAGTACTCGGAATACAACAAATCGTATGCAAAAGGAATCCACATAGAAATATTGAAATTGGGAGTTTGATAATTGATTTATAGAAGAAAAAAAAGTGGAAAACAGTTTGGAATTTATCCATTAAAATCTCAAACTGTGAATTCTTGTCTGCCAGCATTGTATATACGAAAAACGAATTTAAAAAAAAGCAAGAGTAGAGGAAGGAAACCAAATTATTTTTGCAATTTCCCGGTCTCTTCCGCTCGGTGGATATATACCGTGAAATCCCTTAATACTCGTTCTTTCTTTTCTTTTTCTCTCTCTTTCTTTTTCACTTACCCCTTCGATCAACCCCCGTGACGACGAGATGAAGAAGATGAGAAAGAACGGACATAAAAGCTATTGGCGTAATCTCGTACAATATAATAATTCTCGGCCACTGTCGAATTAATCTGGGATTTAATGAAAACCGAGGACCTCTTGGAAAGCTAAAAAAAATAAAAAGACCGATAAAAAATACAGAAAACGGACGTGATATAAGGGAAGCGGAGATCGAAATGTACTTGGTATACGCTCAAGTTAATGTGAGTCCACCATCGTCAGACCTTTCTACAAGAAAGATAAAAACTTCATTCATTTAGCCGATTAATTTTTTAAACCTTTTTTTTCTAATTATGGGTATTTTTTATTGTTATTGTTCCTGTGTATATCCTCGCGAGTTTTCATGGGCCCCTATCTCATCATTTTAATCATGTTGTTGATCTCTACATCCTTTGAAAGTAACAAAATTCCTTATATTTTTTAGCAGAACTCAAAATTTATACGTAATGTTCGAACAATTCTGTATTGAGACGCAAATATTGATTCTGCAAATTAGGAAGATTTTAGATATTGAAAATATAGTATATTTATATATTTTTTCAAAGCTTTGGGTTCAAAGGGTGCCAACGCCAATCCCAGTTCACTAATTTCAGGGTCCTGTCAGACTTACACGAAAACCACTGTTTCTAATGCACTAATGGCGTTGCATTTGCCGAATTTCAAAGCGGCCCATTCAGACAGCAATATTTTTAGTGAGTTTCACTTGGTCCACATCATAAGAAGCTCAGGAAAATCATTTCCTGCTCAGCGATTGATGCAGTGCATAGTTAAGCGCTCACCCAACTAAATATTAACCTTGCCCTAGGCTGCATGCTTAGGTTGAAAGATCGTTTGAATCAAACACCGACAGTACACCCATAGCTGGTGGTTTTTGTTTCTCATTAGATTCGACTCTCATCGGAATTGCCCTTTCAATGTGCTACAGCCGGCGTTTGAGAGGTACCTCTGCATGGTTAGGTGTTTGGAATATTTACGAGAAAATAGAAAGTGCACAGAAAGGATTCTAGTAGAGGATTAAAAAAATGAACAAAATAGCAGGCAAAAGAGAGTCAAATGAAAGAATAATATATAACAAAAAAAATGAGGAGTGAATAACTGGGCGGAAGTCATAAGTTGGAATTGGAATTGCAACGAAGTAATAATGACTTTAACAGTGAAGTAGAAAATTTGAACGTAGCAAGAAATGAGACAAAGGTGTCATGAACATTATTGGAAAAAAGTTGGTTCAACAAGAAAGGAGAACAGAAGAAAATGAGATGAAAAAGTGGGATCCGGAAATTTGAAAAGATAAAATGAAATAAAGGAGAACAAAGAAAGAAGAACACGTTGAAATGAGTACAACGGAGAGTATTTTTACACGTAGATGTACGTTTTTTTTTTTCGAAATCCATCTATTTTCTCTGTTCGCTTTGAAAGCTGTAGATAAAAGCAGTTTCGAGAGAAAGCGAACTGCAATTAAAACTCGATAACTATAATACAACGCAACGAACATTGAACTTTAAAAGTATTTTTCATATGAAATTGTAGTCATCGAAGAGAACAGTGTCTTGGGGCTGAGTATTTAACAATATTTTTGTTTTTTTATCGTTCGTCGTCTATGTTGATTTTTTCATTAGGAAATGGTCATCAAAGAGAAGGAGTGGTGGGTATGGCTGGTGACAGGGGAAACAAACACGTACTCGTTAATCACTCGAGGTTCAAGTGACGTATGAAACGATCGTATGCGAAAAATTGTTGTTCTCGATTCTCTCGTATTCTTCAGCTCATTAATCATCATAACTAGAATATATAGTTTGAGGATATGAAGATTTTGAAAGAATGAGAAAAGAGTTGGTAAACGTGTGTGTATTTTTCGACAACAGTCGCAATAAGCACGGCTGTTCGTTATTAGCTGATTCATATTATATTCTTGAACAAGTTCAATAATGAATCTCCTCTTGATCTGCTCCACGGAAAGTTCAGGCGGAGGAAGCTGATTTGAATATTATTGATTTTTTGCGCTGGCCTTTTCTTCATTTACGTTTCAAGAGACTAGAATCGTTGGAATATGGCAGCTGCCTAGAAAGTACCTTCGAAGGACTTGCGAATTTATATAGAATAGAAAGGAAGAAATAAAAGAAAGCGAAATTGAACCAGAAGAATTAATAATCGCGCTCGTCTTCTAGCAACTCGGCATTCGCTTGCATTCTAGCGAAAGGAAAAATGTATACAAGAGCAGAGAAAAATGCGGCGTCTCTCGCTTCACGCTCGCACGAATTCTGTCACAAACTTTTCTCATAAATTCGTTCCATCGATTCGTAGAGCTAAAAACCTCTGCTAGGGTTCAACTAACCTTTTTGGACAAAGTGGAAATTTTCTCTCGATCTCTATGCATGCTCAACCAGTTGTGCAATTTTTTCCTTTATATATTTTTATATCGATGATAAGTTTAAAAGAAAAACGAAAAACGAGAGCCTTATTGTAAGGCTGTCAGGCGAAAGCCATGTTTTTCCTTTTGCATTGATCGCGAATGTCAAAATATATTTCTTGGTCAATATCTCTCCGTGGAATTATTCCTGGAATCTGGTTCATTTCTTCCCCATAGAAATTCCGCACATCAGTATTTTGTCTAATCTTATTTTTTCGATATGAAACTGAAGTGTACAAGAAAAGTAACGGAAAGCTTGAGGAAAATAGTTTTGAGAGCCCGTCATCCAATATTCCATCGTATACTTTCTCGAAATGCACGATCTCTTTTTTTTTTTACATTTCCCTCACTCTACAAAATTTTCTAGTTCCTGACAGACGCAATTCATGTGTTGTCCGTGCAGTCACATGCACTGCTACGATTATTGTTGTATATCGGATCAACGGAGAATCATTGATTTACCAATTCGTGAGACAAATCGAGCAATTGTTTAATCAAGCTATCAACGAAAACGATTATCGTTTTGAACTTATACAACTCTCCTGTACCGATCGAACCTCTTCTCGTCAATTTAACATTGCAAATTGACGGAAACCATCTGTGTACCTAACCATTCCTAGTGTGAATGCTCCAATCTCTCAATCCTCTTACCGGTTACCCATCCAATTTTCTCAGAGTGCTATTATCGAACATCTCTTTGTAGGATATTTCACAGACACATATATACATGGAGCATAGCATGCATGAATGCATCCTATAATATCGATATAATTGTACATTGGAATCAGTATATTTGCTTAATTGAATAGCCTCTGATTGCGCAATGATACTGATGGAAAAATAAATGAGGGGATTTTTCCAAACGACTCTATCAAATTTAATAGCATTTCATTAAAACGATCTATCAGACATTCAGTCGCGGTTAAAATCTTGCTGCACAGTTTTCTTTGACAACGTTGAATTTTTAAGACAGTTCAAACTTACACGTTGTCCTCTTTCTATCTTAGACTCATGATTCAAATATGGAGTATCTATGAGAGCATAATGCAACTTTTCTTTAGCTATCTCTTTCGCTTTTTTAAAGCTGGTAGAGCATCTTATCAAGAAACAAGTGTCTGCAGAGTTATTTAAAAGTTTGTAAACGTATCGAATTCAAGAATTCCAATTGGAAAGATCTTCAGATCCGAATAACCCGTAAATTTAATTTTTAGTCATATTTCGATGGTCTATTCTTAGAATATTTGAAGAATTCAACAGTTCGAATACTCGAAGAATTAACAGTGCTGGCCCACTAGAGTGAATTGGTGTACTCAGAAGTTTCGCTGCCTGGCTATGTATCTATCCTTAACGAAACGTAAAATGGCACTTGACCATTTTTATAGCAGTCTCATACTTTCCCAGCTCTTACAGCTTGAATTCAAAGGAATAAAGTAAAAAGTCAAGAACTAAAGCTGTGAATTAGCTGTGAAAATATAAAAGAATAGCGAAATTGGAAAATTCTAAAATACGAAGCTGTTCATTTCTTTACAGGAAATTTGGACGAATGAAAGGGGGTCAGGGTTTCTGACGAAAGTAAAAGCAACGTGAGCCGTTTCATGTACGACGTATAATGAAATATGGAAATCGTTCTTCATTTCTCAATCGAGTGGCCCTTGGAGCTGCTTTTCTCATCAGACTAACATTTGCATAGACTTTATATGTTTAATTGAAAACTGATCATGTGTAGATGATAAACTGGTGGAGAGTTATCTGGAACGATCACTAAGGATACACTAGAGAAAAATGAACTTTTGTGACGGCAACAATGATCACGTGAAAACCTCAAAATTAGGAGCTCCATATTTCTTCCCTTCTCTCTGTCTCCCTTGCTCTACATCTATCTGCAACGACCCCTCGTTGCATCCACGTAGTCGTTTGTGTTGTTGGAATGAATCGGAAGCCATTGTGCAAGCGTTACAAAGAGAAGTACAGCTTTACCCACTGAACAAGTTGGACTTGTGTCCTGGGGTTGGCCTACTTGCCCCAATCTTTCAATGTGTCCCATTTGTAATTAAATTCATAGAAAAGTAATGAAGCTCTATTGAAATAGATGATACTGTGGTTGACTATCGATTGATGACATTTTTCATTTGAAAGACAGCGGAATGACATTGATATTAGTGGAAATTGTCCTTCGTTGAAAAAAAAATTAATGTTTGCAAAGTGAAGCAACATCATCGAAGCAAAATGGTAACGAAATACTATTTTTTAGATAATAAAAACAGTGAATCGTGAGTAAAAATACTCGTAAAGAGCTAAGTAACTTCGATAAAAACGTGGGCCGATTTGTGACGAAAAAAAAAGAAAAGTTTTATGGTAAATATTTTTGGTAAACATTCGGTGATTCCCAAATTTGATCGTCGCTTATAGCAGTCTTTCGATTTTTTTCCTACGTGTAGGACCGTTTAATAAATCAACCATTTCGATTAAATTTTGGTCACGAATTTTGAAATAAAAATATGTGTGTCGTATTCATTATGAAATTTTTAAAGCTATATTTCTTTACTAAAAGTTCGGCGACTTAACTATTGATAAATTTTTTTCAGTAAAATAGGACGTTTTTAAACTTTGTCGTGCAACATGATTCGTTATTTATTATTCGTAAAATTATCTGAGATGTGTAAAAACGGTGGTAAGAATTTTCCTCTATCGGAACAAAGGGCACGAATTACAAACGATAATCTATCTCCATCATGTGCACGCGTCCGCCATCTTTAGTCTCTCTCACACTCATATATAAGCGTGCTGAGGCACACGTCACGTCAGCTATTGACCCGACAGTTTGACTTGCACTGGAAGATCCTTTCTTGGGTCCGATATCACCCTCGAAACAGTCTGTTTATTTATTTTTCATTTTCGATACGTTAGTAAAACCCATTGGATATTATTCATCCTCTAAAAAACTAATGTGTTTAGATTGTTTGTTTTTAAGGATAAAACTTTGAGAGTTGACAAAAGTTGAATGAGTGAGATGGCAATGCGGGTTGGGTAAGCGGGAGAGGGGCAAAGAAAATGCGACGCACCATGTGAGTGCGTGTGTCTATGTTCAGGAAAAAAAAGACCAGATGGCTCGTATACCACACAACTGGTGGGGAAGTGAAGTTGAGGGAAGAGCACTAAGAACGAACAGCAAATCTCTCCCTTCGCTAGTTCCCTTGCCTGTTGGAGTTACTTCACTGGAACGTGCTCTTTATATGTGCATGTATCTATATAACGAATATGTTACAAAAGCTCAATACTCTCAACTCGAGGGGCTCCTGATGCTCCTGATGCCCGATTTGGATCCCTTCAGTGGCTGGCGCCCGAGTCTTTAAAAAATAGTATCTATGGCTCGGAGAAAAAGGAGCAAGCGATCTTTTCGTTACACGCTGCAGCATTATTTTTCTTTCTTGTTCTCTGAAGGATATTTGGAATGTTGCTTGGACTATTATTATCCATTCTTTATACATTTTATCGTAGTTTCTAGAAATAAGTAACGATTCCTTTATGATTTCATTTATTTGTAATGTTAATACCGTACTCGAAAAAAAAATGCGCTATAAAAAATTACGAATTACGAAATAAATTGAATTCATTATGATTAAATTGATCATATTTTTTCTCTGAAAAAAAATTCTTAAATATCCGAAGAATAAGATTTTTTTTTATTGTTAATAAGATACAAAAATTTACCCCATTTCGAATTGCTGTTTTGTTCAATGAGAACTATATTTTTATATGTCTTTTTATTGCAACATCATGAAATTATAATGGAATAATATCGTTAAGTGTGCAACTCGATAAAAAATCGATTTTGACCTGTTCTATTTTCATTTTCTTCGTCTCTATATAGAACAAAACAGATTCTAAATGAAAATACACATATATAATTGATGTCACGACACCACTCACAGTCCTACCAGTCGTAGGCGACAGAGTGTGTCTGGCTATATCATACACTATGTTTGGCAATCAACACCAAGCCACGTAGCATGTCAACAAATAGTTGATCACGATACTGAAAATTCGGCTGAATTCTCTACACCGTCTCACAACTTTAATGGTGTGAGCTACACGAATACTGATGCATACTTTGATGACATACCACGACCTCCATACTCGTAGCAGTTTTTGCAAATAGAACAGCCACTGAATAGCATGTTTTCAATGAATTTTCTAAGATTATATTAATGTTTTACTTTACGCAACAGTTTTGGTGGTGATGAAGATTATCCTATAAAATTATTCGATCTTTAATTTATTATTTGCTACAATAAAATTACATCGCTCATTTCGGTTAAAAAAAATGAATAAAAAATATAAAAGTATTGATCTTAGAAACACTCTGTGCGTTATTGTACCTGCGAATTTAATTCTATACAAAAAGTTACGACATAAAAAGGGAGCAGTTTCGATCTTTAGATTAATAGGTTGGTTTACGTGTGGGAAATATACATTGATTTCCAATGTCGTTTGTAGAATATTTCAAACCAAGTTTTATTACAATTTTATATAATGAATGAGACTGATGCGTTCGAGGATTACAGTCCGGTTGTTTTTCTCTTTGCCATTGTTTTTTTTTTCTTTCTTTTTAACGTCAATGGAACAAACTAATATAAAGCCCGTGAGATGGAATAATTCATTGACTATTTTCATTTCCCACAATCATAATAAAATTATGAACGAGACAAAGAATTTCTTTATTTTCGTAATTACAACATGGAAAAAAATGTGTTTATTTATCCATGTCCGTGCCTTTTCAAGCTTGTTTTCAAGTTCTTCTGATTCCATAGAATTGCTTAGTTACGTTTCTACCGCAGTATACTAATTCAACAGACCCTGTATTTCATCCACTGAAATACTCATTTTGTTAGAAAGATCGAAATTTCGTTCCCCCGATCGATTTTTTTTTTTTTTTTTAATGCAGTCAACTCATATTATTGAAATGACGCTAAATATTCGATTATTTTTTTCTGAACACATAATTATGTGAGTCAACACAGGAGATAGTTCAATTACTTTTATATTCAAGTCTTCCAACAAATCATTTTACCAATAACAAACAACAAAAGATTTCATGAATAGAAACGATACTTTCGTAATAAGTCATAAACATACACGAAAAATCGAACTAAACGATGCTCGTATTATTAACCAAATGTTTTGTAGAGTATTTCATTCGAGTATACATTTTATTTGGGTTTGTTTTCAAATTATGTACCGCTATTAAATGACAGTCGGATTAAGAACATAGTGAAATGCAAAATGAATGAAATTGACTCGACCAAATCGGTCTGTCAGTGTCAGGACTAGCAGAGAAGCCGGAAGACCTGTGCCGATACTAGGGACTATATTTGAACCGAGTTTCAGTTGGTTAAGACCATCGGAAATGCAAAAAAAAAAAAAAAATACTCGTTTCCGTTTAGCGATCGATATGCGAGTCGATGTATGGCTAAACGATCACTCATTCAAGTACTGGCTTCGCGAAGGGTTATTTAACTTGGGAGATAGCCAAATCCGCACATCGGCAGGACAACCATCGCTGTCAGTACTATCTCTTGTATGGCCACATAAAAATATTGGCCATACGAAGAAAAAAAAAGTAATAAAAAAAGTTGCGAAATTACAATACAGTGAACAGCAATGAAAAATGTTCATTCCACCATTTTTTACCAATCGGAAATCGATAGAAACGAGCTAGTACGATTGCAAAAATCTCGTAGTAAAAACGCCTCATAATAAACAAACGAAATACCACAATAAGCTATACCTACGTACGAAAAACTTTCAGATTGGATTACACCGAAATCGCTACACACATCGAAAATGATGTTAAAGTTTATTTCGTTGAAATGCAATGAAATTCTTAAACAGAATTCACACTGTTAAAAAAAAATTGTTCATCTTACTAGTACTATAATTACTATAATTAAATGACCCAATTTTTTTAAATTGCTATGAAAAAATCTTCAGTCCTACTGTTGACTGAGCCAGCAACAATTTCCAACGATATACTGTCGTTGTTTCATAGGGAAACGATAATAAAAGGTGCTGAAAGCTGTCCAATGACCTTGGAGAGTTAACGAGTTTTCCTCGGAGTACGTATATTTGATGCATAGAAAACGTATCCTTTATTACTCCATTTGGAAACTGAAATAACACCTCAAATCGCAGAGTGACACTATGACTCAAACTTTTCCCCCGAGACAACAATTTCTCCCCCAGATCATGTCATTTTTTTTTAAAACGTTTTACGATCTCTATAACAACTATATGAATTACTAACGTGATATTATAAATTAAAGTGATATTTCATCAAAAAGAGAACAAAACTTGTCAAATTGTTGCTTTTTAATTCTTTTCGTTGTTATTGTTTTTTTTTTTTTTCATTATTATTTCGTTTCAAATACATCCTCGTGTGTATCACACACACACGCACATATCGTGACGTTGTTTGATTTTTTCTCGGTTTTTTTATAATATAAACGAACTCGTGGAACCAAATTCCATGAAAAATGAAAAGTTTCAGATACAGCTCACCCTTTAGTTTTTTTTTCGTATGCAGAGATAACAAAAAGTATGTAGTACATATATTTACTACGAGAACATCTGAAGTGGCCATGTTTACTATTGTTAAACATGGGGTGAGCGTGATTGTGCAAGATACAAGAGGACTAGAAACCAAGCATTTAAAAAAATATAATAACGAGCGTGTGGGCGTACTGTGCAATACAGTGGAATTTCAGTGATGTTGAAGTTTGCATCGTTGGAATGCAGCGAAATTCCTTTTTCTTCTTTAGCAGAGCACAACTGTTATAATCAGTGTTTTTGTACGATAATTGGACAAGCTTTTTACAAACCTAAAAACTCTATTTGCCATAAAAATAGGAACGATATCAAAAAGTAAAAAAAATAATTCATCATATATAATTGCCTCGTTGCTTTTCAACGATGTAAACTTCGATACTACAATTTTCATTCAACAAACAAAGAAATTCAATTCAATAGAATCTCGTTTATATTTTCTTTTAATACAAAAAATCATGATATTGTGAGCGAACGAAGCTATTTTCATATTTATAATGATGAGAATACAGAAATAAACCTGAATTTTTTTTTCCATCTTTCAAACATTGCAAAAAGAAATCCATCGGTAATAATTTAAAAAAAAAATTTTTTAAATCAATTGAAATCATGTAGAAATTTGCATCATTGGAATACAACGATGTTTCTTATTCACATTATCAGCATAAATCAAAAATACTTCAAATCATAACACTTAAAAAAATCGACATGTCCGTGAAATGTTCGAGACACTATTTCAAACGTGAAAGAAACATTATGACACTCCCCGTATCTTTTGAACGATCCAATTTTTAGTGAAAACATTTGCTCCCAAGATTCAAAGATAAGTAAGTAAAAAACAAAGATATTTAAGGTGGTAATAATTAGCGCTTTCTATATATGTATCTTGTATATTACGGTGTTACTATTTACTGTCGCGAAGAGTCTAAACATTATTAACTGGTAAAGTAAGCAGACAATGGACATAAACGTACAAGTGTATTACACCAGTGAGGCGTGCATTTGCCTAGTAATTTGAGGGTTCGTAATGAGTGCAGATGGCATCCCACCCACCATCGCTTTCTTTGCTATCTTCCGGTCTGTAATCTTGCTCCTTCGTTCCTGACCAAGTAAGAAGTTTGTTGTGTACCAAAAACGTGTAAATGAGAAACTTCTCCAGAAACTGTTGGCGGAGCTTTATAGAAGAGCTGAAAAACTCGGTGATGATTTGCATCAGTGGTCATAAAAATGGTAGACAATTAGTGCAGTACACAAAATTAATTCTGCCATCAAAGGAAGCTCGAAAATTTAATTTGGATTAATTACGAGGATACACACGAAGTTTAAGCAAGTTTTGTAAAATAACGATCCCGTATATCATTTGTCTCGCCACAGTCACGTTCTCAACTCAACTCTCCAGTGAATTTTTCAAAACTTGGATACAGTTTGAAGAATAATCTAATAATTCTAGTCGTTATATCTTATGGGAATGTGAAAAAACATTCGAACTTTTGGAAAAAATGGAGTTTAAAGTTTGAGAAATAACCACCTTTGCAATTTCTAATCCACAAAGTTCGTACTTTATATTGCTCTGTCACCGAAACTAAATGGTCATCAAAGTTTTTGATTTTTTGAGACAAACTTCATCATGGGCTTCTCTTCAATTGAGAAAAAAAAAATTGGAAATATGTAGAAAGTTTTCTGAGTTGTTTCGTGAAATGTGAATTTTTCTACCATTACAACAATTATCATGCGGAAGTTTTTTAATGTTTTACAACGCCAAAATAGGTCCTGAGACAAATTTTTTGATATACAAGTTTGCATCGTCGATTGACTATATTTATTATTTTTCAAATCGTCTAAATTTCCATTGGAGAAGTAGTTATTATGTCCTAAAAGAAAACAGTCTATTTGACGTAGCCAAATCTGCGTATAAATTTTACGTTTGTGTAGAAAAAAAAGAAGGAAAGAAAGAAAGAAATTTCGTTGCATTCCAACATGCTTCGAGGAGCGCCGGGAGTGTTTCCGCCCACATCCACTCTTATTGCTACTACGAAAGAAAACTAGTGTATCGCATCTGCACGAGCAGGGTGCAAAGAATATGTGAAAAACTTTATTGATACGGGCAGCCGGATTTACTGAGTTTTTACCGTGCTTCCAATATCCGTTCGTGTTTGAACTAAAAAAATGGTTTCCTGTTGCTGCAAGCCTCATACAAGTATTGACTTGAACGAATGTTGCTAAACACGTGAGACAGCCAAAGCGTTACATCGACATGAGTTAATCGACTCATGTCACTTTATTCAGCCGTAGTTCGTAAAAAAAGAAAAAATATAACGTTCCATTTTATTGGCACGAATCCCACAGTAATTCCATCAAACAATTTCATTGTAATTCGCATCGTAAAAACGTAACAAGTATTGATTTATTTGTTCAATTCCGTAACTCTGTCATTTATCGAATTTTTTTCCGTGATCTGATTTTCCAGCACGAAAGGAAGGGAAGGAATATAAAAAAAAACATTTAGAAAAAACTTCACACGCCTCTGAAAAAAGCGACAATGAAGAAAGATCTCTCTAAATAGAATGATGGTTCGTTGCCTCAGACGCGATCTTCAACAGGCCGTAAATACATAGATTCCTGATTGCATGGCAATGTGTTAATTGTATCATTTATCGTTAGACTTACCCGCGATGGCGAAAAAGAGCAACAAGATCCACGCGTCCATGAGGTAGCCGTTGGTGTGATAACGTCTCTCACGTTTTTCCAGTCGAACGCCACAGCGCGACCCGTGAATATTTACGAAATACTCGCGATCATCCATCAGACGCGATTTATTGTTAAATTGTGATTGACGAACCATCGTAGCGATAGATAAAGCGTGTGCATGTTCACAACAAGCACATATACTTGCTTTTTCTCCCTTGCTCACTTAAATATCGAAATAAAAACAAAAGGACGAAACGATCTTGTTAGCAGGTGCACTGGTATGTTATGGAATTTTCGTAGATGAGACTTTCGGTACGTTATTCCACTTGCCTCTCGGAATTACCACGCGCCTATGACACAAACTTCGGGCTAGAAAAACGTACGGGTATGCGAATAAACAGGTATATTTGCCTGGCTCACTTGGGTTTCTGCCACTTGTCAATTTCTCTTTTTATTATTCACGATTCTGGTTATTATTTTGGAAGAGGAAAGAGGCGCTCTCTTTTATAGTTTAAGTTACGGCGACGACACGAGACACTCGACACTCGGGCGGCGTGCAGTGTCACCCAGTCGTCTCGTTGGCCGCGCAGCGGCGTCAACCGCTCTCGTATACGTATATATATGCATATACGTAGATATACAAATGTATATATATTACTATATATACGTAAGTGTGTATAAATAAAATACAAGCGCTTCTGCGTTCGTTGAAGCTAGATTATTTATTTGTACTCTATTCATTCACATGATTTGACCGGGTTTTTCGTTAAACGATAAGAAAACGAATGCCCAAAGACGAGCAGCGATCCAGACGACCCCATCGGCTCGGAGGAACTCACACGCGCGCGCACTCACGCACCCACACACTACACACGGAAATCCACTCACAACAAGGATGAAACTGGTACACACACTCGTAAAACAGCTTCCACGTTTATACCGTGACGGCGCTTGTGATATAGAGGTAAATACGAAGGAAAACGTTCCTCTCAGACCCAAACGAGTTGTCGACTTTACTTTGCTACACTTTTCCCGTAACGAATCTTGTGCGATATCCAGGGCAATCGCTGGTTTTCTTTCTTCTTTTCTTATGTATTTATATATACAAATGATACTGATTCTTTGAGATTTTTTTGCATCACGTATTACACGATTTGCGATTAGGAACACTCTTTTAATCGACCGAATTAATCAGAGCACCATGAGGAAAACAAAGGTACTAGAAAAATAACCGATCGTGTTGTCCCTTGTGTGATGTTTTTTTTTCTTGTTTTTTTTATTCCCAAGTCCAAAAGATCCGAAGACTCGGGCGTGCTCCGGAGCTCTCTCAGCCCCAGCGTGTGTCCCGTGCGAGAGCTAAGACCTTACTAATACCACGCGTACGCGTTCTCAGCGCCCCCCTCCCCCCGCTCCTATGCTTTCCTGCAATGCGTACTATATATATATGTATACATACATATACATACGGCCCGCACGTACTGTACCAGATTTCGTGCAATATTAAATTTTTCAACATGCGTTTTTAGTTCGTACCAACAAATATGATAGAACTAGTAAATATTTTTTTAACAACTTATTTTTTTGTCGTGTCTGTATATAGTTTGATCTTCGCAGCCTCCTTTCAATGATCAAGGTTACGATTCGAATTACAAATAAAGTCGTTCATCGCTCGTTATCATTTATTGTAATTGGTTGCTCTCTTGAGACTCCCTTTCGAATAAATTTTACAGTTTTTTGTTCACCATCGATCTATATTTCTTTTTTTTTTTTTCGCCAACACGAATACGAATCATTTTCGAAACATACATCTGCGTATACGTTTATGCTGCAATGACATATGTGTTTAATGGGGAACAAGGAAATGGTTGCTCTTTTGGAAAAAACAGATCGAGAGAGCCTCGCCGACGCGGCTGTCTCCGAGATGCTAGTGCTGCTGCTGCGTCCAACTCGATTGCTCCCTTTTGGTTGAACACGAGATGCTCCTTATACAAAGTCCAACCCAAAGCTCAGCAGCCTTCTGTCACTGTCTCCGTCTCATTCGATCCTTAACTCCTTCGCTATCTTAACATCTTTCTCTTTATCTTTACTGCGTTTGTATTTTTTCTTTCTTTTTTCTGCGAAGCCTCGCTTGCGCCTTCCATCGGTTCACGCAATTGTCATCTTGCTCGCTCTTTCGGCAAAGAGGAAAGGGAAGAAGGAGATGGCATCCACCACCGAGCCAACTCCACCGCGGTTGCCCGGAGTATTGACCGGTTCGGTGCTGCCGCGGTGTCTCTATGTGAATGCTAGTACTCACGACGACTACGAGGCGGCGGGCCATGCCCTATACATCTTTTTTTTCCTTTTTCATCTTTTCGTCTTCGTACACCTTCCCGACTGCCCTATCTTACTCTCTCTTTCGCTCCGTTTCCCAGCTTCAAACGAGTCTCCGTTCATTGAGCACATTTTCTTGTGTGCGAGATAATGCGCGCGCATCATTCGCTACTTTCTCGCTCTCTCTCTTTCTCTTTCTCCTCCCCACCCGTCCTTCGCTCGCACACCGATATTCGGACAGAGGAAGAAAAGAGGGAGAAGTAACAAGAAGAGATAGATCGAGCGAGCGAAAAGATAGCCGAATGTTTCTCACTCTTTCATTCTTTGCGCCAGCGCAGTGTTGCCAAGTTCTACCGCCTTCTTCTCTGCTGCAGCTTATTCTTTATACTTATATGTTTCCTTCTTCGCGAATCGTAACTCACTACCAGCCTCTCTCTCTTATCTCTTTCATCGTAATCCAACTTGGTTTGTCGCTTTTTTTCCCTATCTAACTACTTCGTTTTTTGTTGCTTTTGCTTCGCTATTCTTTTCAAAGTACGACGGAGGCCGGAAAACTAACCTAAAAAATATTACGAGCAAGCATCTTTTTGTGTTTTGCTTATTACTGTTCGTCATAACGATATCGACGCTAGAACTTACGACTTGGAAGAGCCTCGAGACGTTTATTCAAGTAGTGCCAACTATCGTCGTTCTTTATATCGCAAATGATATCTTTAAGAAAACTAAACGAAAGATTCGAAACCGAACGAGGTGGATCCTCGGATCTTTGGATCAAGAGGATCACAAATCCAGATGTCCTTTGACTTGAAACATCTCCAATCTCGACCAACGACGAATCCCTTTTGAAAATGTTTCTTATCCTGCTTTTATCCTCCGACCGTTTTCTCATTTTTATTATCCGCTCTCAGATCTTATCATATAGTCGCCACTTCTACGAAACGAGCCAGTGCTTTATTTACTCGGTTGTAAACAATCAGGTGCCACTTGTCCAGGCGTCCAAATTTCTCGGAACTATAAGTTCCAACACCATCCTCACTAACTAAGCTGCTCAGCTCTATTTCACGAACTTTTATTTCCTGCATAGACTTTTCAACCCTGATATTTTATCGGAACGTCTGTCTTTTTCGTCCAAAACTGAAGCTGCTTTTTCCGCTGAAATTCCACCCTATTAGAGGATTAAAACCGATACGCCAAACTTTGCAGCAGGAAAGTCACAGTTTTTGTGTTGTGGCACAAATTGAATAATTCGGAAACGCTTATTTTGGCACTGACGTGGCATAAAATGGCAGGGTCAAAGAATCGATGCCTTTCAAACATGTTTGGCCCATTTTCGGTCAATACTTTCTCACGGTTTGTTAAGATTTAGGAAGAAAAAAAACGTAGTGGTAACTTCGTCGTCGTTCACTGAAACAGGAGCCAACACTTTGTTTCCACCCCAAATGTCATTTATGGCACAGAAAAACCTGTCCGAAATATTTAGTCTCTCTCGCACTCACAGTGGCTCTGATTCTCCTTACGAATCATACAACTAATGCAACTACGCAACTAATGGCAAGGCGTGATATTTCGATACAACTTCGGTTGTGTTGTTGTTTATTTTTTATTCTAAGGTAACCTTCTGTACGGTTGCTTTTTGGTTTTCTGAGGTACGAGGAGATGAGTGAAGTCTGAAAGCAACTATTCATTTTTCATCATTGCAGAAATGTGTTTTCAGTTGGACGATGATATTGAGTAAGTTTTAAAGTGACATAATATTTTATTTTTTTTACTTTTCTGAGAAGTGTTCTACGTTGCTCGCGTCTTTCCACATCTGAAAAAAGTAGGTCAACTAAACGTCTTGGGTAAATATAATATTTTTCGTATCTAGATACGGCGGAACTCTCATTCGGCTGATGAAAATTGTTGTTTTGGATTTGTTAAAATCAATAAAAAGAAAATCGTATCTCGCTTAAAATGAGACAAATGTTTAGTTAAGCTAATACCGAAAATATCGAGACCCCATTTATTCATGGTAGTGAAGCTGGCATCGTTGAAACGCGACGAAGTAAATATATTTCATGACTTTTTGAATGTTATTATTTTTTTCCTGGATTGGGTTATTTAGGTCCAAAAAAAAATGGTCAAATAATCGTAGATAAACACTGCATATAAAATTTGTGTTGTATTGAAGTAGAGAAAAGGAAATTCGTTGCATTCGAACAATGCAAACTTCAACATCATATTTATCCTCATTTAATATCGACTTAACCTGTTCCTCTGTTGTTTGATAATTTTTTTTATTTCTGCGACTCGAAATTTTTCCGCATTGTGCCGCAGCATTGAGCATGGGTGAGTGAATGCATGCGGATTACATGAACGACCCTCTTGTTTGTTTTGTATATAGAATAATCATATATTCATCAGTCTCTCAGTTAACAGAACTTGGAGAATTTTCTCAGAATGTAATTGATGAAAGAGGAAATTCGACGAATCGAGAATCATCAAGAAATTTTTTAACTGTATTCAGGAAGCTATGAATACCTTTGAATTGTTCAATTAGAGCCCCAGGATACGTAATAAACAAGATTTGATCGGCAGACCCAGAGCGATGGGTAATAAACGACCGGTATTACGTTTAGGCAGCCTCCAGAATGAAAACTGGCTAGTCAAGGTCCAGTGTTTGGATATGTGACCACTGGACTGGTAGTGCCGGAAGGAACTACTCATATATAAAACTGTAAAGTTTCAATAAAAATTACACTAAAATTACTTTCACTACTTTACCATGTTTTTATATTTTATTCAATCCATGGTCGGGACGAACATTATATCAACAAGATAAAAAACATGATGTCTTTACACACTGTGTTTGAAAACAATGGTTGACGTATGACTAACAAGCTCAACATAACAATAACAACATGAACAAACTCAGACTGTGGTTAAAAGACATTCTGATGAATAAAATTCAATAAATCAGCATATAACTTGCTCACGAAATTCTTTTTTTTTTAATTATCATAATAAACAAAAAACATCTATCAAACATTGGATTTTTCGGTTTTCAAAATAATAAACCTGCAAATAACATAACTGCGAGAGCACTATCTTGAGAATGATCGAGTTGCTGCTGCGGGCAACACACTGGGTTGCGTGGCTTTGCAGCAGTTCATTAATTAGCCAAGTGGGACGGAAGTAGAGTAAAAATGATGGATTGAGGAATTAAAAATCCAAGACGATATCACGTAGGAAAATTTAAGAAAAACTATAACAAAAATATATGTATATAAATGTGTTAAATCAGCCTGAACGTGATTAAATCATGTGAAATATAAAAGAAAGGCTCTTCGAATTATGTACTTAGGGCGAGCTGCAGTAGTTTAATAAAGTTTCAAGATGAATATCAGGCGCTTGGGTAAAGTATACAAACCGATGCCTCATAGACCCTTATCAAGTGAGTTCTTTCCCTTGTAAAACGAATCAACACCCGTATTTAAAAAATCACTCGAGTGTCGTTGATAATGTCTGATGTGGGGTCTAGTAAATACTCACTTTTCGAAAAGTTCAGTGGAATACAAACACATGAGTATATAAAAGGAAACTAACGATATAAACACATGCTCATTGCCAAGAGGGGGGAGACTCTTAGCTGCGTTTCATAATACGAGTAAGCTCCTCGACATGCCAAGACAATAAAAGAAAAGTAAACAACTCGGTATAAGAAAAAAAAGAGTTTGAGAGTCAGGGAGTAGGGGAGGGAGAAGCAGCGAGCGAAAGAAGCAAGTGGAATAAATAGCTCACGAGAGCTTCGATGCTAGACTTGAGCTCGAAGCATCCTGCTTCCATTTATCCTTATAAGACATTCCCTCTGGGGGGAAAAGCAGCGCGTTACCCGAATTTCTAATGAAGTACGCCTTTCCTCAATATCCGTTTAGCTTTGTCCTTATTTTTTTACGAAAAACGATATCCTTTCATTCCTCATTCTCCTACCGTTACGAACCCAACAAAATCAATCACGAAAACATCAGGAAAGAACGAAAAAATCGATTGAAGCAAATGAAATAAACGTTTTAATGATTGCTACCAACAGATTTTACCTTTCGAGATTCATCACAATCGGTAACGAGTCTCCAAAGATTGTGGACAACTCCGAGACAAATTTTCTGCTCAGTGGCGTAAACAATTTAATAGTAACGTGTATTGCCTGTCAGATTTTATAGCTTTGTTGTGCTGCTTACGTTTCTTTTCATACACACGTGCCTCGCACTCGAAGCCGTTATTACAACAAGCACGAGTGAAGTTTAGCCATAAGCTATTTGAGCGAACTCTCAGAATACAGCTCTTTTGTTTCATTGCGTTGATTAGCTTCATTTTTTTTCTCCAGTATTTTCGCTCGAGTATGAACAGCAGGGTGGCACTGAACAGCGGTTGCTCGTTTCGTGGCGAAAGCCTGTATGTTTTGCTTCGCTCCATCTACGACCATTGCTCAACAATGAATTTAAAGGGCACCCATCCCAGTTCTCCATCTATACGATTCGAACAATAAGCACAATGGCCCTCTTCCTCTGCATGTACGCATTATTTTCAAAGAATTACACCACGCACCCTTCTCCATGCAAATTTCGTTTTGTTTGAAAGCACTCCCCGATTAAAAAGAAACTGTCAATAAAATATTTTTATTGTTTCTCCATTTGGAGATCAATCGACCCTAATAAACAAAAACTTGGTGTGTTTATATATTTCCTTTATGTTTTGTGTACTTTATTGATTGGAAGCCCAAATGTGAGCTCGGCTAGATCTGAAAATTTCTTCTAGGCAATTCATCACTTCGATAATATTTGATTTGATCGAGATAATATTTGATTTCTTTTTTAGAATGCAAAAATGATTTTATTCTCCGTGTCAATGTAACTTTCATCTAAGCTCAATGTAAAAATGCCAAAGTGAACAAGATATTCCATTATTTTAGATAATCCTGTGTCAAAAATGAGCCGGCACGCCGTCGGTTTTCTCGTAACATTGTGATTCCTTATAAGGTTAAAAAATGGAAAAAAGTTTGGATGTTATTTCAAAAATCAATAGAAAAAAAATCGTTTTTGATCGTCCAGTATTATTTTTACAATTTGCTTTTATTGTAGGAAAATGATTGAACTGGAAAGTAGAGGAAGAGAGTTCGTTTGTAACGTTCGAATGGAGCGAAATATGAATTTTTGAAATTTAATGATATTTTTTGATGCCTCGACTGCAGAATAAATTTGCAAGTAATTACAACGACCAGGACGTTGCGAAAACACTGGTGTGTTCTATAATTTTGATTAACCCTCTACCAACAATCATGTTTTTTGATTTTAGGTTATGTCCAGTTTTATCATGTGTTTTGGACTCTCAGACGTCGTGATATTTCGAGAAAAATAAAAGTTACACATTGTTCTCTGACGCAAACAGAAAAACGTGTAACTTTTATTTTCCTCGAAATATCAAGCCGCTCTGAGCAAAACGTGCAGCAAGATTTTTACCGACCGAACGGCTGACAGGTCACTGACAGAATGACGGAGGGTTCATTGAAGTATAGTAGTCTCGCTAGAGCGTATGGGTCGTTCGATCGGTAAAAATGCTACTGCACATTTTTTTTCAAATCATTTAAGTTTTCGAATAAAATAAAATTGAAACGATGTTCTTCTTTCATAACTTCTTTTTGATATAAAGTCTCTTCAGGAAAAATTAGAATGGGCTTTGCAGCTATGTATCTCTCGCACCCACGCACGGTTTTTTTTTCATTTTGAAAGTACGCCTAAGATTTTATTTTGCCGGTGAATGCTGTCCATGGAACAAGTAATTGATTATGAAACAGTCTTTCCAGTGTCCAAGAATCTAATAATTGGAGAAAATTTCAATATTTCGATATCGAAGATTGGTGTTTGTATTTACAAGAATTATTAAATATATTTAATATTTAGTAATCAATCTGTTCTACATTTACAACGTTATAAAATGGAGTTAGGATTCATGATTCCTTTATCGACTGTTTACGGATTGCAAATTGCTTCTTGACTTCAAAAGCAACGATACCAAGTGCCATTCCAGTGTTAAGACTTTCAACGTCGTTTGTCAACGGTATATTGACACGTACGCCTTCGTGCTTTTTCACTAATTCTATAGTTTCGTGACTGAAACCTTCGGTCTCACCACCGACTATCAAAACAACTTCATTCTGCGTGTAATCAGCCGTGTAATACGGTATCACCGGCAGCCGGATCAACATTTCTTTAGCAATGATTGCTTGTATGGCGGGAGAATTTTTAGCCACATCTTCACCACTTGAAATACGTTTTTCGAAATTTTCGTCATACTCGTAATCTTCGGAATCTGCTTTAACGGAATTTTCCTCCGAAATGCATTCTGTTGGATCCACCTCGCCTTTGTCGCTCGTATTATCATCTTCCTCTAAATTTGATGTCATGGATTTTTGTGAAGTTTCATCATTGGAACTGCAATGATTCTTTATGTCCAATGTTTCCTCGGATTCAGTGGCAGCGTCGTTGTCGGCGATGTAGATTTTAGCTGTGGGGCTTATCAACGATTCGATTTCTTCCCAGTCGACCGATTTCGAAATCGATACCCGAAAATGAGCGCCTACCGCGCTTCTCAATACTTTTGTTTCCCAGACGTCTACGCAACCTGTTGGAACCGAATAATGATTTCAATGAAAATCTGACGATTTTTCGTTTCATACAACTACTTTACACTCGATTGACAGTCATGCATTAGTGTCTATTAAAAACCTTTCGTCAGAATGATCCTTTCGCAACCAACACCAGCAGCTGCTCGGATAATCGCACCCATATTTCCTGGTTCTCTCACATTGTCGCATATTATTGTGAGTGGCAATGTATCACCGTGTGGTGCTTTCTCCAGCGATTCCGGACTTTGAAAAACCCCTGGAGGACATTTATTTATACAATTTCTCTATATTTATTTCAATTCATTTTTAATTGAATATTGCATTTTATTCGGAAAACGTTAAATTTTTTGGTGTAGTTATTACAATATTCAACCAAGATGTCAAAATAAAAACGGGCCAAGAGGTTATTCTTAATTTGACAATTTTTGGGAGTATTGACATAATGGATCAACTAAATGAGTGCAGAATTAAAGTGAAATAGCCTGTTGGATAGAGATGCATTAATGTTTACAAAAAATGATATTGAAGTTTACATTGTTGAATCACAATAAAACTTTTATTTATTTATTTTTCAAATCATTTTAATTTTGTTTTGAAGCTTATCCAAATTTCGCAGCCTGTATGTAAAATGTGTGATCTGCCGAACAAGAAAATAGGAATTACGTTGCCATTGAAAAATGCAAACTTCAACATCATTGATAAAGCACGGTTCGTTTTACCAAAAAGTCCTGGAGACGTTGTGAGGCTAGACCACATTTGAAGGGTGGCGTATGGAACTCTGTAAATCTTGACACCCTTTTTTGGTAATGTCAATTTGGCTAGATCACTAGCTCTGCTGAACATAATGATTTGAGGAATCAGACCAGCTTTAAGAGCGTCCTGGATAAGGCGATAACCCTCCAATAACATCTGTTTGTTTTTCTCACGCTTTTTCCTCGATCTAAGTCCCATTACCAGAGCTCTAAAAAAACAAGCATCCAAGTTATTTTGACAGGATTTGGGGTACGGCTAGGATGATAGGAAGTGAGTTGCGAAAATATAAATGGTATTGAAGTTTGTATTGTTGGAATGCAATAAAAACAATTCTGTATATTCATTTTTTCAAGCCTTGTAATAAGGCGTCCCAATGTCATTGGTAAATTTAGTTTATGCATCGCAAAAGAAGATTGTTTAACTACGTAGAACAAAAAGTACATATGAACTTTGACTCTGCCATAAGAAATTGATGGTGCTGAAATTTGCATTGTTGGATTGCGATAAAGTTCTTTTTTTTTAATAGCAGAGCCAGCGAATCATATATTGCATTTAGCTATTGCAAAGTTTAACATCATAAAAATAAAGGGATTTTGTTGCATTCCGACAATGCAAGTTTTCACATCAAAATAAACACGTACGAGAGTTTATTCTCATTTTGGGTGAATCTGCAGAGTCTTGGGGTTCCATCTTCGTTGTAAGTTTCGTCACTTTCAGGGGATGGATCCATTTTGGGAGGCTTATGACGTATTTTTTCTTTCATAGGACGATATTCAAGATCTTCGGCCACGAATTTTCTTGGCTTAATCTTCGCCTTAGGCTGAGACGATTCGTCATCATTATCGAATGATATTTTTTCATTAATAACTGCAACGGGCCTACGGTGTACCCAACCAGTGGCATTTTCTTTTCTAATTAGTGTCGGTAGTTTTTGTAATCTCAGAAATTTTGGACGACTTAATGAACGCAAGGACAATTGAACGCTGTTCAACATATTTCACGTTGCGTTATCAGAAATACTCTTTGTCTATTATTTCACAGAGAAACCGACGATTTGTAATCGCGGTTGTACAAGCAATGTTTCGATGCACTTCAGCACCTTGGCACAGGCAATGAAACAACTTTGTTTATTACAGCTCAACTTGCCGACTGCAAAAAAAAACTCAAACAATCATCCCATTCGAGGATTAATGATTGTTATTAATATTCCACTGAATTAACCGTATTAAACCGTTTAGGGCCGCCGTTGTAAAATTTTGAGGTTATAAAACGTGCAAGCGACGAATCGGGAGAACTGATAGCCGGGAGCCGGAGCGCCGAGCCTGGGTAATATGGTGATAGGAGTAAGACAGTCGTTGAAAAATTCGTCAGATGGTTTTCTTTTTTTATTAGCGTCAGTAAAGGTCCAACAAACATGTTAATTTATATATGTTCGGCACCAACAAACGATTCTGCATCGATTGAATGTAAATAAATGTTGCTGGCATAAAAGAATGAAGAAAAAATAATTCGAGGCCAAACGGAAGGTGTTTTTTCGATTTTTGTTTCCTGATGATTCTGAGTGTTAAGGAATTTAATAGGGTAATAAATAGTATATAAATAAATAGTATAATCGTATAATGGTTTGAATAATAATAAATTTATTATTGCTGGCCCTAGCGCTCAGAAAACTTTGTGTAGTATGTGTTTGTTTACGTTCTACGCCCTCCTGTGAGTCCCGTGTGCTTGCTACGGTTGAGCGTGGTGCATAGTGGGGAAACGTTCGACGTAGCGTCGCGAGGGGCGAAGCGGGGAAGCGCAACTGGTGGGGCGGGCGCGGGACGGTCGGGTGAGCGAGAGAGCGTGATAATGCTATCAGTACGAATCGGGCGCCGGCCGGCGATACACGGGAGTGCGGTCCGAGCGTCGGTCGGTGAATTTAACGGTACGCTTCGTATCTTATGGTACAAGTAGTGGAATTCTTCTTAATCCTCAACGAATAAAAACAACTATACAACCCTAGGATTTTTTCTATGATTGAATTTTTTTTTAATCTAATAAAAATGAGACAATACTAGTAAGCAATGAATAATTTTATTTAATGAAATAGAAGAAAAGGAATTACATTTTTATTTTCATAAATAATACAAAAAAATAATTCGTAATAGTGATTCAATTTTTTTTTCCAAGTTGTCCAATTTTAAATTTTATTTAAGGAGAAATGCGATTCATAAAATAATCGCGTTGACAAACAAACAAATGAATTATTGATTCGTCCGTACGTCGTAAATACTGTTTCAATTTCGTGAACGAATGGATAGGCCGATAGTTATGTGACAGACAGCCTAGTGAACATTCTAACACAACTTTGAGATTCGCGCGAATGCTCGCGCGCCCCGTGCGTACTGTAGCAAGTCTGGGTTCGCCCGTCGCAGCCGAAAGTAAGCAATGCAACGTCCAGGCACAACCTGACCACCTCTGTCGTCGTCGAGGTTGTTGTCCCACCGCGCAACGCGACACAAGTACGCTTGCATCAATGTTTAGCAATATACGGTTTTTGAAACTTGCTTATGCTTAACATTGAAAAAGGCGAGCACGTACGCACGCGTGGCACTATCATGAGCATGCTCGGGTCTCCACGAAGATGTGTTAGAGCTGTCGTTACACTGTCTGTCACTTAGCATTCGTCTACATTCATTCAATTTTGTATGAAACTAATTTTTTTCAGCATGAAAAGATTTTCAGCTCGAACAAAAAACTATTCAATTTAAATTGTTTTTTCATTCAATTTCGAAATTTTTTCAACGGCGTGCAAGTTTGTTTGTCAACGTAGGCATTTCTCTGCATTATAAATCGAGTCTCGAACTAACCGATTATATTGAAACACTTTCGTTGAAAATAAAAATCGGAGATCTACTTTTTTTTTGATATTTTTTTTCGATTCAAAATTACTTTTGTGAAAATTTTCGAAATCACAGTTAATAGTGCGTGGATTGTGATAAATTCGAGTGCTAATTAGCCAAAGGAGCGTGAATAAAGAATCAATGCATGAGATTAACTAAATCATTTAAATCATTTGTGCGGGATTGACATTGATAAATATTGAAGAATCGTTATTATGGAATGCAATTTCATCGAATGGATAGAAACAAGTGAAACATGTTTCAGTGTGAGTGTCGAGCAATGGATCGGAACTATGGGATACTCGAAAGATTTCGCCACACGTTACGAGTGGATGAGCAGT
Source organism: Campoletis raptor (assembly GCA_948107755.1). Lineage (NCBI taxonomy): Eukaryota > Metazoa > Arthropoda > Insecta > Hymenoptera > Ichneumonidae > Campoletis > Campoletis raptor. Next base: position 13,268,504 of record OX403623.1, read on the forward strand.
CCGTGAGAGGTGGGACAAGACATCGAATGGTGAGTAAATCAATCATTTCTACAAAAAAAAAAATGTAGTATACTTTCAGGTATTTTCGATGTTATTCTTGTCTCTCATACTAGCAAGGCTCGCCAAGGTTGTCAATTTTTTAATGACAGCTACTTTGTCATAGAATTTTTTTATTTGTAATCGGCCGCAAGATGGAGTTTAAAAAAAAATCAGCACAGTGAATTAGAGAATTTCTTTAAGAACGAAATATGAGTTCGTGCGTTAAAATAGATGGGAAAATACGGATTATTCTCCGGATAATATCGATCAAAATATACATTCGTGGAAATTCGTATTAATCAAATGATGGTTGAGCACATCAACAGTAATTAGTTGTTCTCTTTGTTGAAAAGACATCCTGCAAAACGAACGCAGCGTCAATTAATTGAATTATGTGTTGGACGTTGCATGAATTATCCCCAGAATTATCAGGTCATATACATGCAGCGGTTCGTAGCGGCCACCTCGTAAAGCTACTGCTCATGTTTTTTTACTCAATCGTATCTCAAGACGTTAATTCTGGCCGGTAGAGTGCTCGGATGGTATAAGAACCCAGGCGAATTTTATGTGAATATTGGCGGAGGATAAAACAGAAAACGGTCTAAATGCTTCCGTTACTCCGTACACAGGATATCAATGAATGATAATGTATAAAAAATATTAAAGAGCTATGGAGATGTGATTTTGAATGATCGAACTAGACTTATAGGAAAAGTGTCTAATATGAAGTACCTCCGTAATCAAGAAAAGAGAGAGAACAAAATTTGTGTAAATTTTCGGAGGCATTCCGTGAAATGTCAATTTTTTTACTGCTTCTCATAAGAACCCGTGTAGAACTACTGGGCAATATCTTTCATTGCCGATATCTCGAATACGAGACGGTGATTCCTCTCGAAATTTTGAAAGTACTCTCGTAATAATGCCCTAAATCTGTCCTTGAATCAAAAATGTAAAAAAAAATTGTAGAAAAACGCTTCGTCGAGAGTCACTATATACAGACATTCACTTTACGCTTTTATCTCGCGTTTTACTGTTGCTGTAACTTCATTTTTTCAGAGTTGTCAATCGCTTCGTATACTTTTGTTGTTTGGGCTTGATTCTTCTTCTTTCATGACTTCAGTACCTTAAAATTCATATTGCACATTTTGCGTACTCGTAATTCTTTTCGATCTCGAAGTTTGCAAAATTGTATCCTTTTGAATCGGTGAGTTGTCACATGACTTCATATCTAAGATCGCAATATTAGCACAGGAAATATAATATATCCAAAATCTGTCTCAAAAAGTACTTTAGAGAAATACTTTCGATTCCAGTATAAATCATCATTCATCGTTACGTTCATTTGACGTTTGCCAATTGCAGGAATGTGCTGACTGTTTCCTATTTAAATTAGAATGTCGTATTCCTGTAGTTATCTCACAGTTTATAAACGAATCCTTTTGCTTAGAAACGTGTTGCGTAGTCCCGAAATCAACTCGTACCATGTTTGTGGATTGCCGTTGGTTCCTCTTACTGCATTGCAGTTCCCATAATAAATGGTTTGTCTCATGACTTGCTCGTGTTGCTCTGATCTTTGTTCTCCGGACATTCACGCATCCAATGTCCTTGTTTTCTTTTTTCTTTTTTCAAACGTGACAGTTGCTCAAGTGTTAATGAAAAACTTTATGCGAAAACATTATACAAGTTGCAGCGACGAGGAAAATAAGTTTAGCAGACTTTTTATTTGATCAATCAATTTTGAATATTTATTTGCAATGATATTGGGTAATTACTTGAGCGTTATTGGGGAGGGGGGCGGGGGGGGGGGGGTCATGAGCGATAAGGTCTTTGATTTGACATTGTGAAAGGATATGATCCTCCTTCTGGTGGCAAGCGGGACTCAAAATTGTTTGGGCTCGATCTTTTTCCTAATCTATTCCTTTTGTTCCAATTCTCTATAATGCATTGTCGACGTATTGCCTCCCACTACTCTCTTATGATCTCGAATAAACGAAATATTTGATGGGTTAAGGGTTTGCCGGGAGCACCTGTAGAGGAACCAAAAATAGGGTAAATTTCAACGATTTTTATTGTGCCATGTATGTATTCATTGAAAATATTTTGTGTTTATTCCAACAGTCGATGAATTTGAAAATATTCATAAAGAAAACCAAAAAATTACTTATTAAGCTGTGGTTGCAGGTTTTGTGAAGGACTTTTTTTGCTGAATGCTTTTTGCGAAAACCACAGTTTCGGCTGTAAGGTTTAACCTTAAAATTAAACAACTTTTTTTTTCTCAAAGCTGACAAAAAACCAGTCTTTGATGTCGAGGCCGAATTAAATTAAATGCATTTTTCGTTAAATGGCAGAGGTGCGTCAAGATTTTAGCAAATTTTTTATTCTTTCCTTGCTTGTGAAAAAAATGTGAGGTTAAATAAAACAAGATTGATTGACGAGGACAAGATAATTGTGTAAAGATCCTTTGCACCAAAATCCAACCAAATCGGTCGTATATTATATCGTTGTTGAGATGAAATGGTTGTCATTTCAAAAAATCTATTCTTCGAAATTTTCGGCAATTTTTTTTCTCGTAGCCACAATATGTTAAAGATTCTCAAAAAACTTGGAAAAATTATGTATACAGAATGAAACACCATTGAATGAAAATATTTTTGAGAAAACGAATTCTTGCATCTTTCTTAGAGTTTGTAAACTCTTAAGGTCCTCTATCAGTTGATCACGCGTTAATCCGAGCAGAGCGATAGCTGAAAAGCAGTTTAACGTTTTTCTACGAGACGATGGACATTTCGAGAAAAACAAAAGTTACACTTTATTGTCATGCCAGATAAAGAAGAACAACGTGTAACTTTTATCTTTTTCGAAAAGTCAAGTGTGTATGAAAAAAGTGTGTAGCCGAAATTTGAACGACCGTGAGATTGACAGATTCCCTTTTAAACCGCATTCGTCTTTTCTTAAAAGTTAGAGTTGATTTATTTTCTTTCCGTTAATCTGCTCGATTTGGCTACGTGACTTTTATCACGTATCGATTCCATATGCACTGCAAAAATGATTTCTCTATTATTCATGCGTTTTTTTAAATTTATAATTCTGTACTTAAAAAATCGCTGTTTTTTCATCATTGTTATATCTTTAAAAAAAAAAACTCGATTTCAATATGCACCCAACTGTTGAATAATTTAAATCCGGGTTTTCTTGTGTCGGTAATTAATTAATGAATAAAAAAACATTGAAATAAGTTGCCTGCTTGAAATTGCTATTTATGTTGACAGAGACGCATTCTTATAAAGACTTTTTGTCCTAAAATTCATAGTACGGCTGTAGTCGTACGTCAGTATCACAAAAAAAATTTGAACTTCTAGTTTTTGCTTTGCGAGGGTACAGATGAACTTATATATTTGCATAGGATGCTTAACACATATTCTCGTGACTTAGCCGCCGTCCGGTATAAAAAAAATAGGGGCGATGGTCCGTTCAACGCCCGATCGATTCGACGACATGGGTTATTTATTGATTGCGGAAATTTTTAGGCGGCACGACATCAATTTTATTGCATATAGATCCATTTAGCAGCAGTAGCTTTGAGTTTAGGTTTTTTTGTTTTGTTCTTGGACAACAAAATGTGAGAATATTGATTTTTTTTGTTGTATTCATTACAAAATGTCTGGTATGTTGGAAAATTTTGCGATTAATCGTTCAATTCGACTATAGCTTTTAATCACGAATATTTGAAGTGACACTGCTCTTATGTATTATATTTAAATGAAACTTAAATTATGTAATTAAGTTGAAATGAAAAATTTCGGAGCAATAACCAAACCAACGACTTATACTGTAGCGCTTAATTTATTTTCTCGTTTATTCGATACAAACTATAATACATATCGAATAATCGATAAGATAATCCGAACAAGCTGACAATTTGAACGTAACGAGAGATTAACTCAAGCGAGAGCTCATCTCACGAGACAAATTTGAGAAATTTTAGTGTCGTGAGATTTCGTTTCGTCTTGCGCAACACGCGTTTCTTTTTTATAACTTCGTTTCTTTTTTTCAATCCGCAATGGCCTTGCAATGAGTGACTGACGAATAAACCACTGGTTTACCGGAGACCAGCTAAAATAACGCTCGGCATTTATAACTCGTTAAACTTTTATCGACATGATTTTTTAAATGTAGCTTTCCCGGAGAATTATTAGCCACAAATGGACGCTTTTTAAAACACACGTTGTCTACTCTATCTTTTTTATTTCTCCGGGAGATGTGTATATATATATATATATATATATATATTTATTCATTTGAATTCCTTCACGAAAACGCGAAGATCGTTTTTTCAAACGAAATGTGCCGAACGAAATTTGTCGCAAACCCACCTGCTGCGGCAGTGAGTGTCGCGTTCTCCAGCGAATAATGAGCATTGGGTCCCTCCTTTACAACACCCTTCTTTCATATTTTTTTTCTCTTCTCTTGCCTTCCAATACACTGATACGTTCAGCCACTCCCTGCAAAGTTCCGAGCTAACTTTACGTAACTTTCGTGAGTTTCGGTACCACTTGACTTTCGTGTCATCGATCTTACGAGTAGCGTTTTAAGAAGGGGTTTGCAACCTCAGCCTCTCTCCTCCTCTTTCTTCTTCTTCTTCTTCTTCTTCTTCGTGCCTTCCAATGTGTGAAATTTCGTTAGAAATGACACGGGGACAATGGAGAGGAGGAGGGAATGAACAGAGTTTCTCTTATGTAAGCATCGCATTCGTTTCCTTACGAGCATTTATTCATTAATTTTTATCTTGCATATCCATATATGAGGAACTCCTGGTCAATGCTGTCTGACAAAAAAGAAACGACTCCAAAATCATATTGGTATATAAATATCCATATTTATATGACAATGTCTACATACATATATTAATCGCATTAAAATTCTAAAATTCAATTCATACGAATATAAACAACGTGATTCGCATTACAATACCAATGTTTCTTCAAGCAAATAGTATTTTTTTATGTTTACTGTAATTTTTAGCAACACCTTAAGAAAAGAACCAGTTTTTCTTTGAGTTTAAAGTAACAAAATAATTATTACATTTGCTGTCTAGTAGGGCTATTATTTTACAATGGTTTTTCTCCAAGTTTCGATTTTTCGTAAATACAAACTTGCATATGATAATCTTTTTATATCACGATCAGCTCTACGTTCGATCTCCGATCTTCAAATTAAAAAAATCGAGATAAACTTGAAGTAAATCGTTTCGAAATGGCGAAGGTAGAGCGTAAGCGGAGGCTTACTGATGACGAAAGACCCCTGAAGTGTAATTTACAAACAAATGCGTAAGAACTTAATTAAATGAAGTAGATTTATTATTTTTTTATTGATAACGTTCTAAGCCTGTCATAAATGGAAGGAGACTGCTTCATTTTACGGCATTTAACTTTCGGCTCTTTATTAGAATTTCAACTAAGCGATTGGTGCGACAATGCTTGATCGATCGAATATCAAATTTAATGACATAATTTGTTAAGGTCTATGTTTCGACCCTCAACTTAAACATATGCGTATGAATGACAACACTCTTTTTACTCCAGTAATTGCAAAGCGAATGAAATCATAAACATTCGATTTTAGAGAAAATATTTGCTCTTCTGCATTTTAGTGTTGCATTTAGTCAATGTGTTTGAGAGCCTGTCAAGAATATCTCAAAGACACAAGGAAAAAATAATGAATCCGAGAAAAATACGAAGTTGTTCATTTTTATTAGAAAGTTGACAGATAAAAAACTTAAAAATAGTCAAAAATACACCAATTGTCGAATCGTGACGAAACCAAAAAAATGCAACGGATAATGATAACTTCAGTTATTAGTATCGCGCAGATTTCTTAATGAAACTAAGTAAGTCAACAAATTTTTCGCCTACAAGCAAAACATGTTTTGGGAATCAATTTTTCATCTAACGTTTTAAAAATGAAGTTTTCGAATGTTTATAGAATAAAGAGAAAGGAATATGAATTTATTTTCGTAAAATTCACCAGAATTCTACGTTAAGCCAAAACTAATTAACGAACAATAAAAAAAAAAAAGAGAAAAAAGGTTTTAGCTCGGAGAATATATTTATTTCTCTCTATGGGTGTAGTACAAAAATATTAAGGCAAGACCCGCCCGCGATTTCGGAATTTCTTGATATCTTTTAGCATCCGAGTGGGAGAGGGAGAGAGGGAGAGGGAGAGAGAGAGAGAGATAATCGTTTCTTGCCAAGCGATGTCCGGACATGAATGGGAAAAGTGCCCTACCGAATATATATCGACGTGCCGATTGCCTGCAAAGAGAAAGCTAGCGAGCCACGGCACCGTTTTTCGAAGAGGAAAGAGAGAAGCGGGAGAGTACCGTGAGTTTGGGTACCGCAACACGAAAGACCTTTGTCGTCGTTGTTGGCGTGGAACCTGGAGGACAGTTCGAAAATTATGACAGAAAATTCGAAAACAAAAAGGCATAGATATACAATTTTTATTTGAAACAAAAAAACGGACTGTTCTCAAGAGCTTTTGAAAAAAGCAAAACGATATGAAAAAAAAGGTTAATTTTTCTATTTTAACAATTACCATAGAAAATTCGTGAACTTGAAAGTTTGTTTTATTATTTTTTAACATCCTTGCATTGATATAAAAAAACACGCGAAAAAAAAACACTGAAACAAACGTCCGTTGTCAGGGGGACAAAAATGACTCAAACTTCATTTTTAGATGACCAAAGGCTAATCAATCAAACGATGTTTTCGAGACTCTGGATCGCATATTCATTTATCTTCGACATATAATAACGAATGCATAAATATTCCACAGAGACTTCCGAATTGTGAAACATCGATAAAAATAAAAATAAAAATAAAATAAAAAACGGTCTACTCCAATTTATTAATTTAAATGGAATTCGGAGATTGTAGGATTATCAATCAAGGAAAGAACGAATAAACGAGTGAAAAATATAGATAAAAATATGATTTCTTTTTATTTTGTTTGTACAGTAAAAAAGATATTAAATAACGCGAAAACGCTCGTCGTAGAGCGATTCGCGCGAATGAACACATTTTTGCGGCTAAAAGGTTTTTCCCCTTTGCCGCATTCGGTTGTGCTTAAAATTAACATTTCTTAGTCGTCCAGCGAGTATTCGCGGTATGGGAGAGAAATTTCTCACACTATTTTTTCTCATTGAAAAAAAAAAAAAAAAAATTCTTCATTCCTAACTACGTACGCATTTATTTACTTTTTTCCTAGTTATAAAATTTTTTTCTCGCTACTAAATTTGGCCGTTTTTTCACTTATGAGAATATGGAAATAAAATGAATATAATTCGACTTGAATGTGTCGCTGAAAAAGAGTTAAATAGTCGATTTGATCTGAGGTAAGAATTATATTAAAATGCTTTCGCAATTGAATTTTCGAAAGCCAAATTTAGTTGGTTCGAGTTAAAGTATATTCAAGGTCAAAGCTTGATGTCAGGTAAAATTGATTGAATGTTCATTTATATACAAAATTCGATTGAAAAATCTTAGATTTTTTGCTTTCATTTTATATCAATCGTTTAATTCTCAATGACCCAGCGTAAGGGGCTATACTCGCCAAACATATCTATTCATTCTCACAAAGTGTTCACACACATAAATACATCAAGAGGAGCTCGAGGGCCTCGAGTTTGGATCAAACAAATTATGCACATACCTCGATCTATATACAATGTGCGGAAAGCAGAGATCTCGATCTAAAACATCAACTTTCCGCTGATCAGTCCGGTAGAAAAATTCACGTTTCATGAATTGGCCGATTAACTTTACGTAATAATAAATTTGATAGAAAAACCAAAAAGAAAAAAAAAAAAGAAAAATTAAACTAAAAACAAACGTGAATTTTTTTCTTGCCAGACTGAAAATGACTACGTATGTGTGCATGTTTTTTCGTTTGTTTTGTGACACTCAAAAACTGTTTGATACTGGAAATAATAAATTAAAGTTAAATGCGATGAAATTTCGCGCTAATTATTCTGCAAATACACATTCATACATACATGTGTGGCTGGTCGTGTGTGGTGTAGTTGTGTTAATGAGTGTTCGTGCGCATGTGTGTGTGTGTTTGTTTGTTTGTATATGGAGTTTAGGAGTGTATATACATATGGCAGCAAAAATCGTGTAATTTTTGGGTTTTCTTCCAATTCTATTTTCGCTCCATCAACTTTGTACTCTTTGCCACATTTGGCTAGGTGTGTATGTGACTTTGCTGCTTGGAGAGTAAGAGAGAGAGAGAGAGAGAGCACGATTTCGATCGACAACGAGTCTTGCGATTAAAGAAACAGGTGTGTTCGATCTTGATTGCACAACAAATCTGTACTCTGTTCACACTCTGTGCGGAGCGGGAGAACGTTCGCGGTGGGAATGACGATTTTCCGCTCAAGAATAAAAAACGTTCTCAGGATCGTCCAACGCACCAAACACATTACGATCGCGGTCGTCTCTTCTCCCATCGTTTTGTACTGAATTCGAGACGAAATCTCTCTCTTTCTCTCTCTCTCTCTCTCTCTCTCTCTCTCCCTCTCTTTCTCTCTTTTTGTCAATTTTTTTTGTTTTTTTTTTTCTATACGCCACTGCGATCTGTTTCCATTGGTTATATTCATATTCTCCTTCGTTCGCGGTTATTTCTCCTCCGAGTCTACATAAATATAAATATATTTATGTAAATATAAATACATTTAAATATGTATGTAACTTTTCGTTCTCTCTTGATCTTTCTCATTTGGAAAGAAAGCGATAGGAACAACTACCGTGCTCCGTAAGCGATGAGTGGAGACTGGGAGTCATGTCGACGAAAAAAAAAAAAAAATTAAAAAAAAATAATTATAATAATAATGATGATGATTCGTTTCGTTTCTAATCGATACGATTAGTAAAGCGTTCGTCACTAAGCTTCGTCTCAATGACTGCCAATATTTCTCAGAGGATTTTGTGCTTCGCTCGTACTACTGCATCCAACGAGATCGACGTCTCTTTGTATAAGGCACACTTTGAATGGATCGGGTGTTACTGTGACACCAGCATTTCCCCGTAAACTCGGTAATGCTGTGTCAGCCGGTAAAGTAATATTAAAATTGTGTACGAGCGAGCTGAAGAACAGAAAGAGTTCCATACGCGCTAAAACATCTCCGAGGCACATACGCCGACCAACGCCGAATGGCATAAAGTACTCCGGTTTGCAAACTTTACCCTCCGCCGAGAGAAATCTCGCTGGTCGAAATTCTTCGGGCTGGGTCCATAATTCGGGATCCATGTGAACCGCGTGCAGCAACGGCACCACTTGGGATCCAGCTGGTATCGTGAAACCGTTCACCTTCACGTCACTGCAAAAAAAAATATAAAGAAACAAATGAAAATCAGGTTATTGTGAAGATAAAGTTGCTATTTATAGAATATCACCTGCGAATTCTTTTAACGTTTCCATGTTATAAGTTTTTATTCAAAGATTTTCATTTAATGGAAAATTTGAGGCCATTTATTCGAACCCTCACAAACGTCGGGAGTAAACTGATAGCATTGCAGATTATTGTTTCCGTTCTCACTTGGGCGAGAAGCAAGCGTTTGTTTCTTTTTATTTTTAATTTAATTTTCTTCACACCGAACATCTACGTTTTCAATATAAAAATAATATATTCGCGAAATTTGGACAACGTTTAATCTTCTAACGTTTTATAATCTGCATAAATATATATGTGTATATAGTTATGCATGGAATTTATCGATCGCGGCCAAATGAACGGAGTCTGTTGAGTTTATAAAAAGTTGCTTAAGATAATATATCTATATGTGTGTACGATTCGGGTTTTCTTATATTCGTTAATCGAGACTGCTCCACCGGTCTCTTTGTCTGAGAACCTCACTGGGAGACGCGAACCGGTGAGGTGTCGTCGACCTCGAAGTCGCTAGGTGGGCCTCAGGCCCGAAAAGCGGGGGCACGACACGCGTTTTGCTTTCACTTTTACCTCTCTGCGAATAACCGCTACGATCGATCGCGCCACAACCGCATACACGATGCGTTATCCGTAAGATCGAAGATTAAAAATAAAAAAGAATAATATAAATGAATACGTGTATATGTGAGCGCGTTCGTGTATCTTTTACACGTACATCATTTAATCGAGCGAAGATGTAGAATCGTAACGAGATACTATATAGTGTCATTGCGAGGAGAAAAAACAAATATACGAAAAAAAAAAAAAAAAAAAAATCATTTATTCTACGGAGATTGTCAAGGTCGACTTCAACGAGTCAATTATTCGCGTTTTTTATTCGTCCTTTGTCAGTTCGATACTGACGACTATCATATGCGCGTAATATCGAGAAAAAAAATATAATGAATTATCAACAAAATCCTCGAATTCGCAAAAACGCATACGCAATAAACGACCTACTTACGTATTTCTCAGTTTAAATTTCCCTACATCGAGTTTGATGATAAATCACAACATTTAGTTTTATGAAATATATTTGAATTGCTTCATTAATGAAAATATCAACCGGCCGCTCCCGAGTTTATCGTTGTTGTGTTTTTTTTTTTCTTATTTTTCAACGGTCGACAAACTTGCGATAAATTGATACGAAAGAACGATAATTGCGGATTAAATTCGGACAAAAACTTACTGAGTAGTGGCGTGTGTTGTACCCAGTGGGACAATACTCGATCTTCTTAGAATCTCAAGTATCGTAGCTTCTGTCACTGGCAAAAATGGCAAATCCTCTAGCGCTGGCATTCTCGATCTTCCGACAACTTGATCCAACTCTTCCTGTACAGCCTTCGCAGCTTCCGGATGATGAAGCATGAGAATCACGGCCCACTCGAGTGTCGTCTTCACTGTCTCCATGCCGGCTGAGAAAAGATCACCTAGAATTTGTTGCATTTGACGATCTGAAATATTAACAAAATCAAAAAATCATATTATTAAAAAACGAAATGAAAAAAAAAAAAAAAAATTCTAAAATCAATTAAATGTTGGACAGTTGATGAAATTTCATTATCGTAAATTAGATTACGGAAAAAAAAGATTTTTTTTTTTTTTTTCATAATGAAATACATTTAAGTTTTATTCATCGCTGAATCAAGTTTTGCATCTTCTCCTTCGCGTTATTTTTGGAAGTTTTAAAATATCACTGTTGTAAAAAAGGTATCGATGCTCACCTTGATTTTTTCCATGAAACAACGTCGATTCGCGTCCCTCGTTTTTAGCTTTCTCGATTTCCAGCAGATACGCGTCAACAAGATCCCGAACGTTTTCACCGTCGAAACTCGAGCGATGATCGTCGATCGTTTCTTGAAAGAATTCCGCCATTTCCGCTCTATTTTGCGATATTTTAGTCTTGATTTTTTGTAGAAACGGCAAATAACGCATCACCGGTATAAAATTGACCGATACTATGCTTCCGAATAGGCGAAAACCTTCTTCAATGAGAGCCATGAATCTCTTGAACCTTCGATCACCGTGATTAAATCTTACGCCCATTATTATTGAGCATATCACATTGCTGATCGACATGCCGAGTGACGGTGACACGTCGGTCGGTGCACCGTGTCTCAAGGACAAACCACGCATTAAAGTCTCGACCTCGCGCTGCAACAGCCGGAAATTCACGTTATCATGAGAATCTTGGACCCAGTACGAAATTTCAGTCTTTTTTTTCTTGAACGCATGGTTTTTTCTTCACCTCTATTCTTTTATTCTCATTTAACATAATCAATCGACAGAAGAGTATTGAGCGTTAAAAAAATGTGATTTTACGACACTCACCATTATCCTTGTTTCCATGATTTTTTTACCGGCCCCCATATATGTCATTCCAAGACTGCGGAGCTTGTCGTGAAGAAATTTTCTCTGATCTTTCCACATCGCACCCTCGGTATTAATTATGCCTGCATCAAAAAAGTCGCGAAAATACTTCATTAGATTTTGTTTTCTAAGCCGCATTCGTAAATAAATGAGAGAAAAAAAAACAAAATTTCGCGATTCAACGGGTCAACTTACAAACGATAGAGTTCGCGATTTTTTTATAATGCAATTTCGACCGAAACGTAATAATTTTATAAACACACCGTTGCATTCATATGATGACTGATACCATCTCTTTGCGGACAATGAGGGAAATTTTTTTTTTTTTCAACAATAATAGTACAGTGATTTTTTCACTAATATATCAAACTGAAGATTCTATTCTCAATTAATTTGTTTTTGTTCGAATAACAATATAAAGCACAATTTAGAGAAAATATTCGAGATTTTTATATTTGTGATAAGTTGTATTTTCAATGAAACAAAACTGAAGTAAATTCTTATCTCGCAAATATCACGAGTTTGTTCGAAAAATGATTGCGATTTAAAAAAAAAAAAAAAAATCAAAATATTGCACAGATGCCGCGTAATTTTCGCTATTGATCTTTCTCTGCAATCGTCTGTTGCCCAATTACAAGTTTTCTCGTTTTCGCCCAACCTTATTATTTTTTCCCTTTATATAGAGAGTGCAGGTGTAGCTTAGGTGATTCGATAAACGCGGGAAATGAATCAATAAGAAAATGAATATTGAGCTCTAAAAATGTATCGATGAATAATATGGATACGGCACGGATGTTTTGTTGAATGAAAAAACTCACCATATCCACCGAGAATGTTGATGAACTCTGTGTGGGGTCTGCCGGTGAACTCTTCGCGTCTAAATGTATCCCTGATTATTCTGTAGTCGCTTAGTACAACGACTAATTGGGTTCCGAGTCTTGCGCTGAACATGGAACCGTATTTTTTCGCCATTTCACCAAACTGTAGATGCACGTCGCCTTTGATAAAGGGCAGATAGCCAAATATGGGAAATCCCCAGGGTCCAGGTGGCAATGTCCTCAGATATTTAAGCCACTGTACCGATCTGACAGCACCGAGTACCACGAGAAACACGAGAAGACTCGATAGTACGTCGATTCTAGTGCCTCCCATCACCTTCCACAACCAATGTGCCGCGTGTTCCACCAACATGTTGCTTTTTTAGTATTTTTTTTTTTTTTCTAAACGTCCTTTATGCCGATTATCGATCTCGATTAATCCTGATCGCGAGAAATTTCAATGCGAAATTCTCGCGATTTGGTGCGTTCAATTAGCCAAAATGAATTTATTCTCTAGACGGTTAACGACTAAAATATTTATCAATCGTTTTGAGAATCGAATTCATTCGATGTAACGGAGATGTAATCCGAAAGGAAGCTGATAAACGATATTTGTTTATGGAAACTGCCGGTTAACTCGCGTATTGTAATTGTACATCCAGCAGTCTATTGGACGATGTTGGTCGTTTTTTTAACTCAACGACAAATTAATATGATTTGATAGCGACAAGTGTGAAAGTGTCTCTCCTTTATTCCCGCTTATTACTTCCTCCTTGGATCGAAATGTTGTTTCGTAGGAAAATGAAAAAAAAAAGTGTGTATATGGTGCGGTTACCACCGAATAAGCGCCGCACACGGTGTGCTCGCCACGAGAGGAATGGAGTGTATACTAACATACACCTTCTTGTCCTTGCTGTCTTATATAGTGACTCATCAGCCGTGGCCCGCCGTCTGGACGGTGAGGTGGGGGCGAGAGTCCGTCGTGGAGTTTTGCGTGCTCGGTGGGGGGCAGTATGGGTCATACACACACGTATCTCTCCCGCGCTGTTAAACGCGCGAACCTCTCTCGCCGCTACTCTCGCGGCAGTGGTGGCGGCGGCGACGGCGACGGCGGCGGTTTACACTCCGCGTGTCCTCTTGTACTTTACCAACTACTTGCGAACTCCTGTTCCTCGTATACCGATACTGCTCCTCTCTGTGTACCCGTTCCAGCCCCTCCAACGTCCACCCCCGCCGAACACATATAGACTCGGGGAGCAGCGAGTAAAGGCGGGCCCGCTCGATGTCTCGTCTCGTTGGCTAGCGAGACACACCACGAGGCATCTCAGGGCCCCTGCGCATCCAGGTATACCTCGCTCTATCGCGGTGGGGAAAGCTCAACGAGCTTTTGCCATCGCGCCAATTGCCCCGCTAAAAAAAGGCGCTGGGAATGAAGAGGGAGGGGGTGGGGCGCCATACTCTCCTGGTGGGGGAATGTTTTTCGGTACACACATGGGGCCCCCGCGAATCGTCTTGAGTGGGGAACGAAAATCCTCCGGCGAACGTATCAAGATCGGGTCGCCGGCCTACGCGTCATCATCCCGCCAGAAGCCGCCCGGCTCTTACTCGGGACGGTCACTTTCAATCGCTCACGCGCCACTCTCAAACTCGGATACCATGCTTTTTTTTACTCTTTTTTTATTTTATTTTCAATTTTTCCGTCCAATGTTAGACAATTTAAAACAATAATCAAAAATTATAATTACTCCGTTTAAGAAAATGGCACATGAAGGGAATATTGAAATGGGGCATTCAATTGAAAAACGTGACGCAGTTCATTCAGTTATATGAATTTACGAATGTTCATTTTTGTTTTTATCAGCAAGAGTATTACTCTCAGAAGTTTGATTTAATCGGATTAGATTCTTGAATAATTAATAAATTTTGGATCTTTACATCCTCATAGTCTTCGCAGATCAAATTTTATTCATTGAGCAAATAAAGCGGATGAACGAAAGAGAAGAAGAGGGACCGACAGAGAGAGAAAGGGAGAAAAAAGAGGGAGAGTTCTGTAAGAAAAGTGAATGAAATTACTGTTTTGTATGCGTAGCCAAATATTCGCTCATGGCCTAGGAAAAATTTACTTGAATTTCGTATAATTCGTAAAGGTTTCGTAAAGGTAAAGGTTTGTTCACGTTTTTTGGTCCCGAAAGTCATTGAATTTCTTATCTTTTAATTCTTATCAGTGATACTCGATTCCTGCTGATAGAATGTCACATGTAATTTGGGAAATCTGTTTGTTTAGACGTCATTATTATCGAAATCTTTGGTAACGATCTATAAAGTCAGGCTCTTTACTTTGAAAGGGCTTTGTCAAGCTTCTGCTCGGTTTATTCCCATACGGTTGACTTATTTTGAAATATCCATTTAATGGTTTACGTAATTTTTGCTTTATGAAATTATTGTCAGGGTACAACCTAATTTTCCAAAATATAATACACGTGGTTTCCTCGGTCTCGTGGCCTCGAGTGATAAAACGATATCGTTTTTTTCTTTTTCACTTTGTAACTATCGTTGACCTCGGTTTGGTTAAACTCTTTTACCACAAATTACGGCAGTAAAACGATTCGTACTCGATAACACTCTTCTAGTATGGGTTTCCTATAATTTCAATTTTTTTTTTGATGCCTCTTTTGCAACTTTGAGATATGTATTTTATTATATCACATTTAGTGATTTATCACATCATATGCTGATAAATGATATTCTATTGTACGCAGGTATGAGATATTGTCGTACCTTGAGGCTGAAAAAAGGACACGAGTGTTTCGCATTCAATATGAAACGCATGCACTCGCTAAAATGAATGTGGTGCTGAATAATTTATTCTTCGCGTAAATGGACTTAATGGAGATTAGTTTTGTTTTGTTTTGTATTTTTTTTTCTCAAACACTCGAGGAATAGAATAATTCTCCAAAGTAAAAATTACTCACACATTGGATTTTCGGTTCATCGACCTTGATAATGATCGAAAATGTAAAATATTTTCTGACTCGGTTTTCTATTCAGTTTAATTCATTTTTAGGCCGGTGAAAATATTTTTCGAGAAGGAACAAAAAAAAGGCGGACGGCTGCCGCGATATTTCGAGGTATCCATCCATTTTCAGGGGTCATGGAAGTTTCCCAGTGGTCAAAAAAAGGGGGTGTAGGGTCCTGATCGATGATGCGGCATTTGGACAAGGCAGGTTTGAGAGAAAAGATCTCCGGGTCTCATAAATTTTCCGAATAGGCATCTGTCGATCTTATGGCTCACCGGGGAGTATACCATTGTTAGGAAAGTCAAGGTAAACATGGCATACAAATTTTTTTTAGGTCTTCTTTTAGGGTCGTCGAATTTTCCTGGCTTCAGGCCAATATGCCAATTGAAGGTGCACGCGCACTCAATTTACCTGCGTCTCTTCGTCCCCTCTCATCGGCTCCAGAGCACCTGTACAGTCGAGGTCAATGACCCGAGGCCCGATGCCTCTTTTCCGACCTTTCCCTCTCCGTCCCTCCAAACATGCTGCATATATTCTATCAACTGGTCGGTTTCAATGTCAAGCATGTCTTTGAGTGAGGGCAAGAAAAATTGGAAAATCATTCGTAGCATTGTGATAAATGTGTCATTATTCCTTTATTGGTCAACAAAAACAACCACAGTTTTGCGATCGATTTATAAACAAAACGCAAAGAAACCTCATAATCTGACATCGGATACAAGTTTATCCTTTTTATTTTTATCATAAACATTGATTCCGTTCAAGTTAATAGACATTGACGTTTTTTTTTCTTAATTCCATGTCTTCCCTCGTCATACGGAACTCTCATAAAAATTGCAAGCCTCATAAAGTTTAACCTGTATAATCGATACATTAAAAATTCATTCATTGCCATTTTTTATATTCAAATTTAAGCATTCTCATCCGAATTCTACCTCAACAATTAGCTCGCAATTCAGTGAACATGCAGTATACGTTTTTTAATGGCTTTTGAAACTCGTTGAATTCATACGATTGCAGCGAGTTTCGAATAACTCTCACCAGTGGCTCTCTAGTTTCGTTCCCAATTTCGGCTGGTTATCTCAGGTGCTTTTCAAGGTGTTACAGTTCGAATATTTTGAAATTCAGTACATATTGACACCCACAAACACACGGGCGCACATACACACATATACATAACCAACTATAAGGATTGTTTCGTGTGATTTGTCAATGTTTTCGAATGTTTTGAATATATTGGCATTGAGAATCTGACATTTCGACATGAAAACAGGTCTTTGGCAATGAGGCAGGAAAAAATGATAAATGCCGTCGAAATATTCGATATTTTCACTAGCATTTCATTATCTTTTCACTGTTTTCTTAAGACTCGTGAAAAATATGACTTGTACTCTTAAATTTACAGATCGTACACGCTCTGTACTCTGAAATGGGAAGCAAAAAGCCCACGCGTGACCCATTTGGGCATATTTATTCGTCCGTTACAGTTCAACCTGTCCAAATATGGGGAGCTCTGTCGACGAGTATATAATATATACATATAAATATACGCGCATTAAAATCCATTTGACTTGCGTTTCGAGTGCACATGCGAATAAATACCACACGTGGAAACGCGCATACATTTGCGTGAACATGCGCAGTAATAATTCTTGCCCTCGCGTCGTCCTTCGCTCTCTCATTTCTCCGCTCACTCTTTCCATACTTATCTCTTGTTCTGCTTTATTGCCGTACTCATCAATATCGATATTAAACATTTTGGAAACGTCGACAAAATTCGGCATTCTGAAAAATTAAATTGTAATACGTTGATTTCAATTACGTTATTTGTTGTTCCTTCAAATTTCGGTTTTTAGACTCTTTTTTAATACAATATTTTATTCATCCGATTCGTGCTATGTGTTTGAATCTGTCGACCTTTACCCCCCACTCAAATCATCGTTCGAATATACGAATTTATGGAAATATGGCGAAAACATACGAGAAGCATACGCGGGAATTAAAATAGAAGCTCTACTTATGTTAATATCAATCAGAACCAATGATAAATATTTAGATAATAATAATATTTTTTTCATTTTCGATAATGCGTAGATCGGTCGATCAAACGAGTTGAAGGCTTTCCGTATTTATCTCATTCAATCAAAAAATGCAAACGAACGAAATAAAAATAGAAATATCAAGGGCACCATACCTGTTGCATTAAACATGAATAGTCCATATGTTAAGTATTGAGTGACTTTGAAAATGAACTTGAAAAAAATTTCCGTGACCTCACGATTACATAGCAGTTACGTTCGAACGATTTGCGTTTTGTTATTTTATATTAGCATCCACATAAATAAGGAAAATCCGAGAATTGCCAACAGATTAGTGTCCTATCGTATACGCGTGCGAATGAAGAATGCAGGAGACAGAACAAAAAGAGAGCGAGATAAAAAAAAAAACGAGAGTAAGCGAGAAAGGAGTCAGGTTGTTATCGTTTTACAAGAGAGAGACTGAGAAAAAAAAGAGGCGGAGAAAGAATGAGAATAAGAGCCATGCTATTTTCGAGTGCAAGGAACTCTCTCCCTTATCACTGTCTTGCACAAAATCACTTGAACTCGAAGAACGGAGATCTCCGTCTTTCTCGTGATCCGTTTGCAAAAAACAATTCGATAAAATTGGGAATTCCACTTCTTGCATGCAGCGCCAAAAGATTGTCAGATTACTGCTCGTGCCATTGACCACCAAATCACGAAAAGAAAAACAAATAATGGCACGTTCCAACTGTAATATTGGTAACAGCCTGTACATCCTTCTTTCCTTTTGTCCTTCTTTCTCACCGTGCATTCCTCTATAAATCCAATGAAGAAATGTCCATGTGTAGAAACAATTTCATTACATTTAAGCGCTTGTGTCAATATAGCAGATGAATGAAGGTGATTCGTGAATTAATTTATTTTATATCGATTCAGGAGTGGAATTTGGTCGATAAGATTTTACCTGGCAATATTGCACCTGTATTTCCTTTCGTAAAACGATGATATTATCGCCAATGCATGCAAAGACAAATCTTTATATAAACGACCAAGTAAAACAGATTGGCCGATTATGAAGATCCATTTGCTAAACGATTATTATGAACAATTTCTGTAATCTTGATCGAGGAGCATGCGATCGTTGAACCAAACTGACTGAGCAAAATCGAACTTTGCGCAATCATTCAAAAGGTATTTCTTAATCTACCTTCGAGCTTGATGAAAAGCCTAATTTTTTTTTTATGTTCGTTTTTACGAAATTTATGCAAACGTATGTAAATGTTCTTGAAAAATATGAATTACCTGCAGCTTTCGAATAGCCGACTGCATCTTTCTTCTACGTAACGATCAGCAGAATTCGATTATTGGTATCGTCTTATTTTTATTTTGAATGTCATAGCAGCCGTTCTTTGAGGGGGGATTCTTGTGCGTCATCGTAATAGCGATGACGTATTAATCGTCGTACTGACGAGAGAGAATATGTTTCGCGCCTATGTCATATGTCATTGTATTATATTATTTCGTGATGTAACGATACGATGGGAAAAAATTGCTCGGAATAATCTTACACACGTATTCGTAACAAAGTATTTATCTCATCAATTATCTTGGATTGGGTTTTTGTAGTTGTGAGGTTTGAAAGGATAATTCCGAATTTTCTTTTGACAAGTATATTATTATAATTAAGAAAACATGGCTGTCAATTAACCAAATCTCAAGGGTACAGTCGCTGTTTTTTTGACAATTTTCACGTGTATTTTCGATATTTTCTTTTTTTTTTAATATCAATTATTTAAGTTCCATTTAATACAACTAAAGGAATATTTTTATCGATATAATTACGTAACGCAGAATTTTTTTCACACAAAATATTGAAGCCTCCAGCAGGTGGTACAAGCTGGGCCCGTTCGACTGCTGTTTAACGACCTGGACCACGATTGCGAACGTTCTAATGACCTGAAACAGAAAAACGAGGCATATTTATAACAGGAAGAGTAGTCGCTATCGCTTAAACTGCGACCGTTAAAAAGAAACGCTCAAAATAGTGGCACAATCTCGAAAACTTTCGATTCTAGAGGGTAATTCTCAAATTTGATAGTTTTCCGTAATTCGAACAATGGAGACTCGTCGTAAAGCATTATAGAAAAAAAGCGCATCTTGTACCACCTCGTGATTTTCACAATTTTGTAACAACAAAATTCCTGAATCATGCAATAGTTTGAATACAATGTTGAAAATACACCTGAAGATATCTGACATAAAACAAGTCCCTAAAGCTGTAGCAGCGTAAAATAACAAAAAAATATAAGGGATCGAATCGTGTAACCCGAACCTGCTGAATCATGAATGCAGTTAGTGTGATTCTCCAAGTGAAAAGTCGTCGACAATTATTAAAATATTAACAACGATCTAATCTAGAAACATTGATTTTTTACGATGTTTATTTGCAAAAATTTCGTTCTGTATACAATTTATAAGAATAATCTGTGTAATCGTTGGCTTTGTTTTCCAAGTAAGTTAACCCCGGGGCTTGGACACGCGGATTTAACAAAATGATTTATTTGTGTACCGTAATGACCCAGTGGTTGTCTTGAAAAATATTTACAGTGCTCTCTTTCTTTCTTGCCGTCACTCGTATTCTATCTTTCTCACGGTCCATTTGCGCCAAAATGACTGACGACGATGCACTTTAAGCGAGAGTTTATCGGACTCATTGGTTGTAATACTGCAGGTTAGTATATTTTATCTCGCTGCACTCACAAAATATTCAATAAGGCTACAAGTTGACATACCAAAAAGCTTCTAGTGGGATTTCAATCGCAAATTCCATTCAACTAATTACCGTAAAGATCAGATACTTGAAGGTCAATATTAAATTCTCATCATTGTAGTTCAAATTAATTCATACAATTTAACTAAAATAAGGGCATGCAAGTAATAATTCATCAGAAAACCACTACTATATGTTTCTCCACACTTAGTTAAGCATATACGAGTCAATTAGAGAAGACTATTGTCGAAGTGCCCAGTGACAAGCCTCCCTGCGCAAATCAAACAGCAAATCTTATTGAGTTTTAATTCTGCATCAAAATTAATCATACCTGATTGGAAATTAAATTTATTGTCACCTGCTCGAAGTTCGAGCCATCATGACTGATACCTTGAATTGTTCAAATTAATGAACCTCTTATGTCAACTTTAAGTTTATTATTATTCGTCATATTGCATCATGCAATTGGGTATTCAATATTTACGAAAAACTTGAAAACAATATAATATTGTTCATTAAACATTGCAAAATGTATTTCAACGACTTTTAACGACCTTCACACGAATTGGATTGTTCTTGCCGATGAATATTTTCCTGGGATCTTATAGTCTTGTACACAAAATACAAGAATTGCTTATTATTTTGCGGTTTTATAAGTGATAAACTAAAAATAACTTAATAATTAAGAATACATAAAATTTCACAAATATGTCACCCCAATTTGAAGGTTAATCTTACATTATGATTCTTTTGTGTACATTGAGAAGCCTTGTTGAGTTTTGTCACACACACATATATATATATATATATTTATATCAAGAGTATATATACTCCAATAATAGATTTGCTTTCTTTGTAATCCTTGTCTAACCTTGTCCTTTCGTATTAATCAACGAGGAATTTTATTATGATTCCAATTCAGTATATGATAAGTCTGCGGAGGAAAAATAAGACGACAATTAACGATCGTATTTTTTGGCACGTGTTGTTTTCAAGTGTTTCATGGTTGTTGCTCTCGAGGATTTAAGGCTGCGAGATATAATATGATTTCTCTGAAAAGTCGATAATCTCAGAACGTACGCAGACATATCAAAACGTACTCTGATCTCCGTCTTTCTCATACTCTTTCTCTTTCGCGTCATTCGCATTCCGACGTCGCTGGAGTTTAATAAGGGAATCAATACGAATATACAAATATATTATTTTTCACGTGATAAAACTTCGGCGAGGCCTCAGAGTCCATTCGTATTAACGTTATTCATGAACGTGCGTGATTCACACGAGTCATTGGTCTATCCCTTCGTCAATTATACCCACAATAACATTGGGTCCGATAAGAACCGACGATCGTTCCATTACATTATTGTGAAGTCTCAAAAAATTATTAATCAAGACGAAAACATCGAAAATCAGAAGAATTTAATTCCCTCGGTATGCATGAACGTTATGACTGATAATTCTCTTAATTAATAAGATGGAGCACAATGGTATCACCGGGTATTCGCTTTTTGACAGCAAAGACATTCGTGGATTGCAATCAACATCAATTACTTTCAAGTCGAATCGTCAACTTATATTTCACAACGATGTTCGTCTTGAAGGCTCTTTTCGACGACGTTGATATGATTATGCAATTTCTGTCTTTCTTCGGTTCTCGTAGCAAGCACTAAATTTTTTTTTTACTTAGAATTTAGGATAAAAGAAATCAGCCATGATTTCGACCGATTTCATTATTTAAACAATCGCCAGGCTATATTAATATTTATTTTGAAAAAGGACTTCCAAAGCTGCATTTATCTCGAAGAATAGATAAAGGTTCAAAGAGTAAAAGGCGTGAAAGATTTTTTTATCCATGAATCTAATTTACGATCTGCATTCATTATGTGACCGCAGTTATCTAAAAATCGATATAGACGATTGTCTCCGACTTCTTATGCATGCGATTTGGCGAACAATTGTGCATCAATCAAAATTGTGAATACTCAAAACACACGAGTTTTGTCAAGACACATTGCTCTAAGATGTGTCCTCGATTTGCGCCAAGTTTGGCAACAATCGTTCGTCGTGCAAAATGCTACTTGAGCAATACCACGCAGTGTCGGCAAATTTTCAAAACTTGTAACGCAATAATTTCGGAAGTACTTGTACGAAACTTCGATCGAGGAGAAATGAAGTCACAAGAATTCAGCCTGGTTTAAAACAGCGGTGAAAAGCTCACCCCGATTTGGAAGGTTTGAAAATACAATGAGGTTCACTTAATAACTTGGACGTTATTTTTGTTTTTTAAAGATTTAACGGATTAATTTTAAAGATTTAAAGGGTAATTGAAAGAGCGTATCGTGAAACACCACGTGTTTCTTCATTTTATCTGGTCTTTGAATAATTCTATTACGATATTCAAGCCGATCACGGAGCCCTTTTGAACCTGATTTTCAATTATCATTTTTATTTACATGGATTAATTTTTAACGATTGAAATGAACGTTCATTTACTATTGGTGATTGGGGAACCAATAGCGAGGCACAAAGAGTAAATACGAATATGAGCGGTCGCCTTGGACCCTGAATAACGAATGACCTGCGACTTTAATGAATAATCCACATGTTAGATATGATTAAGTCGCAGGTCATTCGTTACATATTTTTATAGTTGTGACTAGTGGCTTCGCCTGAATTTTTTTTTTTTTAATGGTGCTGACAATAGTTGAAAATACAGTTTCAGTAAATAGTGATTAGCTCATGTGTAACAATCCAGCCTCATAAAAGCTTCCCTTGATCGTTGACATGGCCTTGTCATGTACGACGGTATAGTTGGCGTTCGTTTGTTTGTGTGTTTAATGGGTGTTACCAATAATTTAATGCAACGTTATATGACAAGACGATCACGATGTCTAGATATATCAGACAACTCCATATAAGAGACCATGCTAATCAATTAATTAGTTAATAATTTTCATTTAATTATCGTAAATCTCATAAAATTTTGCCAGTATTTGTTTATTTTTTCTGTCATATTTCGTTTCTTGTAAATTATTTTTATTTTGATGTAACGACACAACATCCTTAATGATCAGATAGAAATCTCGAGAAAATTGAAAAATTAAAGGCAGTGCACCCCTCTTACAATGTTGTGTCTTATAAAGATATAACGCCACAGAGAGGAGTCACTCTGATTGAGAGATGTGGCACGTGAGATGCCCCGCTGGCGGTATGAGCACAAGAACAGGAATAATAAAAGAACGAGATGGCACGCGAAACACCGTGCTCAAGTGTGAGACAGAAGAGAACGTCGGTTCGCGTGCACTTAATAACTGGCCAAGCATCGGGGCGAAGCAGTATAGAATAATAAGAAGGAGGCGAGAAAATGGAAGAAATAAAAGAAAAGCAATACGAAGAACGAAGAGATTAAGAAAACAACAAGGAGAAAAAAGACGAAAGAGAAGAAGAAGAAGGAGAAGAAGAAGAAGAAGAAGAAGAAGAATAAGCAGAAGCAGAAGCAGAAGCAGAAGAATAAGAATAAGGATAAGAAGAAGAAGAAGAACGGTCTACACTCCGTCTGAGCCTACGACAGAGGTGAACGACCGTCCATGTGGAGGACGCCCGCTCGCGCGAGTGTGTAGTTCTCTTCATGTCGCTCTTCTTTCCCTTCTTTCGCTATTGCCGCAAACTGGCCAGTGATTATAAGGCCCCACCGTATCGCCTGTTCTACTCCCGCTACGCTCGTGTCCCTAAATCTATAAGTAACGAGGACACTCAGGCGAGCGTCAAGCTTGCAAGCGAGTTCATATGTGTGGGTGTGCGTGCTCCCAGCTGTACATATACGTATATACGCAGTTGGGTAGGAAACTGAGTCAGTTCATCTGAAAATTTCGTTCATCGTAATTTTCTTAACTATCATTTATACTCGTTAATTGATAATGAAAAAAACTTTTTTTATTTTGGTGGTAAAATGAAATTTTCGTTATGTCATACCTGAGAAAAAATGAGGTTAATTAATTTTTGACTGAAATCACGTTTTCTTATGATTTAATAACTATAACTATTGCTTCATTTTTGCACCACTTTGGAGAGGGTATAAAATATCATGCATGTTCATGGCTGATCGAGCATCCTTTTGCCATTTAAACAAGGAATATTACTTTTTTTTACTCTTCTTGCATATTCACCTCTCTCTTTCGACACGACGATTTGATAAGAGTAACTTGTAGACATTAGGACCGAAGTTCCTAGTAAGAAGTAGAAATTATTTTTTAAAAGAAAACCACGAATTTGACATTTGCTTACTGTGCTAGTATCTTGTCTTATACATGTTTTTATACACGAAAGGTCGTTCACCAGGACAACAAATTACTCTTGAGCTTTTATCTTGAGCGAATAATTTATTAATTGAATATTTTTCGCCACTGAAAATAGTATTTGTTTGTACTTCGTCGCATATACACCAAATTCGTAGTTCCCGTGCCATTTATCACGTAGACTTTCCATTGTATGTCAAAAGATTTCTGCACATTCCTTGAGCGGGTCTAGGCACGTCTAGAAGGGTTAACGATGGTTATAAAATGTAGTTTTTTTTTCCTTTTCAAGCTATTGGAGGCTCGACGAAGGTTTTTCGTGGTCAAAAACATAAATTTCATCGAACGTTTTCAATTTTTTTTGTCCTTTTTTTCAAA
Organism: Campoletis raptor; assembly: GCA_948107755.1. Taxonomy (NCBI): domain Eukaryota; kingdom Metazoa; phylum Arthropoda; class Insecta; order Hymenoptera; family Ichneumonidae; genus Campoletis; species Campoletis raptor. The sequence goes on from OX403623.1 coordinate 13,293,693, forward strand.
AAAGTAGAACACGCCTGATATACGGCGTCGTAAAGAGACGTCTCTGTTTTAAAAATGGCAAAACGGTGCCGGGTGTACCTTCGCCAAAAATCGACCAACGGAAGAAATGGGTTGGGTTATGAACCTACAAACTAATATCTTTCAGGTATCGTAGCAGATTTTAAAAATATTGATGTTTCACAAAATGGTGATTATTTTTTTAATCAATTTCAATTCAATAATTTCTGTTGGATGTGTTTACGTTTGTGTGAGGTTTTGAATCGTTCGAACTTATTTTTTGGGACCAAAATATTTTTTTCGCCTGTACTTATGCGGTAAATAATTTTTTCGAAAATATACAATTTGTCAATGATCTTGAATGATGAAAAAGTACATGAAATTTGGATCTCCTCCATCGAAAAAAGTTTCTAAATGCTTCTTGGCCAATACTCGAGAAATAACGGAATTTATGCCAAACTTTCTGATCGAACAGAGTATAATTCTTCCGTGCGTCGTTAAAACTATTATTTCAATGCCAAATTCTAGTTACAAAATAATCGTCACACGCAATGTATAATTTAATGATCGGAGTAAAAAATGGTTTTTCTGTTTCTTGAGATTTTGTTTTTTTTTTTTTTTTTTTTTTTTAATAATGACTTGCGAAACCGCATGGGTATTCTGGTGATACGAAAGTATGTACATTTTTTATTTATTTTCTACACCGATTACGCACAAACATGCAGCGTAACAAAGCACCGTAGAATTTCTATTCAGTCAATATATACGCGCTCACCTGTCTGCCTTTTCTGATTGTTTACATACGAGGTCATTGCCCGGATCTCGCTTACCTTAGTTCTATTCGCGAATATATATGTATATATAAAGTTTGCCGATCACCACAAGTATATCGGCATGTTCTGCACTCGCACATTCACTACGTCCTTTAACAAGCGCGATCGACTCTCCAACCGCTTCTCGTACCGCATACGAGACCGCAGTTTGCGAGGCCAAGAAACGCATCGCATTCATTCCGCAGGAGCTTTTACCAAATTAAAAGAACGCCTTTGGGTCACAACGTCAATTTATTTTCTTTACCATTTTATCAAGTGAAAAAATCGTTCCACTTCCATTGTTTAACAATAATCCACAATTGACAGAGTTATCGACCAAATCAATTCATATGCGATTCGAAAATGATATATTTAGGCCAAGTAAATTTAAACAAGCTGTCACTGCAGCTTTTGATTAACGCAAGAATATCAGTTTAGGCCGCTTTAAGTATTTAAAGGATTTGTAGTTTTTATAGCTAGTTTTGAATTGTGTCGAATTAAACGGAATTCCACGACCTGTAGGAAAATAAAGTTACTGCGTCCTCAAACAGTAAATAGAATAATAGGATAAGGCAAAACGTCCTGAAATATTTGATGTCAATCTTATACTTTTAAGTTTAAAGGACACCCAAATAAAATTCTTACGAGTTTCTAATGGGGACTCGAAGAGCATTAATTGACTTTGAGACTATTAGCCATTATTGTAAAATAATAAAATTAAAAACTCGGTGGAGTCTTCAATTAATTATTTAAACCAAGTAGTTTCGCTGAAATTCGCGTGATCGAATATTCAGATCTACTTCGATTCATCTGCTCATGTCGCCCACCCGTGTTTGGGTTCACTGAACTTCAGCTGGACATTCTTTATGGAGAAAACACGCGGTATCCGTTGCCAGGAGAATAATTCTTCTCCTCTCCTTACGAATCTTTCGGAACGCTTGTGTTTACGATATATTATCGCGAACTCAAAACGTCTCATGTAAAGTACATCAAATTCTGTGCTGACAGATGCGGCTATTGTTCTTCTGATGATCTAGACATATCGGCTGGCACGATAATTTATATCGTCTTCGACTTGTGTTAGATTTAATTGGCACTAATAATCGATGCCGACTTTGACATTATACTCGAAGCTGAGAATTTCGCTGCTCGATTCAGCCGTCGCGAACAATTCGTTTCTACGAATTCAAAGCCCAATTCATCTATTTACGATCATCCCCGAAAATTCTCCGGTCACTTCATCTCTCACTGGACAAGAAACATATTAGATTCTCAACCTCATTTTGTCCAACCAAGTAAAAAATTCCTAATTCATATATTTCATCAGTTCGCAATCACTTTTTATCAAAACTATTTTAAACAAACAGAAAACAAAATATTCTCTGCTCCCAGATCTTTACCAAATATTTCGTTACTACTATCGATACATCATTACATTTGCTTGATTTTGTGCGGATTAAAAATGCTTTCAAAACGAGATATAATTTATAAGAACTGTTCGAAAAGTTCGAATCCGCAAAGTTCCGGTATGTGTTTTGTAACTGGGTCGACGTTACTCATTTATTCCATTTGACAGACTCTCGCAGTGCTACGAATGAATTGTCAAAGCCGCGTTGACCCGTATATCAGATGTATTCGGTAGTTTCTCCTTAAGTTTTAAATCGTTAAATCGAATATTATATTGATTGGTCTGCGCATAGTGAATGTATCATTTAATCGATCTTAGGACGAAATACCCGTTTTTCAATGTTAAATTATTATTTCGCATTCAAATCATCAAATATATAATATCGTTATTCGGAATCTCGGACACTTAATATTTACAAATCTGTTCGTAAAATTGTAAATTTTTTCGATTTGATGCATTTTTGCTTCATGTTCGACAGTGTTGCCAGTGTGCACCGTAGAGATTGGCGTATTTCTCAGCTTTCATGATTAATCACTCGTCTGAAGGGGAGGTCATGAACAGTGTTAGACTTTTCGACTGGAAATTCGATCCAGAGTTTGAGAATATTGACCAGTTATCCTGCGACAGGCCTGTACGTGTGCGTATATATAGTATTTCATCAAATCGGCATAGCTTCGTTCTTACATAATGAAAAAGACAGAATTTCAACATTATTTCTTACCCGTTTTGCATATCTTATTGAAATGACGGTTGTTTTGGTGACCCGGTGATTCGTCAATACTCCGCGATTATCAAAATATGTTGTCTTCGAACTCCCTGCATGACCGTTTATAAATACCGAACACAGATAAATATCTTTTAATAGCAAAGTGCAATTTGATTATATTTTATACATTGTATGGAAGATCGACTGAAAGAAATGTTTTTATTTTATTTTTTATTTTTCTTAAGAGTATTGATCCAAAGAACTTTACGTCGGGTAAATGGAACATTCCAATGTTATTTAAATGCATCAAGTGGAAAATGCGTATTTATTCAAGAAAACAAAAAATCAATATTACCAAAGGATAATGACACAGTTGTTCAACGACGATCACTTCGTATCACATAAAAAATGCTTGTTTATTAAATCATGCAGACGAGCAATGATACCTGAGTTAATTCTAAAGTATTATCGAGATAAACGTCAATTATATGAAGCTTTATTATTAGAAAAACTCAATAGCACAGATTGACTAATGTTTGATACGAAAATACACACATGTACAAATATATGCCACGATTCTATCGTTTATAGAACTATAGGCATTGCTGATCATATTCCGAATGACCTTTGAAGCGTTTTTGTTTTTGCATTTCTTTTAGAACTATTATGTCTTGCACAGATTTTTATTCTCCGCTAAACTCGTCGTGAATAAACGACTTTTTGTGATTTTTTTGCTTGGATAAAAAAAAGTCGGTGAAAAAAAATTAATCATATAATCAAATTACAGTATAAAATATGTGTTCAGCCGATTCTGTTCTGTTACGTATGAAACTTGGTAAAAGTATAGACAGTACGCAGTTTAACCGTCTAAAGTACGTTGAAATCCTCGCGATCTATCGCCGCATAGTGACCAAAGCAGAAAGGCAAATTCGGCCACAGTCGAGAGCTTTCCAACGGGTTTAATTTCTAACGGCTAATATTCGTTGGCCCGTCCGTCATTTTAGGAATTCCGTTATATCTTCGCAGTCTTGGATGTCTCTCTTCACCGCTTCGTTCGGTCTTCCGCATAGTGCTCTATTCTCGCGAGGTTGGTCCACTTATTTTTAACCTTCATTTCTTTCTCGAGATCCGACAACAAAAAACTGCCGGGCTCGTCCCTCCTCGCTATACCTCCTCTGCCCCTTTCCACCAGTTGTGCGACTTGGATCCACTCAATGGAGATTCTATTGAGATTAGAATCTCTTTGATTTCACATTGCCATCCTTCCATATGGATCAAATCGATTTGTGAAATTAAAAAAAAAAAAACGCAATTAAAGACCAAACATATCAGTTGATCGTTTTTCTTCAAGTTAATGTAACTCTCGAGGTCTATCATGTGAAAGGTCATTTATGACCTACATATATATCTAGAATAATAAATCGAGAAATTGAATTCGAACGTTAATGTAATCGTCGAGTTCAATATACCTTATCATATTTGATGCCGTTGAATTGAAATCGTTGTATATAGCTAACCAAAACAGTTAACAATTGGAAGGAAAGAAGAGGCACTTCATTCATTTCCTAGTTAAAAGATCAACAACGCAACTATTCATGCAACGCTTGATAATGAATTCAATTAAAATTATTGTATACGTTTCGTATAGGTGATCATTTAGGTATTTAATAAATACTCTCAAATTATCATTAATAAGTCAATTGCACGATAAAAGTGGCTGCTATACCTCGAGTTCTTTAGTCACAATCTCAACGAATGAAGGTCGTATGTCATTGATAAAACCTTCAATGCCGAAAAACGATAGGAGTATGCGTTTATTGACTACAGTGAATATACGTATTTTGTCGTTGTCGGACGACATAAAAACGCTTTTTGTGTAATGCGATATGATCTTGGAAAAAGCGCAATCACATAAAAGCCGTTTAAAGTTCTTCGTTGATATTTTTCCCACATAATCAAACAATGTTTTTTAATAACTTGAGGATCGAACGTCGTTTTAGTTGAACCGCTTACTTGAATCATATTTACTTTGAGCAGCAAAATATTAAGACTTTGGATTAGGTTGTTTGTGAATGAAGAAATATTTATTCAATTAAAACAATATTGTTACTAAATTTTTAAGCTGATTTCATTTCGTGAAGACTATTTTTGTTAGCTCGAATGCCATGTTCCTGCTGTTTAATTAAATTTTTCAAAGAATTTTAGCGGGACAAGCAAATTGTCGGAAAGATCCGACGACCGCCGACGGCGATCTTTCGATCAATAAACTTTAATATATCTAATAAACGACTGGGGAATTCACCTTTCTACTATTGGCAGCAGCAAGTTTTATTGACTGTACCAATTGGAAAACTCATACCCAATCAGAGACTTATTCATGCAACTCCATTCTATACGACAAATCATTAGACAAATGAGTATTTTTTACGAAATTCATCAAATGTCCATAAAAAAAAACGTTCAGGGACCGCACCTTACTAAGAGAACAGATAACTGAGTCTTGCCTGGGTTCAGGCGGTTGTGGATTCTCGGCCTTATACCCGTTACCATCACTGACCACTGCCAACTGACGGGTCACCGACCTCGCCGAGAAAGAGAGAAAGAAAGAGACTCGTTGCAGCCGAAATTTCAAAGTGTTGTGCTCTCTCGATGTGCCCCGAAAAGACCACAATCTCTTTCTCTTTCCCTCTCTTTCTCTCTCTTCCTCCCTCTTTCTCTCTCATTCTCTCTCTCTCGCTCTCTTTCTTTTTATCTTCAGAGGCGATTCGTGTATTTGATCATTCGTTCCTTGTCATAAAAGTGCTCGATCGTAATGATCGTTCGTTTCATATATTTGCGTCGACGAGCATGAGCAAGATAAGCAAAATTTCATGTATATGTATGTATAAGTGGAGTATACTTCCATAAGTGGATCTTTGGCTCGGTACAACAACTGGCTGGGTATTAACCGTACAAACCATAGAGGTATGGTAAGCCGTACATTAAACCATATGATTTAACGTTTGGCTCAAATATCCTTAGTACGAAGCCACAAAAATGTTTATTGGACAGCCTTGGCAAAAAGTATGTTAAAAAGTTAGATATCTCAGTTTAAAAGTTTATAACCCAATTGAGCGGACTCAGATTTAAAGCGGACGAATCGAGCTGTGTTTTGATTTCTTTCAATTTTTTTAACCATTTTTCTTGCACCGGGTACATTATTTTTTAATTTGTTTTTTTTTCGACATTTGCTCAATATATGTTTAAACATAAGTGTAACACCTTTCAAAAACTGTTAAGTGATTTTCCGGTCAGTAATCCCAAAAACAGAGATCTGCAGTTCAACTTGGTCTCTGAATAACAATTGCGTTTTTTCGATGAGATATTTACTTTTTTTTCAAAAATGTCCCGGTTGTTACCTTGTTTAACTTTAGGGTTTATGGGGTTTGAAATGATTTTCTCCGAGTGAAGACGCGCGTTTCATATCTTTGAGTTTTCAGACAAAAAGAACAAGTTGGCTAAATATATATTTTCATACAATTTCGCTTTCTAAGTTTAACGCGATGTTCGTTACACGTGTTCTCGGTCATAAAATACATTGGGTCGGGCATTCCATCAAAGGCAGTGAAAAAACTGTTCTGGAACGAATCGAGATATCAAAAAACGTTTCTGACCGAAGTTGTAGATTTTCGAACGGTACAGAAGACACGTTTATTGAAATCTATTCCTGATGCAGCCATCAAAGGCATGCGTAGGTACGTTTTTTTTGTTTTACTGGAATACCTGTCAATTCTGGGGTATTCACGCACGTGTACTTTTAAACTGGAAATTATAAATGCTTTTTCTATGATTTTTAAAGAACATAGGTGCTTTTTCCGTAACTTAACAAATTCTGCCTAAAAATTAGACGGTATTTTCTTTCGTTTCCGATAAATGATCATCTTGCTCCACATGCTCCGCTTGGTATAGTGAATAAGCAAATCCGTTGAGTTAGCTATTATAAAAAGCAAAGACGTTTGCAATTTTTGTTACGCATTCCATCCCTGGTCGATTAGTACACTTGTGCGTACACTTTCAACACGTGTCGTTGTCATATACCACGTTGTTATATTTTTTCTGGCTGTTCGTCAATTATGAATAGGTCAAGTTATGTAATACTAACGGACACGAGGAAAAACAACCAACACGCACAGTTATATTGCAACGAATTGACCTGTCTGTGCGTATCTCTCGAATCATTATTTCGTATCTTGCTGACTTTACAAATATGACAAATTATTTAGTCAGATACAATAATTGGTGTTCCACCAATTAAACGAACTTTTAAGTGTCGCGCAATAGAGTTACTTCTCTTTCTCTCCAATTTAAGCATTCATTTCTGTACAGAAGTCCATTCCTTCACTGAAAATTACGAAATTTTCATATATTTCCAAAGCTTCATCGTTCAAATGGTCTTTACGAAACGTTCTGTAATCATATTGTTTCGAAAGAACTGTGACATTTTCGATTTTTACTCCGTGACTTCTCCCTTAAGTGACGATTATAATTTTGGGTTTATTTGCCTTCTTTAAAGTACTTTATTTTTTTTCTATTCCAAGCTGGAATCCTGGTCACCGAATTTTTAAATTTAAAACACGGAATCAAAAATTCGAATTATTTTTCCTTGGCGTTTCCGTAAAGAACGATTTATAGGATTATTGTACAGCCGACATCTGATTTTGATTCATGAGCTTTATTTCTGGGAAAGATTCATCGAAATCGGTTCAATGATTCTTGTGTGACAAGCGGCCAAACGCCTTTTAGCATTAGAGATTTATATATACAGAGGTATGATATTTTTTTTCTTCTATTGAATATTAATGTAAGGTTTCGTATTTCATGTCTGTAGCCTCGAGAAATGACAATTTCGAAGTATCATCAATAATGACATTCAAAAACGTAAACTTACCTTTTACTATCCTTTCACATTTTACGTATAATTGAAGTATTAATAAAATATCTAAAATTCAATATAGTTCGAAACTGTCAGTTCATTTATATTGTTATCCAACAGGAAGAAGGCTGTTGGCACATAACTTCTTCAAAGATGATTAAGCAACCTGAATATATCTTTTGTGTGCCGGGTACGGAATAATTTGGACGGGATAATTAATTATACGTCATAATCAACCATTTTTCTTAGACCGTTCAAATTGTAAACGACAATGACTTTTTCACTGCATAGCGATTATTTTATTGTTTGCGATGACTATAAATGTCTAGTTAAATATTGATCGCTGGACATCATATGGACATTTACATGAAATAAGAAAAATTTAAGATTTTAGACGACAGTTGAAATCGTTATCCATAAGCAAAGCGAAGTAGAGACGGGGGAGAAGTTTTAAGAATAATCGACGTGACAGCAGTAAGGAAACCGGGCGCGAGCATCAGTCCGTTGTATATATAGACCGGTGCGAGACTCATTGAAAAGTGACCGGAGGTAGAACACGATAAGTTACACGAAGAACCGTAAGAGCTAAAACATGTGTATATGCGTGTACGTGTAGTCAATACATTCGAGCAGTGAGTTAGCGAACGAGTGAGTGGCTCTCTCGCACACCGCGCAAATATAAACAGGTGAACGACCGGTAAAGTGGTGTAATATCCGCGGGTGGAGTGCAAAGAGTGTCCCACCGCCGCCTCACTCGGCTTTGGACCAATTCTCTCGCTTGTTGCACATTCGATGCACATTGCATATCGAATAAATCGTTTACATATCCTCAGTACATGTATACATATATATGAATATTTATTCATACCTGCAAAACTAGGCAATAAAACTATTAGCACCTAAACTATTTGCGAACCTAACAGGCTTTGAGAAATAATTAATTCCACAAAAGTTTCGTGGTTCTGAGAGGGCCACCGAGTAGTGGCTGCAAGGTTGGTCGAGTGGTGGCCGTTGAGAGATTTTCAGGTCATCTCTAATCGTTTTCAAATGCTGGGATAACGTTTTTTTTAATTCTTTATTTAGATAATGATAGTGAAAATAATTTCAAGCATCAATTTAAAAAATGATCTATCATTATTTAAGAGAATAAAATGATCGAAGAAACTTGATTGACTATTCTTTTCCTTCACAGTTTTCTCTAATCTTAATTGAACATGAACAAAAACGACAATTTATCTTTTTTACAAGATTGCATTGAAAGTGGTGAAGAATATAAAGCGTAACTGTTGATCAACTTGATTGTTCTATTTAGATCAATAAACCTTGATTAGTAAAAAAATCGTATTCTAAGCAAGTAGAGATGGCATTGAAATCTCTGAAGTGCCTTCACCTCAATGAGCCACGAGTCGTTAGCCCTCTCTGAATTGTGCAACTCTTGTAGGAAAAGTTTTTCATATAAGTCTGACAAATTTAAATACATTTTAGGTGCTTACATTTATTGCCTCACTCGTTGCTTAATTTTTGTTGAGATTGCACCAAAGAATTTAGTACTTGGAATAAAAAACCCAATAATTTGCATGATTCAAAAATATTATCAAAGTTCACGGGAGCCATAATTCAAAATATTTTATTTCTAATTTCAACAGAAATCGAAATATTACCGAATCTTTAGCCACAAATGTCGGTTTCTTTGTTCCCACAAGTGAAAAGTAATGGAATACGTGTTCGACATTTTATCGGTACATTTTTTTCAAAGAGAAATGTTTGAAAAAAAGAGAAAAAGCTCAAATTTTTCCTTACCGTCGTAAGAAACATGTAGCAACGTATGATACATTGATCATCTTACCCCAGAATCACGCGTAGATTTGAATTGACGACAATTACAATGACATCCAAGAGAAATAATTTTTCGTCGCTTATCTATTAAAATTTAATTGCTGTTTTTTTCAATCATTACTGGGACACGTGCATATAAACGCGACAATTTGATACGATTGTATGCGATCTGTGTGTAATAAAATTTTCGGATGTCGTTGAACTCTGCCGAAGACCGAGCCCCCACCCATCATGAGAAAACATTGAACGAGAAAAAGAGAGAGTGAGAGAACTGGAGTGGAGATCTCCGTACCAAGGAGTTCGGCCTATCTGTGTATTGATCTATATAGATGAAATTTTTCGTCCTCGGCACATGGAGAGTTGAAATTGAAAAATTTCACTGAGATCAACGACCCGTCGCAGAGTTGGCCCACTGTACGTCTACTGTACGTTAGAGATACACATCATTTTAACGAACTATGTGTCACGTGCATTTCGAGCACGATCTCTCATAAGTTCAAATCAGTTTGAACCATGGGCTAAATAAAAAAAAAAATATTGAATGCTGACAAGAGTTGACCAAATTTTGTGTGAAACTGACGAATATCGTATGTTTTAATGACTTTGAAGTAGGGTTCACATTCGATTAAACATACATATACAGACAGAGAAAACGAAAGATGCTTTATACACGACAAGCAGAGACCAATCAATACACAAAATCGTCCGCATCAATTTGATGTGTGTTGTCCGATTACGAGACACGAAATCTCGAGTTCAAAGACCTTCTGTCGTCGTAACAATTGACGGGAACCGCTAGCCCGAGTTTCGCCACTCCAATGTTTATTAATTGTATCCCTTCGGCCTGTATGCACGTTTATCCATGTGTATGTGCGTGAAGCAACCAGCTTCATTTACGTGACTCGAAAACTCGGTTGCTCAAACTGCGGCCCCTGCAACGAGATCCCCAGAGGACGTCATTGCGACAGTCGAAAATTGAAACGTGACGACATGAGTAAACCGGAAATCGGATTAAAGTAGTCACGACCAAGGTATCCAAGACGTATCCTCTCACTCTTCTCTTCTCCTTTCATAATTCCCAACAATAATGTGCGTCGAAAGTCAATCATTAACCGGTGCACCATTGATGGCCAATTTACTATTTTTCATCGATTATTATTCATTTTTATACACTGAATAGAAAATCTCGAACATTCGGAAAATCCATTGGAATAGAAGAAATTGCATACAAACAATCAATAGTCTGCTGCTTATGAATGCAACCATGGCTAATTGAACCGACAATCGTGTCAATCACTCGATCTTGTATCGATATTGCATCAAAATTATAGATCCTACTCTGTAATTGATCAAAACTTGGAGATTTATTGAAAACAGTGTGGACACAGTGTCAAAGGGTTCACAGTCATACTCTGCCAATGAAGAATTAGTTGATAGTCACAAAGAATCGCATGTTGAAAGAGTTTGCTGATTATGGCAGTAAGTGTTTGCGAGTGGTAGAGATTTTCAATATCTGTGAAATTTTCTTGGTAGAAATGAGTCACGTATATATTTGAAGTATAGGCTTTATTTTTGGTAGAATTCTGTGAATGACTTTAAAAACTACTCTACTGCAGTATAGTCTACTGAAGTAGCTCGAACGAGGTTTTCGAAACTTGAGCTTCAATCTTCCTCTGAAAGTGGGTACATGTACTAACCTAAATGCATACATAACTTTAAATTCCTTCAAGACATTAACGACACGGGCCATTACATTGACGATCGCAAACATTATTTTACATCGCGTTTCCCAAAATCAAACTATGCGTACATAGATCGATTGAGCTGATACACAAACACACGACTCGTTGCCAAAACATACTGAAAATATGCAGCCTTTTTTTAACAAAATCGCATGCTCCTTCCATTCACAAAAATATCGTCAGTTGTTAATACGCGTTGCTATGTTTTTGGAGTCAACCAACCCTGCTACCAACACTACTGAAGACAACGCTGCAAACTTTCTAAGTCCGGCGTGGGCTGTTCGCCAAGCCACTAAGTTCAGGGAGTGCGAATATTTAGTGGGGCGATAAGAAATGCAGTCTCCGCACTGCGTTAACTGGAGACTTCGTTTTTTTAAATATTCAATAGTAAAAGAATAACGATAAGTGCCCACGTCGTAGACCGACAGTGTTAGGTGCGTCATCGGGGTGTCGCTACGGAAATCATGAGATCACAGAAACAAGATGAAGTAGTCTCAGGTAAAGACAACACTTGGTTGGGTGACCGCTTAGCACCGACTTGCGTATCAATTGCTGAGCAGGAAGCAGTTTCCTTGAGTTTCTGATGGTGCCAACCAAGTGTAATTCACCTGTGTCGGCCAGGTTTTTCGCAGTTTCTCTTCGGCTCTCGTTCCAAGTCAATGTAGTAGTGCGCATTAAAAAAATGTGGCTCTGGCAAATCCTCTGGGTGCTCTCACAAGAGCATTGAAGTGGAAAAAATGTTAGGTTAATAAAAAGAGGATGGGCTCATGAAATCCTGTGAGAGTATATGGAGGAGCAATGAGAATGTTTTTTAAATTACCCGATTATGTCTTGCAGAGCGTGATTCTTTGTTTTTGATATTGATCCAAAGTTTTGAAGTCTAGTTAAAATGTGGTTCAGGATTTCGTACATCGATTTCGAACTACTTTAATGAGAAACTATCATGTGTGTCTAATATGAACTGAAAAAATATCAGAAAAACAACACTGATACTGGAATGTGGATTGAAGTATTGTAGAAATGTTTTTACTACGATGGTCTATTGATTTGTTTTATTATAATTATTTTTTTTTTTTTTTTCAATGAGGTAAGAATAGCATTTGCCAAGTTGTGCGTATAAAAATTCTTAGTTTACTAATGTCCACGAGCGTTTCTATAGAGAAGGTAAATCTTTATGTTCTCACAATGTCGCAAGAAAATTCATTTATATTTATTAAGATTCACAGGTGTGTGCATTTTTAAATACGGGAATTAATAATAGTGAAGAATAAGGAGTCCGGGGTGAATATTAAACAAACAACTTATTACGGTGATTGACCGGTGAACTAGAATTCACACGCGGGTTATTAGGAATATGTTGAGGTATAAACATTACAAGGGGGAAGTCCAATGCACGTGACTCCAGAGGAATGTCGTGTTACATATGAGTGACTCCGGTATCCCGACAATATCATAAATTTGTAATAAATCGTGGTTATAAAGGGTACGAGTTTCAACTGCATTCCGCGAGGTAAGAGAATCAATATGTTAATGAAGTGGCACTCAACCGTAGTATAAATGATAATTGCTCACTCGCATCTTATTAGTACGTATCTGCGTATCAGTTTATTTACCATTTCAATAAAATATAGAGTATACTTAAGACAAAGGATGTGAATTTTTGTGTCAAACTTTAGGTTATTTTCGAGTAGTTGTGTTTCGGTGAAAGAAACAAAAAAAAAACAAAAGAAAAATTTATTCATATATACTTTATCGCAGTTTATAATACGTTAATCTGAGATTACTCCGAAATAGTTCGCCTTACTTCGTTTTTGCAGAGTTCATTTTTGACGAAGGGCGAAAAATCAAAGCATCCAATTTGTTTTGATTGTTTAAGAATTGCACGAAGTTTAAAGTTCCATCTTCTGAAATCAATTGGACAATTAAAGGTTCAATTGGTCTTAAGAGACCCATTTACAATATTTTTAATCGGTTTGTACTCTGTCAAAGCAAATGCCGCACCTTCGACTTTGAAAGACCATACCTCGTACATGATTGACCAGTCTGCACTTGCAACTGTGTCGCTGGAGAGCTGACAGTCTTCTGATTATCATGTAATTGTGATCATTATGCCTGTATTATGCCTTTTTTAAATAGTCTACACGTTGGAGAATCCTTTTAGAAAAACATGTTTGAAAACGAGGTCTTTTTTAGCAGCGAGTATAAAGACCAATTAAATCTTCGAAGTGTTCATTTATTTTTCGAATCAAACATCGTCGGAATGAAGTACAATCGCAATACAAGCTACTCCCTTAATGAAATCTATGGTGGCATAACTATTCTGATCCATCTCCATACTTTTATAATTCTACTCTGATTAATCCCTGTTCTTGATTCCAACAAAAAATTTCTATACAGCACACCTTATAAAAAGTAATTGAAATCCTTCGAGTGGCTTATTCGCTACGATTGAAAACATTATGGGAGACAGCGTCTATAAATGCATGTTTTATGTGAGATACGTGTTGAAAATGTTAACTTTGATCCAGAGACGCGGCAGAATCGTGTATTAGTTATCTCGAGTTCTAAACGGACAAGTATTCTCACATTTCATACTGCTGCATGAACGAGCAGATACTGCTCTCTATTTTAATAGGTGAAATAAAAAACAAAAACTAAATCTGTTGACAAGTTGATTTGCGATGATAAAATTCGTATTCAATCTTAGGTCGATAACATACTTTATTTTGTTTTATAATTTACTCAGGAGCCAAGTCCTATAACTGAAACCGAAAATTTTGAAATTATTTATGATCGTTAAGTCGTCTAAGCTTTTGGATATCGAAACACATTTAATTCGACGTCATGGTCTATCGTTAGCCAAGGAGAAGAATCAGATAATTTGAGCAATTTTTTTCTCCATATTCGAGGGAAATTAGCAATAGAGTAGACAGCGAAAGAAGGGAAATGTAAATAGTCAGAAATATAAAAGAACCTTGTAATAGATCGGATTGTCGTCGATAGCGGTAGATAGTTTTCGACAAGCTCGTATGGAAAGCATGCCGTGGAGATCGGTGGTAGATCGGTAGTAGTGTGCATGTGTCACAGAGACCCCGAGAAGTCACGTGCGGACCGAGAACTTAGGGGTGCGGAGCCACATATGAAATATGTCGCTCGATCGTACGAGGGAAAGGCGCGTGTGCGAAAAGAGAAAAAAAGTGATATATAGAGAGACAATCCAGAAGGGGCAATGCACTCGAGTCAATATAAACAACGAGAGATAGTGACGTGCTGCTTTCTGCGTAATATTAAATCGGCTAAAACTTCTCGTTTATTTATCAATAGAGAATCATAACAGAGTCATTATTGATTAATCAATGAAGGATTCAGAAGATTATTTAATCTTCGAAAGATCTTAAAGTTGCTCCATATTTCTGCTTCATTTTTTTTTTCATGAGGAACATTATTATACGATAAACATGCTATAAATTGTGTTTTCTAACGAATCAAATCTTTTTTATTTCTGTTCCAGTCTTTTCGTTGTACTCAAATTTTCCACTACTTCATCTACCTTACGAAATGCAGTCGACTGCGGGAAAACACTAAAAAGAAGTCGGTCAGCAAGCATTGAGACACGATGGTGAAGAGTTACTTCCGATAAGGTATGATAAACTTTGATCATTTTCATTGCCGGCTCTAAAGAATTTTAATCAGATCAAACTTCACGTACAGTTTTATAGATATCATTTATTAATGTTGCTTCATTTTTTCACGTGCCCATAGAAGCTACCCGTCATTTTGAAATATCGTTTTTGTTCTAAAGTATGGTTTGAGATAGAAATTCATGAAAATGAAAAATCAAGTTGAAAAATTGTCCGAACTCTTTTTTCTGATTATTCTACTTGTTTATATAGCCCCAAATATTGTTGATACAGATGTCTCTGATAAAAGAAAAAATGAACGTAAACATTTATTATCTGCGGCAATATTAAAGATCGTAGCGATATTTTCCAATCAATCTTTAGGTACCTAAGATATTTTTTAAAATTCCTAGCGACGTGTGGATCGTCTCACCATATCATAACCAATTAAATCGTTAGAAAGTGTCGATTCCTCGTTAAACTGAAATTCATTTTTACTAGGTCTGCCCCTTTCACGAATTCATCGCTGTATATGTTCTTTGAAACTAATTAACATATAAACATGTGTGAAACAGAGACCTTTATGTGGAACAAAAAAAGATTTCGCAATTGTCAAAAAATGAAAAGCGGTAGGAAGAAATTGAATAAGTATAAAACAAAGCGTTTTTCATTCAGAGGTGACTCTTAAGAGGCATCGCTCATTTATTCGTTATTTACATTGGACACGCGTGTGTATTTCCATACAGTTAATATCGCACCCGAAAGAAAACCATACTATCGTGTGTGCGCGCGTGTATGCGCGCGTGCGTGCGAGGATAATTGCATGCGTGCGCACATAATTGCGTGCGCACGCGCGTGTTTCCCAGTACAAATGTAACGAACGTTTCGCATATTTATCGTGTTTCGGTGAGCATCGACCCCTTGCATAGCTCGGATAGGGGAGTGCACCGACTCTTGCGGACATCACGAACGCTTGGGTGAATTCTCGATCACCGTATGCAGCAGTAGCAGGTATTAATAAGCTCGTCGCGTCCCACTGAGCACGCTGGCGCGAATGCATTGCGGGAAAACGCTTTTGAATACTGCGTTTGGAGTGTTTGTTACGCGTACTCGGGAGACACCTGATCGGATACGAAAAAAAAAAAAAAAAAAAAAAACAAAGTGTATAATTGATGCGGTAAGAGAAAATCTTGGATAAATGCCTAAGTTAAGCCAACTTGAAAAGTCGCTTCATCGTCCTCTTTATAGATTGAAATACAGTCTCATTTTGATTACGAGGACTCAACACTGCCTTGGAGAGGAAAACATTCTTGAAGGTTTCAATAATTCAATTGTTTATCAATTCAAAACATTAAAAAACAAAAAGAACGGGGATACATTACGATATTCCGAACCATTTTCAAATTTTTTTAAAACTGAACGGATTCGTCCGTCATTCTTTGAAGATCAAAGCTTAAGAAAAATGCGTCGTGAAAACGATAAATAATATAATTTCTGTACATGTTGTTCTGAGAAATAATAACAAGTAATGGGATGGAGGATGGAATACATTGTTGCTCCAACAAATGGTTTTTTATACAAGTTTGTGGCGACGATTGTATTATTAGTTCATATTTGCCGAATATGCACATGAACACATAAGTACTGAGACACGTGGCGTGGCAGCGGAACAGCCGGCGTGCATTTGATTCGAATCAATATACTTATATATATATATATATATATATGCATTTATTGGGTCTCCCTGCAAGAGAGCGCGGTCAATGCTCGACTGACCCGAACAACAGTAAAAGTGACACGCGAGAGTACATACATAAGACCCGTTCGATTCAATGGCCGAGCTCGAGAGAGCTTGGCATGTTCTCGCGTCTTTCATTTTCTTTTTTCCTTCGTTTTTTCCTTTACTTTTCATATGTTTGCACGCCCGATTGATTATCGGCTACCTAACCGGGCCGTATCGGTACTTGGAGATCGGAAAAATGTTACGCTTAGTGCAACCATACTCGTAAATCCTTTCGGCGAATAGAATGAGAGGGGGATTGTTTTGGAAAATTGCATGTATACAGGTGTTTAGGAAAATTTGAATGTAACTCCGTGCAGCTTGTGAAAATGAGAACGCAAATAATGAATTGTACAATCTTGTATTGCAAATGTCCGAAACAATTTGATATGCCAGTTTTGACACGCGAGAGAATGCGACAACGTTGTTATATATTATAATGCATTCTCATAGCTGCTACCTACGCAATGCGAACCATAAATAAGAGACACGAGTGGCGTATCCCCAGCAAGGACATCACCGACATAAAAGCTTTGGGCACTTCCACATTTGGCGCACGCATTTATACTCACAGAACGAATTTAGTATAGGCACGAGCAACAATCACAGAGAGACTCGCGTACCGCTCAGTCCTTCTTTTAAAGAGCTCCTGAGCTCGCGCGATCGCGATCGGCATGCGAGCCGCGCTCTCATTCGTATGATACGCTCACGATCGCGCGCTCTTCTCCCCTTCCACCTCTTCCTAGTCCTGCAACTGCTGCTGTGGCTGCTGTTACTCCTGTCGATGCTGATGCTGCTGGTGCTAGTGGTGGTGGTGGTGGCGGTGGTGGTGGTGATGATGCTGGTGCCACTGCTGCAACTGGATTCAAACCTTCGAAAGGACGTTGACCGTCTTTGCATATATTGCAAGCGAAGGCAATTTCGACAGTAACAAGAATCGTTTCATTATTATAGTATTAAAAGTCATTGGAAAACCAATGGACTCTTACGGGTTTCGAAGGCAACCGCCGTGCTGTTCATTGCCACGATTTTCTTCAATTCAACCGTACATCTATGTTCCTTACACATTAAGTATATCGTGTCATTACATCAAGATACGGAGGTTTTAATAAAACATTGTAATGAAAGAAATATTACAGGGCAAACATTTTTGTTTTTTTTATCAATTCAACGTCATTTAGGAGAATTATTTAGAAGATATTAATTAATTAATTAGCAACGTCTCTTGTGGGGTTATTCGAAATATCTCGAGGACATGCCACGAATAGATGAATTTCGTATCCTTCGGTACAACTTCTAATGAGGAAAACCAAATGAAAATTTGAATAAGAAACAATGTCGTAGGGAAAAAATTCAAAAAATTATAGAAAATAATAATGACGTCGTATGAACACAGAACTATACGATTCTGTTAAAAAAATGAAAAATGAAAAATGAAAAATGAAAAATTACACGTTCTCATATAAATAGTGAAAAAAATAATCGATACGTGAATAAAAATGACTTTTTATTTTAGTGTACTGATTATTATGAGCGTCTGATTAGAATTATGCACACATTATATATAAACACAGGCTATCATTTGTTTGCACTCATGTGCGCGCGTCAATAATTAATTGATAACATGACTTGACCTGCAGTAACGCGAGCAGTGAACGATCTCCTCGCCATAAAAGAGTGAGAGAGAAGGAAATAAAGAACGACGATTCAGTTTGGAAATTACACCACATATAGTACTATAGTTTTAATTCAAGAGACTAAATAAAGGCGGAATCTTATCAGCAGGCAAGACGGATTATGCACTGTATCGTTCTACAGTCAAATGTTCAAACAAAATGCCATTCAGCAAGTTCGTCAAGAAAAGGCGCGATGTAATGTCTTTATAAACATAATCTGAGCGCCACATACACACAAAATATATGTACGTGCATATATCGCGATGTGAAAGAGATACTTATGACACCTGGCATAACTATCTCGAGGCAGTAGACCCGAGACCTCCACAAGCAACGTCGCTTCCTATTCGTCTCGGATTTCCGCATCACTGGCCCAACGTTCTTTCATTCGCATTTTGTTACCTTTTTTTTCCCATTGCATTTTTTAATTTTTATATAAATGCATTAGTAAAAAGTAGTTACATGAGAGGCGACGAGGATATCACGTGACGTTTGCATGTGAATCGAAATTATGGAGAATAATCCTGTCAGCGATGGGGGAAACGACCCCTGGCAAATGCATATATATGTTTAAATATATATACGAGTGTTTGGACATATACAACTACATAACAGTTTTTTAGTTCTCACCATCTGCGATATTTGCGTGAAATATTATTTTACGATACGTACATTGATTGCAAGTCAACGAGGTCGTAAACCTCGGAACCAGTGTCTGGTTCTCTTTTTTTTCGACATTATGTATTGTTTGTCAGATGTGCTTATAGGTATATCGAACCAATCATTCAATTGAATATCGAAGTAAATGAAGCAGAGCGAATGAAAAGTAGCAAATATGATCGGGAAATTTGTCAATTTTTTAATTTTTTTCGATTCACTTTAAAATTACGATCCATGATCTATAATTTCTATTTTGTCGTCATTGCTTTGTTTCATAACATATGGGAAAAATAAGAGATTATGGGAAAAGAATGAGGCTGTTTGACACACTATTGTAAGCAGTCAGTGGGTATATGGGCTGAATATTTAGGGGCGGGAAGGAAAGATATAACGGACGCAGGAAAAGTTCATAAGATGGATATGAGCGAAAGAGCGACAAATTGAGAACAAGAGCAGTGCGAAGAGCGTGTAAAAAAAAGTAAAGCGTGTGAAAGAGAGAGGAAGTGGAGAGATGAAAGAAGAAAAACGAAAAATTTCAACGTTAGATTTGGAAAGATGCCATGGAGACGAAAAAGAGGAAAAAGGAATAGAAAAAAAATATATTTCAAAACAGAAGGGTAAGGGAGAGGAGTAGATAAAAGAAAGGAAAAAAATAGAAAGGGACAGAATGGAAGAGGAATGAAAGGAAAATATAAAAGGTGGAATGGCGAGCGAGGGAGGAAACGGGAGTCAAATGAAAGAAAATGAGGGGCAGGGGAAGGAGTGAGAGAATGATGTGCGCGCGAGCAAACGAAAGGAAAGAAAAAGAAACAAAACGAGCGAGCGTGCGAGCCAAAAAGGGAGAGTCAAATGTAAAAATGCGAATCGGGTAAACAAGAGAGAGCAACGAAGTGAACTGTTTAAGAAAAATAAAAATGTAAATATGGTGGACAATGTAGTAGAAAAATATAGATAGACCGGAATTTAACGTGATGATAGGATATAAGTTTCGTAGAAATAATTTCGAATGTAAATTCGAAAAAGTATTAGCTGCGATTGAGTGGAGGATGTAAAGAATCGGAAGTTAATAACCCGTCAGAGATGGTATAAATATCATACGCATAAATTGAAAAAAAATCGTGTGTGAATTTTAGATCTTTATTCAAAATTGACTGAGTTTAATGAGGCGTGGTTCGAGGCAAAAAAAAACTTGTTTTCACTTTGCACGCAAAGAAAATCCCTTGAAAAGATAATTAATCTTTTTTTTTATGATCCAATGGTTTACAGTGAAAAAATCGACATTTTCACACTTTTTGGTATATTCATCCGGCATGGGGTTATCGACGATTAAACATGCAAAGGCTTCTCAATCGAAAAAAACACGCGATGAAGCACACGAGATAAAAATTTACATAAAAATTCCTTCCCATGGGTGGTAGAAAATACGAAAATTTCGGCACAAAGAAAAATGGTCGGAGTCATCGACCACGTGATTTAAGATCAAATTCCTCATATGTATCCATTGATCACAAAATGATGAAGAAAATACACATATGAAAAAAAAAAAAAAAAAAAAAAAATATGTATTAAGAGTTACATCTTAAAAGAATCAATTGCTCAATTACTTTGCTCATACGGTGCGTGAATCCGCAGTAAAGCGTTTCGGAAAAGTAAATTCAATGGAACTAAAAACAAAAAAGGGGTTTTTTTTTCAACACCTTAGTGACATCAAAATAACGTTTAGATACGACGGAAATCATGATCTTTTAGCAATATTTGGGAACACAAATTGTTTGTTTTTGAGACACCCTGTAATTGTCTTACGAGTATCCAGAAATCCAAAATAAATATGTGAAGAGAAGAAAAATAGGAGGTTCGACGACTTAGTCCCAAAACGTTCATCTTGCCACTTGTGTGAGACTCTTGAAACATATCGATACAAACAAATATTAGAAATTGTACTTCCTTGAACTGTGTTACAGACACTTTTATCGTTAAATCAACCCGTCACGGAGTTATTTTGAAAAACCTAGGAGAGGTTCATGCCTTCCGCGTCCAAGGTCGAACACTTTGATTTTTCATCAAGGTCCAGATCTAAACAACGTATTGCATAATAGTCTTTATCCCACCTTTAGTAAGTCAACACTTTTTTGTCCCTACCGATGACTGTACTACAAGTAGATTCAATATATTTTCAACGCAAATCAGAGTTGGTCGACTTTTCATATTGCAGTTATATAAACTTGTTCAGCAGTAGGATGACACTGAAGTACTGTTTAGGAACTTTAAAATGTCACGTTGTTTAAAAAAAAAAAAAAGAACAATGACATCCTTGTATTATTAATCTATTGTTTACTGGCTAATTCGTTCAAAAGAGAATAATAATGCTATTAGTTTTATTCGATGTAATACTTCTAAGTGTCACAACATCACAGAACGTAAGAAGAAGTTGTCATTCATGTGATTTGTACTGCTTCCATTTCTACTCAATTATTATGGGTTTGAAAACTGTGATACGTTGGAAACTATGAGCATATAAAAAAAAAAAAACGAGTAATACGATTCGTCCAACTGACTTTTCGGTCAAGAAATTCAAAGATTTATTGAGCTTTAAGAAATTAACCTCAATAAAACAATAAAGATATGATTTTTCAAAAGAAAACCTTTTATTTTTATAACAAAGAGAAAAGAAACGAAATAGTATTCTTTGTCAAGCCACGGTTTATTGAAATCTTTAAATTACGATCGAAGTCGTGAATGAAAAATGGCTATTGGGCGTTTTTTCTATTGCAATATTCATAGTTACAGAATTATCCCTAAATTCAAAAGTTTAAGAACAGAAGTTTAAAATATAACTGAACGTTTGCGAACTATAAGAAGAAAAAAAGCAAAATGAAAAACTTACTAAAAGCGGGTCTATTTTTTTCTTGAATAGAAAAAACCCATAAAGAATTCGTAGGAATCCGAAGGGATTCGGCTGTGGAATGAAAATTTCCCATCAAATAACTCATAAATACACATATATATATATGTATGTGTGTGAATTGGTTTGTATGTATAAATGAATATGACCAGACGGCAGAAGATCGTAATTGCGTCACAGCTTCTCGCGAGTCAGAGCTGGCGGAAACTCTACGCAGATACACTATCGCTCTCCTCCGTGTAAACGATATAGTAAAGTAGTAAGTAACACGGGTCATAGCCCTCCTCATTCTGTCTCTTTTATTCCTCTCCCATGAGTCTCAGTCGTGAGAATTCCATGCTCGTGCGGCCTTCGTCACTTGTAGCTGCCTGTTTCTTCATTCTTCGATACCATGAGCAGATATCACTTTCTATGAAATAAAAAAAAAATGAAAAAAAAATAACTAAATCTTGGAGATGACCAATCGATCGCTCCAACTTTTCGTCAAGAATTCCAATCGCGAAAGAGCGTATTTCGTAAGCCTTGTAATAAGAGTTAGCTCACAACAACCTTATCGGTTAACCTAATCCGATTGCTTGCAGTTTGATTCGTAATAATGTTATTAATAACTGCATTTTTATCAACTTTTCACATACCGATGCTAGTTCGTATTGTTTGCAATTTGTCAATTTCTTAAAAATATAAGACCTTAATGCAAAAGTGACTATTGTTGCGCGTTAACTTGAATTCGTTGATTTTATTATTCATAGAAATAACAATAAATTCTCAATAATAGTGTGACTTCATAGATATTTTTGTGTGAAAATATTTATCAAGGATTCACTAAAATAACAAAAGAAAAATCGACGAAGTAGATTTTTTTCCATTATCCTGTCCGATAAATTAAAGAACAGTCGCCTATTTCTGAAGAATATAGAATCCAAGAAAAACATCGGACTGTTTCAAATCCGTGAATTGTTAAATTTATAAAAATAAACATTTCAGAAATAGCTGTTTAGAACATCTGATCAAAATTGTGGCTAATAAAATAACTTGTTTCGAGTTCATGAATCACATATTTCTACTTATTAATTAATTAGGGCCATAAACCCTAATGTCAAACATAGAATATGTATAAAGATTTTTAAATAACTTCATAATCATAAGGTTTTACTTTCGATGAAAAAAAAAAAACAAGTCATTTCAAGGAGTTTGTTAGACTGGTCTTATCTCATGATTTATTGATAAATACAATTTTGTAGTACAGAAATTGTGACGTACAAGGTCAATTTACGTCAGTCGCCACGTGCTTGTTCCACGAGTAGTCCATGACATTGTAACTAATGAATTCTATAAGTTTATTTTGTTTGTGGTTCAACTATTTGTAGATGTGATGTATTTCACGTCACCTGAGCAAATTTTGAATGTTTTACACGATGTAGTACCCATTGAAAGAAAGGATGTTGATGTTTCTCAAGTTTTTTTCATTTATGCACCGAAGAGATACGAATTTTTCTCAAAAGTGATGTTTTTATTCAAAAGCCTGTTACTTCAATGCATTGGAACTTTATCCTTATGATTGTTTTGGTTGTTTGTGTGCTATTATCCTTTTAATTTGTGTGTTTTTACGTTCAACTAAAATTTTATAATTATTAGTTAGGATTTGAAAAATTTTATTTTTATGAATTGGTTTGTTTATATGTTTTGAGTCCGTAATCAACAAGATCACGAGATGCCTAAATCCTATTATATTTGGATAATATCCGCCTGTGGACGATTTATCGAAATCCTTTCAGACCGAAACAGACAAACAGACAAACTTTTTTTCCTTTAGAGTTTTATCTATGTATAAAGGGTGTCCACAAAGTTACGGATCATAGGAAACAAGACCAATTTTATAAGCAAGGATATCAAATAGATTTAAAGATTATTTATATAATGATGCAGGAAAATATTGGACTTTTGAGTACATGGTTTCATTTTGTTTGCTCCTGAATGAAGAGACTATTTGTCAATTCGAACATTTCCGCCAATTCTGTGACCGTGAGAAAAAAAAAGAATAATTGATTCCTCGGATATTTTTTATATCCCTAATGAATGGACTCTGATTACAAGTGACTTCCGGTTTAAAAAAAAAAATTCTACCGAAAGTTTAGATGTCAAACTGTCAGCAGAAAAACTTCTTCTCACCTTCAGTTCGCGTGGTGAAATTTCCCAAGCGACGTAACTCCTCATTTTGCGCACTTGATCCAGAAAACAGTATCGCATTCGTTGCTTTCTTTTGAAATTTACTTTTACTTCCATTTGTTTTGTCCTTCGGAAACATTCTGTACATTTTAATGTATTTTTATTTTCGATTTCTTGAGGACCTTTTATGCGCCATATTTGCTTGGAACTAGCGTACGTTTGAAAGAATTCAATGGAATTGCACACGACGATAATTATGAGGTTTGAATTTATTGAAATTAATTTGTTAAGGGTCCCCTGACAGTTGCTTTTCAGTACGATGTTGAAGAGCTGATCCACTAATCTTCAGTTTTTATTGCTGGATCAACATTGTCAGGGCTGTACATGATTATTGTGTTGTTTCCGTGAACAATAGACACGTTCAATTGAAACGTTATTAAAGTTCTCGAGCTCCCCACTAAAGAAACAAAACAGTATGGATGCCTTAGAAAAAGTTGAGATAACTACATTGCGTCACATCGCGCATTCGACAAAAAGTTGTTTGGCCTTCCCTTGAAGGACTTGAAGTAAATTCAAACGTTGTCAAGGGACATCGTGGCATGAATCTCTAAAAATGATAAAGATTGACGAAACAAACACGTGTACATTGTAGTAATTTTTTTGTAGAGTACTTTTCGATCGTTCTCGGACCTGCGGTTTTATATTTTGATGATATATTTTAGTGTGCGAAGATTCTTGACCTGGAATAGTAAACCATTCAGGAGCGTGCGAAAAAAAATTCAGCAGAACACATATCCTTGTTTTTAATAACTTTTTTCAAATGACGCACCCATTGATTTTGAAAAAAAAAAAAAAAAATACATAAGGATATCAAAATTTATTGCTTTGTTTTGTGATCGTCGGCAAACGACCTCAGTCAACACTGCATTTAATCTGATTCATGACTTCGCGAACACCCCGTATAGAAGCATTTCACTCTCACTGACAAACTTATTATTCGAAATATAAATTACTGTCAGACATTATAATCCGAAGGTTCAACGACCAAACAGCAAAAGGATCGAACATACAGAAGGCGAAACGCTGCCTCGGCATCCGCACGCGGCGCTCACATAAATATCCACAATTAGTAACGATCAGCGAGAAATGTATGACGCAATGTTTACTAGTCCAGCTAAGATCATGGTCAGACATTGAACTAGGAAGAAGTAACATCACAATACAGATATTAATAAAACACGTGTTAAGAGACGGACGTAAACGATTTGAGTAGTAAAGAAATAGCTCGGAAAATACGCATTTACTTTGGAATATATCTTATAAACGAAATCTGTGGTGAAAGTTTTTATTAAGTTACACAACGATAAAGTTTGGAATATTTAACAAACAATGATTGTGACCACGTGCCAAGGTTGCTTAACCTTCGGAGGGCCAAAAAAAATTTTTTTAAACCGAGGGCCCCATGCGCCAACCATTCTACCATTTATGAAATAGGTACACACACACACAGGAACACAAACACAAAAACCGACACTCACAGACACAATCACACAACGCAAACAGACTTCCTTAGCCTTGAGTAATGCTAAAGGAGCAAATTTCTGTCACTTTTAAATGAAATACTGTTGCAAGGTCATACGTTGTCTTCAATTTGATGCCATCATCGAATTTAGTGGCTTTGCAAACCCCTTATATAAACAATTGATTTGCATAATATGCCATTTTAAAGTTCTTCCTAAATGTAGGCGCGACTTATAATTGAAAGTTTGTTCTGACACTTTTGAAACTTCGGCCCTTTAAATATTAACTTCGATTCTAAACTACGAGCCCCGATGCAGGTCTCCCTTCCAAAGACCTCGAAACACTTAATCATCTTGAACTTTTTTACCTTCGTTGCTGCTTCGTTAACGACGTCAGAGCATCACCAATTATATGAAATCACAACATCCACTTTATACATTCTCGAAAATTCGAATGAGCTTTATTGAACTCGTAAACGTTCGAAATCGTTAGAAACAATGTTCAAGTAAGTTGTTTTTTCCAATTACTCTGCAGCTAGAAATGCAAATACTTTGTTTATACTAAGCGATACTGAGAATTTTTTTCACGAAGGTTCTCGAAGGATCGACGACTTTAAAATATGCGGTAAACTTTCCTGTTTGGAATAATCTTCAATTGTCAGTATCACAAGGTGTCAATTAATCTTCTTTTAATTTCGTAAATATGCACCATATTTTCTTACATGTTAATTTTCTATTGATAACAATATTCCGAAAGTCTCTCAATTATAGTAAAAATAATTGTAATGTTTATTTTAGTATGAAAAAAACAAACAAATTCAAAGTCAGTACAATTCTCACGATCCCAAGAGTCAACGAACTGATTGAGAGGAAGTGAAAATGCTATTTTTTATTTATATCGATACTCGGTTCGATAATTCGAAAGACTACTTTGGTCAAACCGTTCTCGAAGACAGGGTTTCAGTGAGGGTAAAATATCTCCTGTAGCGATTGTGAAAAAGAAACGAAAAATGAAAGTTCGAAATGACCAAGATTGCAAGAATTAATGGGGATACGCAAGGATTAACGAGGTGGAAATTGGTACGTGCAAGAGTATTCAAGGACGTGTACGAATTCGAGCCTTTATCGGACCACCTTGTGACGCATGTATTGATAAAGAAAAAAGCAAAAGCAAACAAAATCGTAAAATAAGAAGTGAAGAAAACAAGAATAATAATAATAATAATGAAAAAAAAAAAGAAAAATATCGAAAGACGCGTGCACGTTCCGTTCTCAACAGGGGCAAGGACCACTTGCAAAACGTTGAAGAATGTGAGAACACAGTGAGCGCCTCCGACGAAATAAACAAGCAAAGAGCTTTGAATTCGTGGTACCATACGACGTTAGCCACAGAGAGTCAAGGTTGCATGGCCGATGATCATTTACAAACGCGATTGAATATATAATTATATATTTGTACGTCCGTTCTTCTACCAAATACTTTTCCCGCTTGCTCTTCTGCCAAACTTCCCCTCTCTATTCTACTCTCGCTATCTATTTTTCTTCAGTTTGCTCTGCCTCGAGTATACTCTAACCATTGGTGAATAATGTCATAAGTAAGAGAGCTTTTCTCACGCACAAACAAGCAGGTTGGCGACCCATCCACGGAAATTGTAACCTTGGCAAATATTCTTGCAAAATAACAACGGGGATAACCCATGTTTTTATCGAAGCTTCTCGACGTAAGAAATATGAAGGCTGCAAAATCAAACTGTTCACTCAATACAGTGAATGTTATTATGAGACTCTACCCGCCCCACACATTGTGACCTGTGAAACATCGACGATTCAAGGTCCCAAAGAAAACAACGTGAAAGTGAAAACATTCTTGGATTAAGAGAACCGAAAGCTATCGTCATAGCCTTTTTACACTCCCGCAACTTTACTGACAAACATGGGGGAATATTTATTTTGCTGACTATATGTTTTTCATTCTAAGCCGTATTATAACCTCGAAAAACAAATAATTTAATTAATTAACTTAATTTAAAAAATAAATAATAAGATAAATGTCCATAAATGCCAAATTTTGAGCGTACAGAATCGTGCGGTGTGAAGAATGTTGGTGTTGGGCACGATCGTGCATGAGTGCATGGCCACTCAAAAATGTAGATGCGAACGTGCTTGCCCGCACGTATCCGCATGTTCGGGGGTGTATTCCGTGGTTCGTGATATTTATAGACATGGCAATATCTCGTATTTATTGACGCAGAATCCCCGTTCTACGATGAAAAAAGTTGTTGAATAAATACAGTCAAGCGACGTGTGGAACTCTTTGAAGATACGTTACATCTGACACGCGAAGTCATTCATTTACAGTTCTTAAGTTACAATAAGCTAAGACACTATAAATAGCTCGAGTAGCTAAGCTTCAGAATGAAACGTTTAAATTAAATGACAATATTACACTATCGAGTTATTTTATAACGATGGGAAGGATCATTCTCCTGAAAGTAGTTGCCAGCACCCTCTAGTCGCTTCCACCTCTCCTCAGAATCGAGGTTCATTCTAGAAGCTTCCATTTTATGAATCAGCGGCGGTGAGAGTAATTTTCTTAGCCCCGCCTTTACATCCTTCCTTCATCGCCGTTTATCCTTGTCCTCCGGTACACGTAGAGGAGGAGAAAGAAAACCACTCGAATGGGTTCACAAGGGTACAAAGTGTCTTCCAGGTCCAGGGAACAGGGTACAGGGTATCTACCATTATGTATATATATACACGTTATATTTATTTATATACATATATATATCTATATATACACACTAATGCAACATGCGGGGACGGAGACTGGTTAGGTTCCTTTGCACTGATTCACCCTGAATGCGGGCGACTCATCTCTTGTATTCTTCCACCTTTTCTCATTTCCAAGAGGCGCTTTAGAATTCCTACGGATCTGTGTGCTGATATTTTACGTCGTCCTTTTTCTCTGAAAACAAATAAATATGTATATATATATATATATATATGTATATACGGCTCAACGTTCAGATTACATATCGAAACTTCTTTAAAATTGTTTTTTTGTTTTCTTTATCGAACCAAGTGCGTCACTCGAGCCCTATTAACCTGCTACAAATTATCACAAACATCTTTTTCCCACGTGGGGCAGGAAACATAGAATTCCATTACCACCTAATATATTAATTATCTCAATAAATTTTAGTTGTGAAAAACAAAAACAAGATTTTTTAAATAACAACATGATTTTTTATTAAAGAATCTCGCGTTAGAACCCGTTTTATTAGCATCTGGTTAATTTGCATTGTTTGTAGTGATGGTTTATGCAAATGATAATAATATTACTTAGAAGGTCGAGATTAAAAAATTTGACCAATAGCTTCAGTGTTCATCGTATGTTCGTGGAAAGTCCATCCCATAATTTCATGAGGATAAATTGAAGGATGCGTTGCATTACATAAGCCAAACATGCATGCGTTCAAAGGCCTATAGATCTTTACATGGGTTCTATTTCAATATTCCAATATTTGCGTTGCCTCAAAAGCTTATCATGTTTTCCATTTGTTCAATGGAAAAGTATGTACAAAAGTATCGTTTTCTATCGCCATTAACTCAATTACAACAATCGTTCATCGATTGGTTGTGTTGAATAACCTTGGACAATATGACATTTGTATTATAGATCATATGCCTCATTATGGATCGATCCCTAGTGGATCAGAGCTATGCTATTAAAGGTCACCTTGAAACGTTATCAACTCCAAAGATAACGACGTGCTTGTGGTTTTGAAGTCGTTTATGGTAAGGAAACCCAGAAAATCCCAACAAAAATCAATCTGCAAGGAATTGACTCTAAAAGCAAAGGGTGTTTCTATATTCACTAGGGATGCCATTTCTCTGGGTATGTCCTGCACTCAACCGATGAAAAAGTATATCCTCAGAATAAAAACCGTAAAGGTCGCAGTGATGCTTCAATATCAGAGAAGTCACGAGTCGGACGATACTCCATTACATAATAATTCTACAACCCTGCAAAATATTTTCTACAACAATGAACATATGGGTACAAGATTTCATCATCGCTTTGTACTAATTTTTTTTTAAATGATCGAAGAGACCGCAGCATCATCATTTGTTTTTCGGCCCATATCGCGTAAAGTCTATATTCGCGAGAAAGACGGTTACGTTCCGAGTGGCATTAGCCTCATTTGTTTATGCTGTCATTGATAGAATTTTTTTGTATGATTATGAATCATAACTCCACAATCAGCTAAGAGAAAAAGGAGTTTTCCGATGGTACTACTACTACTAGTATTACTACTAGTATTGGAAGATACTAAATTACTAATTACTATTACTAAATAACTAAATAACTAAATTACTAAATTACTAATCAATCAATCACTAAATAACTAAATTACTAATCAATCAATCACTAAATAACTAAATAACTAAATTACTAATCAATCAATCACTAAATAACTAAATAACTAAATTACTAATCAATCAATCACTAAATAACTAAATAACTAATCAATCAGTCACTAAATAACTAATTACTAATGACCAATCACTAAATAACCAATCACTAAATAACTAATTGTCACTAAATTACCAATTACTTGTCACTAAATTACTAATTACCAATTACTAATTAATTGTCACTAAATTACTAATTACCAATTACTAATTACTTGTCACTAAATTACTAATTACTAATTTCCAATCCAAAATTACTAAAGTAATTTAGTAAATAACTAATTTACTATTTTAATTAATAAGTAATAGTACTAAATTACTAAATTAATAAAGTAATTTACTAATTTAGTAATTAAATTACTAAATTAATAAAGTAATTTACTAATTTAGTATAGTAAATTACTATCAATTTAGTAATATAGTATTAGAAAACTACTAGTAGTAATTTAGTGACAAGTAAAAAGTAAAAAGTAATTTAGTGACAAGTAAAAAGTAATTTAGTGACAAGTAAAAAAGTAAAAAGTAATTTAGTGACAAGTAAAAAGTAATTTAGTGACAAGTAAAAAGTAATTAGTAATTTAGTGACAAACAAAAAGTAATTTAGTGACAAACAAAAAGTAATTTAGTGACAATTAAAAAGTAATTAGTAATTTAGTGACAAACAAAAAGTAATTTAGTGACAAGTAATTAATAATTTAGTGATCGGTTATTTAGTGATTAGTTATTTAGTTATTTAGTGATTGATTGATTAGTAATTTAGTTATTTAGTTATTTAGTTATAGTAATTAGTAATTTAGTAATCTTCTAATACTAGTAGTAATACTAGCAGTAGTAGTAGTACCATCGGAAAACTCCTTTTTCTCTTAACCGATTGTGGGGTTATGATTCATAATCATACAAAAAAAATTCTATCAATGACAGCATAAACAAATGAGGCTAATGCCACTCGGGACGTAACCGTCTTTCTCGCGAAAATAGACTTTACGCGATATCGGCCGAAAAACAAATGACGGTGCTGCGGTCTGTTCGATCCCTGCCGTCACCCCTGCGGCGCACAAATTCCACAGCACTGAGCCGTCGTCGAACATGGCGGCAAGTGGCCTTCTGATTGGCCGAGAAATCGCAAATTCTGTTGCTTGCCATTTAAAAACTATTGATCCAATAAAAAAAACGCTTTGGCAGTTTTGTTTAAAATCGCGTCCCGAACACGCCACTCACGAGTTCGTAACTAGTTGTGAATCACCCTGTATATCACATGAGATTAAAAAACAGATAGGGTAAAAAAACAAAATTAATAATACGGGAGAACACGTGTGTGAATGAGTGTTTTCGGGAAAATGATGATTATGGTCTTCGACTTCGAATCGGAGGATTTGGTTGACATCTTCGTCATCTTCAACTGCGAGTATACCCTCGTCATCATTCATTCACGTCGTCATCATCGTTGTCACCGTGATGATCGTCGTCGTCGTCGTCGTCGGCGCCGTCGACGTCGTCGCAATGATCCCACGAGATTCTTCTGGTGGTTGTGTGACGCACATTGGAATCTGCCCGAAGACCTCGAGCGCGGCCACCGACTCCGACGACGTGTGTGTTTTACTCTCGCATCCTTTTTCTCTCTTTCCTTTCCCGTCTCTTTGCGCTTTAAGCGAGGTGCTGACTACAACAAGAGAGAGGAAGCGAGAGAGAGAGAGGGAGAAGGAAAGGGAGAATTCTCAGCAGAAACGATCTCAGTCTCACGAGAGTTCGAGGCATCGCCCCCATAGCTCTCTGTTTGTCTGACCGTCGTGTTCTTTTCTCGTGGTACTAAAGATTGACCATTTTCCGCTAAACAACGACGAACCGATCGATTTTTCCCACGTCATAGCCACACCTTTTTAAAAAAATCTTGTGAGAAGAAAAAAATGACGTTTTCGATCATTTCTTTCACATTTTCATGCATGTAGACTTGCTTACTTGCAAGTGGAAGAAAAAGACTGTTTATGCAATTTTTTCGCAACAATCTCGGGGTAGTTTGGGGTCTAAAGTGAATTTTTCAATTTTTGTGTCAGTTCAGAGTCGCACGAGGTTCCCTGTCATAGCTTTTATGTAATTACTTGTACGAAGGATACAGATATCGATAGTTTAGCCTACTCACATCTCCGGAATATCTGTTTTCATGACTTTTTTTTCTGTGCATCATTGTAAAATATTGACAAAAATGTATGCTACGATGATTTTCACAAAGTCGAAACTATAAGAGTTATCGCCTCAACTTAATTTAAACAAGGATCTTCGTTCTATTTATATTAGGAGTGCATGTTATCAAGATGAATAAAATCAACTATCGAACGCAAAATCGCTGATTAAATGATGACACGCGTTCTGCACTCGTAATATATACGTATGTATATATAGCTACATAGTATAATCGTATGTATCTGGGTATTTCGCCCGTCACTACGAATATAATAACCTTGGGCCCATTTCGATGTACGAAATACACATTCACATACAGATTCACACGTATTAACAATTTACACAGCGTTCTCTTTCGATTGGCGTCGTGAATTTGGATTCATCCACAAAAATTACGAATCATCGACAAATTTACGTCATTACAAACACACGTCTCGTTTGAAATTGCCAGCGGGGGATCGAAAGCAGATATTCATTCCATCATTCTTTACGCAACCGCAAGATCCTGCCGGTATAATCATTTTAACGTGTCTGCTAGTGAGCAACAGTTTTCTTTGCGGTCGAGAGCCCGAACTCCCACGTATGTAATCAACAAAAATATTGGCATTGATTAGTATATTTGAATTAGATAATAACAAGCCCCAAATATTTGTGGAGTGAATACTATCTGATCGAAATGAATAAAAACACTTGGATGCTAATTGGATTCTAACTACAGTTTATCATCTCTAACGCACTTATAACTTTTGGAATATCGCGCATATGGCTTGGGATCGAATAAAAGGGAGGAAGAGAAAAGAGAATAGAAGAGAAAGGAAGAGAAGAGAAAAGAAGAGAAGTGAGAAAGAGGATCGGGATCGTCGTTAAATCTGTGTTTCGGTGTTTCGAAGCCAAGGTTCTTTTGGAACGGACGTACTCACCGGCTCTCTGTTAGTACCTATATAACCACCGAATTGCGCCGCGCGCAACACACGGAATGTTAATGCAGGTCAGGCCAATCTTGCTCTTTTTCTCCTGCTCCTCCCTCTTTCTCTCTTTCTCTCTCTCTCACTTTGGTTTACCACCCCACTCTTTACTTTTGGAAACTCCCGCACAAATAAACACATCAGCATAACTTATGTTAATTTACATACATTGGCGAATTATTACATTGCGAAAGACAATTATAACCGGGAGTATCACTGGTCAATAATATTTTGCAATATTCATCATTTATGTAACATTTAAATGGGTTACGATTCCTATTTCCATTTTTGTTTTTCAGAGATCCTTGGAGGATAAATTTAATCGGTTGAACGATGTTCATTTGAAGCTTTTTTCAGTTTTGTAAAGTTTAAATCCTCCTTAAAATGAGAACGATTTTTATACAAGGTTTTTATACTTTGGAGAATTTATAGTCTTTAATCTCGCGCCAAAACGATTATAGTTTAATAGGATAATTGAAAGTATTCTGGCGAGAAAGATAATTTTTCGACACAACTATAATACGCATGTGATCGTTTAGAAAATGATATTTTTGATGGCCATTTTTTTCAGCATCTCGTTTTAAAATTTCGTTGGGATAAACCCTCGTATTTGAGATTTCTAAGAAATTCATATGAGAACACGACGAATTTGCAAATAAAAAATAAATGAGCTCGATTAGCGATCGTCTATTGAGAAACATGCGAGCACGAAGCGACCGTGATTCCTGGACTGTTTCGTCTCCTGTCAACACACAAAAACCAACCACGTTCTAATTTGGATTCATCATGTAACGTAGTCACATACACAGACAAAAAGGTCTGAAAGCGAAATTATCGTGTAATATTTATGACGCCGAAATTCAATTTGTCCGTCTGCCGAGAGGAAAAATCATGAGGTCCTTCGCAATACCGATTTCTCCGATCTTTTAACACAACCGCAAGAAAAAGAGAGATCGAGGAGTCGAGATCTAAGGGAGAGAGCTTTCAAACTGTTGGCGAAATTTTGTGAAACATGGTATAAGCAAATTAAAGTTTGAATTCATTCATTTTATCTCAATCGTCCCAATCATTTCGTACCTGTAATTTGTATTGTCTTGCCTATGAAGTTTTAATAATAATTGTGTGTCATGATAAGAAAGAGTTTTGACACATAAACAGCAAAAAATGACAAAATTCAGCTTAACAGTAACTTTTTAAAGGAACTCTTATTTCAATATTCCCACAAAGTTGTCATTTAGTTGCGTCGCTAACGAACATTCCTTTGAGTAAAAAATTTGAAAAAGAACGTGAAACGGTATTTCAAAATCGAAATTAGCATCTAATGCTGCATGACGTTAACCCTAAAAATCAACAAAATGGGTGGTCACATTTAGATCTGCCTATTTTAACGTAATTTTTCTTCACTTCTTAGAACATTTAGATAACCCTTTAACACTACACTGGGTCTAGGAGACCCACACAACAACGTGATTATATGTTTAACGAGTCCTTCGAAATTGATATTATTTTCAACACCTCATTACCGAAAAAACGAACGATTATTGTGATCGTATATTCTTCTTTCTCAGCCTGAGGAATGTTAGCGAAGAAAAAAAACGTTAAAATTGATGAATTATACTTGAAGATATCGACAAACTTCAGATCATACAGACCCAGTGTTTCGTTGTGGAATCGAGTTGTAGTGTGGCGTTGAAGGGTTATAAACCAATTGAATTACATACGGAGAGAAGATGATAAAAAAGAATTACTATGGTATCATAGTCGTTGGGTACTATATGTTGACACTTTGTCGCTTTTTTACTAAAAACAGTTAATTTTTTCCTGGAATTGGGATAAAAATGACTTATTTTGCGAATCTCTATTCAATTTAAAGAATAAAACAATGTTTTTTGTGTAAAAATTGTTAGATTACTGATGTGGTATTCGGGAACTATGATACCATAGTCATTTTTTATATGATTTGCTCTCAGTGCATCGATTATCAAGGGAACACCATTATTGATGTAGTATTTGTTTACATAGTCTTGTCAACCTGGATCAGGTTGCCCTATGAGACCTTGTCCACCAGAACCATGTCCAGCGAGGTTCCGGTGTCCATCAAGTTCGCCAAGACAAATTTGCATCGTGCCACCAATACAGCAAGGACCACGTTGGAAACCATGTTGCATGAGAAAAAGTCCTTTTCCCTGTCCAACTCATGCACGACCGAGACGGATACTTCGTCTCAGCGCTTTTGACATAGGTGCGCAGTATTGAAAGAAAGAAAAAAGAAGCGGAGCTCGAGGATCATTCAGACATATTGATCGAGATGATTTGCTAAAAGACACAATACTTATAGTTGTTTTGGCCTATCGATTGATGGGTCTAAAGTGATTGCAATTACGATGAGTCTACCGAACTCTCTATGGATTCTCGAACTCGTCCTTCGAATTTGCTTATTTGCGACCGGCCAAATCCAACTTATATTCATTCGCTTCTATTGATTTAAAACACACCAAGTTCTTTATATCTTTCATTCTCTTTTTATTGCGACGCAATTTACTGATCGCATGTACACCATAGACTGAATTAAAAAAAATCTGTATCTCATCAATCGGAGAAAAAAACATTCGTTTTCAAGTGTGTGTATGTCTGTGTATGTTTTTTTTTTTTTAATTCCCCCCTCTCTTGTAAATAAGTATCTTTTTTTTGTGTCTCGACGAAAAGTCATTGACACATCATTATAAATTCTCGCAAGGAGCTAGGCTAGAAATAGTTAGGTAAGAGGGGTGGCGGGCATTCCGAAATATCCTCGACACGTGCTGCTGCTAAGGATATTAACCCTCTGATGATCCCGCCTCTCGTGCGAACACAGGACACGAGAAGATCACGCGGGTTCAAGGCGAAATTCACGAATTCTCTATATAATTCCAAATACTGTCTGGCTCGATTTCCCCTACCAGGACATTATTCTAACAAGCGAAGGATATATTTACGTTGTCACACGTGTGTACCATGCTTTCTCAACTCGAAGGATCTTTTAACTTCGGTCAACGAATCCGTGAGAATTACTGCCAGAATGAATTAGCATGACGATGTTTTCATCAGGATCACGAATCATTAACTACTTTTTTAATTAAATCATTTTATCTTTGCATTAATATTTTATCATCAAAAACCCTTGTTTCTTTTTACTTTTTTGACCATTCATTGATTTCGGTGAGTTACGGTGAAAATAGTAGGGACATATTAAATAATTGCGAAAAACCGATCACGAAGAAATAGGCCATTGACTGTTTTCGTCAAACTTTTTTGAAAACCATTTCTACAGGCATTCCTTGTCTTTTCTTTTTTTTTTTTATTTTCTTCATTTTCTTAGGAGATAAGATTCTTGATGAAGGCAAAAATACATGGCAACCCTGTTGCTACTGATGTCCATAAGACGGAAGTGAAAAATTCCAAAAGCTCTCGTAATGTTCTTGGCTGTTACGAAGTGTCCCACGGTTAAATGTTTCGCCACGAATTTTTAATGCGTTTCACATTCTATTACGGATTGCGTATATAGTCAAAAGATTTTTTTTCGTCCTCATGCATAATGTGCGAAAAACGCAAGCCGAAGAAGACGTAAGGAAGGGTCGTGTTTCTTAGCCACATTCTCTTCTTTTATATCTTTGCCTGCTTTTTCGTCGTTTTTCACGCATAGCTAGACCGCGTTTTTTAATCAGAGCATAGTGCGGCTTAATTTTGTCTCCGAGTCATCATCGCCATCGTTTTCTTCGCACTTGTGGCAAATGGAACGAATAATAGTAACACCACCGGATATAGAAACGGAAACGGACGAAAACGGAGATTATCTTGAAAATATGGAATCTCAAGAGGATCGGGTAGTGGAGGATACGAAACTCGAGATGTCTGTTCCCCAAGTTGCGTTAGCTCCCTCGCTCACTCTCTCTCTCTCTCTCTTTTTCGCACATGCGTTTTCGTACACAGGCGTATTCTACTTGCATCAGCATAATACAGTGTTCACACAGTCGCCTTTCGTCGATTACATTTCGTTATCAGTGACATTGCGTTTATTCCGATCAAACTTTGAAAAGATTGTCAATTCGCATCACCATCTTCCACACATACCATTTTTCTTATTCCTATTATTTAAAAAATCTGAACTGATTGAATGTGTGACACATGTTTCATTTCATTTTGATCCTAAAATCAAATATTTACCAAATGCAACTTCTCTATACGTTGCGCTCTCTCTTAAAAACCAAAAATCAAAAGAATGGTGGCAATTGAAATCTATTATCGCATACGTAGAACATTCTACGCCAAAGTAAACATTGTGGCTTTACGCCCGAAAAAAGTGATTGTAGAGTTAATGACTAGGGTTAATGACTCCCATCGTCAGACTACTTGTCCATATACTAAAATTTGAAAAGCACACCATACGAAACCGGTTATGGAAAAATTTGGTGTTTTTCTTTTCATTTTTATTTAATTTACATTGATGCAGTTGTAAAACACTTTTTAGAGATGCATGTGGTCATAGCTCTTGGAATTTTCTATCCAGAGCATCAATCTATAATTCCAGATGTTCCTTCTTTCTTTCTAAGATTTTGTTCGTTGAGGGAAACATTTAACGTATTAAAACTCCATATATTGCGACTTATCGCAGTACGGAGATTTTCCACGGAAAACATTTTTCAACAGTTCACAACACGAAGGTTGTTTTTCTACCAGTTTGAAAAGATTCAAAGATGTGATTCCAGGAACCGATACATCAACAAATGCATTTGAGACGAATCGCCAAGAATTCTTCTTTCATGCGTATGTGTAAGTCTCATGACGTTTCGTGTCTTCCATTCATGTATCGTCCTTTTCCCCTCTTCCCCCGTTTCTCAAGTCATCGAATTCCAAAACAAATTAGTTATTTTTTCCTAGAAATCCAAGGTATAGATGGACTTTTGCAGGGAGTAGAAAGCCGAAACTTTTACCATCCAGAACAAAAGGGATCCCTTATTCGATCTCTAGATTCTCTGTCGTACCGTAGTGACCCTCGTCTCCCTTCAAAATAACTTTCGTTCTCATCCTTCCAAAGTATTTATTTTGTGTTATTTTATTTGTCCATAAGAACTAGCTAAGTCCAATCGAAATCGCGTTCGGAAACCCACACAACCATTAAATAGGAGACTGTGAAATCATCTCATTATCATAATTGAAAACGAAACCATAAAATGCACGTGAAAACTTTTAACGCTTAAAAAGTGATAACCATTGAAAAACAAAAATCAAATTCGCAATATTTTTTTTTTCATTTTTGAAATAGTTACACCCCCCAGTTCGAGAATAATGTTTTCGCAATGGAAACGTTTTGAAAAACAATTTCACCCGAAAAGATATCCGAAAAACTACCGTCGCAGTAGTAGAAACGAAAGACCACCTCAAAATTTGGTTACTGTTTACTGTGCGATGAAAATTTACATTTTGGACAGTAAAAATCACCAAAAATTGAAGCCTGTCTTTCGTTTCTTTTGCTGCAATGGTAATTTTTTTTTAATTTTAATTCTCTTCGTGCACTTGAAATAAAACGTACTGTGTTTGAAAAGAAAAAATCATAGTAAATACCTTCTCACAAATATCCCAGACTACTATGACAATAAACCAATATTCCTTTCAATATTCTTTCCTTGTCTAAACCCCTTATTTACGTTTCAAGCTTCACCATTTTCATTTGTTAGTACAGCGTAGACCCTAACGGCAATAAACGTCATCTGTTGCGTGTGTCTAATTTTATTTTAAAGGGAAAGCACTGCGCAATCTCCAAAATAGTATAAATTATAAAAAAATTGTATTAAAGGTTAATTAACTAGATGTCTTTTAAGAATAATTTCAAAATGTTCTATTGTCTATGAAAATCTTACTAAATTTTTTTGACGATATTGAAAAAATGTACGAATGAGCCAATAATTTTTACGAAGTGTGCACACGCGTAATATATTTCGTCAATCGTAACACTTTGATCATGGATTATACAACACATAGTCGTTGAGATGATCCCACGGATACTCAATTGCCAAGAATAAATATAAGAAACGAGACGTAATATCTTGAGTTTTTTCCTTCGTTATTTCTTCTCGATACGGTTGTATTCGGCACATATTTAACGAATTATGAACTGAGACCCGGAAAAAGTGAGAAGTGAAATTTTTTCAGTTTTTTTTTGTTTCCACTCCCGCCCGTCCATGTATATAGGCAAACTATTGGATTCCTCTGCGATCTATGAAGCAAACGGTAACCAAAGAATCCTCGACTCTTCTAATTTTTAAACGGTCGTGACTTTCACACCCGCGAGGCGCGACATTATACACCTTCTCTAGTAGGCATTTGACGTGAATTAATCGTACTTTGTGAAACGTCTGTACCTGGATCTTTCGTAACACGAATAAATCAAAATCAACCCTTTGGTCTGAGCTGCCAAAAGTAGGGGTCGTTTTATCGGAAAATAATTTAAAAAAGAATGTAAGTTCGAAGGAAAAATGTCTACGTATCACCCTCTCCGTACATAATGAAAGTAATATGCCGACTGTACTCGCAACCTTGGCTGCACCCGATATAAAGGGGTTCCATTGGGATAACAGACCGGAAAACATGTTTTTTTGCGCATTTTTTCAATGTTACGTGACATAAAAAAATTGGCAACCATCATCAAGAGTTGTTCAGCTACTAATTGTGTAT
The DNA here is from genome assembly GCA_948107755.1 of Campoletis raptor. Classification (NCBI taxonomy): domain Eukaryota; kingdom Metazoa; phylum Arthropoda; class Insecta; order Hymenoptera; family Ichneumonidae; genus Campoletis; species Campoletis raptor. The sequence goes on from OX403623.1 coordinate 13,333,760, forward strand.
CGAAAATACTCTCTAAACGATGTGTCAGTCATATATTTTAATTAGTAATGCTGCAATGAAGTACATAGAGCACTTATCAGTTATGTTGTTTCACGAAAAACTTTTATCCAAGCAAAAAGTCGCTTACTTTCGTTTCGTCGCGACATTACTAATCTGCTCAGGAAAATAACACAATGACTCACTGCAAAAAAGAGAACGAGATAGCTCAACGAAGAAGTCTCTTTATTCCGAAGAAATAATGAACCTCCACGAGCTAAAAATGTGAAAGAACGATATGAAACATGTAACAATAAGATCACTGGGGAAATCCGTTGAGATTTAAAATTAGAGCAAGTCTGTCAGATCCATGCGCGCGATTTGTTGCTGATCATATCCGAGCTTTCTTGAAATCTATGTGTGTATCTTTAATGATAAATAGATATATCATTTCACATGGATCAATAATAACTGAAATGCACTTCCTTTTGAGGAAAGAAGATAAAGGCAACAAACACCCGAAGTTTATTGATTTCGCACGGTCAGTGATTTTGAACGAATGGTTTCTTATCGGATTGATTGGACCATTACACAAATCCCGACCTTGGACTGGTTAGAACAAGGTATAAAAACTTGCAGTTCAATGCATTATGACTTAGCGAATTAAAAATCTCTTAATTGCAGTCCACTGGACTGGAAGATTTATTTTATAAAATATTAATAACTAAACCGTACAACAAATTTGCAACATCTATGTTCAAATAACAACAAAGGAGTTATATAATTTTTCGGGACAAAGTAGAACAAATTAGAAATACGCATCTGTTTAGAGACAAAAAAAAAGGTTGAAAATGATCAAATGCCAATCGATTGTCTGCGCGAGGAGCAATCTGCATTCGATTTATTTTAGATTACCAACGCACACAACTTTTCTTGTACGAATTCTGCCAATTACGTTACTTCATGAAACAAAAAAAACCCTCGAATCAACGGCGATGTAATAGACTCTATTAAACGTTGTTTTATGTACAGAAAAGAATTGAAGTCTTAGTGAAAGTTTGTCCATTGATCTTTCATTCTGTAAGCTCCCACCTATAGGCTTGATTCTTCAAAGTTCCTAAGCCATTTTAGAATAAATAAACTCTTTCATCAATCATTCAGGTCATAGTTAGGAGCTTGCATGGTCATACAATTGTAATGCTCCCCCTACCGATTACCTGGATATTAACCCTTCGTCGTAGCGAATGCTGTCAGGTCTTGGGATTTGTAGTGTAGTATCTGCTTCTGGCTAATGTTGTAATTGATCGTGAACAAGTGGGAAGCTGCCATCGAAAAAGCATCCCCATAGTGTTCGAGTAACTTAACCAACTGTTAGTATCGATGTTTATTTAAACTAAAGTTCGTTTGTAAAAGATCTTCTGGAAATTTCTCCAAACATTGATCTTTGATCTTTCATTGATATATTGCATAGCCATCTAATCGTATGAAACTTCGGCACTTCCTATCGTCTTCACCAATGCGTGATTGATCGTCACCTTTCCTAACCATCCATATCTCTAGGCATATTCCTCAATTGTCGTAAGATCTAGACTGAAGGTATGTAATTACCTTGGATTTCGATTTTATTCAAGTATGTTGCTTTAATTAGTATGTTGCTGTTGACATGGCGTCCTTACACTGACGATAGGAATTTGCAACAGAAACTGTGAATCGAATGGTACGCGGTTCAGTTGCCTTGAAATCCTTGGTACCTACTTTTTTTTCGTATCAATTTGGTTTATACCATGGCAGACACAGAACCAGCCTAGCCACTGGGTTTCCTGCTCTTATCAGGGGTTGAATCCTTGATTAATCCTAGTTGTCATTGATGGTGCGCGAAATGGCGGTAGGAATTGATTCTGCCCGCGTATTGTTGTTGAAATCAAAATTGTTACACCTTCGTTTACTGCGGCATCCGTCATCATTTGCCGTGCCATCACAAACAGTATAAACGTGAAATTAGGTGAAAAGAAATTTGGCGGAGGCGAATTCAGTCCTGTTTGAGGTTAGCATCACTAGCGCCACCGTTGTGTCTGCTTGCGCAGTCAAAGTGATGAACGTCGCGCGCGCCGGCAATGTCGGGTATCTCAACGTTCGATAACTTGACACCGTGCTGGGGTGCATCGTATACGTAGGTACGTTAGAGATCTGACAAGGTGCGATGACCATTGCATCTTAAAAGTTTGTACATGATGCACAGTATGTCGACATGACTTATTATTTTCAGAACTCATCAGAACCGCAGCAAAATTTTGTTCCATTCGCCAAGGGACTTATCGCACGTTTAATTCCTTTTTCTTCACCACGAATTAATATTTTTTTCATGTCAATATAACTATAGTAACTACATCATCAGGAAGAGCCATTGGTCCAGTGGGAAAGACCTCGTGCTTGGAAATCGCTAGTGCTACTTTAGCAGATCAGTCAAGTTTCCGCTTTGTCGGAAAGGTTTTCTACAATTTCCTATCACCCTTGGCAAAGACGATGCAGTTTGCAATAAATCGGTCACAGCCTCAAAGGGGGATTTTACCAAGAAGAATGACGATCCGGTACGAAAATGGCGTGTATTACGGAATAACTGATTAGTTCTAAGCGAATTAAACTTCAATTTCTTGGTTAACGTTAGCTTTAAGATAGAGTAGTCGTGTCAAAGCGTTTCGAGACTTATTAAAAACGAATTTAAGCTGTCAGTATTTTGATAGAACAGGCAGAAGAACTTCACAGTCAGAACTTGAATTGCGTTCTGACACGAGCACTGTGTGTAACGTTATTGCGAACCAATTAGAATAAAAAAACAGTGGTGACAAATCTACAATTTTTTGCTTCAGTTAAAAAGTTAGTTATGAAGAGAAGAAATAATTAATAAGAAGTAATTCGCACATGAATGAAACCGTCTCAATATATTTTCTACATTGGTACGAAAACATCATAAACAACATTAGTACTGTTCACACATTTGGCTCATACAAAGCAACGTTTCCAGCCTTTATATTCACAGGAGAGGGATAGCTGCTATCCTTGACATGACATGGTGACGGCGTTAATCTTCCTCTAAGACGCTTCAGTCTCGCTTTCTCACTTTTGTGGCAATACATATCAACACTGGAAGAAAAATCCTAACATTTGTTCTCATTTAATCAACTATGTTTAAATATCTGCTGAATTTTTGCGGAAAGACACGACAATTTTATTTTCTTTGAAATTTTGAAGAAAATAAAAACCAAATTCCAAAGCTTATTTTTTTCCGAAGATATGAGGAAACGAAACGAGAGTAAAAAGATTTTTTTTTTTTCATACTTCATATGTAATTTTTTTTATCCAATGATTCCCGGGGTATAAATGTATTCTGTGGATCTTTCATCTCTGGGAAGTGGCCCAATGACCTTATGACAACTTTAGGATTGTCTATCGATAATAGAAAATAAAAACAGTAACTCGAAATATATTTCGTCCAAGTTTTACATAATTATAAAAATAGTGTATTTTGTCTTGTTTGAAACTCAATCTCGTGTTACCCGATGTTGCGACAAGAATTTCGTATTCAACGCTGCTATGTATAACAGCTCGAGCCCAAAACTTTCTTTTGCAAGATCCTTGAACCATGAGTCTTAGTCTCACTCTTCGACACACCCAAAATAGAGAGAGAAATTCAAGAATAAAATGATAGAATCAGACGCATTAACTTTTCGGATTCAAACGCCGTTTTAAAAAAATAATTATTCACAGTCTGATCTGACGAGATATAATTAAGGAATTCGAGGTTTCGGGGTACTTTTTCCATCACTATTCCATTCAAATAAGAAAATATCGGTATTACTGCGACAATGAATGACAATGTCATCGACATACGGTTCACAAGTACATAATATTTATTATTGTTATCCGATAGGGCACGCGTACGACCTGTCAAAATTTTTCAATGAGAACATTGTATAGAGCTTTTCGCTAATTAGGAATACTTTTTTTACAGAGAAGACGAACTGCTCGATCCTTCGCCGCAGCCAAGGAGGGAACTTTGACTTTTGTTCTCGGTCGACGAACCGTGGTCTCCTTTGCAGCCATTTTTTTTTCCACCGCCGAGTTACGACACGGCAATATAGAAGAAATATTAAAAACGACGGAATTTTTGAAAACCGATAAATAACTATTTCAGTAACTTTCAAGAGTTTTCCTAAAAAAATTACACAAGCTTTATAAAGTCAACAACAACAAAAACTTTGTTTGGGCTGCTATTTGTTTCTATTCAGTTCTTTAATTCTTCATTTGCAAATGGTTTTCAAATGCAGGATACTTTTCATTCATGTATCAACTTTTTCAAATTTCACGCTTAATTTTTGAGTCCAACATCGATTTTCGTTTTATTATGAGCTTTGACAGATTAATTAAAACTCGTCTTCTTCCTACAACGTCTAAATTCACATCCTTTCGATATCAAGTACATTTGTTACGATCGATTTTTTATCGCCCCCCTGCAAAATTCAGATTCATTTGTTATCGACGTAATAACTTTTTTTTATTATGATGAGCTAATTATATTCTCTGAATTTACTTAAAAATGTTTTCAGAGAAATGTTCTATAACTGATATAAGGTTTGATCTAAATGCAACCATAATATTCATAAATATTTTTTTGACACATGGTTAAAGGCCTTCTACGAATGTTTTTGTTGAGTTTGTATACCGCGCTGATGAGGGCATATGAATAAAGATAACCCGAAACACTTACCTTTTTTAATACACAATCTATAACATAAATTAATTATGTAAATGATCTCCTTAGTCGATTCGCTGCACGATTTTCAGCATATAAATTCGAAAGTTGGAAGAATTTTTCGACCAACATCGATCTCATAATAACATAAATGAGTTTTTTTTCAGTTGCTAATTATCTCGTCCATGACCTCATATTGTTTGTAATGATGCGTTATTTTCAATCTAGTTTTGTTCGTAATTTACCATTTGAATCCATTGAATTAAAAATATTTTGAATAAAATTGACAAAAAAATCGTATTTACATTTTTTTGACATCGATGACGAATTGTATTAAATTTCCATACAAGCCAATGATTAAATTTCTCGAACGCTAATACATTCACATGCATCCCCTGTTATTTGTAAAATATCGTAAACCCCGAATTCCAATTGTTCAAATGAATTGTTATTCATATATTTCATAAATTTTTGGCCTCGAAATTCCTCGATCGTTCTTTCATCTGTTCCGGGAATTCTGAACACTCCCAACACAAAAGCCAAGAAGAATTGGGTGGTCAACTTAATAGTTGCTGGACCGAGATTCGATGCAACGTTTTATTTTAAATATGGATGTTGTTAATTTTTTTTTTTTTTTTTTTCAATTTTGAGCATAGAACACAGTTTAAAATATATATGTATTCATGTCTTGACTTCGTTTTGGTAATGAAAATAAAACTGTACTTGTCCCGATGCCCAACAATGATACTTGACATGATTTATTACAAATGTATTTTATTTTTATTATTAATTGGTAAATATTTCATTAAATTTTGTATAAATAGCAATTTTTGATTTGTTACAAATTCCTATATATTTACTGATAATATAAATAAATCTTCTGGGAAAATACGACTGGGCGTTTGTCCACGGAGGACGATTCGTTCGGAGACTAGTTAAGAAAGAGCACCTTCCCGGGACGAGCACAGCTCTCCCTGCTTTCACCTGGCAATATTACGAGTAACACACACCGAGAGTGCCGAAGAGGGAAGAGTCCTCGATCCTTTCTACGAGCTATATAAGATATAGCATTACGAACGCGATTCTCGACTTTTACCCCTGGCGTCTTCTTACCTATACAGATGAACATACCTTCTGTCTTTTGCACCGCTTGCACATTCGTTGACCTCGCATTCCAAAATATAGGTATAAGATTGTATCCAGTTTAAATACGATGTCCCGTCACGGATAATTCATGCCATAAACTTGAGTTTAAATGCAGATTTCGGGCCGCCGAATCTAATATTATCGATACAGTTATACGTATCAGCTGTTAGCGATTACCAAAAGGACGGTCGATCATTAAAGCGTGAATAGGGGCCAAAAGAGTGGATTTATGTATATCTTCCATTTTTTTATTCGATTTAATCGAAAAAAAAACCTAGAGGTAAAAATAAAATACGTTCCAGACGAACAAAAAAAAATCAGGATATTTCGAAGATACATTTTCGTCGAAACCCCGAATATGAAATCAAAGAAAAAAAAAACAAATCTCTTGAAACCGAATGGAGAGCCCAGACGTTGAACAAAAATGCATAATTTCTAATGTATTGCAGCATATTATTTTTTATGGAAAAATCACTCACAACACTTCGACATCTTTAGTTATTTAATCCTGACAGTAACATCTTCGACATGTTCAAAAATAATTACTTTTTCCAAGTGCCTCTTGGACTCAACTATGTACACCGAAGGCTGTAAAGTGCTATTGATTGCTTAATGGTACGAAGTTTCATGCTCTACTAAGTAACTTCAGTTACTCATAATTTTACTCTACCTCTAGAGCTAATGATTTAAGATGAAAATGCATTTTCAGCCGAAAATTGGATTAAGCTTTCGACACATGTGTGTCTCCAACATGTCGCAAATTTTTACATTTATCTATTATAAACATCACACTGAGAAACTAAACTCGTTGAATCAACAAAGGTTAACGACATAAATGGAGTTTGTTGATTCAACAAAAATATTATTGTAACGAGCGATATTTAAATTAAGTTGTTTGATTAATCAAATGTCTTCTCAGTGCATCCTCTATGTTTTAAATTCCATATGTTGATGATTTTTATACCCATTGAAATATAAAAATCGTCAATTGATTGGCCTACTTGATTTGCCTGGCGCGATGCATGCATATCGAAACGTCTGCACCGATGATACCTTTACCCCACTATTGAGGGCATGATGGGGATCTCACTGATACTCGCAGGCTGCACTCACGAACGTTCATCTAGTCATCGAGAGCTGTCGGTTCGCCGAACTTTAATATTTAATAACTCGCCGTGACATTATCTCACAAAAAAAAAATCAAAATAAGGCTGCTCGGTTCAGAATTCTGTCTCGAACTCAAATTTACGAAACATGTTTCGATCTATCTGTATCAGGATACTCGGTTTTGCTGTAAACCAATTCCTTTCATAGTATCGTATATCTTCCTATGAAGATGAAGGATAAAATGTTGACAGCGGCGAAGAAACTTCCACCAAGTCATTGACGCTTAAAAACTTGGCTCGTCCATTCCACCTACGGACTTTCATTAATCAACGCTCAAGTTTCGCTCGGATTCATGTTTTATCAAAACATACCACAAATTTTTGATATTATAGAAATTTTATTCAAATATTTTATTAATGGCTACTATAAAGGAAATGATTCCTATTTTTTTCCCCCTAGAAAAATAAGTTTATGAGACGCTAGAACTACGATTGTTTCATTTCAATTCAATCGGCTAACTGATTGAAAACCGTATTCAAATATCAACCCAAACACACCAAAGTCGAGAGCGCGAGCGCGTGCACACACACACACGCACACCCACACACACACACTTATTGACTACTCGGCCTCATTTATGCTACAAAGCGTATCACTCCGTTTGACCGTGTAAATATCTCTTACACTCAAAATCTTCGTGAAAAAAGATCACGAGAGCAAGAATCCCGTGAAGAGATCGAGAAACCTCCGATCTTTCCGTCTGGAACTGGAAAGCTCAACGATCTCTCACTAACAGGTGGCGCCCATCTTTTTTCTCCGTTCCTCTCGCCCAAGGTTGACGAACGCATCTCCTCACTGTCCACGCTGCTTGTATATCGAGAAAGGCCCCTGAATAGAAAAGACTTTTCGCGATGCGCCACCACATCTTTTCACTCATCTCTCCTTTTCTCTTCATTCCCCCTCGTTGATACATACTTTTTATTTTATTTTTATTTTTTATTATTCCTCTTGTATTACCAGCCCGGACACGAGAGAGATGCTCGTCTTACACGCCTTTTGCCCATACCAGTGAGAGAGAACCGCTGCGAGATCGCTCTTTCAGTTATGAAAGTGCTGAATCTTGCACCACAAAAGTAGATCAGGAGCGACAACAGAGTTGTACTTTTATTTATAATCGACCGACTTATACACAGCTCGGACGAACAGAGAGGGGGCGGTATATTATTTTCATAATTATTATTTCGCTAAATTCAAATCAATTATCAGTGTTTCAGTTTTTCGCTAAAGAACCAAAACATTAAAATCCATTACCAACATGAAGTAATATCGAAGTGAAAAGCAAAATCTGAAGAAAATTCTGTGGCAACGACTATTTAGATTTTCTGCGAACGATCGAAGAATTACTGCAATTAAATTCCATATGCCGTTAAAAACAAAAAATAAACAACGTAAATAATTGATATTATTAACGTAAAAAACGTATTACAGGTTCAAATTACTCGATGATTTAATCCACTTTGGAATATGTGTCAGGGTTATGTAATTAAATTAATGACAATTGTAAAACTATCAAATTTCAAGCAACGGGTTAGTTATTTTACCTGAATTTTGTTACTCGGAGAGGAAAAAAAAAAAGAATTCACCTACATTTATACATTTTTCCAATTAGAAAGAATTTGTCTTGTTTAAAATGCAGTAAGAAAAATCTAGAACTTTTTCTTGATAATTTGTCTTTTGTTCATTCGTTCGATCCCTCACGAAAATGGCGAGCGACTATGTGCATCGTAATCCTATCCCGATCCTACGAAAATAATGAATCCGAATTTTTTTTGTTACCTAATGACTCTGCAGCAAGCAATTAACGATAGCTACGGAATCTGCGTGAGTGTAGTTCGTATGACGAATTGAAAGATAGGATAGTTTTCATCTCAGGAAAACTAACATTTCTTCTAGAAAAATAAGCAAATCATGATTTTGTCATCGATATTTGACACTGCGGTCTTATCACAACGAACACTGATTGCAAATTAACGTTATCGTTGCTATTATGTATAGAACATTTCTTCAATTTGAGTTATAAGAAAACACTAACACCATTCAAGCAAAGCTGCGGGTGACAGCCAGCAGGCTATGAATGTCTCCTTTCTAAAAATCAAATATATTACAAATTAATTCTGTTCTGTGAAGAATTAATGAAGGAGCTATTTTTTGTGAATAGAAATAGAAATTTGAGGCCAACAAACTTGATTCAATTTGTCAAGCTAAATTTTTTCAAGTCTTTTCGTTGACATTTGCAGCCTTCGTCTAGTTATACTTTTTTTATACCTATTACTTTTTTAATAAGTTATTGACCACATGAAGAAAAATCCGGACAAATAAAGAATTCATTATCTGTCTTTCGTCTGACAATTATTCAACAACTTTGTTTAATAAAATAAATTATTCATCCAACTGAATATTGAATTCGAAAGTAGAAATAAACAAAAATTATTTGAAAAAATCAGTAAACTGTTATTTATTCAGTTTTTATCGACACGTCTAGTTGTATCTATCTTCGACTACATCCAGAACAATAGGTCGTGGACATCGATAAATAAGAATATCGGAACCGTGCGCCATATATTTCGCTAGTGGCTTGAAGCATTTGTATTTTATTTGTTGAAGGTATATTGGATAAAATAATGAGACGATTAGATGAATGGTTAGAAAAACAATGGGAAGACTTGTAGCATTATGTGAACTTACAAACTGTTAGTATCTCTCATTATCTGATCTCCAAAGGATAAATTCTTGTTTAAATAATAGCCTGTACTTGCACGTATGCAAATTACTGAATTTGGTGTTCATATCGTAAGGGAAGCTTCGTAAAATAACTACAGATTAGCGAGATAGTGAGGAAAGAAGCAAACATTTATTTCTTATCACTAAATTTTCGCATTGAAATACTTGCGTATGCTCTCAAAGAGCATACTCTGTATGACCGCGTAAATTGTGTTCAGTTCGATGAGGAGAGTCAAAGATCGAGGCCTCTCGTCGCAAGGCACATGGGAAAGCGAGCAAATGGAGTATACATCGTATGTGTAATGTGTTTTACGTATAAAACTTGACGACAAAACTTTCTGGTACACATGTACGTGTGTAATTGTCACACCCAAAGCGAGAGAGAAGATCAGCGAGACTGGTCTTCGGCGCCAGGAAAAATATATTGCGGACGCGACACTTAGTTAAAGAGGAAACGAAGATGAGCAGAGAGAGAACGTATTCCCTTCGCGACTTGCTTTTCATTTTCTTTTGTTTTTTTGTTTTTTTCTTTTTTTTTCACCACAAAACTTTTCGTTCATGACGGACCTCTCACCGCGCGAGTTTCACTTGGATTTCTATTTCTGTTTTTTTTTTTTTTTCTTTAATTTATTTTATTTTTTTATTCGCCTCATCTTCATTAAATTGATGGATATCATCAAGAAAACTTCAAAAGCATCAAACCGAATCCTCATTTCTATGTAAATACCTCAACTTTTGCGCCTATAAATGATTTATGTAAAAGTATAAATTCATGTGCCCAATCGATCCAACGAAAATCTTCTTTCATGCAAATATGAATATCGTATATATTTCGCAGTTTAACTTTAAAAAACTTTTCCTCTTATCCTACGGCTCTCACACACATTCGTACATACACACCATCCTGTTCCCGCGAATAGTTCATTGACCCGGTATTGAGTCAATTCCGCAAGCGAAAATAAGAGCCTATCACTACGTGTTTGCGTATCTGTATGTGTGTGTCTTTGTGTGTTTGTGCTCCGCGGTACTGACCAACAGACATTGCTAGAACACCAGAATGTGTGCCGTTTCTCCCCATACCGTACATACAGGATGTCCCGTAAGTTGAACATTCAATAATGCTAATTCAATTCCAGGACCGAATTTCGAGTCAATAAATCCAATATCGTTTGATTTTTTTAAATTTATTTCATTGTCAATGGCAACGGATTCACGAATCTGTGCTAATCGTTGAGTTCAATAGAAATTAATGAAATACACTTAAGACAAATTTAAAGAGGATAAAACTAGCGAGTTTTGACAATTTCCCGGATGGATGCATGTCAATGATATTATTTTATAAAAGAGATCCTGTCCTCGAGACCCCTGACCAACGGTGCGACACTCTTCGGTGCGGTAGTACCAGAGCTCACGCTGAATGTTTTTTTTTTTCTTTTGATACTTGGTATCGAATCACAGCCACACTCGGCTCCTGATAGATCCTCCAAGAGCTGATTCGTTGAATGTTAAGCATTGGTAATAATTTTGGATCATATAATTATATAACCTTTCAGCGCTTGTGCACCGGTGGAGTGACTTCTGTCTACATCATATTTTACAACGGTTGACCACTAAAATAGCTATTTACATAAATATACTGCTCTATGCGTTAGTACGTCGTTTTCACACGTAAAGTCTCTCCGCTTGACAGCTATGCGGTTACCATATTCGCAGTTAAAAGGTTAATAAAGATAGTACGCATAAAGCTCACTGGATATGATAATTAGCGCGAATACAATCGTGAATTCACGTCGTTTCAACAACTGCAAGATAATAAACAGATCGATACTTCAGAGACACCGGTGCAAAGTTGACTAGGTAAGGAATTATGAAATTTCTTTTTTTTTTTAGCAAATCAATTATGTACTACATATAGTTTAAGTTTTTGTGGGAAAACGAAGCAAGCGTTACTATTTAGTAACGAATCCATTGCAAATTGAATCTCTACTTCTTTCTAGTTATTTTCTTGTTTTTTATACCATAAAAAACTATAGAATACCAGAGAAAAAAAACCTTAAACCAACAGTTGTTTTGAAACGAAAAGCACCGATAAAATCTCCATTCTAGAATCAAGTTATATGCTTGTTTTCAAGTTTCAATTACTTCTTGTAACCACGTATAATGTCGTTTGAATGTGCTTGTCGTTAGGTTTGATTATGTTTTAAAGTGCCATTCAAACGCATGGCTGCTTTTTAGTTCCGTATGGTTGCTCCGATCCACTAGAATTGCCTGTTCTATTGGATTTCATTCCGTAATTCATTAGCTCGTCATTACATAGTGAACTTTTGTTAATATCACAGTCCTGCCAGCCCGGATATGCTTCTTCCGTAAAAAAATTTTTGCCAATTAATAAAAACATTCAATTAAACCGTTTAGTATACGCGATCATCATATTGAAATGTTGTTTACTTGTGAATTATTTCATGATCGTGTAAGTTAGCATTATTTATCAAATTCCTAACATTTTGTAAGTAGTGATACGTTTTATGTTCGTCTACTTTTTTTCCGGACTCATAACACTACCGCCCATGCATTTCAGCGGTCCTATTGGTTATTTAAGCACGAATGTTTTTTTCCTTTTGTTTTTTCTTTATATCGTGTAACATTCATTTTTTTTTTCATTTATACAGCAGTGCATGTTTCAAATTTAAATTATATGCTTTAAAATAAGTGTGAAAGCACCACGTTGGCGGAGAAAGTATTCATTTCTTAAATTATCCCAACATTTTTTTCAGCCACTTTAGGCTCTTGTTCCCAAAACAAGTCTTATTATATATTGCATTTATATGAGTAGTGGTGAGTAAAACAATTTTACAAAAGCAACAAACACAAGACAAACAAATTTTTATCTGTTTAAACGATGTCAAAAATTTTATAAAACAAAAATTTATTTCATCTTGTGCGCTATTGAAATTGACATTTTTTTCCGTTTCGTGCAAGCAGTAACTCGATGTTTTTTTTTTTTTTACCATTATCGCATGTCAAGTGAGTATGAATTTTTTTACTAAAAAAAAAATCATAAATTGAACAATATATTGCTTGACTAGTTTGAATCCTTGGAATTCAATGAAAATACTATTTTTCGAGGACTACCTACTCGTAACTAGATAGTGATATGCATTTACAAAAAAAATGAGAGTGTTAGAAAAAATATGCGAAAGGAAGATCGAAGAAAGCAACGATGAAGAAGGAAATCGTTGCTCTTTTTGCGCAAACACACACGCACCCGTCCGGGTATGTGAGGCTTGAGAAATTCTCGTGCGTATGACGTTGAGGAGAATTGCAACCAGTACGAACACACATGGTCAGTCCCCAACGTGTATTCACCACAAGCGGATGAGAGGCAAAACGCAATCGACGAATGAGATCGTTTAGGAGCTGCACTTTCTTTCAAGCGGTTCGTTCTTGCGTGGTTTACTGTATCATAAGGATAGTTGTATACGATGATGGACGAAGGACTGATAGTGGATTCTTCTCAAGCTTCGTGAGTTCTACAACGCGCTACAGGGTGAGGGCATAACCATCAATCTCCAATATTTTTAAATCGATTGAGTTTGTAACAGAATATTACCAATAAAAATAATGAAATTTGCCAGGGACTATTCAGCGATAAAAATAATCAAAATGTTCGACTTCGTGGAAGGGACTCGGACTTCAAAACAAGTTCGAAAGTTATGAAACATCGATCTGAACGAAAACTCGCTAAATGATTAAAGAGATATTTTTCAAATGAAGCTTTTAGTTACAACGAGGTGGTCATCGAGCTCTGATCACAGGGTTCCTGCGTTTGATAGGTGAACACTTTATTAGTGTAAATGATCCCCGAAGTCACATGTATCCTTGAAAAAAATGACAACTCAAGGAACCACTGTACTATAAGGAATTGGACCTGATAGCTATAGCTGGTAAATTTTTAAAAGGGAGCTTCAAGTCGACTGCAATATTTATAACAACGGATAATTGTGACTATGCAGATACACGCAGAGTTTTATGATTAAAAAACTTGTTCATTTTGACAACACGAGCAGGATCGATGCAGAAAAGATGCAAGAAAAAAAATCGATGCTTCTAATCTTTCGGATTGAGTTGAAATATAAGTTCTGAAGTTATTACGATGTTGTGTATATCAAGTTATCGGGAAAAACGTGGCTGAATTTTGAAATAAGTAAGAAAAACATAAAAAGAAGTTTGAAATCTTCACCTGGATAAAGATAATTGCGCCAATTCGATGACCCCTTTTAAACTATTTAACTTTCGTAAGTGAAATTCCTTGCCGGCAAGTTGGTAGTTTCAAACACATATATCAAAGGTACTATTTTAATTTTGCCTCACCCCGTACATATGGATATACCGATCTGCAAAGGAAGGTGAGACGAGAACAAGGAAACTGTGCGATCGGTTGATTGCGCCCGCGCTTTGGGAGCGCGATGCACGTCGTGCGAGCGGGACGTGTGCCCCGGGCAAGGCGCATCGACCTCTGGGATGTAGGTCGGTTGTGGGCGCACGCAATCGTCGCAACGATTTTTAAAAAATGGCCGTCCCACTTGCAAGGAGTACTTTCACGGTCGCTAACCTCGCGCGGCCACCAGCAGAGATCGCGGGGACGCCGACGACGTCGCGCGCACAAACGTTCCGCGACAACGTTCCTCGCTCTTTACTCCTAGATACCGCCCTTCTCTCTGCAATGGGCAGCAAAGAGTCATGGGGAGGGACGCGAATATATATACATATATATGAGGCATTTCACGTGAAAGTTTCATTCTGAAGACCTGACCATTTTTTTGGTGCGAATTTTCTATGTGTTATTTTTTAAGAGTAAATGTTACATGGAGGTGTGTGTGTTTTTTTTTTTAATTTTACCACATATTCGATGCTTGCATCCAATTAAATATTTTTATCGTTCCTCGACCCCGCTGAGTTCACTTGGAAGCTATAAATAGCAACAAACATGAGTTGAAGCAGTTTTTTCACTAAGTTATTTTAACCTACTTTCAAAAAAATATATATATATACTCCCGCTATTAAAACAAGTTTTTTAAATATTTATTCCATTACTTTTTCGTTGAAAAAAATATCATATTTTCTCAAAAATCCTTTTTTCCAATATTTCTTTTTTATTCAATCAGCAAAAGTTGGTTAAAAATTAACTAGACTTGCTGTTCGTTATTTTTGGGGTAATTAGTCATAGGTTCCAAGCTATCGCATCTTCTGCTCAGAGGTAGAAAGAAAAGTACAATATACGTGTCAACGACACTACTTGCCGAACACAAATCAACAGCTACTACCAACCCCAGACACGAGTTTCATTTCACAACCATGACCGTGGACAATATAAATGTGAATTATCTCATATACATATTAGGGTGAAGCTAAAACAAATCAGTAAGCACAGTTTCTTTGATTGTCGTACCGTCGAATGTTAAAAGTTCGAAAAAAGGTTGTATTATTCGATTTTTTTCGTCTACTAACTATTTATATAGCAATTTGACAAGAGACTGTTATTTATCATCCATTGGACTTTCGTCGTGTAAATTTTTCGTTAAAAAAAAAAATTAAAGATTAACAAAGCCATTGATCAAGAAATAGGAAAAATCGATATTTCTGTGGGACAAAAAATGAGCCCATAAAAATGAAAAAATATTTTTTAACTATTCACATGTATACGCGTTGTGTGTCAAAATTAAAATCCTATGAAATACCGAACGAGCCGTCACGATGGAGAGGGACACAGGTGTTTTAGCGATTCGCAGTTTTCTCCTAAACGACAGATATTTAGAGACAAAAAGATAGCAGCCGCCTTATGCTCCGTTGAAAATTTCATGAAGAAAAAAAGATGGATACTGCATTTTCACCGACTCGACTTCATTCACATTTTGTCTTAAAGATGATACATTTTGGAGTGTCAATTGTTTTGAAATCCTTGGCACAGTGTCAAATTCAACGACATTTAAGAGTGGCCAGGGCAAGGTTATTAGAAACAAAAATATATAATCGACTTACCATTGGTCCAGTGGCGCCACAACAGTGTTAACGTTTGGCCAAGTGACAGCTTAGGTTCCATGGTTGAGGCCAGCATTTGTCCGAGACAGACTTCACCTGGAAACAAAAAACAAAAAAAGTTCATTCGATTTTTTATTCATTTCATAAATGAATAAGAATGAAGTATTGACATTGAATTCTTAGGGGTTTAAGTTTCAGTTTGACGAAGTAATTAATAACCCAATTTCCAAAATTACATCACTATAACCAAGCAAAAAAATCAGTAGATAACAAACAGTTTTGTTTTTAGTTCTCAAAGTTTGTCAACCTTTCGGCCCATAGTTAAACTGGGGCATAAAAATAAAATGAAATCAAAATCTATGTGCTGCCTCTGCGTGCCTTCGAAACCGGAGAGAAAAAGGGGATAACTCTTACCTCGTGAAACTCATCCTGACATGTAATGCTCACACATGCCATGAAAGTTACACGTAGTAAACCGCCACTTCTTTCCGGTATCTCTGATATCTTTTAATGTCCGTCACTCTCCCGCAAAGTATTCCACTCGAAGAAAATATGAGTATATGCTTATTATCACACATCATTTTTCTACGAACTTTGAATATCCAGGGACGTTTATTGTCAAGAGTTTGAAATTTTTTGTTTCGTTAGAAATATTGTCATACCGATTAAATACTTTAGTTGAATAAAAGGTTTAAATATTTGAAAATCCGAATCAACCTCTTCACATATGACGCGGTAAACATGGATTTCATGTATTCACGTGCGCAACGTGCTGTCGGGGCATGCATTTTTTCTACAACCTACACCATCATGACAATGAGGTTTCTAAGCTGGAGTGTAAATTTCTGTCAAAAAGTCATTCCAGTTCGCTCAACTTTTCAATATACTGTGTACATGTTCCAATTTCTCAACTTTTCGTAATTCAAGCCAACTTTTAATAACGCCAAGTCCCGTTTTTATCAACGACGTTCACAAATAATTGAGCAGCTAAAAATATACAAATGAATTTTTCATCAAATATATTTCTCTCCAGACGTTTGGTCCTTTGATGTTTTGCTCTCTTGTAAAGTAACTTGCGATAAGGTGCGTTGTTAAAGTGCCGGACGAGTAAACTTTTGAATGGTTAATATTTCATCATAGAGGGTTTCGATTGAAAAATACCGATGAACTTTTCGACTTGGAATTCGCTTTTGAACTTGAACTTTACAGGAATTATATATCATCGGTTGTGACACATATATACGAGATGTATTCATGCATGTATTTGTATGTTTGTGTAAGTATATGACTGAAAGTAGCGAAAACGTGAGCAGCACGGTTCCCTCGTGTATTCGTTGTCCGATATTACAGCGGTGCATGCTGCGCATCGAGTTTGCTCTGTATATGTAGAGTTGAGCATTCTCTTGGATTGCATCGAGATAAAACTGTCATCTCGAAAGTTGGCCTACTATCTCCTATACATAGCGATAATAGGTGAGCCCGATATCTCTTCCTTCGTCTAATCGTAACTACTATCTCTTTCCGCAACTTCTCTCACGGTTGCCCTTTATGCTAATCTACCGTCGTTCTTAGTGGTTCAACCAGTCAGTTGAAAATGATGAGAAAATATATATTTTATTATTATGAAAACAAGAAAGCGATTGATCTTCTTTTCGAGATTCCACGTCTAGGTAATCAAATCATCATTTCAATTCATTGTAAACACACTGAGACAAGAAATTTATTGAGTCAACAAAATGTTTATTGAATCAACTGATCCTGCGATCGGGGGCGGCGAACAAAACATTCTGTTCATCCAACAAAGATTTGATTCTTTCAACCTCATAATTGGCTGGCTCGAATAAATATCATCCACTATAACAATATTATTGTTTAATTAACGAATTTCGTGTTATTCTCCTAATTTCGGTGACTAAACATGTTTTGTTTCAAGATTTGTCGAAAATTTAGTTTTTTCTTAACAGTCAAAAACGTTGATTTCATTTGCCTTTCTCTAGATTTTTGGACCAAATAAATGTCTGACCACAGATTAAAAAGTTATTTTGTTAAACAAAATATACTTTGTGTTGATTCAACTTTATTTTTTCTTTCTCAGTATAATAAAATTAATTTAAATACATACACAACTAATTTCTTTTCTCGGTGTAAGAGTCTGAGAGAGGAAAGCCCTGAATATGAAATTTAAGGGTAAATATTTAGCCTCGTTTATAAAAACTGTTTCTTATTCCTTCTGACGTACAATTACATGCAATAAAACATTGACGTTATTGTAGCGGGTGCGGTGCCTCAATGCACCTGGCTCGGTGAGCTGCAGACAAACTAATCTTTGACAACGTCTACTGCAGCAAGCAGAGTCTCAGCGTTGACCTTGACACGCTCTGGCGAAAACGTCTGGAGACTCCTAATGTATATGAACTACTTTAGACCCGTACCATCAGCGAACAATCGAATTATTGGTGAAATTACTTCTCCTCTTTCCTCCCTTATACCTCACTTCACCTTGGGGGCGATATGGAAAATTATTCAATTTATTCAATATTTTCAGAGTCAATACGCGGTACCTAGGTAACGAGACTAACATCGTACAGCTAAGATTTTAAACGAATATAAGGTAAAATATCCAGACGTCGGCCTTTTAGCTTGTTTTAACTTTGAAATATTCTCCCATAAACAACAAAATCGATAACAGAACGAAATACGTTTCAAGCCTTCGAGCCATCAAGAAACTATGTACTCGGTTTGTTTTGGGGTCGCTGATTATGACTCCGAAATCGATATTTAAAAATTCCAAATTAACTGTTTCTTCATATTTCTTAAACAACAAAATACTGTACGAAAAAATTCTATCAAATTTCTAGAATTGCATTGAATTTGTGAAAAAAAGGCTATATCGATGTTCATAATCGTTCAGTAGATGAAAATACATTTTTTCATTAAAAAAAAAATACGAAATTTGACTATTTATTTGTATGTGGCATTTTGTGCAATTAACGAATAACGACTGTTCATATTTTCTTTATATTTATGAATATCTCAGGGACCATATAATGAGAAAAAAATCAGTTGACCAGAGCTTGGCGGATAGAAACCACTAATCTGTCGCTCAGAACGCATGGAACCCAATAGTCAGCCACGATCTTTACAAAGTTGAATCGTAGTCTCAGTCATGAGCGAAAATAAAAAGTATATTTTTATAAATTTTCCAAACGATTTTTTCGGGGAAAAAGTTAGATAAAACAGCAAAACAAACACCACATGATTGGAGAGAATATCAAATACCGATCTGACGAAAAAGGGGTTCTCGCTGCGAAAACAAAAAAGTCACGCGTGACGCAAATCTGTGTGCGTCAGGCATGAATAAATGTTTTTTTTTCTCGGTTGTACGACGTTTATTACATTAAAAATTTGTGTTTCGACCAATCAGAGACGAGAGGTTACAGTAAACACATTTCTGTGAGTCTGTAACTACTTCCACCACTTTTTGTACGCCTACAAAGTTAAACAAGGCCGACTGGAGCAGGGCTGGGGGACCGGGTACTTTTATCCTATGGAAATGCCATAGTAAAGGTCACATTGAAGCCTCGCCCAAATCTTTCATTGCCACGTTTCTGATTGAATTGTAAACAGAATGACAAAAAATACGTTTCCCGATGTAAAAATGAGTGTTTATTACTAGATCGATAGAAAATCTGTATTGAAAATGTTCGATCGATGCGATTTTCGGTTTAAAAAAAAATACATTTTTGCCTATTTTAGCTTCAAGGTGATTTCCCAGTTACATGAATGCGTGCAGTAGAATTTTTACGGTCCGAACGACTGATAGATTACGATAAGGGTATGGGTCACCCAGCTCTCTCTTTCGACACCGTTAAACCGATCGAAGTTGAATAAAGTTAAAACAGACGCAGAAAAATGGCAAAAATAGGATGCGACGTTGAAAAGCGTACGAACGGTGTAGAAAACTTGCACTTCCGGAGTGTGCAGCTATCTCTCTTGCAATCATGGCAGCTCAGTCGCTATGACATCAAAAGTAATCGCTTTCAAAGTCATTAATAGTCACTTTGAAGCGTGATTACTCCTAAAAACAACAAAAAACTAACGGCACCGTGAGTTCCATGATAATTGCTACGAACGAATAAAGCGTAAAAGCAACCGGATGGCAATGCGCGATATTTTGATAAAACTTTAGTTCAGTTACTTTTTGATTCCGAGGTAATATCTGCAACATTCTTAGCCGGTTTGTTTTTGGTTCTCTATAAGTTATGGGACATAATTGAAACCTGAAAGTCTCCATATAATTTTGTTTCGCAGTGAACGTTTTGTATCGTGTTCAGGTTTTATTCCGGTCGTTTTGTCGTTGTTTATATTTAAGAACCCCAGAAAATAAATACAAAAAAAAAGCGATACGAATTTGCAAGGAGTTTGTAACTAAAAAGCAAAGGTCGCATTGATTCACTGAGCTAATGATAATGCGGATCAGTTCTACCCAAGTTGACGTAGTCCCAAGTAATGAATTCTCAAGTTTTTCTCAATATAAAGTATGTTAAGGGCTCATGAAGAGGGAAGAAAGTCGTGCCTAAATGCATGGCAAGGCGGTCTGCGCGTTCTCCTTCGAGAGAGCGACAGAGAGATTCGGCCCTTTAAGGGTGAAACAAACAAAAAAGAAAAGGCAAATAACGAGAGGTTCACAGCAAGTTGACGATGATGGGGTTGAGGGAGAAAGGTTTGAGAAGGGGTTGAAATAGTGCGGGTGCGCAGACAAGAGGGCTGCATGCGCCACTGCATCGGCGCCGTAGTACCGGCGTCCGACGTCTCGGCGCCACAGTCCCGCCGCATGTTCCGAACCGGCTGGATGTACGTCGTATACTGCGGCAATCCCTTATTATACTCTTGTGCTTCCTGCCAAAATGGTAAGTTTACACTACCCTTCCGATCTTTATATTTTTTACAACATCTTCTGTTTCTTAAATAAACTCCTCGTCGCATAGAAAGTGACAATCACAGTGACTGCCATAATCTACAAATCAATTGCTCGAACGAAAAGCTGCTTACGCGATCATTAAATACTGCTTTCATTTATTTAAAAATATACCTGTGTCGTGTGCGTCGTATTGTAAAATTGTGTTTATAAGTCTGTGGGCGTTAATAAGTAAGTGATGAGTCACACGCGTGTCCTGCACAAAGCTCACCAGCCCCGGCGCCGCCTCAATACCACACAAACGAGCTCGCGCGCGCACACACAAGCACAGAGCTCTCACGGGTGTTCTGTTGCCTTTTGCCATCTGACACACGTTGACTCATACTACTTGCTACTTCAATCTTCCTCTGTAAACTATCCCTGCACTTCATACAGACGGTCTTCTCTAGACACCAGACACTCACACGTGACTATTCACATAATATGCCAATAGCATGCGATCGATATTTCACGTCTAAATGTTTTTCTTTTTCTATTATTCGCATTTGACAATGGATTTCGATTTAACATAACTCTCGACTCTCAGCACTGGCGAAAAGACGAGAGTTATGCGTTTCACTGCAATCAGCTGATTTTTTCATAGCTGAATGTTTGCGAAAACGAGAAGAATTTATTAACCTTATTTGGGCATCGTGTTATTTTACCATTCAACGCTATCTATGAATCCGGGGGATACGCTCATATATATATCTATCGTGCTTTTTGACATTGAAATTGGTTGACCAACGACAGTGCGAGGGAACGATGAGGATTCGACTTTTTTTTTTTGGATTTTTCGCTATCTAATCGGCTCGTTTGTCTATTGCTGCTTCTTTATTACTCAATCGATTGGCAATTTGTATCATTGCTTCAAGGTTATTAATTGAATCGACGAGGATTATTCCCAGTCTCACACGCAACATCGATCATACAGCTATCAATACGGAAACAATAGCGTTTTTTTATTGTCTCACTTCCAAGTAATCACCTTGAGAACACATGTTCCAGGAAAAAAAAAACACCGTCCACTTTGTGTTAAAAAATCGAACCTTGTCGTTATTATTATTTTCTTGCACGATCAACCATTGGCAGGAAAAAAATTGAACACAGGGTTTTTACCGACTGAACGCATTGCGCTCACGAACATTGCCTCCTCGCGCAATGACAGAAAACAGGAATTACTCGGTTGGTAAGAAATCCTAACCAAATCTGCTCTTAGATCGTTCAAATTCTTTAACCCAAAACATGCTTTGTGACGGAACGAGAAGAAAGTTTTTTTTTGTCCTTACTCTCGAAATGATCGTCTTGTTTAGGAAAGATTTGGAATAGCAAAAAAGCAGGCATTTCTCTCCCACTAATCCCTTCTGTCGGTCTATCACTACGGAGTTTAAGTTTGCCATTCACTCACGAGATCGCGTTTTTTATCGGCAATACACATTCGTATTTATTATTTACGAGATTCTTATCATACGATGGTAAGATAACTTTTCTATTGCCAAGTTTCTGCTATTAAGAGTTCTTGAGTAAACACATACAAACGAGATGAAAGATAGACGTCAAAATAGCAGCGGGTACAGAATTTCGACACGTGTAAGCGACTTTTTCGTTAATTTATTATTTACGTTTGATTATTATATTAAAAAATTCATCGAAATTTTCAAATTAATTCATTATTTTGAATGTTTTATTCCCAAATTTTCTCGGACTCTGTTTTCGGCGTCCTAACCTAACTTTCATATAAAAGTTGCCGAATGCTTACAAGTTTGAAAATACTTCGATTCACCGAATAAACACTTTCATCGTAATTTGACTCTCATCTTTAACTTCAAGCTTTTGTTGTAATTTTTTTTTTAATGACAAAATCACTTGAACACTTCGTCTGTTTGCTGTTTGTTGTGTCTTAAACTTTAAACGTTTTAAACTTCGATTAAAATTATACTTAAATATTCGTTGTGCCGTCTGGAGATATAGTTCAAAGTTTCAAGCAATTTTTTTTTTATGTCAATTGCTCACAATTGACCTCGAGTCTGGGAGTAGAAACCGATGGCTGCTGATCGTCCTTTTGCCTACCCCCACGTTCCCCAGCTACCTCCCCTGAGTTAGCCTCCTACAGTCAAGTGAATTTATTTTCTTTTTATAAATCTCTTGATGGGCGTATAGTGTTTCGTGGTGGTGTAATCAGATCGTTCAGCCTAAGCCATTTTTTTCAAAAAATCTTTATGAAGAAAAGCTAAGTATTATGTTCAACATAGCAAGGAAAGGGCAGAATACGACGTTAATATCACGGTTGCTTTAACAGAAATATTCCTTGCCACAAGTAAAGTTGGTATAGGTCAGCTAGCAATATAATAAAATGAAAATGTCACGAAAGAAATATCGTTTTTTTTTTTTACAAAAAAAAAACGTTTGTTTGGCTCTTTCGAAAGGCAACCATGATAATTCAAAGAAACATAAATGACAGATCCCGATTGCACGATGAATCTCCTAATCGATAATCATTAAATAGTTAAATTGAAAAATAAAACTCTATGACCAAAAGAGGGTCAAAACTGGTTGTTGATTAGCACAAATTGACCTTATTGGCACAAGTTCATAGAATCACGGGAAGATGTGGCATTGACGTAGACACGAAATCTGATGTGTAATCTTGTGAAGAATAAATGTTTGAGTTGATAAAATTAGTGAAGATCGATGAATTAATGAAATGATTAATAAAAAAAAGTAAAATTTGAATTTTCAGGTACTTGCTGACGCAACATTGACGGACAACAATCAGCGGCGACATACTTTTATGTCAAATGGAAATTGCGATGGAATCACAATAAGTAATCTGGTCGACGGTGAAATATTAACGTACAGTCTCGCTCTGATACGCGGCCGTGCACCTTCGCTTTGTTCATACGTAAGCGTACGAGGTTTAAAAAATTCAACATCACAATGGCCGGTGGTTGGTGGAGAGTTTCGGGTGTTGGTTGATCTGAGCCGTGGATCAAACAGGCTTGAATTGGAGGCTGGAAGTCACAGGAAGAAAATAACGTTGGTCCACGAGCCAAGGACAACGAGACTGCGTGTAACACCAGTTTACGTAATATGTTCAGGACACGAGGGATACTTTCAGGGCCCGAGGGGTGAAGATCGATCACCGGAAAGCGCAGCAACGCGAATAGGTCTAGGAGCAAGATTGCTGCAAACGTTGACAGCGGAAAAGTTACGGGAAGCTGGTCATGGGAGAAAAACTTTTCAGCTTGAGAGAGATTTGGACGGTCCCGAGTGTCTCGTAATGCATAGTATGCTGGACGTCGATCAAGCACGAAGTATGACGCAACGTCAGCTTTGGGAATTTATCGGACGTGAATTGATGACGGGACCGTTAGCATCGAGAGACCGAAAGTACATGGCTTTCTTGTCCTGTACGAGATACAGAGGGGCACCAAATCCGAGAACCCACGAGGCAACTTTAGCGAGAACACAGGGACATGCAGCTTTAGGAGGTGGCGGTCTGGCACTTTTTGGCTCGGCTTGTCTTCACACATGGCCAACTTGTATGGCACAAGTGTTGCCCAAGTTTCTCGACACGACGATCATTGATACGGAACAATTGATGGACGACAGTAATTATCGAGGCACGCACGGAGGCTGCTTAGCGACGACCTTGGGCTCGGTGCTTCACGAGCTTGGTCACACTTTCGATCTTGGCCACACTCGAGAAGGCATTATGGGCCGTGGCTTCGACTACGTCGATCGTGTATTCGTTGGTGGTTGCGGTATCGATCTCAATCGCAATCCCATACGTAGAGATCCACAACATACAACAATCGCTATCAGCAGACCCTTAAGTGTCACCGTAACTGTTCAACAACCCGTTATTCTTAGCCCAAGACGCGGTCGACTATTCTCAGAAACCTCCAGACCATCACCATCCTCCAGCCCGAGACAACAACCTGGAAGATTGTCAGCCCCTGCGAGCCCTGAACTGAACAGATCTTTTGCCAAAACAATAACCGCTCAAGAAAACTCTCCGCAACCCGATCGAACCTTTTGGGGTCCTTCTTGCGCCGCTCTACTCGCTTATCATCGCTGGTTCAATGGACGAGTAGACAATCTTCATACTCGTGAACATCGCGAGATGATCCAGTATGACGCAAAAAGGTTATTATTCATGTTCCCCAATTAAAGAATTCGAGTACTAAAATGTGGATAATTTCAATCCAAGTTCTGTTTTCTACAAGACTTTGCATTATCAAATCACCATTTCTATGGCACTGTTAATTTATAATAAAAATATATTTCATTACAGAAACACCGTGCGTTCGCGATACGGAGTGAGAGTAATGGAATTACGAGAATCTTCAGGTGGATTGGTGGTAAGCTCGCGTCAATTTCCGGGCAATCGTCCTCCCCAGGAAGCACTGGTGCCATTGCCACCGCCTCAGTGTCCCGTTCCTTTAACAATCGTCGCCGAAGATACGTTTGGAAATATATTAAAGCATCCATTACCAACGGCTTTCTGAGGATGATGAACAACAACAAAAAATAGCATCCTATTGATGTCTCTTTCGCTTGATAAAAATGCTAGTTCGATTTGATTATTATCGATAACCAAAACATTTTACTATCGATAATATAGTGCAATTATTAATTGATTGCACTCATTAGAGCTTCGAGCCTTTTTTGCTTCCACTCAGTTATTTATTTATCTCCGTCGATCGTCAGCATTAGTTTACCGGGACAGACGATCTTTTCCAGAAAAAAAACATAATAATAATAATAATAATAATAATAATATAATGATAATCTGTAAACTGGAAGTAATAACCACCGAGAGAAAAAGATTGGGGCAGACGCGATAGATTATCGTGCAATATTAAGATGGATTATTCCACCAAGTCAGTACAAATCTTGAAGCGTACGAACGTATGTAGTACGTAAAATAGTCACGTATGTTTCAAGATACAAGATAAGACTTTTTGTTTCCCGTATCCATATATATATTCCATGTCTCGACAAAAAATGCTGATATCACGATTATATTAAAAATACCGTGAATAACCTAAAGCACAATACAAAACATTAAAAAAAAAAAAAAAAAAAAACAAAGTTTATGCGTACCCCGTCTGTGCGTATCGCGCATTACGCCGAATTGATAGATTTTTATTTTTCTCGTTTATATAACACTTTCGAAAATACGAGAATAAAATGAGACTATTAAATAGTGTGGTGATATGTATATTATTGCATATTAATACAGACAACACTCGCTAGGCTGTACCAAACTTGTATATTGTATTAACCTCTCGTATATATGTACAGTATTATTGCATAAATTATTTTAATAACGTTAGGTTAACCGAACGACAAAAATATATAAGACAATATAATGTATCTGTGAGAGCCCTGAAAAGATTGTAAACTATGTGAGAGGAAATAATACAATGGCAATTACAAATCAATATGATTTTCAGTATTTTTCTTTCCTGCCACTAATACAATTATTAGTTGTGATTATTACCAAATTATTGATTTTTATTAAAGTGAGGAATTGAAATTGTGTGTTTACACAAGATCGAGGCAACTGCAAAACTGACGATCCAGGTTCGCACTTATTGAGAAAGAAGTAATTTTTTTTTTTTATCCTTGTACTTGAAGAAATTTAGAAAAATTTTGCCACAACTTTGTTTCATCAAGTACTTTCTTCGAAAAATCAGTAAAAAGAAAGAAAAAAAGTAGAGAAAAAAGTAAAAGAAAATCAGTAAAAAGAAAGAAAAAAAGTAAAAAGGTGAAAAAAACGAACGAGAAAAATTTGTGATTTCTCCATTTAACAGATATTTACTATAAACGATCTTCATATATTTGAACATAAAATGTCAACGTCAAATCACAGCACGAGCAAGAGAAGCAATCGGGAATGTTCTTGCAACATATTTACCCATTTTCCTGACGTAATCAACGACAGAATTGACACGAAATCATTTTTGAATGCATCTCGTGGTGTCGTCAAATTGATTGGCAAGCTCAATTTTTCGCTCACCCAACCTCTCAATATACGAAAACGCCAGTTACGTATTCAATATTCTCGTGTCTTTTGTTTATGTTTTTTTTTTTTTTTTATTTTAGAAAAATTTGGAAAACTTTTCGCTCCTGTAAAATATGACATGCAAGGAAATATCGAAGTGAGTCTGAGATGAGAGCGACTTGGGTGGCATGATTTTATCCACAAGGAATAAAAGTAATGAGTGACTCTCTTTTACAGAAATTAAATGCAGGATATTTGACAGACGAAGAGATAAATTCTACTCTGCAGGATATGATTTTGTTGGAAGTGGCATTAGGCGACAGGAATACCGCGACAAATGCATTGCTTTGGCTCACGAGGTAAGCTTATCGAGTCAAAATACCAAACACGTGATTCCCTTTCCACTATTGTTCTGCAGCATCAAATGAAATTCGTCATAAGGATATTGTGCCACTATTCCTAAAAAAGTATGTCCGCTAAAGGCAGGAGCATGATACGGTTTGTTATGATCGCGACGACTGTCTTTTGTCAAACTTTTGTGACAATACAGTTATCACATACACAATAATTCATGTACAGGTTAAACATCGTCGCCTAAAAGAACATGAGCCTATTGTTTGCTGTCCTTACCACGGAATGAACATTTTTTATTCTTTCAATTTTTTCTTTTGCACTATTCTATGCCTATTTAATACTTCGATAAGCAACTCTTAAATGTTCATTAGATTCTTTTAGTTACTCTAATACAATTGTCACAATTATGTAGTCATTACAATCCTTTTGAACGGTTGCACATAATTTCTCAAGTGTAAAATAAAGCCTCTCTGAGAAAACCGTCGAGTTATATTTTTACCGACCGAACAACTGACAGATCACTGTAATACAATTTCAGAGATTTGCACATGATTCATTCCTTCTTCGAAAAAATCGTGCAAGATTGTCAAGCTGAGAAAGGAAGCGAGGATCTTGTAGCCATACTAAAGAAATCTTATGAGGAATCTTTAGAGCCTTACCACGGTTGGATGGCGAAACAATTGTTCGGGGTAAAATTTTTATTTCGAAATTTACAGCTATCTCTTTTGCACACACGGTGTCGGAATACTGACTGAGCCATGCCCTTAAGGATAACTCACGAGAACTAAGGGATTCTTTATTTTTTCTAAGCTGCTGTCAAGAATGGTACCGAGTCGATCGTATGTTCTACAGATTCTGGCAAACGAAATAACACCTAAAGAAGATGCAATTGTTCAAGTGATAAGTGATTTCACAAAAACCCTTAAAACCAACGTCGAAACTCTGCATTGCTTCTACGAAGAATACGGTCTCGAAACTAACATAAATTGAATATTTAATTGAATCTCTAAGCTACTGCTTTTTTCTATCGAATCTTTTATCTGTAATTTTTGCATTTAAGTTCGTTAAATTGTCGAAATCATAAATGTCTTCCTATTTTTCTGAAATAACTTTTCTGTAATTGTATATCAACACTTTTTTTTTTTTAAAGTTGCATTTTTTATGAAACTGTGAATATTATACATTCAATTTCCCAAGTTGTTGGACAGACGAATGATCATTCACAGAGTAATTTATTTAAAGAAACTTCTTCACAGGGAAGGCTCACCGGCTTAGTGTTCTACTGTCAATTCCATAGGTCTGAGCGGTGTAAAATCTTCTTGCATGATGATCCGCTGTGTTTTTTAGAGCGATGGTCCCTGTTATGATTTCCACAATGAGAAGAATAATCATACAACTGTGAGCTATTCTCTCTATAAGACACGGCAATGTTTTGCCATCAAACAGCATGAAAAGCATGAGTGGCAATTGCAACAGCGTTGAAATGAGCCAAAAGCTAGCCAGTTCAGGAATCTGGAATAAATTTACACATAGGCTTACAGCAAACCTCAGAGTTATCCTTAAGTGGCAAAGGAAAAAAGATAAATTCCATGTGTACAAATACCTTAGCGGCTAAATTGCCAAGGTATCCAAAATACAGTCTGGCGCACTCGAGGACGGAGTAAACAATTAGGACGGCGATTGTAACAAATTTGTACAAACTAGAGAGATGAAAATACTAGGAAAAAAAAAATAGACGTGAGAATCAATGATGTCAGGAAGCTTGGCATGTAAGAATATGCCATATTATTACATTCCAACAATGTCACATTAAGCAGTAGGAGATTTTGGATAATTACTTTGGAATCTAAACTTGCGAGAGAAATGAGCACCCAGATAGAGAAAATCCAGACATTCAAATACAAGGCAATTTGTAGAGGAAGACTCGATCTCACCAAGTGTCCTATGGCCCATGATTTATTACGTTTGTTAATTTTTCAATTTCCAGATAATGTCATTCTTTGATGCCTCATTCTTAGTTTATATAAGCATAATTACCCATATCCCAAAATTCTTTTTCACGATCATGGTAAACCAAGCCTGGAAATATTTTGTCCGATGCTTCTATCACGGTGCTCTTCCACATGATTCCTCAAATATCTTCACTATAATAATTAAAAAGGAACTAGATGTTCCGTGTTTCTGACAGTTTACTACTTTCTACCCTTTTTGTCACCTGCTATCTACTTGTCATTTTTTTTTTTTTTATTCTCTGTTGTTTGCATCGTATTATGAATCTGTACTTTGTTGTCATGGCAACGGCACACCGGCATAAGGCGCACTGGGGCACACTGCCACCAACGAGTGATTTGCGAAACAAAAATTCAATATGGCGAATATCGAGAAGGAGCAGACTCGGTGGGTCATTTTTGAATTATTTTTTTTTAAAGTCGTACAGAACCGAACTATAAAACTGTGCCACCACAAACTATTGTAAGACCACCAAGAGATTTACATTTTTTTTCAATCAATTTATTTGACTTGAAGCGGCTAATTCGGGGCAGCAGGTTACAAAATGATACAAAGTGGCTACGATTGGCTGGTGGCAGTGGTGGCGGTACAAAAACAAAGAATAAAAATGAAAAGAAATAAAAGTTTAAAAAAAGAAGAAGAAAAAGTGGTCCTCTGTGTCGTGCACCGACATTGCAAAAGTCCATTACTTATCAGAACGGTAACACGAACGAATTTATTCAATAGTATTAAACGCTTCCCAACAACATAAGGTTCCAAGAAGGAAGATTTTATTATTATTTCAAGACCTGCTTAAATGTGATAGTCCTTAAGTACTGTATATAGATAGGATAGAAAACTGTTGTATTGATAGTAGATAAGTTACAACGTAGTTGAGATATTATGTTACGAATATAAGATCCTTCGAAAATTGGAGAAAATATTAGATTTTCTTGGTGCTATATTTTAATTGGATTTGTTTTCATAAACAAAAAAGTACAAGCCAGGACAAGAGGGAAAAAGACGTTTTGTCCAAGCACCTGAAATTATGCTATTATGGAATCGGTGAATAATTGATAAGGCTGAGGAATCTAGAACGAAAGCTTTTAGTCTCGAGAAATGCTTCATACTTGTAAAAAATGTTTCGTTGTAAATATTTTATTGGAGATTCGCGAATTAAAAGCAAAAATCTTGTTCCTTTGGTCTATCGGAGGGTTGGTGAAATTAAATATGTAACAATATGGTGGAGAGAAATAAAACGAAGGTTACAATTGAATGGTGAACTCTGTGTGATCTAAAATGTATTTTATTGTGAAATATGGTACACAAGATCACTTGTTAACTGTAAGACGTGATTGGAAAAATTCTCCGTCGCCTTTGGTAGCTTTTTTGTTTATTGCCATATGTCTATCTCTACTAACTATCTCTTCCAGTACTTCACCGTCACCCTTGATCAACCTGGAGTTCAAGAAAATAACAATAAAATATCTTAAGGTATATTTTTCAACTCAAATAATAGTGATTCAATATTGTCAATAGAATTATTGAACATTCACCTCTGACGTCCAGTCGCTTCGTCATAGACTCTTCTTACAACGCTCTGTTTCTTTTCCCACTGTTCTCTGGTCATGGGAGCCATGGCTCTAGCCCTGTCCGCTAATTCAACATTGATATCTTTAAGAAGTCTATCTTCTGGCGCTTTAATAATTTGGCGTTTGATCTCTTGGACAACGGGGACTCCAGATTTGGACTTAATTATTTTTTTTAGTTTGCGTCTTTCCTCCCTGCGTTTTTTCTCCTCCCGTTTCAACAGTTTCTTTGCTATTCTCTTTTTCTTTCTTTTTCTTTGCCTTCTGCGTTTCTCTGAACTGGCATCGCTGCTAGAACTAGAATCACTAGAACTATCACTGTAGCTTGAACTATCACTAGAGCTGCTATCGCTTGATGAACTGGACCGAGACAAAGAGAGCTTTCTCTTTCGAGACTTTCGAGATTTTTTAGCAGTTTGACTAGACTCGGAACGCCTTCTCGACAACTCTTTCCTGGCTTTCTCATCGAGAGGATTCAATACTCGACGTTCCATCATTCCTAAATGCGATCTGGAAATTGTTTCAGTTCTTTGCTCTCTCGGGTGCAAGCCAAGTAACTGATGGTTTCGAACGTCCTGAGGAATTCCTGTGTCCTGGATGCGTCTAGCATTTTTGCAAAATTCAGGACGTTCGCCAAGCAATTGTTTCGATTTTGTTTCTAGTTTTAGTCTGACTACGCTCGACTCACTAGAACTTGAACCACTCGAATAACTTCTACGATGTTTTTTTTTTCGTGATTTGTGCCTTTTGTACTTGCCGCAAGAATTTCTTTGGCCCGAAACAATAACGCCATCCTCCGAAGACGAGCTTGAACGCTTTTTCGACTTTTTCTTTTTTTTATGCCTTTCTGCAGAACGCTCAGTTGTTCTGGACTTATGTGTCACTCTGCCACTCATTGTAAATATATTTCTATTTCCTATTACTCTTTTCCTTTGTAGAATCAACAAAAGTACGGTTTATCGTTGCATTTTTCTGATTTTATTAAAAACGTTGCGATGATTCCCGTGAAGATTGAAAAAGCCGGTTCGTTCAGTAAATTCACTTTGGCTAATGTAATTAGGAACAACGAAAGTTAAATATCCATGTGTATATTTGTGTGTGCAATGTACATACATGTGTACGTACACCGCTGATAATGTAATTGTAAGAATATGCGGTGCTTTTTTTCTAACTCGACAGTGAGGTTAAGGCACGATTCTCAATTGTTTACTTTGAATTCGTTTTTCGAGGCTATACAAAAATTAACACTGGAAGTTGTATTTCTCAGGCAACCTAATTATATATTTCATGAA
Source organism: Campoletis raptor (assembly GCA_948107755.1). Classification (NCBI taxonomy): domain Eukaryota; kingdom Metazoa; phylum Arthropoda; class Insecta; order Hymenoptera; family Ichneumonidae; genus Campoletis; species Campoletis raptor. The sequence goes on from OX403623.1 coordinate 13,365,753, forward strand.
TATACATTTTTTTAGCGATTACTCTGTTAATATTTTAGGTTACGATGTTTCGAAGTACGCGACACGACGTAGCAAGTTTATTTACATTTTTGACATTAAACACGTTGGACAATACGCCTGTGCAATGTAGTAGATCTGTTCATTGGCGTAGCAAATGTTTCACGAATGCGTTAATATCGTGTCCGCTCCGCTAGGTGCAGCACTATCTGACTCGTTTCCCGAAAAAGCGATTGATTTGGCATATAATAACTAATCGACGAGAGTTGATTCGGACATTATTTGGATGGCAAATAAAAAAAAACATTAATAATGAAATGGTTTGGAGTCGAAACTTGCTTCCCCGTTCTATCACCTTTTTTTCGTAATAGAACTTTATTGGCGTAAATGCATTTAGAACGAATTGAAAGTTTTTCGGCAGAACTCATAAAATTTTCTATTGATTCATTTTCCATGTCAGAGATGAATATCTCATTATTTAGATAGAGTCTCTGTACTTGTACCCAAAAGTTTTACACGTTTACTACAAAGCAAATCTTTTGAAATTCATCACATTGCTGAAGATTGTGTGTCAAGTTTATCAGTGAGCTCTTGACAAGAATTTCGAAGTAAGCAATTATTTTTGTTATTTTTTGATTATAAGAGTACAAAAATCATTAAAAAGTTATGCGCTGGATGAAAATTTAGACTTTGGAATCAACGTACGATGGTTCAAAAAATATTTTATCAAATAATTTGCTGAAAAGAAGGGTGAGCTTAATGCTAAGGACATGAATACGAATAAAACTCGCGTTTGTTTTGTTTGCTACAGCTCATTTCTTAGTATGTGGATTTCTGTCAAAATTAAAAATCACGCTTTTCGGTACGACCTAATTTTCTTTAACTGTCGTAAAAATTATTGTACAAAAAACTTGAAATCGAATATTCAACAAATCAATATGGCTCGTTCTGGAGGAACATGTAAATGCAGACATGAGGTTCGTCGTTAAATGTTTGATCACATTAAATGTTTTTCCTCACGATCTTTATCGAGAGTCAATAAACATAATAACTCGATTTTGAGTTATAGATAAGGAATTAAGTGGGTAAACACTATAATCTTTGGTCGAGCCTCCTCGTTCAAATTACTTCAAGTAAACTCTGTACAAAAATATTTTTTACGGCCTCCAAGCTTGATACATGATAACACGGTGACTCGAGTTGAGAAATTTAAAAACTCTCGTGATAAAATACGTAAATCTCATTGGCATGATATCGCTATACAAATGTCTTTTGAAATGAATGATACAGTTATCTTGCATCTACGATCACGTCGTCAACAGACTCAAAACAAGTCGCTTAATTACGGTTTCTCCTCCGAACCAATTTAAGCTGTGAAACAAGAACTGAATTTCAAAGCAACAAAGCTTTATTTTATTTTATTCAGAGCTAGCCCTTTGACATAAGCCAAAAAATGATGTAAAAAGTCAATAAAGGAATGAAGCATTGTAAAAAAAACTAAAAAATTTTAATATCAATGATCGTAATCGATCAACAAATTGAAGTATATTTTTTTGTTTAAAAAAAAAAAAAAAATTGAATTCAGGTTGCTGATGCGGTGTCAAAGTATACCAAAATCGAACCAGCACTGCAACAAGAATTGCAAAGCATCGTGGCAAAGTTGAGTGCTCCGCAAAAGGGAATTTTTTCTATTGACGAATCCTCTTCATCGCTCGATTCGAAATTTCGTCAAATTGGTATAGAAAATTCGGAAACTAACCGCAGAAATTACAGAGAAATATTTTTGTCCGCCTACAAGGTCATTTGATTTATCTTTTAATTTTGCTTACTTGTCAAAATTGGCTATTTAAATAATATGTGTTTAAATAAAGATAAGAACAAAATGAATAACGGAGGACAATAATCGACCAATGTCGTGCGTTACGTTTGAAAATTTGTCAATTATTCTTCAAAACGAAAGTTTGTACTCATCGTTTATTGAAAAAAAAAAAAAAAAAATGATACAGCAAGAATGACAGTCAACGACAAAATCGTACAAAATGAAATAAAAAAAAACACAAGAATCAAATCGTATTGATAATTCTTTATGTTGTTATTCAGTACAGTGTCTATTGGGCCAGTTCATAAGTGGCATTATTATGGATCACGAAACTCTGTACCAGAAATCGGATGATAATATTGATTTCATGCAAATGTTGCAAGAGAGAAATGTAATAGCTGGTATAAAAGTTGTCAAAGGAACGGTGAGTCTTTTTGGAACAATGAACGAAGACACAACCGAGGGTTTGGACAGTCTTCAAGAAAGATGTATACAATACAAAAAGGACGGTTGTCACTTTGCGAAATGGCGATGCCATTATAAATTGTCGGCTAATCGACCAAGTACATTGTCAATTAACGAAAACGCAAAAGTTCTTACAAGGTGAAAAAACATGATTTCTCAATCGAGTCCATTTAAAGATTGATATATCGATTTTTTTAGTAGAAAAAAAAAAAAACTTTTTTCTACATTTTTCGAGTATTCATCAATAAACCTGGACCAAATGTGACTTTATCATACACCATTCTCTTCGTTATGAAAAAAAAAAAAAACGAAAAAACTGATATATAATTAAAGCGTTTTATTGCACACGAAAAATATTTTATGATAAAGAAAACATTGGGATTCACGTTCGAAAAAATGGAGATTAATAGTGTCAGGATAAAATCCTTATTCGAAAAAACGGTAGACGATTTGTATGAAGAAAAAAAACATAATATAAATGTTTCGTGGCGTATAGGTTTGCAACGATTGCTCAAAGTGCGAGGCTCGTGCCAGTCATAGAGCTCGAAATACTGACAATCGGTGAGCATGAAATGGCAAGAGCGTTAGAAGTTCACGAAGAAGTGCTTTCTGCCCTCTTTCATGCTATGATGGAACACCACGTGTTTCTAGAGGGTGTGATACTGTGCCCAACGATGGTCCTGGCAGGAGTTCAAAACACCAATTTTTGTACGCCCCAAGTACGAGAACGAGAGAAAAAGAGAGAACGGGAGGGGACTAAAAAAATCTTAGAGGAATTCGTCCGGGCAGAATGCCCGATTCTCTCGTCCTTGAAATCATTTTGTTTTTATCTTTTATTTTTTTCAAGATCGTTGCTGATTTTACTCTCACTGCTTTACGACGAACCGTTCCATCGGCTGTTCCGGCAATTATGTTTTTAGACGATGGACAATCGGACGAAGATGCGATTCTAAATCTCAATGCCATCATAACCGCTGAAGGCAAAACTCCTTGGACTTTGTCTTTTTGTTATGGACGAACTTTGCACGTATGTTTTCAATCTTGGAAAAATTATTATTTTTCTTTCGTTATACTTCTAATTGTTATAAAATATTATTTTTAAAAACATTAGAAATAGTAACATTAAGATTTTTTTGATTATATCGAATTTTCACGTTTGTTTTTTTCAATTCAGTTATTTTTAATTATACGTCTTCGAATATTCAAAACGACATTGCATCATGCCCTCTCCCTCAGGATGTAGCTACAACGACATGGAAAGGTAAAACTGCAAATATTGGCGATGCTGTAGCCATTTTTCTCGATAGAGCTGAACAATGTTCCAAAGCATCGCAGGGAAAATTAGAACTCGATGAATTAAAAAAATGTATGGAAGTTCCTGGTAAGACTGATGGCGAATGGAAGGAATTTTCATCAGTCAAAGATAAAAGAATGAAACAAAGGACAAGCCAAAAAAAGCGTTGAAATGAATGCAAGATTTGTAAATCCGATCGATATTACGCTGAGTCGGGCATAGTAACGTGACGCAAAAAAAAGTTTTCAATAACCCAAATTTACGGATAATATCGTTTAGGCATTTTTCGAATATTCGTTGATTAGATATTTCTTTTGCTTCGTGTTACTTTTTATACGCGTTATTTACTTTCAAAAATTTAATAACAAAAAAAGATAATTTTTTAGTATTCGCGAAATTTATTTTTCTCAATAATCTGACGTATTCCTTTGGGTAAACTTCTCGCGATATAAAAACACAATTTTTTCAACGGATAGTTTTGCCACGGTCTTTCAAAAATAGCTATTTTCATAGTATTATGATTTTTTTTTGCGTTTTAAACGCTGATGAGTTGGAATCGTTAAGATGTTATTTTTAAAGAAATGTTTTTTTAGTTTTCTTCATTGTTCACGTGATAATTCGAAATTTAAAAAATATAACGAATATTTTTCAATAGTATTTTTACGATATAAACAATATGAATATAAAATTATCGATATTGCAATAAAAGGAATACTGATGAAAAATCGGTATGTGAATTGAAATGAGAGTGAGAATTAAAATGATCCAAGGTGCATTAGCCTTAGCAATGAAAAGCTCCTGCTGTCAATGATTCTCGTTTGAATGTCAAAGAAGGTGACCTTGTTTGACCTCTAAAAAAGTGGTTCTCAAACGCTGCGAGTTTATCTCATTCGGTGTTGCCTCGAATGATGCTATACGCACTAAAAGTTTCGTGTGCTCTCGCAAACGTTTCTCCGATCGATACGTCGTCATACCCCTGGACGTCCCTACCATACGCGACGATCTCCACGTCATTCCGAAGGCTCAGTAACGTATACACTTCAAATATGAAAATGGTATTCCACCATCTCTTATTTAGTAAAAACAAGTCTCATTTTAACTCGGAATCGAAGAATTCTTTGTAGAGGTTTCTACTTGTAGTGTCTCGTTATAAAATTCACAAATTGTATTTTTTACGAACGGGCATGGAAAAAATAAATAATGGAAAATATAATTGAATTAATAACTTTGGAACCAATGTAATCTTTACGATTTGAATGCGATGTAGAATTAATTTAATGTGACTGGTTCTGTGATAATCTGCCGGCTATTGGCTAAACCTATAAAAAAGCGAATAAATGGCGGGAAAGTTCAAAATGAGACTTTTTGGATCGATGATAGAATTTCACACTTGTAAATACGTCCCTGGTTTGGAAATGATGACGTAGTGAGACCTCGAGATAACGGGAGGTTGAGAACGGGCGGGTCGTAAACATGAACACGAAACAGTAAGAGAGGGAGATCAGATGCTTGGATGAGAGTGGGTTTGCGCCGACGCAATACTCGGCACTCGACACATACGAGACTTTGAACACGACCAGTAGCTCACTCGTTGTCGATCCATTCAACGGTTCCCCGTCTTTTGCGCACAGTCTAAATCTACACCGAAGCACGTAAGTACTTATCAAAATACTTTTTTCGACAACTTTTCCTAAAAACAAATAACAAACTCACGGTTCGTTGAACGAACAATAGTGAATAACGTCAGGGAACCCATTGTCTCTAAAAATCGAAGAATTATCATTTCTAAAAACTCGTGATTCGTTGTGTTCCATCGAAAAAGCCGAGTGCCTTACAAGCGCCATGACCTTGGCTGACATTTGTATCAGTGTAACGACCGGAGTTATTAACGCAATTTTTCCTCAATCGCATATGTTTTCCGGAGGCAAATAAAACTGAAAAGCGGAATAATATTCAATTCTATAAAATTATAATATTTCATATTCTTTTTGAACCGAAAATCGTGTAGATCTTTCACTTTCAGCAAGTTCACAAGGACGTGGTCAAGGTGACGTAAGTCATTACTACTATCGGAACATTCGATGAGTGGATAATTAACTATATGAATACAATATGGATATTAAACATTTGAGAACTTATTTAGCCCCAGATTAGGTCAGCAAGTTTGAAAGAAAAAAAAATTATATTTTTTCTCGTCTTCATGTACTAGAAATCGTGCGACATAATTCTAACAGCAGTAAAACTCTCGATTCCTCGTACTTTCATCGATAGTACTTTCACTTTTGCGTGTATTTATAGCTACAAGAATGTATTCGTGTAAAATATCGATGTGTCGTTCAACATTATCTTTTGAGTGATAACTATTTTCGGTTCAAATAATCCGAGCAAAGCTCATGTTGCTCTTGATGTTCAAGCGGAAAACTTGCTGCTTGCATCTCAATGCATCGTGGTCAATTATGCAACGGTAAGGTTATAGAATCTCGCGCAATACAAGCCCGCGCACGCGCTCCCTAGCGAATTCGTTGGCAACGTTCACGAGGAATAGATAAACAACCACGTGCACTTTTACAAAGAATTATTTTTGTTTTTTATCTGATTTTACGGACAAGTGGTTTATTCACAGGTGAATATTGTAAATTTTGATTATAAATAAAATTCATTTTTGTTTCATAGATCGATGAATCATTGTAACAATTAGAATAAAATGCGATTAAAGTATGCGATTGAATTGAAATTTTCATTTTGTAAATTCAGATCCACTGAAACAATAACGAACTTATATATTTTATGCATGGCACGTGGTCAGAATTAGAAAAATTATTTGCGATAAGAACTTATTGCTCAATGAGATTTCACGCGGTAAATTGTTGCCAAATCGTTACCAAAAATATACAACTCGGCAGAGTATGAAATAATCGTATAGGTTTATCGTTCTCGTTGATTGCGTCACTTATCACCCTTACAGCACTTTTTTCTGCGAGATCCAAACGAAACGGTTTTGGCTGTTTACCAAAGCAACAATCTTTTTCTTGTCTATTAGATTCTCAACAACATTCCGTCACATTAAAATCACGGCGATTTGGCTGTGACTCAAAATTTTCCATACGTCTAACCTCAAAATGTTGAACCCACCGGCTTCGATTACGTTTTTTCTTAACCTTCCAACACATCGTTAAGTGATAAGAATTGCAAAATTTATCACCACGTCTCTTTCAACACAGATACCATAGTAGTTGTATTCGTATGATTACTTCACTTGATTTAAATCTGGTGCAAAAAATTTCCATCTAACACTTCGTTGTTTTTGAGAGGTTAAAAAACCCTTCGAGCCTATACGACAGTATTTTCGTATTTTTTTTAAATAAAATTTGCTTTTAATTTGCTTAATCTATTTGCGGCAATGTTACCATAAGTTTTCGTCATTACTAAGAATAAAATAAAAAATCGACCGTAGAAATAGGGAAACACCAAATTCTAGTAGAATTTTCTTTTTTTTTTTCAACCCGTACGACGAAATTCCTTCAAGATATCAAAAAAGAAAAACGAAGTATTGTCAGGGTAACTGAGCAATAACCCGAAAAGGATGAGTCGACCCTCCACCCTGCTTCACTACGAAGTAAGTGAGAGGTCATAGCTCGCGCAAACGCGTCACGTAACCTCAAATAGAGACTGCTGGATAAACAAGACACTTCTTTATCTCTTTTTCGTCAAATGTTTTCGTCGAATATGTTTAACAGACTTATTTTCCCAAATCAACCAAATGTTCTTTATATCAAAAATAGATTTTGTTTTTTAACCAAATATATTGTTGAAAAGACAAAAATTTGACATTCGTTATTTGACGTTTCGAACTAAACTCGTATATCGATGTTTACCAAAGGCGATTTTATCATACACTATTCTCTTCGTTATAAGAAAAAGAAGAGAGTGGTTTACAATTAAAAATGTTATTGTCGCATACGACAAACTTTTTACGCTAATTAACAGATTGAGATCGTTTCTGACCACATTGTAGGATTATGTTCAGGAAAATAGATTGCAGGTGTCGAGGGTCAATTTTTTGTTAAACAGAGCTAGTGTAGCAGGGTTTTCAGACTTACGAAAATATGTTTATTTTAATCTCTAGTCATTGATTGGCCAAACACAAATTTTCAACGCGATAATGGTCCAAAGAATCGAGCAAGAAAAATTAATGGACAACGCCATAACAGACGTGAAACACTTTTTTAAGGTCATTTTTTACGGTTTTATTACTGACAAGCGATGTGTTTTGTGAGATTATAAAAAATAAATAATGAAATAAATTATGATAATCTATTTCCAAATATTTTGACGGTATATTTGAATAAAATCTATATTCAGATTAAATGAACACGTTCTCGTTTCTGATTTGCATCAAAATCCCTCTTCCACGGTAAATAAACGTTGCGCGAAATTGCAGGAAATTACATCATGATTATACACGCTTTGTTATTATTATCATGTCCATCATGGAAATATAGAACTTTCATGCGGTTTGGGGAGTAATAACATCACAAAGTATAATTACTGTTAATTGAAGTTTTAATTAAATTCAAAAGCACGATAACAAAATAAAAAAAAATAGAAGCACATACATTTCAATGCATTATAGTTTTTTTTTTCTTTTTCTATTGCAAATAATAACTCGACTACTTTTTCACCCTTAGAACCTCTATACAATCTATTTTTTGTTTCAAACTAAAACCCTACAACGGTGTCGAAAACGACCTCAATTTTCTCCTCTTTAGCGTAAAATATTCTTCGTTATGCGATAAAATGCCATCATTATACACGATTTTCTTCGTTTTTTAATAACGAAGAGATTGGCGTATGATAGATTGATATTTGTTGAATATTTATTAATAAAAACTTTAATAATAACTTTTTAATGATCTCATTATCGTTTTTGATACCGTCTTCGCCTCATTAAACTTAAATTTAAGTTTCCTCATTTTGGAAACTTAGAACACGATAAACTTCTGTTCTGTATTTAATTTTTATGTCATGTGATATTTTATAAAGTAAAAAACGCGGGCGTATAAAGTTTGTATGAATAGTCAATAATTTTTGTGTAGAAAATTGCGAGATTGATTAATATATATTCGCATTGAAAAGATATTCGAGGATAGAGGCGAACAAATTTGTGTTCTGCGCACTCAATAGACCGGCGCAGACTCGTATTCCTAGGTATCGACCCCTCCACCGTTTCTCTCTTGTTCAACTACCAGGAGATATCTCATCTCGTGGTTTTTTCTTCTCGTCTATCCTCCCGAAGGTATTACACATGCTAAGGGTGTATGCACGCAATACGGAGAAATGTCGTGTTTGTGTTATCCGATCCGATCGTGAAATTTATTTTACGAATGACAACGTATCCGATGATGTAATACACGAAATATCAACATGGCGACTTTTATGACAATTTGACGTTTGCTTTTTGCGGATTCTAATCAAATTTTGCCTATGATAATGAATTTTTAGTCAGCTCATTTCGTTATTATTTTATCCATCGACAGTTCTTTCATATTGCTTTCGAGGAAAAAATTAACATTGTAACTATAGAGATTTTTCAATTTCGATGACGAAATATTGGATCGTAAATAAATTAGTAGAAAAATTACAATTTTTCTTGTAATTAATTGCACGTTCAAACTATTTGTCGGGATGAAAAACCGCTTGAAAAGGTTAATGAAAATGCATGAAAGTTAAAGCCATACAGTAGCAATTTGGGCGAGAGATCGAAGAAGCTGAAGGTCGAATAGAGGTCGAGTTGGCATAGAGCGCCTCGTAGGTATGTGTCGAAAGAGCCGGAAATTCCCGGAAGGTATTCATTCGTCGGAACGAATAGACCCCACACGTATACACACTACGCGTTTCTGTGTAACCTCTATGCAGATGTCGAATGTTGACCACGCGAATCGTCAAATGAAAATAGACAAGAAATTTCAAAACCAGAGACAGGACAAGAGAATCGAAGTGAATCACAAACAGAAAATCATGGAAAACATGTTTATATTCGATCTCGTACAACAAGACATCGACACTTCACATTTTTTTAAAAATTCTTATCGCTGTACGAGTACAACAAAAATATTTCCATATCGAAATCTGTGAGGATTCTTTCCAAACAAAGCAAAGACGAGAAAAATGAAATTCCAACTTTTTATTCATCACACAACAATATGGAGTGAAATATTTCTCGAAATGCAGCGAAGAATTGGCTCTTAGAGTCCTACGATTGATTTTTCCGAACCCCAATCATACAACAGGGTCGAAAACGACCCGAATCTTCTCTTCAACATAAAACGTTCCGCGTATACGATAGTAAAGTTTTATCGTACACTGTTCTCTTCGTTTTTTCATCACGAAGAAAACAGTGTACGAGAGAGTTACATTTGGTCAACATTCGATGATAAAAACTCTATTAAAATGCAAAAAAAAAAAAGTTATTTTTTTTAACCTAAAAAAATTGGTGTCGTTATCGAACTTGTTGTGGTACCGGATCTACGATCAATTTTCCGTAAATTTGAAGCCGGCTGCTTTGAATCGATATTAAAGTTCTTAGCTTAAAAATTGTGGGAGCGCCGGTAATGGAGAGTTGTATAGTAACGAAGAATAAAAAAACGTCGATATTTTCGGATGTTCGGGGACCCTGGCGACGCGATGGAAGAGATCCGCTCCAAAATAACTGAGAGCTACTATAAGTGTATGTTAAAAAGTACGAAGCTTACGAGCTTCGCCACATATAAGCTCCGAGTAAGATGACAATCCCTCGAATAAAGCATTTTTTTTCGTCTAAAAACACAAGTCAAGAAATACTTGAGCCAAAACTCGAGGATGCCAAAATCAAATTTGATACAACGAGGAAAACTCAGTTGGTTACAATTTATTAAATTTCGTGACTTTTCCTCTCTCCCTATTTCTTTATTAACTGAGTTGTTGTAAATCTATAAAAAAAAAAATTTCTAAGTAAAATTTTCTTTCCAGAGGTGTGTCACGAAAAATGAACAATAACTCTGATTCGTGAATTGAAATACATTCTCAAATATTTCTCCTCTAAATCCATGCTTTTCTAACTAGTTGATGAAAAAATATCATGCAAGCAAAATGAGTGTTGAGAAGCTACAGCGGAAAACAAAATTTGTACATTTTTAAGTAGTTCGTAATAACGTTCGAAAGGATAGTCGTGGATAAACCGTTGAGTAATAAAAACAAACTTCTTAATGATCATTACGCGCTATATTACACCGCGATTTATTATGTTCAAAAACTTCTTCCATAGTCAAAGGTTTAAACTGGAGTGAAAAAATTTTTTTACTCATTTTGTGTTCGAAACTGCCGAAAATATCTCGAGAAAAAATGGATAATAAAGTTGTTCACAGTATAGTTTTTTAAATCGATAAATTAGAGTTTTATTTCAAATATAAGTTGAAATGTTGGAATCAGAGAGTTTGCAATTGTGTTAAAAAAATTTGAACATTACTTTTTCGTTTAGAGAAAAACTCGTGCAGTTTTCTTGTCTCGCATATCTATATATACGCGTGTAATAGATTCTGGTAAATTCATAACCCTCGGTCTCTCATTCTCCTCGACTAGTCAAACTTCTAATAGAACTTGTTCCATTACAATGGATGCCACAGCCTCGAGCCATTATCCCAACTGAATTGACGTTATCGTTGGGTCTATATTTCTATATGAATGACCCCAACATCCGCATTCGTTCATTACCGTACGATACTCCGAGAGAAGAGGTTATGATGCATGAATATGTAGCAGTACAACGTAAATGAATGAATGACCCATAACCACAGATATATCACGAAAATTCATATTCAACAGCATTTTAATTGAGCATTTATTACCTGTAAAACAATTATCTCAAAGTTTACATTGAAACTAATTATTATGTCAAGCAAACATTGTGCAAAAGTTATTACATTGGTAAGTTATTAAGATATGAATTTAACCACCAATGCCCCTAACATTGAAGTAGTGACATTGTATAGAACCTCGAGATCCCAATAAAAAAGTAATTTTCTCCATCTATCTGTCAGATTTTCTGAAAAAGTTTCACATAATTCTACAAAAAAGTGAATAAAATGCCAAAACCGTGACTTGTAGGTATTTTCTATTTGCACGAATTTAAGAGTTCATTTAAAATCATTGAATAATCAAATTTACAGAAACAATAATGAAAAATTTTCCGAGCCTAAACGAAAATTAACGTCAATCCGAGCGATAAGCTTAAAAAATGTAGTTGGAAAAACTTTATTTCATGTTTGCAGAGAGCATTTGATTCGCTACGCGAAATAGAATGAGAATTCTTGCACGGATAACAAGAATGTTCAATTAGGATTGAGAAAATAGAAAATTGCTGGAATTATGAGTCTCGAGTAGAGGAGAAAAACGAGCTGATCCAAGTGTCACGTTCGTAATTGAATTAGGTCAAATAAAAAATGTTGCTGCGAGACAATCGGAAGAAAAAGAGACTTCGCTAATAAAGAAAACAAGATTGTTAGGTGGTAGACAATGAGAAAAATTGTGTTCACGGTAGAAACGCCGCACAGAAGAAAAAGAGAGATGAGGATTAAGGGATTAGTTTTTTAAAAGTAAAGGATGACTTTGAGTCTGCTCGTGTTGCAATTGATTATATTTCCAGTTGAGTTTTTTGACAAAGGATTCTACTAACAAAGATGAAAGCCCATAAACCACGAGAAGGGAAAGAAAAAGTTGAAAATACACAATACGCGAGAAACTAAGGTATTGGTGTAATTGGAAAAAAGTGTCACGTCGTTCGACATTATTTTGGTCAAATATGGTGGCACATAAATTCTCGTATAAAATTGGTAAAACTTGAATTATTGCAGCGTATAAAAACGAAGAGTCTAAGAAGCAATTTCGGTGATAATTTTATCACCTGCGAGATGATAAAGAAAGAGATAGTGTGCCCTTAGGTAAATATTCCTCGAAGGTTATGAATCCTCGAGCCTAGAAGAAAATTACAAAGTTTTTCTTTCAAACTCTATTCCGGGCAACGTTCCAAAAGATATTCACTCGACAAGAATGCAGTTTTCAAAGACGATTTATCCTTCTGGGATGAGAAATTTTATAAAGATATTAATCGTTCGTATTATAAAACGATACGAGGGTAGTTTTACGTTTTTCTATAAACTGAAGACAACTGGTTGATATGTTTGAGCACAGAAGAGTGAAAAACGTATAAGTCAAGGATCCTTGTCTCCCTGTTCAAGTGGATGGTATGAGCCGGCAGATCGAAATGAAAAGCTCTCGGTCATAAATGGCACCGAAAAAAATAAAAAGAAAAAAGAAAGGGAAGCTGCCTGCTTTCCAGGCACGAGAGTGCGGGTTGGACAGGCAGAAATACACGCAGGGTTCCAGTAGACATAGGAAGCATTCACCAGGGGGATAATTCGCGCAAAGCCCAGAACGTCTGCGCGTGGTGCATTGCGGGCTTGCCCTCTCTCTCTGACTCTCAATTTTCCCGACCAGCGACCCTCGCCGGTGTAACGGCACTGCACCAGTCGAGGGTTCGCTCTCTTAGCGAACTCTCCTCCCGATCGAGTACAGTTCCGAGCCTTAACCCCTGCTCGACAACCGGAAGCTAGTCTAAAAACGGATTTCCTTAAAACCGATGGTCGTCTGACAGGCTATGGTGTAAATTACGAATAACTCGCGTAGGAGAAGGCGAAAAAAGAATTCGAATTAAAAATGTAGTCAAGATGGTACAAGACCCTGTCCAAAAGTTGCCAATTCTTGGATAACCGATGGACGGGGTCGACGTTCATTACCGAACGGTCAATCGGTCACACACTAATACATATTAAAACAACAAAACGAAACAAACTTATACAATCTTTTTTCTCGATATTTCTTGATGTATTTCCATTTAATAATCGTGTACAGCTGTAACCAATGAATCGGAGCTACGAACGAGAAACACTGCGTCAAAGCATATTCCGTTATCGATTACTATATCACCGTGTAAAACTTGACGTTATTAACATATTTATCGTATTATTATAAACATATGTGTTACATTTACACATATTATCAAAAACGTATTATTATAATAAACCTTCCGTACGGTATACGTGCGTGTCTCGTTACCTTCGGAATACTCGATACGTACACGGTGTTCTTTGTCTAATTGTTAAAACGCCTATTCGAAAAAAATAATGAAAAAATTGAGAAGAAAATATTAAAAATAACGTGCAAACGTCGTATCGTAGTTTTTTTTTTGCCGGTTATCTCCGTTTGCTTTTGATTTTCGTTGGTGAATCATTTTTTTTTTATCGTTGTCGGTTTCGCGAATTGATCAAAGTCGTTAGAACAAAAAAAACGATTGAGGTAAGATTATTTTTTTATCTGTTCAAAAAATTCACGAACTAGTTGAATTTGATGAGAATATTTTCATCGTTTAACAAGTTTTTTTTGTAACATTATTAAAGACCCAAAATATTGACGGTTACTCAGTTGGAAAAATAGTTTATTATCAAAAATTTGATTCATACGTCAAAAAGCTCTTGGAAAATTTTCGATTGCTAATGACATGTCAGATCGAGGATTAAAGAGAAAGTTCTGCAGTTGAAATATCGGAATGACGCAAATACGCGCAATAAACTTGTTTCACTAGTAAAACTGGATTAAGAAAACGAATTAAAAGAATAAATCTTTATCCTAGCTCAACATGAAATAAAAATAAAATGAAAAATTCTCGTATCGGATGTCGTAAATCAATCGTCTTTCCACTACAACCAATATTTCGCAATATCTGTCGGTAGGTGATACGAGACCCTTTCGTATATGTGCAGAAAAAGACGTATTACAAAGCCCAAGTTGAACGCCGGCAACGTGAGACTTTTATTGCCCCTTCGTTAGGCTCCCTTTAACTTTGTCGATCGGCTTTATTTTATCGGACTGTTCGAATCTTCTCGATTGGCTTTTTAAACAGCAAAGTAAAACGTATATTTGCAGTTAACGTTGAAAAAAATATTATCTTTGAACAAATGCGTTGATATTTAAAAAAATAATAATCCTTACTTCGGAAAAGCATATTTTCTCGAGTTTTTCAAGCAAATAACTTTCGATTAATTTGATAACGATGCAGTTGGTTATAAAAGTAGTATTTTTACAGCTAAATTCCCCGACTGTCAGCTTCGTTTCGATCTCTCCAAAATTTCACGTAACTCTCTTAAGCAAATATTTAACCGGTGAATAAAATTTAACTAAAAAATGGAAAAAGTCTCTTTTTCTTTACTGTCGGCAATAATTTATTCGCGGTCCGCCTAATGATAATGATAATATTTTAGTTTCAAGACTCTACGTATATTTATTTTGTTCTGTCACATTTGACTAATGTCTTCCTTTATCATAGACAAATATTATGGGTTGGGAATAATCCCACCATATATATTATTATTTTCACGAAACAGTACATTTGCATAATTACAAATTTACATGATATATTCGCGTATTTATTCGTATTAAACGAGTTGGGTGAGCTTAAAATTGATTATAATTAGGAAAGTGCTAGAAGTTATGAAACGAAACTCAATTAGATAAATGAATGGCAATGGAATTTGTGAACTTCATACTCGCTCGATTATAGAAATTAATAAACGAATGAACTTTCACAACAATTAGACGGATCGTTTGTTTTTCACGTTTTTTTTCATTATATTTTTACAGAAAATGCCCGCTGACAAGTATGACAGAGCTGATCCGGAGCTGAAGGCTGAGCTCAAACAAATTGCCGAACAAATCGTAGCACCGGGAAAAGGAATTCTCGCTGCCGATGAGTCGACTGCGACGATCGGTAAACGTCTCCAGGACATCAACGTCGAGAACAACGAGGCGAATCGCAAAGCTTACCGACAACTTCTCTTCACCGCGAACAAGGTCATTTTTCAGTATCATGTCAATAGCAAAATACGTTCAAATGCAAATTGAAAATCATTTTAAGTTGCAGTAGTAGTCTCGCCAAAACAATTTTTTACAGATTTTTTCTCTTTTCGATGACACATGGAAAAATTCAAAAGCATTTACCGTCCCGTATCACACGTTTTTACATGGAGCAATAGAAAAATTCATAATTCACAGAATAACTCCGAAACTTTGCTTTAAAAAAAAAAAAAAAAACTTGTCTAAATCAATCAATAGTTTCGGAATTAAAGTGATATAAAGTATAATTAGTTCTGTGTATTAAATACGAAAAAAGTTGTTAAATCCCGAACTGTAATATACACACGAGACATGTTTTCCGAAAGTTTATATATTTTTATATTTATATAAAATATAAAAATCAACATTATTAGATTATTCCGCAAGTGATATTCAAGTTTTGGAGAATTAACCAGAGATTTGACTTTTGAACGTGACTGTGGCGAGACTATTACGTTAACGAAAGTTTTAATTTTTTTTTATATTTCGCAAAATTTCAATTTTTTATTGATTGATAATTTGATTGAATCGTAGGAAGCCATAAGCAGTCACATTTCCGGTGTGATTCTTTTCCACGAGACGCTCTATCAGAGCGCGGACGATGGTACGCCATTCGTCCAATTGATGAAGGAACGTGGAATTCTGCCGGGAATTAAAGTAGATAAGGGTGTTGTACCACTTTTTGGAACCGACGACGAATGCACGACCCAGGGTCTGGATGACCTTCAGGCTCGTTGCATCCAATACAAAAAAGACGGTTGCCAATTCGCCAAGTGGAGATGTGTTCTCAAGATAAAAAAGGACTGCCCGAGCAAACTCGCTATCCTTGAAAACGCTAACGTACTAGCTCGCTACGCTTCGATTTGTCAAAGTGCAAGAATCGTACCTATTGTCGAACCTGAAATTCTTCCTGATGGTGATCACGACCTTGCACGTTGTCAACAAGTTACCGAGGAAGTTCTCGCTGCCGTCTACAAGGTAAACTTTTCGAAAATCCCTTCAAATCTCTTATATTTTTCACTACATTTACGTCTTTTTCTTCAATTTTTTCCCCCAAATCACAACAAACTTGAACTGTGTAATCGTGTAATTTAGTTTCTCTCCTTAATCATGATTGAAAAAGTTATGTTTTATTTTTACTGATTCAATTTCAACAGTTTCATTTTACTTTAATTCAAATTAGGGATTTTTCTCGTCAATATTTAACTTGTATTTAAATGAAACAATAATAATAATTTGTATTTCAGGCACTGGCCGATCATCATGTCTATCTCGAGGGTACACTTTTGAAACCGAATATGGTAACACCAGGACAGAGTTGCCCGAAGAAGGCCTCGCCTATGGAAATCGCAGCGGCTACTGTGACCGCTTTGAGTCGTACTGTGCCACCAGCAGTAACCGGTATAACTTTCCTCAGCGGTGGACAATCCGAGGAAGAGGCATCGGTCAATTTGGACGCAATCAACAAGTTCCCTGGCAAGAAACCATGGGCCCTGACCTTCAGTTACGGACGTGCTCTTCAAGCATCTGTCCTCCGGGCTTGGGGTGGAAAAGCCGATCAAATCGCGGCTGGACAGGCTGAACTTATCAAACGTGCTAAGGTAAAGCTTCCATTATCAAAGAAAAATCATTTTTTTCTTTGGAGCTGCAATCGATTGTTCTTTCCTTTTCTTAGAGTATTTTTTTAGAAATTTTTCTTTTAGCTTTATCACTTAAATAATTTCCTGCAATTTATTTCTATTTTTCAACAACGTGTTTGCTCATTTATTAATTTTTAGCACAAATTTTATTTGTACAAATATTTAGTAAACTCCACAATTATCAATGTTCTCATTTATTACACCTGTGTTCTCTTCGCGTACGTTTTTTTCAATTCTAGTTTTATGCTTTTTTCATATTATTAGAATATCCTGTAGTTGGAATCATAATATTTTAATCTACAAACAAAACTTTGTTTTCCTTGTTAGTTCCCTTGTGTGTGCAATTAGATTTTTCGATTTGTGTTCCTATTCGTAAAAAAAACCTTATTGTTTCTAATCGATATTGAAAAAAAAAAAAAAATTATCAAGATAACCGTACTTGCTTTTGCAAACTTGGTCAATTGAATTTCGATTTTCTAGATTTTGAAAACTAATTAATAATATTCAAGTTTCCCTATAAAATATTATTTACAAAAAAATCTCAATTTAGCATTATTCTACATGTGAAAAAATTTAATTTTCTTGTATGATTCCTTGTTTAATTATTTTGTTAGCATGGCCAAATTTTCATTTGTCTTGTGCACGTAAGACTATTGTGTGTGCTTGTTTAGGCAAACGGTGCTGCATGCCAAGGCAAATACGTCGCTGGCAGTATATCAAGCAAGGCAGCAGACGCCTCTCTTTTCGTCAAAGCTCATGCGTATTAAAAAAGAAAAAAAAAGAAATCCTCGATTCATCTCTCGTGTTTGTGTGAAAAACGCACTAGAGCATTGTTTGTAAGTATGAATGCAAAATCGACGAGACCTCTTGGCTCCAGTCTTTTTTTTCCGAAATACATAAAATACAAAATAGTCAATGGAGGAAAAAGACGAGCCAGTCGGTCACGATTTTTCATCCTTATTTTTTTTTTAGCCCACTCTTTGCATTCGCTTTAATGTTGTAAATCAAACAAAAATGTTCACCTGACTCAACTCTGTCGCCCCTTATGAAGTAACAACAAAAATAATGATAACTAAATTATTCAGCGTTTGCGAAAAAAGCTAAAAAGGCACGAGCCTCGAAGAAGAGTGAAAAAAAAATAAAAACACGTTCATTAACTGCATTTTGTTTTTGATCTCGTTGACCCAATTTCTTTGCCGCAACTTTTATCTAATTAAGCATTATGCTCTCACACCGAGAGTAAATAAATAGTTTTCAAGTATTCTGTGACAAACTGGGTGTGGTTTCCAAGCTGCGCGAATAGCACTTTCGTTATTTTTAAAAGAAACTTTATATGGAATTTTTTAAATCCCTTGAAACGTTGAAGCCTTTTTACGAACATTGTTCTATAAGGAGAAAAAATAACAGCCGGCAAATAGCTTCAAAAGTTTTTTGAGACCTTGTCCATTGTGAGAGTTTCGAGTTAAGTAACTTTTTAATATTGCAGACCCGAGAGTGCACCGGAGCGAGCGAATAAAATATTCACATCTTAATGCACCCTATGCGACAAATCTACGATTGCATTCCAAAGTTTAGAAGCCAACGTGCCTTTTCAGATTTTTTTGAAAATCTTATTAATGATAAATAAACTAGTTTTTAAGTTCTAAAATAATCGTAAACTAATTTTCGTTTTTTTTTGTTTTTTCGTCGACATCGTGCAGGCCAACAGCGAGTCTGCCCTAGGAAAATACGCAGGTGGTGTTACTGGTGCAGCAGGAGACGCAGCATTGTTCGTTGCAAATCACGCTTATTAAATCCACGAGGGATCGAGATGAAATATCGAAGAAGAGGGAGGAGAAGAAAAATCATCGAAGATTAAGATGAAGAAATTGTACAATAATAAAATTAATATCAGCCATAGAGGACTTTGCACGGCCTCGATGAAAAGTAGTCAACGTCTGGATTCGAAAGAATCATTGAAGCCATAGGAGCGAGTTTTTAATGCACAAGAAAGCGAAGAAACGTGAGAACGCATAACAGAAAAAGAGTAAATCAAAGATAAGAGAACAACGAACGATCGAGAGAAAGATAAAATAACCTTTTTTTTTTATTACGAAAACAATATCCACAAGATTGCGACAAACCGTAAAAACAGAATCAATACAAAAGCGAAAACAAATGATTTTAAATTCTATTCATAAAATGCGGTAAAAGTTTTATTCTATTTTTTCCAAACCGCAGATATCGTTTGTTCGTCAGGAGTTTGGGTTTAAATCGAAATTTCGAAATCAATGAATTTCGTTCGAAAATTCTTGGTTCCGAAAAAAAAAAAAGAACAGCAACTAAACGAAGAAAAGAAAACTATACTCCGAATCTCGCGTCTTGTACGTCGTACGAGAACGCGAAGAAATTATTTCTTCATCGAGAAATAAAAGCCCATGCGACTCACGAATAGACCTTATCACAGCGTCTGGTTATCAAGAAATTTCGTGTACTTTAAAAAAAAAAATTGCTACTCTACGGAACTACGAATGAAAAAAAAAGAACTTTCAAAAACATATTAAAAATGAAGTCGATATTATATATATATATATACATTATTATTGTCGATGTCGTTATGCTATTCTACGTGTATAAAAACAAAACAAAAAGATACAAAAAAGTAAAGTCATATATAAATGTTGTCTGTTAGAAGGTCGGTCGAAAACCACCAAGCCACATATTATTATACGAAATACGATATACTATATATATACGTATGTGTGCATCTTGCATAGGTATTCTAATTATTAACGTATATTGAACGGAAAGAATTAAAAGTATATATATGTATCTCGTACATCGATGTTACGTCTAATATTTTCATTGTAATCTAGGTCACCAAAAATACACTGTGGAGGGTATTATAATTGCGTATTCATTTTTATATGAAAACCTTATCGTCCCTCCTAATCGCAACATTATTCAGCCTTTCGAACAATTAAAAAAAATTAACCATTACAATCAACATATGTAATTAACAATTGTGAGAAACCAAAGTCGCGATTGTGTTTGAAGGGGCAAATTTATAATTGGGTTTAAGGTGTGTCTATTGTCGCGTGAGTACGAAAGAGATAACAGAAAAGCAGATTCGCGTTTTTTCGAACATCCAAAACAACAAACAAAACGGTCATACAGTACCAGTACTATGTAAACGAAGTTGGATCGTTTAGTAATGAACCATTTTTTCAAAATATGAATTATTAAATGTAGCCTCTGCCTTAGCTCTCGAAGTAAATAAATCGAGTTTTTTGACGCATGAACCGATATTGGGTTCTTAAAGAAATTCTCTACTAATTCACTGTGCCGATTTGTTTTTAAATCTTGCGGCCGATTACAGAAAAAAAAATTTTATGACAAAGTAGCTTTCATTAAATAATTGACAACCTTGGCGAGCCTTGCTAGTATGGGGGACAAGAGTAACATCGAAAATACCTGAAAGTATACTTCAATTTTTTTTTCCAATTCCTACGCTGGCTATTTCATGGTATAGAAATGATTGATTTACTCACCATTGGATGTCTTGTCCCACGTCTCACGGACTGGTCGTCCACTCGTAACGTGTGGCGAAATCTTTCGAGTATCCCATAGTTGCGATCCATTGCACGACACTCCCACTGAAACATGTTTCACTTGTTTCTTTTGCATTCCATAATAACGATTCTTCAATATTTATCAATGTCAATCCCGCACAAATGATTTGGTTAATCTTACGCATTAGTTATTTATTCACGCTCCTTTGGCTAATTAGCACTCGAATTTATCACAATCCACGCACTATAAACTATGATTTCGAAAATTTTCACACCTAACATTTGCGTTTAATCACAAAAGTAATTTTGAATCGAAAAAAAAAATTAAAAAAAAAAGTAGATCTCCGATTTTTATTTTCAACGAAAGTGTTTCAATATAATCAGTTAGTTCGAGACTCGATTTATAATGCAGAGAAATGCCTACGTTGACAAACAAACTTGCGCGCGGTTGAAAAAATTTCGAAATTGAATGAAAAAACAATTTAAATTGAATAGTTTTTTGTTCGAGCTGAAAAAAATTAGTTTCATACAAAATTGAATGAATGTAGACGAATGCTAAGTGACAGACAGTATAACGACAGCTCTAACACATCTTCGTGGAGACCCGAGCGTGCTCACGATAGTGCCACGCGTGCGTACGTGCTCGCCTTTTTCAATGTTAAGCATAAGCAAGTTTCAAAAACCGTATATTGCTAAACATTGATGCAAGCGTACTTGTGTCGCGTTGCGCGGTGGGACAACAACCTCGACGACGACAGAGGTGGTCAGGTTGTGCCTGGACGTTGCATTGCTTACTTTCGGCTGCGACGGGCGAACCCAGACTTGCTACAGTACGCACGGGGCGCGCGAGCATTCGCGCGAATCTCAAAGTTGTGTTAGAATGTTCACTAGACTGTCTGTCACATAACTATCGGCCTATCCATTCGTTCGCGAAATTGAATCAGTATTTACGACGTACGGACGAATCAATAATTCATTTGTTTGTTTGTCAACGCGATTATTTTATGAATCGCATTTCTCATTAAATAAAATTTAAAATTGGACAACTTGGAAAAAAAAATTGAATCACTATTACGAATTATTTTTTTGTATTATTTATGAAAATAAAAATGTAATTCCTTTTCTTCTATTTCATTAAATAAAATTATTCATTGTTTACTAGTATTGTTTTATTTTTATTAGATGAAAAAAAAATTCAATCATAGAAAAATCCTAGGGTTGTATAGTTATTTTTATTCGTTGAGGATTAAGAAGAATTCCACCACTTGTACCATAAGATACGAAGCGTACCGTTAAATTCACCGACCGACGCTCGGACCGCACTCTCCGTGTATCGCCGGCCGGCGCCCGATTCGTACTGATAGCATTATCACGCTCTCTCGCTCACCCGACCGTCCCGCTCCCGCCCCACCAGTTGCGCTTCCCCGCTTCTCCCCTCGTGACGCTCCGGCACGCCGAACGTTCCCCCACTATTGCAGCACGCTCAACCGTAGCAAGCACACGGGACTCACAGGAGCGCGTAGAACGTAAATAAACAAACACATACCACACAAAGTTTCCTGAGCGCCAAGGCTAGCAATAAATCATTCATTTTGTCAAAACTCTGAATTGACACAAAAGAAACCTCACCTACACGTATTTTAATTATAATCGATTCAAAAAAAGGTTTAAAATAATTAAAAAAATAATTATTTCGAATTACCAACGTAGGGTAATAGCGACACTAGTGCCACACGCGACTTGTGTTAACTCGAAAGTTTTCGCATTACGTTCGTGTTCCTTCCCTTTACTCTCTATTCAGCCCATGCCAACCCATGTCATTGGCCGAAACATTTATCCTGCATGTTCATACAGTAAGTAGCAAGCAACAATAGCGCCAATCGCGCCAATTGGAATTGGAGCAAACATTCGTACAGTCGGTGGTCGGCGTTACAGAGTCGACATTGACGGAACTCGTACGTATAGTAGTAATAACTAGTGTCAGGGAGCTGGTTTGTTAACTCGTATGTTCGTGGTTCATCTATTTTTCCGCCGCTACTGTGCTACTGAGTATTACATACAAAAATACAAGAGTGATGGACAAACAAATGAAAACGCGATAAAGGTTTGTTTTTTGAAGGTTGTTGTTTATTAGTAATTGGAGAATCAATAAAATTGACATGGACTTGGATAATCAGAGTGAGGACGGAGAAATCAAGAAAAGCCCATCGAAGGATATGGACGATTTCAGGTAACGATACAGCGACGTTTGACCGCTCATCTGTTAGGTTATAAAATAAATTTACACGTTTCACCGGATATCAAAACTCGTGAACCGGAGAAAAATCAATTACTCTGTTCCTGAAGCTTTTACACACGGTATTTAATGAGCATAATCATTTTATAAGCTGCATGTATTTAGACTTTTCCTGTACGGTCTTACAACGTATTATATATTTCATGAATTTAATTCCGCCTGTTGCACATATCGATTGTTTTTTGAATGAAAAAAATCTTGGATACGAGTTGTTCACGAATTTTCAATTCAATAAATTACTAAAGTTTTCGAATACTCTCTACCAGTCTTACTGAGCAATTGTTTTTGTGTACTTTGCAGGATGCTTCAAACAGTTTTCTACAAAGAATCTGCATAGGCTTCATTACTGAGCGTATAAAAAAATAAATATAGAAAGAATGTAGAGTTAATGATAAAATGGGGAAAAAAACATATTGCGTTTGAAATGAACGAAACAGGCAGAAAGAATAATATGTTTATCTTTTCAAAGTTTTTCGGAAGAAGAAGGCGGGGACACGGCGGATTCGTTGGATATAAAGCCGCCCCAAGCGGCGACCCATTTACGAAAGTCCAATTCTTCTCGGAGAAGAGAGAAGCATGGGGACAGGAGAGACAGACGCGATGAAAAAGAGCGTAAATCTCGTCATCATGAGCGAGCAGATGATAGACACAGAGACAAACACAGACATCGTAGACACGCTATGGACAATATGGAACGTTCAGAACGCTCTGAAGGAAATAAAAGGGAAAGAGAAAGATCCGATAGGATGGAAAGAATGGATGGACATTCGCGAGACAGAGAATCCTCCAGACACGATAGAAAGGATAGGAGTACGGGTGACCGCGTACTGGAAGATTTAAGGGAAAGGTAAGTTAAATTGTTTGAGTTATTTTTATTTATGCCTCTTGATCAATCTGACACAAATTGGATTGAAAAACAAAGCTGATTTTTTAATTAATAAAATCATTCCAAAAATTACAACCAGAGACGCAGCTGTATTCGCGTACAAGCAAAATGATGAAACTGTTCTTTCAAGATTGTTGGACAAGCGTCGTGAGAGGCGCGAGGATTCACGGGATTCTCGAGACTACAAGGGTGATTCCCGACGAGACGTTAGAAACGAGGACCCGCGAGAATCCCGAGATCGTCGAGACGTACGCATGGATGAGATGCGCGAGAGACGCGAGATACGCTCGATGCCGGATGAAACGCGTGAACGTCGCGATATCCGTATGACGGATGAACGTAGACATATTAGAGTTATAGACGAACAATACGACGAAAACGAATTGATCGAACGTACCGATCGTGAAAAACGACACAAGAGAAATCATAAACACGATCGTGTGCGCGACAGAGATCGTGAAAAAATCGATCGCGAGAGAGAACACAGGGAAAAACAATTGCGCGAAGCTATGGATGTCGTGCCCCAGGAAGATCCTGAAGACATGGATATTAGTGAAGTTCCCATACAAAACAAAGATCCTAAGGAAATCAGCGAACAAGAAATGAGAAGGGAGAAGTAAGTTTTCAATTTTACTCATGAACTAACGTAGAATTTTTTTCGTCATTACTCTTTTTGAATTTTAGGCTGTTGGAAGCTGATCGTGAAATGGCTAGGAGAAAAGAAGTATCGCGACTAGAATTGGAAGCTCGGAGAATGAAGAGAGGGGAAAAAAGAGCACTCAGTCCCGATGTTAATCAAGATCATTCGATTGTAGAATTATCAGATGAAAGTCAGAGTCCAGTTCAATTCGACCAAATTCAATCAAAGTCACCCGAGTATGTATTTCTATTGAAAATATTTATTTATTCTGTTCAAAGTGTATTTCGCGATCAGAATCATTCACTCACGATATTCACAGTTTTCAGGCGCGACAGTCTTCTGAGGAACGAAACAGCACTCGAGAACGATCCTCAGATCGTCACTCGTCGGACTCTTCTGAGTCTAGCAGCGAGGATGACGAGGAGGAGGACGACGACGACGAAGGAGAAGAAGAGGAAGACGAAGACGAAGACGAAGACGATTCGAACGAGTCGAACAAAGCTTCCGATGCAGATACCAACGATGGTTCGGACTACAATAATCCGAGTCCATTGTCGGTTGATCGCTTGGCTAAATCTGATCATTCGGAAGGCGATTCACCAGGACATATTGAATCGAATGGCGCGTCGAAAGAGGTACCCGAGGAAACTGAGAAAAAAATCGAAGAATCCGAATTACCACCGTATTTACCTGCGATCCAAGGTCATTTTTTAAATCATTATGATAAATAATAATATTAATGATGATACACAAATTACTTAACTCATTTTGTATTTTTCAATTTAATTGTTCAGGCTGCAGAAGCGTAGAAGAATTTCAGTGTTTAAACCGAATAGAGGAAGGAACGTACGGTGTAGTGTACCGAGCGCGTGACAAAAGAACTGCTGAAATAGTGGCTCTTAAAAGGTTAAAAATGGAAAAAGAAAAAGAGGGTTTTCCGATAACGAGTTTGCGAGAAATAAATACATTGCTCAAAGCGCAACATCCAAATATCGTGACGGTCCGAGAGATCGTTGTTGGCAGCAACATGGATAGAATATTTATTGTTATGGATTATGTCGAGCATGACTTGAAGTCGCTAATGGAAACCTTGAAGCAGAAGAAACAAGTCTTTGTTCCAGGTTCGTAAGTTTTTCATTCATGTTTTTCTTTTTTCCTCACAAAGGAAATCGTGAAAAACAGAAAAAAAATTTCTAGTGCGAATTATTAAAAACCATGTCGATATATCGAATCGTGTAATTTTTTGGTCTCAGGTGAAGTTAAATGTATAATGCAACAGTTATTACGAGCGGTTGCTCATCTTCACGACAATTGGATACTTCATCGAGATCTGAAAACGTCTAATTTACTTTTGAGCCATCGGGGAATTCTGAAAGTTGGTGACTTTGGTCTCGCGAGGGAATATGGATCGCCCTTGAGGCAATATACTCCCGTGGTTGTCACCCTGTGGTATCGAGCTCCGGAACTGCTGCTCAATGTTAAAGAATACAGTACGCCGATAGATTTGTGGTCCGTAGGGTAAGTTCTTTATTCTTTATTTTCGATGGTTCCCCTGTCAAAGGAATCTACTGCTCGCTATTCGTCTTGTCATAATCGACTGCTTCATGAAAGTCAATTGCTTTACATTCCAGATGCATTTTCGCCGAACTAATTAAAATGGAAGCTCTCTTCCCTGGAAAATCTGACATTGATCAATTGCACAAAATCTACAAAGAACTTGGCACACCGAGCGATCGTATATGGCCAGGATACAGCAAACTTTCAGCGGTCCAGAAGTTTTGCATAGCTCATTATCCTGTCAATAATTTGCGACAACGTTTTAGTCTTTCGCTCACTGATTTAGGAATTGAGCTATTGAATAAGTGAGTGCGATTAGGACAAAATTATTCATTTGCAAAACTGTTTAATTATGGGTTTCAAAAATAGGAGAGAAACAATCAAGTAATTGAAAATCACAGGGTGGAATAATAGGAGAACAGAAGGAACCCAAAAGTTATCTGCAGACAATAATTTGGCTACGGTGAATGGATAATTCGTTCTAAGAACGGAAAATAAATTGAGCAATAGTAATTAAGACGATTTTGAAAATTTTCAAGTACAGTAAATTGGAAAAACATTATTTGAATCGCAGCGATGAAAAATCAAATATTTCTGATTCATTCACAATTGAACCTTTCAATTTAAAGAAATTAGCATCGAGCGATTATACAAATAATTGGTGTTGTTTTTTTTTCAGGTTCCTGACCTACGACCCCGCTCAACGGATAACAGCGGAAGACGCTCTGAAACACGGTTACTTCAACGAAGTACCACTTCCTATAAATCCTGATATGTTTCCGACTTGGCCGGCAAAATCGGAGCTGGGTATCCGAACGGGTAACGCATCTCCAAAACCACCGAGTGGCGGCAAAGAGTACAAACAATTAGGAGATGGTGACGATGCTGAACTCAACACATCGAGTGGTTTTCACATGGGCATGCTCGAGGGTGGAGGAGGGGAGGGTTTTCACCTTAAATTTTAGACATCATAATTACAACGATTTTTAATCATTTTTTCACTGTTTTACGAACCACAAAGCTCAACAGTGCCAGGTTTTTCTTTCTCGCGTTCTAATTAACTCGGTGGAAGGAAACTTAGCAAATTGTAAAAAAAAAATGAAACATACAAGAATGTGTAACTCAGGCGTATAAATATTGAGAATAAGATACTTTGAATAAATATGATGATTTTAAAATTCTGTTCCTTCTTTCGAGGCATCTTTCCGTTCAAATCGTTATTCATTCATGCCCCATGCTTCGTTCAGAATTCATATTGTAATATGTTTAACATGGAAATGAATTTAGTGCATTTACAAGATTTTTATTGAAGCCGTGCGAAGGTATACAGAGCAATTTGATCGGCTCGTCCACATAGAGGAGAAATTTTGAAACAAGACAATTAGTGCAACTACGGTTACTATACACATATCGATGATATAATCTTGAATCTACATTTACAGAATTTCAAGTAAACTGAATTAATTAAAACGTTGATTTAAGATTAGGTTCCATTTTCATGATTTTCGGTTTCATTTTCTTCCGGCGTTGTTCATGTTTTTTGGTAAACCCAGCAGAGAGTTGATGAGCTCAGAGTTGCGTTTTGGATGATACAAACGTTGAGGAATTAGAAGTATCCTGGCTAACTCCACGTCACTTTCCTAACAGAAAATAAAATCAGAATAAATGTTAATGAATTTTTCTAAATATTCTTAAGCTTAAAAATCGTTTATCCATGGATGAAATATTCCGTGATTTCATTATTTCACACAATTTCTCATGATTGTTACGAGCACAACAAAAACTCATTTTCGACCCAGTCCAACGGTATTTCTCGTGACGGAAATTGAAAAATTCGTTAATTGTTCACATCACAGTGTGTTACAGTAAGTATACGTTTTTGAATTTTGAATTTTTACTTGACAACATACTTATCTTTCGAGAAATATATTCCATTTCATGTTAATAAAATTTCACAGAGTCACATATTAATATTTCGTTAGTACAGAGCGCATGAGAAAATCTAATAAAATCTTCATCGAAATAACACAATAATTCAATCATTTGAATTATATTTTCTGTCTTCAATAATTAGAAAATAGAAAAAAAACTCAACCCGATGACTTGAGTTCAAACTGGACGTTGATTTTTTCAAAAAGTAAGTGACTTACAACACCACGAGTGTATGGAAAATTTGATATCAGCACGTTCCGGTCGGGATCGTCAATTGATGCCGAACTATTACCCATTGTACCAAAAATGATCATAGCGATGAACGTCCAGACCAATGTATTCATTTCGTTCATTGTGTCCTGGGAAGTAATAAGAAAAAAAAGATAAAATTTTACATTCGTATAAACGTTGTTCCGGTTAAAATTTTCATCATCATTCGAAGATATGAAATTAATTGGTAAAATTTAAGAAAACTCAACTTTTTAATAACAAATTTTTTAAGAACTTATCTTTGTGAGCATCGGGTAATGAAAACAGAAAAAAAAGGGAAATAGTATTGAAAAAGTATCAATACGAATATAAATTTTCTATTTAAAAGTATAACGTAAGAACTCCGGAATACCTGCAGCCAATCGAAGTAAAAATGATGTTACACTGGAGCCTTAGAAGTTTCGATTTTATAGAAACTTTCAAAACTGAATTATATGAAATTTTTTTGAATTTTTCTCACAGAAATACCAATAGATATTTACGTACGAAGCTCTGCAAGTCGTCTGTACAATTTCCCAAGAATCTGGAGCCTTTTATACCTCGGATAATTTAACCATGGCTGGCTGATTTCTGTTTGGAACAGTAGTGAGGCTTAGCGAACGTTGAATTCTGTCGAAGACAGACCACGAGAAAGACAACTCACCCCATGATTGAGACAGTTCGACGCTATTTCCGACGGGCTATTTTCCGCCCCTATAATTTTTCATGCGTAAGAGAATGGCTGCAGTGAAGAGAAATCGATTATAAATATACAAATACGTCAGAATTGCAGATTCCGAGAACCTGGAAAGCTATCGAGAACAGAGATAACTAACGACATATAACATCTGGGTTACTTTATCATATAAAAAAATATTATTTTTATTATCATCAGCATGTCATACCCCCATAACGATACAAATAATAGAAACAATCATGGACCTGATCAAATGGACTGATCTCAATATGCAAAAACAAATTAAAGAATATGAATGAGCAAATAAATCATTTAATAAATTTCTCGTAATCTCAAATTTAATTAAAGCCCCAAAAAACAAAGTGCGGTGTAAAACGAGAAAAAGATAAATAAAAAATGCTAGGAATGTTTAAAAGTGCTAACTTACCGAATAATGTTTTCCATTCCATCGTTTCAGGATTCCAAGCTAAATTTTTTTTTACTTATTTTTTTTCCTGCATTGGCCCAGCCGGTTCCCAATACATGACAAGCAAATCTGTTATGTATATACTATAACGGAGCTTTTTATCAAGCGTAATGTTTTTTTTTATGATCGCAGTAGACGAAGAGGTCGTAAAATTCATCAGAGAATCAAGAAATAACTAAACATTAAGACTCCGCGATGTTCGCCTTAGGGGTGAGCACGACGAAGTCTCCAATTTTTCAACAAAGAGGAATCGCATGGGTTCTTGAAAAGTTTTGTAAACATCCGAGGTAGAAACACAGAGACACACACACGTCAGACGAAAAGAATAATTAATCGATTGTTCCTAAGGATTTTTCATCGATTTATAAAAGGTTTTGAACTGAAGTAGAATTTTTTTTAGCATTTATGCACAATTTCGATGTTTTCCTCACAAATGTTCTAATACCTGTGATAAACGTTCTTTTTTTTATTCCTGAGGAAGGAAGAAATAAAAAGACGATAAATAGAAAGAGAAGGCTAAGACCATTAAAATGCGTTCGACTCTGATGGGCCTGGTTTGAGAACGTTACACGATCGAGAACCTGATTTTCGATGCTAAAATCAAGGTGACCCTCGTACCTGCTGCTCGTCCAACCAGATTGTTTGGTCCTCTGGTTGTGGCTTAAAATGCACGTATTATCGTGAAAGGGCCGGAAATATAACTTCGTACGAGTTAGTTGAGAAAAGTAATATTCGTTAAGGGCTGTTTATGGTTATTAGTGCAAGATCCTTTAGTTACTACACCAAATTCGCAAGAAATAAACCGCGACGAATTGTATATTTTATCGTTGACTAATAATTCTCAAGAAAAAATGCAGCCTTTTGAATAAAATTATTCACAATAACATTCGAGTTTGCATCGTCGATTGCAACGGAGTGTTTTCTATTCTAATCATACGTTAATTTCGTGATTTGCTTTTGATTCATTTATAGCGACCGAGTAGGCAAATGTTTTTTGAAAACTGCATGGAAAGTGGAAAATTTCAATGCGTTCTAACGATACATTCTCAAGCAAGGATTATTACGAATATTAAAATTTTTGCGCTGAATTGAACGAACAACAATCTGTTCTGGGAAAAAATTGTCAGAATTTCGTTTTTACATTCAGTACAAATATTCAACATGTTTTTTAGACGCAAAAGTTTGTGGTCCTTCCTCAACAATAGACACAGTCTATGAATTCAATGTTTACTAATATTCTATTTAACTTACGGGAAAGTTTGATAATTTTCGCATAAGCAGGTGATATGACAAAAAAAAACATTCAAATTTATTAAAAATAAACATAGAAGATAATACGAGGAAGTTTCGAAGACGAGATAGAAAATATGGCTGGTGAGTAAAGCAAGGTCTTTGTACGAGAGAAGAAAATCTGCATGAAGGACGAGAGCTTCGTGCGTGATGGAAAGGAAGTAGACAGCTGGTCGAGAGTATCTTCGTAAATGTTGCGGAGTTTTGTTTGCATTCTCGATCGTATGAAAGACCAAGAGGAGAGCAACCGTATAAATGGTAGCTTGCAATATGAAATTGCCTCAAGGGAAACGATAAATCTTGACGATGTGCGAGTAGAGTCCGTCCGCACTTTTGTGCATCCGGCAAAAGTCCTCTCGTTTTCGAGTTTCTTAGTCCTCGTTTTTTTTTCGTGAGAAAAAAAAGAAGAAAAAAAACACCAATATGGAAACTACTTGCGAGGTGAAACATTTTCCTGAACGTGTAACAATACCACCGTCTAATTTTCCTTCGTAAAATTTTATTGACAGCTTTAAAAAAAAAAAAAATGTGAGCCCGAACAAATCTGAAAGTGAAAACAATGCAAAGAACAACATTTTTCTCGTTTTTTCGCTACGTTCGACAGTAACATGTTAGTAATCGGGAGGGTCAATGACATACGTGTTTGTATACGATCACAACGTTGGCTGGTAAATTTAATCGTGGCAACAAAGCTTCTCGTGTATGATGACGTCAATGAAAAAATTGACGATTTTCATGTAAATATCTTTAGCATAAATTTAATGAGATCCATTCATCGTCAAATTATCGATCAAACGGAAGTGTACAGTTTAAAAAATTAGTGACATATCACAGGGATTGTTGGATAACTTTTTTTTTAATCTACGAAAAAGTGCATAAATAAGTAGAAAAAAAAAGAAAATGACAATAATTTTTGTGCAATTGCCTCCCTTAAATGCAATAATCAAGAATATCAACGCTGATTCCTAATGAAATTGATTTTCAATTCTTCTGGTTGGCTGCATCATCGAATTATGTTTTAAGGACAAAAATGGTCTTACTCTTGGAGACGTTAGCATATCCGTTAGTTTTCATGTATATTTATCGTCTTATTATGATGGAGTCATGACACAAGTAGAATCGAGGGAACTCTCTGAAAAATGAACAGAGAGAGAAAGAGAGAGAGAGAGAGAGAGTGAGTGAGGAAGAGAGAAAAAGAGAAAGAAAAAGAGAAAGAGAGAGAGAACAAGATTACACAGAGAGGGAGGGATCAGAGCAGACCAGCAGGTCACTCACCACTAACCAGAAAACCAGCTTGATTTGGTCCCGAGACCTTGAACCGACTTAAGGCCTTTTTTTCAAACAGCATCGCGACAATATCACAGCTCCTGCTATGGTGTATACTAAGCCAATTGTAATTTACATCTATAAGCATTTCCGTACCGATTGTACTGACAGTACAACTAAAATATTTCTACAAAATTTTCGATCATCCAAAACCGCTAGTCCAGATCGTACAAAATTATGTTTTACTCAAAATTACCAGAGTTTCCGTGATAATTATTTTGCCAGGACAGTGAAAACCTCACTCCTGATAATGACACGATTCATGTCTAATTCTCAAGTGTCGTTCTTCCTGTCATTGAATTCTCCAAAATTACGAGTTCAATCATAATTATAATGAGGTTTTTTTGTTTTTTATAATTCGGTGTAAGGACTACAAGAGCTGGAGGAAAAAAATCGCAGGGTTCGTGTACATGAAATTATAAACGTTCAAGCTGGGGCACAATAAAAATATCGAATATTCTACGTCCCAAAAATAGAAAGTACCGGTTTATTCATATCCAAAAAATGTTGAATACCCGCATTATGAACTGTACTGGGATTGACGAAGAATTTCGAGAGTACTTTCATTTGGGGACTCGCTAAAATATTGTTAAAAAAAAAGGATCAATCGACACTAAGTATCCCATACATGAATATGAGATTCCTTTGAGACTTCACGTAGGGATCGCATTCATCTCCGGTACATCGGTCTTCACTCTCAAAGTCAATCAACTTGGGGATTGGCAAACACTATAAAAAGGATTATTCGACATCGAAAGAGGACTGTGCTCTGGTAAAAATATTAGAATAATTCGTGGTTGGGACGAGTGGGCTAAAGAATTAATCACCAAGCGGTTTTTTCTTTAGGCCTAAAATTGGCCGGAGGGTGTGTTAGATTTTTTTTTCTCGGTTACTGACATTGATATTTTTCTAACATTATTAATTTGCTACGCACTTGAAAATCAAATTTCTTAGAGATTACGTCTAAATCCCATGTTGCGTCTAAATTCTGAGAGCTAACGGAGATAGCGTCACTGCGCGATCAAAATAGCGGCTCAAGGGGGAGGGAGAGACAAAGACTGATTACAGAACGACCATTATTGAAATCGAAATGCGTCGAAAAGGCGGATCACATTTATATAAGCGATGATGAGCAACTTTGATGCGGGCTTGACATTGAGTCCTAACGGGTATGATTGAAAGGCCACTAACCGACGATTATGAATCATTCTTATACGTTATTAGAATAAAAACAAATGATTACTGTGAATTAAAAGTATCTTGTACAAAAATGATACGAGAATTTGACAGGACATCAAAGCTTGATCGTTCAATTTAAACTGAAACGATCCAATTTGACTATTCATCGTCCCATCTGTCCACAAAATTCCGACCATGATTTTCGACCATTTTATTCATAGAAGAATCGTTATGGATATAGAAAATTAATTGAATAATATGAATTATTTTTTTTAATTTTTTCTGTGTTCTATTTTTCAACGATATGGACAACGATTTATTTATATATTTTCGATTATTTTTCAACAGGTCACAGTCATTTTGATGAAAACATTTGGAATTTGAAGGTCGGCACATGCGAACTGTGGAAAATTGCGTTATTCTAGAGAACCCAACACCCACGTCCAGCAAAAACTTTCAGAGGCTTGAATAAAATATGATTGGATCATATTATTTCATTCGAGTGACAGTATATTTTGAAGAAACATATATATTTGAGTGCCAAAATAACGATCAATTAAAATAAGTTCTGCTCTTTCCAAACATCGAATAAGATTTGGATCTGTGGGATAAGATCGACCGATAGAAATCGCTGGGCCATAAGAAACATCAGGGGTCCGCAACTGGGCTCAAATAACTTTTTCATTCAAAATGAGAAAAAAAAACAAGTTTTTCAAGATTTTGAATGGAATTCAAACGAAATGTATTTAAAACACGTTGTAGATTTGCGAGAAAAAAAAACTACTTTGATATAAGCTTCTGTGAGAATTTTTGAGGTTACAGTTCTTTTTCAAAATCAGTTGTAGATCAGCAGAGTCATTGCCAAAAAATTTGACACCTCAATAGTGTTGGTTGGAGCCTCGAAGCTCGATATCCTGACTCTCAAAAAAATCTTACGAATCCCCTACGTTTATTTATTATCTCAAATAATTCCGAGAAAAACCCAAACAAACTAATGTCTTCTGTTATTTTTTTTTTTTTGTAAAAATATATGAGGACATACAGGTCAAAATCATTCGCTAGAATCTTTGTATAAGGAATATAAAATTTAGTAGCAATTCAAGTGGTTTTATAACCAGTCATTTTCGTGATTGCCGCGAGATTCTTTCTCACACACCCACTGTAAAGGGACATTATATGGCTTTACATACAATACGATATCCCTGAATGCAATTACGTGCGACCATCAACAACCTATTGCTATGCTATCCATCTGCAGTACTTTTGCCTTAACAGCAACATCCTTGTTGTTGATGATCCTTGAAATTTGTTAAGTTATTTTATTAGGAAAACTCATGTCTTTTGCTCAATAATTCAAATAGTTCATCGATGTATCAAGGCCATAAACTCGACCAGCCCTTAAACAATAAATTTTTTTGCATGAGACCAGCTAACAATTGATCGATCTATCGAGCCCGAAAATGACTAAGATTTTCGTGCAAATCATTTCTTTAATTGACTCACAAACACCTTTGTAATTGAGTCTTTCATTGACATGTCGTAATAATTAATTAGTACGATAAATTAATTAATTACTATGAATTTCATGACTCGGTATGCAACATATCATAAAAGAACTAGTGTGATCTCGTGAGTTTTGCTGAATACAGTGCAATTGCGCCAAGTCTGACTACCACTCATTACTATGCTTCACATATCACCGTAGCACCTCCTTCACGACCTTGAGACTAACCGGCAACTGCGTTTGTATATATGTATATTTTTTACAACATATTCATCTTCGAGGGGACGAGAGACTTATCAGCGAGGTTTTCTACGTCAAAAATCTCCACGAATTTATGTCTTTGACACTCTTCTCGCTCTTGATCGTTCGATATTTAAAAATATATAATTTAATGGCATTTTCGTGTACATTAATGAATCATTAGAAACTTGCAAATTTGAGGTACGATCCCGATCAACTTTGCTCACGGAAATCAAACGAAGCTTTTAAAATAATTCTTATTGAATCTTCCCACCATTAGAAACACCACTTTTATTATTTATTTTTTATTTTATTTTAACTCCATTAGAAGAAAATTTACTAACGGTCCAAAAAATTCTTCAATAAATTGTCAAATTGAAAGAATGATTGATCATTTTTCCATTACGATATCTCCTGCGGAAATTACTCTTAGAATCAAGCGAACTCTATAATTCTTCTTTAATGGGGTGTCCAGTAGTGAATATTGATGATTGTCACAACCAAAGAGTATAATATACGAGTTTATACGGAAACTACCAATTTTTTTAGCAAATTTTATTTTCAAGAATATATGAGAGGCAAACTTTTTTTTGCGAAGGAAAACGACAAATCTTTGAAACTATGCTTCGAAAATCTTTTGCGAACCCTCGAAAAAATATTTTCATCATGTTCCCGTAGTAACAATGGAAAATAACAGTTTCGCACAATTTTTTGTCCTTTTGTCAGACTCTACGTATTTTTTTTTCCTCGAACGAAAAAACTCAATCATAATGCATTGCTGATAGAGACACGTGGCTGACACACGAGTTTGCATAAAGCTCAAACCTTTTCTCCTGTATGATTGATGAGCAAGGGCGTTGTCGAGCCAAAGGTCGAAGATATATCGATGTAAAACAAAACAATCCCTTACAAGCACTAAAACGATTTTTCGCTGATTGGATTCGATTTTTTGCAGAAATATTACGAACGGCCATTAGCTCAATTTCCCTGTGTAAACAAAGTAATGAAAAAAAATGAAAACAGTTTAATTCTTAGTCCTTCGAAACTGTACGATGATTCACAACAATTTCAAAAATTATTATTGACCTCACCGTGTTCTCGATTCAAAGGTGACTCAACAATGATAATTTGCAAATCTACGCTTTGTCACAAAGTTATGTCATAACGGTAAAAAGTGAATTAAAAAATCGATCATTTCTTTATTGAGCATTAGCATAAATTGAACGTAATTTAAAAAAAAATTTGAAACATTTGTGTAATTCAAAAATAACACAGACAAGCACTGGATCGACTAAACTTTTTCTTCGCTTGAATGTGATGTGCTGAGAAAACAATCCTTCCAATTAGTCTTCGAACAAAATATTGTATGGCCACATTTTGAGGACATATTTTAATGGTTGGATAGACAATGACTGTCCTCGTTGGACGATTCATTACAAGAAGAATGCCGTTAGAATTTCGATTGAATCTCAAGTGCACAGTAAATAAGACGTACGAAAGACTGCAGCAGTACGTGATTTGCTTATAAGCCGTTCCACTACTAACTTGCTCTACTTATGGTTCCTACCAGTAGTTACTTCAGCTCTCGTCGTAAATTTCGATGGAGTTACTTTTGAAGATAATTTTTTAATTGTTTAATTTTCATTTATCAGCACGAATTAAATAGAAGTTTTCATAAATTTTAAATAAATAGTAAATTGATACTGTTTTATCATTTTCGAAATATAACAAGAGCGGTCTTCATATTTGGAACAGATCCTTCTAAATCTTGATTCAAATTCAATGAAATCTTATTGTTGCTTCAATTATCATTTCTATTCAACGAAATGTCTGCTGTCTCTGGTACTGACAGATATAGTACGAAGCAATTATTCAAATCTACTTAATCGATTGAATTTTCAAATACAATAGAAAACTGGTGATTTCGATGGATATTCATATATTTATGAAAACTTGTCTCTCCAATACACGAGTGTCAATGAACTTGTAAGCATCACAGGTTGAGATTTTGGGGACTATTTGTCAGAGAAATGATTGAAGCAAAAAATATTTTCTCGCAGATAAAATAGAGTCGTCTTCAATTGCCTGATTTATGAGAGCTTAATTTTATTGGTGTAATTATAAATATGGAAAGATTTGAGTGTTTTTGTAAAAGAAGCGAGAGTGGTCCATGCTCGTTGAATGCGGAAGCTCCAGGTCGAGGAATGAGTTTAAAGAAATGGAAATGAAGTCAAAGAAGAGAAGAATCGTTGACAATGAGTCAATACTCTTTAATATGATTGTCGATGGTGTCTCCTCGTCGGTAGAACTTCAGGGGTGTGGAGACGCGAGGGGTACGAGGGGAAGACCGCAGGTATAAATGGGCTACACACGCGCTTGGAATACCACATCCGTGGTTTGCCCTAGCTGGCAAGGTTGGCCCCTTAACTCTCGTCAACTCGAGTCAGCTTGAGTTCGACTTGCACCTCTTCGACCTGAACAGCTCGGGGCATCGTATTCACGCTTGTCCTTTTCGACTCGGAGTAAATACGGTTGTTCGCGCGCGTAGTTAGTCAACCGTTTGAAACCGATCAGATGGTACGAGTTTGTTGTATTTAGTGTTTACGTTACATACTATCACGACTGGAGAACAAAAATAATAACGAGGACGGTGGAAGATAACGCAGCCCCGAAGGTCCGTGATTACATCAATTTTTATTATTTTCTAACATATCTCAAATATGAATGATTTTTATCCAAATTTTCAATCAATAACGTCGTGTTCTCTCAATATTTGCACGATGTCATTATTTCATCTGGTGCATTACAAGCAACGGTTTATTGTAACACGAAGTCTTTTTGAAGAAATTTTCTTCTTGAGATTCATTTGTAGTGCAATTGTGGAAATACTGATGAAAAAGCATTGGGCAAATTTATATTTTTGAGTCTTTATGTCAGTAAAAAGAAGAAACGATCATTCACTTGTGTATTATTCAATGTACTCAAGTATCATAGACAGTGTCATTGACACCCATAAATAGACTTCGTATCATCATAAAATGATTCATTGTAAATCATAAGATGAGAAAATTTAAAAAAACGTATTTCAAAAACTGCAACGATTCGATGTTTAAAAGTCTCATTCAAGTTTACGGGAGAGTAAATATAAATGATTTCGTCCTCGAGTCTATATCTACGGACAATATTGAAAAAATAGTCAGACGTTCACGAAAGTGAGAGTAATTATTTATGGGCAGCTTCAAAATAACGACAAGTTTATAAATATTGACTATTTCGTTTTAACACAATTGCAAATAATTATTAGAGTTTGATATGATTTTATATCGTTACAAAAACATTGATAAGAGGAAAACAAAAGTTGAACGAATTTCCATTTTTCTTAATCCCTTGAAAAAAGAAGTAATATAAACATTTGAATAATAGTTAACTAAACAACTTTTTTTTTATTTTTTCGGGAGGTCAATAATCGCAAATAGTAAAAAAAAAAGATATTCTCGTCGATATTTGTCATAATAAAATAGTCAATTTATATTTATCCAAGTTCAAGGACCTGATTGGCGTCAATGAGTTTTCAAGTACTCTATGTCGCGAAAGTTAAATGCGTGTGTGTGAATATATAAATATACATATAGAGAACAAAAAAAAATTTGCCAGTGGAATATATTATCGAGCACACGAATCTCGCGTTCGATCACTTCAGGGTCGACAGGTATTCCCTTGATGTGCGAGAACGCCTTGTGAATTTCATATGATCTTCTTTGTTTCATTACCTTATGCGTCTTATATATAAATATATATTATACGGGCTGTAATGATTAATCCAATACTGTCTGGAAAGAAAAATTGTTTTGACTACGTGGATACATTGTCGTGCATCATTCTTGACTCGCTAGTGAGAAAATGATCGAATTTTAGTTATAAAATAAAAAGTATCAATTCCTCGATCATTGTATTTTTTATTGTATTATTTATCATCATCATTGTATTTTTTAGCTGTTATTTTTTTTTGGTATTGCTAATCCTCTTCGCAAAATTCCGAAATTTTCTGAGTAAATGTGTCCCATAATAATGAATTTTCTTTAATCCTTTCGGAATTTGAATAGACAATTTATGATTGGATCATGGCAGATTAGACGTTAGTGAATTGCTTTTGAATTCTTATGAGCGACGAGTGGCCAACGGTAGATGTTGCTTGATTTGTCACACATTTAATTTCACTCGGAGAAAAAAGTTAAAATTGTTTTGTTTTAAATGAAATATAATTATTTATATCCCATAACCAAACAGTACGACTTTCGCTGACACTAATATAGAAGTTTTATTCATAAAAACATTCCTCTAAGGAAATTAGTCGGTTTATCGAATAGTTTCATTTACATTCTGGTCTCAGCGCGTGGTCTCTTCTCTTTTGTCGGGTTAATCTCTTCTTCTCATTTCTTTATACGTAAATCTCTACCGCAAAAACATTTTTGTAAAAATGTGTACCGCAAAAATCTTGCACAGGAACGAAGTTCATAAATGAGAATAAGACGTAGACTGTATAACATTCCGATCAATTGTTTACAATGAGGGAAGTATATTCGAAGCTTGCGAGGTAAGGACATAAATGAAAATTATCAAAAAGCTAAATATTCGAATGAAAAAGAATCGTGACGCATCTTTGCAGCCCCTGATGTTTTGCTGTCTTGTTCGCAGCGGGTGCAAAACTCGTCGCCTCGTAAAGTATGCAACTTTTTTCTCCACTCCATTGTGCAGGTGCATATATCGTGGAGAACGGTCACCGGTTAGAGTATCTCTGAGCCCACGTCTATATATCTGCCCGTGGGCTGGCTCCTACGGGCTTTGAAAAAAAAGAACTACACAAAATAAAAGTAAAGGATATAAAAAATGAAGAAAAGAAACAAAGACAGTATACCGCGGAGAAGAAAGGGCGATAACAAGAGAGCGTAGCAGAGGAAGCGAGACAGATTTACTGGCTTAATGGGGAGTTGGGGGTATAAATTAACATTCCTTAAAGACCCTAGTGTGCGTGACCGTATTACTGGCTCTTCGATGTTCTCATTGCTTCAAATACCGAAAATACTCGAATTACTTATTTATTCTTGGGCCGTCTCTATTTTTTTTATCTCCAAATAAATTCCTCGATGAAAGTTAGTCAACAAAAATCACCGAAACTTATTTCGATGTTTTTTTCTCTTTGCAAAAAAAAATACGCACGATAAGAAATAGATTTGTAAACAACAAAAATTTGGAAATAAAGAGCTCAGCTTTTGGGTGGGAAAATAATATTTGTGACACTAAAAATATATTTTTCGGACTTTTTCAGAAATGGGCTGGCCAGTTTTGGCTTTATGGGGCCTAACAATTGTGGCCCTTGTGACTGCTTATCGAATACCGGACACCGAAGAATTGCCACCTCTTCAAAAGCACATACCACCTTCGCATTTCCCTTCATTCCAACGAAACTCTGTCGAAAAGCTTCCCTACTCACAGAATTATCAAGAGAGCAAAGTCGAGTTTGGATCTCAACGTTTACCATTGCGGAGTGCGGTTGAAGCTTTACCGGATATTCCTGGTTTAAGGAGTCAACAATTGCGTGAATCCATACAAAGGATTCCCGAATAGTATGGAAATTATTTTGAAAAATGATTTCAAAGATGTTGAATTTCGATGAGAAATTGTTAACTCGTATTTGACTTGAAACGTCGAAGTCGTTCTTTAAAAATGAAAATATTTATTACGAGTATTGAAACTAAATTAAAAAATGGAATTAAAAAAAAATTTGAATTATTTTTCATTGATCACTGTTCGTAAGAGTTAATAATGATTATCGAAAGCATTTCGTGCTTGAATGCGGTTAATTCATACGTG
Organism: Campoletis raptor; assembly: GCA_948107755.1. Lineage (NCBI taxonomy): Eukaryota > Metazoa > Arthropoda > Insecta > Hymenoptera > Ichneumonidae > Campoletis > Campoletis raptor. Next base: position 13,406,634 of record OX403623.1, read on the forward strand.
AATTGGAATGAAATGTCATTTTTCAGTGCCGGCAAAAGGATTCCACTTAGAGATGCAGTTGAGCATCGTAATGCACCGTTTTTCGGTGGCTTTACTCACGAATCTATTTGGCTTGAGCAAGTAACGCCACCGAGTATTCGAGGAACTCAAAATTCAGCTAACGTCGTCTGTCATTTTGAATCTCGAGGAGTTTACAGACTTGACCCGTTTTCTTTAACTCCGGAAGCTATACCGAGTAGAAAATGCACTCATCTCGTCTATAATGCGGCAACTTTGGGTAAGTTTGAATGGTTCTAATAAAAAAGACTGAAAACAAACAACGATCGGACAAACGGTGTAGGGAAATTTAACCTTCGAAATGTGCAGCAATCTCTCCAGCGTTCGTTGAGGCAGCTCAGTCGATATGACACAGTTCATAAAGGGAAATGTTTCTTAATAACTATTTAAAAACACTGAGAAAATGTTAATTTCATTTTGCACTTGAAGGGTTGAAAATCGTGGAGACGAAATAGAAACTTTATGTGTTAACGAAATCTTTTCGTATTTATGTATTTTAGATTCGAACGATCTGACGCTGGTATCAAGCGATCCACAGTACGACGAAATCAAGGGTAAAAATTGAATCTTATTGATCTATTTGTAATTAAAAATTCTTATGAATATTGACAACCATGGTAACAGAAAAATTCTGAAATCGAATGTCTCGTATTTAGTCCAAAATTGAAAAATATGGTTAAGGAGTTATTCAATAGATTTTGATTCTTTCCTCAAAGAAATATTATGATCATTATGGACCCTTTTGTGTGACAGGTGGTTACAAATTGGCTGTGGAGCAAAAAAAGAAAAACCCATCACTCCGTGTGCTTTTATCGATCGTTATTCCGGACAACAAACAATTGTTCAACGAAGTGACAAAATCATGGTTTTCACGAAAGCAATTTAGCCAATCGATCCTCGATTTCGTTGAAAAGTATGAATTCGATGGAATCGCGATAGAATGGAACCACAATTCGATGGATCGTTTCAAGGATTTAATGACGGTGATTTACGACTCATTGTCGTCAAAAGGATTGATAGTCGTGATGACGCTTGGACCGAATGTTACTGCTGATTCGAAACTCGTCGAAATGGCAGATCTTTTGATCCTCAATGCTTGGCGAGCTCCTAACACCCAGATCGCTCTTCACCCTGCATCATTGAATTTCGCGATATCAACAACGAAAAAATGGATCGAAGCTGGCGTCGATAAGAAAAAAATAATCCTCGGCAGTCCATTATTCGGTGCGAGTTATACTCTGAAATTCAAAAACTCTACTAATCTTGGTTCTCCCGTTTTGGGGCCTGGAATCGAGGGAAAATACACACAAAATCGTGGCATTTTGTCGTATTATGAAATCTGTGAAAAACTCGAAGAGTTCTGGACCTACGGAAGAGACGATGAAGGACCTTACGTTAAACGCGGAGATCAGTGGATCGGATACGACGATCCTGTGTCAATGAAACTGAAAGCAGCTTATGTCAAGTCCGCTGGTCTCGGTGGAATATCATTGACGAGTTTGGATCTTGATGATTTCGTGGTATGTACAAATTCGATAATAAACGTAATTGTCTCGTCACAGACGCTCTCAAAGTTAACCCTTCGGATAATTTTTGAAAACGTGGAAGAACTTATGAAATAATCAAATAATGTTTGTTGTTATATCTTGTGGAATGTACAAACAAAAAACATGTAAAAAAAGATTTATTGATAACACTGATTCGAGGGCATGATTAATATTAACTGTCCGTGTAGGGTATTTGCGGTGAGCCCTGGCCAATTTTGAACACAGCGATCGCGACACTGGGTCAAAGGGACGAGCCAATCGAGAAATGTGAGATTAATGGCGTGTATCCCGATCCAGCGAATTGTGCCAGTTATCTTTCGTGTGAAAAAGGTGACTATCAGAAGAACTGTGTAAACGTTTTGCTTTGTTCAGTTAAAAATCTTTTTGTTCTAAAAAGTGATTTATACGGGAAATAAAAACTTGTTTTTGTTTTTTTTGCCTTTCAGGAATGTTGTATAGAGGTTTGTGCAGTGACGGACGATTCTTCGATAAATCAAGCGGACTCTGTGTCAAAGCAAACCCTAAAGTCTGTGTTCCTGCTCTTCATCATTCGAATAACCAAAAAAATCAAAAACTGAAAGATTCAAGATACGAACATACAGGACCTCGCGTTGTTTGTTACATCACGTCTTGGTCTATGTACAGAAAAGGCGACGGTAAATTTGCCCCTGAACAATTGGACACGAGTATGTGCAGTGATGTTATTTATTCGTTCGCGGGCTTGAATCCGGAAACTCTGCAAATACAGCCGTTTGATCCTTGGGCCGATATCGATAACAGTGAGTTCATTTGACGGAGGAATAATTTTGATGTTTCTTTGAAAAAAAAGAACAATTGTTTAAAAAAAAACGATATCACTTATTTATCAATAACCGATCTTTGACGGATCGTCACTGATTGTTTTTCCTTTTTTTGCCCCAAAGATCTCTTCGAAAGAGTGACATCTCTGAATGGACCCCGAATACTTCTGGGCCTAGGTGGATGGACGGACAGTTCGGGAGACAAATATTCCCGTTTGGTGAACAATCCCAGCGCTAGAAAACATTTCGTCGCATCGACAGTGATTTTCCTTCAGAAATTTGGCTTCGAGGGCCTGTCGGTCGAATGGCTTTATCCAAAATGTTGGCAAAGTCAATGTTCCAAGGGACCAGTTACCGATCGACCTAATTTTACGAAACTGTTGCAAGAGTTGAGAAAAGAATTCGATGCTGCCAGGCCGAAACTAACTCTCGCTGTTGCCGTTTCCGGATATAAAGAAATTATTGATGTTGCCTACGATTTCCCTCAAATATCTGACGCTGCGGACTTCATTTCAGTTATGACTTATGATTATCACGGAGCTTGGGAGAAACAGGTTGGACATTTGTCACCTTTGTACGGAACACCAGGCGAACAACATACTTTTTACAATACCGTAAGAATTACACGCACTTTACCAGTCAAAAAATTGATCATTTTACTAATTTTGTCATAATGAGGAACATTTTCAAGAGAATGAAGAAAATAGCATTCAAAGAACTCATCATCCTTGACGTTAAAGCTTAACTATTTATATCATAAAGTTGATCAAACTCATTAATTGTAATGACCAATTTTTAGTAGGAAAATCGATAACTTCTCGTTGATAAACTAACTTGAATTTTTTTATAGAATTTTACGATGAATTACATAGCGAGTCTAGGAGCCACGAAATCGAAACTTCTCGTCGGAATTCCTTTCTACGGTCAGACTTACCGTCTCGAACGGAACGATTTTTACAACCTTGGAGATCCGGTAGCAGGTGCTGGAGCTTCCGGTGAATTTACCAAACAACCTGGAATGTTAGCTTACTACGAGATATGTGATCGTATAAAACGACTGAATTGGAAAGTCGGCGATGGTACGAAAAAAGTCGTTTTTTCTTCTGTTGCTTTACGTTTTCATTCGCAAATAAATCGTTTCTGAATAAGTTTTCATGGATTGGTTACGTAATAAACTTTGTCATTATCAGGACCAGTTGCCCATCACAAAGACCAATTAGTAGCCTACGAAGACTCTGCGAGTGTTGATCGTAAAGGACGATGGATCGTCGACAATGGTTTTGGAGGAGCTACAGCTTGGACCGTGGATCTCGATGATTTTACAAATCGTTGCTGCCTAGGGGCTTTTGCATTACTCAGAAGTCTTAGTTACGGACTTGGTGAGTTTGACAAAATATTTCAACATTTTGAATGCGTGTACTGAATGTTTCTTAGACAAAATTTTGATGGGATTGGAAATTCGAGACATTGCAATTGGACATAAAATGTTACAAAATTCGACCATTTTTGCAACATTATAAACATTTATTATGAGTAATAATAATTTCGTAAAGTTATTAATAATTGTGTAAACGAAATATTTTTTGATAAATGAGGAGACGATTATTGTTTACAATAAATGACGGAATTTAAGAATTGTTTGGGTTTGAATTGTTTGTAAAATCTAAAAAATGGCTGATTTTGAAAAGATTTTTTGAGAAGCGTCGAAGTCAGAAATTTGTTTGAAAAAGTTGTTTAATATTTTTAGGAATTCAAAAGGAAGCTCCATCAAAATTTGAAAATTGCCAGCGCCCACCTGAGCCAATAACACCTCCACCTGCGACTATGACAACTCCAGACGATGCTTTCCAGGGTGGGAATGGTTCTTATCAAACGAGTCCAATGACGTCGCCAACAACAACGAAAGCAACGACCTGGCCAACGTGGACAGAAAAATCAACGAAAAGACCAGCGACTACCGGTTGGACATGGACCAAACCGACACAAACGACGACAACGACTATCCGGTAAGTCCTTGATTGCTCTTTGATGTTTATCTTTTGTGGTATTTATCCTTTTAGCGACGTAAGCGATAGCTGACGACCTTTACCGATTGCAATCTCATCACTCAGATCAATAATAGTCGGCTATGCATAAAAAGCTCCAAGTAAACAAAATTATTGACGAGGTTTTAGAAAAAAAAAGGATTAATCCTCTCTCGTCGCCTGTTCTATTTTTCTTTCGCTTGAATGAAACAACCGACCAACATGAACCAATTGATATTTAATTACATGAGTAAATGGGTTTTTAACAGAACTACTATCACGACAACTAAAAGACCACCAACAACAACGGGAACACCGTGCAACGGAGTCCAGCACGTAGGAAATCCAATGAATTGCGGAAGTTATTTTAAATGTGATCGCGGTGTGTTAAAACGTGAGGAATGTCCCGCAGGATTGCACTGGGACGATTCTCGAGGACGATGCAATTGGCCAGCATTGGCTAAATGCCAACAAGGTAAACGTTTGATTTATTTCGTTGTTTCTAACATTTACGTACAATCTAATAGAGAAGAAAATTTATCATTATAAACAGAAGTAAAATAAACAATAAATGATATTTATTTTGGACACAATCCCATCACTTTACTCAACTTTTTCCCACTGCACTAACTTATTGGACTCCCCCAAGTCCGCTCACCTATTTTTATAATTTATTTTGAAAAATCGTAATTATTATTATTTTTAATAACAATTACGAAAAACAGGGTAATAAATAAATAAAAATAATTGTTTACACGTGTTTCTTGAATGTTCTTGAACGTTTATATTAATTATTGAATAATTTTTCTCGAAAGTTGATGAAATAATGTTGACGATTGTCATACAATCGTGATACGCCATAAATCTCCATGAAGATTAACAAATTGAGTGATTCATTGAATTTTTTCTATACCAGTTATCGAACAGAGTTTTATACGTACCCCGTAGAAAACCTGTTTCAAGTTTGCCGCATTCTGCATCACCGTGTCGTCAATCACGTCACAATATATTTCTCCATTTGTTTTTTTTTCTTTCTTTCTCACTCTAACTCATCTCATTATTCGTATGTGCCCTCGGGGCGAGAACGTGTCTCTTCTTTACTAATGTTTTTCACACTCAAACAGATTATTGGTCGATAGATCCACTACATTAGTTCGATACGCGGTGACGAAGCGAGGACAGTGCAACAAACTCCTTCAAATTCTCTCCTCCGATTTTTTTTTCTTATTCAACAATGCTTCATATTCGTCACTTTTTTATATTCATTCTTATTTCAAAATGTTTAGCGTGGGAAAATAACAGTGTTACTAGAAACGATAAAAAAAATTGTACTTTTCGAAAAGGTGAAAGCTTTGCTCAATTTTAATTGCTCGAAATGCTTCTATTTATTTTTTCAACTGATCAACGAGAATAGTTGCATAATTTGTATTTCCTTTGTCGATTTATTTTCATTTTTTCTATTTTAGTTTCTAGCGAATATTTATGATGATAAAGTCATTAGTGATTTGTTCATATTCGTTTTAAGGCACATCAGGAAATACTATAACGACACCACCTCCCACAATCGCTGCCCAACGGCCAACCATCACAACAACTTCAAAGCCTTTTACTACCACCGTCACACCATCAACTACCACCGTGATACCAAGCAAAGAATGCGAAAATGGACATTATTACGCTTATCCGAACTCATGCACGAATTTCCTCATCTGTGTAAATGGAAATCTCGTTACACAACAGTGTGGTCCTGGCCTGAACTGGAACGACAAGGAACACATGTGTGACTGGGCTTTTAAAAATCCATGCAAATATGTTCCAACTCCGAACGCTGCACTGGTAATGAAGGAAATGGAAGTCGAAGTGAGTGTAACATCGTTACGTTATAATTTTGTGTGATATTTTAACAACAAACAGTTTGACTATACATTTTACTTTGTGTATGAGATACAAGTGACTTCCAGATTCCGTGATATAGTCGATAAGTCGTATAATGTGATGTCACTACTGGATGTTATACTGTGTTCATTTGAATGAAAAGTTTATTCACTTATACGGTTTCGTTCGACGAGACCTTGACATTTATTCGTTCTCGATGATTTTCGTCTATACGCGCTTGACGAAAATCATTCGTCGTCTTGTTTCATTAAGATTCGGTTGACATTTGTTGTGCTTCGTTCTAAAAGTATATTGTTTCATTATTTATTTTTATCAATTTTTTTCCCTCATACGATTCTCAGTCAAACTAATTACATGAATTTAAACTGATTTTACATTTCTATCGAAATGTATTTCTTTCAATTAATCAATCTATTCATTATATACGGAGAAATTATTGCTGTAAGTGTATTTAATCATTTTTATCAACTTGATGGAATGAGTGTTTGCGACGTTAATTTTTCACGATTGTTTTATACAATTTTTTATTCACTGAGGTGTTGAATTTTTTATTTAATTTAATTTACAAATTCACCTTCGCTGTGTTTATCAAATGCAATTACACGTAACATGAAACTATCGTAAAAATTTAACACCTACATGATCTCAAATTATTTTAAATTAGTCACATTTTTTCTCTGTTATAATCTTCAACCTTATTACTGTAAATTAAAAAAATTTACAAAAAATTGAGTCATTTCTGTTATATTACAGTAGAGCTATTGAAAATGGTACAGAAATATTTGCATTTTTTAAATGAGAATTCAAAGAAATTGCAACATTTGGTTTAAATTATAATGTACGAATGAATTTTCAGGATGAGTGTATTCCTGGAAGCTTTAGCAGAGTACCTGGCGACTGTGGAAGTTATTACACATGTTTATGGGGACGTCACGAGAAATTTGAATGTGCACCAGGGCTTCACTTCAGTGAACAATCTCGTATATGTGACTGGCCATCACGAGCAAGATGTCCAGATAGAGAACAGCAAACTGTTCGTCCTACGATCGAGACACAGTCACCAACTTGGGAGTTGCCCATCACGCAAGGCCCTATTACATCCGAGAAACCATGGATGGCAAATCCAAGTACACAACGTCCAACAACGACCCACAAACCCTGGATGCAAAATCCAACGACTCAGAGACACACAACGACGCACAAACCTTGGATACAAAATCCAACCAGCACCCACAGTTACGTGACAACACAAAAAACAACGACCGTCAATCCATGGATATGGACAGAGAAACCTAAACCATTGCCACCTCCACAAATTGATCCTGCCAAAGTGTCACCATTGTCGGGACATTACAAGGTATAATTATTCAATTTCACTTCAATTATGACCAGTTGAGTATTTCGTAGTAATGGAGCTGTCATTAATGGATCCAATTAATAAATGATCAAAAATCATCTTCAAAGTAGTTTTAATCGAAAAAAGCCAAAGGGTTACTTTGTTTTTTTCCCTAAAGGTCCAAGATGTTGATAATTAACTGTCAAATGATAGAAATGAGAGTTCCATATTGTTTTGATTCAATGAACAAGTAAAGTTTGTTGAATATATCTTTAAATATGAAAACGTATTTGAAAAAATTGATATTTTCTAAGGTTGTCTGTTACTTCACGAACTGGGCTTGGTATCGTAAAGGAACCGGTCGATATCTGCCTGAAAATATTGATCACACGTTGTGCACACATATCGTGTATGGATTTGCAGTTTTGGATTATTCGAATCTGGTTATAAAGGCGCACGATTCTTGGGCAGATTTTGACAATCGTAAGAAAAAATAATAATTCAGTTATTTCTCTTGTTTAATGATAATGTGTCGATACACGTGATAAATATAAAGAAGATTCCTTTTTTTTAATGTCTGCGATCGATACGTTTTAGGCTTTTACGAAAGAGTTGTGGCGTACAAACAACGAGGACTCAAAGTATCTTTGGCCCTTGGGGGATGGAACGATTCGGCTGGAGACAAATACAGTCGACTAGTGAAATCACCTCAAGCTAGAGCAAAGTTCATCGAGCATGCTCTTCAGTTTTTGGACAAATATGGATTTGATGGGTTGGATTTGGATTGGGAGTATCCAGTCTGCTGGCAGGCAAGTGTTTTCATTTCTCATACTTGTCAAACCAGTATTTGCAACAACAAAATAATCGGTCGTACATTAAAATTGCTTCGAAGTATCGAAAAAGAGAAAATCATTTTCTTAGCGAAAAAAAAATCGATCTTTCAAACAGGTGGATTGCAGCAAGGGACCAAAAACCGATAAAGAAAATTTCGCTGCACTCCTCAAGGAATTGAGCGAACAATTTAAACCAAGAGGTTTGTTATTATCGTCAGCTGTGTCGCCGAGCAAAACTGTAGTCAACGAAGGCTACGATGTACCCGCATTAGCCAAATATTTGGACTGGATTGCCGTCATGGCTTACGATTATCATGGACAATGGGACAAAAAAACTGGTCACGTTGCACCTCTCTATTATCATCCGGACGATGACGTTTACTTTTTCAATGCTAATTACACTATTAATTACTGGATATCCCAAGGAGCACCACCAAGATCGATCGTAATGGGTAAGTTAGGAATTCAAAAAATTACACCAAATTTTTTTAAATTCAATCTTGTCTGAAAGACAAAAAAAATTCAAACCTTTCAATTTCCAGCTGTCAAGCGTTTTTCCCCTGTCCATAATTATTGGAGCCGAATATTCATATGATATTTTTTATTTCATTTTAATTGAATCTTCGTGATGTGATTAATTTATTAAATTCCATGTGCAAAGATTTTTTTTTACGAGATTTTGAAATGATTTTATCAGGAATGCCGATGTATGGACAATCCTTTACGATACACGATCCAAAAGCTGGTACGAGTTTGAATTCACCAGCGAGTGCCGGAACTGCCGGTGAATTTACAAAAGCAGCTGGTTTTCTGGCATATTATGAAATATGTGACAGAATACAAAATCGTGGCTGGACCGTCGTTCAAGATCCAGAAAGGAGAATAGGGCCTTACGCTTACAAGGGAAGTCAATGGGTGAGCTTCGATGACGTTGAAATGATACGTAAGAAATCTCAATTCATCAGAGACATGGGTCTCGGTGGTGGAATGATATGGGCACTCGATCTCGATGATTTTAAAAATCGTTGTGGAGGTGGAGCTCATCCTTTGCTGAACGCCATTCAACAAGTACTAGCAGATCCACCAAATGATCGTGACAATCGTGAGTGAAGCAACATTTCATAATTATTGGGATACCATTTTTTTCATATGTTTTTTTCACTAGTTTCACAATTCCATTCAATAAAAATTATTTATTTAAAATTATTTACAGCAATAACACCACCAGGACTAGGCCAACAGCTCGAATGGAAAATACCAGCGTCACCAACTGATACATCAATGACTGACGTTGTTGAACAGCCAGGAGTTCACCTCGGCAACAAGGACGAATATAAGATGGTCTGTTACTTTACAAATTGGGCCTGGTATCGGCAAAACGGAGGACGTTATGTACCCGAAGATATTGATCCAGATTTGTGTACCCACATCATCTACGGTTTTGCGGTATTGGACGGGTCAACGTTGACGATCAAAACTCACGATTCTTGGGCTGACATCGATAATAGTGAGTAAAAAATAAAAATGAATTTTGAGTCGACCGGTTCAGTGGTTTTTGAACATTTTTGGCAACTAGTTTAGAAAACATTGGTTCGAAAAAAATCTTATTCGAAAATGATTCTACGGGTGATACTTTGAGAGATTTTTTTCAAAGGTTGATAACTTTATGAGTTTTTAATTTTTTTTATTTGACATTTTTACCAGACATTCTTAGCTTATGTTGAACTTGAAAAAAGTGTAAAAGTCTTTTTAAGTGGAAATGTTCTCTGTAAACGAAGATTTTTGAAAAATATCTTCAGCTCAACGATTTCTGTTACTTATGAGTAATGAATTTTTCTGCAAAAAAAATGAATTATTATATTTATTTTTTTAACAGAATTTTACGAAAGAGTAGTGGCTTACAAAGCGAAAGGAATAAAAGTTCTATTGGCAATCGGTGGATGGAACGATTCAGCCGGTGACAAATACAGTCGCTTAGTAAATTCGGCCTCATCGAGATCTCGATTCATCAGTCACGTCGTACAATTTATCGAAAAATACGGATTCGAAGGATTGGATCTCGACTGGGAATATCCGGTTTGCTGGCAGGTCGAATGCGAAAAGGGACCAGCAAGTGACAAACGATCGTTTACTCTATTCGTCAAAGAACTCAGCGCGACATTCAAACCCAAAGGCCTTTTACTGTCGACTGCTGTTTCACCCAGTAAACGAGTCATAGATGCGGGTTACGAGGTTGCTGAATTATCGCATTATTTCGATTGGATTTCCGTTATGACTTACGACTTCCATGGTCAATGGGATAAGAAGACTGGACACGTTGCACCTCTTTATCAACATCCTAAAGATTGGGAACCAACTTTCAACGCCGTCAGTCTTTATTTATTCATATTCATAATATTTATTTTGAATTGAATTATTGAAAATTGAATTATTTTAATATTTGACAAGATAAGAAGAAAAATTAATTCTTTTGAAAATAATACTCATATTTTTAATGTAATAGAACTTTTCGATTCATTATTGGATTGAAAAAGGTGCATCTCCCAAGAAATTGGTAATGGGCGTTCCTCTTTATGGACAATCGTTCAGTCTTGCGGAGAGAAGTCAACAAGGACTGAATGCTCCAACTTATGGCGGTGGTGAAGCTGGCGAAGCAACGAGAGCACGAGGCTTTTTGGCTTATTATGAAGTTCGTATTATTTTTTTATTGAGCTCAGTATTTTTCTAATCGTCGAGTCAAATAAAAGGAAAATCGTTCCATTTAAATTAATTATTTAACTAAATAATGTACTTAATTGAATTTCACACTTTTTGGGCATAGATTTGTGAAAGAACGTTGATGCATGGCTGGACGGTTGTACAAGACCCTGAGAGACGAATGGGACCATATGCTTACAAGAGTGACCAATGGGTTAGTTTCGACGACGCTGAACAAGTGAAACTCAAAGCTCAATTCATTAAAAAAATGGGTCTGGGAGGTGGAATGGTTTGGGCATTGGATCTTGATGATTTTAAAAATCGTTGCGGGTGCGAACCACATCCTCTTCTTAGAACGTTGAACAGAGTATTGAGAAATTATCCCGATGGTCCTACGTGTCGTGTGACTGGTAAGTCATAAAATAATTCAAAAAGTTACTAATTTCTCAAGTCTCATTGCTTTATAACTTTGCTTAGAAAACCTGCTGAGAATTTGATTCCTTCCTACGTCATCATTGACAAACGACTCGTTTTTTCAAAACGGACAAAAAAATCAATATTTTCACAATGAACTATGATTAACTCGTGATTAATAATGAATAAATAGACGTCAATAACGCTCGCCCCATTCAGACAAACTTTTCGAATTTTTTTTTTTTTTTAACTACTCTCAGATCAAATGCTGTCAAGATCTCTACAAAGTTGGTCCTATGCATTTTTCTTCTATTTCCAACCGTTCTGTCAATTTTTGTGATACTTTGTGTAAATTTTGCATAAAAAGTAGATGTCATTGAAATTTTCTGGTAGAACATAATTCATTGACGATTGAACCTCCGAGAACGGACTTTTATGATTTTTCTGCTCTTCCAGATCGGATCTCAGAACCAAATTTACCTGAATCGACGACGCACAATCCATGGTATGAAACGACAGAGGGAGTCAATAAAGTCACGACTGCAGGAACAGTGTACTTGCCACCTGTTACGACCACGCAGATAATCGATTTGATAGACACAATCGAAATAGACGCTGGCTCCGGTGGAGCATCACCTGGAAAGCCCCCAATCGGCGAATGCGACGGAAGAATGTTCAGACCTCACAAACACGATTGCTCGAAATACACTATTTGTAATTTCGGCGAAATCCTCGTGCAAACCTGTCCAAATGGACTTCACTGGAACGAGGACAGATGTGATTGGCCAGAAAATTCAAAATGCAAAAGTTCAGCGAGTCAGAGTGGAGAGGTAATCATACGAACAGAAAAAACTCATTTTTGATTCTCGTGTAACTTGATTGAACGATAATTATCGAGATCATTGGTACGAATTCAATGTTTCTTTGTTTCAGAGCAACTCAATACCGGAAGAAACAGAAACACCAGAAAATCCCGAGCAAACAGAGTTTCCAATTGTCGAAGAAATTACACCCAGTTACGTCGACCACGTTAGTTTGATCGATTCATCGAACAAACCGGAAGCCGTGAAGATTGTTTGTTACTTCACAAATTGGGCATTTTATCGGCCCAATGAAGGCAAATATACGCCGGAAAACATCGATCCCAATCTGTGTACACACATTGTTTACGGCTTCGCCGTCCTCAATGGCGAAGATTTGGTGATTAAGTTGCACGATTCGTGGACGGACATCGAAAATGACTTTTTCGGTAAAGTCACAGCCTACAGAGCTAAAGGAATTAAAGTTCTCATAGCGATCGGTGGTTGGAACGATTCAGCCGGGGATAAGTATAGTCGATTGGTTAACAATCAAAGGGCCAGAAAAAAATTCATCAAACACGCTCTTGCCTTCATAGAAAAACATGGCTTCGATGGACTCGATCTTGATTGGGAGTATCCCGTCTGCTGGCAGGTAATTTCACCGACAAATCCTACATTGATTTTTTGTTTTGTTTTTATTTTTATCTTGCTATATTTATAAGGTTTTTCTTGTAAATTTTCTGCAAAGATACTACCTCAATTTTGTCAAGAACCACTGCAGCGGTTTAATGCAAAGAATTAACAAAATAAAGGCAACGCGAGCACTCTCGCACTCTTGTATTCACAAATATGAAGTTTTTCGACTTCTTGCAATTCTCAAACCGCTATCGCGGGAAAACGGTCGGAGATATCGAAAATTTATAGGGAACCTTATTTTTGTCATTTTTGTTTCTCTTTCTATTGGTTCTTGTTAGAAGTCGATCGGTCTACTGAATCTCGAGATATCTCTAATATACGACATTGAAAAAATCGTTTTTTTTTGTCTTTTTGTTCCACTGGCTACTTTTTCATATCCCCGATATATTAATTTGTTTAAACACTAATTACAGGTTGAATGTGAGCGAGGGCCATCTTCGGACAAACAAGCTTTCGCGGCGTTTGTTCGAGAATTGAGTTACGAATTCAAGCCAAGAAAATTGTTACTCTCGGCTGCTGTGTCGCCGAGCAAACGCGTTATCGATCACGGCTACGATGTTCCTACCCTCGGCAAATATCTTGACTGGATTGCCGTCATGACCTACGATTTTCACGGAAATTGGGAGAGAAAAACTGGCCACGTAGCACCACTCTATTATTATCCAGGCGACGAATACGATTACTTTAATGCCAATTTCTCCATGAGATATTGGATGGAAAAGGGAGCACCAGCTTCACGGCTCATTATGGGAGTTCCATTCTATGGACAAAGCTTCACACTCTCCAGTTCTTATAACACGGGACTTCAATCACCGACTTCCGGCCCAGGCGAAGCTGGAAAATTCACCAGAGCTGGTGGTTTTCTCTCATTTTACGAAGTAGGTTCCAACGAAAAGTATTCTTTTGATTAATTATTTGCTTATTTTTTTAAATCGTCCTAATTTTTGGTGTAAATTTTTCTTTACGTTGCAAAAACGATCTATGTTGACAATAAATAACAATTTCGTTGCATTCCAACGACGCAAACAAATTTTTAGGCGAACAGAGTCACCATTTAATCCATTAGCAAGTTATGAACTGTCATTTCGTAACTTTTCAACATGAATTACAAACTGGACAATATTTCGTTACAGATATGTGAAAAAGTCAAAAATGACGGATACAAGGTAACGAAGGATCCGCAAAGTCGTATCGGACCCTACGCGACACGTGGTAATCAATGGGTCAGTTATGACGATGTGTCAAACGTGTTCAAAAAGGTAAAATTTTCGTTATAAACATTTGTTTATTTTGGAAGTAAAAAAAAAAAACTACAAACAATAAACCTTGAAATATTGAACAATTCACCACTAAGATTATCGTTTGATTTATTTTCAGGGCGAATTTATCCACGAACTTGGCCTCGCAGGTGGAATGGTTTGGGCGTTGGATTTAGACGATTTTAATAACAATTGTAAATGTGGAAAGTATCCTCTTTTAACAGCACTGAACCATGGCGTTCGAGGAAAGAAATTCTTCTCAAAAGATTGCACATAGTCCACAGGATCATCACAAATCTTTCGCGCATCGAACTTCCTATCACTTTTACCACATACGTCGTCCACTAAGAAATTGACGAATCGTCGTTCGTACGAACCGACGGTACATCCCACTTATTAGTTTAGACTAAACGTAAGATTTAACATTAATCACACACTTTTGTGAAAACTACGATATTCTTAAAGAAAACAAAAGGCCACAAATGGCCTTGTTATTTCGGAAAATAAAACTCTTCCGGACGACGTGACTGCTAAGTTTTTAAATCGAGACACTTTTTACGTTTCTTTCCATTTCTATACATGAAAAAAAAAAAAAAACAAAACAGAAAGACACTTTTGATTATGGTAAATAGGAGTCATTTACATTTTTCAAAATCCTGAATTTAAGTTCGAAAACAAAACTATTTTCGTTTTAGAAAATACCATTTAATTCAATTTTATGATATATTTCAAGTTTTATTAAATAATCAATACAAACGAACAATATTTTTTTATTTTTATGAAAAAATTAATTCACGAGCTTCATGTTAGTAATGATGTTTGAAAAATATTGAATTTTCAAGAGATCTAACCATCGAGAATGATTTTCGTGTGAATTAATGTCAAATTATTGTTGATTTTTCTTTTGTTTTCAAACTATATTGATTATTTTTATATCATCATTTGTATTGTTAAAATACATAATTATCTTCCATGGGTTTTTATTCCATAAACGTCGCGTCGTCTGCGAAGACTTGATCAACGATTTCATTTCGTATCAATGTTGAAATAATACTCATTTCTGTATTTGTTAGTTTTAATTGAAATAAAATCGATGAAAAAAATAAAAAATAAACTGTGCACTTTTTGAAAAATAACCTCCTTCCCCAAATTTTATAAAAAAAAAAAAGCTTAGACTTTATTTCGCTGTATCTCCTAAACTAAATAGTCAAAATTCTTGATTTTTTTAGACTAACTGCATCACATGTTTCTCAGTAATTGTCAAGAGAAAAAAAAAACGAAAAAGACTGTAGAAAAACGTTTCTGCGAGAGTAGAATTTTAATTAATCTTAAGAAATAAATGATTCTTTGTGCGATTATGCTCTCGTCCCTATTTAGAGATTTCTATTGAATCAAAGCAGAAGGTTAAACAAAAGTCAAGTTGGACGAGACAAAAAAAATGATGAAGATATTGACATCAGTGTATACGTGACAAGTTTTGATCACGAAAATTAAAGAAGACGCTGTTCGAACGTTGAACAATAGACAGTCTGTTTGATATAAAAGATCAATTTATGCCAAGTTTTATATAACGGTGATATCCAGGAAGAATTCATTATATAATTTGATCTCGGAATCACAAGTTTTGCTCTTTGTGAAATTCAATAAAAAATCTCTCAAATGGTATTGTAGTTTGTTGAATTTTTGGAATCCAAAGAAAACATTTTTTTTTTATTCACTAGAGTGACTAATTTTTGAAATCGTCTCAGTTTTTCTTGCCAAATTAGTTTTTTAGTCCGAAAATCTAATTATCCATATATCGTAGCTGAACATTGCCATTAAGTTTTGGGTTCTGCTGAAGGAATTTTGTCGCATTTTGACTATAAAAACTTCTATATATATATTCACTGTTAAGTCTTTGTTTCAAACTTCGATATCCATTAGTGAAAAAAAAAATTTTGTCCGCTCATAAGAGGCTCGGTAGTGGGGTCAACATGAATGAAGATCGCTGAAGCACTGTGATCGATAAAAAAGAATAAAGCATTCAGTGCACATCCAAGCGTGAACGGGGAACGACGTTATTTTGTTTTGATCCCGAGGATCGTTAAGTAACCCAGGAGATTCGATGTATGAATTCTCGTTGTGCTATCGTGATGGAATTCAAAAAAGGTAATTTGACGAATAATTAAACATTAGCTTTGCAGAAAAAATCCAATTTCATCAATATCGTGAATGATTTATAGTGGAATCAGAATTTAATATCAAATTTATCTAAATATTTACCAAATTATCAAAACCGTATGTTTTCTGATACAAACACATGACTTTTGAATTTTTATGTTTATTGCAATTTAAACGAAAATTTTAGTAGCACAGATAATTTCAATTTCTTTGTATAATTTTATTTTTAGCTAATGATTCATTTTTGCCGAAATCTTTTCATCGCATTTATCGTTCATTAGAAAGTTTATATTTGAAGGTCACTATACATTTTTTATCATTATTGCTTTCAATTCAAATCACTGTGTCAAATTATTTTTGAACGTGCATCGTTTGAGAACAACAACATTTGTTTTTTTTTTTTCATTTACTATATTTTGAGTTTTGTAAATTGAGCCAATTTTCTTGCAGAATTGATTTTTCAAGTCCCAAAACTAAATTGTAGAATAAACATAGTCAAAGACTGAGTATAAATTTGGAGATTCTGATAAAACTAATTACAGAATTATTAAGTCTGATGACTGAACTTAGTTTTTTATAATTAAATGTTATAAATGGTGGAGTTTGATATTATGCATTTTTTTAAATATAAGTCTTTGAGTGAAGAAAATATTTTTCTAGAATAATTTTGTCACCTTCCGAGTGAAAATTAGTTATTCAAATAATAATGTCAATGCAATGAACATATACACATCATTTTTCATCGAGAACTGCCATAAAGACGACGTCGATAAAATTCCATTTCGAGAACCAGGAAAAAAAAAACATTGAGTGGACTGTGTATAATTGTGGGAATGCGTCGATCGCGGTTTGTTTATAAAAATGTGATCGTCACATTGATCAGAGAGTTGGTAAAGAAATATGTCAAATATACATACGTCATTAATGGGATGTTACATTGGATAATATACATAAATATTATCTGTTGATAACACACGTCATCAAAAAAGTTGAGTAGAGGCAAAAATTGTACGGATTGCTGATAAGCACAAATCATTCAATAAATTTCATAATAACAAATGCATTTTTAATTTAATTAAGTTTTCAAAGTTCGACAAAAGTACACGAAAAAGACAAATTCCGAAAGCAAACGTCAGCGCTTATTTAATGGGACGACTTTTTCGTGATAATCTCAAGTGTTTGAAAATTCTTTACGAGAAAAAAAATATATTGTTGATAAGCAACCGAAATACTAAGACGTTTTTGTCAAGCGTATCGTGCTCGTACGTATCGGTTTATTAATTGGGACATTCACCGTATCAATAGAATTAATACAAAAGCAAATCGAAGGCTACCGCTCATCCGAAAGTTTTGCCATTTGATTCCGTGTAAATTTGTTAAATTCTGTAGACTTTGTGAAGACACTTCCCGAGAAAGCGTTTCATTACCACCAGCTGAGCGATATCAATGTAATGTGAACGTATATTATCAGAACGGACGACTGATAACCGATAGAATGTGGTCTATGACCTCCCCACTTTCCGTTTTTCAACTTTCTATCCGATTACACGATTGCACATTTGATAGTCTAAATAACATCGTTGCATTTTTTTACTAATGCAATAGGTCGAATGTCAAAACAGCCAACCTCCAGAAACTTAAAAGTTTCTATTGGCTCTTCAGCGGAATATATTTTCGAAATACCATAAAAGACGTCGATAAATGCACTCGTCGCTCTTTTCCGCGCTTTCGGTTTCTTTGACCCAACAAAATCAATAAAAAAATAACATTTTTGATGTGCGATCTACATTTCGTACGAAAACAAACAATTTCCGAAGCTCTCCTTTATTCGTGCTGTATTTCTTTCCCCTTCAACTTTGAGCCAACAGTTTATTTCCGTTCGCAATTTACAATTGAAATTTTACACAATTATACACGGTGGACGCCGCTGAATGAGGGCCGACACTCGATCAGTTATGATGGTCGAAAACATTTTCATTTAAACGAAAAAGCCAATAATATCATTACTTTTTTAATGACCTTATTATCCTATAATTCTTTCAAAGTTCGAGGACCTATACATTGGATGCCCTTGGGGAAATATAGAGACGATTCTAGTGTCGTGTTTTTAGCGGTTTAGAAATTTTTACGTATTCGCTTATATATATCGCTCTTTAACGGTTTTCATCGAAACATGAGCATTTTCGATCGATACGATTAACACGTTTTGCACCTAATGCATGTATTCTTTACTGTTATCAAATTTTCATATTTTTACATGTTGTACTCCCTCCATTTTATTCTTCCAACGAAATAAATTTTCATCCAAAATTTCGCGAACTTGTGCGATACGTTCAAATGTATCGACAGCATAAATTCAGTTCCGTCTCCTCCAAAACATTAATGTCACTTTCCACTTTTTCTTAATTCATTGAGCAATTGAAAAATGTATGATAATAATTTACTTACCCATGCGAACTGTTCGCCGGAAAACGTATTTGCAGAAAAACAGCGTGTTGCCAATGTTGCTCAACGACGCTTCGGTGTAGTAACATCCTTTGTAAATAAAAACTTTTCTTGCCTGCCACACGCGTAAACACAAATAGAACAAAAAAACAGTACCGTTACAACAAAGGACGGAAATAACAATTATGACGATATAAATATATAAATGAACACACACGAGGTTTTGTTTTATGTTGATTTCTTGTTTTCCCTCCTTCGCGTCTGGTATGCACATGAAATCGCGCGCACTTTGGCCAACATAATACTAACACGGTGGGCTATTGGGCATGCGCCTCAAAAAAAGAAAGCGACGAAAAACGTATACACAACGGACGACGGACCGCAGCAGAACATTCGTATGCTCTATTGTAAATAGTGTAAATGACGAATCTGTCATTCGTTAATGCACTTCTGTGATAGTTAGAATAAGCTAATAAAGCGAAATGGTTTCAGGTACATAGTGACAGTTTTTCTTAATATATTTTTTATTTTTTTCGAAACCTTGGGCTGTTTTACAATTAACCAGATGGATTTTTACACACTGTATTTTTCTTACAGACTCGGAGGCCTCTCTGTGCCTTGGAAATTCTAAGATTCAACCTGTCACGACGGAAACAAAAAAACATGTAAGTTGATTTTTATTCGGTTTTTTTTTTTTCTTTACAAAACAAGTTTAACTTTTATTGAATGGTTATTGAAAAAGATCTCTTGTTGAATAGAAGTTTTGCTTTAAATCACATTATGCTTTATTATTTCCGAGTCAATATCGACTTCCCATTTCCGTTGCAAAACAATCAAAACAATGAGCAAGACTTCGAAACTCGTCAATATTTCACATTACGTCTATAGGCAAATTACTCTTTTGTTTCATATCTTTCGTACTTACTGTTATGTATAGTTATACAGAATCATTATCCTTGCTAATGAAGTTTGAAAAGGCTATAATGAATAAGACAATTATTCCACGTCTGAAATTTCATTTATTTGAATTTTTTTTAAATTTTTCATTATCTACCCCCTGAGTTTTATCATTAATTTATTTCATTATCGACAGATTCGTCTCAAATTCATCGTAATTGAAAGAGAAATGGAAGAAATCTTGAGAAGTGAGGTTATGTCGTAAAAATGTTCATTTTTTCAATATTTTCAATTTATTACGAATATCCTGCGTTTTAAAAAATGCAATTATTTGAAAATGCAATTTGATGAGGTCGTTCGATGATTTCTTATAACAGCTTGATCGTTTTCTATATACATATTTCAATAAATTATGCGAATGTTAATGAAAAAGTAAAAAAAAAGTACTTCTCGGTTGACCTTTGTCTAAATGTTTGCTAGTTTTGAAAATATTCGTAAAATTGTACCACAATTCCCTAATAATCGTACACAAACTTATTTCCCTGATTATGGCTAGTGTTCAACCTCTAATTCCATCTTACTCGTACTAAAAGATTAAAAACCCTGCGAATGCTGATATAAATCAACTACTAATACTATCGCAAAGCTCGTACACATAGAGGCATTTCATAAATAACTCGAGATTATGTCATGTATGGGTGTCTATTTAACTAACAGCTTCATTCATTCTTTAACAGTCATAACGTGGTCTTGACATGAGATTACAGAGTCAATGATCTTATCTCTGCTAATTTAATTTGCTTCAATGAGTTCAATTGGTAGGTGAGACATTGCTAGATGTAGAAATTGCAATACATATGAGAGAATCAATGAGATCTAGGGAAAGTTGCACAGAATGTTTGCATAACTGCAGATTGTTTGATACCATTTCCTTCTGATGGGACAAATCACTTATTCAGTGTTATGATTTGTTTTTTCCTCTATTACTTTTGTAAGCTTTAAAGTTTGTGATCAAGTTGAATGTATAAAAATTGTGCAGGTAAATGATCATGGAAATAAAATTGATGATAAATTTGAAAAAAGGATTTTTCGTTTGGTTTTTTCATTAGGAATTCCCTGATGAAACAGTGGAATCAACTGGATGGACTCCGTTGCTTATACTTTGCGGAGCAACGGGATGTCTTGGTTCTGCATTGCCAGCAGGATTTAACATAGGAGTCATCAATAATCCAGCCAATGTTTGTATTTTTCATTAGTTAAGTTGTAGTTTATCTTCCGATTCAATGGTCACTTCAAATTACAGATTATACAAGCATTTTGTAACGATAGTATAGAAGAACGTTATGATGCAACTGTGACGACGCATCAAATGCAAACAATATGGTCAGCAGTTGTATCTATCTTCCTGGTCGGAGGTGTCTCTGGATCCCTCATGGCTGGCTTCCTCGCCGATAAATTTGGCAGACGAGGAGCTCTCGCCGTTGGACATATATGTGGGATTATTGGAGCTGTCATGTTTTTTGTTGTGCCAGCTTTAAACTCGATCGAACTACTCATGCTCGGTCGTCTTATGGTTGGTGAGTCCGAGGAATTTTCAGTTTAATGGATAATATGGTAAAAAAATAGTAATTTTGTTATTATTAACGGGGAACTTAGTCGTCCACGAAATTCGCAATCTAGAGATTATTTTTCTACAGACAGAGATCCAAAATATTGGGAGCTCTACTGAAAAGAAAAAAAAAGACATTTCATTACATTCCAAAGAGCCAATCTTAAACATTATATTTTTCTGATTTATCCATATTCCTTATCCAGGTCTCTCCGGTGGCCTTGCAACGAGTTTACTGCCAATGTACATGACCGAAATAGCGCCATTGAAGCAGCGAGGTGCGGTGGGTGTTCTCTGTCAACTTGGAATAACATGTGGAGTTTTTCTCGGCCAAGTAGCTGGTCTTGATGTCGTATTGGGTAAACCAGATACTTGGCACATTATGTTGGCATCGTTCGCTCCGCTATGCGCGATAGCTCTCGTCCTTTTACTATTCATGCCCGAAAGTCCAAAATACCTTTACATCATAAGAGGACAGGAGGCCAAAGCTCTCGAAGGTTCGTCAAACATTCACCACCTCAATTTATATTGAAAAAATTGACAAAAGAAACATTTTCTTCATTCATAAAAAGTGTGAAATTATAAATGTGTCAAAAACGTATGCTTGCAGCACATGAATGCCGAGTAATTTTTCTAGCATTTCAGAGCTCGCTCGACTACGAAATCAGGACATATCTATGCTTGAAAATGAAGTACGTTCGCTTCAAGAAGAATCAGCAATGCGTTCGACGATGGAAAATTGGTCAATTGGACGTCTTCTGAAAGATCCAACCCTGAGACTATCGGTCTTTCTCATCTGTTGCTTACAATTTGGCCAACAGCTTAGCGGTATAAACGCTGTATTTTATTACTCGAATGACATATTCCTGAAAGCTGGATTAGGCAAAGTCGGCGCGCAATATGCGACCCTCGGAACTGGCCTCATTAACATCGGCATGGCCGTTATATCCGTTCGAATCATGTCGCTTTTCGGTAGGAGAACACTTTTCCTCACAAGCTGTTATACGAGTCTGGGATGCCTCGTTTTTCTCACAATCACCATTAATCTAATTGTAAGTATTTTCTCGTACTTATCAACAAAATTTTCTGATCAACGTTCAAATTTTCATTTCGATGAAATGAACGATTTTTTCAAGTCAATCAATTGCGATCTTTACAAACGTTGTTATTATTTTCTTCAAAAATCTTCATCGTTTGGCAATGAATTGCCATTCAAAATTCGCATTCAGCTCTAACCCCAAACCTCTCGTTGGCTGCGGATTAACTCGCGTAACATTGAAACACTAACGAAATGTCTTTTTAGTTTTTACGTCACACGTTGAACAGGAACGAGTTATGCAAAAAGTTTAAATTTTAATATTTGCGTCAAAAGATTTCAAGTCTATGAATATAGTGTTGCAATTCAATGAAAACTTTGTTAAAATCATGAACATTACAATCTCGTTCAATGGGATAAAATAATCTGTTCAATGATTTTTTTAAATTCTTTTTATAGCACACGGCCTCTTTCATGCCTTGGTTGTGCGTGATTGCCGTGCTGGCTTACGTCATGTTTTATGGAATCGGACTTGGTCCAATACCGTATTTCATTGGATCGGAGCTGTGCGACGTTGGTCCAAGACCAGCTGCGATGTCACTGGGTAGCGTTTTTAATTGGGGTGGAAATTTCATCGTTGGAATGATGTTTTCATCGGTTCAAGGTGTCCTCGGTGCCTACACATTTCTCATATTCGTAACGTGTATTTTGCTCATGATCCTATTCGTAAGGTAAGTTTGGTTCAGTGTTTAAAAACCATGTTTTAAACAATCTTCTCCAAATAGTTGAAATTGTAAGAAAAAAGATTCATTTTCAGAACATATTTGCCCGAAACACGTGGACGAACAACTCCAGAAGTTGTAGCAACAATGACCCAAGGATTCAAGTCTCGGCCAAACAATGTGTTGAACGCTTGAATTTGCGAGGAAAACGGGTAAACGTAAAACAGCGAATAAGAAGAAATAAAGAAACTGGGCCAAATATTTTTTACGATAAATTTTCAAAAACATGTGATACAGAATTTGCTATACAATTTTCGTTTTTTTTTTCGGTCGTGCAATCCAGCGCATGAATTACAAGTGCCTTGCAACAATAGGCGAATCGATAATAATCAGAAATAAATATATCTGCAATGATTTTCCTGATACTATCGAAGGAAAATCATCGCTGGTTTTCCCTGACGAGTACAATATTAAAGCTGAAGGTGTTTTTCGTACTTACAAATCATACATAATACAGAGAGGTGCTATTTTAGAGAATGCAACAATAATAAGCGAATGTACAAAGAGAATTCAGAATAAGTAGAAAAACAAAATACAACGAAATGAAGTTTATAGAACTAAACTAACATGAACATAGTATTTGAGTTCAACGATTGTCGACGAGTGTCGTGACATAATTATATCGTTGATTAACAGTCGAACAATTTGTATTAATGTTCTAATCAATATTTTCAAAGTAATTAAGCATTGACAATATTGTTCAAACAATATCATCTTTATGTGCGATTGAATTATTGGCTAAGGATTATTCTTCGACTCACCTCCACAGTCGCATAGTCAATTGATTTATTTTTTCGTAAAAAACTAAGCATAATACGGTGTGTGGCGCTATCCTTATCCACGTTGGAAATACTCCTTTGTAAAGACCCATCACACCTTCGGTTCTTGCAATTTTTATCAAAGCGTCAATGACACCGCGATAGAGCAGTCCTTTTCCATTCGCATCGGTTCCTGCATATGATTTCACATCAACAAACGTTTTATTACCGAATTTTGTAACGCGACTAATTATTTGTCGAATGAAATATTCACGGAGAAAAAAAATGTTTGTAAAAATGACGATAAAAAATTACCCTGATTGTACAATCTTGTTGCAACAACGTCGAAAGGCTGCATCGTAACAGCAACACAATTTCCAGCTATCAAAGCAGCCATAAATGTTTGTGTGATCGGTTGATCTGGAAAGGCCTGTAAAACGTAATGAAATGTTGTTTTTTTCGTTTCTTACGATGTTCTCCCGGCGATGTGCTGAGCAAATTATCTGATAATTCGTTTACCCGCTCCTTTGAGAAACTTTTTCAATATACAAATTTTATTCGATCTTTTTAAAATCATTTGAAGCGTTTATAGTCATTGGAAATTCTTTTTTAACACAACGTTTTGGAGAACGTATAAAAATTCGATTGTTTGAATCACCTAATTATCAAAAAGCAACTCATGAATCAAGCTTCGAACATATGTATAAAAATATTTAGATAATCTCATTTTTAAATCGATTTAATACGATAATGATCAATTAGAGAGGATTTATAATTTTTCAAAAACTCTTCAACGGCCAGGAACTTCCACATATTATTAAGTAGGAAGCTACATTTTTGTAAACAAGATAATAATAATAAAACGCTTATAACAATTAAATGTAACGAAAACTCGTGGGAGCTACGAATTTTCGATATAAATGTTCTTTCGCCAACTGGAATAAATATCGAAAACGTCGATAATAAAAACAAACAATGATTGAGACTCAATGTTGTCGCTCTTCAGAGTTAAATTCAAATTTAGCGAATTATTTTCTAGTCATTCCGACTAATTCGATTTTTCATTAGTGAATAAGTTGTAAACTGAAAGTCATGCTTCGACCATGATTTCTGAACCCGCACAAATCAGATAAAAATGTAAAAAACAACGAAACGAAACGAAAAATTGTTAAGAATTGGGGCTTGCAACTTCTACTAATTGTTTTCAACTTTTTAAATTGTATAAATGAACTCACGTCCATTGATTTGAGCCAATCGGATGCCAACGAAAAAGTGGTCAATTGGGTTGAACCACCAATGAATAAACGTGGAATGGCCGCTTGCCACCCTCGAAATAACGCAGTAATACCGCCCTCCTGCCATAATCTGCGAAACGCTGAAATTGTCCCTGCATGCTTGTGTTGAAAACCAACAGAAATAGCTTCGGCTGATTGAGCTTGCAGTTGAGTCTTAACCTGAAATTCAAACCTAGATTTTAGTTGGAACGTCCAATATTGTGCATTCAGACTAAACATTTTTCGAAATCTAATTAAAAAATAATAAAATTTATAACTCCAATGTTCAACTGAAATAAATTGATATTTTATATTGTCTAAAAATAGTCTGTTTTTATAAAACGCTGTAACAACAACAAGAAAAATTAAACATTCATGACAATTAAGTAGCAAAGGAAATGAAGAGTTTTGCATAGAATATTTGACACGCGAAGTCTAGGAAACAGTTTTTGTATCATTTTTTTCGCCTTGAATGAACAAGGCCTTATCAACGTAACTTCTAGCCACACAGTCACGTTCAAAAGTTTTCTTTCCGATTAATATTTGAAAATTTCGATATAACTTTCGGAATAATTGATTAATGTTAGTTATATTTAATAGAAATGTAAAAACATGTAAAACTGAATAATTTTTTATTACTAATATCTCAAATACGATAGAATGAATCTTTTTGATATTTTGCACATAGTTTCATAATAGAGTCCGGAATGTGTCTTAAAAATAATAAAATATCTACAGAAATTCCTCCCAATAATTTCCTCAATTATTGTATGAAAAAGTACAGTATATTTTTCGCAATGAATAAATTGAAAGAAATTACAAATAAATGTGTGGTCATAATATTTATTTTTACCATGTATAGTGGACTTCCTAAAATAGCACCAACACTTCCGGCTGTTCCGCTAACCAAAGCGGTTTTCAATATGTCCGTTTCCCCCTTGGAGTTAAGGGTTAACTCGTAATTTCTTGCCATATGAAAACCACCGAGACGAATGCCATTGAGAACAACTTGAAAAGCAAGTGCTGGTACAAGACCTGCCTGAAGAGCTAAAATTCCTTCGTGTTTCGCTATCGTATACGCCGCGTGCAACGTATTCTTATACATTTTCTGGTAAGTATCACGAGCGGCAAGTTCACCTTGCAGTTGTAATCTTATCTTCACGACATCGGTAGGATTCGTAAAAAATCCAGCTCCCATTGCAGCCAAACCGCCCATTACGAATTCCGAGCCAGGCCTGTATATACATATTTGCAATGATTATTTTAATCACACAGGGTATTCCACGATCAATGCTCATGATGTAAACTTGAGTTCAGGGTCAAATCCCGAGTCGAAAACTCTGTAGTAGTGTTTTTTTCGATACAAAGTAACATTTTTGTCAACATGGTTGGATGTAAGGGATATATGTGACTATGTTAGTTTAGTCCTCACAGTGAATCGAAAAAAATAGCTTAGAGAACGATCACTTTACGATTTTTTTTATCAGTTCTAAGGGCTAAACTAATGAAGATAGAAAAGTGCCGCTGGGGTATATTTTCTGGGAAATTTTATGTGCTATAAGATTAGTCATATTGGATTTTATTCTATCTCCAATTAATAACTCAAAAGAAGAGAATCCCGTAAATATATCTATATTTATCAAACTGCAAGCCACGTTACGTGGATGCACGTTTAAAAATAAAAAGCGATTCGTCATATGACATATCATGATATATTATTGACACAAAAGGTGCTGTCATTCGTTCTAAGCACAGATCGATATACAAAGTTTTGTCGTGCAAGCGAACGCGCCCTCGAAGGCGGAAATGCACTTGGCAATTGTCTTCCATTAAATAGTTACAATATAAGAATCGAAGTTATTTAAATAAAAAATAAAAACGATAACCCGCGATAACGAAAAAATATTTAAGAAATCTTTCGTTTTTATCGATTGAAAAAATACTTAAGAAAACGAAGAAAACATATTGCGTCACGTCACACAAGTGTTGCATTATATATAAAAATGTATATACAAAAAAAAAGCCTCCGGTATTCGATTGGCGCCGTTTTGGGTCGTCTGCTTTCACACTGTTGCATAATCGCACGCATAAGTAAACACAAACGAAATAATGAGCGATTAATCGTTATGATTTGATATTAATAAAAAAATATTGTGCTTCAGGATGAGAATTAATGCCACGTACGTAGAAAATTCAAGTGAATTAAATAATTTGTCCTCACAGTTTTTTCCCGCTGCTCTCAGTCTTCGTTGGGCTGCTCATTCTTCCCGTATGTAACGATACACACGTGCTCCGTCGAAACAGCCACCGTATGTGATCGAAAAATATATATGCTGCTCTGTGTAGTGCACACTGCACAGCTGATGCAGCAGAAGCACAAGCCGAAAAGCAATACGTAAGAACTAACGTTGTAGTGTAGATTTGTCTCTTATAATGATGAGGTAGAAGTAGTACAGCGACTGGTAGCAATCACTGTAGGGATAATAACGTGTTTATGTGTATATGTACGGCTGAATGACACTTCAGTTTTATTCCACCATTCGTAATTTATTTAAACCCTAGAATTTTGAACCTCCATCGATATGTAGCGCGTCGAGAACCGTTCGTGGAGTAAACTCGATTTACCAATCGTTCAAGCGCCTGACGAAATATCTATTTGCTGTGAGTTTAAATAACTGCGTTTGGTGATGCGACGAAAGGAGTGCGCGGGGCTGTATACATTCAAAAGATATGAATCAATTTCTAAACTTGCGTCAGCTTTTTAGTTCCATTTTATAGCAGATCCCTCTCATTATAACGTTTTCGATGTTGTTATTTTTTATTCGGAAACCAATATTTTGCCCCTGCTGGAGCTAGATTCTCCAATCCCGTGATAACAATCATGTAAATATGAAAACAGTGTCGCACACAAGTGTTTTTTCACGTACACCTTGTGTTGTGATTTTTAAGTTCGTAACTGTCTTGTTACACTTGTTGTCAATCGCACTTCATTGATTTTGAGTTCCGATCTAATTATGCGTCTTCTGTTTGTATTTTTTTCTTCTGGCGCTTGGAAGCGACCAAACACGTCTCAGGATTAAAAACTTGATTTATTTCGTCCGGAAATCTACTGAAAGAAACGACAAGTGGAAATGAAAAAGTAGTCAAGTCGCTTTCAGATACGAGGTTAGGACAAAGTGTGAGATAAGCAGGGAATTTGTCAAGTGGAACGATGAACAAATAAAGCGGCAAATGGTGATAATCGTGAAAATTCTGTGATGCACATTGTATTGTAACGAACGAGAACTGCTAATAAATACACAATTTATTAAAATACCTATTTGAATTATGAAAATACTTCCTTATCTACGACATAAATAAATCACATTTCTTCATCGATCATGCAGTCCTCACCTATAGTCAAAAGAATTTTGTATAAAAGTCAGATAACATTTTGGAGAGATAACAGGGAAGAAGGATAGATCTCATTAATTTGATGAATTGTTCTCAGAGCATCAGTAGTGTCAATATTTCATCATTACTTTTATTGTCAGACTTATTTGTATCAAAAGAATGCTATCATTATTTTTGTAATTATAATTATTATTTATTAATAAAACATGTAGGCTCCGCAATTCATTGTATAACTGGAAGTCCGCCGCTGACTTTGGAAATTTTTGCTATTTCATTTTTGAACTTTGCAATAGTTTCCTTGGCTAAAGTCAGTTTTTCTTTGAGCTCTGAAACTTCTGTTCTTATTTTATTTCTAGCGTCGGTAATAGCTTTGAGAGTCGATTCCTTCTTTGCTTCAACTGAAAGACAAATATCGTTGTAACTAATTTATCAAATGCATTGTCTTGGCTGGTATCGTTTAAAGAATGTACGTACAATCTGTATCGTGCCTCCAAACGCCAAGGGTGATTGGTTTGCTAGAACTCAACAAATGTTGCATCAATGCTGTAGGGTCTTGAAAAACTATCTCTTCATAAAATTCTGAAACAAGACTTTTTCTGCCCATTTGAATCTCCGGAGTAGATTGGAACAATTTGAGAATGTGATAAATTGTAACCTATTTTGACAGAAAACAAAAGGTTTTATAAAGCTCAGAAGAAAGTTTGGGCTTTTCAAAGGAATTAAAAAACTCACAGGCCGCTCGTTGGGGTCGTGAAAATATATCTTGATGACAATCTCAAATTCTCCCCAGCCTGTTTCTGTCAATTCGTAAGGCGGCTTCGTTACTACTCTGTTCGGATTATTGTAACTTTCGTGCAACTTGAAATGAACTTTTTTAACATAAGTTGACATGTCTTCGTTGAGATATGGCTTAACGTAAACCGTCCACTGATGAGTATGTCCATCTTCTTCTCTTTTTTTGCCAAAATAGCGAGCCATGTTACCGTAAACTAATGGTTTCACTATTGTGAGGCCCTGAAAATAAATAAGTGCTTTTGTCTATTCATATTCTTTTGGAAACTCATCCATTAAGGTTTTTAAGTAGTTCTTGAAATTAGTGTTAACTGTTCTAAAACAAATATGTAGGAACGTTTTTGGTCATAACAACAATTTTCATGATATCAAAGTTTGCATTGTGAGAATGCACTGAAGGTATTTTTATAATTCTACGTTTTGTTTAAATAACAAAGTAAAACAGTGCATGAAAATTTTGTGCTCCAGTTGAGTAAAAATTGGGAATATTGCTGTTAATTTTATTTCGTTTTAGGTCGTGAATTACATTTGCAATAATTAACACAAATTATAAATTCAAAAATAGATAAGATGAGCGATTTGAATTTATTGACACGTAAACATGCGTGTAAATGTCAATAATGCTACGATAATACCTTCACTCTGCCACCCGAGTCCGGTCCAAATTCATTAGTCGATGCCATTTTTGATTGCTTTAAACTTTTTGAACATCCAAATATGTAGAAAAACGCAGAGAAACTGTCATTTCTCTACGCTTGAATGTATATTTATCGCCTCCGAGACATATTTGTTATCATTCAGCTGTGTTTCCTTGATTTTCACTGTTTTAGGTTATGTTTTCCGAAGAAAATAAATACAAATGCGAATGGCGCGATAGCGTAGCGTTGACATACGGGTGGATTCTGCATTAATAGGCAAAATCGCGGGTTATTCAAACCGGCACAGTTTCGAGATTCACGTGTAAGCTCGGACGCACGTGTGCACGTAAGCAAGCCGGGTTCGCCCTGATGCGAAACAATCAAGCACCGCGTCTGCACCTTTGCGCCTGGGGTATACGCTTGTCTGGTTATGTGCCTCGTAGGTACTAAGTGCGGGAAAGCGTTATAAAATTACTTTTGTGATTAAACACAAATGTTAGGTGTGAAATTTTTCGAGAACAAAGTTCACAGTGTGCGCAGTGTGATAAAGTCCAGTGTTAATTAGCCAAAGGAGCGTGAAGAGTAAATGACAAAAACGTGAGAATCATTTGTGCGGGATTGACATTAATAAATATTGAACAATCGTTATCATGGAATACAACTTCTAGAATGGAAGCAAACAAGTGCAACGTGTTTTAGTGAGGGTCTTGTGCAATGGATCGCAACTATGGGATACTCGAAGGATTTCGGCACACGCGACGACTGGATGACGAGTTCCCGAGAGGTGGAACAAGACATCGAACCCGGTGAGTAAATCAATCATTTTCATAGCATGGAATAGCCAGCATAAAAATTGAAAAAAAAAATTGAAGTATACTTTCTGGTATTTTCGATGTTAATTTTATCTCTGAGACTAGC
This sequence comes from Campoletis raptor, assembly GCA_948107755.1. Classification (NCBI taxonomy): domain Eukaryota; kingdom Metazoa; phylum Arthropoda; class Insecta; order Hymenoptera; family Ichneumonidae; genus Campoletis; species Campoletis raptor. Next base: position 13,437,695 of record OX403623.1, read on the forward strand.
AAGGCTTACCAAAGCTTGTCAATTTTTTAATGAAAGCTACTTCGTCATAAAATATTTTATCTGTAATCGGCAGCAAGATGAAGTTTATTGGCTGCTTCTGAATGTAACGTTCGTGCAGAAGGATTTTCACCGACCGAACAACTGATACATCACTTCGAATCTTTTTTTTTTTTGCGAGTGTTTAGTCAAATGAGATGGAAATGAGAAATCTATTAAATATAATAAAATATAGTAAGTCCAATTTTATTTGATGTGCACATCGAAGCTCTTTATTTTATTTTTTTAAACAGCGAACATAAAAATAGAACTAATCTAAAATTTACAAAACGTTCGTTTAATTATGCTTATCATCTAATAACATATCGATTCGTTCCCCTATTAATCTTGTGCGATTTCATCGTATGATCGATATTTCGAAAAGCCATCCATAATAATAATAATAATAATAATAATAATAATAAAAGCAGTTCAAAGTTGAATTATATCGGTGATACATATAACTTAATTCAATCACATTTTTAAGGGGGATTAAAATAATTGTCATTTTTCCATGAGTTCTTTCGAGAAGTTGAATTTGTCATTGAACCAAATTTAATAACTCGCGTGTCGTAAAAAAAATGATATAAAGACATGGGAGACGAACACAAGGGAAAAATGAAAAAACGTCTCCACTTAATGGTAAAGACTTTTGGGTCTTTATTCATATTCCCGGCCCCATCAATGCCAAAAACTTGTTTTTTTTTGTATATGATTAAAGCATTGGATTCCAACTTTACACAGCCATTGTCTTGAATTTGTGATTGACGTTTGAAAGTGGTTTTTTCAATTTTGGGAATGGTTGATGGGTTGCGACGACGTTCGGTTCTGTATTTTCACGATTGTCAGCAATCGCATCCTCACTCAAGCTCCGATGTTTCGTCTTGTTGGACAACTTTGTTTGTTTTTCTGTGACATTATTTGTTCGAAGGTTTTCCGAAGAAGCACCTCGTACAACGACCGGTTTGAACTTCGGGGCTGGCCTTGCGTGAAAAATGCGATTTTGTTTTTCACGTTCGATCATTTGGTCGAACATTTTTTTCTTTTTTTTCATTATGTTTTCGTCTCTTTCTTGAAAACTGAAAGGTGCATCGGCCATCACGAGGGGTTTACTTGGAGGCTTAGAGATGTTCGATGAAGGTTTAATTACGTATGATGGAACTGGCCTGGCACGGAATGATTTCGTCTTTTTTTCCGCCTCGTCCTGCTGATTTTTTGATATTTTTTTATTTATTTGCGATTCCTGCTTATTGTGCGATGCAAAGCTGAATGGAATGGCTTCAGTGATTTTTTTATAAGCGTTTCCAACAGGAATGCCACAGTGTGAAATTTCCTCGGCTCTTATAGACGCACCGTCTTCAGTTGAGACGACTGTTTGAACGACTTTTTTGCATGGTGTGTTTCTTCTCATTGATTCTGACAATATCGTGGTCGAAAGAATACTGCCGGTACATGTTTTATCCAACAACGAAGTCGATCCAGCTATGAGTGGTTTAAGCTCGGTTTCGAATTTTTTTACCACTTCCGGTGGATTCATCGATGTTTTTGATGAAAAAGGATGAGGCATCGTTGTTGATTGTTTGTCAATTTTGACCAATGGTTTCGGAGGATTCATCATTGTTTTTCGACTTGACGGTAATGCGCTCGAATTATTTGTTGGCTCCTTCGTTTTTTCGAATGCTACTTTTGGAGGATTCATCATCGTTCTGCGCAACGATGACTGAGAGCTTGTAATGGTCGACAATTTTTTCGTCACTTCTACTGCTTTTGGTGGATTCATTACCGTTCTACGTGTCGAAAGACTATCTTTCGTTATTTTTTCCCCAGTTATTGAAGGATTTATGGTGGTTTTACGTCTCGAGGATAAATCGCGGTTTTTAGTCGTGGGCTCGTCCGTTTTTTCTAAAAGTACTGGTCCATTATTTTTAGTCGTTGTCTTGGTCGATGGCAAAGCTCCGGTAGTCACGGTCGACTTTTTGTCGGAATTTTTCATTGAATCGTTACCTGTGGTCTGCTTAAGTTTCGATATCGTCTCCGATACGGTTGAAGTCGTTTTAACTTGTTTCTGGGAATTTACGATCGACTGCTTGATCGGATTGGGCTTCAATCGACTATTACGAATTTCCTCGATCTTCAATATCTTACGATCTTCTTGATTAGGTACGCTGACAGGTCGCGACCTATATTTACACCGCAACAGAGGCGATGTCGCGCATGTAAGTTTCAACGTAGTTCGCTTAACTTTTTGCAACGGTCCTGGCGCGTTCGATCCCTTACCGTCTTTTTTGTTGCAAGAACGGAAACGTTCTGGTGTACAATTCTGGAATTTGGCTAAAGCCTCTGCAAGAGGCACATATTTGTTGGATACACGTCTGTATTTCGAAGTACTTTGACGCCGGGGGTAGGAAGTGAGAACTGTCGGAATGCCTCGAGGATTCTTTCGATTGATCGGAATTGGCTGTCTCAATGGATTCACACGTTCCTGTAACTTTCCTAATTTTACCTTTGGTTCCTCCACTTTCTCCACTTTCTTTCCTTTTACAGGTTCCATTGGAGGCAAATCAATTTTGTCAGCAATTTTACTGACTGATGCAACGGCGCAGACGGTATCACTAGGACCACATTCAGTAGAAACACTTTTATCGCTCTCCTCTGTCGCTACCAGAGTACAGTTTTGTTCAGCATTTTCCTCCTCGCCATTATCCATGGTTTCTGAATAGTCAATAGCGTTCTCACTTTTTATACCATTTGGGCAATCATCAGAAAGTTTCTCACTACTGCCGTTGATCGATTGTTGTTTTGCTGTTTGAACGCCTCCACTCTCTACAGGTTCATCCGTGAGGACTTGGGGAGATGACAATTTTGTCAGCCTCGCACAAGATTTCTTAAGTAAATAAGTTCTCGGCGTAATTGACATTTTACCTTTTGCCAAATTTTTCTCTTCTGTGATCTGTAAATTTTTCATGGCGCTCGCTAATTCTTGACTGGAGCGTGTGGAATCTGATTTTGGTGTCCTGTACGGAGATTCGCTGACAGCCTTTTTAGAATTTGGAGTACTTGGACAACTGTGGTATTGCAAATCGCCCAATTGGTCAGGATCCGATTCCTCATGCGCGATATTAAAATATTCATCGATGTCTGATCTGACGCTAGCGTCAAAATCTACCCACTGCGGGGCATTTAGGCTATCCATTTTGTCCATTAATTCCAGTTAATGTGTCGTCGCAAAAAGATTAAGGAAAATCTTGTCAAGTTAATCACTAATGTCATAAAACTTCCGATGGTGGTGAAAGATCTTTTTTCAAAGACGATCAAATCTTGAAATCTGCAAATTTTATTTTCATCATCAATACTTTGTACTTTGGGATAAAGGTCGAGAGGTAATTAAAGAATTTTTAAAGTCTATTAACTATCTGGAATACAGTTCACGAATTTTTCTGGCTGAGGGTTTATTTGTGATTTTTTATTAATTTTTTTCTGTAATGTAACGATAATGTTTTCGCTTACCTCCATAATATTATGCACTGGCGACCAGCATTGTAATAGCAAATTCCCGAGTCCGGATGTATGTTTATTTTTGTTGCAGAATAATTTTTTTTTGTTAATTCGTAAATGTTGAAATCGATTGTCAAAGTGTCGTAATGCCTCACTTTTCTCGACGATAATACACTTCCAGACCAAAAACGTTGTGGGTCCCTCAATTATTTTTTTTCTCAGAATTGCCAGTAATGCGAGTTTTCGTTGCTCGTTCTCTGAATTGTGGTGTCAACCGTCAGAGAGGCTTTGGAATTCAAACGTTTGAGAAAACGTACGAGATTGGCTGAAAATATTTTAGGGTAGGTTGGCCTTGATCAGGCCGTCGAGTGGCGACAACTACCGGCTGCGCAGTAAACGGTGCGCGGAGGGGAGAAGCAGCGTCAATTTGCCGGTTACTTGAATAAGTCTTTCGAAAAGTTTAAGAATCGAGCTTCCTAGGATCAATCGATACATATTTTGAAAGTTTTTATTTAATAAAAGCAGTGTATAATTATTCAACCACAAGCATTATTTTTATGGGTTGGTGGAAGTTTTCGAACAAAGTTTTAAAAATGTGACACGAGAGGCGCGGCGCTTTTTGTGCTTGGTTTTTGGAGGGAGAAGGCACCTGACTACGCTGGCTTTTGTGTTGTGATAGCCTGAGTACATTTGAAATAAACATCGGGAATGCAGCTCCGTATTGGCAATACAGCTCTGTATCTTTGGATGCTTGAATTCGGTAAGAACGTTCAAGATGTTTTATTTTTAACCTCGAACCATACTTTTCTTAACCGTAAAACCCCCGAACTTTTTATCGCATCCCCGACAGCAGGAAATTTTTGTCTCATTTCCAGGTTCTAATACAATTACAAATAAAAAAAGTCGATTGATTTTTCAACTAATTACAATGATGATTGCGGTTATCAGTCAAAGAAAGTGAATAATTATAAGAACAAAGCCGCACACTAGGGCATTAGGGCCTCGACGCCTGATTGCATCACTCAGCTGATGTATGAAAACACGAAAAATGTGCACGAAAACAAGTCGAGCCGGTGTAACAGTATTTTTCCCACAGTGTTTACATTTGTCAACAAACAAAGGTGCACATGTTTTGGTGCGTCATCTAAATTACAAAGTTATTGAAATATAGGTCTGCTTTCACGCGGAGAAGATGATGAATAATTTGCAGGAATGGATATCAAGCTACGATCGTTTTTTTAGAGTTTTCGGTAAAAGTTTCGAGTAATCCACTATTATCATTATATCAGAGAATATAGATGAACGAGGAGAAGTTGAAATAGGAGAATGGTTTTGCTTTCATCGAGTTGACTGGTGAGAGCGTCGGAATTTTTATTTATCGACTGTGGTAACAACGTTTGAGGTTACTGATATAACCTGAAAATATAGATGTAACGTAACAAAAAGAAAAAGTTCTCAGCTCTGTTGTTGATGTGCTCAAAGAAATATAAATACAACAAATGACACGATATTTTTAAATTATTAGTTTGTTTTGTAAAGTAACAGAACAGTGAAATTTTATTTAATAAAGTTTTACGACAGCAAGAGATGCAAGTTGATATGGAAATATCGGAAAAAAAAGTCAGTTTATGCAGAGTTTGTTTGTCATCTAGTGAAGAAAACAAATGCATTTTTACCACACATGTGATACTCGGAAATTATCATTTGAAAAATGTGTGGCAAAAATTACGTTTTTACGGTGGTATTAAGGTTTGCATGTTTATTCCTCATGATTCGCACAATAAAAAAATAATTGTAACGAAGCAATGAATCATCATTTTTTAGGTTAGACAGGCAGATGGATTTCCTTCAAAAATATGCAACAATTGCATTTCCAAATTACGTGTTGTTGAAGAATTTCGTAAACAATGCCAGGAAAGCGATAAAAAATTGAGATTAATGAGAAAAAAGTCGAAATATGAAAGTACAGAATTTGATAAAATAAACAAGGTTTACAGGGAAAAACTATTTACCAAAAAGGCCACAAAAAATTGCTCAGAGCACATTTCTCAAAATGTGCAACCAATCGAGAATAAAAACGAAATTGAACAAACAAGGTCTAGAATTTTGGAAGCAGTGGCAGGTCAGCAAAAACTCAATTCCATGGAAAAATCCGGTTTAACGAGTGTTTTGAACTCGTGTCGGATTGTTGATGACAAATCAATTATATCGCTTGATAGTCAGAGTTGGAACGACTTTGCTGGAAAGTCTGAAAATTCTGAATCAGAGACAGCTGAAAATTCTGTCCTGAAAAAAAAGAAGAGTCCACGAAAACGATTGCTTAATTTTAGGAAAATAACTTCTATGCAGAATTTAAAAAAGTACAAAGAGAGACAGAGACGATATGTTAAAAGAACGAAACTCGCCAAAAACTCTGATGACAACAGAAATAAAAATGATTGCAAAGTCTTGACACAGCAATCAGACTTTGAAATCGTAGAGTATAAATGTACCAAATGCTGTAGAACTTTCAAAAGCCACGAGTCGTTGGAGGAGCACGAGTCGAGTCACGGTCTTGAAAGATTTGCTCAATTATCAGAGTTTTTGGAAGATCCTAAGCCCCTTGGATCGAGCAACAAGTCGAAGCCTTCGATATGCAAAATATGCAATAAAAAATTTCGCAAAGCTTTAACGATGGTGAGACATTTGCACGTGCACAAGAGAGAAAATCCTAGAGCCGTGTATGCAGTTTTGAAAGAGATCAGAGATAAAAGAATGAAAAATGGGTCAATTTTTTATAATGAGAACAATCAGAGCCTCAGGATGTCGATAAAAGTTGGTGGTAATGAAAATTCAGAAGATTTTATGCGAGACCGTCAGGCGATGTCTGAAAAGTCGAATATCTTCGATAACAGACCGAACGAAACAGAAATTTCCATTGCATCTCGATCCGACGAGATTTCTGAAAAATCAGAAATTCTCTGCGACGATAGATCGGCGATAAAGTTGATAAACACTTGGATCCGTGAAGAATTAGATTCGGAGAACGAGGGAAAAGGTTTTCCATGCGACAAATGCAACAAATCGTACATAACGAAAAAGTCATTGGCGAAACATGTAACGAAAATGCACGACGAGCTTTCTCGCTGCAATCTCTGCTCTGAACATTGTGTTTGTAACATAAAAATTCAAAAGAGTTATGAAATTACAGCAAAATCGAAACAGCATCGTTGTAACGAGTGCAACAAAACTTTCGAGCAAGAGAATAAACTCGAGAAACACATGAAAATTCATAAACGCGAAAAAGATGCAGAAGACAAAGATTTCAAGCGTTTTCTGTGTCATATTTGTAGCAAAACGTTTCGTCATAACACTGGCTTGATGTTCCACATGAGAACTCACACGGGCTATAAACCTCATGTCTGTAAATATTGTGGACGTGGATTTACCTCAAATTCTAATTGTATTAACCACGAACGTACTCATACCGGAGACAGACCATTTGTTTGTCATTTTTGTAGTGCAGCCTTTGCCAAATCTTGCACTCTAAAAGCTCACATAACAACGCACACCGGTGAAGCTAATTATCATTGTAAAACTTGTGGCAAATCGTTCAGGAGACTCAAGTATTTGAAGGAGCACAGATTCACTCATACCGGTGAAAAACCATACGTTTGCAAAATTTGTGGCACAGCTTACAGTCATTCTGGCAGCTTATTTGTTCACGAAAAAAAATGCAAAGCTCAGCACGATCATTATTCTGATGTCATCTCAAATTTCTCCAATGAACAACCTGCTGCTTACCAGTCGGACTTGACAATCGATCCCCCAATTTTGGACATCCAGACTGTCAGCGATGCTCTTGAAAATACTGATGATAGTAAAATTTTCATTGACGATGTCCAGACAATTAATCACATCACTGATGACGTCCATTCGAGTCATTTGAATGCTCGAAATTTTTTAAGCATTGGCCATATTTATCAGTCGTAAAAAAAGTTTGAAAGGTAGAGAATTTATGTACAAATGATTGAAAGAATTTAGACAGAACAAAAAATAAGGTTTTTTAATCTCTTAGAATATTATATCCAATACCCTTCTGTGATAAAAATTGTCATTTTTACATGCGTTATTGAAGTTTGCTTCGTTCAGACAGAACGAAAAGTAGGTTTTTTTATTCATAATTTTTTTAAGCTCGCCTCCGTCATGTTAATGGTGAAACGAGTATTTTCTTGAGAAATTGAGAGCTCAGAATTTAGCTGAAGCATGTTTTTGAAAGCAATATTATGTACATTAATGTTATCATGATTTACTGATAAATTTTTTTTTCAATTTACAAGAAATGGTATTAAATTTCTTTCTCCTATTGTCCCATCACTAGACATATATTTTAATCGCATTAAAAACTCGTAAATAATTCAATGTTAAACTTTGCATCATTGGAATGCCACGTAATTTCTTTATTTCTTATAGCAGACTACCAAAAATTTACTAAATTGTATGTCATGTTAATTGGACAATATTTTTACAATTTGAAAACTGAATGTATTATCAAAATTGAGACTATTCCAACAATTAGAAGAATAATTAATAGAAATAATATTTTCTCTTGTATGCAAGTTCGATCTATTAATCGATCATTTTATTTTGATCGCCTTTTTCTATTTTAATATCAACATTGATAGGAGTGAATTGATTTGTGAAAAACATCGATCTTTTCGTCAAAGGTATCGATAATTGTAGAAATTAAAATATTTCATAATATTTATTAATCAATTGTTCGGTTTATTCAATACCGGAAATCGTGGATCTCCATCAGGGCTCAGACGAAAAAGTTCCACAATTCGTATTTTGTATTTTAGTCATGCGAGATGATAGCAAAGAGCAGGCCAGTGAAAGTCCCACCTATGCCCCACCTCGGACACGTTCAAATCGGAACTCGTGCATCTCTCGTTTCTCTTTCTCTCTCTCTCTCTCTGTCTCTATCTCAGTCTTTTTATTAACTATATACGGAATAGGTGGTACAGAACCTCGGTAGAATCGTCCGAGACAAATCACTTCGAACCCTGAACGTGCGAGCGCACATTCACAAACGACCAAACAGACACGTGGTCATGAAACCGAATCGGAAATTTGTTGACATATGATATTTTTTTCATAGTAAATTTACGACGGTTGTGTCAATAACTAAAGTGAATTTTTCAACTAGTTCTATTATTTCTAAATATAATTACAACATATATTTTGAAATGAACTGAAACAAAAAGCTTTGCTAATTCGTGAGACAATAGTGTGGTCGGTTAAAAAAATTTAACAGTGAATTTTCGTGCGTTTTATTATTTCAAACGTTTGAAGAAAAGTGATACGTCGTGATGCAAAACGACCAAATGAGTTTTTGCATCATGTGAATCGTACAGATTTCGTGACTCAAAAGTAGCGAGGAAATAAGAAAACAGCTTTCGGAAACTGTTTGGTTATTAAAACCTCTTTGGAGGTCGAGATTTTTCTGACCTTGAGACAGGATTCGATCATGGGGAGAATCTTGATCGAACTTCTGTTCTTCGTGGTAAGATTTCAATGGCAGATTATCCTTGAAAAGTTCGACGATATATTTCTAGAGTAGCTCATTTTTCGATAGTTATTTTTTATTGCGGTTCATTGATGCAAATGTCAATATCATTTTTGTTTTCAAATTTTTTGTTTGTAAAACAAATGAGAAATTATTAATTGTCATAACGTCAAATTCAATGAAATGTTGAAATCCAAAGAATTATTATTGGAAATAAAAATAATTAAAAAATATATTTCCCCACTGTTGATAGCTAATAAAGAACAAAAAATTTTAATCAACGATGTAAAAGCTTCGTTTTTCATGAGAATCAGCAACGTTTGAGACTGAAAGAGTAAATAAATATTTCGACATGTCGATAATGACTCACACGAATTTTAATAGGATTACCATCCGATAATTGAATTAACTGAATAAATACGATGTACGACGGTGAATCATATGCCATTTGTAAATAATTAACCAATAGTTTTTCATTCAATCGATAGATTATTCGAGGCGTATCGTAGCTTAAAAGATTCTTGTAAAAACGATTAAAATCGTTAATGCAACAAACACAGTGTATCAGCATCCGGATGTGTCATTGTGAAACTCGTATTATTACATTATATTCACATGCGCGTGTAACGTTAGTTCGAGATCGAGTCTGGGGTCGTGCCAACGTAATCGACCTTATTTTGCATAAATAAATAAATGAATAAATAAAATACATGACAATTGTATTGACTATATATCTATATATTTATATTTTTACATAAAAAATATCCATGTGTACATACGTATTTGAATTGGAGATGGATGAATGTGAGTTTGTACACATTGCGTTACGCATTTTAAAATCAACCACACGCGCGTGAAAGTGGTATATGGTAATTTTTTCCTTTGAGGAGAGCATGAGAACGGTTTTGTATAGTGGGTGTTGAACGGGAACGAGCATTGGTCAGTTAAACAACTCACGAAACGAATGTGATAATTAATTGAAAATGAAAAAAAAGAAAACAAAATTCGATTAAAAATTAGTACAAATATTTCAACTCATCTCATTCTGATAAAAATTCGTCTGTTGAATCTTGTGATAGATTTTTTTTTTCACTTTTGAATATAAATTTATTTTGTCCTACTTACAAAGCAGTTCTGTGAAAGTAAATTTTCTTTTCGTGCCTTTGAGACAAAGTAACGAAATAAACGTGAATAAAATTTTCAAAGAATCTCTCGCGTGAGAAAATTTGATTACAACCATTTGACCTCCTAAAACATCGATGTAGTCATTCATGGGCCTAAAATGACTGTCAGCACTATTTCGTACGAAGTATAATCCATAGGAATTATCAATGTCAAAGACACGATTTCAACAGCGTATTTTGAGCTTTGTTAATCTGCAAAATTTTTTATTTCTAACAGTGTTTCGAGAATGTGCTAAAATCGAGAATACACGAATGCGACCTCGTTTTTTTTTATCGTTCACAATTCACAAAACTATATTCACATGGAAGTCGAAAAGTGTAATAAAAAACAAAATGAAAGGAACGTGCTAATTAGAGGAACAAGCATCTTATATTTTTCTAGCAACAATTACTCCTACGTGAAACCATATTTTATGTCTTTTTGTAATAAAACTTTATTTATCGTTGTCGTTTGTCCAGGCAGGATGACTGGGTACATAAAGTTGAAGTTTGCAATGTTTAAATCCAATGGAATTTCTTTATTTTATATGGCAAAGCCCGAAATTCGTATGCAGTGTCTGTTTACGATAATCAGACAGTCTTTTTTTTAAGTTTGAAAACTAAATCAACTAGAGAAGAGTCAAGCGATTTTAAATAATGGTTAAACAAAAATAACGAATAATAAAAAATGAAAAATAATTTGAGTGATCAGTCATTTTGAATAGATTGATTGTAAGTCTCATTTGAAGGTTGTAGGAATTTGCTAAAAATGACTTGTTTCGTTTTTAGAAACCGGTCGAATTTTTGTGAGCAGTAAATTTTCCAAATGATCAAAAAAGATCAATGTGTTCCAGTAGTTTCTTACGTCACTGCATTGGTCCTTGTGAACTGTAGTTAATTTAGGACCACAAATAATAATGGCAAGATGCTTGGACCAGAAGGCTAATTTTTTTTACTTGCATTTTTTTCCTTCAGCAATAATCGACCTCTTTACTCAGTGTTTCATGTTTATCACACATTGCTTGCTTGTCTGTAAAACTATGTGGATATACCGATTTACATTCTAACGAGAAGATACCCTTAACACCTTTCTTTTTTTTTTTTTTGCTAAAACTTGCACATTGAGGGCTCAATCGACTTGACTCATGGGAAATACCCACCTCGACGTCGATCTAGGTCGACCTTTGTATATACACTTGAGGATATCGGAGTATAAACGTTCGGTCTCGTTTTCGTGCCACCGATGACATCGTCACGTCTCGTCTCTTCTTTCTATCCATATATAAACATTTAATTTACATTACAAATCACATTTTTGTAGAGAACAAAGCACAAAATAATTTCGTTTTGTCTCTTCAATTCGGTCTTACACTTTACACTAACGTTTTTTTTTTTCATTCATTGACAACACTATGACTTTTTCGGTAAACACAAAGTTTTGTGAATTCGATACATTTTTCCAGTATTTAAAAAATTATGAGAATTGATCCTGTTCGTTGCACCCTTAGGTCTATGTAAGCCCTTAATAACGTTATTTAGATTAAAAAAAAAACTTTTCGCAATCGTTGCCACTTATGTTTGCTATGAATGTAAAATCCTATTAAAGTTTTCTTTGCGTTCATGGATTAAAATTCTGCAATAAATCAGAATATTATGATAATGATAAAAAAAAAAAACGGTATTCAATCAACAGGATTAATCTTTTCGCTCTCAAATATCGAGAAAAATCTAACAGGAATACTGCACTTGGTGTAATTGATTTGTTTCGTGATACATGTGCATGTGCATGTGTATAGCTAACAGAAGGGGTGATTTATCGATTTCAAGACATTACGATGTTTCATGGCACGTTAGACGAGACTAGCATTCATATATGTCTATAGAATTATTTGCAGCAGTTTACAGAAGTAAAGTGATGATTTTATATCGAGTCTTCAAGTATTTACTAATCAGTGGATTAAAAAAATAATTTTTCTCTAATATCCTCGATGGTAAAAATGAATAGTAAAAAGTCTTTGAAAGAATCTTGGATATTTCCCAATCGAATTATGAAAAATTATTGTTTAAAAAATGGTGTGCAAATTATTGAAATGTGAATTATTTTAAATTGACGAAGTTATGAAATTATAACATCACGTTTATACGTAATGATACAATTTTCGAACAAAAGAATTATTTGTTGGAACATATCCAGTGTTTTTTTTAATGTATTTTTTATCCTTCTCATACACGTAACTTGGTACACCTTTCACTTTTTCTCGATTCGAGGATAATTTTTTGTTTTAAGTTTCCGTAATGCAACGTGTATAATTGTGTGTATTGTTTTGTATTCGCGTGCACGTAACCACTTCAATGGTAAAAAAAAAGAAAGCAAAACAATTTCTTTGTACTGATAATTGAACAATTGACACACAGAACTCGGCTCTCGATTCTTTGGCATTTATTGGTAATATGACATTTAGTAGGTGCATGGATTTCCAAAACGTCCGCACCGTTAACATCATGCTGCATTAGTTCTCATGTCTAATTGATTAATTGAGCGATTAAATTCGTGAGACGCGCTTAGATTGTTAGGTTGACGTTTCCCTTGTAATCTTCATCAAGCGATCGAACGTACCACGTGATACTATTAGTTTCCACGTTGGTTATTCCGAGGGTTTCATAGTCAGGAGGAGCTCCATAGGATTTCAGCAAAATCGATGAGTTTACTTGATCTCAATTTTACAAGATTAGAGGCCATTTAATTATTACTATTTAAGGCAACGCAAATAATTAGTAGTTTGAAAAAATGAAACGATTTTTCAATGCAATTTGTAGTAACCAAATTATGGTTTCTTTTTATGAACTTTATTGTTTACTATTTCATTAATAAGTATGTTTTATAATAGAATAATCAGGAAAAATATTTTAATCATCCAAATTTTAAAGACTATTCTGTGTTTAAGAAGGGCGCGAACCCCATGAGGCGTTATACACAATCTCATTGAACGTCAAAGTTGATAAATCGAGTAGCTAATTGTAACGACTTTTTGTTTAATTTATAAATTTCGAGGATAAGCGGAATTCCCAACGATGAATAATACTTTCTCAATTTCTTGGAATACCCAATTTGCACATCATCGAGGATATTTCTGTCGTATGTGATATATAGTCGTCTGAAATATTGTCATTGGATAGGAAGAGAGAGAAAGAGAGAGCGAGAGAGGGAGAGAGGAGGGGAAAAAGTATTCTCTGAGAATATTTATTTAATTTACATTCGACAGGTGTGTTTGTTGGTCACCTCAACAAGGGGTAATCGAGGTCAGCCTTGCGGATCTTACGGATGTCCTTATCGACCTCGATACGAACCCTTCGTTCCTGCCCCACCAGGACAAACACCAAGATGCGCCAAACCTGGACAAACGTTTTGCGAAGTGCCAGATCATTATCCACAGTAAGATTAATCCTAGAAATATTATATTTACAGAAAATTTTGATCACAGTTTATTAAACAAACGAAAAATGCATTTAGACAACATTCAGTTATAAACTCTTTAAATTATTAAGTACCAACAAATGATAGTGGCGTCAGAAAAATTGAATTATTCGGGAATAATTACTTGATCAAACCTCTTCTTAATATATAACTTCGAATTATTTCTGATTTCGTTTCGTCAACCCATAATTTTTATCCTGTGATGGGAATGAATGCGATCAGAATATCCCAGACTACATTCTAAGGATCCATGGTCCATGATCGTGACCTTGAAATTATGTTACGTCTGCAAGATTCTGTTCTCTCTCTCGAAAGATTAAAATCTGCGTATAGGTATTTCGTTTAGATTCTTTAGAATCGGCGAATCGAAGTGAAGACGAGACCCCAAATATTCGAATATAAACCTGAGTGGAATGAAAACTTTATCGATTATTTTGTAAATATAGACTCGCCGTGGGTGTTTTACGCTCCGTTAATTTCAATCAAGTAAATCCTCCGAACTGCAAATGAACCTTTCATTTGTCGATTTTTTTTTACAAATTTGTTTTAAAAAATAACAAATTGTTTTTTCTGAGATGAAAAGGACAATGTTTTTTGTTCAAATTTGATAGTTTCTCGCTCGATAAAAAACCTGACGCTCAATAATGCGTAGAAATGCAGGAAGACTTTTTTCTTTCATTTTTTTTCTCATTCAAGATGCGACGTTGAGTAATAACGGGGGGACGAATTAGAAAATTTTTATGGGATATTACAGCTGAAATCACTGAAGGTCTTTTACACCCTCGAGCATTCGTTCATCAATTATGTAATTGACCTAAAAAGCTCACGTAATTTCCATCGAATTTTACTCTCGATAATTTCTGACAATCTGACCTCTGGGTAATCGACCATAAAAATTATCTGATTGCGTAACAATACTTATTTCTTTCATTTATTTTCAATTTAATTATTGTTTTCATGTATTAATTATTTTGGCATTCATACGAAAAAATAAAAACATTCGTATACAGTGCTTTACGTCAGAATGATCGAATAATTAGTCAATTTCGATGGCAAGAAAAATCTAAAGAAAGGCAACGCATTAGGATGATGAAAAAGGAATAAAGTGTGTAAAAAAATGAGTAAAACTGCTTGTCCTATACTCAGAGGGTCACGGATCTCTGTCGATTTGGATGGGAATGTCTCATACACACGTGTTTGAGGCCCAAATAGCGCGAGGCTCACACATGAATTAAACATTAGCTTCTGGGGACACAAACTTCGTCTCTATCTTCGAACAGTATACACGATTTTTCAGTTCGCATCTCGTTTCGTGCACGGTGAAAGTACAAAAAAAAAAGGCTCCGGAAAAGAACTTGTCGTATTTACGTTTCTTTCTATCGACTATTCACGGAATTCGTACAAAAGATCAAAGTAAACTTTGATGATTGAACCCCGAATTACTATTGTGTATTTTTCTTTTTATTTTTATGATAAAAAATCGATATTTCAAAATCGATTATTCAAATGTGGGTAAAACACACAATACATTTAACCATCGATCGTGAAATTCGTTCAAAAAGAAAAACAAATGAAAATAAAATAGTCATATATTTTTTTATTAATGTATACTTGTCGGAATGTTTTGATTATTTTTGAAACCCAATTCGAGAACGCAGCCCAGGTCTGAAATATTTATGACCTACCAATAAACCCAGTACATTAGATTTCGCGGCACACCCAGTATAATAAAAAAAAAAAACTACAAATAAAATCTACAAGATTCGAAGTCCTCGACGAATGTACTTTCCCACTAAAAACTGAGGGAGGGAGAGAGAAAACTTTTGACAAACGAATTTTGAACGTAAATTATAGACAAACATGAAGCTGCGAATTGCCAATCACGTATGTACCTCTGTTCGATCTTTTCTTTTCACTATTCTTTCACTTTTTTTTTTTTTTTTTTTTTTTTTAAGTCCGTGTCTATGACCTCGCGTGAACTCCACTAATGTAAACTTTGCTTTCTACTCATAGGCGACAAATAAATCGTCTTGGTGTATGAATAGGTAACAGGTTAAAAGTGAATGCAAATTTTGTTACGAAGAGATAATTCAATGGGTGTAATCAAATATCGATTTGAATAGACGATGAAAAAACGAGTGAATAATTCAGGGTTATTGTACAAATAATGAAATTTACTGCTGGAAAAAAAATCGGATTGGAATTTATTATAATTTTTCTCTACATTTTTCTCTTGTCTCGATTTTTCTTTTCGGTTACCAATGATTTTATCATTTGATGATTGAACCAGAACGTCTTCATATTGTACACCAACAATTTCAATTTCTTTATCAAAAATTATTTTGTCCTCGTGTTTATTGTTTCGTTAATAACACATACTATTTCAAAACAAATCATAATTCAACAATTTATCTCATAGTTTTGGATCGTTCCGTAAAAATGTGTACAAAAAAAAAAAACACTTCTGGTTGGTGGCCAAAGTTCCGCATATTTTATGCATTCGAAAATAACAAAACAAAACATATTCTCATTTTTCAAATTTCTTCAAAAAAATTTGTTCGTAGTTTCGAAAGATCAATAAAAATTAAAAATAGACAAATTTAACAAAACCCGAATCTTTTCAAATTTATTCTGTCCTGAAAATGATCTTTGAAAACACGATTCTAGACTAAAATATGATCTTAATTTACTAAATTATATATAATTGTGAGTTATTGTAAACCGATCTAATATATTGCAAAACATTCGATGTTTAACGTGTAATTGTAGGTTTTGCACTCAAGTGCACTTTCATTTTTGTATATACACACAGCCAGTGGGAAAGAGGAAAAAACAATAAAACACCACGAAAAAGAGAACGAGAGGTTGTTGGATGAGTGCTTTACATGAGTAAGCAAATTGCCCCGGGGATAATTTCTAAATCATGTGTTTTTCTCATATTTTCTTACAGGCTACTCATCAAGTTTCTCGTCGACAAGTGCAGCTATGATTTCGCAAGCATTCTGAGAGACGAGGCCCATTTCGATTTCGATTCGTTTAAGTGAGTATGACAAATATATTTTTAAATCGTTTATGCTTATTGAAATGTTATCAATGAATATTTCGTAATGATAGACAATTAAAACTGCTCAATCAAATTATAAATTACATGACTTATTTATAGATTGATTCCTTATTTTAAACGTTTGTTTTCAATTGTTATACCACGTCGTTTTAAAAAACACTTTTCAAGCCTTTTCAATTGAAACTATTGCCATTTTTTTTTCGAGTATAGAAAGCTTATGTGGAATTATGAAAACTATGATTAAAAAGAAAGGTTACGAATCGAGAATGTTTTGCATAAATTATATCTTTTTATTCTCATCAATGGATCAGATTGAGAGTCAATTTAAATAATTAAATTTTGAGTGTTGAGTAATTTTTAATCCTCTACAAATGTCATGGAATCTATGCATAATTTAATCCTTTAACGATTCGTTATAACTGTTTTATTATAATAATGACATTTTGATTTGAATAAAAATTCAAATACTCAGGCGAATGGTTTCGAAAACAATCATGCAACGAATAATATTGTTCCATTCCTTCAAATGAATATCTTAATTTTTCTAGAATTTTTCGGAGTTTTTTCTAAATTCCCGAATCCTTTTGCTTTTTTTTTTAAATTTTATCTACATGCGGTATTTGAGAAATTATTTATTACTACAAATGTATGCCTACACATGCATTCGATGTTGAATCTATTTACAAAAACTTGGAAAATTGCTAAAATCGTAGTATACAATTTTTTTTTGTTTTTTGGAGAAACCGAAAAAATGAATCTTTAGTACATTAGCGGAAATAAAGATCAGTTTCAGTATTGCATTGACTCGTTTTCTATTCCAAAGATCAAAGCCGGAGTATGATCAGGGTTATGACTATCCAAGGCAACAAGTCCCTCAGTTTTATCCCGAAGCTTTGCCTGTCATGACACCGAGCTCGTTGCCACAATATTCAGTGCACCAAGGACAACCGGCGATCGTTTACGGACCTCCCTCAAACGATACCGATCACGAGGGGTTAGTACCGGAAAATTACTTGACGTGTTTAACCACACTTCGTTGATCCCACTTCCCCCTCCCCCTTCCTCTTCGCCTCGCCCTCCTCTTCTTTATACGAGCATTCGTTCCATCAACTCTCGAGGTGTCTTACCTCGAGAACTTTTTTTTTCTCACATATAAATAGAATTATTATAAGATTTTCCACGTAACCATTCGTTCCAGATACAATTACGATCCGCCGGTACGTTCTCAGCGAAATTCTTATGTACAAGACACGACAACGTCTAAGTTGCTCAATGTGCAGACAAATTTTCGCAACTTCCACAATGCAAGAGCCTACGGAAATCTTAAAATTGACTCTTCGAATCCGGAGCAACAAGAATTATGGTCCAACAGGTAAGTTATCATCGATTCAAATACTCCAAATCAAACGTTTATCAATGATTTTTTCTGTATAATTAATTATACAGACAAAAAGTATGACGAATTTTGCAAAAAATTTTGCCAAAAGTTTTTTTATTATCAAATCGGCATATATTTGAAATGAAATTTTAATGAATCAATTTTTTGGCATGGAAATAATAGAAATTCATTACAACAGGTTGTTAGATTGGACCAATTGGAATATTATTATTTTCATCGTTCAAATACCCGGAAAAATTAATTGAATTTGTAAAAAAATGAATTCGTATTTCAATGTTAATGATTTTCAGGTCCATTGAATTTGTGTAGTTGTTGCAGCGTTTGTTTAATTCTTAGCTCATAACACGTACGACCGTGGATTAAAATTGGTGCCCAGCTTATAATATTGAAATTTGCATCATGAAATTACAACGGAATTCTTTATTTTTCTTCGGCAGAAACAAACAATTTATTTACGGTCTTGGGCTATTTTAATTTGACAATTTTATTTTGAGACCTCAAAACTAATTGCCCAAGAAAAATAGGCATGATTTTAAACATTTTTAATGTAGAGAGTGAAAAAAAACATCTCTGGTTGCATTCCAACTGTAATATCATCCCACAGTTTTCGTCTTACGAGTCCTGCTGTAGAAAAATTGTTACAATCAAAATTCAGATACTCGAGAGACTCATCGAACGGATCATCACGATCACGTCGCGAGAATCCTTTTCTGGAGTTTACCATTTCCGAAAAAGCTCGAAAAACAAGACAGGTAAGTAGTGCCGAAGCAATACCACTCTGTCGAACTGATTCGCGGTATATATCACCTCGTGCAGCATTAAACAGCCAGGGCAATTGGATGTACGTCGTTAATCTCTCGGAATCTCGCGAAAAGTACACGCAACTGGTGCGAAGCGAGACTTGCTCGTAAGTATCACAAAAAAATATTTTTCACATGCAACTTTTATTCGATGTTTGTGTTCGTTTTAACAATAATTGAAAAAACAAACAAATGACAATAGTTTTGTATTGCAGCATATCTTATTGACCTCGAAAAATATCAATAGCCGTAGATTCCGGGATGCATAAACTGACATGACAGCAAAATTTCACGATATCATTTTTTCATCGAATTTCTTAAAAGAATTATTCCTTATTTTTGAACGATTTTCATGCACCACCGATTATTTCCTTCCTTCAAGAATTCTCTACAAATTTTCGATGAGGATTTATTCTTGAATTTTATCGTTTCAGTGTTGCAGCCTGTTGTTCAATCGGGAAAACAAACATTTTTATAAACAAATTGTTGGCATTTAAATATTAACACGCTTAGAAAAAAATGACGTGGTTTGAATGACGAATTTGTAGAGTTAACGTGTATTTGTAAAATGGAATTTCGCATTTATCAGTCGATGGTTCATTGATTTAAGCATCATTGATATTTTTTTAGATCAGTAAGACATTTTATGAAAAGAATCTTTCGTCAAATTACATATTGTTTGAATTAAACTTTGCATACAATTATTTTGAAAATTGAACACTTGATCAGTGTCAAACAGTATTCTATTTACCTTGTTGACCATTTTGACGAATATATTTTAGTGAATATATCTGTAGATAGTGATTTTGTGAATTCTATTTTGATTTCTCTCAGAACTACTGAGTGCAATGGTTTGTGCTCACTGCCAGAAGGTTACAGGAGCAATTGCAAGCAAAAGTACGTGCAAAAAAGATTGGTGGCACTCGAAGGAACCGGAGATCGATTGTACACCGACGTCTTTTGGTTTCCTCATGGTTGCGCGTGTGAAGTGTCACTGAACCTTTGAACAAGTTACTCTAATAGGGTTCGTGATTGTGTGTTTTAAAATATTTGTGTCTTATGATATAATCGAGAAAAATTTAATTTTCCAATAGAGTTCTGTATAATTTATAAAATTGCGAAACAAATGAACGATTGAATTTCAATGAAAATGATAATCTGAAGAAATTCTATAATACTTGGACTCTTGCAAATACAATTGGGAAATTTAATTTTTATCCTTTCTGCGTATATCAATGTGAATTATTTCTTTACTTTCGTGATAGTAGCGGTGAGCTTCGAGCATTTATAGAGATAAAAAATGTATTTTTCATTCGTGTTTGTTTTTAAAAAACAAACATTCATTGATGGACAATAAAAAATCGGAATATAGTGTATTTTCATTCTGATGGATGCCAAAAAATTCATCTTTAATGTAAGGAATGAGAGATTATTTGTTATGATATTCTGCTTGTGTAGGAACAATAATGAATAAATAAATTTTGTAAATGTGTGTCGAGAAATTCATAGATTTTCTGAACATTTTAAGTTTACAAAAATTTATCCTGTATTTTAAATCTTAAATCAACCATTCTTTTATCATTAGTTAAATTTTTTTTTTCAATTCATCGTTGTTTTTTCTTAGGCAGTTTTTCCAGTCGGTAACATGTGAAAGTCGATGGTAAGTGATGCGTGAGAACATGCGAACACTCTTTCATACGAATGTGACCGACTGTCGCACGTGTTCACGTACATGTGTCGTTGAAAATGAATTTAAGGTCTGGTTCACATTTTTGTAGCGAGATGACGCCACGAGACTTTGTCACAATTTATTTCGTTTCCCATCGAACATATTACGACTTCGTATTTAGTTTTTTCTTCCAAATGCCAGGCTATTTTTAGACACGAACTACGTATTTTTCCACATTTTCGTAAATAAGATAGCGCGTATGAATAAATCGTCAAAATTAAATTGTACAGCTTTAAACGAAAATCATGTCGTTCTCGAGGATTATGAAAATCGTACGGTATCATTTTTTTTCCTATTACTTTGAATGTTTTCATGAATATTATCAAGGGAGTGGATGTGGAGCCAGTCATTGATTGTTCATCAATGCGATTGTTCGATTTTTATTTAAAAAAACAACAATTTTCATAATCGAGCAGAAAGTAATAATAGCTCGTCGTATATTTTTTCTCATTTTAATGCCTGAGAAATTCGTCCCTTTGTTTATAATCTTTCAGAGGTTGAAGGTTTTTTTGAAATGTTTGAAATTATATCGATATCGAAAAATCCTAAGAAAAAAAACACACTCACACACACACACACACGAAAGTAAATAAATATACTTTTAAAAAAGTAATAATTTGAAAATTTATCGAAATGATTTGAGCTTTTAAAGAAATTCTTATCATTCGTTAATTCGTCCTTTTTACACAGAAGAAAAAAAATTGCTTTTGGCTTGTTTGAAAGGAGTAGATTTTCTGTATCTGTATTTTTATTTAAAATACATACTACGAAAAATTGATTTAATATTTGATTTAATAAAAAATGAAGTACTCCGATCATATAATTCAAAAATATATTCGTATAAATATTGAACGAAATTCATTTTGTTTTCCGGGTCGCATATTGGACCTCGATAAAATTAATAAATTACAATTCTCATCTCTCTTTTTTTTTCATTCTCTGAAGCTTTCGTACAATTTGCCAAGATTCATGGAAGTTGAATTTTATAGGTCGAAGGATAGGATTCACCAGAGTATTATTTGGGGCTCCATAAAAATCGCTGGAAAGTGACATAAAAAAAAAGAATGGGACGAACTTTTAGAGGGATTTTTTTTTTTTCGGTACACCGATAAAAACGAAAGAAAGAGGTAACACACGCGATCTATCGATATATATATATGAGTATACATATATATATATAAATGGTGTAACGTATGTGGCAACAACACGCACCCCTTGTCTTTTACGCGTCGGTCAACTTTCCACCACCGACTGACGTCCTTCTAACCCTCATTTTTTTTGATCGCTCTGTTTTTTTTTCGCTTAGTATATTCGACACGAAAAATGAAAAAGTGTTTGTAGCTGCGCTCGTTTTTATTCACTACCGATACGCTCATTTTGTGATAGTTCGATGTGTGACTCTGGCGACTTTTCAAGTTGATAAACTTCAAGTGAGATTAGAGTTCTAGGTTGGGAGACCATGCCAGCATCAACTGCTGATCGGGGAAACTAGTTTTTTTACTTCCTAATGCAAATATCGAACTGAAACTCAGTAAAAATGTAGGAGCCTTTATTGGCCAAATTTTCCACATTATCTTTCGACTTTTGTACAAATAAACTTCAGCCGCACTCTCGAGGAAACATAAAAAGATGAAGAAAATAATTAAAAATTGCTTCCACCCCTTATCTGATGAATGGAAGCCTTTGCTTGGAAAATGTTTTTAGGCCCAATGCTTCGTTTTACTAGACGTTAAATTCCCCATACGGTAGGCAAAAAACCCTCTCTTCTACACCTATATGGATGCGTGGATACGAGATATATACGCGTACCGGAGTCAGCAACAGCTCGCAGGAGAATAGTTGGGATATGATCAGGCACGAGGCAGGCTTGAGGAGCAAGAGAAAAAAGAGAAAATGCAGAGCACTCTGGAGGCTCTGGTGTAACCCTACGTGCACTTGTACATACGTGTCGTATTCGCTCTTAAGGTACTATATACATATACAGATACTATGTACATACGCACAGAACTCACACAAATGCATGTCAATGCATATACATCCACCCCCACCTGCCTTCACGTAGAGAAGAAAAAGGGGTTGATTTCTAGGCACGTACGCACGCATGCACTCATCAACCCTCGCACACGTTGAAAAAAAAAAAAAATTTATCCTCCCTACAGCTAAAAGATTTACCTATATCTACGTATCTGCATATATCCAGGCCTAACTTCCCCTCAACATACACCCAGACCCACAGTATATAGAGATACAAAAAGCCACATGAAAGCACGACACAGACCTGCAACAGAATTTATAAACGTGTGTGTGTGTGTGTGTCTGTATGCATTTTGAATTGTCCACTGACGTACAAAAGGGCATTAAGACATTAACTCTATCATTCTCCACCAGAAACTTACGCCATTTTCATTATTTATGCACATATAAATTATGTTACAGTTTGCACGTTTGATACGCACTGAAATTTGTCAATTGCTTGATGGTCTAATTTAAGCACAATGTTTGTTTTCTAACTTAAGATGTGAAGGGTTTGCTGGTCATTTCATTTTTCGTGCTGTCGCTTTTCAATTCAAGGTGTTTTTTTTTTTTTTTATATCTTTTGCAGGAAATCGGGCAGCTCTGCACGGTCAAGTGACTCTCTCTCTCTCTCATGTTTTAAATAATTTTGGATGTATAGAAAAATTATAAATTGTATAAATCTACTATTTGCGACATTTTGCAGAACTTGATATGTCTCGTAACATCCGTTCGGGCCTATTTAATGTTTTTTGCCGACACCAATCGAAAGTGTTATACGATTTTATCAATTTCATGCTCTTTTTTTCTTCCCTACTCGTGAGATCATTTTTTGGACATTACATAAATATTTAATTGTACATTATACAATGTGTTTTGGAAACTTTTTTTTTCTTACAGTTTTAATAACGATTCGTCTTGTGTATATTTAATGATTTCCAGTATTTTGGAAAATGCTTTTTGTTTACGTGGCGTTTTTTTGGATTTTGAATCTTTCTAGAATATATATGGAAGCTTGGGCCGGTTGCAGAATTTAATTTTGAAGGATGCACGTTTTTAAAAAAAAAACACATTTTTCGAATCAATGTTATGTCGTATTTTTTTTCATGTTTTTCGTATTATTTGTGTACAAAGATTGTGGAGCCAACATAACATTTTTTATTAATCTCTTATGGTCGTAGATTTTTCCTCCTGGCTTGTACCCGTCGGTGTTGCCATCACTGGATTACTACGCTCGACAGCATTGAGTTCGTTTCCCTGCGCTTTCCTTTCATACAACGAAGTGCACAGGCACTGCGTGGTCGAATATTCAGGTAAGGACGCACGATGAAGTACTTTTAATTTTTTTTTGCTCTTGACTAAGTACGTGAAGTTTGAGTATCCTCGTATACACAACATGTACCTTTCGACATACTTGACTCCGACGTACTCTTCGGGTCGAAAGATTTTTTTTCTTTCAGGCTCAAAAATTGCAGATTAACGGAATGTTTTTCGTTTTTCAATCGCTGAATCGTTCCTGAGGAAACTATTGTTTCTGAGCTAGTATTGTTAAAAACTTTTCAAGTTCTTCAACGAACACTTACGACTTTATAATGCAAAATATTAGAGTTATCAACATTTGGTGATCTGATAATAATCAAGATCAATAAACTGAATAAAATGATAAAATATTCAAGTTTTTTAGAGACTTTTGAGGAGGATTTGTTTTTATAAAAATCATTCAACTTAATTCTTTTGCCTGTTTACAATAAAATGACAATTAGGAGTAAATTT
This sequence comes from Campoletis raptor, assembly GCA_948107755.1. NCBI lineage: Eukaryota > Metazoa > Arthropoda > Insecta > Hymenoptera > Ichneumonidae > Campoletis > Campoletis raptor. The sequence continues at coordinate 13,462,190 of OX403623.1, forward strand.
ATGTAATGAATTTTTGTCACTTCGAGCACGGTGATGTTACTTTTTTCAAGTGTTGCTTGTTTAATGTTCTTTATGAACAAGTGCGAGTGGTCGATATTGGGGAATGGGAGGCTACCAAAGCTCTTGGATAAAGCCACTAGAGGGCAGTAATTATGAACGATGGTAAGGGAATGAGAGCGCGGATGAGAGAAAAAGAGAAAGAGAGAAGAGAGCGGACATATAATTGTGATTGATGGGGAGTCGGAAGAGGGAGATGAAGGCGGGGGAGGACAGGGAGATGACTTCCTTTTAATCTCGAATCTCTAACCCTTTCCCCGTCCATTGCCGCGTCTCTGCTGCTCTCGGACTCGACCCTTCCCTCCTTCTCCACCCCCGCGGCCATATTATGTACCATCGTTGTCGCGCCATTCCATTACTGGTCTGGATGCTGCGTGATCGAGATTTTCGTCCGGCTCAATATGTAGCTTGAATATTGTTCGTAAACGCTCGCAAGATAATTATTTCATCAATGAAATGATAAAACCATCCAAGCCATTTTCATATTTCAATTTTCCATAAAATTAATAAAAATATCGTTGAAACGATTGCAATTGAATTTCATATTAAAAGATTTAGGCCTTTCACCACTTTCAAAAATATTAGAAAAACATTACAAATACGTGGGTGTATCAAACTTTTAAATTGTCATTCACATTGACAGCTTTTACAATTTTTATTGATTGACGTTGAAAAGGACGGAGGTAAAGACGATAAATTCGCCGTCATGTTTCCAATATGATATTTTCTTGTTGAATTTAACAATCGGATGAAAATTCAAGGGGATATTGTGAAGGAAAATTCGACCCAGATTGTAGTGAAGCATTATTTCCATACGATCATAGCGTTCACAGGTGGACGATATAGTGCACGATAATAACACTATAGTAAAGCGAACACGTGGTCCAGCGGGTCAAGTTTACGTGATGTCCCGGTTTTCCGTAAACCCCTTTGGGCTTAACGGCCGTCCCTCCAGCTCTTGTGTTTCGCCCTCGATATATATGTACATATACATAAATAGCCATATACATACCTCTGGTATATGCCAGATTTTTTCCTTTTTTCCCACGGAATCACGTCTTTGCCTAGATTTTCTCATATCTAAAGCCTTCGTCATTCTCTTACGGATCTTTCTTACCCAGTATGCATATCCTTAGCTTTTCTGACCTGTCCTGGCTGCAGAAAAAACTGCTGCTACAGACCTTCCACAAAAATTTCAATGCACTTCTGACAATTTCTTATTCGAAATGAATTGTTTTTGATAAGAATATGCAGGATAATCAAAAAATTGATTACGTTTTTCCTTCAAACCAATTGATGTACAAATGAAATAATGGTTGGATTGAAAAGTCGAAAATATTCTCGAACGAATTAGTTTCGCGAGAATTTTTAGGTTCTCTATAAGTTATTGGTTTTTCTCTTTTTATTTCAAGATTAAATAACTTTGTAACAACCTTGCGTTCCATTCTGGTAAAAATTTCGTTTTAATAAGTATTCTTTTAAGTTGTACGTGCCACGAGACGATGAAATAATTCATCCAACATTCCGCAGTCATTCGCCGAAATTTATCGGTTTTTTTTTCCTGGACGGGTGGGTGGTTGGAGGTTTGAAAAAGGCGGGAAGTCAGGGGATTATCGGTAAATTTTTGGAGGAAAAAAAATTCAATAAAAAACCGGGAATTCTTAAGTCCTGTGCGGATAAGTCAAGACGACGAGGCACATTGCCCAGGGCGAGAGAAGCACGGGTGAAATTTATAGACGTATAAAAATCGTAGAACGTGGTCGTGCTCACTCTCGAGTCTCCTTGCTGCCTACTGCTGCACGCGACATACTGTAAAATCGATAGTGCGTGTGCTTGCCCGTACGCTGGGCTTTCGAGCCTGAAGCCAAGTAGTGAGAGAACGAGAGCGAGAGAGAGAGAGAGAGAAAAAGAGAACGAAATTCTCTCTCTCTCTCTCTCTTTCACTTGCTATATATATATTGGGGCGCGTTTTCACGGGAAGCTCTCAGGGGCCCCCTGTCGGCTTCTCTCGTACCTCGTCTCGGGCTGTTACGCACCGAAATGCTCGCATTTATAGTACTCGGTACCCAACCTACGATGATAATACACATGTACACCAACAGGCTCAAGTTCTAAGAAAATTATATCCATTACGATCGAGGGCTGCTCATTAGAATAAAATAAATGCCCATCAGTAAGTTATTCCATTGAATGTAATGAACAAAAAAAAAAAAAAAATCATAATTAAGGACTATTTGAGCTTTTTTTTTTTTTTTAATCACAATCCATTTTAATGAACTGTCGATAACATTAACAAAGAAACTGTTTTTTTTTTAACTAACCATTAAAAATGAGCAAAGTTGTATTTAGAGTATAAAAATGTGATAATATTGGTTATTGGATTCGCGTATGAAACGAATTTCTGAAAGTTTTTTGAAAATGAGTAAATATCGTAGGAGTAAAAAAATTCCATGATTAATGTTTAATCTGAATAGTTTTTTCTGTTGCTTTTTCGAATTTGTGATGGATGCGCAGGCTTTCTTTCTGGTTCTTCGAGAGCATCGGGGTTTGGTTGAATTAAAAAAATACAGAGAAACGTCGGATTAAATATGAATTAAGCAACTGCAACCGCGTTGATTTGTTCCCTTGCTCATCTTCCCGTCAAACATTCGAATCACTTTGCTCGCGACCCAATAAAAAAATCGATTCCATCAGGTGCTGAATAATTCATTCAAATATGAAAATAATTAAGAAAAATTTTGCATTTAGATTTGCGAATAGGGAAATAAAAGAGGAAGAAAAAAAGCAGGAAACTGAAAAAGTTTGAGTGAATGGAGAGGAAAAAAAACTGCGTCATCACAAGGCGTGTTTTGAGGGTGAACTTGTTCCTTCCATTTCCACTTTTACCCTCGCTCACTCGGCGAAAGCAACAGCACGTGGAAGAGGATTCTCTCCTCCTCTTTTCTCCTCCTCCTCCTCCTCCTCTTTCTCCTTCGCCTCCACCTCCTTCGCAAACCTTCACGCCCTTATCACTCCTTGTGAAAACGCTCCAAAACCAGGCACTATGTGTATTCCCCGGGTCTGTCATTCACGGCTTAACCCAAATACTTTGTCGGTCAAATGGACGATATTAACTGTTGCCTTTTCGTTCGTATATATTCTTTATTCGCATCGCTACACGAGAAATTAGTCCTAGTTATTCCATAGGCTAAATGTCTCTCTAATTATCCATATTTTTCATTAATACAATCAACAATTTGTTCATTTTTAATTATGCCTATATATTTTTTGACACCATTTTCAATCATGTAACAAATACAAATACTTCACATAGATAAATAATTACAACATGTTTTTTCACATACTCGTAACTTATTAACTAATTTGATTACGACGAAGTTCAACATTGGTTAACCCTTTAATCGTATACTTGAATTCAGCCATGCAATTGGCCATTTGTTTGGTTTTCATGAAAAAAAAAAAGAATTACAGTTGAGACATTCCTTAATGTGTGAATCTTTGAAATTTGGAAAGTATAAAATTGAATTGTTTGGAAAAATTATTGAAAACTTTGATTTCTGTGGAAGTGAGCATTTTATTTGAAAAAAAATAGTTCTAAAACGAGATTTCTACAAAGGTATTTATTTGAACTAGAGAACTTGGCTTATTTTCGGAACATAAAATCGTGAGGCTTGGTGAAAAGCGTTGGCAGCTCTTGAAATTTTTTTTTTCGGTTAGTGATGATTAAGACTGAAAAATTAGTCTGGGTCAAAATGACCCAGTGTGACTAGGTTATACAGTAGTGAAAATCATATTATTGAGTATTCGGAATTTCTTATTTTTTAAGGATACCTAAGATTTATTGATTTTTTTCTTCCCTTGAAAAAATGAGTGATAAAAAAAAATTCTTCCTTTTCGGAATAAATGAGTTTATTTTTATATTCGTGGATCCAATCTCGTCGTTTCCGTATTCGCTATAGGCAAGAGTATGAAAACGCGGGATAACACGAGTGGCGCATGGTCCTGAGGGCGAAGGACGAGAGTTACTACGCACTACGCGAGTAGCCACGTGCTCCTTTCATCGTACGTGAAAATTTGCAGAGCATCGATCGCTTCCACAACGACCAGAGCGAATTTAGTTCTTACTCTCTCTCTCTCTCCCCTCTCTTTCTCTCTTTTTTTTCTACCCACGCACTGTGTTATCGTGCGACGTAGTCACTCCCTTTTCCCCTTCTCTTTCTCTCTTACGTGCTCTCTCATTCTCTGGAGTCTGCTTGATTCTCGTGCCCACGAGTATCACCCCTGATCCCAAACTCGCTCGAATTTTCGTCGCTATAAATGTATTCAAAAATCTAACCCAAAAAATACAGCCTCAATTGCATGGGAAATTTTTTTTTAAATCGATCGTCAAATTTCAAATGAAAAAGTCAGCCAAATATGTAAATTTGTAAGAAAGCGAAAGAATACTTCGACTCATCGATATAATTAGAGAATTTTTAAGACAAATTTTGACATTTCGAAAAGAAACAAAAAATTTAATTTCTTTTAACCCAACTAATGAAGGATTTTGTTTTATCGAACAATGTCTTTTCTTTCATTTTAAATTACAAAAAAAAAAAAAAAAGAAAATTGCGTGTGGAGTACAGGATAGTTGAACCGCCGAGCGATTTTCATGTACCGCGTTTTAAAAACTTCCAAAGGAAAAAGATGAAATTCTATCGTGGAATTTATACTGTTTTTTGTTCTCGATAATTCATTAAAAAATGTATTCTTTTTGAGGGATGTTGGCATTAACATTTTAAATGAAATGTGGTAAAATCTACAGTTTGTTTTAATTGCTTGTACGAATAGAGAGTGAAAGAAAAAGGAAGAAAATTTTTCAACCAAAATTGTTTGGTGTTTGTCGTAGCTGAAAGATTTTTAACGACTTTATGGTTGTATAAATTGAGTTTTCTTTGAAATTACTTTATTTTTCATTGCTTTCTCGTTAAGTTGCCATTTCACCTTAAAGCAAAAGAAAGACAGAGAGAGCGAGAAAAAAACAGGGGGAGAGGGAACAGAGAAAATGAGAGTTCGCGTGGTCCTGAGAGCGGCGTCGGCGGCACGGCACGTGGAAATTCGCGGGGCATCGATCGTTTTCCTCCTGGCTCCCTGGGGGGAAGGGGGGAAGGGGTGAAGCAAGAGAGAGAGAGAGAGAGAGAGAGAGAAAGGGAAATCCAGGAACAGAGAGAGAATAGGAGAATCCACGCGCGCGTATTCAGCAAAAATCGTCTATGTAGTTCGAATGTATATAGTACAATATATTTACTACGAGTATCAAACTTCTGAACTTGGTATACGTTCGTGGTTCGTCGTGAAAGAGCGCGAGTTCTTATTTCGTATTCGGAAAAACTCCGAGAACGCTTACGAAACCCGCGACATTGAGAAGTTGGTGCAATTTCCGATCAATATTTTGCTTCATTTCAGAAAATTGATGAGTTTTTTTCAAATATATTTTTCATCGTAAGCAACGCTGGCACAAATGATGATCATAGTTTAACACAAATATTTCAACTGTTTGTTATTTACGCTCGGCATTTAGTTGTCGAGTTACAACTAAAACCCGTCAGTCGGAAGATTCTATCAAGTAAATTTGAACGAAAAATCTAATAATCAATATGCATCAAAACCTATGATTCCAATGTGAATAAGGACAGCGCGTTCAATGATCGGTGATACAGACAATCTTAGAGAAATTCAAAATTTTATTTAAAATTGTAACCAAAGAGACAACAAATGGGAAAAATTCATATTTTTAATAATTTATCCCGTTCAATGCTGTGTTTACAAATAATTACAGTAGGCATGCAGTAAAAATAAAACGAAAAGATAAAAAATGTGAGTTTTTCAATGCGCTTTGCAGAGGGCTTTCGTATATATACTCGAATTGTTCAACATATATATCATCTCCTGCGTTTCCTCATCTCGTTCTCTCCCTCTCTTAGTTAGTATCCTGATGGGCGCGTACGACACGGTGCGTTGCGCGTACCGTTGCCATAGCGACCATCCCAGTGTGGCACGCATTGATCGCACAGACTCCCGGTGTGCGTCGAGTCCGAGATAGAGATGAAGCGAGAGAAAGAGAAAGAGGGAGGAAAAGATCGTAGTAGAGCGTGGTAGAGTTGTCCAAAGAGACGTGGTCGTGCGCACTTTGCAGTAGAACACGCACGACACGCACAACTCGAGCACGCTTTCGAGCTCTTCGGCTATCTCCGTACGCACGCACCGCCCCTTTTTCCCCTACTCTATACTTACACGCCTTTCTTCCTATCACGCGCTATTCGTTCGAGCTTGATGGCTTTTAACGCATATCCCTATGAATATATCTGTATGTATTTTATATGTGTCTTTATAAGTGTATTTGTGCACGTACATATCCAACAGACACGATTACAACGTGTACATACATCGCACATGTACGAAACACCCTGCAACTTTTTGATCACCTATCACAAACACGCACATTCCATTCGCCACAACTTCTACCCCCGATCAAACGCAAATGTATGGGTAAATGTATAATGTGTTTATAAATATGTATATTACATACATGTGCACAAATTTCTAGATATTAGAACACATGATTCCCTTATTTATATATTTTATCGATCCACCTTGTCAAAGTATCGATGTTAACGTGAAAAAAGTCCTAAGCTCCGACGACGGAGACGATCAGTGACTACGAAACGATGAGAAATTTCATCCTCCCGGGAAAATTTGTTGACGATCCTCTCCTTTAATTATAATCTTTGATTTTAAAAGTTCGCTGGAAATATGAGTTCAAAGAATTTCCCGTATTTGCCGAAATTAGTTGGTAAATTTTATACGAATGTAAAGATGTATAAACTTTTGGGAAAAATGTTTAATACGAAGTTTCGAGTTTGATAAATAACAACGTTTTCCATATCTGACACACAGAGCTCATACTTTTATGTCGTGATATGTCGGAAACTGAATGGTCGAAATTCTTGTTTTTCTTTTTTGGATGAACTTCTTCATGTGTTTTTCTGTAGCTGAGAAAAAAAAAAAGAAAAAAAAATCTTTCAAAGAGTTTCGCTATTATTCCATGAAATGTGGACTTTTCTACTGCTCCCCTTAAGCAAGTGTGGAAAACCCTGCAATCATTGATCGCCTGTATCTTGAATATGGGAAGGTCAATCCTTTTGAAAATTTACACGTGTTTTCGAAATAGTGCTTTGAATTTAAACAAAATTCTGTAGAGAAACGATTACAGGAGACCACTTTCTTTATACCATTTTCTCGATCGAAATTTGTACAATTTTTCGTTGAAGGTCCTATATACGTACATATATGTATGGGTGAGTAATTTTGCCTGTAGCTAGGCTCGCATCCCTCGAAACATGGGGAGTTACGTACGTACTACATGAACTATAGTACATATTGCAAATATACACACATTTATATGGGTGCGTAGGCGGTGCGTGCGCCGAAGGCTTGAAAAAAAAAGTGGAGAAAAAAATCATTATTCACTGACTCTGCAGCGGCTGCCTCGCGAATGATTCATTTTATTTTCATTTGTATTTTTTTTCCTACATATATTAAAGCCCTGCGTAATCTAGAATTTAGTGCACAAGTGAGATAATCAAATTTTCGCATTATTTAACATTTTTATTTTATATTCACCCGATTGTCATAAATATTCTGCAGTTCGATAAGTAATTTCTTGCTGATGTCAAAATAAAATGCTCTTGACACTTTTTTTAAATAGAATTTCTCCGTACTATCAAATTTTGAATGTTCCTGGAGGCATCTCGAGAATTTTGTAACTGTTGGATTGTAATTTTTGTTATTACAATAAAGGCAAAAGTTTAAACTTGCAACATACACGGAGATTAGTAAACTTGTTGCTGGGCATTCGTCATTAAGGAAAATAAAAACGATCAATAACTTTTAGCTGTTGGAATCGTGATACAAAGATACGATTTTTAGGTTTAAAGAGAAGAAATGTTGTTTGAAATGAAAGTGTATGTGATTAAAAGATGCGAATACAAGTGCGATTTATTCCTCATATAGATTGATTCGTATCCCCGCGGGATCACATAACACAACGAGAAAGATGCCAAACTCTCTATATTATTCAATCAGAGGCAATCGTTGGAGAGAACGTAGAAAAAAAGAGCGGGAAAAATTATAAGAGGGAAAACCCCGAGAAAGAGAGGAGAACGATGTAAAGAATGCAATGAAGTGAAGCAGGGAATAGGGAGACGAAAAAATGAGGGGTAGGGAAAGGAGAATCGAGAGGGAAAGAAAAAATGCATGGGAAAGAGTGGGAAAAGGAAAATGGATGGCGATGGAAGGGAAATAATGAGGAGCGATATGAATAGTGAAAGTTAAAAAGAGTAGGAAAATTAAAAAGAAGCCAAGAGTGGAAACAGAGGAAGAGGAAAAAGGAAAAACCGAAGAGAATTGTCGAAAAAGGAAGCAAAGAAAAACACGTCAGTGGACAGATTTTTCCCCAGTTATTTATTCCCGTCTCACTCTCTCTCTCTTATCTTGTAACCACTTCTCTTGTTTCGCACCCTTCGCCTCCCGTCCTCATTCCTCACTCCTCAGAATGTAGGGCAGCTGCGCTCTCGCTCTTGGAAAAACGTACGCACTACGTGTATCTCATTCTATACTCTCTAACGCTCTCTTTGGAGAAGGGAGAAAACGCGCGGAAAAGCCCTGCGTTGTTTTGCTGAAAAAAGGATCTCGGCACGTAAGACACGATCGAACTAAGACGAAGCGAGGAATTTTTCAACTTCCGGATTATTTTTCCATTCGATAAACTTCGCACGTCCTTGATTCCCCTCCTTGCTGTATTTTTAGTCCTCCCCAATCGTTTGTTTTCGTTCGTTTTTTATTTCGTACAGTCAAAATTTTGAGAGCAGTTTTGAAGCTTGAATTGCAACACCACAATCTTTCTAAATGTTTGGTCGTGCTGTGCTCTTTCTTCTTGAGCATCATTTTTTCATTTGTTAAATTTCCTTAACACCTTTTTGTTCAAGAAACGGGGGAACTTTTTTTATTTTATATTTGAAGAAAGCATGCAGTCGTTTTTTTACGATCGCTTTGTATTTAAGAAAAGTTTCATTTGGCGATTCCCTATTCCAACTTTTGATTATTTTAACGGAAAAACTTATTTTCCTTCGATTAACGAAACAGTTTCATTGACCATTGGACGATTGGCGATTCCGCATTTCAAAATGTAGTGAAATGGGTTAGCCAACAGTCATAAAGGACAAAAGGGAATTTAGAGGTCAAGCGGACGAGAGGGAAAGGCACAGTAAACGAGATAGAATAGAGAAACAGAGAAAACGAAGGAAAGGAGGAAATCAGGTCGTGTTGCCAAGAGAGTATCCGTAAATCCTATTGCATCCCCAATGTCCGTGTGACGTGGTGATCATCCCCCATTAGTCCACCGTTTTGCTGCTCTCTTTTCCTTTTCTCCCCTTCTTTTATTCACGTTTCAAGAGAAACAAGTCTTATCTCATAACAATTTTTGATTATTATTATTGAAACGGTTGAAATATTATCGTTTCTAATTTTTTCTAAGATTATTACATTTCTACAATACATTTAGTATCATATACATTTTTCCAACCAGCAAACCAGTATCTTTGCTAAAAACCGAAAAAAATGAGATTGCAATCTTCTAAATCCTAAATTTTGATTTTAAAACAATTTTATTTCGAATTCTGAATCACGTTCTTTGAAAAAAAAAGATATGTTTTCAAAAAACCAGCTTATTTGGTCTATTACCCCGAAAATCGTGAAGGTTTATTTCTCCATGGGAGAAAAGAAAATAAGGAAATTAACAGCATCGGAGCAGAGACACGCCGAGGGTTGCATGCTCTCAAGGAAATAAATAATTTTGAAAAATTTTCCATGTTTTACGGTCCAGTGGTTTTGAGCGCGTGCACAGCATCCGGTCCAGGTGTTTCTACTCTCACATAGTCTCACGTTATGATGCGAGAGATTTTCTCTCACGAACTATACGTAATATGGCGTTCGACTAAATGTATATATACACAATCATGCATGCAACGTACATGCAATAAGACAGTGAAGCTGCTTGAGAATATTACAAGTTGAAAAAAAAATATTTATAAAAAATAATAAAAAACTTCGAACACTGAAAAAGATAAGATAAAATATATGGTTGATTCTGTGGTGCTACGATCGCAGGATCTCGATAGTCGTATGTCGTATGACGTTCTTTTGCGGGGAGCTTGAGGCCGGAAGGCATGGAGAAAATTACGGAGGGTGGTTTTTCACACTTCGTCGAAACAGCGAACGGATTTATAATATTTATAGATGTATGCGTGTGTATAAACCAGGAGAGAGTAAAAAAAATGAGGCTTATCAGAGTAGTCGATCAGTTTGAAGGACGAAAGGAGTGACAGTCGTTCGTCAGACAATGCACGACGTCGATGAGCAAAAGACCCACGTTGTCATATTTTTTCTCATTCTCGTATTCGAATATCAACATCGAAAAGAAAGAGCGAGATGGGAAAAAACCGAGCCACGCGTCTTCGCCACGAAATGACAATATCGCCCTAGAGGGCAGATGTTACGAATAACAGTACGAGGCAAGCGCAACCATCGTCGGAAAGTATCGATCATGATAAGAGATCCTTTTGAATTGTTTTCATGAGAAATACCTCAGGCTTTATGAAAGAGGAGAATAAAAACTGTTGCGAAGGACACAAAAAAATGTGTACTTTGTCGGTAATTTAAGAAAGGTTTTAATGCTTTGAAAGATCGTATTTTTATGATATAGTTGGATGTACAAGTTCGTCATTCAATTTTTTTTTCGCCTTTTGTTCTTCGAGTCATTATCCTCGGATTTTGATTGACTTTCAAGTAATGCACTGTTCGATATTCTTCTACTGAAAGTATTAATTCAAAATACGAAAAAAAAATCCAGTTGGGGAAAAAAATCTTGTGAAATCTGTTTAACGGTTATGCTGTTTTTGGAGCTTTTAATTGTAATCTCCGGGTGTTTTGTGGAATATAATAGTATCGGATGAGAAGGATCGAAAAAGGGTTAAATACGGAAGTGTTACACCTTGCCTGGGCAAAAAGGGAAGGAAAGAGAGCTTAGCTTCTATGTAATAAGGAGGGTGCGAGCGACTCTTTGGACTCTTCGGGTTTGTCCTGAAAAAAAGTCACTTGGATCCTGCAAAGGATCTCGGGGCGAGGGTGCTTTCACTCCCTCTCTTTCTTTCTGACGCCGTTTCTTTCTCACTCTTTCTGCCTCTCTGTCTCTCTCCCCCTCTTCCACTTTTTTAGCTCCGAGGTTTGTCCCGGGATTGCTCTAGGTATTTCGCTCGAATCGGGGGTCTCGACGTTTTGCTCTCTGCTGCCTTTTTCTCGTCAACAACGAGCGTGCGCGCGTGCCCTCTTCAATGGAGAGCGTAGCTCGGAATCTCTCGCTTCTTTCTCTCTTTCTCTCTCCATATCCTCAATGGGAAACCTATCTGGGTTATTGTATATAAACTTAATATATGTATATATATATATACATTTGATATAAATAAATGTACAAAGTATATATATATATTTATATATATATATGATGTCACAGTCTATATACCCATGCCAAGGGGGTTAAATGCTCTTTTTATTTCTCTTCTTTCGCTTCTTTTTCCTTTTTTGGTTTCTCCCTTCCCCTTACGTAAGGGGGTTGCGATGACCACCCACGGGACTTGAGCTACGACCCCAAAACACGTACCACAACACGTGAATGCTGGTTCGGCGACCCCTTGCATTATTAGTCCCAATTCGGCTTGTACAATCACAAAAACAAGTAGCTCATGAGAGTAGGGAAATTCATCGAATAAAATAAATGCTATAACGTTTTTTTTTCTTCCATTTTCACATTATTTCCAAGACAGTCTTCTGACAAGCTTGTTTTTTAAAATTATGTAGGAAATATAAATACGAAATGAATAAATATCAAGGAAAATAAGTTGCGGTTCCCATACATTTTCCAGATAAAAATTTAACATTTTTAGGTACATGGACGCTACTCGCTCCATCGGATGTCAGGACCAAGTGATTATACCTATTTAGGCGTAACTAGTTTATCCTATAAACATGCAGGGTAGCGAGAACTAGTTTGTCCTAAAATCGGGTTTAGCCGGTAACTTGTATACATAGATATTTTCTTGAATGTTGATTTTATTCGAGGATATAAGCGAAACTTCCAGCTGGCTTTTCGAGGTCGTTTTACATCTCCGTTTTCTTCACACGCTGCAAAGTGATCGTTCGATCGTTTTTTTTTCTGTTCTCTTCTACAAAACCAGGAGCCTGCATGGGCTTTTCGAAATCCCGATCTCCAGGTTCGTCGGTGCGCCCAGGTGAACGGCCTGCTACTAGTTGTCGACGATTTTAGTCGCTCGGTCTCGCGATCTTTTCTCTCTTTTTATATACTCGTTCTCTTTCTCTCTTTCGTTTGGAGCGTCGTTGCGGAACGATTTTTCATTTTTCGACGCCACACCAAAACCCCCGACAATGGACGCGTGTCACGACGTATAGTAGCAGCTGCTTCGAGGGCCACTGTTTGTCGCGCACACATGGCAATGTACCGCTGTAAGGCTTTGACCGCGAGTGAGAGAGCGAGACAGATCGAAAGAGAGAGAAAAGTTGGAGCTCGCGTCGACTAACGCATGAGATCTGTTGGTGAGATCAAAAAAGCTTTTTCTCCCTCTCTCTCTCTCTCTCTTTCTCTCTTTTGCCTTGCAGTGCAGCTTTGGTATTGATAAATGTCCATTCGCCATATTTACAGTTATACCACGAGTACTTACTTTACTATATCTATAGACAGATACATCTGAGCGTGGATTCAGTGGAAATCAGCGTTAGACGAAACATTATAAAAATATGCTGAAATTTCGTGAATTTTAATCCAATTAAAATTGTTTCAATTGAGTAAACGTGATGCGATTATTCAACAATTGCAATTTGAATCATGATTCGAGAGATAGACACATTTGCAACAATTCCAGGATCAATGTAGCACTATCAATTTTCTTATGTTCATTCTCTATTTGATTTATAAACGTATAGGAGAATCGTTTTTTACCCCAGAATCAACGTAAATGTCAAAAATATAGAGAATTTCATGAAGAATAATTCCGTTTCGAAATGGTACTGTTTGAATTAATTTTGCATACGAAGAAGACCAACAAATGCAGGTTAATCAGTGATGCAGTTACTGCAGTCAATGCGGGGTGATGCAGTCAGTGTTTTGTCGATTTTTTGGTAAATAAGTTCGAAATAAAAACCTAAAGGTCAGTTCACCTGGAACTTCTTTTTTATACAGTAGTCTTTGTTCTATTTAAAGGAACACACATGCTATTAAGCATATATTATTACAACAGGCGTGTACAGATTTACGTATTGGACGAAAAGTTGGTAGGAAGGAGTTTAAATGAAGGAAGGAAAGAGGAGCGCGACCGCACAGCCAGCGGTGACGGTGAGTTCTCCTTTGTATAAAACGTTCTGTTCAAAAGTAGTGCTCTATACCTGGGGACGAGAGAAACGATCGGAACAGGTGACCGCATATAAACGCGAGCTGATCTCGTTTCTCAAGCACAGACCACGAGGAATAATTACCATGGGCAAACACTAATCTTTAATTACAATCACGAATACATACGTCTCATGTGGTAATCTATGTCCAAGAAATAAATATATATTTCGATTCGTGCATTTAAGTTGCTTGTACGTTATTTGATAAATTCTTAACGAGTGTATACATATGACCAATTGAACAAGTAATTTATTTGTCGTCTTGCAATTGTTATCACCACGTGGAATCGTCTGTTTTGATAATCACAATGTAATTAAATTTATAAGACACAATGAAAATGTTATGCAAATATTTTATTTATCGTTTAATCAGCACAGAATATCGATCTTATGTTTCGGTATAATTAATTCTGTCATATGAAGCTGTAGACAATTTGAAAAACACAAGTCCTCGTGCTGGACTAACTGAAGTCTGGTATGTTTTCCATATTTCGTAATGCACGTTAAACAATAGTCAAAATGTCACTAATCGTAGGACTCAAATCATATTTGAATTTAGTGATATTAAAGAATTCCTTCATCCACCAATACATGGTCGTTGTTTCTACGACTCGTGTAATCATATTGCTTATCCAAGTCCAAGTCTTTCGTAGGGGACATTTAAATCGACGGAAAAATGGATCGTGAGATCGGTGGACGAAGGGCTGCTGGGGGATATATCGCAACTATCGTTAATCCTCATTCGATTTAGCTCACATCGATAAATTAGAATTAGTTTTTTATTCTGTCTACTGTGTGTTTGTGGGATGGGCCATAGCAGCTGCATTTGTGATCTCTTCTGTCTGCCACGTTATGCACATAGATATATATTTATTTTTTGCATGGGTGTGTATATGTGTTTCATGGATACATATAAAAGTTTACATGTGAGATCGATATTCGAAAGGATCTGAAGGACAGATAAAAATCTCTTTTAGCTCTCGATCGTGTTCTCTCTCATTTTGTATAGTACTTTCGTTCGATTTTGGTAGAAGCAAGGAAAGAGGAGGGAGAGAGAGAGAGAAAAAAAGAAAGAAAAAGGAAAGAGAGAAAATATACCTTGCAAACCGAAGCCAAACGTCAGGTATACTTTAAAGAAAGAAGACTAACTTTTGTCACAACGAGAAAGAAGGAGAGAAAAAAATGGACACAGAGAAAAAAAAGGCAGACTCAAGTCCTCAGTGTGTTTCTCCTCAGGGTTTCTCAGATTTCTTGAATTTGGTGTTTAAGCTGAAGAAAAAAATGTTTCGAAATTCAGAGCACAAGAATTTCGCGACAAAAAGAATAACTCGCGAAATCTCAAGGCAGGTAACAAAAAAATCTGAAAGACTTGACATTTTTTCGTGAATAAAAAGAAGCGCATTTTTCTTGAAAGGATTTATCTAATATGCTTTTCTTCCTTACGTCCAGGGGGCAGTGAGCAGCTTCTGAGGACACAAATAGTATTAGCTTTTCCCGTTCTTTGCTTGTATACTAAAGCGTGTGGGAGGAATGGAGTGGGTGAAAAGTTTTTCCTCAGATGTATGCGCACTCGCTTTTTCGCCAATAATTCAATCGTTTTCTCACCCTTTTTATATATTTTCTCAGCTCACTGTCTCGTAACTTTAAAAACAGAAAGAGCGAGAAAAATAGAACAAAAGTAAATGTAAAAAAAAATCAGGCTAGAGTCACTGATATACATTTATTTATATAGAAAAACAGCACATATATATTTATGTGTATTCATGTATAGAAAGTATAAAAGATTGTGAAAAAATGTCTCGGTTAGTCCCGCGGAAATAGGCTTTTCGTGCATTAGCTATAAATCAAGGTATTTACTTGGTGGATTTTTCTCTTCGTACTTTTTTTCGCATCTCTCATCGCCTCCATCGATTCACCACACATACATATTTTTTTCTTTTTGTTTTTACCATCCATTCGTATTCATTTTCATACAGAAGTGTTTACCGGACCGTGTACGCTGAAACTGTGTTTCACAATTACAAAGTTTCCATGTCGGTTGATTTAGTGCTGTGAGTTTGGAATGGGCAACTGTGGATGCTCTGAAAACCCGCATTAATTCATTTTTTTTCAGAGTACCTTGAATCTTCTGAACACAAAAGTTAAAAATAAGGTTTTCAAGTAAATATAAAGCTCAGAATAATGGACTCGCTGTTAATTGCTCTTTCGAAAGACTTTGTTGGCATTGAATCAGAATAATATTGATTGGTTTTCTGAAGAATTTCATTTTATTTAATTGAAATTAATTATATTATCGAATTGCTACGATTATTAAATTTTTCAAAAGTTACACCGTTACACTTAAACGTTTAGTATTTGATCGTGAGAAATACCAACTTCCACCTCGATGGATAAAAAATAAAAAAATCCTTACATTCTACTGGACAGAGGAAAAGATTTTGAATGATTCAATGGCAGTGAATTTTATGCCAAATTAACATTTTCTTTATTAATGTGTTTCCATTATTTTTTCTGGGATGATTGCGATAGGGAATGAAGATTGAATTTTGGAACCTCAAATTGAGAACCTCTGGTCACACACGAATAATACAATGCGACGAATTTCCAGGACCAGCTCTTTGGTGGGTTGTCTCCTACATTATGTTGCTGCTGACTATACCTGGTTTCGATAAACTGATTTATTTCAGCATCATTGTACCTATAACGTCGCGCATCTGTTCGGATTCTGTAGTTGTAACTAGAGAACGACTCAGTCGCTTTTGCAAAAACGATGATTTAGAAAAATTGAGCACTTAGCTACAAATTCAGAAAATAATAATATTAATAATTGGGTTCAACAAAACCAATTTGATAATCGTTGCTTTAACCATTTCGGAATATCATTCCGATCCTCGATGTGCTAAAGATCAAGTTTTTTGGTCCAAATTTAGTTGCAATGATTGTTAAGATTTTCTTTACGACCCGAAAAAGAGGGAAGAAGTATTAAAAATCAACAATCGAAGATCAACATGTTACCGTTTTGTGGAAAAATATTTCTTCCCTTTGATTGTGTTTTGTCGGATTCATGCATACAACGTTGGTAACTGGTTGGCGATAAGGAGTTTTTTTTTCGTCCACGATTTCACCAAATCTCACAAAATTCTAGGATCAAAAGCTATAATTTTTTTTTTTCATTTCCATGTGCCCTTAAACGAACAATAAGGAAGAAAAATCTTGACGTTTTTTTCCCATTGTATAAAATTTTTCTATCAATATTTTCCAGGGCTTCAATAGCTCAAAAAAAATTCTCTCATAACAGATAACGAATGTTCACGATTCTCATGGAATGTTTGGTGATGTAATCTTGTTCTGACGAACAAATCCGAGCCTAAATCGACACTTTTTTGAAAAGTTGTATTTTTTTTTTCAACACTGTTAACCTTTCGAATAGTAAAAAAAAGCTCATATTTTTTATGTCCCATAAAAGCTTAAAAAATGACTGTCCATGCGATTTCGAAATGTCAGCAATCAGGAAAAAGATAGATAAAACGAATTTACGACTATAATTCTCTCGCACTCGGGCTAAATCCGTCCCGTATCATCATTTCCCCTTAAAGACTTTTCGGCTTTCAAATTTTTGGTGGTGGGCGATCGCTTTCTTTTCTCGTTGCAAAGCCTCTGAAAGAAGGAGAAAGCAACCCTTATTTGAGTCACAGTCATTTGAGGCTCGCTCGGGACATAAGATATTCAGTATTCTCGTTGCCCTTATCCGTACAGCGATACGGCAACCCTGTCAAGTCTATATAGGACTTCCGGTACCACCCCTTGATATTACCGAGTTCTATATATATAAGAAAGCACGTAAAGTACCGAAATTTTCACCGGATAAGTCAGAAAAGTAAGTCAGTAGAGAACGCAAGCGTTTATTTTCCTTTACCATTTTAATTTTATGGGGCCATACACATTTTTTCTTTCTAAAAATAAAATAAATCTCAGCAATAAAATAATGATTATACTCAACGAAATTAGATAAAAAAATTTTTTTTTAATGCTTCGAAGTGTATTTGGATGTGTCACGACGTCGAATAATTAAAATATAAAATAATTAATAACGATTACATATACAGAAGTAAGCTTCGTGTACTTTGTAAGGATAAAAAAAAAATTATATCGTTGATTCCAGAGAATAGGTATTTCCGTAAAAGTGTTTTGCAATCCTTACGTATCACGTGTGTTCGTTCATTGGAACGTGGGAACCGCGAGAAGATACCTCATGTAGAGCAAATCGTAGTGATTTAATTAGCACAACATATGTACATATAAATATATTTATATATACGGAACTATGAAGCTTATATAGGTCTGAAGTTGCGCATGGTTATACACGCACCTTGAGACGTAAATATATATATTTATGTGAATAAAGAAGGGATATAAGGGAGAAAAAAGTGTATGAGGAAAAGGTTAACAGGATCAAGGCCAAGTTCGCCAATACGTAACATTACCTTGGAAATCTTAACCCTTGTCTCGAGTCCATACATCCTCATCAATCCTGAAATTTTTCTCGCGAGCAACAAACTGACGAAAGGGCATGAGGTTTTGTTTGTCAAGCTCTTGAAAAAAAAAAATCCCCCGATTTTCTAATCATCCTTGCATTCAACGTAACCGCACGATGATATGGCGTTTAATCTTCATGAATTCTCATCTTATTCTGGCGCACGAACGTACTTTCTCCATTGAAAGATGCGTCACAAACCGGAACGCTAATAGAGAGAGAAAGAGAGATGAGAGATGTAAAAGAAACGAAAAAAATTGATCGTGCGGTAACGGACGAGCATCGGGGTGGCTTTGTATACGTAATAAATATATGGTCGCGCATGAAATAAGCTCTCGCAGGATCAAGGACGATTCAAAAGGCATGGGTCACTCCATTCCGTATGTTCTGTTGTAACTAAACGTTCGCCCCAAAGTTCAAACATTTACGCCTCAAATAAAATACATTTTTTTCATTTTTTCATGTTATTCAGGAACTTTTTCATGTTATAGAGACTTCAACATCAACAATAATATTTTGACAGATTATTTGTACATCTTTTCTGAAAGTCAGTGAAATAAGACTTGGTGCAATTTTCCTGTGTTTTTATCTATAGTTGGAAAAAATAAATGGCCATGGAAGAGCCCATATACATGTAAATAACATAGATATAGGTCTAGTACATAGTATTTAAGCTCGCCAGTGATGCATCTCGCCTGTCAGTTTGAATATAGAGTAAGAGAGAAAAAAACGTAAGAGCAAGCAGAGAGAGAGTGAGGTACAGAGATTGAGAGAACAGTGGTGAACCGCTCTTACTGCGTTGTGTGTTTCGTACGTCAACCCCCAGGATAGAAGAATACGCATTAATTTATATCTGCTGACGCCGGGTATTGTTATGATAATGACCGCGAACTCCGGCTCTTGGTCCGACGTCGTCGTTCTTGTGCTTGTACGAGTCTTGTATGCATGAAGTCTATAAAAATAGATATATATATATATTTTATGGAGTTAATCGGTAAATTTATTTAAAATTAAATGAAAATAGTGATGAAAGAAAGCGTTAATAAATTTTCTGGATAAACAGAGCAACATTAGGGTCATAAGTTTTAGGCTGTTTTAGTAATTCGTTTAATTAAACTAATTTTAATAAATAACCGCCGATATTCTTCAATGGAGTTAAAAATATTGACAGGTTACATAATTGGTGATTTTTCTTGGTATTTTTACTTTTGTAATGATGTGCTTTCGCACGATATACAGTGAACCGTGTGTTTATTTCTCAGACAACACTTAGTCGAATGTAAAATAGCGAAAAAATCATGAAAAAAATGTAATAAAGTGAATTTAAAAGTTAATTAAAAAAAGATTTTGAAGCGTAATAAAAGATACATGAAGTAACCTCATTGAGGCCTGTCATGTGTACCTAGGCATCCCGGTGACTGCGTATGCGTGACCAGGTTGTCCATTAATATATGCGGCAGGAAAAATCTACCTGGGAAAATCGGGATCGCACTTTCTTGTAAGCGCCAAGAAGGAAAAAACGACCCCGACAGAGGCCACGAGGAAAAAAGAACATTTATCCACGATACGCACACCGACACACTCATATTAATAAATATATGTATGTATGCGCTCAGCTTGCACTTTACTGGAACACATTGTGACCGCGGGTTTGTACAGCTCTTGTAAGCACGCAACGACGCCGGACGCACATATCGTCCGTTCTGTCTGGCCACACGAGAATAGAATCTAATTTACCCTTACATACCCCCCAGTATTATTCATTTATATAGTATATTTATACATTCTGATGATAATTGCTGCTTGGTAAACGAAAAAAAAAAGAAAAAAAAAACAAATTGCAAGTGCCCATTATAGGCCAGGCATTACGAGGATAATGAGACACTGTATGGTACGACAGTTGGTTTGAGAAAAAGAAAAAATGCATATTTGTGGTTTACTCGGTGGACTACTGAAAATACAGGGGGCCAGGGGTTGAAGACGATAATGAATTTTAAATCTCGTCAACGTCGATCGATGAAGTTCGTGTAAAGCAGCGGTAACACATGAAACAGAAATGTAGAATAGGCTTTGATTCTTTTCGTTCTCATTGTCAGTATATGGACGTGGTTGAATATTAATTGAAGAAAGATTGAATCAAAAAATCCTTGTCGTTCATTTGGAGGAATTTTTTCCCTTAAACGTTGTTGATCATTCTTTTATCGTGAAATTATTACTTTTTTGGCCATATGTCAATGGACATTAGATTTTAGTTGTCATGTTAATATTATACAGAAAGAAATGGAAAAAAAAAAAAAAAAAAAAACATCAATTTGGAGCATATGGTGATTTTCCCTGACGTCTAAATGGATCCCTGATAAAAATCCTTATTTTCATAGCTATGTATACATTTATTGATATATGCACATTTCTATGTATATAATTGTATGTTTTATTTTGTGAATTATAGAAAGATATATAAATATTGTTTGGGCCATAGGGGTTCAGTATGCGATAATTTCTCTCTCTCTCTCTCTCTCTCTCTCTCTTTTTGCTTTCTTCACGTCTGTATGGTGAGTCGACACCTGAGATAAAAATCTACTACGTCGTGCCGTAAACACCTCGTAACATTTTACTCGTTTGTGCCATACGTTTATATCTATGTATATATAGATAAAAAAAGAAAAATCTGCTTGAGCCTTTGGGATGTCGATGAGACATGAAGAAATGTTTTTTTGATTGTGAAGTCTTTGAACGTCCTACGCCCTTACGTTGGAATTAAGAACAATTTTATCTTTTCATGCTTATCGAAAAAAGCAGAATGATTAAAATCATGGTGATTTAATGCCCTTATTTGTTGCCTTTATTTCTTGAGTTGAGATTTTATCGATGGGTCTCAAAATCATTGCTCGATTAATCTTGGAATACATTTTTTTTCACTGTTCTTACAATTGTTTCAAATTGGAATTCTCGTTCGATGTTTTTGCAACAAAACCGTGAGAAGTGTTGAAAATTATTCCTCAAAATTCGGTAATTAGTAAATAGTTTTATTACTGATGAGGGGTTTGTTGTTTTTGTTCAACCTGAGATTTTCCAAATGTCATGTAATTGTTCATTATTCTATATTTTCTTTCACTTCTTAACCTGAAACATTCGGACATATTTTCCACTTTTTTTTCCACTGTGATTTATTCGTATTTAAATTACAAGCTGTCGTTTCCAAGTTATCACTTTACAGGTCATGTGCTCGCGGTACAAAGTGGTAAGACGATAAATAAGCCTTGGTCGATGCCTCCGATGTAAAAGCAGTCATATAACTCGTGATAATATTTTAATATACATATGTACCATTTAATTATCGTTGCAAAGTATAGCAAACTTTGAATCAAAATAATGAAAAAAAAAAAAAAAAACAATTTTTCGATCAACGAAACGGAATTTCATCGAAACGAAATGAAGTTAAGAAAGAAAATGATTCTCTTACAAAACTTATTCTTTCCGAGGAAACTCCACAATTAGCATTATCAAGAGCTGATAAAAAATTACGAAAATATAAATATAAATTTACACATACTTAAAAACCCCCAAATTCGAGCTCATTCGAGCTCTGCTTGAAAGAAGAAAAAAAATTGATAATACAAACTGCGTCAGAGTGTCCATGCATGCCCGCGTTTTTTTCGTACCGTTCTCTCAGCGCAGCATCCCTCGAGAACCTCAAATCTTTCACTCCAACACTCTTTCTCTTTCCCTCTCTCTCTTTCTTCCTCTTTATCGCTCTCTTCGGATAGTGACTATACGGACGAGGACACGGGGGTTGCAACAAGATGGCGCGAGTATATTATTGCGCGCGCAACCCTCGAGTTATCGCCCCTCCTGCCCCTACACCGTTGGACTGTTCTATATACGTTTCTCCTGTTGTGCACACACGAGAGAATCGCGTATATGCATGTGTCGTATACATATATATGCATAAAAATTCCCTAGCCGCTTGGAGGGCTTTCCCTTTCCCTCGATCCCATTCTCCCTCGCTCACACCCCTCCCCACCACGTTGATATTCTCTCCTTCTCTCTCGCTCTCAGTCTTCCTCTCTCTCATACGTTTGCCAAGATCCTGGTTTGTCCTGGCTTCCCGCCACTCTGGCTGGATGACAACCGAGAAAGTCCGAACATCGACGAGCGAGCACGAGGACCGAAACCGCGGGCAGCTGCGACTCGTCGGACAAAGAATACTCTCTTGGAGCATACAGTCACTGCGCGGCGAGCACACTCAGCACGGGGCAGCCCGCAACCAAAGGTACACTGACGAAGTGACCGGTGGGCTTGTTTTCTTTACTTTTTTTACCACTTTATCTCTTTTGCATTTGCTTTAAACTCTTCCACCACCCCCGAGACGGAATTTGCTGTTAAAATGCGGCAATATCGAACGGGTTTAATGTGGCGAAAATAAATAAAAAATATCGTGAACGAGCTGTTAGCCTTATTCCCAGCGGAATTGAAGGACTTAAAGGCCGGGAGAAAAAACAAACCAACAAACGGAAAAATAGTTTATTGTGACTCTGTTCCCTTTTTCCCCTTCGTGTCGAAAGATAAACCGAAAAATTTCGATTTCAATCTGTGGAACGAGAAAGAGAGCGAGAAGAGCGAGAGAGAAAAAACGAGAGCGCGTATACGTCGACGGTTACGGGCGCGCGTGGTCGCTTTCAGTACTCGTTCGAGGGTTCGCGCGTACGGAGCTCCCGGATGAACGAGGAAAAACAACGTAAAAAACAACAGCACCGTTTACGCATTACCAACGAGATAAAAAGATCGTGATCACTTGTGCGTTTTACGAGGATATGTAAACGGAGCGATATTCACGCTTTTTTTTTCTTTTCATTTTCCATTTTTTATTCACGTCCTGACAACATTTGACAATCATGTAAACAAAAGCGCCGATTATCACAGTTTACATTTTTTCATTTAAACCATAATATCAAATAATTCATTAAAAAAAGTATGCTCGGTCCGGAAAACGCCGCGCTACGCCTCGATCTGTGCGAGACAGAAGCGTGACATTTATTTAAACACGCGAGGGGATCGAAGGGAGATAGAATCGGTGAGATTGACAAATTTCATGATAATCAAAGTAGAGAGAAAAAGAAGAGTTTATTGCTATTTTTAATGCGGGAAAATAGTGCTGGAGCCACGAATGTTTTTCATCCTGATTCTGTACGGAGTCGTCGGTAGAAATTTGTGTTTTCGTGCGTGCGTGTGATGTTGTTTATGTTTTTTGTTCTTTCTTTTACACGTTTGTTGCTGCAATTATTGCAACGCTTTTGTTGGTTATGTAGTATTGTGCTCTTGTGTTTATTTTATCAAAGTTTTTCCATCGTTTCATTAGTTTTTTGTTTCTTTCATCGAGAACGAAAGAGCGAGAAAAAAATAAAATCTACGAGTCTCATTTCGGAGTGCACAAGTTCTTGGATTTTTCGCACAGTCTCCTCCACCTACGCTCCATCGTGCCGACTGCATCAAGTCGTTTTCTGTCCTCGTATTCACGATGAATACAAGAGCAAGAGAGAGCAATAGCGTGTGTGCATCCACTCTCACTTTCGTTGGTTTTCAACGCAGCAGCCAGCACGACAAACAACCACGACGACGATGAGAACCGTATATCGCTCTTTCTTCGTGGCATTTTATTCGGCATAAGTTTGTCTTCGTTGGTCCGCGTCGTCGCAGCTGCGGAAACGAGCGTTTCTTTCTCCGGTTTCGCGGGTGAATTTTTGTGCGTGAAATAAGACGAAGTGAGAGAAGGAGAGAGGCTGTGTGAGGATTTTTTTTTACAAAAAAAGAAAAACTCCAAATTTCAAGTGCTCCGAAATAAATATTACTTTGTGATGACTTTTTGGTGAAAGATCAAAATTCAGTGGCATTCGAAAGTTTTCATTTTTCTGCTCGATATCATATGCAAAACTCCGAAATCAAATTGCAAGGGAAATCCGAGGAATGCGTCGAACAAGCTTAAAGGAATGCTCCAAAAATGGTTTTTATATTCAAGGAATTATCAAATATGGTTCTTTCACGAAAGGAATGCTCCAAACGTATTTTTCGTTTATTTTACACGAACACTCCGAAATTATTTTTACGTTCGAGCCCATGCTCCAAAATATTTTTATTACGGGAAGAAAAGATAATGTTTGCACTGCTCCGTTAACTGTCTAGAGATTGAAAGGCTCGTGCATGCTTATTCCAAAATAGTATTAAAGAAGAAACCAACTTTTAGTATACGGGAGCGTCCAAGTAATTCATACCAAATCTCTAGGATAACGTAGTTTTTGAAGGAGAAACGTGAACAGGGATTGTGTGACGAAAATAATGCTTTTCAATTGGACTAGAAAGCGCAAATCGAAACAAGATTTAATTTTTCAACAAATTAGTACTCTTTTTAAGTTAAAAAAAAGTGATTAAACCAGAATCTACCAAAAAGAACTAATCGTCACTACTTTGAGTTATTTTTATTGCCAATTGATCGATCATTTCTTATATCGAGACCAGCAAAAGTTCTCTCAATCACAAAATTTTGGCAAAACTTAACGATCTTACAAGACCCTGAAAAACAACCTTTTGATATCGATTTAACTGAATAAAAACCCAGTGAAAAACAAAAAAGATAACGTTTTTGAGCTTGACCGGAAGTTCCGATCGTCTATATGGTTTGAAGGTCGAGTCGAAGTCTCGCGAGTACGCGAAGGATACTCGGCTTTCTCGTACACTACGCGGAAGCTCGTCGCAGTCTCCCTCCCTCGCTTCCGTCATATATACTACGTCGAGGAAGCTTGGAGCGTTTTCTTGCCACGCTCGACTCGATTCCCCTGCATCTACACCCACGCATCCACATGCATTACACACATATTTAGCCGACAAAAGATTCGCGCAGGTGTTTCGCGTTAAATCGAGTATTTTGCAGACGGACGCGGAGGAGCAGAAAGGGTTGAAATCACCATACGGGTTTTTAACGTTTATTCGGAAAATACGCTAAACTACATATATACAATCGCACAATTCTACGTTTAAAATACGTTTTATGGTTCACCCCATAGTTCAGAAAGCCTTGTATTTTTGGTACAATGATCCGATGGTCCCTTTCAAGGGATAAATTTAAATGTCGATCGGGTTTTAGTGAAATCGCGGTTTCGTGTGTGCTTAGCCCGAAAGTTTTGTTGGGGAAGCGATCACGACGCGGACTCCGGGTTACGGAAGAGGAGGAACGAACAATCGGAAAGTCAAAGTTATAAGAGAGAACGAGGAGCGGGTGGATCGGGTATTCTCACAAGTTTGAATATCGTTATTTCGGTTGCTATAAAAACGAAAGAGCATAACCAATACTACTTGAGGTCAGAGTAATATGAGCTTATGTTTTTTCGTTTGTTCGCAGTTGATACATATATTTAATACACTTTCGATTAGCTGCTTAGAAGCGAAAAGTTTTTATCACAATCGTTAAACGCGTTGCATTTTGTAGGTTACGTCCTTTTGTTTCTTGGTTGTTTTTATATATAAATATATGTACAAACGGTCGGGAGAACGGTCTCGTGCGAGCGCGAGAACAACGGGCACCCTAGAGAGAGAAAGAGAGAGATAAAAAATAGAGAGAATGAGAGATTTACGGGTGCGCACCGGTCCCTCGGGTACCCTTTCTTATTTTTTATTGCAGTTATCGCCCGCCGCCCCGGAATCGGCACGCGGGGGCCCAACGTCTGCCTAACTCTCTCCCTCTCTCTCCTCTCTATTTCCCTTTCCCTTTCGATCTCCTTCGGTCTCCTCAGCTTTCTCTTTCTCACTCACACCGTACTTCTGTCTCACTTTTTTCATTCCTTTTTTTTTCTACTTCTTCTGTTTCTCGCTTCTTTTTACTTTCCCTCTCTCTGCCTCGCGCACTCTCTTTCTCTCTCTCTCTCTTCGGCTGGTCCACAACGCAAAACAGCCGCCACAATTTCGCGAAATCTCGTGAGAGCCTCTGCACAAGTCGCCGGGGAAAGATCACACTGTTAATGTTGCATTTCTCTTTTTTTCCCTTCCTCGCTCGCTATCTCTTACTGTTTTTCTCGTAGCTGATCGGCACTGATCGCGGAGACAACACAACGTCCTTTCGTCTTCGTCGTCTTTGCCAATCGCATAGCCTCTCCTTCTGCCCTTGATATTCTCGTGCACCTCGATGTAAACCGAACCGATCTTCCTGCTTCGTGTACATCGCGATTACATTTATTTAACGATTCATTATTGCTGAAAATACAAACGACGAGGAACGCATTGAACAAAACATTTGTTCATCGAATAAAATCTCATTTAGTTGGACGAAAAATAGCCGCTCTAACATTTTTGTGTTGTTGGATTTTCTTCATTTTGGTAAATCTCAATAAAATTGAAAAATTTGACTATCAAAAGATAATTGTATCGAAAATGTGTAATTTTCGTACCAAATATTATCCAGAACGGTTGTAATTTTCGAGAGTTTATTTCCTGCAAGTAGTTCTTCAAATCAAATAGCCATGTCGGTTATTAGATAAAAACGAAAGTTCGTAACCGAGAAAATATAATACGTAAAATGATGCTGACTGGGCCCTTTTGGTTCTTAGCAATCGATACAAGTATAATGTGTATATATATACGTATAGATGTAGCATAATGTTATATATAACTATATAGTTTTCGTCGCTGCACCGTAACAGCACCACCACCGTAGAACCGGATCCCGGTCTCGTGAAATTCATCGCGAAAACGCGCATTCGTTCTCGATCAAGTCTCTCGCCGACACGACGTTTTGCCCGGTGTATTGTATACGAGGATTAAAATACCCCGGATTTTTTTTTTCTTCTTTATCGAAAACGAAATTTTAACCATTTTATGCGTCCCGACATGCATTTATATACTTTTATATTTATTTACAAACAGTTATACTTGTGTATATTCTGTGAATGACACACGGTATATACTTTTATGTGCATATGTACTTGTGTATGGTCGAAAGGCTTGGTTGAATAATTCTTGCGGTACCCGTGAATGGTCAGTGCCTCGCGAGAAGTTGCTCCCTCAGTTCTTGTATACGGTTTTCTCAGTGAAGTTGTCCTTGACACTGTGTGCCACTGTGCTTCATTTCTTCGTGGTGTCGGAAGTGGAAACCCGCCTTCTTTCAAGGATAAACTTCCACCGCTTCGTATATATAGAGAAATAATACTCCGCTTCGCTTCATTTTACTCTATAGGCATATCCGACGTTACAAAACAGGATTTGGAAGTGCTTTGTTTCGTTTTCAGCCTCATTATCTTCCGGAGGGCCTTGATTATTTTTTTCGTACATCGAAAACTCGTTTTTTCGCAGTTAGTATTATTTATTTAGAGGATTAAGATCGATCGATCGATCACAGGATTTTTTTCACTATTACTTTTCAAACATTTATCGGATCCGGAGTTTTTTGTTTTCGCGTTAAAACTGAGCTTCCGGTATGACGTTTCTATTCTGGAGCTTATGCACGTACGCGGCAAATATATAAAAACATTTGGAGCATTTACTTTCATTTTCGAATATAAGAACAAATTTTGGAGCATGAATATAATTTTTAAGAAATCAATTTTACGTTCGTATCTAATTGATCATGAATGATCGCTTTATCGATCTACGAAATGTTTGCTGGCGAAGGCAGGAATTGTGGCTAAAGCCCAATTTGTGTGTTTCCGAATAAACATATTCTCGAATATTTGAGTTCATATTTGATAACAGTTTCATGGTTTAAAGGACGTTCATTATTTTGGAGCATACTAATTTATACTTGGATGCTAAAATTAATTGAAATCGTTTCACCACTTCGATATTATAACAAAGAAGTTAGTCTGGAAAGCTTTAATCAAATTCGGAGTACAAAGGAATTTTTTTTGAGTATAATGTTATCTTTTGGAGCACATCGTTATTATTATTATTTTTTTTTGAGGGATTAACAATATTTTTCTATACCAGTTCTCACGAGGGCTTCGTACTAATATTTTAGACTGTATATATGTTTTTTCGTGAACGAACAGATGAGACTTCACACACATACATATGCGCATACAGAGCCATACACGGCGAAAGAAAGACCGGATGTGTGTTTCGGAGTAACGAGGTAACGACCGTCGATCAACGTATATGTATGCGTGTGTTTGTTCGTCTGTAAAGCAAGAATAACACGCGACGCTTCGTTTTGCCCGAATGCCACACACATAGTGCATGGTTTCTTCTAAAAATCTCTTATCGAATATTTCTCTTCGTTTACACGCTCTGTTGTTCGTTGTCTGCAATGAAATTCTCTCGTCGTTAATTCTGAACGACCACACGAGATCTTTCAATGTCATGTGCGAAGCCTCAACCAACCATCCATATTTTCTTCTTTTCATTTCATATTTATTTATGCAATTCTGTTGAATGAACTTTGTCAATTAACCAAACACAATTCTTTTGCATTTATTCGATCGGTGTTGAAATTTTTCCATGGATTTTGGACAATTGAGTCCTTCCTGAGATGTGCCACGAACTTGTGACAATTCTATTTTTATACCGTTTTTATCATTTGATAAAATTTTACATAGAACTCCGTTCATTTTGAAGTGAAAACAATCATTTATTTCGCAATTTTTGTTTAATATGATTAATGAATAAAAATGGGCACTGAATTAAATTTGGTTTTATAAAACCACACCATTAAATTGAAATGAAAATAATAGTCGAATTTTCTTACCACCATTATTGTTCTATATTTTTTCGTACGTCGTATTTCTAACGCACACTATTATTATTCGTATAGCGGAATATTTTGATCGATATTGCTTGCTCCCCCGAGTAAAAAAAAGTGAATTAAGTGTCTAAAATGATAAATTAATATAATTAGTCGAACGAATATATTTGCCAAACTGCCAAGCATAAATGCATAATTAAAAAAAAATTTAAAAAAATGTACTCTCCCTGCCTAAAACCATTAACATTTTTGGTTT